>CM060903.1:950410270-951733603 GCA_030737815.1 Allium fistulosum
GAGTGGAAATCCAAATCTGTGAATAACTCAGGCTGACCCGAGCGTAAAGCAAAACACAAAACACTTGAGTCGGGACAATATATACTTATATAATGTAAACCAACTCAAGTGAACTGTAATAAAGGTACAAGTAACTTAGAAGATGCTTGGGACCGCCCATCCTCTAAGGATCCGTTAAACTATCTACTATGTAGTAATATTCGATATTATAATAGTGTCTAAATAAGTAAAGTATAATCATATAGAAAATAGCGTTAAGGGGATGGAGAACCTTAACGCGGTCGGATCTTAAAATCATAATCGTAGTAAAGCTCGATATGGTAGGTGACACGGCACAACTAGGCAATGCCAGGGTAGATATACCAATTACGCACACGGACTGATGGATACGCATAGCAGCCACTACCGTTCCACCTCGAACAACACTCCCAAATCGGAGGATGGCCATCTAATCAATCACAAGTAAGAGTATAATATCGAAGAAATGTGTCCGAGAAGAGGTGCTACCTCACTGGTCCGAGATCGCTCCTGTTTTAGCCACCTTATGCCAACTCATGGGAGTTGGGTCCACGTAACATACCTTAAGAACGTCGCCACCATCCTACTTCATTCTGGAATCTCCACCGCGTACACGGTTGTCAAAGTGGTTTTCGGTATCAACAGAGAGTATGTCCATATCCGATCCCGGTCTCTTTGCCAACCAATCGTTATTATAACCCGTGGTTATAACTTTTAAAACAATACTTTACTTCAAAATAAAATATCATTTCAAACCATATCTTTTTCAAAATAAAGATTAAATCAATTCCAAACCATTTCCATATATTTAAATTTTCATATCATTTCAAAACTTCATTTCAAATCATTTTAATATAATAAAATATCATATCCTTACAAAACTTCATTTCAAACCATTTTATTAAAATAAAATATCCTATCAGTTCAAATCCAAATATTCAACTTTAAATACCTTTTAAATTCAAAGATATCGTTCATTTACTTTCATTTCAAATCACCTTTAAATAGTTTATTCCAATCAAAGTAATTCATTAAAACCTTTTAAAAGTGTAATTGTTATATTTTCAAATCAAGTATTCAATTTCCAAAATTTCAAACCATTCTGAGTTCGTTTACTAAGTCAAAAACCCTAATTATTAAAATTTCAGCATTTCACAGCATTTAAAAACAACTGCTATAAGTTATATTTGAAAACATTTTTAATTCAGCAAAGACAGCACTTAAAACTGCTGTTAAAACTCAGTTTTAGTTGAATTATAGTTCAAAACAGAAAAGACAGCATTTCAGAAGTGCTGCGGTAGTTCAGATTTCAAAACAAGGGTTAAATTTGGTTTCAGCAAAGACTGCATACCATTATAGCATTTCCAGAGAATGCTATAATAGACCTGGGTTCAATATTAGCCTATAAGTTCAACTACAGCAACTGCAGCATTTCAGAAATGCTGTAGTAGCCCTTTTATTCAATTTTTAGTGTAATTCAGAACCATAGCATTTCTGAATGCTATTAAAAGTGATTTCCAGCTTTTTAGTGTATTTCCAGCAATTAAATAACTTCATTTTAAACTCTTTAAACATTTTAAAAATCATAATTTAACATTTAAAATGTTCATTTACATATCATTTAACATGTATCTTTTTCACAATAAATTTCTTATAATTAAATCCAATTTTCAACAATTTACTTAATAAATTTAAGTGTAAAAGTTTCCAATTCTTCAAATTTCAACAAATAACTTAACACTTCAAATTTAAATTACCATTTCACAAATTTAACTAAATTTCCAATTTTATTTAATTAACTAAAACCTTTAATTAAAACCAAATTTCACATTTCCAAGTCAAGTTATATTTTAAAAGATCACTTTTAAACATTCATTTATTTAACCACTTAAATTCATAGAAAAAATCAATAATACTTTAATAAATCACTTAAATTCACATTTAATCAAATTATCATATTTACCATTTCCAAATAAAATTTAATATCCATTTTATTTATATAACTTAAATATCATTTTTAACCAAATTCCAAATTTCCAACTTAAGTTATATTTCAAAAATCCAGTTAAACCATTCATTAATTACATTTTTAACACAGAAAAATCATAATTTCTTTATTTTAAACATTTCAAAATCTATTTAAATCAAATTTCATAAATTTATAATTTTTAAAATACTTAAAAATATCCAAAACACTTTATAAAATAACCACGGGCCTGTATATAATTTTCTAACTTAGGTCAAGTGATACAGATATGTATCATTTCAATCCGCAGTTAAAAAAAGAAAAATCCGGGTTCTATCATTTCAAACCCGCAATCCCAAGTTAAAATAAATTAAATAAAAATCATTCAGGCCTATCATTTCAGCCCATAACGATTTTTCCCTATTCTAAAGTCCGTTCGGGTATGTATCATTTCAACCCATAGTGATTCTAGTCTACAGGGAACTTGCAATGGTGATAACAGATATAAATAACAGAATAACATTAAATAACAGTAACATATGATATAACAGGTGTAATAACAGGTGTGAACATCATATGATAATAATATAAGCATATATAACATGATAATATATTTCTAGAGATTTGCAGGGTGTCAATTTACTAGTTATATAGGTACATATTGTCTGGTGAGAATAACTCACCTCTTTGTGCTGGAGATTGCTATCAAATGCACAAACTGAGATCTTCGAAGGCACGAAAGCACGAATAAGATTGGATATTGAGAGAGCCAAAGATAAATCTCCTTGAAAACATTCAAACAAAACAAGACAATATACACATAAATATTCAACGCAAAACAATGTTGAAACAATGAAGATAAGAAGCAACAACGGAATAGATTACTTGACCATGCTTTAACCATTCAAAAGCTCGAACAAGGGGTTTATTTCTCAGCCATGATGATGATGAGTGTGAGAGAGACAAGGTTAACTCCTCGGAATACATAAGACAAAACAACCAAACAATATAAGTTTTCAACCCAAATTTTAATAGAACAACGTTAGAAATGACTGCACAGAATCAAATAGAAATGCTTGCACTTGCTTTTAACCTTTACTAGGCTCAGCCATGAGGGAAACTACAGGTCTAAGGCAATGGTTTTGGGTCTGGTTTGGACCAAGGGATACACGGCTACAAGCTAGAGATGATGGGGAAGTTATAACATAGGTATGTGAAGAGTTTTAGGCACACTAGCGTGGTTTTTGGTCAACAAAAGGGCTCGGCCATAGGAGTTTGGGCTTGGCCATTCAAGTTCAGATCTGGACAGAGGTGGGGAGGGGTGTGTTGTGGTCAGGTCAGGGAGGTGGTGGTGGCTATGGTGGTGGTTTGGGTGGTGGTTGAGGTGGGTGAGCATGTAGAGGTCAATAAACATGGTTTTTAGGCATCTAGGTTGAAATTTGGGGGGTTTTTACCATCAAAATGGTTCGGCTATGGTCAGATCTGGTGGAGTGGGGGATGGTGGTGGTCGGGAAGAGATGGAAGGAGGTGGTGGCAGAGGAATAGTGGTAGAGGCCGATATCAATCAGGGAAGAAGGCAAGCAAAATAACATAGAAAAAGAAGAAAAGTAGGAAGAAAGAGATGGAGGCCATTACCTAATTTTCTCTAGCCGTGAGAAACAATTGAAGATGGGATATTTTTTCACGTGAATGCCAAATGAGATGACGGCTACACTAGGGTTTTACATGGCTAGGCAATTAATTTTGAGGAGTTAAAGGAATTAAAGGATTTGGTAAATAAAAGGGCTTCCGTTTCAAAGCGTTACACAACCCTTCACATTTCTTTCCTTATAAATCTTTATATAAACAAAATATTTCAGAAAAATACTATACAAACCGAAACTAAGTAAAGATATAAGAAAATAAATAATAAAATTTAAAGAAATTAGAAAAATAATAAAAGAAATTGCTTAAAATACAAAACAGTGCCCAGAAATTACAAATAAATCACCATTGACTTTGGAAAATTATTAACTAATTTAAAAATATTCTAAAACACAATTTGAAATAAAAATGACTTTTAAAACATTTTCAAAGTGAGATAAATAAATAAATTCAGAGAAAATAGCAAAAGAATTGAAGAAATTGTTTAAAAATAGCAGACAGGACATGAAAATTTCACATAAATTACCATTGACTCTAGAAAAATGTCTACTTCACTTTAAAAATAATAAAAGACAAAAATATACATAAAATAACATATTAAAACATATTAAAATAAAATATGACAAAGAAAAAAAAAATTATAAAATTTAAAAAAGGCAAAAATGCACAATAAAACAAATTATACTAAAAATTGAAATGTACATAACTTTTACATTTTAACTCCGTTTTCAACAAAACGAAAAGTAGTGTTCAAGTTATTAAATCTATTTTCATAATAAAAGATAAAATTTATAATTTCAAACTATTAAAAATTTAAACTTAAAAGTCAAAGTTTGACTATTGACCAAAATTCACATTTTCAGGAAATATTAAATTTAGTCATATTTGGAATTCTAATCCACATCAAAGTCAAAGTTTATATTTAAAATAACAAAATTTATTCTTTTTCATAAATAAAGCTTTTGAATCTGAAAAAAATCAATTTAAGAATATTTTTAAAATACAGGGTTGTTACACTCTCCCTCACTCAAAACTTTTCGTCCCCGAAAAGGAACGAGGTATGGGAAAGCACAAAAAAAGATAGAATGAAATAGAATTAAGACAAGATGATAAGAAGATTGGAATTACACCTGATAACTATTGTTATAGGTAAGTTTAACAAGATGGAGGTGATCAAATCAAGAATATAAGCACGAAAAAGATCCTCTAGAGTCTGAATCTCCCTTTTCACTTGACCGACGGTCTATGAATGGAAAAACAGTGTTCAGATCCAGATGAGTAACAAAGATTATCAAAGATTACAGAAAGATTTCTAAACGAAAAGATTATAGAAAGATGCTTATACCAGTCTGTAGCAAGATGAGGGAAAATAAGGACAACCAAAAGATGGTTTGAAAAACAAAATAAGATAATAATTTGAAACCATAATGCTTTGAAATCATAATACTTTGAAATCATAAAAATTTAGAGGTGTTTATCATTTGGAAATCATACTACTAAAATCATAACACATTGGAAATGTTATTCTAAAAAACATAATACTTAGAAAATCATAACACCTTTTAAAATAATCTTCATTTAAAATATTTTAATTCAAGGTCAAATAATATTCATTTTAAAGTTGTAACATTTCTAAGTTCATTCAATTATAAAAATTTCCAAAACATTGTATTTTCAAAACAGTAGCACTTATAAAATGCTACAGTAGATATATTAGTATTTCAAATCAGTTTAATTTCAGAAATATTCATTTGGATATCATTTAACTTATGATTTATTAAAAACAAACTTTTATGAATAGAATGTCCAAATTAAACTATACTTCATTTATTAAGTCAAAAGCTCACTATTTTAGTTAGCTCTTAATTTAACACATAACCTAACACTTTATTTAAAATGCCCATTTCATAAATAGATATTCCTTTAATAAGTTACACTTAAAATTCCATTTGAAAACCAAATTCTCAATTATCAATTTTTAGTGATGTTAAAATACATTTTAACTATTTAAATTATAATCATTCATTTTTCAAGACATATCTATTTCATAAATAAAATATTTATATAACAAATATAACAATCAAATTTCTTTACACATTTATTCATTTAGACATCAATTAAACTATGAATTCAAGTTAAATAAACTTTATTACAAAATGTCTAATTCAAATGTATTTTATTTTATCTATTCAAAGATCATTATTTATTATACAACATATTCATTTCAGGAAATAACCATTATTAAAATTCCTAGGTTAGACTTAAGGTTCCATATTAAATCAAATTTGATTATTAAGTTATTTAAATAAAATCTCTTTAAATTCCTTTTTCACTATTTACCTCTGTTAATCTTTGATAAATAAAATTTAAGTGTATAAAATTTATTATAACCACTCAAATTTTATTTATAAAATCCTTTTTATATTGTATATTATCCAATTACATTGTTAACTTCTAAAAAAATTTAAGGTAAGTTATATTTGAATGCAATTGTATTATACAAATAAAACTTTCCAATTCAATTATCTCAAGTTTGAATCATTTATTCAAAAATTTTAATTTTCTTCTTATAACTGAAATCATTCTTAAAAATAAAATTTAAGAATTAAACTTTCGATTCTTTTCAAACCATTTGGAGATAAGTAATTATATATACATAATATGTCAAATCAAATTTAAATCATATATCTATATATATTATAATCCAGTCATATTTTAGAAGTTCAAATCAATTAGATTTTCCAAAACAAAGCTGTAGCGAGACTACAGAACGGTCTCTTCACTTCGAAACTCGAAGATGAACGTCGATGATGCTGCAGTCATCACCGAAATTATTTTCCAACGACAAAGAGAAGAGCACTTAATTTTTAAACTTTAAAATCCTTTAGAGACAAATTTTTATTCAAACATACTTTAAATAATATCCTTTTAAAAATTTTAAACACAAGGTTTGAAATCCATCGGAAATTAAATTCTTTAAATTTCTTGTTTTAAATTCATTTCAGTTCCCAAATAAATTTATAAACAACTATTTATAAATTCATTTATAGAACTATAAATGATAAGTTCCATAAATTTACTTATATCTCAAAATTTATTTCATTAACCAAATTTTAAAATAATATTGTGTCAGTTTGTTCTGTCAAAGTGTTTTAGAAATCCTATCGATAGCGTTGATCAGACGAATCGATCGGAAACCCAAATCAACATCAACAACTCAAACAACACAATCTATAAAACAAAACATAGATTTACACGTACAATTTAAAATGTTTGGAGATAGTTTGGAAACAAAGACAAGATGATAAATTAACAAATTATGAAGATGGATAAGCTTAGGTAAATCGCGGACAACCTTAACCGGGTCAACCGTGACTTAATGAATAAGATCAAATGTGGATTTTCTGGGGTAAATCTACATCCGATCTCAAGAGATAGAGTTTGGAATAACAAAAGATATTAGCATCTAAACCAAGGATAGATATAAATCTCTGGTGAATTGATGCAAATATGTAAAGGTGTTTCCCCCTTTACCAGAAAATTAAAATATTGGCGAGACAGCCAATTCACTATAAAGATCATTCGAAGTGGAGTTATGTGATACTCCAAAATCAAAAGAAGATGAATAGTGAGGGACAAGAATGAATTTTAGAACCGCAGGGAATGTTCCAAAAATTCAAAGGAAATTCGAATCAAGAGGAAAAGATTCAAACTCGAACGAAAGTGATTCTGTAAATAAATCTACTCCATATGCTGAGTTTTGCCTCAAAGCCAAAGCTCTGATACCAACTGTAAAGACCCGATATTTTCAACCATTCGCATCCATTATAAGTGTATAGGTAGACACTCATGCCGGAGTTGAATTGCTCAAAATACCGAGTTGTAATTAAAATTTGGCAAATCTCAGAGTATACAGTAAATAAATATAATCACAGATCACAGATACAGAGTAAAATAATGCAGCGGAAGTAAAAGAAATAGTAGTTCATGAAGCTACTATCTAAATATGTCAAAGTTACATAAGATACAACAGAAGAAATAAAGTACAACAAAAGTCTCAATAAAATAACCAAGTACAAGCTGAGTAGAACAACGGAATTTAAATAGATAGGACATGACAAGAAGATAATCTCCAGCGATTCAAATCTCCAAGAGAGTGGAAATCCAAATCTGTGAATAACTCAGGCTGACCCGAGCGTAAAGCAAAACACAAAACACTTGAGTCAGGACAATATATACTTATATAATGTAAACCAAATCAAGTGAACTGTAATAAAGGTACAAGTAACTTAGAAGATGCTTGGGACCGCCCATCCTCTAAGGATCCGTTAAACTATCTACTATGTAGTAATATTCGATATTATAATAGTGTCTAAATAAGTAAAGTATAATCATATAGAAAATAGCGTTAAGGGGATGGAGAACCTTAACGCGGTCGGATCTTAAAATCATAATCGTAGTAAAGCTCGATATGGTAGGTGACACGGCACAACTAGGCAATGCCAGGGTAGATATACCAATTACGCACACGGACTGATGGATACGCATAGCAGCCACTACCGTTCCACCTCGAACAACACTCCCAAATCGGAGGATGGCCATCTAATCAATCACAAGTAAGAGTATAATATCGAAGAAATGTGTCCGAGAAGAGGTGCTACCTCACTGGTCCGAGATCGCTCCTGTTTTAGCCACCTTATGCCAACTCATGGGAGTTGGGTCCGCGTAACATACCTTAAGAACGTCGCCACCATCCTACTTCATTCTGGAATCTCCACCGCGTACACGGTTGTCAAAGTGGTTTTCGGTATCGACAGAGAGTATGTCCATATCCGATCCCGGTCTCTTTGCCAACCAATCGTTATTATAACCCGTGGTTATAACTTTTAAAACAATACTTTACTTCAAAATAAAATATCATTTCAAACCATATCTTTTTCAAAATAAAGATTAAATCAATTCCAAACCATTTCCATATATTTAAATTTTCATATCATTTCAAAACTTCATTTCAAATCATTTTAATATAATAAAATATCATATCCTTACAAAACTTCATTTCAAACCGTTTTATTAAAATAAAATATCCTATCAGTTCAAATCCAAATATTCAACTTTAAATACCTTTTAAATTCAAAGATATCGTTCATTTACTATCATTTCAAATCACCTTTAAGTAGTTTATTCCAATCAAAGTAATTCATTAAAACCTTTTAAAAGTGTAATTATTATATTTTCAAATCAAGTATTCAATTTCCAAAATTTCAAACCATTCTGAGTTCGTTTACTAAGTCAAAAACCCTAATTATTAAAATTTCAGCATTTCACAGCATTTAAAAACAACTGCTATAAGTTATATTTGAAAACATTTTTAATTCAGCAAAGACAGCACTTAAAACTGCTGTTAAAACTCAGTTTTAGTTGAATTATAGTTCAAAACAGAAAAGACAGCATTTCAGAAGTGCTGCGGTAGTTCAGATTTCAAAACAAGGGTTAAATTTGGTTTCAGCAAAGACTGCAGACCATTATAGCATTTCCAGAGAATGCTATAATAGACCTGGGTTCAATATTAGCCTATAAGTTCAACTACATCAACTGCAGAAATGCTGTAGTAGCCCTTTTATTCAATTTTTAGTGTAATTCAGAACCATAGCATTTCTGAATGCTATTAAAAGTGATTTCCAGCTTTTTAGTGTATTTCCAGCAATTAAATAACTTCATTTTAAACTCTTTAAACATTTTAAAAATCATAATTTAACATTTAAAATGTTCATTTACATATCATTTAACATGTATCTTTTTCACAATAAATTTCTTATAATTAAATCCAATTTTCAACAATTTACTTAATAAATTTAAGTGTAAAAGTTTCCAATTCTTCAAATTTCAACAAATAACTTAACACTTCAAATTTAAATTACCATTTCACAAATTTAACTAAATTTCCAATTTTATTTAATTAACTAAAACCTTTAATTAAAACCAAATTTCACATTTCCAAGTCAAGTTATATTTTAAAAGATCACTTTTAAACATTCATTTATTTAACCACTTAAATTCATAGAAAAAATCAATAATACTTTAATAAATCACTTAAATTCACATTTAATCAAATTATCATATTTACCATTTCCAAATAAAATTTAATATCCATTTTATTTATATAACTTAAATATCATTTTTAACCAAATTCCAAATTTCCAACTTAAGTTATATTTCAAAAATCCAGTTAAACCATTCATTAATTACATTTTTAACACATAGAAAAATCATAATTTCTTTATTTTAAACATTTCAAAATCTATTTAAATCAAATTTCATAAATTTATAATTTTTAAAATACTTAAAAATATCCAAAACACTTTATAAAATAACCACGGGCCTGTATATAATTTTCTAACTTAGGTCAAGTGATACGGATATGTATCATTTCAATCCGCAGTTAAAAAAAGAAAAATCCGGGTTCTATCATTTCAAACCCGCAATCCCAAGTTAAAATAAATTAAATAAAAATCGTTCAGGCCTATCATTTCAGCCCATAACGATTTTTCCCTATTCTAAAGTCTGTTCGGGTATGTATCATTTCAACCCATAGTGATTCTAGTCTACAGGGAACTTGCAATGGTGATAACAGATATAAATAACAGAATAACATTAAATAACAGTAACATATGATATAATAGGTGTAATAACAGGTGTGAACATCATATGATAATAATATAAGCATATATAACATGATAATATATTTCTAGAGATTTGCAGGGTGTCAATTTACTAGTTATATAGGTACATATTGTCTGGTGAGAATAACTCACCTCTTTGTGCTGGAGATTGCTATCAAATGCACAAACTGAGATCTTCGAAGGCACGAAAGCACGAATAAGATTGGATATTGAGAGAGCCAAAGATAAATCTCCTTGAAAACATTCAAACAAAACAAGACAATATACACATAAATATTCAACGCAAAACAATGTTGAAACAATGCAGATAAGAAGCAACAACGGAATAGATTACTTGACCATGCTTTAACCATTCAAAAGCTCGAACAAGGGGTTCATTTCTCAGCCATGATGATGATGAGTGTGAGAGAGACAAGGTTAACTCCTCGGAATACATAAGACAAAACAACCAAACAATATAAGTTTTCAACCCAAATTTTAATAGAACAATGTTAGAAATGACTGCACAGAATCAAATAGAAATGCTTGCACTTGCTTTTAACCTTTACTAGGCTCAGCCATGAGGGAAACTACAGGTCTAAGGCAATGGTTTTGGGTCTGGTTTGGACCAAGGGATACACGGCTACAAGCTAGAGATGATGGGGAAGTTATAACATAGGTATGTGAAGAGTTTTAGGCACACTAGCGTGGTTTTTGGTCAACAAAAGGGCTCGGCCATAGGAGTTTGGGCTTGGCCATTCAAGTTCAGATCTGGACAGAGGTGGGGAGGGGTGTGTTGTGGTCAGGTCAGGGAGGTGGTGGTGGCTATGGTGGTGGTTTGGGTGGTGGTTGAGGTGGGTGAGCATGTAGAGGTCAATAAACATGGTGTTTAGGCATCTAGGTTGAAATTTGGGGGGTTTTACCATCAAAATAGTTCGGCTATGGTCAGATCTGGTGGAGTGGGGGATGGTGGTGGTCGGGAAGAGATGGAAGGAGGTGGTGGCAGAGGAATAGTGGTAGAGGCCGATCTCAATCAGGGAAGAAGGCAAGCAAAATAACATAGAAAAAGAAGAAAAGTAGGAAGAAAGAGATGGAGGCCATTACCTAATTTTCTCTAGCCGTGAGAAACAATTGAAGATGGGATATTTTTTCACGTGAATGCCAAATGAGATGACGGCTACACTAGGATTTTACATGGCTAGGCAATTAATTTTGAGGAGTTAAAGGAATTAAAGGATTTGGTAAATAAAAGGGCTTCCGTTTCAAAGCGTTACACAACCCTTCACATTTCTTTCCTTATAAATCTTTATATAAACAAAATATTTCAGAAAAATACTATACAAACCGAAACTAAGTAAAGATATAAGAAAATAAATAATAAAATTTAAAGAAATTAGAAAAATAATAAAAGAAATTGCTTAAAATACAAAAGAGTGTCCAGAAATTATAAATAAATCACCATTGACTTTGGAAAATTATTAACTAATTTAAAAATATTCTAAAACAAAATTTGAAATAAAAATGACTTTTAAAACATTTTCAAAGTGAGATAAATAATTAAATTCAGAGAAAATAGCAAAAGAATTGAAGAAATTGTTTAAAAATAGCAGACACGACATGAAAATTTCACATAAATTACCATTGACTCTAGAAAAATGTCTACTCCACTTTAAAAATAATAAAAGACAAAAATATACATAAAATAACATATTAACACATATTAAAATAAAATATGACAAAGAAAAAAAAATTTATAAAATTTAAAATAGGCAAAAATGCACAATAAAACAAATTATACTAAAAATTGAAATGTACATAACTTTTACATTTTAACTCCGTTTTCAACGAAACGAAAAGTAGTGTTCAAGTTATTAAATCTATTTTCATAATAAAAGATAAAATTTATAATTTCAAACTATTAAAAATTTAAACTTAAAAGTCAAAGTTTGACTATTGACCAAAATTCACATTTTCAGGAAATATTAAATTTAGTCATATTTGGAATTCTAATCCACATCAAAGTCAAAGTTTATATTTAAAATAACAAAATTTATTCTTTTTAATAAATAAAGCTTTTGAATCTGAAAAAAATCAATTTAAGAATATTTGTAAAATACAGGGTTGTTACAATGCTCTTATGGTTTGCGACATAACTATCAGACGAAAAAATAGTAGTTGAATCACTATCAACACCTTTCTCCATTGAATCGGATTCAGATAAAAATTCAGAGTTAAGAACTTCAAATTTATTTAACGTATGAATTTCAAAACATTCCTGGTTCCTAGAAGAAGATTTTCTTTTTTTCTTTATTTGGAGAAAACCATTAAGCGAATCTTTTCCATTAATCTTGATAGCAGAAGAATAAGGACCATTATTGCAATGAACAACATCAGGATCGAAAGAAATAGGATCAAAACTTGAAGAACTATCAACAAAATCAAACTTTATAAACTCGCTAGCATTAAACTGAACAGAATTCTTCGCAGAGGCATTATGAATTAGATCGATATTATCAAGATAGGATTCAGGATTTCCAAATTTCTCAATGTATCCCCTTCCTATGTTTGGTGAATTGATGATATTAAAGTGATGCAACAAATCTTCAAGATAATTAAAACCCTCAAGTCTATATTGCCAAAGAAAATCCAGCATTAAACCCTTCAACAGCAAGAACTTTAATACAAATTGAAAGCCATTCTCCACCAAAAACGGGGATGAAATAGTGGAGGAGGAATCCGACTTGCCGAAATATAACTCAGGATCTCCAAATCTCTTTCTGTAGCCTTTGCCGATATTAGGTGAATTAACATTGTTAAAATGAAATAACATATCCTCTAACAACTTAATTCCATCAATTCTTTTTTGCTGAAGATTATCCATTAAGATCCCTTTCAACAACATACATTTAAGCACAAAAAGAAATCTGTGTTATACCAATGAATTAGAAGAAACCAAAAGGTTGGATTTGGATGAACAGGAATTTCTTTTGTGGCCAAACTTACCACAAGAAAAGCATCTAATTGGATCCCTACATTGAGATGCATAATGATTATTATCACCACATTTGAAACAAAAATCTTTCCTATCTTTTGATTCGATCCATAATTTATTCGAAGATTGCAACAGTGGACCTCTGAATCTAATCGGAGAACGATCCTTCACTACTTGTGCATATGATCGAATAGTAGAGGGAAATCGATGATTTGGATTAATCCAAGATGATTGAGACGAAAAGGATGGATTTTCATAACCAGAACGAGAAATAACAGACGCTATTTTCTTGGCTGAATTTTCTATAATTTCAAGATAAGAAATTGATTTGATGGGAATAAAAATCTTGAAATGTTTTGAAAGAAAACGAGATTTTTTCTAAAAATCTCGATTCACCTATAATTATAAAAGATGATTTATAAACTGGGTTTAAAATTATTGGAGGTAATCAAAAGATTTGGAATCTTAAATACAATAGTGGTGGTTGTAAATGAATGGGTGGATTATTGTAATAATTTTGGGTGTTCCAATTTTTTTGGAATATATATACTTTGCACCTTAGAGTCTACTCCGAAGTTTTTTCGAAAAAATTGGACATTTGGAAAGTATTTTAATTGATTGTGTTAGTGTTATATCTCTTGAATGAATTTACAAATAAAACTCACAGTCCATAATAATGAAGAAATGGACAATGAAGATAGTACTAAGTTTGTAGTGGCCATCGACAAAAGGTTTTAATATATGTCATAGATTATTCTATTTATGCTCGATGGGTTATTGCAGATCCTGATTCCTGCTAAACCGATAGGGTAAATATAGAGCTTTCTAAATTTTTGCTTGAATGTTTTATGTGTAATGGATTATGGATAATAATCTATTTAATTTCAGCTTTACTTTGAAATCAAATTGCAAGGATGCAATTCATAAAGGGGGAAGTTCTATAACAACCCGATTTTATAATTACCTTGATTCAAATTTCATAATAATCGCTTTGGGAACAATTAAGGGAATTAGGAATTTTAATTAATGAAAATAAGAAAAATAATAGGTATTGTGTAATTAAAGGAGATAAATTTGTTTTGGAACGTTTTATTTAAATAAATAGAGAATTAGAAAAATAATAATTTTTCTCCTTAAGTGAGTATTATAATTTTATTAAAATATGAAGTGTAGGATGAAATCATTGTAAAGTTATAATAAGTTTTTCAAATTGTAAACTTCTCTTTTAGACCATTAATTGAATTATATCTTAAATAAGATAAATGAGAATTTAATTAGAGTTAAATTGGCTTATAAACTAAAAATAGTGCATTTTTGAAAATGTATAAAGTTAGTTTCTTAAGTTTATAGCTAGATAGAGTTAAAGCTTTTGACAATTAATAAAGGATTTTGTTAAATAAAAAGGTAATTGGGTTTGTTGTTAAAATGGAATTATAGTTAAATCGGGTTAAAGTGAATGGTAATTAAAATCTTATTGGGTTAAGCCCATTTAAAAAAGATAAGAAAGAAGAACTTTCTTTTCATTTCATTAGTCTATATGTACACCTTTTGTGGACTCAGAAAAATAGAAGAAAGAAAACTCTAAGTTTTCGCTCTGAAAACTTCGCTAAATCTTCCCAAATCAAATAGAATAAATTTCTAGAAAATTAAGTTAAATTCCCAATACATCTTCTCAATCTCTAGCTTTTAGAACCATCAATTTTTTATTGTGGTTGAGTTTATATTCTCTTGTGTGTTGTATGTAAAATTATAGTTTAGAGTTTTGTTAGTTGAGAAAAATGCTGCAGTGGTTTTGTGTGTTAGCTAAGGAGCTAAGGAGACAAGGTGAGAATTTCTCTCATAACTATTTCTAATATATTAATTGTTTTCCGTAGTTAATTAAATTGGAGTATCTATGTTTGCATGTTGTTAATCTCTGTCTGTTTGATCTTACGGTATAGTTTAAAACCCTGAAACCCCATAGAAATGCAAGTTTTACCATCTAATTTCTTTGTCTCTGATTGCATGCTTGTTATTGGTTGTCGTGTATATGATTTGCATTGAAATAGCACACCTGGAAGAGGGAAAACACTGCCTGAAACAAACGCTGAAAACCAACTACGAAACCTGGAGACAAGCTCCAAGATTTTTCACGTCACTGGTGGACCGATGGAGGTCATAGGTGGACCGTTCGGGAAGAAAACTAGAGCTTGCCTCCAGGTTTTCATTCCAGATTTTGTTGTATTTTTTTTGGTGTTTTTTTTCTTGGTTTTAATTATAGTGTATAAACTGATTTAACTGTGTTTAAAACTCTGAGTTGATGACAATGAAATTATTACTATATATATGATTTTATTTTATGAAAGTATTTTATAAATTGATTTCATTGAAAAAATTGTAACTATAATTATATATAGATTATTTTAGCTTTAAAATCATTCTTAGCTTATATAAAATCATATTAGTATTTTTGTTTCTGAAATCTCAGTTTTAAAATGAGATAGAGTGTTTTGTCAAAAAGCAAGAAACAAACTATTTCTCATGTTAATTTAATTGATGGGTTTTGTGGAGTTTGGCTTTTAAGCTAGGCAATTATTTTGCTATGATATGAGAATTACATTTAACTAATTTAGTAATGATAAGTGGTTACTGGATATTAATTATCACTTTATTGTTTAACGATATGACTTGTTTGTATAGTGTATGCGTGTAGTGAAATTTACTAATTAATAGCAAATACTTTAGCAACACCTAGTGGTTATGGGATATGGGTTTTACTTTAATAATTACTATTAAAAGAGTATGCAACACTATCAGATTAAATAGTATCTTGGGGATGCGGGTTATTGTATAACTCATTATATTCGTTAGTGCATTCGATCGCTTGACCTTATAGGCTAGTCGTTCGACCTAGCGGCTTGACGACGGAGGTCGCACCCTGAGTCATGGTTTTAGTTTCTAGCCTTATTCCACCAACCCAGTAGTCTGTACAATGGACTATATTTGATATCATAATACTAGCGCCATTCGTGAGTAGGCGGGGCACCTTAGTAGTGCAATATTAGGTTGAACACATGTTATGGATATCCAGTACCATTGGACTGTAGGAGTTTAGTGGGCTGAACTCCTGGAGATTTTCTTATCAGTCTCCCCTTGGAAGAGAGCAATTAGCACCAAGAATATCCTATTAGTCTAAATAATTAGTGGAGTTATGGACCGACCAAACCACTAGTGTGATGTTAGCAACTGACCAAACTGCTAGTATGGTGTTAGCGACCGATCAAACTGCTAGTGATTATTTATGAGTATTTTCGGGTATCCATTCCCATGTGTTTCCTCGTAGCATTTATGTATGGGTTTGAGTTCCCTTTTTGTGCTTGAATATTTAGTAGGTTAGCACCATATTTAAGATGATAGTTCATGAGAGACTTGATATGATTTTATGACATGGTGTTATTTGTTTATGTTTTATAATTTTCTAAGAGGGGACCGTACCTCTATGTTTTGTCCACAAAGGGGACAATACCTTTTATTAGCAATAGTCTTATATGGATTAATTTTGGTTTTATCAATTTGAAATGGCTATGTATTAATCGTTATATTTGTGTGTGATAGTCTATAATAGACCTGAGTATCGTCAAGATCATTATATGCTAATTACTGGTTGGTATATCTTGTTGCTATTGATATCCGGTTGATATCTTTATTATAGTGATCTCACCTTTTGATAATTAGAGATAGTCTAATTTGGGTGTTATTTCTTATAATGGTCGGGTCGGACCAAAACGTTTCAGGTATTGGGACTCGGGGACCATGGACGTTGGGCTAGCTATGAGGATAGAGTTATGTATGTATTCTATGTCATTAGGATATTAGAGATTCATGTATGTAGTATACTTTGTATAAGATGTCGACTTTTAAGATCATGTATATTTAAATCGTATTATAGCCTATATTCATAAATTTATTATGTGAGCCTAGTTCTTCTATTTTGTAGACTCACTTACATTTGTACCCTCGTGTCTATATATATATTATATATTTCGATGTGTTTTGTGATTCTGCATTCTCTATGTTATTATATATTTTTCTGAATTGTATTATATCCATCATGTGTATTACTTTGTGACGATACCATTCACGTTGAATATTCAATTCAGATCTTCTAATTTTTGTAAGGAAGACGTGACAGTGTTAGCCTAAGGTAATATTCATGTTTGGTCGCTCTTAACAAACCTTATTCCCTATATTATTAGACGACATTACTTAGTAATACTCTTTAGTAATATAGGTATAAAGGCAGGGTGTTACACTACATACTTTCGGGGTTAACGAATTTATGCATTAACAAAAGCATTTTGGGATTCATCAATTAAGACATCCATTTTAATCTTCAACCTATTTGCTAGAACCTTGGAGATTATTTTAGCCGAGCAGTTAAATAGAGAGATAGGTCTAAAGTCTGTGCCTTCTTTCGGATTTTCTTTTTTTGGAAGAGAGGATGACATCAGCAAAACTAAACCTCCTAGCTGCAGTACACAATTATAAAGATCACCAAAAACATTCATTATATCAATTTTGATAGTGTGCTAAAATTTTGATAAAAGATCATAGAGAATCCTTCTAGGACAAGGGTTGCGGCATTGGCCAACCATTTTTATCCATCCAGAATTCCTCTTCCGTGAAATGGGTTTCTAATTCATATATAGATGGATCCCAGCTCAGATATAATGAGGATCCATCAACCTGAATTCTACATCTGCATTTTTTTTACTATTTATGTTAGTGTAATGGTTGGTGAAAATGTTTTTAAATTTAGTCCTTTTATTAATTATTACTCTATTAAGTTTAACCAGTTTAATAGTATTATGACGACATCTAAGATTGGCCGTGTGATGGAAAATTTTAGAATTTTTGTAATGATCCTCCTTTTCGACCATCGAAACTCGACACCGAATACTACCACTGTGTTCAAACGTCGAATATCCAATCGACAAAAGGGCAAATCGTTAAGGTAAATAAAAATAAAAGAATAGAGAACAGAGAAAATCAAAATCTCATAGTAGAATTGACAACATATAATATAACAAAGATAGTAAAAACTATCACTCAAAAAATATAGAATATATTAGAGTTAATAACAAACATTATCAGCTGGACAGTTATAAAATCCCGACCTTACAATTGCTGATATGGATACTATATAATATAGCGGAAAATAAACACTATGATAGGTGAACCTCTAGCTCCTCTCTAAGATTTCCATAACACCAAAACCAGCTTGGGAAAATACTCGGTCTTACCCGAGCATTATAATAAAGTAACACCCGGGTCAGTCTGGAAATACCAGCGTGAGAAAACTGAAATAATAGGGAACAATATAAAAGTTCTATGAGACCACGCCGCTAACGCGGAATGCGTTTTTACCTCACAAGAATAACATCCATATAGGAAAGAATAGAGATAAACCACAAGAAACAAATCCAAATAAGAATGGGCATAAATAGTATTAAACACCAGACTTAAAAAAGAAAGAAAATAATCCGAGCCAAATCCAAACTGGACAGAATGGATAAAATAAGATAACAGTCCAAACTTGGTAGAATGGATAAAACCTATAATTAAACATCGAGAAGGGTGGTTGACTCTTCCTGTTCCAATTATAGAAAAACAATTCGAAAGTTTGAATCAAATAAGTAAAGGAAAATTGCGAACAAATGACTAGGAAGGTGCACCCCCCGTGAAGTATAACTCCAAAAATATACTTCTGAGCTCGGTCACATATTATGTGACACTTCTCGGGAATCTCCAAGCCAGATGCCGCCAAACCTTACCGAGAATCCAAATATGTTCACATCTAAGTGCATTACCGAATCCAATCTAGATGAGATGTGAAAATGGCCTAATGGGAGCAATCCCACATAGCTTGGCCCCTTTTCGCACTTTGGTTTTAGTCATTTTCGACAAAGGATAATAAAGCTCAAAGAGCAGCAAATCGTTTTTAAGGTGATGATACAGCATGAAGAAAGCTGAAGCCGATAATTAATAAATCAACTATCGTGGATAATTATAATGATCGTGTATGGAAATTAAATCTCATATATTTACCACTACTCGTCGATTCCAAATAAGTGCTTTGAGGTAGTGTTACCTCTATGCATCAGCTTGATGACATTTCTAACCTTCAAGATAGAAAAAAGTCCAAGCCTCAATGTTTAGCGTTAATAGTATGACTAAATCCTTTCCATATAAGCGATATCGTTTACAGAATTACTTTACCATAACCGAATCGAATTTTACTTTTTAAACCTGAACTTGTGCTTGATTTCTATATTCCAATATTGATAAAAACACTTTGGAAAAAACTTTTAAAATGTTCTTTTAAAAGACAAATTTTATAATACTAAGTGTATTAAAACTTTACACTTAGCTCTATTTATAAATATTTCCTTTTAAAGGATTTTCACATTTAAAACCATCGTTTGTAAATTTAAAACATTATCATCCCAAAAGAAAATAAAACAATTTAAATACCTATATACATTTAAAACAATATTAATTATCCCAAAAGATAATCAATCATATTTATAATCTCCTTTAAATGAACAAATCCATAATCTTTAATAAAATAGTAAATTATTTCCAAACACTTTTATATCATTGGTAAATTAACTTTAAAACCTTTATTAAATCAATTTACTAACTTTAAAACACTTTCAACAAAATAGTTAATTTGCTTTAATCACTTTTATTAAATTAATTTACTTTAAATATCATTAATTAAAAAGATTTATTAAATTCAAATAATCATTAATTAATATGAATAATTAATCTCGAAAATCATTAATTAAAACTATTAATAAATTTTAAATACCATTAATTAAAAACAATTAATTAATTTCAAATAATCATAAATTAATTAGATTAATTAAATATAAACATCATTAGTTAAAATGATAAATTAAAACATAATTTATTAAAATGATTAATTAACAATAAACCATCATTAATTAAAATGATTAACTAAAATTTAAAAATCATTAGTTAAAAATTAATTAAATTTAAAACAATCATTATTAAAATGATTAATTAAAGTTCAAAATCATTAATTAAAATGACTTTATTAAATTCAAATCTCATTAATAAAATAGATTAATAAATTCCAAACATCGTTAATTAAAATGATTAATTACAATCAAATATCAGAAATTAGGACGATTGACTAAAATCAAATATCATTAATTAAAATGATTAATTACCTTTAAATATAATTAATTAAAATGATTATTAATTTTCAAATATCATTAATTAAAATAATTAATCAAATTCAAATATCATTGCTTAAAATGTTTAATTAAATCCAAATCTCATTAATCAAAAGGATCAATTAATTTTAAACATCATTAGTTAAAATGATTAATTAATTTAAATTATCATTAATCAAAATGATTAATGAATTTCAAACATCTATTTTGTGAAAATACAAGCTCTAGTTCAAAACACAAACGATAGGTTTTGGGGATGAAAATCAATAAATGACGGTATAGCGAAAATCATTATAACGACACTTAAACAATTTAAATGGAATATCAAGATTTCTTTCAATTAAATATCAATATAACAACATAAGGATGTAAATAAATAATTATTGGCGAGAAAGCCTTTAGGGTCTCTCTACAAATTCTCCCTGCAAAACAATGGTGAAAGACATTATATATAATCATATGGGTTCATAACAATCAATTTAATATATCATCCATTTTCCAGACAGAAATTCAACCGAACAATAAATCAAATAATTTAACTAACATCTAAGCAATCAATAATAGTTTATAGCATCATAGATATGATAGAGTAAACTTGAATGTGAGTTAAACTCACATTGATTCTAGTTTACGCCGAAGCATTTCGGTTTGTACTAAAATCGAATGGGCATTCGATTTTAGCCAAAAATTCCACTAGCTCCAAATCCAACCAAACCTACTCCATTGCACAGCAATCGTCGCTACTAGTCCAATGCAAAAGGCGACGTTCGAATCCAACCTCATATGCAAAAGTTTTTCAAATTACAAGTTATTAATTAAATTAATTAATAACTTAATTAACCATCTAATTACCCCTTAACTCAATCACTAATCCTTCTCCCCCATCTCCTTAATCATACTCTTATGCATATATAGGTGCACAAAAACCTAAAACCACCAACCTTCAAACGATGATATCTCCTTTGTTTCTTAACGAAACGATCACCCGTTTTCGCCAACACGTCCCTCTTCATGCGAGCTTCAACCTCGACTCCTTTGATCCACCTCCACCTACCCCTAAAAATTCCACTCTCCATGGCCGCCTCAAAATGTTGCATGTCACCAAAGGGCTCTGGAGTCGACAAAAATTTATGGGGAGGTGATACTCGACACAAGAAACATAACGGTACCAATGTTGCGACCTATTGTGACCTAGCTCTCGAGCTACTACAAGCTCTAGCCGCTGCCATGAATGGCCTCCTCCCCAAAATGTGACCATACTCTAATTCGAGACTATAGGATAGTAGCTTAAACTAATACAAATCTAACGAATCAAGTTTGATAATTTTTAGTGGAGAAATGAATTTGATTTTGATTTTTGAAATAGGAAAATTTCTCCTTTTCAAGTTACAAGGAAGTATATGTTGGAAAGAAGGGTATGGGCTATGACATGAGAGGGTATGGAGGTTGGGTATGGCTGAAATGAAGGGGCATGGTTTGCAATTAAGGGTACATAATATTTTGTTCTACAATATCCGGCATTGTTCACGTCCAAAAATCTCGAACTCCAACTGAGACATGCTCACTGGCTATCTATACAAAATACCCATATTCCGAACTTAATGGAACTAGTTTCGAGACCTAATTCCAAAGTATACGGAAGTTATCTTTTTAAATCAAATTATATTTAAAATTAATCGCTACATGTTTCGAGCTCGCACGACTAGACGATACGTCTAATCGTTACGAAACTCGATGGCATACAATAGTTTATTATTCTGGATCTAATGGCACTATTTTTGTCAAAGTCTGAGCTAGTGCCCTAAAATGCTAATTTCACAAATTTAAATATCATTTTATATTTTCGATCCAATTATCGATATTTTTCCGATCTATTTTGTAAATAAATTTACAAATTGAATTCATCAATATTATTTATTAGTTAAAAGAAGTTAAACAATATTATTAAATCTGTT
Source organism: Allium fistulosum (assembly GCA_030737815.1). Lineage (NCBI taxonomy): Eukaryota > Viridiplantae > Streptophyta > Magnoliopsida > Asparagales > Amaryllidaceae > Allium > Allium fistulosum. The sequence continues at coordinate 950,432,752 of CM060903.1, forward strand.
TAATTAATATTTAATTTACAATTAAAATATTTAAATGATTAATCATATTTGAATTCAAATTATTAAATTCGAAAAAATCCAATTATTTATATACTTAAAATTAATTAGATATTCAAAATCAAATGACCAAACTTTTGGGTTGTTACATTCTCCCCCTTTAAAAGAATTTCGTCCCCGAAATTACCAAGAAAGAAAATGTTTCCTAACCCTTAAGTCTAAAACTATTAATTAAAATGGGTTAGTAAACTTATTAATTAAATCTCAAAATTTTACGAAAAATTTCGGCAGCGTCTCCTTTGTGTGGCTCGGTTGAAACAACTACAAATTGCCTCTACGAGCTCTAAACCAACCAAAGAAAACAAAAGCCAAGTGGCTTCCCATAATTGGGGCGCAAAATCATCAACTAATTTAAATTTCTAAATTTATTACATACCTTTTTTTGCGTTTGTTGTATATTTTTTGTTAAGTAATTTATTATCTCTATGCAAATGCAAGTGCACAAGAATCAAATAGCAATCTCTTGCATACATGTACTTATGAAAATCCAAAAGAGAATCAGGCTAACAAAACAATATGATGTAACTCTACATGTAAAAACTAGCATGATATAAATCTACATGCAACTAACTACTATATCACAGTCATAGGCAACAAAATATAGAGAATATTCTGTAATAAATGCTATGCATCCAATAATTTCAAATGATAAATTTAGATCTAAATGCCTGGGTTTTTAAACTCGAAAATTTATTTTCAAAATTTCTCAGACGGTATTTAAATCAAATACCAAAAATCAAAATGACAAGTAGGGGATTCGTCCCAAAGAAGTATGGTGAAACTCTAGAATCAAAACAACATGGAGCATCCAGTGGTATTTCAGTTCCTCCAAAAACATCAACTAGAGTGAATAAATATTATTTCTTTCCCAAAAAATTCAAAATCTATTTTTTTCAAAATCACCAGGATTTAGGTCCTAATAAACAACAATTCAAAAACCTTGGTTTATAAATTTTTAACTTTATAAGCTGTGGTATATAAGATCACACAATCTATCAATCAAATTCCATAAAGGAATAAACTAACACTATCAGTCAATCAAACTCCATAAGGGAAAAACCTAATACTTAATATTATTTAAAATGTCAAATGACTAACAAACAAATCTCTTTTTTGGTTCAAAACTTTCTCGATTGTCCAAAAATATGGATAATTATCTAAGCATACCGTTTTTCTCTTTAGCCTTTGGTTATTAGTTAGAAGATTATCCAAACACACTCGGACAAAATTGAAAGTTATACTCCAAATTTATTAGTTTCTCAACTACATTAATTTTTCTCTAAATCACTTATATTTCCACTTAGTATTTTATTCAATACTAAAATTATTTATTACTTATTTCATAATTTTCCACCTAAGTTTAAAAATATTTATAAAGTCATTTCTTTATAAAACATCAAATATAACTTATTCCACTTTATTTACTTACTCTTCTATATCCTAAGAGTACATACAAATTTTATTTTACTTTACACAATTTAGGTGAAGATCTAATCAAAATTTGGGTCATTTAAAACCGAGTCAACTTCTCGACCTTTTTATCTTAGAGTGTTAAAATGGTAGATATTTATGGGTTGATCCAATCAACAAATAGTTTACACTACTTAAATGTTTTAAACAAATATATGGTTTTAATACAACAACGTTTATCAAAACTTTCCCATCCAACTTCAACTCATTTTAAACCTGTATTAAATTATCCTATCTTATCTAAGGTAAAATCTCAACTATCAAGTTAATCTCTTATCAGAAAAAAAAATTGTTTAAAAAAATTCCCTTTTAAGGGAATTTAAAAATCAAATACTCGGTTTTTAGTATCCAAAAATTCATCTTTGAAAACATACTATATATATTTTTAGATGAAATAACTTCAAACGATTTATTTGTTAAAACTGTGACGACCGCCCATGACCCCTGCACCGAATCTAGAGATAGAGCGCTGTAAAGTGTGCCAGGCGACCATGGACGATTGTCAAGGTAAGATTAAAACGACAGAATCTATCGTATCACTCACAGCGCATGGACAAAATACAATAGAACATATGTATAGTGAAGCTTTACAGAACAAAATGACATCATATAAAAACTCCATAATAGTTGAATACAAGCATCCACATAGTCAATACATCAAGCCTCACTACATATCTCTCAGAGATTACAAAACAGCGGAATATCCAGTACATATAATAAGAAGATAATATGCAACCCTCTAGCTCGTCTTCGATATCAGCATCGTGAGAAGAGAATAGCACCTGTCACCTGCTACCTAGTCTGCCCGTCCCAAAATGGACGAACAGCCCAAGGCAATAAGAATTAAAACATAAAGCCTTGAGTCAGACAACAGTCTTAGTGAGCAGTAAATTAACTAACAACATACCAAAAGAGCATAAAGGAAAAGGAATAGGAATACAACCCTCCCACTCCAACCTCATTCTACAGTGATAGCCCCCAGACACACACTAAGCAGAAGCAAACATAACAGAGCATACAATTTAAAGTAAAGCTACTATCACTCGAGTCAAGGGCGATGTTTTCCAAGTACCAAGGCTTAAATCAGATAAGCACCCAGAAAATACAGCTCTTGAGTCCGAATGACGATACAACCAAACATCCATGACTCTGGCTATCACTGTTATCATTGCTTCGATATCACCGTTAATTGAATGACCGGCACATTCTTTCAGCCATCCGTCAAGGGCTAATGGAAACCCCGGTTCTAGACATAACTCCCGCACGTCGTCGCAGCCCGTGCCTAGGACTATCGAATCTGCCCAGAGTACTCGACCATCAACAGTTGGCCGTTGGGACTATCGAATCTGCCCAAACGTACTCTTGCTTAGAGCATGCTAGAACCTTCAACAACGATGCTATCCAAGCCTCCCAGTCATCCTCCTCGACGACTATTCTCATATCCATTCATTATCCTCAACTCGAATCATATCACCGAGTTATCAACATGCTTGGAATGATCCCGTCTGGATAAGACCAAGTCTTCATCACATGATTGCCTCGCTTCATTACATCCTCGCAAAGCCTCATCTCATCATCACATCATCAAATCTATGCATAAGAGCTTCATCATCCCGCTACATATGCCAAGAGCAGCTTTCCCAATTCAAGAGCCTTTCCCTTAGCTTTTGAATCACCTTCGATCTAAATCTAGTCATCAATCATCTAGTTCATAACAATCAATCAAATCAACCATCAATCCAAGCAATCAAGCATTCAAAAATAATCTAAGTAGACAATTATAACAATAATGGCATTTTCGTAATTAAAGAGTTGAAAGTCCAATAAGCATGAAAACATGGATTATATCTCTACAAACTTGATGAATGAACTTGCATAGGTTAACATATGATAAAATGGATGTAACATCATCATGAACAATGGATCTATATGGATCTACACTTAGGATGAAGAAAATGCATGGAAATCTCTATTTTAACACCAAATCGAGCCAACAATCCGATATACTCCTTTGGATCCGTGTGAGAGGTAATCACCACTCACCAAATCACCTAAACAAATCCAAATCAACACGCTCCAGATCTGGACAGCAAAGGATCAAGCTTGATCTACCACAAATCCGCTTCAAATGAAGAAATCTCACTTCAAAGGATGAAGATCTTCAACTTTAGCTCTTGGATCTTCAATCTTGATCTTCGATTTGGATGGATGGAAGCACTAGATTAGAGTGGAGAAAAGAAGTGTAGAAGTGTAGAAGTCGAGCTCTCAAAATGGCAGCACTTCGTCGCTTCAAAATCCGGATCCCAAAAATGAAGAGAAGCCCTCCTATTTATAGCTGAAAACTGCCCTTAAGTCGTAACTCGGCTATCTTCTTAAGTCGCTGCCGACTTAACACTACAGACCTACGACCTAAAAACCCCCACGACTTAACAGAGCCTCCGACCTAAAATTTCTCGACCTATCCAAACCTTACGACCTACGACTTAACCGATAAGCCCTCACGCGACTTAACGCACCAGGTCTCAACGAGATACAACTTAACTCCTAGGTCGCTCGCGACTTAACACACAGGCTACGACCTAACACCAAGCCAGAACCCAGCGACCTACGACTTAACAGGTTACGACTTAATACCTTAGACTCTCACGCGATCTAACACTTGAGCCAGCCTGCGACCTAACAACTTAGCACCCACGCGACCTAACTACTAAGTCATCTACGACTTAACTATTAAGTCATTAACTAACTTATTCCTTAGGTCGGTCAATCCCATAGGTCGCTAACTCGAACTGCCGACCTAACACTTAACACCCAAACACTTAGGTCGCTCACAACATGTCCTTAGGTCGTTGCCGACCTAACTCTACCCCAGAATACTTAGGTCGCCTACTCCTCTTAAGTCGGTCACGACTCATCACTTAGGTCAGTCACTACCTTAAGTCGGCAACTCGACCCAGACTTATCCCTTAACTTGCCTATCCCCTTAGGTCGCAGATCTTCTCTAAGTCGGTCAGTTCTTTAGGTCGTTAACTCGCCCTGCCGACCTAATACTTAACCAAATCCTAGGTTGCAAAATCCTATAGGTCGCTCCAACTAACCCACGACCTAACACTAACTCGCCGAATTCCTTAACTCGGTCACGACTTAGCTCTTAGGTCGTTCACGACCTAGGACTTAGATAAATCTGCCTAAAAATCTGAAATGACTTAAAAATGCTAAAATTCCAGATTTTGACGAACTTGTCGATCCGTAAAAATACGGGTCGTTACATTCTCTCCCCCTTAGGAATTTCGCCCCCGAAATTCCAAGCAATCAAAAACTATTCTGTACGCCTACCATCCATAGCAATCAACAAACCATGCATCCAATTCTAACTTAGCGTACAGAATTCTAAAATTAGAACAAGTTACAATATCGTGAGATGACACGACATCTTAGGGCCATACCTTGAAGAGTTCAGGATGAGCTGCCTTCATCCTCTCTTCCACCTCCCATGTACAGTCGTTATCATCATCACTCCATTGTATCTTGAGCAACTTAACTACCTTCCTCCTGAGCTGTTTCGTGTCAGTTTCAACAACACGAAGCGGCTTACGAGGTCTTCTATCGACTGGATCAACTTCTAAGTCTTCACAGCTATCAGCAGAAACCACTGTATTCGAGTCGTGCACATACTTCCGTTGATATGATACATGAAAAACATTGTGCACACCCGACATCTTCTCTGGTAACTCCAATCTGTAAGCGAGCTTTCCGATTCGCTCAATAATCGGGAATGGTCCAACAAATCTCGGAGTCAATTTTCCTTTCTTCCCGAATCGAATAACATTCTTCAGTGGAGAAATCTTCACAAAAACCATATCTCCTACGTCGAATTCCAAATCCTTTCGACGCTTATCGGCATAACTCTTCTGACGGTCTTGGGCTGCCTTCATTCGTTGCCGAATGATCTCTATACAATCTGAAGTCTGACGAATCATCTCTGGTCCAAGCATCAGCTTTTCTCCAGTTTCCAACCAACATGTTGGAGAGTTACATGGTCTTCCATACAATGCCTCATACGGTGCCATACCAATGCTTGACTGGTAACTGTTGTTGTACGCAAACTCCACCAAATGAAGGTGATCTTCCCATGATCCTCCGAAGTCCAAAACACAAGCTCTGAGGAGATCTTCCAAAACTCGGTTGACTCTCTCGGTCTGACCATCTGTTTGGGGGTGATAAGCTGTACTCAAACACAACTCGGTTCCCAAAACTTCCTGGAAGCTCTTCCAGAATCCACTAGTGAACAACGGGTCTCGATCGCTCACTATATTCTTCGGAATACCATGGAATCGAACTATCCACTTAACATACAACTCAGCCAACTTTGATGCAGTCCTAGTCGATCGAACAGGAATGAATCTAGCACTCTTAGTCAGACGATCCACAATGACCCAAATTCCTTCATTTCCCGTTCTGGTTCTAGGCAATCCATCGATAAAATCCATCGATACTTGTTCCCACTTCCATGTAGGAACTTCTAATGGCTGAAGCAATCCACTTGGCTTCTTCTGTTCGGCTTTTACCAACTGGCAGTTCATACATTTGGAAATAAAATTACCAACATCCTTCTTCATACCTTCCCAATAGTAGGTTCTCTTCATATCCCGATACATCTTATTTCCACCGGGATGAATTGTCAATTTCGAGTGATGACTTTCCTTCAGAACCTCACTCCTCAATTCATCTATATCGGGAACAACTAGTCGTCCTTGCTTCCGAAGCCAACCCTCTCGATCGACCTCGAATCCTTTATCCTTTTCTGGATCCAATCCAGATTCCAAATCACGGATAATCTTGACAAGCTTATCATCTCGCTTTTGGCCCTCGCCAATCCTTTCCACAAGAGTGGGTCTTATCGATAAGTTTGCCAACATCTCAGGTTCCAATTCACATCTAGGCCTGAAGTCAAATCCAGCTAAATACTCGAGACTCTTCCATTCTGAAAACATGGCTCCCAATCCTGCATGTCTTCGACTTAACGCATCTGCCACTGCGTTACCTTTTCCCGGAGTATAAGCTATACCAAAATCATATGATGCTAAAAACTCTAGCCAACGTTGCTGCCGAAGATTCAAATCCTTTTGGGAGAAAAGATACTTCAGCGACTTGTGATCCGTAAATAACTTGAATCGAACTCCCAACAGATAATGTCTCCACATTTTCAGAGCAAATACAATCGCCGCTAATTCCAAATCATGAGTTGGGTAATTCCTTTCATGCGGCTTCAGTTGTCGACTGGCATACGCAACAACTTTATCCTTCTGCATCAGCACTGCTCCAAGTCCAGTACCACATGCATCGGTGTAAACCACCATCTCATCATTCCCACTAGGAATAGTCAAAACAGGAGCACTCGTCAATCGCTCTTTCAGGATTCCGAAAGCTTGCTCACACTTAGCGTCCCAACTGAACACTTGGTTCTTCTTCGTCAATCCTGTTAATGGTGCAGCTATCTTGGAGAAGTCTTTGATAAACCGTCGATAATATCCTGCTAATCCAAGAAAACTTCTCACATCAGATGCATTCTTAGGTCTAACCTAATCCTGGATTGCTGCCACCTTAGCGGGATCAACCGCTATTCCATTTTCAGAAATCACATGGCCTAAGAACCTCACTTCACTCTTCCAGAAGTGACACTTCGAAAACTTAGCCTTCAGCTGATGTTTCCGTAAGATCTCCAAAACAATACGCAAGTGCGTCTTGTGCTCCTCTTCCGTTCTGGAATAAATCAGAATATCATCCACGAACACAAGTACGAACTTGTTCAACTGATCTCTGAACACTCTATTCATAAGATCCACAAAATATGATGGCGCGTTAGTCAATCCAAACGGCATTACCAGCCACTCAAAGAAACCGGATGGTGTCCTAAAAGCAGTCTTCGGCACACTATCCTTAGCTACTCTCAACTGGTGAAATCCCGTTGCCAAATCCATCTGAGAAAACACCTTAGCTTCGTGAAGCTGATCAAACAAGTCATCTATTCTCGGCAATGGATACTTGTTCTTCTTAGTCACCTTATTCAGCTCACGATAATCCACACACAATCTCAACGACCCATCTGCCTTGGTTGCAAACACAACTGGTGCACCCCACTCGGACACACTACGCCGAATGAATCCTTTCTGTAAAAGGTCATCAACTTGCACCCTCAACTCCTGCTGTTCCCTAGGCGCCATCCGCCTAAGAGGCATCACAACAGGTCTGGCTCCTTCAACTAGATCTATACGAAACTCGATCTCCCTATGCGGCGGAAACCCTTTGACATCGTCAAAGACATCCTCGAATCCATTAGCGATCGGCACTGATGACAGTCCATCCCGTGGAACAACTAGCGAATACATGAAGCTCATGAAGACGCCTTCTTCATGCTTACATCGTATCACAATCTTTCGCCCCTCCACATTCTCGACTGTCACTTCCAACCTTTCGCAATCAACCTTAGCCGCATACTTCCTAAGCCAGTCCATACCCAAGATAATTCCGAACCCCGCAAAGTTCAGAACAAAGCAATCACAAACAAAAGGGCAACCATGACTCGACACAACTAGACCACGGCATAACATACACAAACAAGACGAACCCCCAACTGGATTAGTCACAACCAATGGCCTATCAACAATATCCGGTTCCAAACCTAACCGGCCCACTAGTTCATTACAAACAAATGAATGCGACGCTCCAGTATCAAACAGAACTCTAACTGGAACACCACATAGGAAAAGAGTACCTTGAACAACCACACTCTTTCCCTTCTCCACAGCAGTAGGAGCTTTCGAAGACGACGGAACAACTCCTAAAGCATAGGCTTGCACAATCTGCCTGTCCTTCCTTGGTTCTGGACAATTCTTCCTGAAATGCCCCGGCTTGTCACAGTTATGACACTTCATCGGCACCTTAGGATTCTTACAATCCTTCGAGAAATGGCCCTTCTGCTGACAGTTGTAGCAAGTCACCTCGCCTTTCGGCTTCTTCTAGCCATCCTTACCCTTCTGCTGCTGCTGCTTCCTCTTCTTGTTTCCACCCTGCTGGGGTTTAGACTCTTCCCTAGTCATAGCAACAACAGATCCTTCCTTAGGAAATAGACTCTCATGCCTAAGAGCTTTCTCCACAAGCTTCTCAAATGAGTCGTCCAAATGATCCACCAACTGTCTCCCAAGATAACTGTCCAAGCCCGTCACAAATTTATCATTCTTCTGATAAGCAGATTCAATATATGACCGGGCATACTTGGACAAAGCTTCAAACTCAGAAACATACTCAAGAACAGATCTTCCACCCTGCTTGAGCTCCACAAACCTCTTGAACAGAACAGACTTCTGAGCTGTAGAAATGAACTTAGCTTCAAATCTGACTTGGAATTGCTCCCAAGTAATCTCTTCTTCCGGAGTAGTGATGGTAATAGAGTTCCACCAATCAGAAGCTCTCCCTTGAAGCTGCCTCGATGCCAACTTCCTCTTAGTTGCATCATCAATCCCCAAATCACCAAAAATCCTTCTACAAGCATCTATCCACCTCTGGACCTCAATGGTAGATTCTGTTCCCAGGAAAACCTTCCCTCCAAGAGCAGTATAATCCTTGCACAACTTAGCAAAATCCACTGGTTTCGGAGTCTGGACTTGAACTCCAACATCAACTGCCGCCCCCGGAACTGGTATCCTTCTCATGATCGAAGTCATCATAGCTTCGAACATGGCTGCATAATCAGCAGTCTCTTCAGTAGCACGGCCTTCCCTAGCAGCTGGTCTCCCTCTTCGACTCATTCTCAATATCTATAAAAAGGAATGATTAGAACATCTAGAGAAACAACTGCATAAAGGACTCAACTCTACTAAGCTACTATATTATATATAGTATTCATCCATCAAAATACAATTACGTCTCTCATACGTAGTTAATTCAGCGAGCGTTGGGTAAAATCGATTAACCAATGCTCTGATACCAAATGTGACGACCGCCCATGACCCCTGCACCGAATCTAGAGATAGAGCGCTGTAAAGTGTGCCAGGCGACCATGGACGATTGTCAAGGTAAGATTAAAACGACAGAATCTATCGTATCACTCACAGCGCATGGACAAAATACAATAGAACATATGTATAGTGAAGCTTTACAGAACAAAATGACATCATATAAAAACTCCATAATAGTTGAATACAAGCATCCACATAGTCAATACATCAAGCCTCACTACATATCTCTCAGAGATTACAAAATAGCGGAATATCCAGTACATATAATAAGAAGATAATATGCAACCCTCTAGCTCGTCTTCGATATCAGCATCGTGAGAAGAGAACAGCACCTGTCACCTGCTACCTAGTCTGCCCATCCCAAAATGGACGAACAGCCCAAGGCAATAAGAATTAAAACATAAAGCCTTGAGTCAGACAACAGTCTTAGTGAGCAGTAAATTAACTAACAACATACCAAAAGAGCATAAAGGAAAAGGAATAGGAATACAACCCTCCCACTCCAACCTCATTCTACAGTGATAGCCCCCAGACACACACTAAGCAGAAGCAAACATAACAGAGCATACAATTTAAAGTAAAGCTACTATCACTCGAGTCAAGGGCGATGTTTTCCAAGTACCAAGGCCTAAATCAGATAAGCACCCAGAAAATACCGCTCTTGAGTCCGAATGACGATACAACCAAACATCCATGACTCTGGCTATCACTGTTATCATTGCTTCGATATCACCGTTAATTGAATGACCGGCACATTCTTTCAGCCGTCCGTCAAGGGCTAATGGAAACCCCGGTTCTAGACATAACTCCCGCACGTCGTCGCAGCCCGTGCCTAGGACTATCGAATCTGCCCAGAGTACTCGACCATCAACAGTTGGCCGTTGGGACTATCGAATCTGCCCAAACGTACTCTTGCTTAGAGCATGCTAGAACCTTCAACAACGATGCTATCCAAGCCTCCCAGTCATCCTCCTCGACAACTATTCTCATATCCATTCATTATCCTCAACTCGAATCATATCACCGAGTTATCAACATGCTTGGAATGATCCCGTCTGGATAAGACCAAGTCTTCATCACATGATTGCCTCGCTTCATTACATCCTCGCAAAGCCTCATCTCATCATCACATCATCAAATCTATGCATAAGAGCTTCATCATCCCGCTACATATGCCAAGAGCAGCTTTCCCAATTCAAGAGCCTTTCCCTTAGCTTTTGAATCACCTTCGATCTAAATCTAGTCATCAATCATCTAGTTCATAACAATCAATCAAATCAACCATCAATCCAAGCAATCAAGCATTCAAAAATAATCTAAGTAGACAATTATAACAATAATGGCATTTTCGTAATTAAAGAGTTGAAAGTCCAATAAGCATGAAAACATGGATTATATCTCTACAAACTTGATGAATGAACTTGCATAGGTTAACATATGATAAAATGGATGTAACATCATCATGAACAATGGATCTATATGGATCTACACTTAGGATGAAGAAAATGCATGGAAATCTCTATTTTAACACCAAATCGAGCCAACAATCCGATATACTCCTTTGGATCCGTGTGAGAGGTAATCACCACTCACCAAATCACCTAAACAAATCCAAATCAACACGCTCCAGATCTGGACAGCAAAGGATCAAGCTTGATCTACCACAAATCCGCTTCAAATGAAGAAATCTCACTTCAAAGGATGAAGATCTTCAACTTTAGCTCTTGGATCTTCAATCTTGATCTTCGATTTGGATGGATGGAAGCACTAGATTAGAGTGGAGAAAAGAAGTGAAGAAGTGTAGAAGTCGAGCTCTCAAAATGGCAGCACTTCGTCGCTTCAAAATCCGGATCCCAAAAATGAAGAGAAGCCCTCCTATTTATAGCTGAAAACTGCCCTTAAGTCGTAACTCGGCTATCTTCTTAAGTCGCTGCCGACTTAACACTGCCGACCTACGACCTAAAAACCCCCACGACTTAACAGAGCCTCCGACCTAAAATTTCTCGACCTATCCAAACCTTACGACCTACGACTTAACCGATAAGCCCTCACGCGACTTAACGCACCAGGTCTCAACGAGATACAACTTAACTCCTAGGTCGCTCGCGACTTAACACACAGGCTACGACCTAACACCAAGCCAGAACCCAGCGACCTACGACTTAACAGGTTACGACTTAATACCTTAGACTCTCACGCGATCTAACACTTGAGCCAGCCTGCGACCTAACAACTTAGCACCCACGCGACCTAACTACTAAGTCATCTACGACTTAACTATTAAGTCGTTAACTAACTTATTCCTTAGGTCGGTCAATCCCATAGGTCGCTAACTCGAACTGCCGACCTAACACTTAACACCCAAACACTTAGGTCGCTCACAACATGTCCTTAGGTCGTTGCCGACCTAACTCTACCCCAGAATACTTAGGTCGCCTACTCCTCTTAAGTCGGTCACGACTCATCACTTAGGTTGGTCACTACCTTAAGTCGGCAACTCGACCCAGACTTATCCCTTAACTTGCCTATCCCCTTAGGTCGCAGATCTTCTCTAAGTCGGTCAGTTCTTTAGGTCGTTAACTCGCCCTGCCGACCTAATACTTAACCAAATCCTAGGTTGCAAAATCCTATAGGTCGCTCCAACTAACCCACGACCTAACACTAACTCGCCGAATTCCTTAACTCGGTCACGACTTAGCTCTTAGGTCGTTCACGACCTAGGACTTAGATAAATCTGCCTAAAAATCTAAAATGACTTAAAAATGCTAAAATTCCAGATTTTGACGAACTTGTCGATCCGTAAAAATACGGGTCGTTACAAAAACTCACTTTGGGTTCATTCGGATTTGAACCCATTTCGATCGCAAAATGATAAAGAGAATAATTTACTAAGTACTCCACAATGTTCACCTAAGAAAACATCCGATCGTCACTTAGATGATTATTCAGATTACCACAAAACTAATTGAGAAGTTTTTCCTCTGGGTTATCCCAAAGAAAATGCATTCCATTTATAATTTCACTTCCCAAAATATTTTTTTCTCTTTTAAATACTTCGAAAAGTACTACTATTTCATTTCTCAGAAGCATTTTGAAATTATTTTCAAAAATTCTGAGATTTAAATTCAAAAATCCATTTTAAAATACATTTTATAAACTAAATTTATATAAAATTTCCTTTATATAAAAATCATTTCATATTATAATAACTCTTCTTTATTCTAATAGAATTTTCTCAAATGTTTATTATCTAAATGTTTTATCTTACCGTTTAGATTATATTCAAGAACTTTTGTTAAAGTTTAATCCTTAACTCAGCATTATTAAAAGGTGAATTTTAAATTTAATATTTTCTCCGAACACCTTATAGTCAAATTGTGAAAATCAATTCACAAAGGGTTCGTTTATAAATTCAATCAACAAATGCTAATAAATAAGCTAAACATAAATAATCAATAATCAACAAATGGAAACAAACGCTCCTAATTTAATCGAGCATGACTGCTCAAACAATAGTGATAATAAATAAATATTATCACATTAAAAAAACACACTCCATAACTATATAAAGTTTTGCCAAATTTTCAAAAATCAATATAATGTCAGTTGGCCTTGTTTGAGTGTTTAGAAACCCCTATCAACACTTTGACATCCCACGTCTTGACCAGAATTCATAAACAACTCAATAAATCAATTAATATAATACGTTTTTATAACATTAACAAATACGCTCTCAAATATATAATACTCTCAAACTCATTCTAGGGTGTCGCTTACTCTATCTCTAATGAGCCAGACCCTACCAAAACCAAGGTTCTTGCTTAACCTTGCGCTCTGATACCAAGCTGTAACGACCTGCCTTTTTGACCATCGAAAATCAACACCGAATACTACTACCGTGTTTAAATGTCAAACATCCAATCGATAAAAGGGAAAATTATCAGGGTAAATAAAAAGAAAAGAATAGAGAAAATTAGAATCTCATAGCGGAATCGACAACATATAATATAACAAGGACAGTAAAAAATGTCACTCAAAAAATACAGAGTATATCATAGTTAAAAACAAACCTTATCAGCTGGACAATTACAAAATCCTAACATTACAATTGCTGATATGGATACTATATAATACAGCAGAAAATAAACACTACGATAGATGAACTTCCAACTCCTCTCCAAGATTTCCATAACACCAAAGCCAATTTGGGAAAATACTCGGTTTGACCCGAGCATTATAATAAAATAACGCCCGGATCAGTTTGGAAATACCAGCGTGAGAAAACTCAAATAATGGGGAACAATATAAAAGTTCTGTGAGACCACGCCGCTAACGCGTGATGGGTTTTTACCTCACAAGAATAACATCTATATAGGAAAAAAATAGAGATAAACAACAGGAAACAAATCCAAATAAGAATGGGAATAAATAGTATTAAAAACCAGAGTTGAAAGAATGAAAATAATCCGAGCCAAATCTAAACTGGACAGAATGGATACAACAAGATAACAGTCCAAATTTGATATAATGTACAAAACCTATAATTAAACATCGTGAAGAATGGTTGACTCTTCCCGATGTAATCACAGTAAAACAATTCGAAGGTCTGAATCAAATAAGGAAAGGAAAATTTCCAACAAATGACTATGAAGGTGCACCCTCCTTGAAGTATAACTCTAGAAATATACTTTTGAGCTCGGTCACATATTATGTGACACTTCTCGGGAATCTCCAAGCTAGAACCTATTAAACCTTACTAAGAATCCGAATATTTCCTCATCTAAGTGAACAACCGAATCCAATCAAGATGAGATTTGAAAATATCCTAATGGGATCAACCCCACATAGCTTGTCCCCCTTTCGTGCTTTGGGTTTAGTCATTTCTGACAAAGGATAACAAAGCTCAAAGAGCATAAAGCATTTTTAAGGTGATGATACACCATGAGCAAAGCCGTATCGATAATTAATAAATCAGCTGTCGGGGATAATTAAAATGATCGTATTTACCACTACTCGTCGATTCCAAACAAGTTTTATCCCTCAATTGAAAATGAAGCCAGGCAAGGTGAGGTAGTGTTTCCTCTAGGCATCGCCATGATGACATTTTTAACCTTCAAGACAGAAATGAGTCCAAGCCTCAACGTTTAGCGTTAAAAGTATGACTAAATACTTTCCATATAAGCGATATCGTTTACGGAATTACTTTTCCATAACCAAATCAAATTTTAATTTTTAAAATTAAACTTGTGCTTGATTTCCATATTTGAATATTGATAACCGAATCGAATTTTACTTTTTAAAACTGAACTTGTGCTTGATTTCCATATTTGAATATTGATAACCGAATCGAATTTTACTTTTAAAACAGAACTTATGCTTGATTTCCATATTTTAATATTGATAAAAACACTTTGGAAAAACCTTTTAAAATGTTCTTCTAAAAGTCAAATTTTATAATACTAAGTGTATTAAAACTTTACACTTAGCTTTATTTATAAATAATTCCTTTTAAAGGATTTTCTCATTTAAAACCATCGTTTGTAAATTTAAAACAATATTTATCATCCTAAAAGAAAATATAACAATTTAAATACCTTTATAAATTTAAAACAATATTAATTATCCCAAAAGATAATCAATCAAATTTATAATCTCCTTTAAATAAACAAATCCATAATCTTTAATAAAATAGTTAATTATTTCCAAACACTTTTATATCATCAGTAAATTAACTTTAAAACCATTATTAAATTAATTTATTAACTTTAGAACACTTTCATCAAATTAGTTAATTTACTTTAATCACTTTTATTAAATTAATTTACTTTAAATATCGTTAATTAAAAAGATTTATTAAATTTAAATAATAATTAATTAATATGAATAATTAATCTCAAACATCATTAATTAAAATGATAATAAATTTTAAATACCATTAATAAAAGACAATTAATTAAGTTCAAATAATCATAAATTAATTGGATTAACTAAATCCAAACATCATTAGTTAAAATGATTAATCAACTATTAACCATCATTAATTAAAATGATTAACTAAGTTTACAAAATCATTAGTTAAAACAATCAATTAAATTTAAAACAACCATTAATTAAAATGATTAATTAAAGTTCAAAATCATTAATTAAAATGACTTAATTAAATTCAAATCTCCTTAATAAAATAGATTAATAAATTTCAAATATCATTAATTAAAATGACTAATTACATTCAAATATCAGAAATTAGGATGATTGTTAAAATCAAATATCATTAATTAAAATGATTAATTACCTTTAAATGTCATTAATTAAAATGATTATTAATTTTCAAATATTATTGATTAAAATAGATAATCAAATTCAAATATCATTACTTAAAATGGTTAATTAAATCCAAATCTCATTAATAAAAAAGATTAATTGATTTTAAACATCATTAGTTAAAATGGTTAATTAATTTAAATTATCATTAATCAAAATGATTAATGAATTTCAAACATCTATTTGTGAAATTTCAAGCTCAAGTTCAAAACACACACGACAAAGGTTTGGGGATGAAAATCAATAAATGATGGCATAGCTAAAATCACTATAACCACAATTAAACAATTTAAATGGAATATCAAGATTTATTTCATTTAAATATGAATATAACAGCATAAGGATGTAAATAAATAATTATTGACGAGAAACCCCTCAAGGTCTATCTAGGGATTCTCCCTGCAAAACAATGGTTAAGAACATTATTTATAATAATATGGGTTCATAACAATCAAGTTAATATATCATCCATTTTCCAAACGGAAATTCAACCAAACAATCACTCAAACAATTTTACTAACATCCAAGCAATCAATAATATTTTATAGAATCATAGGTAGGATATAGTAAAATTGAATGTGAGTTAAACTCACATTTATTCCATTTTTCGCCGAAGCATTCCGGTTTGGACTAAAATCGAATGGGCGTTCGATTTTAACCAAAAATTCCACTAGCTCTAAATCCAACCAAACAAATTCCATTGCGTAGCCATCATCACTACGAGTCCAATGCAAAAGACGGCGTTCGAATCCGACCTCGTATGCAAAAGTTGTTCAAATTACAAGTTATCGATTAAATTAAATTAATTAATAAATTAATTAACAATCTAATTACCCCTTAACTCAATCACTAATCCTTCTCCCACATATCCTTAATTACCCTCATATGCACATACAGGTGCACAAAGAACCCAACACTACCAACCTTCAAACGGCGATATCTCCTTCATTCTCAACGAAACGATCTTCCGTTTTCTCCAATGCGCCCCTCTTCACGCGAGCTTCGACCTCGACTCCTTGGATCCACCTCCACCTACCCCTAAAATTCCAACCTGAAGCTCTCAATGGCTGCACCAAAATGTGGCATGTCACCAAAGAGCTCCGGATTCGACGAAAATTTGCGGGGAGGTGATACTCGACACAAGAAACGCAATGGTACCAATGTTGCGACCTATCATCGCCTAGCTCTCACTCTACAACAAGCCCTAGCCCCTGCCATGAATGGCCTCCTCCCCAAAACGTGATCGCACCCAAATTCGAGACCATAGGATAGTAGCTTAAGCTCATATGAATCTATTAAATCAAGTTTGAGAATTTTTAGTGGAGAAACGGATTTGATTTTGATTTTTGAAATAGGGAAATTTCTCTTTTTCAAGTTACAGGGAAGTATATGTAGGAAAGAAGGATATGATCTGTGACATGAGAGGGTATGGAGGTTGGGTATGGTTGAAATGAAGGGGTATGGTTTGCAATGAAGGGTATATATTATTTTATTCTACAATACCCGGCACCGTTCACATCCAAAAATCTCGAACTCCAATTGAGATATGCTCACTGGTGTTCTATACCAAATACCCATATTCCGAACTCAATGGAACTAGTTTCGAGACCAAATTCCAAATTATACAAAAGTTATCTTTTTAAATCAAATTATATTTCAAATTAATCGCTACGCGTTTCGAGCTCGCGCGATCAAACAGTACGTCTGATCGTTACGGAACTCGACGGCGTACAATAGTTTATTATTCCGGATCTAGTGGCATTGGTTTCATCAAAATCAAAGATAGTGCCCGGGAATGCTAATTTCACAAATTTAAATATCGTTTTATATTTTCGATCCAATTATCGATATTTATCCGATCTATTTTGTAAATAAATTTACAAATTGAATTCATCAATATTATTTATTAGTTGAAATGAGTTAAATAATATTATTAAATCCATTTAATTAATATTTAATTTACAATTCAAATATTTAAACGATCAATCGTATTTGAATTCAAATTATTGTATTCCAAAAATCTAATTATTTAAATATTTAAAATTAATTAAATATTTAAAATCAAATGACCAAAATTTTGGGTTGTTACAATTTTTATCCCCTTCGTGGACCAATTATATGCAGGAGCATTGTTTCCAAACAATTTCTTCTTGGTCCATTAGTTTGTTTGGTTCTGTTTTCAGGATGTCTAGTTTTACATTTTGCTCGCTGGTCCCCTTTCCTATTTAAGTATAATATCTCATTTATTAAATTACCTTTTTTAGTATATATGTCGCTAAAAACATTAGAGTTCTGGTTCTTTAGGCATGTACTTAACTCTCATAATTAAACACCAGACTTTTTGTTGCATTGTTCAGTGAATGATTGTTCATAGAATTCCGTTTATCGATTATAAGATTTTCGAAGTTATTCTCCTTAAGCCACATTTTTTCAAATTACAAAGGACTATTTTTAGGTAGTTGGTCGAGAGAGTCGAGTAAGATAGGGCAATGGTCTACCAAGATGGTGGCAAGAGTTTTGGAGAAGGGAAATTTATCTACCCAATCCTCACTCACAAAGAACTATCTAACAAGGCCATTATGTGGTCCTCTCTGCCTTTAGACCAACTGAGTCTCCTATCGATAAGAAGAAGCTCGATAAGGTAGTTTTGGTTAATGAATTTATTGAACTCCTCCGGGTCGGAATATACATCTTCTCTTTGCAAATGATCCCTAACATGCCTGGTCACGTTGAAGTCTCCACCTACAATACAAGGTCCATAGGATTGATTTCTAAAGCTGGAACATTCAACAAGAAGAGACTATCTAATGGTACATATACTAGGCGTGTAAACACTAGAGATGTTAAAGATCTTGTTGTCCTGCAGATCAACAAGAATTCCATGAAGAGAATGGGAGATGGGTATAGATTGAAGGAGTGTAAATTTATCCCCCCTCTGCATCGTTATAATCCCCCCGAACTACTGATAGCTGGGACGTATGCCTAACTAATTAAAGTTTTTCCCCGTATAGGTCTATATAAGCTAGGAGTAGGCGATTCAGTTTTAGTTTCTTAGGTTAGTGCTATATCTACCTTACTATATTTAAAGAATCCTTTTATTCTAGATCGTATTAAAGGTAACCCTGTACCTCTAATATCCCAACTTATCATTTTCATCTACGTTCGTTGTCAGCCCTATCGAGTACTTGTTTTTATTCTAGATTCATTTTTTAATTGTTTTTTAGACTGTAAATAAAACCTAGGTTCTTAACTATTTGGAAACCCTGACTAAATGAGAAAGTGTTTAAAACAATTGGAGTAGAAGTACTTCCTAAAATCACCCAATGATGTTAATTCTAAAGCTATATTTAGAATCAGATGCCAAGCACTTCAATGTGGAAACTAACTAGATTTGCTTCTAAATTTGTATATAGGCTTGGTGCTATTCATCTCTATTAGCAAATAAATTTGCTAACCCCGAAAGTGCTTGGGAAATTTAGTTTAATCAAGAAGAAGAATTGTAGAGGCTTATCGAAGCTACTAATGCATTAAGAGTTTCCATGACATTGCTTGGAGTTGTTATCACAGTCATAGTCATTAAAGTAATTTGAAGTCACATATGCTAGGCAAGTACAAGTTCGAAGTCCTTGGATCGAATTCACTTATGCTATGCCTGCCACGAAGTCACAACAGTTCAAATATGCAATATGCAAAGTCACAAGCATGTTCAAATCACAGGTTCGAACTGATTATACATATTCTATGATATGACATTGTTTAATATTTAAAATCCTATGTGTACAATGTTCGAAAATTGCAGTGCTCTAAAATCTCCCAAATTGATTAAGGGTTTACAATTTAAGAAATAAGAGAAGAAAAAAATCCATCTCCTAAATGGCACCCCTAGGGTTGTATTTATAGAGGAGAGTGGCCTTCTCTCCACATCTCGGATCTTTGGTAGGCTTCGACTTCGCTGGTGTTACATATTGGCCTCTCCACTAGTATGCCTTTGGTGGGATTGACTTCAATAAGGCTTAACTTCGACTGTGTTAACTTAGCTCTTGTCTTCGTAGTTGGATGTCATATTCAAGAGGCGGCATTGTCCTATTATTGATGTCTTCGATGCATGCATCCATTGGTATTGGTATAGAAGGATGCCTTCGAAGTGCTGTGATATGTGATGTTACCTTCCTACAATACAAAGGTCTTCGTGGATGTTGATAGTGCTCTCTATCAACACCACTTATACAACGTCTTCGATGTGCGAAACAAATACATCAACAAAGTACTATATTTGATGGAATACAATATAGCTCTTTACTTTTCTTACTGTCTTCGATGTGTTATACCTTCGAAGTGCTTATGAGGTGCAATGCTACTTGTACATGGATGTAGTGCAAAGTGTTTATTAAAGTAGTGGGGCATAGCCATGTGTAATGACACCTTCGAGGAGCTTGTGCGGTATGATGCGGATAGGGCCATGCATTGATGAAACACGTTATGATTACTTTGACACTATAAATCAACTGGTAAAGTGGGTTGTACTTGGCCTCTTCGACATTGATCCATAAGTATTCACTGGCTATATGTCTTCCATGCCATTCACTGAAGAGAAGTCATGGCATGTTGAATCCTATGACAAGAACTATAGTAGTAAAATTTGCCCCCTAGTATAGTGGAGCCATTGACTTTTCAAGTCAATAGTGTCAAAGACGTTCATTTCTTGCCTTTTGGTCTTCCAACTTTCATCATGTTCGTTGATCACTTCATTCCCCCGCCTTTTGGTCTTCCCGCATTCATCATGTTCGTTAATTTAAAACTGATCCAATGGTTCTTGTACGCTCGTTCCCTTCTATAAATACGCGGGGTTCTTCCCCTTTCTCTCTTACCTGCAGTTTGAAAACAAATATTTGAACAAGAATCAAGCTTTTAAATTCAACTACAAATCTAAGTTCTTTGATAGTAACTTTTTCAACTAAGGTATAATCTCGTGTAATCAAACTACAAATCGATTTTCATTATTTTCTTAATGCAACTCTGATTAGGTTTTTAATTTGGATCTTGCTGCTATCGAATTGATGATCGAATTTATTCATTTGATTTTAATTCTTAATTTGATTATCAAGTTTCTATTATTAATTCTATTAGTGTCAAACACATGGTATTGTTTTCATTGATTTAAGTCTAATAAGTTCCTAAAGAATGACAATTTTAAAATTTGGGGATTTTTCTATTTTCATAGGTTCGATTTTTTTTTCATAGATTCAATCTGAACCTTATTGACCTCATATTAAGGTTTAGATTAGGTCTTAAGGTTTTAATGGTCATTACTCTTACCAATGATGAATTCAAGTTAGATTAATAGCAAGTTTTTTCATTATTAATTAGTCTAAGCATTTCATCAAACACGTTATTGGTCAGTTATCGAAAATGATAATTTATTTGACCCGCAACCCGCTATCGAACAACCTTGACGACACTCATAGCTTTACCAAGATAGCTGAAGTCAAAATCCCCTACCATCTTGTTAGTTCATTAACGAATGTTTTTAGCATGGATCTTTCGTATTATAGATGATGTGTTAATGACAGAGGCAACCTTAACATCAGTTTTCATTACAACAACATTGACCATTCTTGATGACATTATACTTGATGTATTTCATAAAGCTTTATGCCATTGTGCTACCTTATTAGTTAAAAGTTTTCATATTGTAAGCAACAAGAACAAAGTGACTCGTTTGAAGTCATGCACACCGCCAATTTTAGTTATGTTATTTGTGGGTCAATCAAAGCTAATAACACCGAGGTCCTTTCGCATATTGTCGACTAAGTCGAAGTGAACCAACCCTTAATTAGGAGTTTAGAGGTCATAAATGATGTTTTCTTTGGTTAGATGAGCAGTGAACGACTTTGACATTTGATTATAAACCCAATTTGATGTAATGGCCTTATCGTTTTTCTATTACTTTTTTACAATTGTGTTTAATATTGTGAGTGGGGTTCTATATGACTTCAACACTTTCGTCACCATTACTTTTAGAGTGTTATGAACTGTTTAATCAACTACCATATTTCTAATTCACATTATCGCTACTTGTTAGTGTCGATGCCCTTATTACTTTGAAATTAAATACGGTTACATGTATCATTTTGCTATCAGTTTTGATATGGTTCGAGTTCTTTATTATATCATTATTCTCAATGTTCATATTATGATGGCTGCAAACTATTTGACCTGTAAACTCATGAATTTCACCTGCTAACCGTTATTTTATAGCCCTTTCATAAGATTCTTTACTAAGATTGAAGCACGTGCCTTTTAACATACTTATCAAATGTTACTTAATTATTACCGTTTTGCGACTGACATTTAAATTGTTAGTTTAACAAACCAAAAACTACTTGGGAAATATTCTTAGATTTAGTGTTATCATCTGTAAAAATCTTTATAAATCATGATAATATCATAGGTTTGGAACAATATGACCTGGCAGTAAAATGGAAGGCCAACAATCCGGAAATAAATCTACTAGGAATAATAGTAAAGTATTAAATTCTTCTCCTTCAGGCAACAAGAAAGAAGATATCATTTCTAAACCATCGTATATCACCACCCAGACTGAGGTGGATTCTATTCTGAGTTAATTTGGCATCACTAGGGTCAATGGTATCCCTGTAGAATCCTCAAATAGCATTTATAATCCACTAGAGGGATATTTCGCTTTCTCCGCTACATATATCTGGCATATCGGATATCTTCCTTTTCTTGGATTTCTTTTGGGATACTTAAAGCATCTAGATATTGTGCCGATTTAGTTCTTACCAAATTCTTACACATACCTAACCTGCTTAAAAGTCTTCGGTTGAGAAGCCAGTCTACCCTCTCTTAGTCCTGGGATTCTTCATCACATAACTAGCCCTGCTCAACCAGGCCGTCAATTGTATCTCATCCATCCTCATCCGAAAGGCTAAATTTCTGAGACTCTTAATAAGGCAAAAGTATGGAAGACTCAATTTTTCTTTGTAACATGCTTCTCCAGTCTTAGATGGACTTTTTCTACTGTTGGTAAGATTCTCTTTCTTGCTTATCCATATTGGTTATTATTCCTTATTAACAGGTATCTCAATTCCAGACCCTGCTCCCAAAAAGCTGAACTCAGAAGATCATGAACTTGTGCTGTCACTAACCAAAGCAGCGGAAACAATAGGGAACAGGCTCAGACTGCTAATCTCGGCCAAACTTAGTCAACACTCTATCATTTAAGATGGTCACAAAATCTTAGGAGAACGTCCAATGGGAAAACGTAACTCTAAGGGTAAGGGTTCGTTGGTAATGGGAAAGCTCGAGCTTTTTTCATCTAATTCCCCTGTTCAGCCTGAGGTACTTGATAGATATCATTGTAATCACCCAAAATTTATTATAACATCATCTCATAAATTTATCCTTTTGACTCAGGTTTGTCTGCTTTGGTTGTTGCTCCTATCGGGAAGCAAGTTACTGTGGATACTTCCAAAGATAAATCGGAGAAAGATGTCACTTCTATTATAGTTCAGGCTCCTAAATCTCGATCTCTCATGGATGTTATCTCTAGTTCATTCTCTTCTGCTGAAAGAAAACTAAGTGACGGTTCTATCATTGTTCCCATCCCTAGCAAAAGTCTAAGAATGGGGATGTACAGACTCTTATTGTTATCGAAGAGGGAGAACTAGTCGACGCTGGCGTAAATCTTAAGTCCCTTGATCTTGGTTCTACAGTTGGAGACAAGTCTTATTTTAATGCTGCTATGGATAAGACCCAACAGGTGGATGAAGTAGAATCTTCTCTGGACCTGCTTCACCAAATTATTATCCCAAGTTCCCCCGAAGCCTTAAACCGTATTTGCGAAGAGATTGGTTCTCTTTCACTCTGAAGGACCCCCTTCCCTTCTAAGTCCCAATCATCAGCTTGTCAGTGAATTTAATGACCTTCTTTAATTGGTTATTCAATCTCCTTCTTTCGCTGCTTTTCAGCCATTATAACCTTCTTCCTACACCCAAGACCATCGGTTTGATCTCCTTAGACAACATTTGCTGGTACGTAGCCTTTTTTCTAATTACTTTGAACTCTTAATATCTCATATATTTCATTCTAGCTCAAGTCTCGTTATTTGCTTTAGGTTGCCAAGCATCTGCTTTCATTTCAAGATGAGGCTTTAGGGTCGTCAAGTGAAATATCTAAACTTAAGGAGGAAAACTCCTCACTTAGTAACTATGTTATTGACTTAACTACCGAAAGAGACGAAGTAGTGAAGGAGAAAGACAAGTTGGCTACCTCTCTTAAAGAAACAAAAATCCTACTTTAATCTTCAAACTATAAGGTGATGGCTTTAGAACTTGCACTTGTGGAAGCTGAAGTGAAAGAAGTTAAGCTTGTAGTAGAGAATGCGTCTCTTAATAAAAAGCTAAAGAGGAAGGAGGATCTCTTAAGTAAGTTGGTGGAAGTGATTAAAGATGCAAAGCAAAAAGTGCCATATTTTTTGGCACACCTCTTGATACCATTATCGAGAGATCTCAGGAGAAAGCGCTCTTTATTGCTTATTCTAACAACGCTTATAAGTGTCCGGACTTCGGTTTCCCCTCCCTTCCTTTAGAATGGAACGAAAAGTTCATGAGTAGATTTAAAGAGACGTTACAGTGATTTTATGTTCCTGAGGAAGTAGAGAAGGTTGATATAGCCAAGTTACTACATTCTGATGATCCTTCGATTGACGAGGAGACTGACTTGGATGAGGAGGTGAAAGATAATGACAGGAATAAGGGTAGGGGTGATGATGATAATGATGGTCCTAACAACAATGATGATGATGATAATGACAATAATGGTGAAGGTGGTGGAAATGGCATTTCTGGACCATCAGCTGACAAGGACGGATTAGGAGGCACTAGTCCAGATCCTTCTCTCCAAGGTGTGGGGGCTACCGAAATTTCTGATCCTCCTAGGGCAAGTTCTCTCAAGGGAGACAATGCTCCCCTAGGCTCAAAGTACAAAGACAAAGAGAAAATCTCGTCATCTACTGTCCCGCTTTCTCAGGTATGGATCTCGTTACATAAATAATTTTGATTATCAAGTGATCTTTAGTTAATTTATTAGTTAAAGAGAAAATAAAAATACCATTATGATGTTGTGCTCGAGAAAAAGCAAACTGGCGCAGCGAATTATACAAACACAATGTCGATCGATGAGAGTAGCAATCGATGGATTGGAAGATACTGAAATGCCCGAATTCGTTGATCCGAAGATACCGAATTATAGCTATCCCGAACTCGTTGATCGCGCACGATACCGGGTTCAAAGATCTGCGATTCTTCACACGTTGATCTAGCGCACTAGATTCCGTGAATCGGCTTCTGCAGTCGTTGAATCGAGCGCACTCGATTAACCGAAAGAGGAGATAGGAGATTACACTCGACTACTAATTGGGTGAAAGCACAAAGCTAACAAACAAGAGTTTTATTTCAAATCAACTTAACTATTACAAGTGTGACACTCGGCCTATTTATAGACGTTCGTCTTTACAACAGAAATTACACAAGTCTTAAGTCGGTGACGACTTATCCCCTACGACCTACGACTCATCATAAGTCGTTCACGACTTATCAGATTACAACACAACATCACGACTTATGACTTATACAAAACGACTTAACAAGATGTACAAAATAACAACTACAACAAACAACACACGACTCAACTTAAGTCGGTAACGACTTAGACACATTACAGCAGCATCTTCACGCGGCTTAAGCTTGGACGACTTATGAGATAAAGCTTCAACGACTTAAAGAATCAACGGCTCAGATTAAAGCGCCTTAGAAATCCACGGCTTCAGTTCTTCAGCGACTTAACTTAGGTCGGTAACGACCTAAGAACAGGTAACGACTTAAGACATCAACGGCAGAGATTAAGTCGGCAGAAAGATCCACGGCCTCTATCTTCAACGACTTATTTCTTGATTCGTTAGGTCGTTCATGACCAAATTGCTCTGCCTTTTCACTGCGTGACTCGATAGGTCGTTCAGACGACTTAAAGGACCCGTTAACTCGCAGGTATCTACTAAGTCATTGCCGAGTCATACTAGGTCGTTGGAACGACTTAAAACCTTCGTTAGGTCGGCTGCGATCTTCACTAAGTTGCTGGAACGACTTAAAACCTTCGTTAGGTCGGCTGCGACCTAAAACTTTAACTTTCCACAATTTCTCACAAAATCCTAACTCGTTAGCTTCCTCTTTAGATCGGACTCGACCTATCAACATGTTAGGTCATACACGACCTATGACTTCTTCTTTCTGGGCTGCATCATCCTCCCCAGGTTGAGAAAAATTCGTCCTCGAATTTGTACTTTCTGCATCCACAACAAACTCATCCCCATGATATGGTACGAGATGCTTAACATTGAATACGTCAGACGTATACACATCATCTGGCAGCTTCAATTTATAAGCATTTTCATTAATTCGTTTCACGACCTCTACAGGACCAATTTTTCTGGCTTTCAACTTGTTATAAGCGCCCACTGGAAAACGATCTCTTGTCAACACAGCATATACCATATCCCCTTCATTAAACTCAACATTTCTTCGCTTCAAGTCTGTAGATTGTTTATACTTCTCATTTGCTTTCTCCAATTGTTCCTGAACGATTTTATGACAATCAGTCAACCCTTCAACAAAATCAACAGCTCGTTTAACCGTCCCCTTTGGTTGTGGTACTACCGTTAAATCCAACGGTCCCCTCGGTAAGCTTGAGTATACTATTTGAAATGGACTGAAACCCATACTACGGTTCATAGCATGATTATGAGCAAACTCTGCTTGACATAACTTCACATCCCAACTCTTTAGATTGTCTTGCACCAGACATCGTAATAAATTTCCCAATGATCTGTTCACAACCGCGGTCTGTCCATCCGTTTGCGGATGATAAGCGCTGCTAAAGTTCAACTTTGTTCCCACCATTTTCCACAAACTTAGCCAAAAATGACTTAGAAAACGAGTATCCATGTCCGACACAATCGATTCTGGCAATCCATGAAGTCGATATATTTCTTTGAAAAACAACTGAGCAACATGAACAGCATCCGTCGTCTTCTTACAAGCAATAAAATGTGCCATTTTTGAAAATCGGTCCACCACCACATAAATGGAATCGTTTCCACGCTGCGTTCTTGGCAACCCCAACACAAAGTCCATACTCACATCAACCCATGGTTTAGTTGGTACAGGTAACGGCATATATAAACCAGCATTAGTCGTAGTTCCTTTCGAAACCTGACAGATATGACATCGTTCCACAAACCTCTCCACCTCTTTCCTCATCGATGGCCAAAAGTAAGACTGTGAAATCAACTGTAATGTACGGTCTCTCCCAACATGTCCTTCTTCATGTAGCTCTTTTACAATCTTCATTCTCAAACTACAATCAGGTATGCACAATCGATTTCCTTTGAATAGAAAACCGTCTACCGTCATAAACTCATCCGTCTTTCCCTCCTTGACTTTATCAATACACTTCGCAAAGTAAGGATCATCGACAAATAATTCTGGTAACACATCAAATCCTATCACTTCAATCTTCATTGTTGTTAACAAATGATTCCTTCTACTCAAAGCATCCGCAACACGATTCGTCACTCCCGATTTGTGTTTCACAACAAATGTAAACTGTTGCAGATATGCAATCCACGATGCATGTCTCGCTGAAATCTTGTCTTGCCCTTGTAAATGCTTTAATGCCTCATGATCAGTGTAAAGAACAAATTCTTTCTGAAATAGATAGTGTCTCCAGTGTTTAATAGATTGCACAACAGCATAAAATTCCACATCATATGTATTGTATCTCATCTTTGCTCCTGATAACTTCTCGCTAAAGTATGCAATCAGACATCCCCTCTGACTCAACACTCCTCCAATCCCAACCTTGGATGCATCAGTATGTAGTTCAAACACTAGCTGAAAATCTGGTAATATTAGAATTGGTGCAGACGTCAAGAGTTCTTTGATTTGATCAAAAGCAACCCCGGCTTCCTCCGTCCATGCAAACTGTTTACCCTTCATACAATCAGTCACAGGTGCCATCACACTACTAAAGTGTGGAATAAACCTTCGATAAAATGAAGCCAACCCGTGAAAACTACGAACTTCCGTTATCGTCTTGGGTTGCGGCCAATCTCTGATAGCTTCGACTTTACTTTGGTCAACCTGTATTCCTTCTTCCGACACAACATACCCCAGAAATAAAACACTCCTCGCCATAAAAACACACTTCTTTGTAGCAGCATAGAATTGTTCTTCACGAAGAATAATTAACACTTTCTTCAAATGCTGAACATTCTCTTCTTTACTAGCACTGTAGATCAGAATATCATCAAAGTAAACCACCACAAATTTTCCAATGTACGGTCTGAAAATTTGATTCATCACCCTCATGAATGTACTCGGTGCATTCGATAGACCAAACGGCATTACCAGCCATTCATACAATCCTTCCCTCGTCTTGAATGATGTCTTCCATTCATCCCCTGGTCTAATGCGAATCTGATGATAACCGCTCTTCAAGTCAATCTTAGAAAAGATTACGGACCCACTGATTTGATCCAATAGATCATCAAGCCTCAGCATCGGAAATCTGTATCTGACTGTGATCTTATTCAATGCTCTACTATCTGTGCACATCCTCCATGTTCCATCCTTTTTGGGTACCAATAAAGCTGGTACAGCATAAGGACTTAAACTCTCCTGCACACGCCCCTGTTCAAGCAATTCTTCCACTTGCCTCCTCAATTCTTCATGTTCCTTTAGACTCATTCGATAATGTGGTCTGTGTGGAAACACAGCACCTGGAACAAGATCTATCTGATGTTGTATATCCCTCAACGGTGGCAACTCCGTTGGTAACTCCTCTGGAAATACATCGTCAAATTCTTTCAAAACTGCCTTCGCTTCTTCCGGAATTTCAACCTCCTTACTGCTCTCTCGCCCAATCAACAAAAACACTTCAGGCTCCTCCTCTACTTCCTTCACAAACTCCTTCAAAGATAACAAAGTTTTAAGCTCTTCAATCTCCTCCAACTTGTTTTCCTCCTGTTGTTGCTTCTTTGGAACTAGAGTAATCTTTGTGCCTTCAAACATGAAACTGTAACTGTTGATACGCCCATCATGTTGCACCGCCCTATCATACTGCCACGGTCTCCCCAGCAACAAATGACAGACATCCATATCTACCACATCGCACCAGATTTCATCCTTGTATTTCTTTCCAATTGAAAATTTCACACAAGCCCTTCGTCCAACCTTCACCTCCCCGCCTTTCCTCAACCAAGCTAGCTTGTACGGTTTCGGATGTTTCTCAGTCTTCAACGCCAACTTCCTTACAGCTTCTGAAGAAATTATATTATCACAGCTTCCAGCATCAATAACAAATTTGCAAACCTTCCCAAGAATGGTACATGTTGACTGAAAAATATTGCTCCTCAACCAACTACAATCCTCCTCTTGCTTTGGTGTTAAACAGTTACTCGTCATCATTAGATTATAACCTTCGTCTCCCGACACTTCTTCTTCCTCCTCATCAGGTGGTGAATTGGAACATTCAGCTTCTTCATTCTCATCCTCAACCTCCGCTATCATAGCTCTCTTCTTCGGCTTTGGACATTCGCTACTTTTGTGGCCCATTTCTTGGCAATTATAACACTTGAAACCATTATTGACTTTCGCCTTCCCAACCTCATTCACAACTGGTTTTGTAACAACTTTTGAAACATTAGAACTTCCACTAACACCCTTCACTTGATTATTGGAATTTGTAAACACACCACCTCCTCGTCGTCCCTGTTTCTCCCAAGCCAACGCTTTCTGATGTGCTTCCGCTACAGATCTGGGATCAAACATGTTAACCATATCCTGAATCTACATTCGCAATTCCCCAATGAATCTAGATGTCAGCTGCTCTTCCGTTTCCATAATATCATTCCTCGCAATAAGTTGATAAAATTCATCCGCGTAATCATTAACAGTCTTTGTGCCTTGCCTCAAATTCTGCAAACGTTGATACATCAAAGATTGATAATTGTAAGGTAAGAACGTTGCTTTCATCAATTTCTTCATCTTCTCCCAAGATTCAACTTTTGACTTCCCCATTCGTTCACGTGTAAGTTTGGTTTGCTGCCACCATGCCAAAGCTCTACCCCCTCAACCTCGTAGCAACCAACTTCACTCTACGATGTTCTGGAACTTCTTTGAAGTCAAAAATCTCCTCAACATTAGCCACCCAATCTAGAAACTCCTCCGCTTGCATACCACCTTTTAATTCAGGAATTTCAGTCTTCATTCCCGACTCCCACTTGTGATCATACTCAGAGTGATTTCTTCCTTGTCCTCGGCCTTGTCCTCGAACACTACCACCATCATACTCCTCTTCAAAATCAGATGTATATCGTTGTCTATCTCGTCCACCCACATCTCTACTACCATCATGTCTACCACCATCATCCCTTCTATCTACATTCCTCCGTTCACGATCATCCACGTTCCTCCCACGCCTTTGATCATTGTCAACACTTCTTTCTCGATTGGATTGTGGTGAGACTCTACTTCCCCCATGGTTAGATTCAGCTGAAATCCTTCTCCGATTTTGATTCATTTCTAACATCATCTTCTCTAACTGACCAATTCCTTCGTTAAGCTTTTCACTAAAGTTTTCATTGATTCTTTGCTCCATCTCATCAGCTTCTTCTCTTCGATACAAAGCTTCTACATTTTGGTGACGATTAGCTCTCCTTGGTGGCATACTTGGAAACTTCATAAACACTTCAAAATTCAATCACCTTTCGAACTTTGATCCAAAGCGATGTGGATCGAAAACTCCCACTTTGTTGCAATTTGCGATGAACACGAAGAACACCAAACTCCTCAAAACACAAATCCAATCTTCAAACTTCAATACAAATGCAAACAACTTCAACTACTTCGGCCTTGACTTGATTTCTTCAAATTCTTCAAAATGACTTGGTTCCAAGGACTCGATTTAGCTATGATTGGCTAAAACAAGCTCCGATACCAAAACTGGCACAGCGGATTATACAAACACAATGTCGATCGATGAGAGTAGCAATCGATGGATTGGAAGATACTGAAATGCCCGAATTCGTTGATCCGAAGATACCGAATTATAGCTATCCCGAACTCGTTGATCGCGCACGATACCGAGTTCAAAGATTTGCGATTCTTCACACGTTGATCTAGCGCACTAGATTCCGTGAATAGGCTTCTGCAGTCGTTGAATCGAGCGCACTCGATTAACCGAAAGAGGAGATAGGAGATTACACTCGACTACCAATTGGGTGAACGCACAAAGCTAACAAACAAGAGTTTTATTTCAAATCAACTTAACTATTACAAGTGTGACACTCGGCCTATTTATAGACGTTCGTCTTTACAACAGAAATTACACAAGTCTTAAGTCGGTGACGACTTATCCCCTACGACCTACGACTCATCATAAGTCGTTCACGACTTATCAGATTACAACACAACATCACGACTTACGACTTATACAAAACGACTTAACAAGATGTACAAAATAACAACTACAACAAACAACACACGACTCAACTTAAGTCGGTAACGACTTAGACACATTACAGCAGCATCTTCACGCGGCTTAAGCTTGGACGACTTATGAGATAAAGCTTCAACGACTTAAAGAATCAACGGCTCAGATTAAAGCGGCTTAGAAATCCACGGCTTCAGTTCTTTAGCGACTTAACTTAGGTCGGTAACGACCTAAGAACAGGTAACGACTTAAGACATCAACGGCAGAGATTAAGTCGGCAGAAAGATCCACGGCCTCTATCTTCAACGACTTATTTCTTGATTCGTTAGGTCGTTCACGACCAAATTGCTCTGCCTTTTCACTGCGTGACTCGATAGGTCGTTCAGACGACTTAAAGGACCCGTTAACTCGCAGGTATCTACTAAGTCGTTGCCGAGTCATACTAGGTCGTTGGAATGACTTAAAACCTTCGTTAGGTCGGCTGCGATCTTCACTAAGTCGCTGGAACGACTTAAAACCTTCGTTAGGTCGGCTGCGACCTAAAACTTTAACTTTCCACAATTTCTCACAAAATCCTAACTCGTTAGCTTCCTCTTTAGATCGGACTCGACCTATCAACATGTTAAGTCGTACACGACCTATGACTTCTTCTTTCTGGGCTGCATCACAAACATACATAGATCGGTTAAACAGAGAGTTGGATAAACAAAAGGAGTATAATACATTGTCTAAAAAATATCGAAAATTTGCCAAGCGCGCATTAAAATTGAGATTTTTCAAAGAGAGAAGTTTCCCTTCAGATAAGGAGGGCGCACAAACATCAAAAAAAGATTTTGGAGGAGATTGTTGAGCTGACGACCCTTTTCTAGATGTTAATCGATGATAGGGATGCCTTGATGGAATTCTTGTACAATGTTTATTGTAGGGGTTTGATTGTTGACTTCTCATACTTAGGTTGTAACAGTGGAGGTTTGCTCAAGAGCCTTCATCGTAGATACTTGGATGAACATAAGACTGATCCTCATCCCAAGACATGTTGGAACCTTCCTTGAGCACTCCCATTCCTCTTTCTTTACACTCTCTTCCCCAAAAGAAACTTAAATAGAAGAGATTCATATCCAAAATGTATTACAAATCTATTTTGTACGAACCACAATGACTTGTATAATGGTTGTATGCTACTGAGTTTTCTTATGAGCTTTATCATTTCAGTTTCTCTATTCTTAGTTTAATTTTGACATATTGCACAAAGTAAAGGTCATTCAAATAGCCCAGTTCCCTGGGATCTCCTAAGTAAATTCATCAAATTCAAGAAAGCTTTTTAGAGAAATCTTTGATTCTTAAAACATTACAATTGACGAGACATAATTTCCTTAAAGATCTGCAAGAAGATTACATGCATTACCCTCATTTTTCCTTTGACTTTTTAGGCAATGAAAAGAACAAGTTGCTCAGTGGAATCCGATCTTACCATACCAAAATGATATGTGGTCGTGATAGTCCCCCAGTTGGGTAGTGGGATTATCGTCGATTTCCTTATGTTTACACTCCAGAAGGAACTAAGACCTCCTTTAATTCTATACTTATGTTGTCTGCTAGGTCATTTGAAAAAGCTAGAAACGCGATCTCGAGACTTTGAATGTTGATTTTTTTTGGAAATAGAAATGTGATGTATTCTTAATGTTTGTATTACTTGTGAACTCTCCTTATTATTAATAGAAAAGTTTGTTTTTCATACATTAATTCACGTCTCCTTTATTCTTAATAGGAGACTCAATTAGTGTGTCCATCTGATTCACCGGATGCTTCACGAATTATTGAAATTAAGGACAGGTTGCTTGCTAACGCGAAAGAAAAATGATCATCTCGAGATGATTTGAATTTTTGATTCTCGGATAATCCTGTAGCACAAGAGTAGCACGGGAATCACTTTATATTGAAATCGACGTTTAGGACTTATAAGGAATGACCGCTCAGATTGAGGAGTAGCTTAAATAAAGGGAGAAAGAACTTCATGCGTTAAAAGATAGAACTAACTCAATCTACAACCCAATCCATCATTCAAAGCGGACATAGTGATAGCCAAATTATATCACTGAATAAACGATCTTGAAGTGGACGTAATAAAGAGTCAAGTTCATTATCAATCATTAGAGCTTATTGTGAGTGAGGGTGAAGCCGGTCTCCATACCCTTACTCCCAGAAGAATTACTAGATCTCATTCTTCGACAAGCCAAGAATTCCCTAATTTTCTAAACCCACGTCCGGGTTCAAGCAATGAAACAATCTCGTCATGGGGTAAAAAGGTCAAATTCGAGGTCATACAACATTTTTGTAAGAATAGGATGAGAAAGTTTCTCAACATTTAAGCGAATATAAGAGCAAAGTTTAAAAGCTTGAGCGTGAGAGATATACTTTCAAACAAAAGGTTGAAGAGTTGAATAACACATTTAAAACTTTATGAGGAGCCAATAAGACTCTCCAACACGCTCTGAATGTCCAAATTACTTCAATTGACGATGCAGATATGGTTCGGAAGAAGGAAAGAAATTCAAAGAACTCCTAGATGCCGCTATTCGCCATGTTGTAACACAATAATTGCCCAAGACTTAGAGGAGACTGCACAAAATCTTGAGCTTTAGTGATAATTTGCTAGCTTCTTTTTTTGTTTGACTTTTGTGCCTGCCACTTTATACATAATGTATTAGATTATAAATAAATTTACAATTGAATGAAGATAACCTTAAATTCAAGGTATATACCATGAATTGAATTCTGTTTTGATTTGAAATAGCTTTCATTTTTCCATATTTGAGCTTTCCAATGTGGAGATTAACTTTCTACTAGCCTTTAAAATCTAGAACTTTGATGATTGATCTTGATTTAAACATCCGGTAGTCTGCTTTAGTAATGGAGATTCCTGTTAATTTTTGAGCTGAAAACCAACATAAAGAAGCCTTGAAACTTAATCTGGAATTTGAATAAAATTAGAAACCCAAACTTAATATCGATAAGAGTAAAATATAAATCTATATCTGAAAGAAGACCAGAAATCCATATCTAGCAATAATAATAGAAGACCAGAAATTTATATTTGGTAATAATAGAAATCCAGATTCCATTGTTTGGTGGCTAAGAATTGTATTTGTTGGGAGACATAAATAACCCATATTTGTTGAACCTTCCTTAAGAAAACTTGATTTGATTTGAAGTGCTACTTGGCTCGGATTTTGATTGTCTTAGGAGCTTTACATGGATCCGATCTTGATTGACTTAGGAGCACTACTTGGCTCAGATTTTGATTGACTTGGAAGCACTACTTGGCTCTTGATTTTGATTGACTGAGGAGCACTACTTGGCTTTGATTTTGATTGATCTTTCTTTTGAAGATTTCGGTGCTTTAATGAGGCCTTTGATGGTAGGCATTAAAGGCTTACTCCATCCTTCCTTTAGGAGGTGCTTCAGTGAGGCCTTTGATGACGACACTGAAGGCTTGGTCAGTGCTTTAGTGAGGCCTTTGATGATAAGACTAAAGGCTTACTCTATCCTGCCTTTAGGAGACGCTCCAACCAGGCCAAGTAGGCAGGAGTTGAAGGCTGCAGAAACTTTGGACTGACCAAAGCATTACTCTGGCCTCCCTCTAAGAGGCACTTCAGTGAGGCCTTTGATGACAGCACTGAAGGGTTAGGGCTTTGATGACCAGGGCCTTTGATGGCCGAGACCTCTTACGGTCAAGCCTTTGATGGCTGTGGCCTTTGATGGGCGGGACATCTTGCGGTCAAGCCTCTGATGGCTATGTGGATACACTTATTTTATTCAGAAAACCTTTATTGATAATTGGCTTAACATCTTTGTAAAAATTGATTGAGTTTTCCTTATTCCTTCCAAGCTCCGACATTGATTGGTATCATGTCCATTTGCAAGATTATAGTGGAAATATGGCTTTCCATGATTCCTTTCGAATTTGGGTCTCCTTTTTTGTGAAGGCTAATAGTCAAGCTCTTTCTTAGTCAGGAAGTAGATGTTCTCAAGAGAAGTGGTGAGAATGCGGTCTTTTGGAAGTCGTGACTTAGAGACTAGCCCTTTTAGCTGATGCTTAGTTCTTTTGTTGCTAACTTTAGGTTCCTCATAAAGGGTGAACTTCCTTTTTAGATAGTTTGGTACTTCATTTGTCTTTTAAGATTAATCGATCATAGT
Organism: Allium fistulosum; assembly: GCA_030737815.1. Taxonomy (NCBI): domain Eukaryota; kingdom Viridiplantae; phylum Streptophyta; class Magnoliopsida; order Asparagales; family Amaryllidaceae; genus Allium; species Allium fistulosum. The sequence continues at coordinate 950,468,385 of CM060903.1, forward strand.
TTCTCACTTTTCAGTGAAATGATAAAAGTCCCTTCTTATCTCATTTTCGAAGATAGTTCCTTGAGCTTTAAGTTGGATTTTCTTTCTTAGTTACGAGAAGGTGCCATCCTTTTTACATTGTCCTTTTGGGACAAATATTGGTGTCGGTCCTACATTGAATGAATTTAAACTCCATTTTTCTGGATTGTAAGTAGCCATTTGATTTTCTTTTCTTCCATAACTTGTAATGCTATAAATCTCAGCACCTGCTCTTCATGAAGCTGAAGATCACCGATGGCTTGATAAATTGTCTTAGTCGTTTGAGGCTCAGAAGATCCTTGTTCAAAGAACTTAGCATGATTAGCTAACATGGCTAAGAAAAACTCAACTGGTGTTAGTAATCAAGGGTAGGTTGGCTTTCAAAGGGATATGCTTGGTAGTGTCAAGTTCTCTAAACCTTAAATATGCAAGCTAGGGTAGTTTCACTTGGGGTTTTAACATAGTCGGAAGTTTGAGCCATCCTTCTAGCACCAAAATGTTAGCAAATAAATTTGCTAATCCTGAAAGTGCTTGGGAAATTAAGAAGAAGCCTCGTAGAGGCTTGTCGAAGCTACTAATGCGTTAAGAGTTTCCATGGCATTGCTTGGAGTTATCATCATAGTCATAGTCATTAGAGTAATTTGAAGTCACATATTCTAGGCAAGTACAAGTTCGAAGTCCCTGGATCGAAGTCAATTATGCTATGCCAGCCATGAAGTCACAACAGTTCAAATATGCAATATGCAAAGTCACAAGCATGTTCAAATCACAGGTTCCAACTAATTATACATATGCTTGTTATGCCCTTGTATAATATTCAAAATCCTATGTGTATAATGTTCCAAAATTACAATGTGCTCCAAAATCCCTCAAATTGATTTAGGGTTTATAATTTAAGAAATGAGAGAAGAGAAAAATCCATCACTTAAATGGCGCCCCTAGGGTTGTATTTATAGAGGTGAGAGGCATTCTCTTTGGATCTTGGGTCTTCGGCAGGTTTTGACATCGTTGGTGTTTCGTATTGGCCTCTCCTCTAGTATGCCTTTGGCGGGATTGACTTCAATAAGGCTTGACTTTGACTGTGTTAACTTAGCTCTTGTCTTCGTAGCTGAATATCATATGTATGAGGTGGCATTGTCCCATTTTTGATGTCTTCGATGCTGGCATCAATTGGAATTGGTATAAAAGGATGCCTTCAAAGTGCTGTGATATGTGATGTCGCCTTCCTGCAATACTAAGGTTTTTGTAGATGTTGATATGGCTCTCTATCAACACCGCTTATACAACATCTTCGATGTACGAAACAAATTCATCGACGAATTACTGTATTTGATGGAATACACTATAACTCTGTACTTTTCTTAATGTCTTTGCTGTGCTATACCTTCGGAGAGCTTGTGAGGTGCAATGCTGCTTGTACATGGACGGAGTGCAAAGTGGTTATTAACATAGTGGGGCATGGCCATGTGTTATGACACCTTGGAGGAGCTTGTGCGGTGTGATGCGGATAGGGCCTTGCATTGATGAAACACATTATGATCACTTCAACACTATCAAAAAACTGGTGAAGTGGGTTGTACTTGGCCTCTTTGACATTGATCCACATGTATTTCACTGGTTATATGTCTTCGATGCCGTTCATTGAAGCGAAGTCATGGCACATCGAATCCTTCAACAAGAACTATTGTAGTAACAATCTCTAAAGAACATTCAGGTGATTTCGCTTCTCCTTGTAACATAGCTATATTGGGGTCAATATTAGCAACATAGGCATGATCAACGCTAACTATTGGCACCACATTACCAGCACTAAAAATAACATGATCCGCTTCAACCACTATATCCAGAGAATTTGTTGCACCTTTAATATTAGAAAAACACCACATTCAACAGCCTTATAGACCATAATATAAGCTATATTATCCACAGGAAACACACTACTGTCAACCACATAAACAACTACACAATCAACCACATTTTTATTCGCTGAATCAGCAACCTTGTCATCTAAAAACACGTTACCATTAACGGCCTTGTTATTAACTCAACATCTAACCCAAAGAATCAGCTAAAACATTTTTCGAAAGAAGCTCCTCATTACGAATCACAGGTATGTTACTTGTAGTAACCTCACAATCAGCTCTAGCTACTGATCCAACTATATAACGAACATAAGCACTAGCTTCTGATCTAATTATATCGGGAAAACCATATCATGCTCAAAAGAAACTGCTAACACAACCTGATCACTGACAATATTAAACACTTCATCCATATCAGTAGAGCATAGATTTCCAACCTTGTCCATTAAAGCACATTTACTGGCAGCTGGTTTGTCAGCTGATTCAACATCAGCACCTTTAGGCTTGACTGTAGGATTTGCTACAACGACCTCTGGAACTCCAGCCGCTACAAGAGTGGACATAATATCTAGGTCTAGAAGCATATATTCAAATGCCTTTTCTTTGATGTAGCTGACGATGGAGACGCTGCATGACGTCACCCCAACTTCACTTATACCATTTCCGCACAAAGATTCAACTGATATAACTTCCCTAATGTCCATCTTTGGTAGGCCAGAGTTCTCATCAAGGTTGACGATTAGTGCTTCGAATGCTTGAAAAGGATTCTCAGTCTACTACTAGAGCATTATTAAGGTGGACATTGCCACAGTATGATTGATTATTGTCTATATTTTTTAAAAACTAATGCCAAAATCTGATTGGTTGTCAATCAAAGACTTAGGTATGAAGTAGATAGATGAGGAGCCATTGACGCTAGTAAATCTAAAACCATGAGAACGATGTGGCATAGGTTTGAATCTAAGCATGGAACAAGCAACACTTTTTGTCCACATTTTCTGCACTTGAAACATCTAAAGTGATCACGATAGGTAGAGGCTTTGTTGTTGGCGTCATCGCAACCGAGGCAGATGGATATGAGATTATGACATTGACTCCAAGGAATTAAAGGCTTTGAATGGGCTACTGAGTAGGATCTTTTTATTTGAAAAGGAGAGCTACTTTTGAAAACATCAGCGTATGATTTCACAAGGGGTAGGGAGAACGTGAAGACAGGGAGGTCATTGGTTGATGGATTATGAGTGATGAAGGGTGGAGGCACGTGTATTTGATAGCGGTGGTGAACATGGGGCGTATAGTAGATAGAGAAGGGCACCATTACCGACTGTTGCTTAAAATTGAACATTACTTGCCAGCTTTCAGGAATTCATTTCAAATTTTAAATATAAACGATGTTGTTTCATAAGCGAAGATCAAGGTCATGTGGTTCATGCATGTAGAAATGTAGTACGTTGCTACCGGTATGGTTATTTAGGGCATATTACAAAATTCTGTAATCAAATGAATTGAGCATTTACAACATGTTGAAGCAACCAAATGCTTCGGATGTCCCACAAATCTAAACAGATCACTGCGCTGTCACATCTCCGTGTGATTCTAAAAATTCCAATGCACTTATTCCCACCTGCCCCTTTCCAATTAAAGGAAGGCGGTGAAATGATAAAGTAGAAAGAAAGGAAAGAAAATAAAAATTCTCCAAGCCCACAGCCATGCATGCAAAACCCTCCAATCACCTCAATGCTCAATTATGCTCTATTTTCACCTTTCTCACCGACCTTTTGAATATTGTGGACCTCCATCAATGCCTTGAGAATTACTTCAAAAACCCTTTTCCTCGACGTCATTCAAGGGCGGATCTAGGAATTTACATAGGGGTGGGCTAATTCTAAAGATGATCCATTTTTTGTATAACAATATCACCGAATTACAGTTACATTATCAATTATGTACGCTTAAATTAGGTTGAATGTTATTCTTGCACCTCATAAAAATCTGCATAACTTTTTCCAAAAAAATTAATAATAATAAATCAAAGTAAGCTTGTTTAGTATGTTAGATAAACAGACATAAATTACACTTTACCTAACATATGCATTTATGTATGGGAAACATCAGCGAAGGTCGTACCTGTACAGCCTAATCTACTTCTAGGCATTTCGGTACTGAAATTTTATTACAGTAAAACTATTGAAATAATTTAACCCAAGTACTACCGGATATCCCTAAAAGATTGATTTCTCAATTTTCCCTAACCCTAAATTCTAAATCCAGTTAGAATTTATCATGCATCTAAGAATTGCTTCAAATTTAATCTAAAGATTGGTCTATTAACCCTAATTCATTCGTAAAAATGATCATTTATCAAAATAATTAAACGAACAACATCAATAACTACTAAAAAGAAATAAAACTATGTTGAGTAGTGGACTTTGGAGTACAAATTGAATGATCAAGTGGAATTGATTCGTAATCAAACTAGCTTAATAATAATACTTTTGTTTCACCCTATAAAAGGGAGGATGAAGACTGAATGAAGTACAAACAGGTGAAATACACAGAACAGGAAGTTGTAATTGCGTTTTGGACTAACAGTACTTGGGCTAGGATTTTGGAAAAGTGATTTTATTTTAAAAAAATGACCTGGGCTACAGCCCAGTTGAGCCCAAGGCTGGATCCGCCTTTGACGTCATTATTCAATGCAACCAAAAATTCCTCGTAAAATTCCCATCGGTTGACCTTTTATATGCGGCGTCGAAGAAGGGAAGTTTCTTCAAGGCTAACGGGTCAGTTCATGCTGCTCAATTGAAGCTCTTATTCAATGCTTACAACTGTCGTCTTCTGAAGAAATCCTACCAAGTAGGAGGGAGTGTCAGAGTCTCTTAGGGACGTTGATAGCCTGATAAGCTTTTAAAACAACCCGGAGACATTGTCAAGCTCGATAATTGGGAATAGGAAAAATCTGACCATTGATTTGCCTTTGTTCGAATTATGCTTGACTAGAAAGCTTAAAGTCCCTGGAAACATTATCATGGAGGTTGCTGGCATTTTCTGTAAAAGTTTGAATTGAAGAACGAAAAGATAACTTTTGTATTTCGATCTGTATTATATTATTACAAATTGTATTCGCTTTGTTACACATACACGAGTAGCAGTATTTATATTAAACAAAGCAATTTGGGCTAAATACAAAGGCAGCCCAAGTACAAGCTGGCAATCTGAACCAAAGTGAAAAAAGAGTAACAGCCGTTGGATAGCCTCCAGATGAATGGCTGAGAAGCTAAAGCAAAGGATGGATAAAGATCTGTGTTTGTTAGAACCGGCTCACATACGAAAGCTAATACTCCCCCTCAATTCAAACTAGGGTTAGGTTTTGAGCCATGGCGACGAGCCGATTCAGCGATAAGGTGAAATCTTTTTGTTCAGATCAGAGGATTTGTTAGATCTGAACTCAGCTAAGACTTCTGCATCTTTTTCTGGTTTGATTTCTTTGACCTTTAAATCTTCTCTTAGCCTGTGAAAGCTTGACTTCGATAAAGCTTTGGTGAGTATGTCTGCTTTTTGATAATATGTAGGAACATGGCATACTTGTAGCTTTCCTTTGGTTACCTGTTCTCGAACAAAATGTAGATCGATTTCTATGTGTTTAGTTCTGGAATGCTGAATTGGATTGACTGACATATAGATTGTACTTTGATTATCACACCATAAAGTTGCTTTCTCATTATTGCTGACTTTAAGTTCGGATAAAAGTGATTGTAGCCACATAATTTCAGCTGTAGCACTAGCTACACTTCTGTATTCTGCTTCACTGCTGGACTTAGAAATGGTAGATTGTTTCTTTGAACTCCATGAGATTAAGTTGCCACCAAGATATATGCAGTAACCAGTAGTGGACTTTCTATCATCTAAGTCTCCAGCCCAGTCTGCATCACTATAACCCACTAGGTTTAGATCCCTGCCTTTTTTGAAATGAAGCCCAAAATTGATAGTGCCTTTAAGATATCTGAGCACTCTTTTGATCCCTTTCCAGTGATTATCCAGTGGATTCTGCATAAACTGAGATAATTTGTTAACACTAAAGGCGATATCAGGCCTAGTTATAGTAACATATTGCAGTGCACCAATGATACTCCTATATTGTTTGACATTTAATATAGATTCACCTTGATTTTTGGAGTATCTTTGGTTACTGATCATAGGTGTTGATTGAGGTTTTGCATCATCCATTTTGGTTTTGTTTAAGATATCTAAAATGTATTTCTTTTGACTGAGAAATATATCTGTAGAGGATGATTTTAAGACCTCTATACCTAAGAAGTAATTCAGTTCACCTAAATCTTTGATGGAAAATTGCTTGTGAAGATACTTGATTAACTCATTTATTTCATCAATGTTATCACCTGTTATAATCAAGTCATCTACATATATTAGTATATATATAGATGATTCATTTGTGATTTTGATAAAAAGTGAGTTGTCAGATTTGGTGAATTGAAATCCCTTATTGGTTAGAGTGGTTTTCAGTTTGTCAAACCATACTCTAGGTGCTTGCTTGAGGCCATATATAGCCTTGTTGAGTTTGCATACAAGACTATTGTCTTGTATGTAGCCTTGTGGCTGTCTCATATAGATGTCCTCTTGCAAGACACCATTTAAAAAGGCATTATTCACATCTAATTGCCTTAAGTACCAGTTTCTATGTAAGGCAATAGTAAGTACAAGTCTAATGGTAGAGGGTTTTACCACAGGTGAAAAAGTTTCACAAAAATCAAAACCATACTCCTGTGTATACCCCTTTGCAACAAGTCTAGCCTTGTGCTTTCTTATCATACCATCAGGATTTTTCTTTAACCTGTAGGTCCACTTACAGTTAATAATGTTTTTATTACCTGGGGGTGTGACCAAATTCCAGGTTTTGTTTTTGATAAGGGCATTGAATTCTTCATCCATGGCTGCTTTCCAATTTTTATTACTAGCAGCTTGAATGAAGTTTTCAAGCTCTTTGTCAAAGGAAGATGTTATAGTGTAGACCTTTGGTTTGAAAATGCCACTTTTGGCTCTTGTAATCATAGGATGACCTGCAGTTGGTTTACTTATCATGGGTGGTGACTCTGCTTGATTAGTTTGCTGTATGTTGTTATCATAACTGCTAATTTCTTCAGCTAAGTTTTGATCCTCACTTTGACTGTTATTGCTTTCTGTTGTGACAGATCTGTGCTGACTTGAAGGGCCTTGCAGTTCACAACCTGACCTAGATGGTACGGTGTGTTGTGGATTTGAAGCACCTTCGTTGGCATCATCATTGACATCCTCTTGGATGTCAGTATATAAAGGTAAATGTGGGATAGATTTACTTGGATTGTAAACCTTTGCAGTAGTCTTTATATCTGTCTTACTAAAAGGAAACACAAATTCATTAAATACTACATGTCTGCTTATGATAATTTTTCCATTTTCATCCAGGCACTTGTACCCTTTTTGGTTTGTACAGTATCCAAGAAAGGTACAAGACTTTGATCTGAAGTTTAGCTTGTGCTTATTGTAGGGTCTAAGACATGGAAAGCACAAACAACCAAAGGTTTTTAACATTTTATAGTCTGGTTTTGTTTTGAGTAATTTCTCTATAGGACACATGTAATTCAATACTTTAGTTGGGAGCCTGTTAATTAGATAAACAGCTGTACTAAAAGCTTCAGGCCAAAACTTAAGAGGTATTGAAGCATGTGCAAGAAGTGATAAGCCAGACTCTACAATGTGTCTGTGTTTTCTTTCTGCTAACCCATTTTGTTCAGAAGTGTAAGGACAAGTAGTTCTATGAATTATACCTTTTCTTTTAAAGAAATCATCAAGTGGTTTGTATTCACTACCACCATCAGTTTGAAAAGTTTTTAGCTGACAGTTTGTTTGTTTTTCAGCCATAGTTATGAATTGAACAACAGCATTATAAGTGTCAGACTTAGCTTTAAGAAAGTAAATCCAAGTGTATCTAGAGTAGGAGTCAACAAAAGAAATATAGTAATTGTACCCATAGTCAGAACTATAGGGTGCTGGACCCCATAGATCTGAAGCAATCAGATCAAGAGGTTGCTTATACTCAGTTTCTGAGTTTGCAAATGGCAGTTTATGACTCTTGCCAAGTTGGCAATGAGTGCATACATAAGGTGATGCATACTCATTAAAGGAAATTTTATTTTCTAAGAGTATTTTCTTAACTATTTTCTCATTAGGGTGTCCTAATTTGTAGTGCCATAGCTCAAATGTGTTAATACTACTTTTAGATATCATGGAGTTATTGCAAACATTATCTTCAGAAGCTGATTTATTTTGACAGGGTTTTACATCAATATGTCCATCAGTTTTGCTCAACATTGTGACATTACAAGAATTTTCAGCTATAGGCTTTTTACAATTTACAGAATTAAACTTGTATAATCCTCTATCAGCTTCACCCTGCAATATAATTTCCCTAGTTAGCATATCTTTGATTAAGCAATGTTTGGGATAAAATTCAAAGAACACATTATTATCTCTAGCAAATTGGGACACACTAATGAGATTCTTTTTTATTTTGGGTACTCTTAGGAGATTATTCAAATACATCATTCTTTTTCCTTTAATGTGTGCATCCCCTATGTGTGTGATATTTATACAGTCACCATTACCTAAAGAAATTAATTGAGTACCTCTATATTCCCTGTTGCCTGCATTAAGATTATCCAGGCTGTTGGTTATGTGATTGGTAGCACCAGTATCTGGGTACCATGCATCATCCTGGGTCTGATCAGTCTTAGTGCCTTCACTTAGCTGACAGCTTTTAACATCATTTGAATCAGAATTACCTTGAGCTTGGACTAGATTAGCACTACCATTGTTGTTGTTCCTTTGATTGTTTGAATTCTGTCCAGGCATGTAGTTCTGATTAAATCTGAAATAGCATTTTGCAGCAGTATGACCCATTTTCTCACAAATTTGACACTTGGGTCTAGTGTTGTTATTCCATCTCCCCCTGCCTCTAGATCTGTTGGTAAGGCCTCCTCTCTGATTGTGTTGATCACCTTTATTTTGATTGAAGTTCTTACTTTTGGTAGTGTAGTTTATTGATATTTCAGAATCTGTAGTCCTTTTGTGATCAATTCTTGCCTCATGTGCAAGAAGAGTAGACTCAACAAACTGCATGTCAGGAATAGTTCTTTGAGTAGTAAGAACTGCTATAACAGATTCATAGTCTGTACTTAATCCATTTAAAACAGTCAAGACTTGTTCATCTTCAGGAACTTTTCGTCCTGCAGCTTCAAGAAGGTCATATAGCCTTTTGATCTTGGCTATATATTCTCTCATGGGTTCATCTTGTTTTCTAATGCTTTGGAGTTCTCTTTTATAATGCATTAGTTTTGCACCTGATTGTGTGTTGAACACCCTTTCAGTAGTGAGCCAAATTTCATTTGCAGTTTTGCAACTTATTATTTGAGGTAGTAGCTTGGGAGTGATAGATGCCATGAGCCATGAACTTATCAATCTATCTTGCCTATGATACTTTGTGTATTCATTATTGCTGACTACCTTATTTTCGACAGTGATGAATTTAGGAGGAATGGTTAAAGTACCAAGAATATGTCCTTCCAAGCCATAGCCTTCTATGGCTGTTTCAACTTGTACTCGCCAGAGAAGATAATTGTCTTCATCTAGCTGAACAGTAATCAATTGGCTTTGAGGGCTGATGATGGTCTTGATCAGATTACTTGCTTCTGTGGTCAGATCTGGAAGAACAGTGTTACCAACATTACCAACTTCTGAATTGCTGTCATCAGACATGATGGATTGATGAAAAGGTTGGAAGGTGAGACAGTGAAGGGGGATTGTACTGGCAGGTATGAATCTTTAACTAATCAAGAAATGTGATGAATCACCAATTTCAAGACCAGATGCAACCAATTTTGAAGATAATTTCTTTAAAATTCAGGTATGGCACTGGCTAATTTCTGATTTCTTGATTAGAGAAGCGAATACTTGTTATGTATAATTTTCTCAATATAGTTTCTTTCAAGAAGTCTTTGATGCAACCAAGAACTTATTCTTTTAGGATGGCACTTGATTTCTTGATATAAACTATATAAAACCCCAAATGATGAAACTGAATCTGATGGGGAACAGAGCACCAAATGACACTGTGACAGTGGATGGTGATTCTTGATAACAGTTGATGTGAGTAGAGAAATGAATTGAATAGCTGTTAAGCTTTAGATCTGCTCTGATACCATGTAAAAGTTTGAATTGAAGAACGAAAAGATAACTTTTGTATTTCGATCTGTATTATATTATTACAAATTGTATTCGCTTTGTTACACATACACGAGTAGCAGTATTTATATTAAACAAAGCAATTTGGGCTAAATACAAAGGCAGCCCAAGTACAAGCTGGCAATCTGAACCAAAGTGAAAAAAGAGTAACAGCCGTTGGATAGCCTCCAGATGAATGGCTGAGAAGCTAAAGCAAAGGATGGATAAAGATCTGTGTTTGTTAGAACCGGCTCACATACGAAAGCTAATATTTTCTTCAAAATTATATCTGAGCACTGGATATTCACCATCTTCCCCCTTTCAACTCTAGATCAGTTAGCCCTATCCTCTGCTCTCATCTAATTAGGAAACACTTCTGGAGGATGCCCTACCTCAGCAACAAGAGTAGCATGTGGAAGAGTATGAGAGCAAAGAAAGAGATGCTTATTTCAAGGGCTTCTTGGCGCCTCAACCTGATGAAGCCGGTCCTTCAAACTGGATGTCTCACTTGAACATTATGAACCAAGCCTAGCTTAAGAAGAACCAGTTGATGACCCAACTCCGACAGACACTCAACTGCCGTTGGGCCACTCTCCTTTGAAAGTGAATGACTTGGAGTTCTTGAGCAAGATATGGACATTGCTTATCAAATGTCGTTGCGCATCTTTAGCTCTCCAGACCTTGCATCAGCATGTGAAGTTAGCAGCTTGATCCCATCTCCCCTTGTTTGTGGAATTTAGAAGCCTACCTCTGTGAGAAGAAGTGGCCACATCGTCTCAAGGAACATTCCCCATCCTTTGGAAGGTAGCATTCTTGTACCTTGTGATGTTAATAACATTATTAACCCTAATATTATTTGTGCATGCTAACTATTCGGAGTATCTCCAGAAAAAACATAGTTAAAAAAATTTAAGTCCTCCAAACTAGAGAAGATTGTTCTCCTATGAAAATCTTATCCTCGAATGTTAGGGGTCTTCAGGACAAAAATAAATATTTATTTGTTAAATGCTTTCTTAGACCATTGAAATTAACATAATCTCTACCCAAGAATTTAAGATATCTTCCCTATAATTAGCATTTTTTAAGTCTGTTTGAGGGAATTTTCTATCTGGTTGGGAATTCTTACCCTCCTTAGGCAGCATAGGTGACCTCCTTACTGGTTGGGATGGCTCTATTTGGATGCTTGTTCGTGTTGTCAAAGACCCGCATGTTCTTTACATCGTCCTTAGACACATCCCCTCCAGTTGCATGTATTTCTTCTCTAATATTTATGGGCCCCATAATAGTCTCGATAGGAGGTCCTTGTGCAACTTCTGTTTGATATTTGATAACCTCATTCAAGGACCCCGATTGATTGGCAGTTATTTCAATATTACTAGAACGGATGTGGAAAGAAATTTGTACACTATAATTCTACTGACATGGATTTCTTTAATGCCTTTATTGAAAGTTGTTGTCTTGTAGGTCCACATTTAAAAAGCAAGCAGTTGGCATGGTTAAACAAAGGAATTTCTCCTTCTCTTGCAAGGTTGCTGTAACGACCCAGAATTTTGGCCATTTGAAATTGGAATATTTAATTAATTTTAAATATTGAAAGGTTAATTTTATAGGTTAAATAACATGAATTTCAAATATAGCGATTTATTGGATAATTTAATTATTCAATTTAATAATTGAAATTATTTAAATAACTGAATCTTGGGTTTTAAGTTGGATAAAAATAATTTCAAAGCTTATTTAAATTCAATTTAATAAGAATAAAGATAATAAAACTTTTTAATTGGATTTAAAAGTGATTTACTAATTTTTAGTAATAATTCGTATTATTTAACGAATGAAAATAGCCTTCCGGGACACTATCTCAGATTTCGACGAAACCAGTTTCACTGGTCTGAAATAGTGAATTATAGTATGCTGTAGAATTTAATGGCGATCAGACGAATTGTTTAGTCGTACGAATTCGAAACGCGTTGAAATTGATATCGAAAATTTAATATAATAACTGGGTCTAAAAACCTATATTCTGCATACGATCGAATTAGGTCTCAAAATAAGTTCCATTGTGTTCGAAATGGGGGTATAACATATAGAACGCTAGGTGGCACGTCTGGTTTGGAGTTCGAAATTTTCGGACATTTTATAGCTTGATAATTTAAATAATATATGTATATGTTTATATACGGCCATAACTTGCCTATACCCACACCATTTCCCTCCACTATTCAAACTATGCTAGCCACGTTCTAAATCTTCCCTTTTCCTCTATTTAAAATCGCCCAAACCAGAGAATGCTTTTTTGGAAATTTTAAAACCAAATCATAGCCTCATCCAAAGGTTCACATCGATCGGAGCCATTTTCGACGATATCTGGCAAAGTCACCAACTAGAAAGTTGTTCATGACATCAAGACAGAGCAAATGGCCGGTTGGATCGTCGAAAATCGTCGCGTGTTGGTTGTAGTTCATGGTTAAATGTTAATCTACTTTCGAACTTTCCGGCTATTCTAGGCACTGTTAGATGATGGGGCATGAAGGGAAGATGTCGAGGAAGGCGAGGGTAAGGCACTGGACAAGTTTCGTGGCCAACGGTCAACCATGGAGATGGCATTTTCGAGATAAACGTGGCACATGTGGATTCAATCATTTGAATAATGGAGAGGGAGTTGGGCTGTATGGCCGTTGTATTCGAGTAAAGGAGGTGAATTGGCATCGCCGACCAAGTTTTGGAGGGATACGGTAGCTCGGAAGGTGGTTGATGGGTCTACGAACGAGGGAGGCTGCTGGTGATGTCGCGATTCCTAAACAGGGCCGAGCGTGGTAAGGAGGTGAAGGACGAAAGGCTTAGGCAAGGAGAAGTCCGTTGGTGGTGACGACATGGGGGTTTGTCGACCGAAGGGAGAGGGAGTGATGGTCGAATGCATAGCCATGTGAATGGAGCACTGTAACATGTGTGAATAATGAATTGAAGGGGAAGAAGGTGGATTATTTATATAAGGGTAAATAGTTTATTAATTTTAAAATTTAAAACCGATAACTTTAAAACTGAAGAACTCTCTCATACGAGGTCCGATCGAGATGAAACTTTTTCCATTGCGGTCGTAATGACGAAAGCTTCAAAATGGAACTAGTTTGGTAAAATTTGGAGATGGTTGAAATTTGGGCTAAAATCGGACGTCGTCGATTTTAGTTCCAAACCGGAACGCCTCGGCGAAGACAAATAATTTGGTGAGTTAAACTCACCTTTTTGGTTAACTAGTATGATATATAGTTGATAAAAATGGTTGAATGATTGTTTGGATGAATTACCATATTTATTAGTTGGTTTGGATATATTCCCGCCTATTGGAGCGGAGTGACCTTATTACGTTCCCGTGTAAGAGCGGATGACCCTTTGTATACAAATCCCACCTCGAAGCGGTTGATTTATATTTTATCATTATATAACGTTTGTGATCCAGGGGTATAACAGGTTGGGGGGATCCAACGGGATTCCTCGCTATTGTTGAATTGGCTTTAATAATATTCCAGTTATATGAATTATCGGATAATAAAACCTAATTTGTTGGAAATATGGGTTATGACATCATTATATGTTAAAGACTAAAAACCCGTAGTAATAGAAAATCAATATCAATATTGGTTGAGCGTTTGGCAGCTATTGGCCTTAAATTAGTATTTTAAAAATACTATAAATTGTCATTTGAGTTGGAATTGGTTTTTGAGACAGGAAATGATTTTAAATCCGAAATTGGGTTTTGGAAATATTTTTTTTTAAGTTATTTAACTTATTAATATTGTTTTAAAATATTTAATTAAATTAATATTGTTTTAAAGTTATTTAATTATATTAATATTGTTTTATATTTATTTAATTATATTAGTTTTCTTTTAATGTTATTTGTTTATGGTTAATATGTTTTAAGAATTTATCAAAATGTTAATATTTGGAAGGGTCGATTATTTCAAGAATAATTATGGTTTGGAATTAATAATAAGGATTATTAATAAGGTTTTGAAAATGAATTATTATTATTTATAAAAATGGTGAAGATTAATTATTATTGCTTAGTTAACAATATTTTGAAATTATTAATTATTATTTTTAAGATGTTTTAAAGTTAATAATTTTCATTTATTTATAATGTTTATTGTTAATAATTATTATTATATAACGAGGTTTTGAAGTAAAAGACTTTTAATTATTTATAAATATTTCCTAGACCCATGAATAGAGTTGAAAGACTTTGATTTTATAAAGGAGTTTATAAAATAGTTTAAGACTTAAGGGAAAATTATTTACAAGTGGAAAGAGTTTTATAAAAGGTTAGATATTTATAAATGAGTTTTAAGAAATAAGTTTATAGGTTTAAAGGAGTTTTGTAAAGGGTTTATGGATTTATAAAGAGTTTATAAATGAGTTTTGAAATGTACAAAAAGAATTTATAAATGATTGAAATGTATAAAAGAAGTTTTATAAATGGTTCCAGAAGTTTTATAAAATGGTTTATAAATGGTTTTAGAAATTATAAGCAGATCATGAATGGTTTTTGAATCGAATAAAAAGAAAGTCTTTCTCAGTTTTATGAATATAATTATACCGTTGAGATAAATATATGAATATTTTCTGAGTATTGACAAATAGGGATTTGCAAGTATATCTTTGTAAAGGTATTTATATACAGGTAATCTACAAAGTTATTTTTATGAATGAAAGATTTATTAATGGAGGCTAGTGATTGCTTATATGCTTAACCCATGTTGGTTTTCCCTATGAAATAAATCCCTGATTGAATGTTTGTTATTCGATAGTTAAATAACCGACTATCGAAATTAGACCCAAACGTAACTTTGGAAATATCTAGGAGAAACATGTGAGTTATATGGCACAGTCATCCCCGATGATGCTGTACTATGCGTATAAATCTCGTTTCGTTTCCTAGGACAATGGTAAGGAAATCCATTCACTAACGGTTAGGAGGTGATCTTCGATCTTATTTTTGACTGTTTATTTCCTAAAGAACCAGGGTTAAGTTTACCGAAAATTATTGAATGTTGTTTCAAAGAGACCGGGATCGAGTATGTTATTCGAAAACCACTTCGATCCGACAAATGCGTTTCGAAGTCAAGACGTCTTGAAGAAGATGGGATTGAAGACTGAACTCTCAAGTGTTTCGTTCAGTCCTAGAACAAACTTGTATAGATGAATGCTGATATTTCATTGTTGCCTGGAGGGCAGTATTAGCATTCGAAGTGGGAAGTGCTATATAAAAGGTAAAACGTAGCCTCAGGCCTCATCAACCGGGAATGACTAAAACAGGGGAGATGCAGCAAGGTTAAGTAGGTGGCTCCCAAGTAGGGTACGATCATCCCTATCTAGAGACTTTATTATCTCTCATTTGTATGCTACGTGGCCCATTAATGGAGGGGTGATCATATTCAGTACTATCCAGTAAGGGGTAGGCCGGTTCTGTTTTGGCAGGGGATTTAGGCAAGGTCCTCAGTGTTATTTTATCTAGAGATGCCCCATGATGGGTGGTACCTCAATAGCCCAGTCATTGTATGAAATCCATTCTCCAATAAGCGCCGTACGGACTTAGTTGTGCCCAACTATGCTGAAACTTGAGATGCAAGCATTTCAGCTATATTCATATTTTACTTTGATCCCGAGACATTATTATAATATAAATGGATTTTCTATAGAAAATGTTTTGGTTATCGTAAGGTAAAAACTCGTCCATGTTTATGTGTAGTGTGGTCTTACGAGATACTTGATTTCAAAGGTTTTTTTATAAATTTAAAATCTGGTTGGGTGTGTTTTCTCATGCTTGTTTTCCAAATTGACTCTGATGTTATTTTATTATAATGTTCGGGTCAGACCAAGCATATTACAAATTTTGATTGGATGTTTGGAGCTTCAAAAGACGAGCTAGAGGCCCAGAGACGTATTCACATATATGGTTATCTTTCCACTGTATTCATTGAAGGTATTTATCAGCAATTATAAGGAAAGGCTGTTATAATTGTCCAGGCTGAAATAGGTTGGTATACTCTGATTGATGTCTGTATATATATACATATTACAAATTTTCTTTTGTGTAAAGATTTGTTGCATATTATAGATTACTCATTCCACTGTGAGATTTTATGTTGTTTAGTTTTTTTCTTATCTTCTTCTTCTTTCTTTTTCCCTTAACAATCGAGTTTTCCGGCATTCGATTGCTCAGCCACGGTCATTACACTTGGACCACTTTTTCTTCAATGTCGACTGGGAAAACCTTCACCTCCTCTCCACCCAGAATGGCCACCATTTCTACCTCACAGATCATTGCACCATTCTCTAAATACTTGCAACCATCCTTACATAAACTCCTTCAGATTCGAGAAGATGTAGATCCTTAAAGACGGTTTGATGAGCTAGTGGCCATTATTTGGGCTGCTGCTTTGACATATAGATCTGCTTTCAAAATCTTTGTGGGAAAACTCCACTATGTTCATCGGGCTCTTAAGAAGTTGGCAACTAATTTGTGGGAATCTCTCAAATCTAGAAAGCTTCTGCTCTATGAAAAGGTCGTAGATATCAATTAGGCTAACGAATCTACCCCCTTATCGTCGGCCTTGCACTCACTCCTCAAAGATCTAAAATCAGAACTTAATAGGCTTTCTCCTCAGAAGGAAATTGCTTGGAGATAGAGGTCCCATGCCCGGTGGTTAAAGAAAGGGAATAGGAATAAAAAATATTTCCACAGACTTGCGAATGGTCGTAGAAGAGCAAATTTTATTCACTCCTTGAATCATCACAATTAGGTCCTTTCCACTCAGGCTAATCTAAATTTGGGAATCTTCAATGGACATGGCTGATGATAAAGCTCATAGACCTAATGGTTTCTTGGCTTTCTTTATCAAGTGATGCTGGAATATTCTAAGTAGTGTAATTCTTACGATCTTTTAAGAATTATACTCTAAATCGTGGAGTTGTAATAGAATTAATTTTGCAAGTGTTTTCCTCATCCCTAAATTTGCTGGTGCCGATAACGTGGTAGACTTCACACACATCAGCCTCCTGAATGTCACCTTTAAACTTATCACCAAGGTGTTGTACATAAGGCTCTAACCCACATGGCCTTGCTCATCCACCACTCTCAATCTGCTTTTGTTAAAGGATGATCCATCACAGACTCTATCATCATGGCACACGAAATCATCTTCCACTCCTAATCCCATCATCTTCCCTGTTCCATTTTCAAGCTCGAATTCTGCAAGGCCTTTGATTCCATTAGTTGGGACTTCATCCTCAACAACCTCCGACACCATGGTTTCCCTAATAGGTCGATCTACAGGATTAGAGTCATTCTTCACACCTCAACATCCTAATTTTTCGTTAATGGAATTAGAGATGATCTTATAAGATCTAATAAGGGCCTAAGAAAAGGTGATCCTCTATCCTCCTCCTTTTCAACTTTGTAGCCGATATTCTCACTTCAATGATTAACTTGGCCCTGATGAAAAATTAAATCAATGGGATTGGTAACCACATCCTTGACCCTGGAATTACCTCCTTCTAATATGTTGACAGTATTATCATCTTTAATTCCCTAAACCCAACCACCTTGTCTCTATCAGCATACTTCTATATTGCTTCGAGTTGATCTCTAGCTTGGTTAGTAACTATAACAAGAGCTCTCTTGTCATGCTCAGTGACATATTAATCTTGGGCTGGCTATTGCAGTGGTCCTCAACTGCAAATTGATTATTTCCCAATAAAATACATTGGCATGACTCCTCGACCATCTTCCTTGCATCATGACAATTACCACCCACTCCTCGACCAAATCCAATCTAGGCTGGCCACCTGGAAAGGAAACTCCCTTTCTTTTGCTAAGAGACTTACTCTAGTTTATTCCATACACTTCACCTTCCCTACATATTGGATGTTCTTTTATCAGATCCCTGAATGGGTCATGACTAAAATTGATGGAATCAGAAAAAACATCCTAGAAGGTGGTTACTCTACAGCTCCTACTGCTAGACACTTGGTTAATTAGGATATTGTTAGTCCTTGAGATGATGGTTTTGATGACAACAACCTTAGAATAAGATTATAAAATATAAACACTAACATTATAGTTTAGATATATATGTATATGCAGGATTTAACCATGCAGGTATCAAGAATGAAGACTCATGAGTATCAAGAATATCAAGAGTTCGAGATTTCAAGAATAAGTAATTTAATTAGGAATTTTGTTAAAACTCCTAGAAAAGCACTGGCATCTTAAAATCCAATTTAGTCGTGGAATGGAATCCACTTCGAGCCCGTTAAAGGGATGGAACCCTAAGTAGGATGGAACCTATGAAAAATCTAGTGAAACATTGTTTTGTATCTGCTAACTTTTATTCAAATGATTTTACAAAATTATCTTGTTTTCAAAATGATTTCAAAACCTTCCTTTTAAAAGAATCAAAAACATCTATGCTGATTTTAAATACTTTTAGCCTCAAAATAATCTTTATTTCAAAATCAAATTATCCTTATTTTTAAACTATCTTTAATAATAAATTTAATATTTATACTTAGATTTAAATATAAAATTATAGTAAAATTATATATATATTATTCTCTATATTTACTTATGTATTTTAACTATAGTTAAGTATATTTATAAAGTTTAAAATAGTTTTAATATAAGATAGAAGTAATTTTCAAAGAAAAACAAATCACCAAAATTTCCTTTGGATGTCGACATACCTAAGATACCCATGTCGACATAGTGGCAGTTGGTTTCAAAAATTTGAATTTCAAAAGAAGTGTCTATTCGCCATAACCTTTCACGAATGGACGTGGCTGTTGTTCTTCTATAAATATGGAATGTTTTCAACAAATTTTAAATAATATTTTTTTGGTTTTCACTCCTCTTCTTCTTCCACATTTCTTTATATATATTCTTACCATTACTCTGCCGAAATCACCATTGAATTTAACTAGATCATTTCTGGTTTGATTCTCTATCACTATCTCAACAAGATCCTAGTGCTATTCAGAGTTATAGGCTTCTTTGTAATAAATCAAATGAGAAAAGGTGTGATTATAGCCTTGAAAATCAATCAAGTGAGAAAAGGTGTGATTGTAGCCTAGGAAATCAATTGGGTGAACTTGTTGCCCGGGAAATCAAGTATCTCTACATAAAGGATTGTGAATCTGGAGTGGAGTACCTCGTGGCCTTGAAATCGAGGGTTGTAATTGTAAAGATTGCTTTTGAAAGAAGATCTGTACTTGTGTGCGGGACTGGATATGGGGTAACTCCGAACCAGTATAAAATCCGGTGTTTTCTTTCCTTTACTGCTTTTACTTTATATTTGCATCTGTGTTTGAATCAATGATCATATTTGTGTCTGAATATTGCATACATTTGTGTTCAAATTAATATAAACTCTAAAAAGAATTTGTAGTTCCTTTAAACACTATTCACCCCCTCTAGTGTTTATACTTGCCTTAAGATCCATAATCTGCATTTCTCACATTTGGTATCAAAGCAAGGTTTTCAAAGTTTCATAATCTGAATTTTGAAAAATTTCAAAATGGCTACCAACACTGGTACTGCTGTTACTACCAACACTAGTTCATTTATAGAAGGTCAGTCTACTGCCAGACCACCACTTTTTAATGGCAGTAACTATGCATATTGGGCATGTAGGATGAAAATATATTTACAATTAGTAGGACTAGACACTTGGAATATCACACAGACTGAATATTTTGAACCCACAACTAATTTTGCATAGTGGACTGCTGAGCCAAAGACAGTTGCACAAAATAACTCTAAAGCTATGAACATTCTGTTTTGTTCACTTGATAGGAATGAATTTAATAGAGTGTCAGTTTGTAAGTCTGCATATGAAATCTGGAAAACTTTGCAAGTTACTCACGAAGGAACAAGCAAAGTTAAACAGACCAAAATTTCCATGCTCACAAATCAATTTCAATTATTTAAAATGAATCCTAATGAGTCTATTCCAGATATGTATAGTAGGTTTCAGGATATTGTGCATTCTCTAATATCCTTGGGAAAGGTATTTTCGGAAGAAGATCAAGTCAGTCTGAAAAATCTTAAATTCTCTTACTCCAGAATGGGATTAAAAGACACTTGCGATCGAAGAGGCAAATGACATCAGTACCTTAAAGATAGAAGAATTAATTGGAAATCTAATGTCGTTTGAAGTTCAAATGATTGGGAGAAGAGAAAGCAAAGCATATGAAAAGAAATCAATTGCATTCAATGCATTGACCGATGGATCAGACTCAAACAGCGATAATGATGAAGAGATAGCCTTTATGACCAAGAATTTTCGAAAATTCCTAAAATACAGAAAGATGAATAATCTCAAGAGAAACAACTATAAGAACGCTGGAAATCAGAATGTAGTGCCAAACAATATCAAATGCTTTAACTGTGACGAATCAGGTCATATCAAAAGAGACTGTCCGTATCCAGATAAGCAAAACCTTCCTATAAACAATGATTCAATAAAGAAACAAAAACGTGCTTTTACTGCTACTCTAGATGACTCAGACTTCAAGCGATGATGATCAAAAGACAGATAATTCAAATATGTGTTTCAGGCAGTTCACGACTCCAACGAATTCAGAGAAACGGACTCAGAAAAAGGTACACATTTACAATACAATTGGTTGAAATTGCATGCTTAGAATTGATTGATTGATTTTGAATTGGTGTGTTGTTTGAAATTTAAATTTTTTATTTTTTATAATTATCTTATTATATTATTATTATTTTATTATTTTTATTTTTATTAGTATCATAATATTTTATGGAATATACTAATAATATTCCAGATATATATAGACATTAAAAATAATAAGAATATATATATATATATATATTAGAATTCTTATGAAATATAAATTATAGAAATTCAATGACACATGTCGACATGGTCCCTACCATGATGTCGACATGGGTACATAATTTGAAATTCAAAATTTGAATTCAAATGGTTGAATTTTCCTCCAACTTTTCACTTCATTCAATCTCTGAAAATGCATCTTTTGACTAGAGAATATGTCCTTTGAGAATCTATTTATTCACTATCTTTTATCACATCTTTTCACTTTCATTTTCAAATTCAAGCTCTCTCTTCAAAACTTCAAGCTCTCTACTCTCTGCTCTAATGGCTTCTTCAAGCAACCCTTCCACCATGAGAATTTCCAAAAAGATAAAAGAGAAACTCTTCAATGATCCGGAGGCCATAAAAGCATACATCAATTATGCTAACTATGGAAAAGTCCATCCCGGAAAGTTTGCGTTATTTCAAGATTTTTCTACTTATGAAATTGATTCTCTTTTTGCAAATAATCATGTTCTCAGTCTTATTGATGCTTCTCAAAATGATTTTGTTTGCTATCCAAATCTTGTTAAAACTTTCTATGCAAATCTTAATCGAAGATTTTATAATGGAAACGATGATGAAATTTGGAGTAGTGTCAAAGGCACTAGAATCGTTTTCAATTGTGATCTTTTGGGTACCATTCTCAATTGCAAGAATACGGGAATGGATCTCTCTAGTTTTAATATTGATGAAAATGATTGTGAGATGTTTCATCACATTTTTGAAGGAAATGATGATTTTGAATTCAAAAATCGAAACTTTGGACCAAAAGCTAGAATTGTCAATCTTTTTTTACAACATACTTTGACCCCAAGATCGGGTAATTTTAAAAATCCTACTTCAAAAGTTTGCAAAGCACTTTTTGCTATTTTTGGAAATTATGATGTTAATTGGGCGCAAGTTATTTTGGATGAACTTCGTCCCAAAATTTTTGAAATGGGTGAGAATACTTTGTATCATGGAATCTATCTCACTCTGATTTTTAACTATTTTGGAGTAGATTTCAAAGGAGAAGAATTTGTTTCAAGAAAGGTTTTCAATCATTCAAATATTTCTCTTATGAAAATTCCATTTGTTTTTCAACCTTATGAGACTATTGCCGAAAAGGAAGAGCGTTTGGCTCATGAAGAGATGGAAGAGGAGGAAGAGGAAGAAGAAGAAGAAGGGGATGAAATGGAAATAGAAGAAGAAGAAGAATGTGAAACATCCTTGAAAAGTATTGACTATCCTCCTAATCCAACCAACAAAACTTTTCTCAAAAACCAAAAGACCATTGTTGAGAATCAACGGATTCTTAAACGATCCGTTAGTAAGAAGTTGGATAAAATTTCATCCAAGATGAACAAGTTTATTTCCAAAGTAAGCAAGAAGCTTGGATTATCTTCATCTTCAACATCCTCTAACTAGTTCTATCTTTTCATTTCATGTTGTATTAGTTTAGTCTGTTTTAATGTTCATGTAGTTCTTTATGATTAATCATTGTATCACTCTATTATGCAATGAAATTGAATTTCTTTTTCTGTTATCTAGCTTATCTTATCTCCAGAATAAATGTTAGTATATTATATAAATATATATATACACAATTATTCACAAAATCAAAATAAGTCATTAAAATTCACTACACCCTGTCGACATCCCCCCTATGACCATGTCGACATGTACTGGTCAGAAATGACATTTCATTTTAAATTTGAAATTTGAATAACTACCTTATGTCTATTCATTTCAAATGAATTTTGTAACAACCCGCATATTTATCGATTTTATATTTAAATATTTTATTGTTAGTCGGATGTTAGTCCGAAAAGCTACTTTTTGCATACGGTCAAATTAGGACTCGAGACCACCCCCATTGAGTTCAAAATGACGTTTGCGATCTTTTTGAGTGTAAACTTCGATATGTTTGGAGATAGTGAAATTTTCTTCACTTTTTGTGTTGGGCTTTTGGTTTGGGCTGCACCTCTTCTACCTCAGCCCAACCCCTTCCTTCTCTTCATCACTTCATCAACTTTGAAGCTTTAGCAACGATGGTGGAGGGAGTAGGAAATTAAAATTCCAAGCTCAAGTTCTTTAGCAAATTCAACATCTAACTCCAAATTCAAAGTGAAGACATTGATTCAAGCTTGTGGTTGATCTTTGCTTTGCTCCCGAGCTTCATCTTCATCAAATTCCGTGAAAAGGTGAGATTTTTGATCTCACATCTTGCCTATATCTATCTTGGACTGTTGGGAATGATCCTCTATTGCATTTGTATGAATATCTGCATTTGGTTTGGATTGGATTGGCAAAAAACTCCAAAATTTAGTGATTTTGGTGAAAAACTGCTACTAGGTCGTTCTGGCCATTTTTAGCTCGTTCTGGCCCTTAAGTCGTAGGTCGTTGCCGACCTATAATCTCCAGGCAAAATGTTAAGTCGTTCACGATCTAAAGGCATAAGTCGTTCACGAGTTAAAGGCATAAGTCGTTCACGAGTTAAAGGCTTAAGTCGTTTGCAGTTAGCTCGTTCGCCTCGAGTTAAGTCGTAGGTCGTTTGGCCTTAAGTCGTTTGCAGTTAGCTCGTTCGCCTCGAGTTAAGTCGTAGGTCGTTTGGCCTTAAGTCGTTTTCAGTTAGCTCGCTCGCCCTGGCTTAAGTCGTAGGTCGCCCTCGACCTAACTTCACTAGGTCGTTCCTGCCTTAGCTCGTAGCTCGTATTCAAGGCTTAGGTCGTTAAGTCGTTCGTTCCACTAAGTCGTTCAAGGCTTAGGTCGTAAGACCTTAGGTCGTGCACTTTTAGGTCGCGAACAACCTTATGTCGCGAACCTCTTTAGGTCGTATGACCCTAATTTTCTTAGGTCGTAGGACCTTTTGACTGTTAGGTCGTAAAGACCTTAGCTCGTAGCTCGTATTTGAGCTTAAGTCCTAGGTCGTTAGCTCTTAAGTCCTAGGTCGTTGGCTTTTAAATCGTTAAGTCGAAGGTCGCTGCTCCTACTAAGTCGCTCGGCCATGCCAACTCCGCTAGCTCGCAACTGTTAGGTCGTATGACCTTAAGTCGTAGGTCGTCTCCGACCTAACATTCCCACTGCTATTTCATTAGGTCGCTTGACCTTAAGTCGTAGGTCGCTTGACTTTGTTAAGTCGTAGGTCGCTCGACTTTGTTAAGTCGTAGGTCGCCCCCGACCTTACCCTTAGGTCGAATGACCTGTGATTCGCTAGGTCGCGATTTTTCCTTACCCCGTATTACTCTGCGTAGGCAATCTTATCTGAAAAGCGTTCAACAGAACTTCTTACTTTGATGGTTTTGAGAATTGATTTCTTTGAACCTTACTCACGTCTTCGAACGTGAATTTTTATGATTGATTGTTTCTACAATCACTTCTATGATTTGTCACTTCAAAATATAAAGGTTTCCAATACTAGTAGTAAATATCAAAACTCTTTCATCAAAACGATTTCAACTCTATTTTCAATATCAAACTCGTTTATAAAACTGTTTTCCAATCTACTAGTATATACAAACCTTTACCTCATTCGTATGAGAAAATATAATTAAACGGCTTAGCAAAACAAGTGGTATGAAACGCTTGCGTTTACTTCGTCGGTTAATTGATGGACTTGTTCGATTGAAACTCTTGTGACAATTTCCTAGTGCAGATCTACAATCTGTTCGTAAATATTTGAGTTAAGCAAGTGGTTATGGGACATGAAGCTAAACTCTTATATTTACTAGCTTAGTGTAATCGACACTTCCTTATGATCACGATGATCATTCTTGTGATTTAGACTAGCGATTGTGCTATGTCTCTTTGTTTGCGAGGTTAGACTAGACACCATTTGTGTGATTTCGATTCACACATATCTCTTTATCTTCAAGGTTAGTCTATGCCTCATTGGTGTGATTTCGATTCACACATATTGAAACTCTTTATGATCGATGACGATCATTTTATGGTTTAGGCTCATGGGTCGTATCTATTTAGGTGCGTCGATGTTTACTTCTCGCATGGGTCGTATCTATTTAGGTGCGTCGATGTTTACTTCTCACATGGGTCGTATCTTTCTAGGTGCGTCGATGTTCATCTATGCATGGGTCGTATCTTTCTAGGTGCGTCGATGTTAGACTTTTCATGGGGTGTATCTTTTTAGGTGCATCGATGTTAGACTTTTCATGGGGTGTATCTTTCTAGGTGCATCGATGTTAGACATTACATGGGGCGTATCTTTCTAGTTGCGTCGATGTTTATTTATGCATGGGGCGTATCTTTCTAGGTGCGTCAATGCTAGAACATGGGTCGTATCTTTCTAGGTGCGTCGATGTTCGACTTTGCATGGGGTGCATCTTTCTAGGTGTATCGATGCTAGACTTTACATGGGGCATATCTTTCTAGGTGCGTCGATGTTCAGTTTATGGGATGGGTCGTATCTTTCTAGGTGTGTCGATGTTTACTTCTCGCATGGGTCGTATCTATTTAGGTGCGTCGATGTTTACTTCTCACATGGGTCGTATCTTTCTAGGTGCGTCGATGTTCAGTTTATGGGATTGGTCGTCCTCTTTTCTTGAGATTTCTGGATTTTATGTTTCACCAGCTTTTACCATTGACATTGATGAGTATGTCATTTTATTGTGGTTTGGTGAATTAAATTAAGAATATGACATTCTTTTAATCTTTGAGAAGATTCTTGTGATATTGATTAATCTCTTGTTGATTATCATTTTCATACTTGTAGTAGTATGCTTTTATGGATATCTTATATGTTATGCCATATCTCTTGTTCTATATCACTTTATCTGATAATTATAGCTAGACTGATCCGTTTATTATTTTCTTCTTAAATAATACTCGGGTCAGACTGAGATTTTACAGGTGCTTCCTCACGACTTCTTATCTGAAGCCATCTTCTGACTTTTGGCTAACTACTCTAGTTTAGTAGTTTTTGTTTGTATACATTTGAGATTAGACTCCTTGATGTATACATATTCTATTATCTTGCACTTGTATCTCTTAACTTGTGTTATTGTGGATCTTATTTGACCACCACTCTGATGTACACTTTCATGTGTTGTATTCATATCTCTTTCCGCCTTTGTGATATGAATTGTCTGTGACTGATTTGTGTTACGTTTATTTCTATATTTGTTTCCGAAGATCATTTATAGCCACTGTGTGATAGCTTTGTGTTTGTATCGGTATGTCGGATTTCCTCCTTAAAAGATATGCATTCTATTCTATCTGACATATCGGTGCTCGCGCAAAGAAGTTACACGGATGGTCGCTCCTCAACAGCCTTATCCTCCGTGCTAATTGACAGCACTACACCGTAGTGTTCTTGGTTAGCGTGGGTATAAAGGTGGGGCGTCACAAATTTCTACACCTATAAATACATATTTCTTCCAGAATTCATCACTCAATATTATTTCTTATCTACTTTGTCTATCATTCTTCTCTCAAACTAAAATATGGCCAATCCAATTCATAATTTAACCGAAAATCTTGAAGAAACTCTTAATTCTTTTAAGAATATTCTTTCGTTCATTCTTCGTAACCAGTGACACTTAGAGTTGAGTCAAATGCAGATGATCAAGGAGCAAGAAAGGCATTTCGATGCAATACGATGGATGATTTCCTCCCTGCACAAGGATGATAACGAAGCACATCCTCCAGTCTCTCTCACCAATGACAATGAGAATTGGGATGCCATTAAAGCATACCCAATTTTTGGAGAAGAAGGATGGGTGGAAGTTCCTCTTAATGTTTGATTTGATTACTTTGTTTGACTTGAATTGTTTGCTTTGATTGATTTGATTTGATTTCATTTGTTTTGATTTGATTTGGTATGGATTGATATTTGGTGTGGATTGATATTTGTTGTACAAAACATGTATACATATGCATTGATATTTATATGATCTTTGATTAATTATCATGTTTATCAATATATTATCTCTTAATCTATATATTATATACTCCATTGTATAGTTTATTAATGTAGGTACTTTAGTACAAGAATGAGGGGGAGTTATATAGTTTGGAGTTGGTTTTTGTTGATGACAAAGGGGGAGAAGTATAAAATATAGGATATTTAGGCATAGATTAAGTGGGAGTTATTAGTTTTAGGGGGAGCCAATAGGATAGAAGTAATATTTTATAAACAAAGGTTGTCATCATCAAAAAGGGGGAGATTGTTAGTCCTTGAGATGATGGTTTTGATGACAACAACCTTAGAATAAGATTATAAAATATAAATACTAACATTGTAGTTTAGATATATATGTATATGCAGGATTTAACCATGCAGGTATCAAGAATGAAGACTGTATAGTATAGAGATTCAAGATATCAAGATTGAAGACTCATGAGTATCAAGAATATCAAGATTATCAAGAGTTCAAGATTTCAAGAATAAGTAATTTAATTAGGAATTTTGTTAAAACTCCTAGAAAAGCACTGGCATCTTAAAATCCAATTTAGTCGTGGAATGGAATCCACTTCGAGCCCGTTAAAGGGATGGAACCCTAAGTAGGATGGAACCTACGAAAAATCTAGTGGAACATTGTTTTGTATCAACTAACTTTTATTCAAATGATTTTACAAAATTATCTTGTTTTCAAATGATTTCAAATCCTTCCTTTTAAAAGAATCAAAAAAATCTATCCTGATTTTAAATACTTTTAGCCTCAAAATAATCTTTATTTTCAAAATCAAATTATCCTTATTTTTAAACTATCTTTAATAATAAATTTAATATTTATACTTAGATTTAAATATAAAATTATAGTAAAATTTTATATATATTATTTTCTATATTTACTTATGTATTTTAACTATAGTTAAGTATATTTATAAAGTTTAAAATAGTTTTAATATAAGATAGAAGTAATTTTCAAAGAAAAACAAATCACCAAAATTTCCTTTGGGATGTCGACATACCTAAGATACCCATGTCGACATAGTGGCAGTTGGTTTCAAAAATTTGAATTTCAAAAGAAATGTCTATTTGCCATAACCTTTCACGAATGGATATGGCTATTGTTCTTCTATAAATATGGGATGTTTTCAACGAATTTTAAATAATATTTTTTTGGTTTTCACTCCTCTTCTTCTTCCACATTTCTTTATATATATTCTTACCATTACTCTGCCGAAATCACTATTGAATCTAACTAGATCATTTCTGGTTTGATTCTCTATCACTATCTCAACAAGATCCCAGTGCTATTCAGAGTTATAGGCTTCTTTGTAATCAATCAAATGAGAAAAGGTGTGATTGTAGCCTTGGAAATCAATCAAGTGAGAAAAGGTGTGATTGTAGCCTAGGAAATCAATTGGGTGAACTTGTTGCTCGGGAAATCAAGTATCTCTGCCCAGAGGATTGTGAATCTGTAGTGGTGTACCTCGTGGCCTTGAAATCGAGGGTTGTAATTATAAAGATTGCTTTTGAAAGGAAATCCGTACTTGTGTGCAGGACTGGATGTAGGGTAACTCCGAACCAGTATAAAATCCGGTGTCTTCTTTCCTTTACTGCTTTTACTTTATATTTGTATCTGTGTTTGAATCTGTGATCATATCTGTGTTTGAATATTGCATACATTTGTGTTCAAATTAATATAAACTCGAAAAGAATTAGTAATTCCTTTAAACACTATTCACCCCCCCCCCCCCTCTAGTGTTTATACTAGCCTTAAGATCTGTAATCCGCATTTCTCACAGATATTGCCTGCAAAGACAAAAGTCAAGGAGGCTTGGGGTTATCAATATCAAGTATTTAAACCAATCTCTCCTTTCCAAATGGTCATGGGCTATGTGTTGCGAAGCATACACTATTTGGAGAAGGTGGTTCAACATGAAGTGTTACGGAGGCACTTTCTCCACTTCGGACATAGGTTTGATACCCCAAGGTAAGGTTTCCTCCTTTTGGAAGCGAGTCATCTCTTCTTTTATTGATCTCCATTAGGGTTTCCATCTTGCAAGCAGGGATGGAAATCATACTTATTTTTGTCTAGATAAATGGATTTATCTCTTCCCTTTAGCCTCTATGCTTCTTCAGCTATATAGTGCATCAATAAATAAACTAGCCCTGGTGGATGAGACCTTCGCCTTTGGATCATGAAACGCTGCCTTTGATAGGGTTATCATCGACCATTTACTCACCCAGCTTAATGACCTCCCCAGCATCATCAATCAATTTATCCAATCTATCCCAGACATATGAACCTAGGAATTTGTTTTACACTGATCCTGGTACCGTTTTGCTAATTTCTCAAGTATATAATTTTGCTTTTGCAATTTTTGGAAAACCAGAGTCTCCCGAAGTCAAATCATTTATCTGTCTCTTAAACATGGATAAGATAAAAAATGCTATCATGCTTAAGGAAAAGAACATCCATTTCTCAAGCTCTTGCTTCATGCGCAGTCTTAGAAGGAAGATACTAAGCACATTTTCTTTGCTTATGATTTTATCTTCTTGGTCTGGACCCATTATGCTACCTTCATCCTTTGTAGTACTTCCCACTCTTTGATTCCTTCTTTGACTATTGGGAGCATGACAAATTCCAGTTTCTAGATGCCCATACTAACTAGGTCATTACATATAAGTTGATGATGACCTATGGTTAGGTGGTGTGGAGGGAAAGAAAAAATAGATGCTTTAATCTTATGAGTAACTCTTTTGTTTACATATGCAATCTGATTATTAATTATGTTAATTATGGTCAGGTACCGACCATGGAAGACTCGTGTTCTTCCTCAATAGTAACACCGACAAACAATCAATAGGGAGCAATTGATGACTTTGCTTCCCCTAATTGCAGTTTCATGTTGGGATTTTGTTGTAGTTTTTTCTTTTTGCTTTGTTTCATGATTGATTATATATGGCCTTTATTTGGTTGTAGCTGATAGTTTTTACTTAATTATTGAGATATTTAGTGATATTCCCTAGGGGAATTATGTAATTATATATATATATATCTAACTTTGTAGTCAATCTTGTTCCTAATAAAGGTGTTTGATTTTTGTTATGTACTTTGTTATATTGTGATATAATTAGTCAAGTAATTATTTTAAAGTATGTTAATAAGAAAATCTTTAGATACAATGTTATGTAATTGTTGTTGCAAATAGTTGCAATCATGAGTAATTAATTACAAAATAAAATAACATTTTGCTTTACCCGGTCAAGATGTTTTGAGAAAGGATACCAATACAGCCATTGAGACCAGAGTGTGTAATGATCTCCAAATGTCAAGTAGTAACTTGTTACTCATGGTTGTTTGGGGCATAGGTTACGTACTCATAATTATTGGATGAATATGGAATGACTCGTCTAGGAGTTTCCTGTTGGTTTATAACGATTAGGTTAAATAGGAAATCTTAGTGTGACGAAGTTATACAGTTCCCTTAATTAGAGAATACCGTGGAACTTCAGTATGGATACTCCACTTTGATTATATTTAAATCATGGCATAGTGATCCATCGAGTGACTATAGTTGGGTCTAGTTTAAGCATTGGAAGTGAAGCACCATTCAAAAAAGGATTCATCTCCTCGGTTGTATGAGGTTAGTATCAGGGCTAACTATAGTCAACTCAAAGTTAAAATCTCTAACCAGAGTAGAACAATTAATGTTAAATATTTTTATTGAACAAGGACTTTGTTTATGGACCAATCAAGTTGAATGTGGATAATTTTGGAGTTTGACCAATAGTAAATTCCGTACATCCAAATGTGATGTAGTGTTGACGAAGAGAGCATGTGTGAATTGTTGTCACTATTGATACCGTTTAAATTAATATAAAATATGAGTTTACTTAAAAGATCTATAAGCGATGTATTCGACCAAACTGTCACATGACTTGCTAAGTTGACATGCGAATGTTAATATTTGAATTGTTCAATATTACTCGTTAATTGAGTTCATAACTATGAGTCTCACAACCATATTTGTGAGTTCTTAAGAAAACCACTAGATTTAATTAGTTTATAAAGTGTTATAAATTAATTAAATTACTTAATATTTAAGAATAATTAATTATTATTATATTTGAAGTTTGGGGAGTTATTAGCAAGCGAGGTAGCTCCTAAAAATGTTCTGGGTAACATTAGTAATTATTTGGATGTATATATAAAGTTATATATGCATATCGACCTATGATATCGATATATATTAAACAAGCTTTAAATATATTTAACTGCTCAATGGGCATTGGATTATTTTTTATTCATTAAAGGAGCAAGGTATGGTTGGCCATAGGATGTAAAAATTAGTCTAAATATCGATTTAAATTTTATTTAGGATTAATATGGGAAGGTTTTAAGGAGAAGAACGGGAAGAGTTTTCATTCTCTCAATAAAAACAAATCTTCCATGTTAATTTCATTTTATTTTTTGTTATTCCTTCCTATTCCCTTCAATGGCCAACCACCCTCCTTCATCTACTCCAAATGGCCGAAATTGTACCAAAAAAAATTAAACAAAATAAATACAAAAGCCGTTCATTCAATCATTGTAACATCAAGTAGTGATTCAAGCAATCTAGGTGTCAACTCTCAAATAGAGATGTCATAAAGGGCTAATCCGAGTAGTAATTCAAGCTATCTAGAGTCAATTCCCAAATCGAGGTGTCATGAATGGCTAGATCTAAATAGGTACTAATCTTATTTTATTTCACCTATTCATACATGCGCACCCCGACCTTTGTAGATATTCTCAATATATTAATTGCCATTAAATTATATTTGATAACATTATATGTGTCGTTTTACAAATGAAATTCAAAGTAAAATACTTACATGCAATAAAAATTGTTTTTTAATTTTGTGTTGATTTATGTTAGTCATTTCAATCCTGATATACAAATTTTACTTTGTTTAATGTTTATTCTTAAATATACATACATATATATAGATATATATATATATATATATATATATATATATATATGTAATGGTCATGATCTAAATTGTGCAAGATATGTACATCTAGGACTGTTTATATACATGTATTTAAAAAAAACTTTTTTTGGTTTTTTATACCTTTTAACCCAAAATATATTTATTTATTTTAATCATTTTTCTCATGTATACATTTTAATAAATATGGATATACATACACACATGCACGCACACACGCGCACACACACTCATAATGTGAAACTAGAATTAATTTATACATATCTACTTTGCTGAATTTTAGTTATCATATTTGCATAAACATTATTTTGTTTTGGTTGTGATTCAAAATATAAATTTAATACAAAAATCCTTGGATGATTTGATATGAACAATACAAATATGGAATAAAAATTAATTAGATCTATTGTAAATCTAAATGAGAATTGAAGTTTTTTTGATTTGGCATTAAAGAGCCTTTAAGAGAGAGTTTCTTTTTTTAATTTGGCATTTACATGGAAATTAATGAGTGTTGTCTCTCTAACAACTCATTTACATATTTTAAATAAAGTTAATTTCATAATAGCATGACAATATATATGTATAGTAATATCAGTATGTGTATACAAACCATATACATATATTATAGTATATTTAAACTTATGTATATATTAAGGCATATGCATGTGAATTTATCACATGTATATGTAAGTATAATACACACACACACACACACACATATATATATATATATATATTATTTACGAGACTAGAGGATAGAACAAGAGTGGA
Organism: Allium fistulosum; assembly: GCA_030737815.1. NCBI lineage: Eukaryota > Viridiplantae > Streptophyta > Magnoliopsida > Asparagales > Amaryllidaceae > Allium > Allium fistulosum. The sequence goes on from CM060903.1 coordinate 950,501,102, forward strand.
GAAGAATTCTAGTTTAAATAAGAGTTGTAACCAAGAAATTGGCTAAGAGTTGATGCAAGTTTTTACTAATAGGGTGTAGGGAAGATTCATATATCATGCATCTACCACACTCCAATTAGTGTCCTCCAGCCAGCCATTTTTGTCCCCATTTGGATTATACACAAGGATAACCTAGCTCCACATGTAAGTATAATACCTATGTATATACAATAGTTATAAATTCCAATATCTATATGTGTATATATAGTTATACATATGTTATTTATTACTGTGATATCATGTCAGTATGTGAGTATATACTAGATATATTTAGAATAAATATAAATGAATTTAATTAATATGATTAAATAAATAAATATGAAATATTTTAAAATAAAATATGATTTATTTTAATAAATTAGATTGGATCTAATGTTAGTTAATAGATTACATAGGCCCATTAAGATGAATTATTTTGAAATTTGTCCATTTCATACATTGCAACATGGATCAGGATCCAATAATGATATCAGAGCCCATATGGGCTATGCGGTCTAATTAACTAGCATTTAGGGCCAACTAATAAACTTTTCTATCTGATAGGTGTCAAGAATAGTGTTGTTAAGGCTTGAGGTTGAATAATCAAGTATTCTGCCCTTCTTAACTACTGGCCTGGTCCAATGGTTGAGTAAGTCCGAAAGGTTGGCCCAAATGTAAGGCTCAAATTGATTTTGGTCCTTTGAATAATTTTTAAATTGAAATTTGAAAATTTAAAATTATATTTTAGAGTTAAAAATGAAGTTTAAAACATAAAGGAATTTTATAGAAGTTATAAAATAGATTTAAAATTTTCAAATTGTTTTGGGAAATTAAATGATTAATTTTGAATGTTTAAGTTTTTTTTGAGTAAAATGAGTGATCCTCTCGATGAGGAGAGCACTCATGGAATTTTATTCCACGCTTAAATAGGTGTTGCTAACAAGCCTGACAGGTTGCAAAAACCTCCCTTGCAAAGAAAAAAAACCCTCCCAAAGAAATAAAATAAAATAAATATTAGTAAACAACTAGGAAAAAAGAAAGAACTGAAGGAGGTATGCAGATTGTGGGTGGAACTGGGAAAGTCGTCTATCAAATAAATCAAGAAGACAATCAAACCTAATCACATCTGCCTTACATCCACATATCCTTGGCAAAAGCTCCAAAGTCAGAATGGATCAAGCCTTAACAACCCACTAAACCTGTAAAATGTAACACCCTGGAAATTTTAATAAATAAATTAAAATATTGGTAAGGCTTAAAATGTTATTTCACATAAAAGGAAAAAAAAGTAATTTTCTATAAATGAAGGAATTTGGGGAATCTAACTTTTTCATTGTGTCAAGTAGATTTTTCTACCCGAAATTCATATATAAGTTGTTGGAAACAGATACCGAAGAAGATACAAAATGTTTCCCATAGTGCATATTTCGTGTTTTGCGCCTATTTTGAAAGACTAAGTTTAATTAAGGATTAATGTAAGATAAAGAAAAACTTATTTGTTAAGAATTGGGTATGTATGAATTACTCTAAGACAGGAAAGGAAAAGAGAGGGTACAATGATATATGTGCATTCAAAAGAGAAAAAGGATTTGTACATACAAATATGAAAAGGCTTCAACGGGAAAGCATTACCGATGAAAATGTTGATGTACTCAATAGATTGAATATACTAGAAAACAAAGAAAGAATATATCATTATATTTAAAAAGAGTACAATTTTGCTAATGAACAATAGAGAATATAAAGAAGATATTTAATGCAAAGAGAGAGCATTAATTATCCTTTTATAGAATTTATTGCTATAATTAATATACATTACATATGTTAGAAAGAGAATATAACAAAATACTTTAAAAGAAAAGAATATATTTATCGTTATATGTTTGAAAAGTGAATATGCATGGAAGCAGAAGGTTATTTTAAAAGAAATATATTTACATGCATAGAGCTGAGAATATTAACCAGATTAATAGAGTAATTTGTTACTAAATATATGTTGCTTATGTTAGAAGGGAGAGAGAAAGTAATGTATTTAAGAAAAATAAGGATGCATGTAATGTCTTAGCTAGAGATAGAAGTAACAAAATAGGGAAATAAATCATTATTTTAAAAAGGAATGTGGAATACGCTATCTCCCTATTAGTAAAACTAAAAATAAAAAGGATGAATCCAATTTGAACTTGGAAGCATAAATATTAATTAATTAAAAATCAATGATGCAATTAAGTAGTAGAGAATAAGGTTTTTAATTATTGTAAACAATTACATATACATGTGCACATATTGTTTCTTTCTTTATAAAGACATATCAATTAAGTAGAAATGGAATTTATTGTTATATAGGTGTTATTTCTTTCTTTGTAAGGAACATGGCTAAATGTTATAACCTAGATTTGGAAAGATAAATACTACTTAAGTATTGAAAAAAGTAAAGTTCTTAACCATTATCAAGGTATGTGTGTGTGTGTGCGCTTAAGATTCCCTATAATGGTTAATAATTTTTTTTTGTGTGTGTTTATATATAAATCAATGAATTGACTAGAATTAGGATGACATAAATTAGGATAATGAAAAGGTTATATTTCTAATATAGAAAGAGGAAAAGGAGTTAAAAGAAATATATAAAACTGAATAATTAAGGAAGTGTTAACTAAATAACCTTCCAGATTTAATAGATTAGTCCAACGGTCCACAATTAACCAAATATCTTCACTGGGAATGAAGTTATTAATTAGCATTGAAAACATTCTCCTAGGGTTAATCAATAGTTATAATTAAGTCAAATCACCTATAAATATACACCTAACCTAAACCATAATTCATCACAAAATTTGTCAGTATACCAAAACTCTGTCAGTTTCTCTTCTCCTCTACAAACCTAAAATTCTTCAAAATCGATTTAAAACCAAAGTACAAGAAATACAACAAATCGGATCTAGGAAGAGCAACCGTATGGAGGGTGATTCTCAAGCAAAACAAGTAGGAAAAGCTTAGGTGTAAAGTGGGTGGGAACAGTTTTGATTAGATGATTATTACAGTTAGGTTTAAACTATTTTAACTGATTTTGGATGTTAGTAAATTATAATTGAAATTCTAAAACCCTAATTTGAAACTTGTAATCTAGGATAGAATTGAAATCACTGTAAATGGTTAAATCTGACACTGATGCTAGTACACCCTTTTTGTTAATCTAACTGTAAAATCCTAATTCAATAGACCATAAATCTGTAAACCCTAAATTTAATTTGATATTGAAATCGAAAGCATGGACTAGTTGAATTAGTAATTATGGTTCACTAGAAACTGCTAATGACACGAATTAGACGAAAATTTACAATCAAAATTTAAAATTAGATGAGCCTAAAATTTTGGTTTACGACTGATCGACCACTGATCCCCAATGGTCAACTAGTACCGGTCGACTGGTTAGGGTTAAAAATCGACCGGTTAACATGTAAAACGCAGAATGAATCTTGGCCTAAGGCTCAGGTTAGAAAAAAAATTATATATATGTAAATTGCTTGGTTGAGCCTATTTTGGGGTTAAGTGTATATATTAGAGATAGTAGGGAAGCCAATTCCCTATCAACGGATACTAGGTTGTTGCGGTATTGGGTAAATGTTGTTTACCCAACTTGGAGGTCGATTATTCGATAGTGGCGATCTTTATTGCAAATGACACTCATATGAGGTTCCATGGTGGACATGCAGTACTGACAAAGATGCCCGGTAGAGTATGGTCTACCATAACAGGATAGTAGTATGCAAGATTTATGATGTGACGTGATACAGTTTTATTAGAGGATCCCAGCTCGTGCAATAAGAGGCTAACATTTTGATCGAGAGGTGGATACAAATGCGGACGATGAGACACTTTAGCAAGTTAGTATTGGGTGTTCTCCTCAATGCATAGTGGGGATTACGTGTAGTAGTCATAGTTAGTGGAAAATTGGTTCCCCGGTAGCCTAGGGGCGATGATATTTGTGGGGAGTAGTCTCCACAATAGTATTATGCGATGATATAGGTGGAAATTTATTTCCACAGTAGCCTAGTAGTGGTGTTTCCTTATTAGGTAGCTCTAGGAGCAGTGGCCTTTCGTTAGATGTGAGGTATGACCAGTAGTTCGATCCTTGTAGTCACCTATACAAATTGTAGTGTATGTATGTATTATACAGAACTCTTAGGTAATGGACCTTAGGAATTCGCGGACACTTGTAGTACAACCTATGTCATCTAGAGTAGAATTAAAGTTAGTTGCACATGATCATCACATATTAAAATTGTACTCATTCACCAGACATTGTCTGACCCACTCCCTCCTTTCCATTTTCCCCCAACACAGGATAACAGGTTAGCAGATGATTGAGCATAGTACATGGAGAAAGGAGCTCAATGTCGAAGTTCTCATATCATTCATTAGTTCTCATGTAGTTACCTATTATATTAAATATTTGGCAATCTTATATTGTACTTTGGCAATAGTGTATTTGTAAACAAGTATTTTAAAGACTATTTTTTAAATGCCTATTTTCTGTACTTATATTTTAATTCCTTCTGCTGTGAGATCTAAAAGTGTAGAATGTCTTAGAATTTCCCCTTATAATTATGCTCTGTAATAATTTATAAACCCAATAGCTCATATTTCTCAGCATGACGCGAGTCCGAAAATCATCCTAGGCTTTGGATCAATGTATCGGGGGAGGCGCAGGTTGTTGCATTAAAGCTCAACAAAAGATATGAGAGTAGCGCACACGCACACACACATATATATTTAAATAAAAGATGCATATACATATATATGTTGAAGAAGAAACTTTTGATAGAAATATTCCTAATCTCAGTTATTCAGTAACGAATGAATGTTCAAGGAGTTATTCTCGTTAAACGGGTCAATTATGATGGTACTTAAAGCCAAATTTTGAATCTCGTTTTTACAATGAATTTTTAGCCTTAAATTAGTAATGCGACTTTCAACTATTTTAAGAAGTTCTTTGTAAAATATACCTTTTTCCAATCTGTACCTAGGATTTGCAGTCCAATTGTAGCTAAATAGAGCCATAGCGTAGGTTAGGTTATCAAAAGGAGTGTTAGTGCTATTTAATATTCTTTGATTCCTTTCAAACCATAAATACCAACAAGTGTGTGAAAATGGTATCAATATGCCATTTAGTTTATCGACTTCTTGAGACATTCCAGTAGTACTCATAGTTAAAATCAGTGTTATCAATGTTAAAGTCGAAGATACAAAGCATACTTACAAGCAGTGAATTAGTTAATGGACAATCATAATACAAGTGTGTCATGCTTTCGAAGTTAAGTTATAGAAAACACATTTTTTGTCTATAACCAATTGTTTATCTTTAAATTTTGATTGTGTTTAATTTCTTGTGCAGAATTAGCCACATGTGTAAGTTTGCTTTAGGTGGAGCATTAGCATTCCAAATTAATTTAAACATCTTTTTCTTAGTTCCTAAGAAATTTAAGATTTCATAATGTGAGGTTGATGGGTATATTTTGTTATTTTCTCAGTCCCAATTTTTAATGTCACTCTCGTTGTCTAAGGTGTATAAGTCAAGCTTAGAACAAAGAGTTACAAATTGAGACAAGGTATTACCTACAAGGGCACGATTGAAACTAAAGTTCCATGGAAAGTTATTATTTGACATATATAGCCCGGAGATTAATGTATTTTTGAAATTACAAGTATCAAAAAGCTCCTTAAATTCCACTCCCAATGAAATAGAAGAAATTCAGCTATCATGCCAAAAGGCTATGTTATTACCTGAATGAACTATATTATTAATCCGCAAGTTAAAATTATTGGTAAATTTTAGGATGGATTTCCAAAAGGAAGACATGTTGCTGGAGTTAGGGGAAATATGATGAAGGTTGTATATACCATTATAAAATTGATATGAGATCATAATTTCCATATATGGTTTTCAGAATTATTGTTAAATTTCCAGAGCCATTTTCCTAGTAAAGAGACATTAAGGTTATGAAGGTTTATGATTCCCAGGCCCCTTCCGCATTAGATTTGCATACAGTTTCCCAATTAATAAGACAGTTAATACTGCTGCAAGAATAGTCACCATTCCAAAAAATCTCTTCTAATATTTTTTTCAATTACACATTTAGGAAAGAGATAACAAGACATCCAATAGATCAAAAAGGCTGATAGGATAGAGTTAATTAAGATGATTATTCCAATTCTAGAAAGAAATCTACCATTCCAACTTGACAGTTTTCTTCTAATCTTATCGATAATCACTTGCCAATCCTCTTTTTTTAATTTGGTTGGTCTAATAAAAATCCTAAGTATTCTGTTGGTAATTTCATGATTTTATAGTTACAGGTATTATCAACAAGATTTTCAACTTTATGTATATCATTCAGAACAAGAACTACACTTCTTGTTAAAGTTAATTCTAACGCCCAAAAGCATTTTGAAGCCATATAAAATAAATTTAAGAGATGTAATGTCGCGTCGTAAATAAGAAGTAAAGAACATGGTACCATCCGTGAATTTAAGAATTGAAAGTCCATCATTAGTAATTTCATTTCCTGCGCTTTCAAGAACCTCGTTACTAATTGAAAGCTTAATGATCCTAGTAAATACTTCTGTAGATAAATTGAATAATAAGGACGACATCGGATCTCCTTGTGGAAGCCGCACTTTGATTGGATTTTATTTCCAAGAATACTATTGACCATTACACTCAGTTTCTTGTTTCGAGTAAAGCCATAATCTGACATACCCATATAGTACTGAAACCTATAGCCAATAGCAAGTCTTTAAGAAAAACCAATCGATTGAGTCAAAGGCTTTAGCGAAGTCTAGTTTTAAGATGGCATACGAGGCATTGTTCTGACAATAGTAATTAATAAATTCTAGGACAACGGCGACCCCATCTGTGATATTTCTACACATAATAAAAGCGGACTGATTATTATTAATTAGGTTGTTTGTTTTACTACCTAGCACATTCGCTAACACCTTTGAAATAATTTTAATAGAACAATTTATTAATGAAATAGGTCTAGAATCTTTAAACTCTACGCTCCCAATTTCTTGTGAAGCGGGATGACGTCAACATAGTTAAATCTATATATTTGTAAGTTGTCATTGTGAAATTCATCAAACATTTTAATTAAGTCAAATTTTAAATTAAGCTAAAATTTCTTGTAAAACGGTATGGGAAATCCATCTGGTGCCGGCGATTTATCACTTGGCATTTCATTAATCGCCCTTAAAATCTCCTCTTCTAAGAACGGACTATCCAAATCATCTAAAGTAATCCTAGTATTTGCAGGGTATAAACCAGATAAATTTGCTTTGATTCTATGGCCCTGCTAGTTCCAAAGATGTCTTTGTAGTAATTAGTGAAGGTGTTATTAAGCTTATTTTGGTCTGAGATTTGCACATCGTTAATGAGTATTGAATTGATGGTGTTACTACGCTTACGATTATTTGTTATCTTATGGAAAAACTCAGTATTCTTGCTCCCTCATTCATCCATTGGATCCTTGACCTCTGCTTTCACATTATTTCCTCTTTTTAATGACTTTGTCTAGTTCTTCTTTAGGTTCATAAGTACGTTTTGTTTAGATAAGTTTAAGGTTCTTATTTCTTCCACTTTATTTAATTATAATATTTCGGAAAGTAAATTTTCAGTTTTATTTTATTGTTGCTGAAAACATCCTTGTTCCAATTTTTAAGAAATATTCTTAAGTCCTTAATTTTACCTACAAAAACTTTTGTGATATTTCCTAAATATTTATTGCCATCACAGCTCATAGAAATCCATTTGTTTATGACTAAATCATAGAAATTACTCTCTAAGAGCCACATTTTTTCAAACCTAAAAGTGCTATGTAAAAAGCGAAGGTTCTCGTAAAGAAGAATTGTAACGACCCACTATTTTGGACCATTCAAATCGACAATAAAACCACACATGTCGGACTTGAATAATACAAAACAATAGATTGAAATAAATTTAGAGCAAATAAAACCAATCACAAAATCACAGACACAGAATATCAGAATAACTCGCAGTGGAAAATAAAATAAATAGTGGTTCATGAAGCCACTACAATACAAAGTCTCAAAACAAATTCAAAATACATAGTCTGAAAAAAAGATACAACAGAAGTCTGAATACATAAGTACCCAAATACATATGTCTCTAATACAAAGCTGACATAGAAATACTGAACGGAAATAGATAGCAACTAAATAAAGATGATCTCCTGCAGTCCTAACTCTAGAAGGTGAAATCCAAAGCTGATACTCAGGCTGACCCGAGCGTAAAGCAAAACACAAAACACTTGATTCAGGACATACATACTTATACAATGTAAACCAACTCAAGTGAACTGTAATAAAAGGTACAAGTAACTTAAAGAATGCTTGGGATTGCCCATTCTTTAAGGATCCGTTAAACTATCTACTATGTAGTAATATTCGCTATTATAATAATGTCTAATTATAAAATAAACTTACTTTTTAATAGCGTCAAGGAGTTACCCATATAGCCCTTAACACGTAGTAGTCCGAGTAGTCTTTCCAGTATTAGCATACTCCCAGATCGGGGGCTACCCTCAATACTCCACAGGCTATGGCACAAATCCAAACTCGTAGTAAAGCTCGATATGGTAGGTGACACGGCACAACTAGGCAATGCTAGGGTAGATATACCAATTACGCATCCGGGCTGGTGGAAACGCGTAGCAGCCACTACCGCCCACCTCGAGCCACACACCCAAAAATCAAGGGGTGCACCTAATCAATCACAAAAGTAATAGGATGGTATCGAAGAAGTATGTTCGATCAGAGGTGCTACCTCATTGGCCCGTCGATCGCTCCTATTTTAGCCACCTTAAGCCAACTCACGGGAGTCGGGTCCACGCAAATATACCTTTAGGATCATCGCCACCATCCTACTTCATTCTGGAATCTCCATCGCGTACACAGTTGTTAAAGTGGTTTTCGGTATCGACAGAGAGTATCCATATCCGATCCCGGTCTCTTTAACAACCAATCGTTATTATGACCCGTGGTTAAAAATAGTTTATATTTCGAATCAAAATACTTCATTTAAACCATTTAAAATTAAAGTCATTATACTTCCAATTCAAATATTCAATTCCCAAAAATCTAGCCTTTTTCTAAGCTCATTTATTCAGTTAAATACTTTAAAACATTAAAATTTCAGCATTCACAGCACTTAGAAAATGCTGCGGTAAGTTATATTTGAAAACAGTTCATTTCAGCAAAGACAGCATTTAAAAACTGCTGTAGTAGTTCAGGGTTCAATTACATTTGAAAATCTTATTTCAACAAACTGCGGCACTTATCAAGTGCTACTGTAGCTCTTTTATTAGTTTCAGGTTTTAGTTTTAATTCAGCAACCACAACACTTACCAAGTGCTGCAGTAGCCCTTAGTTAATTTTAGCCTTTAGTTCATTTGCATCAACCACAGCACTTACAAAGTGCTGCAGTATCATTTACTTCAGATTTTTAAGTTAATTTCAGAAATGATAGCATTTCTGAAGTGCTACTAATTCAATTTCCAGATTTATAAATAAATTTCAGAAACAAATAAACTTCAATTTTAACCCTTTTAACTTAATAAAATAATATTTTTCCACTTAAAAAATGTTCATTTAAATACCCTTTAACTTAAAATTTTATAAAGAAATTTTTTACAATAAAATCAAAATTTCCAATAATTTCACTTATTAAATTCAAGTGTACCATTTTCCCATTCTTTTCATTTTTAACAATTTACTTTAACACTTAAATTTAAATTTCCATTTCATAAATAAAACTAAATGTCCATTTTTATTTAATTAACTTAAACTTCTGTTTAAAAATCAAATCACAAATTTCCAAATTAAGTTATGTTTCAAATCACAACCTTTCCATTCATTTATTTAACATTTTTAAATACAGAAAAATCACTAACCCTTTATTAAATCATTTTAAATTCAATTTAAATCAAATTATCATATTTTCACATTTTAAAATACTTAAAAAATTTCTAGAAAAATATATAAAATAACCACGGGTATGTATAATAGTTTCTAACCTAGGTCAAGTGATACGGATAATATATCATTTCAATCCGTAATTTACAAAGAAAATCCGGGTTCTATCATTTCAAACCCGCAATCCCAAGTTAAATAAAATAAATAAAAATCGCTCGGGCCTACCATTTCAGCCCATAACGATTTTTCCCAATTCTAAAGTCCGTTCGGGTATGTATCATTTCAACCCATAGTGATTCTATTCTATAGGGAACTTGTAGTGTGAGAAACAGTATAAAATAAACAATATAACAGAATATAACATAGCAGATGATGTGACAAGTTTATAACAGGGTTTAACATCATATAATTCATATCACAGGCAGGTATAACATGATATAACAGTTCTACATATTCACTTGTTGTCACTTCACAATTCTATAAGTATGAATGTCAAGCGTGAATAACTCACTTTTTTTAAAGCTAGAGATCCAAATCAAAACACACAAACAAATCCAGAAAGCACGATATCACGATTTTTGATTCAAGTGGAGACAGAGCCAAGATATTAATCTTGTATACAACAATAAAACAAAGCAAATATAAATATAATTATAATACAAAGATAAATTGAAATAAAGTGGAAATAGAATTAACAAATGACATCACCAAGCTTTGAAATCAAAAGTGCTTTACCTTCTCTCAACATGGCTCGGCCATACATGATTGGTTGGTGGTAAAGGCTTTCTTTTGGACTCAAAATGGAACGGTTAACATAGAATGTGAAGGGGTAGGAGTTTGGAAGCATGGAATACAAAGGGACAAGGCAAAAAGTGGAGGGTTTGGTGCACAACTAGGCTCGGCCTAGGGTCAATATGGCTCGGCCATGGTCAGGTCAGATCTGAAGTGATGGCCAGAGGTGAAGTCAGTAGGTGGTGGTGGTTCTCGGGGTGATGGCCGAAGCTAGAAATGAAGGGGATGGTGAACAAGTGGCTCGGCTATGTAGTTTTCAAGGAGTTTTTGCAAAGTTTTGAGGAGATTGGTTCATGGGTGGTCACGGCCTGGTTTGGTCAGAGGGGTAGGAGGGTTGTTGGCCGTGGATGATGAGGGGATGTTGATGGTGGTGGTCGGTGGAGGAGAATATATGTGGTGGCCGAGCAAACATGTAGATGAACAAGGCAAAAATCAATGAAAAAGAAGAAGAAAATGAGAAGAGAGAAGCCATGACTTACAAAATATTTTCAGAAATATGGAATGGCCGAGAATTGTGAAGTGAATGAGGAAGTTTTTCACGTGAATAGCAATAAGAAATGTACGGCTACAAGGAGAAAATGAAAGGCCAAGCAAATGAAGAGACTAGGCATTGAAAAGTCACAAGTTAAAGCTTTTGTTTGACTCTTTAAATTTCCAAATTTATTTATACAAAATAACCAAATAGAAAAACAAGTAAATAAATAAAAGGCAAACAAAATAAAGTAGGAGTGACAATAAATAAATATTCTTAGGAAATTAGGAAAAATAAATAAAGGAAATAGTTTAATTTATTGAAACTAGAATTAAAAAATTGTAAATAAAATACAACAAATATTGGAAAATTACAACTACACTTTTAAAATGTTTTAAAAATAAAATTTTGAAATAAAATCTAATTTAAAAATATTTGCAAAAATCTTGGGTTGTTACAAGAATAATGGGACAGTTATCTGAAAATAGTGAAGGAAGCCTTTTAACACGCAGCACCGAGAACTTGTCTTCCATTTCCTTGGTGACAAAAAACAGTCTAGACATGTCATCGAAAGGGTTTCTCTTAAGTTTAACAAAGTGATTTGCCTATTGCTGAGTGGTAATTCAATCAAATTATCATTAAACTAGTCAACTCATCCATAGTGGAGATGTCACCTTCTCTAGGCGAGCGTTCTCCTGTATACTTAGTCACATTAAAGTCACCACCTACAATCCACAGACCTACAGTCAGGGATCTGAATTCTAGGCATTCTCTTCAAAGAGCCCTTCTATTAATCTTATATGGGGTCCATAAACATTGGAGATGTTTAAAATGAGTCGTCACTTAAATCTGAGAAAAAAAAGATGTACTGAGCGAACATTTTTGACAATTTGCAAAAGTTTAAACTATCTTTGTTTCCAATCCATTATTAAACCACCCAAGCTACTCCTAGCCGAGAAGCTAGCCCAATTACTAAGGTAAAATCCCCTTAAATTTTTGTAGAAATGGTAATTAGGACATTCTATTTTAGTTTCTTACCGTAGAGCTATATCAATGTAATTTTATTTTAGTAAAGATCTAACTTTATTACATTTGTTTGGGTCATGTAAAACCCTAAGATTCTAATCAATGAATCTCATGATCCAAGTGTTCTAGCCTTCTCTAGTTCCTTGTTCTTAATAAATTCTTTATCGGATCAATCCAATTCAAAAACAAAACCGATCCTCCTAGCTAGATCTAGCATAGATGAAGTAGATAGTTTGTTTAACCTAGGAGATTAGTCGTGCCTGTGTTGGAGTCTGATGCTCTAGTAGTAGTAGACGATGGAATCCCATATAATCTTGCACTCCTCCTAACCGCTCTATCTCGGTGGGCAGCTCCATTCCCCGAAGAGCGTTTTGCGACCTCTGTTACATCCGTGGATACTGAGCTTAGTGGGTCCAGTAGCTAATCTCTTAATATAGCTCCAATTTGAGCTTACCAGCCATGACCATGCTACCCTCATAAATGCAACCGAAATCAGTGTCCCTCTTTAAACCCTTTGATAGGCCAACACGTTCTACTATTGGCTTATCCAAACCTACTTCAAATCCACTTGCACCGTAGCCATTCAAACAAGTTATCATCCTATTTGAAATATCATCTGCACGCATATGCATCGCTCCATCCTGATTGCATTTTTCATATTCTATTGCATTCTCAACATGTGCAAGTTTATTAACGTCATTTATAACAAAGTCATCTTTATATATTGCATTCTCATTCTTTAACCTTGTTACTTTTTGTAATGTTCAGCCTGTTGCATACAAAATGCCTCATTCGAGCACACTAAATCAATAACATTACACACATTAGCCACCTTAACATGCGTAGAAGCATCTTTATCAACATCACCTACCTCACGCACTATACCCCTTTTATCACACACTGTAACTATAATTTCCACAGTGATAGGCATATATTTCACATTTTCATTCCAAGAACGGTCATTGTTCTCTATCATCCCTCCTGCATCATCATATTATTTATCAACTTTATACATGTTTACCACTTTATCATCAAAACTAAAAATTTTCCCTATTGTATTGATAAGTCAACCATCTCGATGCCTTACCTCTATTACATTGTCAAAATTTTTAGCACACACATTGACCACACTATCTTCCCAAACACCACAGTCCATAACCTCTATTGGTTTAGTTTCTAGACCACCAATCTCCCCCAGAACCACCGTACCCACTACCGAACCACTGACCGATCCTCCTCCACCATCCTCGTTGGCCTCTGTGTAACCATAACCCATATTTTCCACTGCTGACTCAGATTGCTCCAACAACATAACTTTTTCATTTAGACACATCATCAGAACTTGTTATGCCACCATCATGTTACAGTCACCTAGTGCCTCAAACATGTTATGTGTTTGAATTTTGAGTTGCTTCAAGGATTTTTCTTTGGACATATGTTTACTGGTAGGTACCATCATACCACTATTAATACCATTAGATTTATTAAACCATTACCAACAATGTGGCTTGTTCAGTTCATTCTCTCTCATACTTTCGAACTGACCGAACGAGCTCCGCAACCAGGTAAGGTACAAACTAGCCACCGAGAAGTAAACAAGCCACACCTGGTTGCTCCGTGGCTAGTTTTGCAACTGAACAAGCCATTGTTGGTTATGCCCTTAGGAAAAAGCATGGAAACCGAAGGTACAACGCTTCTTAGACCATCTGCTTCCACCTCACATGCCTCTACATTTGGATCTAAGCTCATTGCATTTGGATAACATAGTGGCATGGATTTAGTACATGATTGAACCTGGAAATTCTTTTTGACTTCATGTTCTCCACATGGGTGTGCTCTGACTGATATATTTGACTGGTGTTGAGCGGTGGCAGAGGCAAAGACATTAAACAATGTTTGCATAGTTTCCATTTTCTAGTGGAAGCGATGTACTGATGAAGGAGCTAAGCTCCAACAAATTAATGATTGAAGCTCAATAAATTTAATATAAAAGTCTAACTGAAGTTGCTTTGCAGATCTTGGCACCGTATCCAATGATGAACTAGATAATTTTTTAGATCTAATCGGGCTTTGACAGAGAGTTTGTTAGGCACAAACGAGTTGTTGTGGCCTAGTCTACCACAAAAGAAGCAACAAATTGGAACTAGGCATAAAGATGCTTGGTGGTTTGCTGCACCACATCGATAACTAATCGGCTTGCAATGCTGGCGTTGGATCTAAGGTGCTACTGGTGATGTGGTAGTTCTATGATTTTGGAGAGTGGTAGAAAGATGAAGACCATGCTTGATTGTATCTGTAAAGGAGAGAGGAGGTCTGGTTTTAGCAGTGTTGAAACTGAAAGGGGTAAATCATCGATGGATAAATGTTTGGGAGAAGAAGAGATTGAACGGTAATGGTCTAAAGAGGTTAAAAGAAGAGGTCTATTAATCGAATGTTTAAAGTTTAACGTACTCAATTAATATGTTTAATTAAAGTAAATTAAATAATTAGTCAAGAGTCAATTAATTGAAAACATACATACATTGACACGTGCATGTAACTATAATTGGTATAATCATATATTTATCCTAAAATTGTTTAGGATGAATGAATTATAATTTTTAAATTAATTAATTTATTAAATTATTTGATTAAATAAAATTATTTATTGAACAAATAATTAATCTAAGGTTAATTTATTGATATACGTACTCAAATATTAATCTGTATATATAAAAAACTATTAATTTTATAGTTGGTTATTTATCGTAAATGGTCTAAGATGAATAATGTAAAAAATTTGAAATTTTAAATAAAATAAAATTATTAATAAAATTGATAATTAAAGGTTAATGAAATACAATTTAATTAATAAGAATTGAAAGTTTATCAAATGCGATTGAATTAATAAGAATAAAAATTAATTAAATATCATTTAACTAAAATGAATTAAGATAACTTAACTAATAAAATTAAAATTAATTAATATGATTTAATTAGTAATAATTAAAATTAATTATGTATGATTTAATTGATAAGATACATACATCATGTAACTCGAATTAAATTATAATGGTTAAAAATGAATTAAACTTATATAACTATATATGTATGAACATAATTTAAGTGATGAAATAAATCTAAAACAAATTTTTGGCATAAATACATACGTAGGGCACGTATACCGTGATTTCAGATGGGTCCAACACTTCAATCACGAGGGAATTTCTTAAGAAATACATTATTTCTTAAGTCGATATCACTCAAAATATGTTAGAAGATGATGAATCTTTAATGTGATGTGACCTCCATCATTTATATGTTGATAGATTACTTGCATATGCACTAGTTATTGAGAAAACTCAAGCTAGAGCTGTTATGTCAAGTACAACTAATATATTGCTGAGACAAGGTAAGATACATGCTCGTTTTATTGAGCAAACTCAAGATATCTACATTATCCTTATGCCGTCATGAAATGATATGTTGGAGAAAATAACCTCTCATGATTTTTTGAGCAAATTCAAGGTTGAGATTAGTGCCACGGTTAGGAGTTGTATATGATACAACTGATCAAAGGTTATGTTAACAAGAAAACTTGTCAACATCCTCAAAGCTTCGATAAGATAATCTTTCTTGGACATAACTAGGTAGATGAGATAAATTCACTTCTGAAAGTGTCTCTTTGAACAAATTGCTTTAATAAGATTAATCCGGGAGAAAAGAACGATGTGATGTCATACCTTTCGACCTCTTCGAAAGGTTAATGGAGCTACAATAACCCACCAATTTAGGTTAAAAATATATTAGATTGTTGGACCTTTCGTCGAAAGGTTTATAGGCATGACCTTCCCAACCTTCTGTCTAGTTGAGGCGGAAGGAATTAGTCTAATCGTTCGACCTTGTCGAAAGGTTATTAACAGGTTCACTCAACCTTTCGACTTTGTCGAAAGGTTGTCAATAGAATTACTCAACCTTTCGACAAGGTTAGAGTAACCCACAGTCATTTAGCTTTTAGAAATAAGTAATTGGATGAATTTCATCTCCTCTTGGAACCGAATGTAGTTGTCGTTGATGTCTACTACCTCCTTCTTAACCATGTCGAAAGGTAACATATGAAACCTCTCGACATTTATAAGGAGAAGCTTAACTAAATGCCAACCTTAACTGCTTTTGACCCCATTGATGTCCATTTTATTCCTATGGAATCAATTCGAAGGATTTACTAATACTCAGAGAAGTAGATTCCTTTTGAATTAACTCCATTATGAGCGGTTATATATATATATATATATATATATATATGATCCAAGATTTCATTAGAAAGTAAACCATTCGACTAAGTCGAAAGGTTTCCCTCCTTTCGAAGCAGTCCCAGATTATATCTTTAACCCCCTTCATTTTTAGCATATAAGACCAATCTAGTTATTCCCATGATTATAGACTTAGCATATGTAACACGCCATCATCACTTTATATTAAATGTTGATATTAATGATGACATATTTCAATGGGGAATATCTAAGTTGATCTTATGTATACATTGAGCATAGATTAAAAGTGATTATGAGAAAAACGTTGAAATCATGTGCAATTGATCATTCGTCTAGCTAATGATCTTAATGATTCTCCTCAATGCCAATATCCATCATGACCGAGCCATCTCCCATTATTTCATATCCAAAATGAATTACAAGAAATCGATCTCTTTCCCTATTTCAATTTAGGGTTTTTCTGAGTACAATTATCACTTTGAAAGTAGAGAAAAGAAGATGAATTCAGTTTCCAAAATTTGGCCCCCAAATCCGGACCCCTTGGGTCTTATTTATAGATGCAGGCGGCCCCCCCTTTCGACTCCATGCTTTTTTCTAAGTCGAAAGGACCCCCTTTTATACCACCTTAAACCTTTCGTCTTCATTGGAAGGTTGTAAACCTTTCGACTGTGACGAAAGGTTATAAACCTCTTGTGCTTCTTGTCTTTTCGCTCTTGCTTCCCTGTTTTCCACCTTGTCGAATGGTCTCTTTTTTGTGTTCTGTGTGAACCTTTTGACCTTGTCGAAAGGTCTGCCTCATTATGAACCTTTCGTTCTTGTTGAAAGGTTTATTCTTCATATGCCATTATGAACCTTCCGTCTTTGTTAAAAGGTTTGCGACTCTTATACTTTCATTAACCTTTCGACTTCATCGAAAGGTTTGTCCTTCACATCTTTTGTGAACCTTTCGACCTTGTTGAAAGGTTTGTCTTTACTTGAATGTTGTCGAGAGTTGTGCTTCTCTTCAAAGTTGTCGAGAGGTTGCTTTCCATTCTTTACTGACTTTTGAGTGTTGCTTTCTTCATAGCACCTTTCGACGCTGACGAAAGGTGTCCTGGAAGTGCCTTAACCATTTCGAAAGGCTTACTAAGCTTTCGAAAAGGTTACTTTAGAGAGAAACATTTGAATTCGAAAGGTTTGGCATGTAGTTGAAAGGAACGCTATTGATTGCTTTCAGAAGGGCTTTGAAGTCATCACTACTTTCTCATCTATGTCGAAAGGTTGGCTGTGGCGGAAGGTTTTGTTTGTTTTCATCCGAGTCGAGTGCTTTACACTGTATGAACAATTGGACTTTTCAAACATCCCTTTCTAAATCTTCCATGATAATTTGGATCATCTCTTCATCAAAACTCCAACTTGATTATTCTTCTTTCATACTTCTGCCTTCGAGGAGATTTTATAGTTAACATTTCCCCCCCCCCTTTGTATGAAAGAAGCTTTTGTTATTTAGGACAAAGTTCTTGATAGCTTCCCTACTCTTCATAATTTCTTCTTTCCTGCAAAATCCAAAGTTAAAAGTTCCATTTTTACTATAATTCTTACTTTTAATTTTTGCATTAGGAAGACCAATTTGGGGTTTTTGGTTGCTTGCAATAGACTCAATTATATTATCCCCGAAATCTAACCTAGATTAGGGATTAACTTATGAAGTTTGTAGATTAGTAATATGATATTCAGAATCCAGATAGCAATATCCCAGAATAGTTTTATATATGGCATTTCTAAGTCCAGATTCAGGTTTTTATGGTTAATCAAATAAGAATTGGCAGTATGACTCCCATATTAAACTTTGAGTCCAGATCAGGACATATTTGAGTAAATTCTTTTTGCAAAAATAATTCTTGGCCCTGATTATGGCACATGTTTATGTAAGCAGATAGTTGTTAACATGGAACACTCTTGCTCGTATTGGGTATATTTTGAATAACCAGAAACCCATGGAGATTGTCTTCATAATGGATGTTTCGTACCCAAATTAGAGTATGTAGGTGAAATTAGATAACAATTTTGGAACGTAAGTTTGAGTACTTAAGTTTGAGTACTAAGAATTGTAGAAACCAGTAATATACCCTGATTCAGGTTTAGTAAAGGTGGCGATCGATTAACGTTTCGAAACCCAGATTCGGGTATTAGACGTTGAAATTCATATATGAGAATTCTGAAACTTAGATTTGAGCATTTGAAATGGATAGTAATCCATAGATCTAATACCCATATTAGGGTTTAAATAAACAGCAGCCTTGATACCCAGATTCAAGTATGATAAATTTGTAATTGATAATAATCCGAAACCCAGATTCATGGTTTTAGATAATGAAATATTTATATGAAAGATCCGAAACCCAGATTCCGGTTTTTAAATAATGAAATATTTATATGAAACATTCGAAATCCAGATTCGGATTTTAATTGTAGTGATCGATAATGTTCTCATGCCCCGATTTGGGTTTAGTAAAGATTGCGATTGAAAGAATCCCGAGACCCAGATTCAGGTATTTGTTATTGAGATTCAAATATGAGAATTCCGAAGCTCAGATTCGAGCATTAGTAGATGATTAAAGAAGTCCCGAAACCCATATTCGATTAATAGAAAGTGGAGTTCCTTTCTACTCCTTTTTTTTTCTTCTTTGACATTCATGAACCCTTCAGGTTTTGAATATGTATTGAAATAATTTGATTGGCTGCCACTTGAGTTAGGACATCTCAGTCCATGATTGAATATGCTTATTCTTGAGCTTGAACATCTCAGTTCAGTATGGATCGAGCCTCATTTTGGCAAGGACATCTTAGTCCTTTTTTGATTGGGCCTCTTCTTGGGACTGGACATCTTAGTCCACTGTGGAATGAGCCTCACTTGGGCTTGGACATCTTAGTCCCTTTTTGATTGGGCCTGGATATCTTAGTCAATTGTCCGGTGCTCTTAGTTAGCTCATCTTAGAGGCTGGAACCAAGGACTTACCCCACCTCCCTCTAGGAGGTGCCCCACCCTGGCCCTTTTGCGGCGCAGATAGGGGCTTGTTCGATGCTCTACCCTGGCCATCTTAGGCACGGATAGAGGCTTACTCCATCCTCCCTCCAGGAGGTGCCTTAACCTGGCCTTTTTGCAGCGTGGTTAAGGGCTTGTTCGGTGCTCTGCCCGGGCCATCTTAGGTGAGAATAGAGGCTTACTCTGTCCTTTCTCTAGGAGGAGCCTTAACCTGTCCCTTTTGCGGTACGGTTAAGGGCTTGTTCGGTGCTCTACCCTACCATCTTAGGCGCGGATAGAGGCTTACTCCGTCCTCCCTGCAAAAGGCGCTCTGCCCTGGCCATCTCGATGCGAACATAGGCTTTTCTACCATCTTAGGTAGACTACCATCTTAGGTAGTATCCAAATTTAAGGAGCATTTCACTCCCAACCATGTAGATTTTCTCTTTTAAAAGAATCTCTTTATTAATCCATCTTTGGAAAATACAACCGTAAATGTTCGGCATTCCATGTCCTAGGCACCATATTGTCGTCTGGGCAGCATAGTTTGTAAGCTCCTGGTGGGATTACTTTGCATATGATTAGTGACCCCTCCCAGTTTGGTCCCAGGGGTCCATCTGCAAGATTCTTAGTGTTGGCCATTACTCTGCGGAGTACCAAATCCCCCTCTTGAAATGACCGAGTTCTTACTCTTGAATTATAATATTTAGAAATTCTTCTTTGATATTCGGCGGTTCTTACCGCTACCTCATCTCTCAGCTCATGTATCAGATCGAATGATTCTTTCTTAAATTATTGATTCTTGTCAAATGCATAGGCAATCCTTCGGTGTGAAGGTACTTCAATCTCAATTAATAACATTGCCTCACACCTATATGTCAAAGAATGCGAGGTATGTCCCGTTGCTTTCTTAGCAGACGTTCGATAAGCCCATAACACTAATGGCAGCTCTTCTACCCAATTTCCTTCTGCTTTATTCAGTCGCTTCTTTAGAATGGTTTTTGTGGTCTTATTTGCAGCTTCAACTGCTCCATTAGCTTTTGGATGTGCGACAGATGAAAAACTTTTGATAATCCCATTTTTGTGGCAGAATTGAGAGAATTCTTCGCTTTCAAATTGTGTCCCATTGTCAAAGATTATCTTTTGGGGAATTCCAAATCTGGTTATGATATTCTTAATGATAAATCTCAATACCTTTCCCGAAGTGATTTTTGGAAGTGGTTCGGCTTCAACCCATTTGGTAAAATAGTCAATTGCCACTACAGCTTATTTAGCTCCTCCTTTTGAAATTGGCAATGGGCCGATCAAATCTATTCCCCAAAAATCAAAGGGCCAGGGGCTTGTGATTGGAGTTAATTGACTTGGAGGCATCCTGGGTACTTTTGAAAACTTTTGGCATTTCTCACATCTTTTCACATAGTCTATTGCTTGGCTTACCATGTGTGGTCAATAAAATCCTTGCCTCATTACTTTCTTTGCAAGTTTTTTTTTCCATTTGAATGATCGCCGCATAACCCCTCGTGTGCTTCAGCCATTAATCTTATTCCATCATTTACGCTTACACACCGAAGATAAGGGGTTGAGCATATCCCTTCTTATAAAGAATTTCTTCTATCATAACAAAGTTTGGAGCCTGTCTCCTAATTTTTCTTGCTTCTCCTTTATCAGATGGTAATGTTCCCTTAATTAAATACTCAACAATGGGCGCCATCCATGTTCCATCATATGCACTTTTTGGACTAGGTTGATCCATTCTTTCTTTGGTTAGTTCTTGACCACTTTCTTCTTCTTCTCCTCTTTGAGATTTGGTCTGAGCTCTTGTCATCACATGCAACTCTTTTCCTTGTTCGGATTTTTCTTTTCCAATGCTCGGCTTTTCTTGATATCCAACGGGAAAAATTCATGTTTTTGGGGCTCCCCTTGAGCTGGCTAATTTTGCTAAAGAGTCTACCTGTGCATTCTCTGCCCTTGGGACTTGATTTACTGAAAAATCCTCAAATAATGCAAGCATTTGCAATATTCTCTTCACATATAAAGATAACTTGTGGTCCTTTGTTTGGTATATCTGTTTCACTTGATTGACCATCAACCGTGAGTCACTGAAAATCTGTATTCGGGGAATTTTCAATTCTAATGCCAATGTTAGTCCTGCTACCATTGACTCATATTCTGCCACATTGTTGGTTGCAGAGAATCCCAATTTCATGGCATAGTGCAATCGGTGTCCGTCTTGGGTTATAATTATATATCCTGCTCCGGCACCTTGCTCATTTGATGCCCCATCCACAAATAGTTGCCACATGGCTTCTGGTTTTTCTCTTTTTCCGATTGTTCCTTTATAAAGCTGGTGCATTCATTTACAAAATCCGCTAGTGCTTGACCCTTGATTGCAGCCCTTGGTTGAAACTCTATTCCATATTGGCTGAGTTCAATCCCCCATTTTACCGATCTCCATGAAGTTTTGGGCTTACTGAAAATTTGCTTAAGAGGAAAATTTGTCAATACTCTATTCGAATGTGCTTGAAAATATGCTCTGAGCTTTCGAGTAGTAAGCATCAAACAATATGCCAACTTCTCAATAACTAGGTATCAGATTTCCGCATCTTTGAACCGCGTGCTTACATAGTACACTGGGAGTTGTACTCCTTTATCTTCCTGAATAAGCATTGAACTAACCGCATGTTCCGATACTGCCATATATAAATATAAAGTTTCTCCACTCTCGGGTCTTGAGAGTATCGGTGGTTTCTCCAAATGGCTTTTGAGTTCCAAGAAAGCTTTTCTACAATCTTCACCCCATTCAAATTTCTTCCTTTTCTTAATTACATCGAAGAAAGGTATGCATTTATCAGTAGCTTTGGAGATAAACCTGCTTAGGGCGGCTACTTACCCTTTTAAGCTCATCACTTCCTTACTAGTTTTTGGTTCAGCCATATCCCTTATAGCTTGAATCTGATCGGGACTTGACTCTATTCCTTGAGCACTTACCAAGTAGCCTAAGAATTTTCCAGAATGGACTCCAAAAGAACACTTTTGCGGATTTAACTTCATTTGATACTTTCGCAATGTCTCAAACATTTCCTCTTGATCTTTAAGATGGTTCGCAGGCTCGCTTGATTTTACCATCATGTCATCAACATAAACCTCTATATTTCTACCGATCTGTTCCTTGAACATTCAATTAACCAATCTCTGATAAGTGGCCCATGCATTCTTCAGACCAAATGGCATGGTTCTATAATAATAAATTCCCCACTCTATTATGAAACTAGTGTGGTCTTCATCTGGTTTGAACATCGGTATCTGATTGTACCCTGAATAAGCATCCATAAGAGATAATAACTTGTGTCCACTCGTTGCATCTACCAACTGATCTATTCGTGGTAACGGAAAACTGTCTTTCGGACATGCTTTGTTCAAATCTGTGTATTTGACACATGTTCTACACTTGCCATTTGACTTTTTCACCAGAACTAGGTTGGCTAGCCATTCGGGGTAATATACTTCCCGGATTAATCCATTTTCAAGGAGTCTATCAACTTCCTCTTTGAAAGCATCTGTTCAAACTTTATCCTATTGCCTCTTTCTTTGTCTTACAAGGGTTGCTCCTGGGTTGATGTTAAGGGCGTGACACATAACAGTCAGGTCAATTCCCACTATATCGGAATGTGACCAAGAAAACACATCCTTGTTGTTTTTGAGGAACTGGATCAGGTCCTTCTTTAACTCGACATTAAGGTCTTTTCCTACTTTGACCACTTTAGAAACATCCTCGGAATCTATATGGGTTTCCTCAAGGTCCTCTATAGACCTTATTCTTTCTGTCTCGCCCCGACAATCAAAATCTGTTACTATCGGTCCTTCTTCTGCCGAATTAGTATCAACCCTCTTTCTCTTGTTTCCTGTAGGAATATACTTTTGATACATACGCTTATTAGATTTCTTATCATTAATCCTTACTTTTAATGTTGGATGTAAAGATCCATCGTACGAAGGCTGTAAAGTAATAAAAGAATCAAAATAGGCAGAATACTCCCTTTTATATTGATCAAGGGTGGCAAAATACATTTCACGGGAGCTGAATTGTTCTCCCCGCACAGTCCCCCAGCCTCGCCTTGTTAAGAACTTCACCATGAGGTATTTTGGCGAGACGAAAGCATCAATTTCATCCAGGGCTGGCCTGCCAAAGAAAGCATTGTAGTAGGAAGGTTGATCCATTATCACAAAGATGGTTTCAAATGTTCGGCATGTAGGAGGCACCCCATTTGTACTAGAAGCTTTATTTTCCCCACTGGAGTTGATCCCTTATTGTTTAACCCAAATATCAGTTCGGAGCTTGGCTCTAGCTTGTATTCTGGTATATTCATTTGATCAAAAGCACACTTGAAGATACCATTGACTACACTCCCTATATCGACCAGAACTTTGGAAACAATCGACAGTCCGATTTGTGCAGTGATCATAAGAGGGTCGTTATGTGGATGATGGACTCCCTTGCGCATCTCCTGTAGATTGACCATAAAATTTGGCATCTGAATATTGAGTCGAGGGCTCTTGGTTGGAGGCTCTTTTTGAATAGAATAAATTCCTTCCTTAGCTTCCCTAATATATCTATTTCGAGCTCCTTTATTATTTCCTGCCGGATGTGGCCCGATGTGGATCACATTGATTCTGTTAACTGGTGGGCTTAAGCTGAGGGGACCTTCTTCTTCCAAAACATTTACAGCATTGCCTAGACGCTTATGGGGAGCACTCTTGGCTCTTTGGGCTTTGTGCTGATCTTGGATAAATTCTTTAAGATAGCTTTCTCGGATCAGCTTCTGAATTATGCCGGCCAGCACTCGGCACTCATCTGTTTTATAGCTATTTGCTTTACGATAAGCACAATAATCTCCTCCCTTTTTCTGCTCCGGATTATTCTTAGCTTTGTAGGAGGTAGAAAAGTTGACTCTTTCCTTTGTTGTGGCGTATATGTAAGACATCGGCCTGTTTAAAGCGACTGCATTAGCGATTGGTTCCTCCCACCTGATTCTTTTGTGGGTACAATCAATGCCAAATTTTCCTCCTTTCTGAGAAGAGTCTTTTCTTTGAATAATAAAGCTCATCCATCCGGATGAACTTATCTACTTGAAAATGGAAGTCTTGGAGATCCTTGCAGCCATTGACGAATAACTACTTCCAAAATGGTGTGTTCTCGATCAAACAAGAATGGACAGCCATGAGTTTGTCTCGGTCATTCATGTCCTTGGTCTTCAGAGCCTTTGCGTTGAATCTCTTCAAAAAATCTCCCAAAGATTCACCCTGCTTTTGTTTTATGTTGGCCAAGACGGTGTAATCAATGGTTGGATCTTTGGAGATACAGAATTGTGCCGAGAATTCATAAGAAAACTATTTCCAAGAGTAGATAGTTTTCTCTCTATACTGCCTGTACCACTTAGCCGCCGCCCCTTGGAGAGTTACAGGGAACAGTCGACCCCTGATTGCCCCAGAAGCATTGTACATATTCCATCTGGCTGTCAAAAGCCATAAGGTGGTCATCAGGATCCATATTCCTATGGTATTTCATAGACGAGATCTTGACATAAGAAGGAATTGTTGTTGCCATGATCTCATCAGTAAATGGCGGCACCCTCTCGTTGTCACTTACATTTGCATCCATGGTTCTTTTGCCTTCTTAATTCATTGCTTCTTTAACTGCCTTCTCGGTGGCATCTTTAAGGAAAATTTTGACATTACCATAATTTTTCTGATTCGGCTGATATTCATTAGAAGTTGAGCTGCCTGATTGCTCTAATGACTTGTCCAAAATTCTTCCATGATGATTAGCTTTTGCTGGAGGAAGTTCCTTTTTCTTTAAGGAGGTCAAATATGTTTTATCCTTACACTCCTTGGAACTAGTTTTCAAATTTCTTCATGGAGAAACTACTTCCTCTCCCTGAGTTTGCCTTGGAGTTTTTGATGATCTTTGAGATAAAGCCATCTTTAACAGATCTTGCATTTCTTGTAATTGCTGTTCCAAGCACTTGATTTTCTTAGTATTCTTCTCTAGCTGCACAGGTGATGAAGTTTGACCTGGGATGAACCTTTTCCGGGTTGAAAGTTGGAGCAACATTCTCCTCTAGGTTAGAAGTGTGCACTACCTCCTCATTGAGTCCGCTTAGACGTTTTGATCTCATTTTCCTAGGTAAGAGAAACATACCATAATTAGTCTATATTTAACCACAAGGCCGAAGGTTCAGGCTTTCCTTCTAGTGCCAAAAATGTTAACAAGAAAACTTGTCAACATCCTCAATGCTTCGATAAGATAATCTTTCTTGGACATAACTATATAGATGAGATAAATTCACTTCTGAAAGTGTCTCTTTGAAAAAATTTCTTTAATCAGATTAATCTAGGAGAAAAGAACGATGTGATGTCATACCTTTTGACCTCTTCGAAAGGTTAATGGAGCTACAATAACCCTCCGATTTAGGTTGAAAAGATATTAGATTGTTGAACCTTTCGACCTTGTCAAAAGGTTTATAGGTATGACCTTCCCAACCTTCCATCTAGCTGAGGTGGAAGGAATTAGTCTAACTATTTGACCTTTTCGCAAGATTATTAACAGGTTCACTAAACCTTTCGACTTTTTTGAAAGGTTGTCAATAGGATTACTAAACCTTTCGACAAGGTTAGAGTAACCCTTAGTAATTTAGCTTTCAAAAATAAGTAATTTGATGAATTTCATCTCCCTTTGGAATCGAATGTAGTTGTCGTTGATGTCTACTACCTCCTTCTTAACTGTGTCGAAAGGTAATATATTAAACCTCTCGACATTTATAAGGAGAAGCTTATCTAAACGCAAACTTTAACTCTTTCGACCCCATTGATGTCCATTTTATTCCTATGGAATAAATTTGAAGGATTTACTAATACTCAGAGAAGTAGATTCCCTTTGAATTAACTCTATTGTGAGCGGTTATATATATATATCTATATATATATATATATATATATATATGACCCAGGATTTTGTTAGAAAGTAAACCTTTCGACTAAGTCGAAAGGTTTCCCTCTTTTTGAAGTAGTCCCAGTTTATATCTTTAACCCCCTTCATTTTTACCATATAAGACCAATCTAGTTATTCCCACGATTATACACTTAGCATATTTAACATGCCATCATCACTTTATATTAAATGTGAATATTAACGATGATATGTTTCAATGGGGAATATCTAAGTTGATCTTTTATATACATAGAGCATAGATCAAAAATGATTATGAGAAAAAGGTTGAAATCATGTGCAATTGACCATTAGTCTAGCTAATGATCTTAATGATTCTCCTCATTGCCAATATCCATCATGACCGAGCCATCTCCCTTTATTTCATATCCAAAATGAATTACAAGAAATTGAGCTCTTTCCCTAATTCAATTTAGGGTTTTTATGAGTACAATTATCACTTTGAAAGTAGAGAAAAGAAGATGAATTTAGTTTCCAGAATTCGGCCCCAAAAACCAGACCCCTTGTGTCTTATTTATAGATGCAGGGGCCCCCCTTTCGACTACATGCTTTCGTCTAAGTCGAAAGGTCCCCCTTTTATACTGCCTTAAACCTTTCGTCTTCATCGGAAGGTTGTAAACCTTTCGACTATGTCGAAAAGATATAAACCTCTTGTGCTTCTTGTCTTTTCTCTCTTACTTCCATGTTTTGCACCTTGTCGAAGGGTCTCTTCTTTGCGTTCTGTATGAACCTTTTGACCTTGTCGAAAGGTCTGCCTCATTATGGACCTTTCGTTCTTGTCGAAAGGTTTATTCTTTATATGCCATTATGAACCTTCCGTCTTTGTCGAAAGGTTTGCGACTCTTATACTTTCATTAACCTTTCGACTTCATCAAATGGTTTGTCCTTCACATCTTTTGTGAACCTTTCGACCTTGTCGAAAGGTTTGTCTTTACTTGAATGTTGTCGAGAGCTGTGCTTCTCTTCAATGTTGTCGAGCGGTTTCTTTCCATTCTTTGCTGACTTCTGAGTGTTGCTTTCCTCATAGCACCTTTCGACGCTGACGAAAGGTGTCCTGGAAATGCCTTAACCATTTTGAAAAGCTTACTAAACTTTAGAAAAGGTTACTTTGGAGCGAAACATTTGACTTCGAAAGATTTGGCATGTAGTTGAAAGGAACGCTATTGATTGCTTTCAGAATGGCTTTGAAGTCATCACTACTTTCTCATCTATTTCGAAAGGTTGGCTGCGGCGGAAGGTTTTGTTTGTTTTCATCTGAGTCGAGTGCTTTACACTGTATGAAAAATTGGACTTTTCGAACATCCCTTTTTAAATCTTCCATGATAATTTGGATCATCTCTTCATCAAAACTCCAACTTGATTATTCTTCTTTCATACTTCTGCCTTCGAGGAGATTTTATAGTTAACATCATGCCCCCACCCCCCTGTATGAAAGAAGCTTTTTTTCTTTAGGACAAAGTTCTTCATAGCTTCCCCACTCTTCATAATTTGTTCTTTCCTGCAAAATCCAAAGTTAAAAGTTCCATTTTTACTATCATTCTTACTTTTAATTTTTGAATTAGGAAGACCAATTTGGAGTTTTTGGTTACTTGCAATAGACTCAATTATATTATCCCCGAAGTCAAACCCAGATTAGGGCATTAACTTGTGAAGTTTGTAGATTAGTAATATGATAATCAGAATCCAGATAGCAATATCCTAGAATAATTTTATATATGGCATTTCTAGGTCCAGATTAAGGTTTTTATGGTTAATCAAATAAGAATTGGTAGTATGACTCCCATATTAAACTTTTAGTCCAGAACATGACATATTTGAGTAAATTCTTTTTGTATAAATAATCCTTGGCCTAGATTAGGGCACATGTTTGTGTAAGCAGATAGCTGTTAACATGGAAAACTCTTGCTCGTATTGGGGTATATTTTGAATAACCAGAAACCCATGGAGATTGTCTTCATAATGGATGTTTCATAACCAGATTAGGGTATTTAGGTGAAATAAGATAATAATTCCAGAACTTAAGTTTGAGTACTTAAGTTTGAGTACTAAGAATTGTAGAAACCAGTAATATACCCTGATTCGGGTTTAGTAAAGTTGGCGATCGATTAACGTTTCAAAACCCAGATTCGAGTATTAGACATTGAAATTCATATATGAGAATTCCAAAACTTAGATTTGAGCATTTTAAATGGATAGTAATCCAAAGATTTTATACCCAGATTAGGGTTTAAATAAACGGTAGCCTTGATACCCAGATTCGGGTACAATAAATTAGTAATTGATCATAATCCGAAACCCAGATTCGAGCTTTAGATAATGAAATATTTATATGAAAGATCCAAAATCCAGATTCAGATTTTAATTATAGTGATCGATAATGTTCTCATGCCCCCGATTTGGGCTTTGTAAAGATGGCGATTGAAAGAATCCCGAGTCCCAGATTCGGGTATTAGTTATTGAGATTCAAATATGAGAATTCCGAACCTCATATTCGAGTATTAGTAGATGATTAAAGAAGTCCCGAAACTCATATTCGGGTAATGGAAAGCGGAGTTCCATTCTACTCCTTTTTTTTCATCTTGTTTGACATTCATGAACCATCCAGGTTTTGAATATGTATTGAAATAATTTGATTGGCTGCCTCTTGAGCTAGGACGTCTCAGTCCATGATTGAATATGCTTCTTCTTGAGCTTGAACATCTTAGTTCGGTATGGACCGAGCCTCATTTGGGCTAGGACATCTTAGTCCTTTTTTGATTGGGCCTCTTCTTGGGCCTGGACATCTTAGTCCATTGTGGAATGAGCCTCACTTGGGCTTGGACATCTTAGTCCTTTTTCGATTGGGCCTCTTATTGGGCCTGGACATCTTAGTCCATTGTTCGGTGCTCTTGGTTATCTTAGAGGCTGGAAACAAGGACTTACCCGACCTCCCTACAAGAGGCGCCCTACCCTGGCCCTTTTGCGGTGCGGATAGGGGCTTGTTCGGTGCTCTACCCTGGCCATCTTAGGTGCGGATAGAGGCTTACTCCGTCCTCCCTCCAGGAGGTGCCTTAACATGGATCTTTTGCGGCGTGGTTAAGGGCTTGTTTGGTGCTCTACCCTGGCCATGTTAGGCGTGGATAGAGGGTTACTCCATCCTCCCTCCAGGAGGTGCCTTAATCTGACCCTTTTGCGGCATGGTTAAGGGCTTGTTCGGTACTCTACCCTGGCCATCTTAGGTGCGATAGAGGCTTACTCCATCCTCCCTCCAGGAGGCGCTCTATCCTGGCCATCTCGGCATGGTCAAAGGCTTTTCTACCATCTTAAGTAGATTACCATCTTAGGTAGTATCCAAATTTAAGGATCATTTCACTCCCAACCATGTAGATTTTCTCTTTTAAAAGAAGCTCTTTATTAATCAATCTTTGGAAAATACGGCCTTACTTGTGTATTTCTCTTTTGGTTTTGAGGAATATAACAAATCTAGTGGGAGAAAAGGCTAGAAAAAAGAAAGTATAACATTTTACCTTACTAATATTTTAAGAACACATGTTGTACAAAATTAAAATTATCTACTTTAATAAATTTGTGCAGCTAATCTAATTGATAAAATTGTTTATTAATTGAAATATATTAATGAATTGAATTAAGATTGACAAATAAATATAAGATATTTTTCTAATAAATCCTTTGGCATGTTATCGCTTCAAGACCTATGCAAGAGCCATATTATACAACTACTGAATATGTTAATACCTTGGTCGCTTAAGTATTTATTTTCCTAAGACAGTATATTTCCTTCTGAATTTTGAATTCTAAAGCAATACAAGAATATGGATATTTGATCCATATTCTATCACATACAAAAGTTGTATGATGAACGGTCGTGTTCATAATATACGAATATCGATGAAATTGGTTCATCTGAAATAAGAAAGTAAACGATAGTGCAAGATTACGTGTTCAATATGATTCAATACAATGAGGATCCTGTTTTGTAAGGAGCAACATAGACTAAGAACTACTAGACAGACCTAGAAATTCGATCATTGAAGTATCATTTTGGTTAGTTTAACTTTAGTGCAAATTTTATGGAATCCCTAAATGTTAAGGATGTACTAATGCATTTTGGCAAAGAGTTTGGTGTAGTATTATAGTGAGTGTTTCCTTTTGAATAGTTTAACCAATTGGAAAGGAAAGCGAATGTCTGAGAGTGGATGTAACATAGGCATAGTTGGGATGAAGGGAGTGAACGGTCATGTTCTCTAGCTTTTTAACCAAGCATAATTTACTCGAATCTAGATGTCAGGATAAAGACGAAACGATTCACAGACATGGGACACATGCTTGGAAAGAGTATAGAAAGGAGCTCAAAAAGTTACAAGGCAATAGGAGCCAGGTGGACTACTCGGTACCGAGTACTTTCTACTTAGTACCAACTACTTTTCTTGCCTACTATGGCCCCCGAAGCTCTTGTACATGGATGTATGGCAATGGTGATCATCATGGAATACATTTCTATAGGAATAGAAGAACAAGTCTAAGGATTTTCTAAAGGAAAACAGATAAGTGCAAGTGATAGCAGAACCTCCTGGAAACAACATGACCACTAAGGAAAAGTGCTCGGAACATAATGGTCAGGGATAGAAGACCAAAGAAGAGAAGAATGGGAAGTTCCACCTCCTAAATTCATATCGGTACCAACCACTATTGGTCGGTACCGAGTAGAGTTTATGGCCCAGGGCCTCATCTTCCACTCCTGCACTCTTAGATCTGGATCTGAACTTGGTATTTCGTGGGCCTCCGTTACTGTTGGACGATTTTCCTATTAAAACAGACCCGATAGCAACTGGAAAAGGACTTTTATCTTCTTCATCTTCTATCGCTCCTCACCATGGTCACTAAGGCAAATACCATTGGCTGTTCTAGGTTGTAAGAACTTGTTTATCCCTTGTACTAGTGACTCTTATCAAATGATAATAAATTACAGTGGACGTAGGCTAGAGATTGTCGTACCACTTTAAAAACCTTGTTGTTCTTAACTTTTTCATATATTCTCTATTTGATCTCAATATTTCTACAAGACTTTGGGTGTTGTGTCATTTTTGGTGTCACCATTTTGGTGCTTTCACTAAGAAAGAGAGACAAGCATAGATCTATCTTTCTATTTTGGATTGGAGCATCCAAAGGTTAGATCCAAAAGATTTGTTTTAAGGAATTTGAAGGAATTAGAATGATGGAAGCAATACCCCTAGGAGATCAGAAAGATCATTAGGAATAGTGGCTGGAGATAAGGAAATACTCATCAGCTGGAAGATAGCAACCATAAGGCATTGCAAGACCATTTACTCCTTAAGAGATGGTTACTAGAGTGGAATTTGATAAAATGACGCAAGTGTTGAATCAGAAAATGGTTGACAGTCAAAAGGCTCAAATGGAAAAGATGGATGCTAGCATAGTACTACTGACCCAATAGCTCCAAAGACCTAGGAGAAGCATGAGGTATATTTCACCTGCTAATTCTGAGGAGAAGAAATTATTTGTTTCTAATCAGAATAGGTAGGACGACAAACAGAAATGAAAGGAAATGACTACTAGCAGTAGAAGGAGTCGTTGGAGGAAGTCGAGTGCTCCTCTCAAAAGGAATTTACTATGTACCGACCAGAATCAGGTCGGTATTGAGAAGAATCTTGGAGTACTAGAGGACAGGTAGCTGAAGCCGTGGACTTGTCTGATTCAGAGAGTGATCTACAGTATGGCGGTGATGATTACAAGCTTGGTGTTGCTGCTCGTGATGCTGAAGTTCGAACAACCGCAACAGAACCAACCGAATGCCAACGGAATACAGGGGAGTGGTTCTCCTAGAGATTAGAGAACCTAAACGTCGGCAAACATACCGAGATCGGCAGAGCCAAATACTCAGTGCAGTCCCTAATAGTCGACCTTCGGAGTACCGTGCTAGCGAGAGGTATATAATAGATATGGTCAAATGGTTGGTAGAAGAAAGCAAGGGTAGGAGGAATGAGGATTGGGGTTCAACACCAAGTAGAACTCCATTCGCAGAGAACAATCTGAGGGAAGAGTATGCATAGAAAATTTACGGTGCCGACAATGCCATCGTATAATAGGACTACTGATCCCAAGAAGCATTTATTCAAGTATGAATGACGCATGGATGGTGCCAAAGTGACAGATGCGATGTGGTGTAGGTGTTTTCCTATTTTCTGGAAGATGTTGCGTCAATGTGGTACACCAAGCTTAAGCTGAGTTCCATATTGACATCTGATGAGTTGGCTAAGCAATTTATTAACCAGTTTAGACTCCATGCTACTCGGTCGAAGGATGTGACATCCTTGTAGAGCCTATCTCATGGACCAGGAGTCATTGAAGGGTTCTTGAATCAGTTTAATGTGGCAGTTATGGAAGTTAGCAATCTAAAGAATGATTTGTTATTCGTAAAACCCCAAAATTCTAGTCATTTCATTCTAAATGTTTAATTAATTCTAAATATTTAAATAATTGGATTTTGGAATTTAATAACTTATAATTCGAATATAAGGAATTTTTAAGATATTTGAATTATGAAATTTAATGTTAATTAAATAGATTTAATAATTTTATTTAACTCCTTTTAATTAATAAGTAATATTGGTGAATTCAATTTGTAATTTTATTTACAAATATAAATAGATCGGATAAATATCAAAAATTAAAATTTAAAAATGATATTTAAATCTATGAAATTAGCCTTCCGGGGCATAGTCTCAGATTTCGACGAAACCAGTTTCATTCGATCCGTAATAATGAATTATAATATGGCGTCCAATTTCACGACGATCAGACATATCGTTTGGTCGTGTGAGTTCGAAACGCGTAGAAATTAATATCGAAAATTTAATATAATAATTGGGTTCGAAAAGCTATCTTTTGCACACGATCGAATTAGGGCTCGAGACTAGTTCCATTGTGTTTAGAATAGGGGTATAACATATAGAATACCAGGCGGCACGTCTCATTTAGAGTTCGAGATTTTCGAGTATGTTATGTAGAATATTTTATTAAATAAAATAATATATGTACATGTTTTTCAACTCCATACCCACCATTTCTGCCATACCATTAGCCCCTAACCCATTATTTCTTAGCCATGCTTCTCCCATACCTTTTTCCTCTATTTAATATTGCCTGTGAATGAGAATTGGAGCTTTCCCTTTTGAAATAAAACTTAAAAATCTGAAACCAAAGATCTACTCAACTAAAACTCCTAATTCTTGATTCGTTGAATTCGTATGTGATTAGCTTCGTCTGGGTATGCTTTGGTGATATTTGATCATGGTTTAGGGGGGGAGGCAGTTCTTGGTTAGTGAGCTAAGGTTCGGACTAGGATCCGATCAAGGCATCGATTAGGAAATTAGAGCTTGGATTTGAGTTCGAGAGGTCGAATAGCTCGTATGGTTAAAATTTTGGAGGGTCCGACCTCCTATGGTGAATTGTGTCGATTGGAGGGGCTTGAGGCTATTGTCAGGTCGGATTTTGATATAGGCATGTGGCTTCGATTTGGTTGTGTCGGATGGAAGAGCTCGCAAAGACGGACGCATTGGTGAAAACGGGAGCTCGTTTCGTTGAGAAACGAAGGAGATATCGCCGTTTGAAGTTCTCGGGTTTGGGTTTGTGCACACCGGAAATGCACGGCCTGTGCATTAGCATATTGGAGAAGATGGATTAATGGGAGATGGTAATTAGTTTAGTGGTTAATTAACTTAGTTAAGTTAATTAATTATTTAATTTAATTTGATGAATTATAAAATGTGTATCTCACTCATACGAGGTCCGATTCGAACGCCGTTTATTCCATTGGACTCGTGTCATCAAGGTCTTCACGATGGAGTTAGTTTGGTTGGATTTAGAGCAAGTGAAAATTTAGAATAAAATCGGACGACCGTTTGGTTTTAGTCCAAAATCGGGACATTTCGGCGAAAACGAAAATCAATGTGAGTTTAACTCACATTCAATTTTATCATATCATATCTACGATGTTATAAATGTTTATTAACTGTTTGGATGTTAGTTAAATTATTTGATTGCTTGTTTGGTTGAATTTCCATTTTGAATGGATGACACATTTATTTGATCGTTATAAACCCATATGATTATCTATATATTATCCATAACCATTGTTTTGTAGAGAAATCTATAGAGAGACCCAAAGGGGTTTCTCACCCTTAGATTATTTATTTACATCCGTATGCCGTTATTGATGGTTAATTGAAATAACAATCCTGAAATTCCGTTTAATTTGTTAAGTGTCGTTATAGCAATTTCGCTATATCGTCATTTATTAAATTTCACCCCCAAAACTTTGCCATATGAACTTGAGCATGTGTTTCCACTTAACAGAAGGTTAAAATTCATTAATCATTTTGATTAATGATAATTTAAAATTATTAATCATTTTAAATAATGATTTTGAGATTAATTAACCAATTCAATAAATGATAATTAAAATGGTTTATCTTTAGATTTAATTAATCATTTTTGTTAATGATGTTTTATATTTAATTAATCATTTTAACTAATGATTATTTGAGTTTAATTAATCCTTTTAATTAATGATAATGGAGTTTAATTAGTTTATTGAACTTAATTAATTATTTCAACTAATGATAATTGAAATTAATAATCATTTTAATTAATGATATTTAAAAGTAATTAATCATTTTAATTAATGATATTTGAATTTTATTAATCATTTTAATTAGCGATTGTTTTAAATTTAATTAATTGTTTTAACTAATGATATTTGGAATTTAGTTAAATCATTTTAATTGATGATGTTTT
Source organism: Allium fistulosum (assembly GCA_030737815.1). Taxonomy (NCBI): domain Eukaryota; kingdom Viridiplantae; phylum Streptophyta; class Magnoliopsida; order Asparagales; family Amaryllidaceae; genus Allium; species Allium fistulosum. Next base: position 950,536,480 of record CM060903.1, read on the forward strand.
ATAATTAAATAAATCATTTTAACAAATGATATTTTAATTAATCATTTTAACTAATGAGGCTTGAATTTAATTAATCCAATTAATTTATGATTTTTTTGAACTTAATAATTGTTTTAATTAATGGAATTTAAAATTACTTATCATTTTAATAAATGATGTTTGAGATGACTTATTCGTTTTAACTAATGATTATTTGTATTTAATTCATCTTTGTAATTAATGATATTTAAAGTTAACCGGTCGACTTAATAAAAGTGATTTAAATAAATTATCTAATATAATAAAATTGCTTTAATCAACTGATTTAAAGTTCATAAACTAATTTAATAAAGATTTTAAAGTTAATTTACCAATGTTATATAACTGTTTGGAAATAATTATCTACATTATTAAAGATAATGGATTTGTTTATTTAAAAGAGATTTTAAATGTGATTAATTATCTTCCAGGATAATTAATATTGTTTTAAAGTTATAAAAAGGAATTGGAACTCGATTATTGGGATGTCAAGTTGCATAATCTTCTGGGTGTTTAGTCTGATGTTGGTTTAGGCCTTCGGAGTCGCGCACTTGGAAAAGTTATTCTCTTAACGTTTTAACAATCATGAACTAATTCTAAAAGTGTTTTACCAATATGGAAATCAAGCACAAGTTCAGTTTTTTTTTTAAAAAGTTAAAGTTTGATTTCGGTTACATAACAATAATTCTGTAATCGATATCGCTTATATGGAAAGGATCTAATCATGCATTTAACGCTAAACGTTGAGGCTTGGACTCATTTCTATCTCGAAAGTTAAAAATGTCGTCAAGCTGATGCCTAGAGGTAATACTGCCTCAACTTATCCGGCTTTATTTTCAACCAAGAGATAGGACTCGTTTGGAATCAACGAGTAGTGGTAAATATATGAAATTTAATATCCACATACGATCATTTTAATTATCCTCAATAGTTAATTTATTAATTTTCGAATTCAGCTTTCTTCATGGTGTATCGTCGCCTAAAAAACAATTTATTGCTTCATTGAGCGTTACTATCCTTTGTCGGAAATGACTAAACCAAAAGTGCGAGAGGAAGCAAAGGTATGTGGGTTTGCTCCCATCAAAACAGTATTTTCACATCTCATCTAGTTTGGATTCGGTTGTGCACTTAGATGTAGAAATATTCGGATTCTCAGTAATCTCTGGCGGGGTCCAACTTGGAATTGTCCGAGAAGTGTCATGGAGTATATGAGCTTCTCAGGAGTATATTACTAGAGGTATAATCCATAGGGGGTGCACATTCCTTGTCATTTGTTGGAAAATTTCCTTTCCTTGTTTGATTCGAAAACCCCGAATCTATTTTAACTTTAAATTTCCATGAGTAGGTCACTCCTCATTACGACATTTAAGTATTGATTTAGTCCATTCTATCAAGTTGGACTGTTACCTTATTCAGTCCATTAAATCAAGTGTAACAGACCGGATTTTCGACCCTTGAAAATCGACATTAATACGTCCATTGTATAAAATGTCGAGCAACCGAGTGCCGGAAATAACAATTCATTAGGGGTAAAGAAGAAAAGGATAGAAGACCAATAGAATCAACAACACAGAATCTCACAATCACAGCGGGACAAAATATAATATATAATAACAGATTTTAAATACAAGAACTGTAACCGTTTAATACTTACAATCATCAGAGTACGTAATCACTACATCAAATCTGGACAGTTATAATAACTTGTCCTCATACAACGGAAATATACATCAAGTACGGAAATATGCCTCTGTCATCCAGCTTGTCTCCTAAGCTCCATAGCATCCTCTCCTGGATCTGTAATACTCGGTCTGACCCGAGCATTATAATAAAATAACACCCGAGTCAGTCTGGAAAACCAGCGTGAGAAAACACACTCAATTTGAATTATTAACTTTTATCAAAATCCTTTGAAAACAAAGGTATCTCACAAGACCACGTCGCACATAAACATGATGGGTTTTTACCTTACGATAACCAAAACATTTTTATCAAATCTGTCTGATATTATAATAGTGTCTAAATCAAGTAAATAGGAAATTGCTGAAATGCTTGCATCTCACGTTTCAGCATAGTTGGGCACAAACAAAAACGTACGGCGCTTATTGGAGAATGGATTCCATACAATGACTAGGCACTGGGGTACCACCTATCACAGTACACTTCTAGAAGCATGTATCGAGGACGTCGCTGAGATCCCCTACAATACAAGACCGACCCTATCCCTAACCTGGATAGAACCGAATATGTTACCACCCCGTGTGTTTCCACCCTTATCGAGAGCTCTTTCGCATACACCGTATCTACATAATATAATATATCCGAGGTTATCTAGAAAGGTGATAACATACCCTAATTGGGTATGACCCACTTAGCCTTGCTGCATACCCCCTGGTTTTCAGCCATTCCGGTTGATGAGGCTAGAGGCTACGATTACCTTTCAAGAATAATTTCACTTAAAATGCTCATCGTCCTCCAATGACGATGTTCTAATAGCATTCATCCATACAAGTTGTCCTGGGTCTGGACAAACCGAATCACCATCTTCAACATCTTCACGGTATTCATTCGTAACGTTCAAACCGGATCGAAGTGGTTTTCGAATAATTTAATCCGATCCCAGTCTCTTCGAAACAATTGACGAAATTGACCAATATTGATAGTCGGTTATTTAAATATCAATAAAACATCCATAAGTAGACACCAGGCCTTATTTTATAATCTCCAAAATATTTATTTCAAAACATCTTCACCAAGATATATATTCAATCTCTCTCAATATTTCTATATTTAAAAACAATTTCAACACTTGATCCATAACAGGACATTCCCCATTTTCAATACTTAGAAATATTCCAACTTCCATTTTTATAGCACTTAGAAAATATTTCTATTCCAAATCTTTCCCCACTAAAAATATTTGCCAAAACCTTCCTTCCAATACTTAGGAAAATATTTATACGTATAATTTCCCAAAAATCATTTTAAGATTAATCTTGGCAATATTTCATAACTTATCTCATTAGTCTCTGAAATTTTAATAAATTCTTCCTACGATTTCCAAACCGATTAAACTTATGTATAATCCCAACCAACCATTTATAACTCCTTTAAATGAATTTAAAAATCTTCCCGAAGTTATCGCCTCAAGACATCGGAAATTTTCTTAAGTCTCTAACATTCATTTATAATACTTCTCTTAAAAAAATCTCATCCTTTAATAAACCCCGTCTATACATCTCGAGAGAATTTATAAATAAATTTGCAATCATTTCAAAACTATATATATATATATATATATATAACGAGTAATTTCTTTTAAGAATAGTAATTTATTTCAAATATGTTTAAGTTATTATTTAAAATATTGAATACATTTTTATAACATATATAACTCATTTTTAGAAGAACAGATAAATATCCAAAGCTGAATTTAAAAGTTAGAATTTATTAAATAAATACTTAACATTTGAAAATCTACTTACCGAAGTGTTTCAATCTCAACTAGTATAAAAATTCCATAGTTTTAAAATAATAAAATTTCCCTTTTAAAACAAACTCACTTCTAAAAATTTAAAATAAATCTCAATAACCAGTCCAACTTATAAATTCCTCTCGATTTTCATCACATCGCTTCTATTTCGATCTCCTTAACTACTTTCACTTCCCAAAAATAGTAATCCACTATTTTTCTCACCCCATTCCCATATTCCAATATAATTTCACCTATAAATTCTATACTTCCAATTTATCATCTTGATATCGATTTCCTTTGCTTATAAACATCGTTTATAAATATTTATAACTCCTTTGAGTTTTTTTCTTTCTTGTTTATAAAACAATCCTATTTATAAAATTTCATTTTTATAAATCCATTCCTTTAAAAAAATCCGATTTATAACTTCCAATCTATTGTAATATCGACCTCAACTCCTTTCTATATTTTCCGAATATCATTTATAAATTCCTTTTAAATACTTCATTTTTAAACTCTCCATTTAATAATTCTCAATAGTTAAGTGTTACCCAAAAATCAATATATTTTCCTAACTCAATTTCTTTAAAATAACCCCAATTCCAAAATAATATTTTTATATCAAAAATTCCCCTTTATCCCTTAAATTTTTGAAAATATATTTATGGTATTTAAATTATCAAAATCCAGGCCAATGCTACAATATCATCCAATAAATTCCAAACACCACAATAATCTATAATAGATTATTCTACACAATCCATATATCATAATATATGAAATTAAACTCAACATTTTGAGGAATCCAGTTGGATCCCTCCAACCTGTTTTTCCTGCATCCACAGATGTTAATCAACATAAAAATACCAATCCCACTTTGAGGGGGATATCGCGGTATATATGGTCATCCGCTATTATGCGGGGTGCATAGGGTCTCATCTGCTATACTGTGCGGGAATATCACTCCAAATACTAATATATATACTACTATATATATTATCATTCAATAAACAATAAATTTATAAATTCAACATGCATCTAAAATTTAATTTCAACTATTTTAAAATTTAAATTTTGGTAATTCAAATGAGTGAGAATTTTTCTCACCTTGATTTTTATTTTTGCCGAACATCTAGATTTTGAATTTCTAAAATATCCCAACTGACTTCTAAAAATTCCAAACCAATCCAATCGTGTCGATTTCACTGTTACGAACCATACTCGACTTGTTCATGATTTTTGGATCTCGTATGCAACTTTATTTAGATTTTATTAGCATACGATCTACTAAACAAAATTAACTAACTTATAAAACAAGATAAAATTTTAATTTACAGTAATTAACAAAAATTGATTACCTTAATATCTCCTCCAACCACGTGCGCCTCCCTCCGACTTCACCCACAAACGCAGACGCCCAAACTTCCCCTAGTGGTCCACCTTCCAACCATGAACAACTCGCGCCATCGATGCAGACTATCACCGGCTTTGCAGCTTTGCGACTCCACCTCGCCACAACATCGACCTCGACCTCGCGACTCTCCACCTGCGACCGTGACACCCACTTCCATCCTCTGTGCCACCTACCTTCGATCAAATCGCCGTCGTCGCCTCGTGCTTCGCCATCGCGGTCGAGTCCTAGAATTTGAACGATGTCGCGGCACCAACGTTGCTCGATTGCGATTGTCTCCTTTCCTTTTTTTGAGAATCGATTTCGAATTGTATTGAAGAAGGAAGGGGAAAACTCGATCCTTAAAAGAACGATAGGGAATGGGAAAGAAGGATTCGAATTTCTTTTTATTTCTATTATAAGCTCGGCCATTATACATACATACATACATACATACATACATATACATACATATATATATATATATATATATATATACATATTTGAACGAAGAAGACGACGTGATTTTTAAAAGGAAGGAGATGGGAAACGTGAAAGGATTGGTTGTGTGTTGGAGGAGCTGAAAAGATATAATACGGCTGTTGACTAGTTAAAATTTTAAATTTCAATTTCAAAATGGCTCGTTTTACACAACTCAAAATCTCGAACACCTATCGAGGCGTGCCGGTAGGCATTCGTAATGTTATACCCCTATTCCGAACGCAATGGAAAAGGTTTCGAGTCCTAATTCGGTCGTATGGAGAAGATAGCTTTTTGGACCCAATTATTATATTAAATTTTCGATATCAATTTCAGCGCGTTTTTATCCCGTACGATCAAACGATAACTCCAAATGCTACAAAATTTGGAATCCGATAATAATACACTATTATAGACCCAATGAAATTGGTTTTATCGAATTCCAAGACTGTGCCCCGGATCGCTATTTTAACGTGTCAATTTAAATTGACGATTTCCAAAAAAATTCGAAATCGCTTGAAAATCCAGTTTTAAAATCTTACTAACTAAATTTTAACTCCGAATCAAATATTTAAAACCATTTAAATATTCAAAATTAACCGTTGAAAAATCTGGGTCGTTACATCAAGTTTAGATTGTTACCTTATTTAGTCCAAGTTGGACTGTTACCTTATTTAGTCCATTCAATCAAGTTTAGATTGTTACATTATGTAGTCCATTCTATCAAGTTGGACTATCTCCTTCTCTATGCATTATGTCCAGTTTGGATTTTACTCAGTTTATTTTCCATTCTTTCAAGTCTGATTTTAATATTAATTATGTCTATCCCTATTTGCATTTTTTCCTATTATTTATTTCTGCTCTTGCCTATATCGATGTTATTCTTGTGAGATGAAAACCCGTCTGCGTCAGCGGCGTGGTCGCATAGAATTTTATGCGTTCCCCATTATATTGAGTTATCTCACGCTGGTATTTCCAAACTGATCTGAGTGTTATTTATTTATAATGCTCAGGTCAGACCGCTTATTTTCCCAGGTTGTCTTTGAAGTTTTGGAGATCGTGGAGCGGAGCTGAAGATTCACCTATCATAGTATTTTATTTTCTTCTATATTATATAGTATACCTATTGGCATTTGTAAGGTTAGGATTTTATAACTCTCCAGCTGAATAGGTTTGTTTTTAACTTTGATATACTCTATATGTTTGGAGTGAAAGTTTCTACTGTCCTTGATATATTATATGTTGTTGATTCCGCTATAAGATTCTGTTTTTCTTTATTCTTTGTTCTTTTCTTTTTATTTACCCTCACAATCTACCCTTTTGTCGATTGGATGCGTAACAGTAGAACACGGTGGTACCGTTCGGTATCGACTTTCGATGGTCAAAAAGGCGGGTCATTACAGTATTTATGGCTTTGGTCTGGGGCACACATATGGACACTGACATTTGTTAATAGTTAAAGATGAAACAACTGACGACTATAGAGGAGTTCCACTGGAAGGCCAATCAATTCTTTCTTTTGAAGGACGCAAGGTAGGCTGCCGAATAGATTGATGGTGGATAGTTGAAGGAAGTAATACAGAGCAATGTGGCGATTAAACAAATTGGAGAAAGCTCTAGTAATGTGGCGGTTAATATTGGAAATTAAAATAATAAAAAGAAAGTAAATCAAGGCCCTGGTGGTATACGAAATGAAATCAATAAGCACCCAAGGAATATGAGGCCTGATGAATATACCCCTCTATATGATACACTGGAAAATATATACCTTACTACGTAAGGAACGAAACGATAAAAAGGCCACCTAGGAAGGAGGCGACTGAGGAGGAATGTCTCTAAGGAAAGTACCAACACCTCCATGAAACTCATGGACACATCATGAACGAATGCCGACACTTGAGAGACTTCATTGAGGAATTAATAAGGAAGAAGAAGCTTCAGAAATATTTGAGAGACCATTGGAAGGTGGTTAGAATGAAAGACCTTAGGGGACGTCTGATCATTGGAAATAGCCTAGACCTTGGCAAAGAGGGGCCTAGAAGAACTGACTAAAGATTAGTTATCAATATGATAATGGGAGGACCTCATCCAGCAAAGAAAAGCTGGAAGTGGAATGGTATGCAAACTCGCTAAAGCACGTGCCATAGGTGAATTGCTTTACCATAAAGTACGGAGCACCGACTAAGCAACAAAGGCTAGTAACAGATGATATCGTGTTTATGAATAGGGATGTTGATGGTGTCGCAGCTCCAACTTTTGACCCCATGGTGCTAATGGCTGTTCCATGATCGACAACAATACGTTGAGTCCTCGTGGATAGCGGAAGTTCTATGAACATTCTGTTTAGTAGAATGTTTGATCAAATGAAAAGCAGCATGAAGGATGTCACGGCTTGTAAAACCAAAATCCAAGGAATTATAGGCGAGGCAAAGAAATCGATTGGGACAATTGATTTATCGGTTGAATTGGGTGATGGAGATCACAAAGATATGCGCATCCAAACTTTTGTTATAGTGGATGAATTTTCAACGTATAACGTCCTTTTGGGTCGACTGGCCCTAGTTGATTTTAGAATAGCTATGGCTCCTTGGTGCCTGATGATGTAGTTAACTATGAAAAATGGGGTCAAATCAATAAAGGAAGACCAAAGCACATGAAGGGAATGTTATGTCGTAGGGCTGAGGGAAGCAAAGCAACGGGAGAAAGGTAAGAATGTGAAGAAGGATCTCTACATTAAGAATTTCAAAGCATAGAAATTAAAGCCCAAGCATTGGCATCAGAACTATAGTTGGTTTGATAAGTCTATGGCTCCCAAGAAGAAGTAAGAGGAAGTGTGGGCGGCACCGGCCGAACTAACGGTTGATGTTCCAATCTATATGGATGTTCCTTCATGGCTCTCATGATTGGATCTCGACCCAATGTTGGACTAAGGAAGGAATTGGTTAATTTCCTTCGAGGAAAGTTGTATATATTCGCTTGGATGCATTCGGATTTGTATGGGATATCATCAAAGATAACATGTCTTGCTCTAAATGTGGAAATGGTTTCCACCGATAAAGCAGAAGAGATGTAGTCTGGGTTTGGAGAGATCTACTATGTTTGAGGTGGATAAGCTAATGGCAAACAGCTTTATCCACGATGCTTTATACCCAAAATGGGTATAAAATCCCATGCTGGTCTAGAAATTGAACGAAAAGTGAAGGACATATGTTGATTATTCAGATTTGGGTAAAGCATTCCCCAAGGATAGCTTTCCTTTGCCTTGGATCAACCAACTATCGATGGGACTATAGGACATGAGTTGCTCTCGTTCATGGATGCTTATTTGGGATATAACCAAATACCAATGTATATACTAGATCAGGAACACACTAGCTTTCTAACGAATTTGGGACAATACTATTATCAAGTAATACCCTTAGGTTTGAAAAATGCTAGAGCTACATATCGAAGATTAGTAAATTCTATATTCAGAAACAAAATTGGGCGGATGATCGAAGTGTATGTAGATGATATGGTTGTGAAATCATGGCTATCCGGAATCACTTGGATGACCTTTCATAAGTGTTTAAAGTTTTATGTAAGTATGGAATGAAGCTGAATCCGTTGAAATTTTATTTTAGAGTCACATCGGGAAAAATTCTAGGATTTATCGTGAATGTTAGAGGCATTGATGCCTTAAGGAATGTAAGGGCCCTAACCATGAAAAAGTAAGTGCAGAGCTTAAAGGGGAAAGTTGCTGCTTTGAGTTGGTTCATTTCAAAGGCAACGGATAAATGCATACCATCCTTCGATGCTATCAGAAAGGGAAAGAAGAATTTTTAATAGAATCAGGATTGTTAGACACCTTCGAGGAGTTGCTATGGCACATGGAGACACCACCAATTCTATCCACGGTTGGGCGGAGAGGATTTGTTTGTATATTCGGCAGTGTCTACTCACACACTAAGCGCAGCATTTGTATATGAGGAGGCAAGGAATCAAATGCTGGTTTATTACATCAGCAAGCGGTCTATTGGAGCTGAGAGGAACTACCCAAGGTTGGAAAAACTTGCATATTGCTTGTTGATTGCATTGAGGAAGTTGCAGCCATACTTCCAGGCTCATTCAATTAAGGTGCTGACTGGTTAGCCCTTAAAATAGGTGTTATACTGACCTAAAAATTGGGAAGGTTGTTGAAGTGGAAAACAGATTTGAGTTAGTATGATATTACTTACCATCCAAGAAGAGCGATAAATGGGCAGGTATTGGCATACTTCATCGTTGAGTTTACCGCTCGAGATGGTGGAGAGGAGGACGATGCGGTCGTACTTCCTCATTGGAAATTATTTGTAGATGGAGCTTCAAATGAACATCGTTTAGGTGCAAGAATAGTGCTTGTAATTTTGGAAGGGCGATTGTTTGCACAAAAAATGGACAAACACCTCAAAGTTGTATGATTTAATAGAGCTTATGTTGTTCTTAGCGATTTTGGAGGTTTATGCAAATATGTGAAAAGCAGGGACTAAACTGTAAAAAGACACGCAAGTTTATAGTGGTTCAGCCAGAATATGCCTACGTCCACTTTATATGTTATTTCACTTCTCTAATTTTGATTACAAGTACAAAGCTTTGATACGAGTAAAAGAAAGTTGTTTGAAGAGTTCCTTCCGTGCTTGAGCTCTCAAACTTGTCCCCCATTGTTGTACCCCTGCCTCTCTATTTATAGAGTGAGGTTGGGGGCAGGGGTCTTGGATATATTCAGCTGCTGGTGGGCCTGGGCTGAAGTGATCTGGCCTGGCAGTCTGGTTCGGCATCCTCTTGGTCCGGTCATGAGGTGGAGGAGATTTGGTCTGGTTGTATTTGGTTCGGTGGTAGCTTGGATCGGTGGAGGGGATTTGGTCCGGTTGAGCTTCATTCGGTGGTAGTTTGGATCGGTGGAGGGGATTTGGTCCGGTTGAGCTTCATTCGGTGGTAGTTTGGATCGGTGGTGGCTTGGATCGGTGGAGGGGATTTGATTCGGTAGAGCTTCATTCGGTGGTGAGACTCGGTGGATCTGGTCCGGTGGTAGACAGGGAGTGGGTTGATTAAGTGTTTGAAAACTTGGCCAACATTTGCCCCCCAAAGTAGGGTATATGTTTACCATATATCGTGCTTTGTTTTTTGTCCATCCATTCTCGACGTCTGCGTGTGTTTCATGTTGCCGATCCAAGTGGTCCGGTACACTGCCTTCGTCTATAAAATAGGGGGCTAGGGCTTCTATCTTCCCACCTGCCGAACCATTCCCACGAACCTTAGCGTTAGCCGAACCAAACCCTTAACCGAATCAGTCAGCGTTAGCCGAACCAAACCTTTAACCGAATCAGGTGAGATCTTTAGCCGGACCAAGTCTAATCTTTTTTGCCGAATGATCTTGCGTTTGTACGTTTGCATGCCGAATGAACTTAATCCTCTGATACCGAATGACACATGAACGTTTTAATACCGAATGAGATTATTGAAGTGCATCTGTTTGCCGAATGAATTGTTGTACTGAGTGAACATGTGTTTCATACTTCGAATTTTTAAGCGAAATTCCAGATTACGCTGCTTGTGTACTCTAACGATATACTTTTCCCATGTTTTGCAGATAAATGTCTCGAAAAGTTGAAACTCGATCAGATAAGAAGAGATCCGGGGGTGAAGGAGAGTCCTCGGCCGTGCCCCCAGCTCAATCAGGATCGGAACGTCATGGGCCCGCCCCGAGGTCATTAGTGGATGGATATGGTCCCCAGGAGCTGCTGGATTCCCCGCCTGACTGCTTTCCTAGCTCTCTCAAAGAGGAGCAACTCGATGTTATATCTCGTTCCTTTGGGATCGATAGAGCCCTCATGCTGCTGCCGGGCCCAGGAGTCATGCCATACAGTCCTCCCGAAGGATACTTTGCTTATAGTAGGTACCATTGCATGTGTGGTGCTATCCCGCCTCTCAATGCTTGGGTAGTTAGCTTCCTCACGTATCTGAAGGTGGCCCCATTCCAGCTTCAGCCCAACTCTTATGCCATACTGGTGAGCCTTTTCGTTATTTTTCGGAGGAAGTATGGCCGCGCTCCCTCCAACCGGGAGATCCGGTACTTGTATAATTTAAGGGGCTACAAGAAGGGGTCCCCATATATTAGCTTGGAGTCCGCTGTGACCTTCAAGCCGGTCCTGGACCTGTACTCTAAATTCAGCATGTTCAAGAAAGAGTGGTTCTTTGTTAGGGACGACTCTGTCTCCATCCGGCGCTTTACCTCTGGATGTAAGTTGATGCTTTTACTTATAATTTTTATTCCGATTGCGATGCTTCTTCTCATACTTTCTCATTTTTGCTAGCGACAGGTGGCTTTCCGGTTGTGGAGACTGACCGCCTGGTTCAGACGGCGGCTGAGATAGAAGCCATTCTTGGGAAATACAGATCATCTGCCTTCTTGATTAGAAATGCGATTCTTCTGGAATATAACTTGATCCTTCCGCAGCAGTCTGTAGTTAAGCTGAGGGAAACGGCGGAGGAGAGTAGCAAGAGGAAACCTTTCACAAAACCTCCAGCTGTCGGAGGTAAGAAACTCAAGAAATCGGACGGCCCCTCCCCCAGCAATTGTCCACTTACCCGGGAGGAGGAAGACATAGAGGAGGTAAGAGGCGAGGGTGGAGATGGTCGGGATGGTGACAAAGGTCGCGATGGCATCGGGGCCCTACTTCCTGGGCAAGCGGGCGAGATCCAGGAGTGGACGGATGATGCGTTCCACCAGGCTTTTGAGGGGTTGGATGAGGATCCGGCTTTGGCAGAGAAGACCGGGAAGGCGGACAAAGCCGGGACTGGTGCAAGTGAGTCTTCTCCGACCATTCCAGCCAAGGTGGCTCCGACGACTCAAGGTGAACTCTTGACTCCTGCATGCTTCATAAATGATAGGGACTTAGGAATATTTTATGATCCGCTCCCGTCCTGGAATGAAATCCAGGACTTATTGCAGTATCCCACTCCTCCCCAGGGTTTGTACAACCATAGCTGTGTTTCTTTTCCTTTTTTAACTTGTAATTTTACCGCGTTTCTCGAATCGTATAGTGATGTAAGATTGTGACATTTGTTCTTTATATCAGGAGCAGGCAAGACGTCCAAAGCTTCAGACCTTCGACACAGGCTTGAGCAATATAAACTTTCCAAAATTTCTGCTAAGCCGAAGCCCTCAACCCAACGCTCCGGGGATGTAGTCGGATACCGTCCTCTTCTTGGGGTCATCGAAGAGGGTATTCAGCAGAGGAAGAGGAGTCATTCTTTATCCGAAACTTCGCCCGGTCCTCAGCCTCCGGCTCAGCCTATTCATGATACTACTGAGGAGGGTAGCGAGTTTGTACCTTCTCCGCACCCGTCCGGAAACCCTTCTGTTATTCATATCGACCGTCCCGACTTGGCCCGTAATCCATTCGCGGGTCATCCTGATCTGGATCCGGGTTCTCATGATATTACTTTTGACGAAGTCACTGGTGAACACCTTCTCCCCCGTAACCCCATGGTACGAGTACTTGATGAAGCCAAGTCCTTAGATCTCGATCTACTCACTACTCGTATAGTCACTATGGGAGACGAGGCCAAAGCTAATATTGATCGGGTGGCAGAGGAGACCAAGAAGCTGATGGGGCATCATGCTCGGCTGGTTAAGGCCGGAGAGGAGATTGGGAGTGCCAATATCCGACTTCGATTGGTGGTTTCGGATCAGGCCAAACAGCTTGCGGATCAGGCTATCCAGATTTCTCAGCATGAGGCTGCTACTGGGCGACTAAGGAAAACCATGGAAGAGGCCAGTCGGGCCGAATTGCGGAAAATGGAAGCTGCTTGCAAAGAGCGGATTGACATGGCTATTGCCATGGTGGATGAGGTTCGGAGAGCGGATCTCGAGCAGGTGGAGGAATTGTCCGAGAAACTTGAGGCTGCAGAGCTTGCTCAAGCTAAGTTGAGGGAAGAGATGGAGGTGATGCGGAGGTCCCTTCAGGCTGATTGCTCGAGATACAGACTGGAGAGAGATGCTGCCGTCGAAAGGTTGTCGGCTTCCGATGCCCGGATGAGGGAGTTTGAGGAGAATGAGGGAATGATGGATGACATGCTCCAGGACATGTATTTCCGGACTTGGAAGCAGGGCAATCTCTCTTGGATGGATGATTATCCCAGGGTCATGGCCAAGATCTATCTTCGGGCTTTGGAGGAGGCTAAGGCTGATGCAGATAAAGAGGGTGGAACGGTCTTCAGTATGGATGTGGTCACTGCCCAGTTCACCAAGGAGGAGAAAGTGGCGGTAAAGGAGGGTATGCGGCTGCTTGCTGCTGAAGAGGCAGGTGTGCAGGTAGAGGATGACGACCAGGATGCTCAAGAAGCAGGTGCTGGTAAGTCTTCCTTTCTAGTCTTTCCGTTAACTTGGTTACTCATCACTAATGAATCCTTTTTATGACCGGACAGGCGGGCAAAAGAGCAAGGACAAGACTTTGATGCAACCGGCTCCTTGATTGGACCTGGAAGATTCTTTTTGTAGGCTTGGCATTGTTGTACCTGTTAGTCTTAAGATAGTAGAGTAACTTCTAAGTTGTAATTCTTGCTACTTGTAATAATCAACATTATTCTTGACGTGTAATTTTTTAACTTAAGCTGATTTTGTCGTTTCTTGAATATTTGCTGCTATTTCGACATATCGTATGAGAAATGTAGCTATGTATATTCTTGTAATTAAATTGTGTTTGATGTTAGACTCTGGCTCTAAACCATAATTTCATGACCTGCAATATTAGCGTGTGGTGTGAACAAATTATAATCATGTATTTGTACATAAAAGAAGAAGATACCGCCTTTCATGTTTTAATCGTAGATGGCAGCTTCGAATATCTTGTATGACCAAGCATGGAAAGCGGTTGAATGCCCTGCCATCTGATTGTGAATCTCTGCATCCATTGGCGGGTATCTCTTACCCTGCATCCTGTACTTTATGGTTTGTTATAGAGGATAGGAGGAAAGTTTTTTTTAGTAAAATTGAAATATGTGAAATAGTAAAACTTCCAGTCACGGAAGGCCTTCGATGTGCTTAAGTTCGTGGCAAACGGGTTTTGTAGTCACTTTCCCTAGCTGTGGGTCTTGGAGACATTTGTCACCCATCTTACGCCTCCGCGGGGAGTTAATTCTTTTTTACCACAGCCGCACTTAAGACACACCGGAGCCGAGATCGCGCACAGTAACTACCCGGGCCATTATGGCCCATACTCATGGGTATTATTCGACTTACTGTGGCCGGCTAGCGTGGGTGCCGATCGTCAACTGTGAACTGCCCCTGGCTGGCCACACCTTATGTTGGGGCTTATAATCGGTTCACAGTTGCCGGCGAGCCTAACGCCGTAATGAGCTGCCTCGGCTATAGTCGGCCTTCTCGGTGGCTTATAATCGGCTCATTACAGTTGGCTTTAAGGGCCGTCGCGAGCAATGAGTTAACCCGCAGCAGAGGGATGTTGGAGCAAAAGTGTCTCATTGGCGAGGGCATAGATTCGCATAGTACCTGTTGGGTCTTGTCCACGTGAAGTTGCATTGTGGAGTGCTTTGAATAGGAATGCTATATGCTCAGGATTTTGTTCAACAGAAAAGGATAAAGTTAACAAGCAGCCAAGATACAAAGGAACAAGTTAAAAAAGAGACAAGGCTTTTTTAAAGTGGTTCGGCACGAAAAAATGCCTACGTCCACTGATTCTCTTTGTTAATTCACTTCATATGGGCAATACAAGTTAAGAAAAGTATCGACGGAGGTGTTGGATGTTCCATGCCCTCTGGAACACCTCTCCGTCCACTGTTGACAAAATATAGGCTCCGTTGTGGAGATCTTTATGAATTACATATGGTCCATCCCAGATTGGGTCTAGTGCTCCGGGGCGAGGGAAGATTCGCTTGAGGACAAGATCCCCTTCTCGTAAGGTACGATGCTTGACTTTGGAGTTGTATTGTGCTGCCACCTTTTGCTTGTGGGCTGCTGTTTTTAGGACTGCATCATTCCTTCTCTCCTCGACTAGATCCAAAGACATGTTGAGGAGTTCTTCGTTCTCTTCTGGGTTATAGTGGACCCTACGGTGGGAAGGCACAATGGTTTCAACTGGGAGCATAGTCTCTGATCCGTATGCCAAAGAGAAAGGAGTGTGCCCTGTTGATGTTCTGAAAGATGTGCGGTAGGCCCATAGTGCCGTAGGGAGTTCATCCACCCAAGCGCCCTTTGACTTTTCGAGCTTCTTTTTTATCAGAGTTTTCAGAATTTTGTTGACTGCTTCGACTTGTCCGTTTGCTTGGGGATATGCTACGGATGAGAAGCTTTTGTGAATTCCGTGTTCTTGGCACCAGTTGGCGAATTCCTCGCTGTCAAACTGAAGTCCATTGTCTGATATGATTTTTAGTGGGACTCCGTACCTGCACAGAACATTTTTGATTAAGAAGTTGATAACTTTCGCTAAAGATACTTTATTTAGAGGTTCTGCTTCCACCCATTTGGTGAAATAGTCGACTGCTACTATAGCATATTTGGCGCCGCCTCGACCCATTGGCAGTTCACCGATTAAGTCAATTCCCCATACTGCAAAGGGCCAAGGGCTGGTCATCTGAGTAATATCGGTTGTTGGTAGCCGAGGGATCTTAGCAAACTTTTGGCATCTGTCACACTTCTTGACGAAATCTAAGGCGTCCTTGCTTAAGGTGGGCCAGAAATATCCGTATCGGAGTATCTTTTTTGCTAACGTTTGCCCTCCGGTGTGATCTCCGCAGCTTCCTTGATGAATGTTGGATAAGATTTCCTTGGCTTCCCTTCCGGCGACACACCTTAACAATGGGTTAGAGAACCCGCGCCGATAGAGGATGTCTCCTTGTATTGTGTAGCGGGACGCTTTCCTCAAGATTTTCTTGACTTCGTTACGCCCGTCGGGTAGTGTGCCATTTTGTAGGTAGTCTCGGATGGGAGTCATCCAAGTTGCTTCTTCGGTTGCAGCTATCAGATTCATTTGCTCAAAACTTGGGATCGTTTGCTTTGAGACAGTTACTGCCCCGAAGATGGCGACGTCTCTCATACTTGCTTGCTTTGCCAATTTGTCGGCCTCTTGGTTCTCTTCCCGAGGGATGTGTTTGACTAAGTAGTGGTCCAATCGGCTGAGAAGTAATTTGGTCTTCTTTAGATATGCTATGAGTCGTTCTTCTCGAGCTTGGAATTCCCCTAGTATTTGATTAACAATAAGCTGAGAATCGCTGTGAAGACACAAAGAATTGGCTCCGATCTCGATAGCAATTTCTAATCCGGCTATTACTGCTTCATATTCTGCATCGTTGTTGGTGGCAGCGAACTCCAACCTTATAGCATAGTGCAGTTTATTTCCCCTGGGAGTGATTATTACCACACCTGCCCCCGAGCCTTGTTCGTTAGATGCACCGTCCACAAAGAGATTCCACTTGATATCTTCTGTTATTTCCAGTTGCTCCTTATCCTCGTTGGTAGTGAATTCTGCAATGAAATCAGCCATGGCTTGTCCCTTGATGGCGGTGCGAGGGTGGTAGGTGATATCATATTGACTCAGCTCAATACACCATTTAAGTAGTCGCCCGGAAGTGTCGGGACGATGGAGTACCTGCCTCAGTGGTTGATCGGTCAGAACTTTGATGGAATGGGATTGGAAGTAGTGACGTAGCTTTCGTGAAGTGATTAGTAAACAGTATGCTAACTTTTCAAGCTTAGGATATCTGACTTCTGCCCCAGTAAACCTTTTACTGACGAAGTAAACTGGTCGTTGCGTGCGGTTGTCTTCCCTTACCAAGGCAGCGCTTAGAGCGTGAGATGACACAACAAGGTATAGGTATAATTCTTTGCCTTCGCTTGGGGTCGAGAGCACCCGTTTGGTAAGCGGGAGGTCCTGAGTTCAATTCTCAGTGAAAGCACCAAAAATGTTTGCACAAAAAATGGACAAACACCTCAAAGTTGTATGATTTAATAGAGCTTATGTTGTTCTTAGCGATTTTGGAGGTTTATGCAAATATGTGAAAAGCAGGGACTAAACTGTAAAAAGACACGCAAGTTTATAGTGGTTCAGCCAGAATATGCCTACGTCCACTTTATATGTTATTTCACTTCTCTAATTTTGATTACAAGTACAAAGCTTTGATACGAGTAAAAGAAAGTTGTTTGAAGAGTTCCTTCCGTGCTTGAGCTCTCAAACTTGTCCCCCATTGTTGTACCCCTGCCTCTCTATTTATAGAGTGAGGTTGGGGGCAGGGGTCTTGGATATATTCAGCTGCTGGTGGGCCTGGGCTGAAGTGATCTGGCCTGGCAGTCTGGTTCGGCATCCTCTTGGTCCGGTCATGAGGTGGAGGAGATTTGGTCTGGTTGTATTTGGTTCGGTGGTAGCTTGGATCGGTGGAGGGGATTTGGTCCGGTTGAGCTTCATTCGGTGGTAGTTTGGATCGGTGGAGGGGATTTGGTCCGGTTGAGCTTCATTCGGTGGTAGTTTGGATCGGTGCTGGCTTGGATCGGTGGAGGGAATTTGATTCGGTAGAGCTTCATTCGGTGGTGAGACTCGGTGGATCTGGTCCGGTGGTAGACAGGGAGTGGGTTGATTAAGTGTTTGAAAACTTGGCCAACAGCGATCAATTTATTATGCATTAAAGTTCGAATTTCCCGTAACTAACAACAAGGCTGAGTATGAGGCGATGATAGCGGGGTTAAGGATAGCAAAAAAACTAGGAGTAAGGGCACTGCAGATATTCGGTGATTCCACTTGGTTGTTTGTCAAGTGAGGAAGGAATATCAGGCTAAGGGTGCAAGACTCACTCCTTACCTGACAAAGGCATTGTAGTTGTTGGATGATGTCAAGCGCTATACGATTACACACATCCCAAGAAAGGAAATGCAAAGGCCGATTCATTAGCTAAACTGGCTAGTTCTAGGGAAGGAACACAATGGATTTGGTTCCAATGGAGGTTTTGAAGGCTCCAATTATCGATTAAATAGACGTCGAGTGGATTTGGGAGACCATGAAGGAAAAGGAGTCATGGATGACTCCAATCAAGGACTATTTGCTCAAAGGAATTCTACCGAGAGACAGGGATGAACGGAAGAATCTCCTTCGAAAAGAACCTCGGTTCGTGATGCAAGGAGTACTATACAGGAGAGGATCCTCTACCCCCTGCTTTGGAGTGTAACCAAGGATGAGGCTAAGAAAATCCTCATGGAAATCCATGAGGGTAGCTGTGTTGACCACATTGGGGTGCAGGCTTTGGCAAAAATGGTACTTCGCTATGGATATTTCTAGCCAACGGTAAATCAGAGTGCAGCTGATTAAACTGAACAATATAACCATTGTCAGAGATTTACAAAGATACCAGTAGCCACATCAACTTAACTTATGTAAATGGTCAGTCCGTGGCTATTTGCGGTCTGGGGAATTGATATTATCCAAGTGTTGTCGATAGCAAAAGTAGAAGCTAAGTATGCAATGGTCGCAATGGACTGCATCATGAAGTGGGCCAAATATGAACCGCTTTCCCCAATCACTACGAAAAAAGTAATCAACTTCGTGACAAAGAACATCATACGCAGGTTCGGAGTGCCTCGGAAGATTATAACTGACAATGAAACTCAGTTCAAAAGTACCAGGTTCAAGGATTTCTGCAGTCAGTACAGGATCGAGAAGTGCTATTCAACGGTAGCACATCCATAGGCAAACAGACAAGTAGAGGCAATAAACGAAATCATCAAGTCCACCTTGAAGAAACGGTTAATAAGAGCCAAAGAAAACTGGGTTGATGAGCTTCAATTAGCAGTATGGTCTCATAGGACGACGACAAGTCTACAACTAGACAAACGCCATTCGCTTTGGCATACGGATCAGAGGCTATGATCCGATAGAATTGGATATCCCTTCTTATCGTAAAAGACACTGCGATCCAAAGGTAAACGAGGAACTATACTTGAGTCCCTCAATTTGGCTGATGAAAAAAGGGAGGAGGCGAAATTGAGGGTAGCTGCTCCCCAGAAAAGAGTAGTGTGGCACTTTAACACCAGGGTTCAGAGCCGTACCTTTTGAGGTAGGGGACCTCATTTTGAAATGAGTTCTCCTAGGTACGGGGGCACTTTGTCCAACTTGGAAAGGTCCTTATGCAATCGAACAGAAGCTCGGAGAAGAAACTTCAAGCTGGCTATTATAGATGGAATCCCAATTCCATATGCATGGAACAACTACTTGCTATGGCCCTATTTTACTTAGTTTTATCTTGCTCACTTTTCGCAAAATAAGCTACCCAAGGATTCTAGGGGCAATGTAATGAGGCAGGACTTGCCACATTTTTGGTTTATAAATAAAAGTAAGATTTTTAAACCAATGGAATCGTGTTCTTGTAAGCAAATTTTTTATGCTATGCAATTAGCAATAAGGTAAAGAACACTACAAGAAAACTTGCTTTTAGTTGCATTTATTGGTAGCATTTCAAGGCTTATGCAACCGTTGGTCAAGTTAACTCATAAAAATGAACAAATAAACATGGCTAATTGGTTTCCGCCAACAATTTATGAAAATTGTCCTAAAATTTTACATGGCCACTGCTTTTCTCTTTTTAACACTTAAATTTTTTTCCCTCGTCGTTGAAATTCCATGGATGCTCCTTATCTCCTATCTCTCTCATTTTTATTTTCTAAATCACATCATCATCACAAAATACCTCGTCTTCATCTTCCAAATCTTCCTTCTTTGCCATCGATCTACTGACGAAGCATGAAAACCTAAATCGATTTTCGACGATATATTTGGCTACGATCTACTGGCAAATTACACTTGGAAATCCAAATCGTCATCTCACCAGCGTTTGCGAGCTTGTCGATTGACCAACTCAACCTAGGTATTTTTTTAACTTTAGTCCATAATGATGAGTTACTGCTGTTAGTAAGCAAACTAATAATTCATAGTATAAAAAATTATTTAGAGTTTCATTACTAGATTTGGTTTATAGAAGCTCTTATGTATCAGTTGCTAAGAAGACTAGGTATCGATTTCCTTATGTATCAGAATTAGTTTCCTAAGAAGTTATTATAACTACTTTCTATTTCAATTTACTAAGAATTGGTTTAGTGAGTTTACATCCAATATATATCCTCTGTTTTTGGATGGATAAATGATTACAGGAAAATTTAGTTTGTTTATGGTTTGATAAACTTACTGCTAAAACAATGCAAATCCTAAAAAATGTTTTTTTGTCTTCTAAACATTTATTTTAAGGAGTTCTATAAAAGGAAAAAGTGTAACAAAAAATTTATCCTATAAAGCTCAATAATTTTTTATTTTTCTGAGTTGTTACCAATCACTTGTTAGAAAAAGTTGCTTAAAATCTAGAAGTCGGGCTGGTATTATTATACAGAAACATAAGGATGAATGCATGTATATTTTGTGTAACCACACGACCTTGCTGCTATATGGCATTGGAGTTTAGTCTATTTAGAGGTAGAAAGTTCTTTGGTATCCAAAGAAAGCATACAAACATGAGAGATGTGACCATTATGTGAAATTTAGCATAAGTACTTTTGACATTGTTATTTACAAAGTTATTATCCTCATTACTATGGTAACATGTTCATGTATTGTATCAGGTTGCACGCATGCATCATTTGCTTTAGGATGTGAGGGAGGAATTAATAGGATGTGAGGGAGGAATTAACAAAATTCATATTGATAGAAATTTAATTCCTCTGAGTGCTCTGTTACCATTGTACAAAAAGGTCTTCAATACATCGAATTAGAAGCAAACTTGGACAATGTAAGTGCTTCTTCTTTTATTCCTTTACGCAATTCGAAATTCTATAAGGAGAATCGGTGCTACTTTGCTTACTCTTTTGATTGATGCATGCCTTGTTTTATGTCATCCATCCAAATAATTTGGCACATGCATAGAAGATGCACCAAAATTTGTGACTAACATATATTTGTTTAGAATTATAGGTTAATATAATCCTCTCGAAAGTGGTGAATATTCACATTTACAACCTTTGGATATTATTACAAAAAATCTATCTGACTTGCAAAATATTTTAAAAAATAAGAAATATAAACTAATACAGGAGCATCGAGATGGACGTGACAAGGAGAAAGACATGAAAGAGAGAGATAAAGAAACTAGTAGGGAGAAGGAGAAAGTGGCAATAGAGAAAGAATGAGAAAAAGAAAAGGATAAGCAACAAGACTATAACAGTTGACAGTTGATGTTAATTAGAACTAGAAGTATAATTAGGCATGACTAAAACTAATCAATTAGTTGAGTGTCTTATGCTAACTATCTCAATTTCTATTTACTTTTTTCCTTTAACAATATCCTAACAGAATATAAGAATTGCCCTTATTATTTTCTTTAGAAACAGTCCATTACCATGCCAGAATATAAAATCATCATTTCAACACAAGATTTCTACTACCCATTGTCGTAGCATTTTCATTAAAGTCTTGAATGCACAACGATTTGAGTTTCTAACCTACTATTTTAAGAAACTATTCTCAGTATAAAATACAATATAGTATTCAATAACAAAGGAATCTCTGCAAAAAATTCCATTTCAACAAACCAAAATGCACCATGAATAGTTAAAGAATAGCCATAGGTTCAGATGCAAGGTTTATGCAGATAAAAATTAAGGGCACAAAAACTCATATATGCACAGTAAAACAAAACACATAATAATGCAAGTTACAAGTTTTCTGGAAGCATAGTCATCAAGCTTTATTGTACTCATATCAGAACAAAGCATATGAATATGTACAACTGACTGGTTGCATAATTGAGAGTACTTTGTGTTCTTTGCTAATTTGAAATTTGCTGCTCTTATATATTTTACCTGGTTCTTTGCCATATAACCGAGAGTTCTTTTACGTATATCAAAATTCAAATTGTCATATTTATTCTCTGTTTTTAAACTCTACATGTACCCACACAACTCTCTGAAAATTGTAATTTTTCTTTACAGTTTCAGAAATATATGTTAGATGCTCCTTTTCATGGTAGGGATCTTTTTAAAATTTTGATATTTATTTGGTTAGACTGTATCATAATTGTGGTGTTTATACATGTTCTTTATAGATTTTTTGGTATTCTTTCATACCTATACATAGTTATTGATTATGTTATTTACCCTATCAAAGATACTTTAGTACCACCACTTTGAGTGCATTGTAAGACAGTGAGAGATGAGTCTAGTTGAGGTTAAGGATAGTCGGGTGGTAATTGGGGATGTGGATGTTCGTAACAACATTGGGAGAGGAGATGTTTATGACACTCACGTTTTCAGTCCATGTTATTAAATTATCTTTTCACTTGACACTTAACTTTGAATGAAAAGTAAAAATGAAATATCAAAATCTATCACCATTGAATATCCAAACATTGCTGAATTATGAAATCACCACTGAGCCTTATATTGTAATGTAGTGAATCATGCAGCCCTTCTCTAACACCTCTAAAGTAAAGATAATATTTTGATTTAATATGCATGATTACAGTGGTATATTTAAGCTTATTTGTTCCTTCCAGTTATAGCATGTAGAGATATAAGTTCATAATACAATTGCAAAAGTCTTGGTTATATGTCATTCTTACTTTTCTTTAATGTACACGAGTATGCAACCAATCTTGGAGAATATTTTTCATTGTTGTTATATGTCTGCCTAGTTATATCACTAGTTTGTGTCATTGTTGTTTCATACTTTGTTATGACTTGTTTTATGCTTTAAAATGGTTGAGATTTTGCGTGTATTTAGTGTTTTTATATGAGTGTGTATTTCAGCCTGGGTCAGGTGAGTGCGAGTGTAGGTTGAATAGCTTTAGTGATCATGTGTATTATCATGCGTAGGTATGTGTACATAGTATTCCTTGTTTAACAAGCTGAAGATCACCAAGGTTACTTTTGTTTTCACTTCATAATTTGGTTAGATTTACGTTTATGTAGTTATTTATGAAGTCGATGCCTTGGTTAAAATTTCAAAGATGAGTCCACAAAGTGTTAGGCATTTTCTGGTCAAATTCTGTTTATTGATTGCTAGAATTCTTTGTTAAAGAATTTTTAGAAACAATTGATGCATAGTTTTGATCTATATTCAGTTGTCTCTAGTCACGATTCAATAAACCTAACATGTTCTCACTTCTACCCCTAACCCTTTTTCACCTTTTTGCACATAGAAATAGTGATTGCATATATTTTTATTTATTAAAGTATAGAAAACTAGAACAAATGTTTGAGTAAGTTTGATTTCATTGTCATGGTTGTCTAGACTATTTTTTAGCAAGTCAATCTGAGAACATTGGCCGGCATCATTACAACTTTAGTCCACTTCTATACTTTTCTAAATGCAAGTACTGTTTTTTTAGTCTAATACCAATCAAAAATGATTTGATTTCAATTTCCTCTTCTTGTTCTATCACATTAAGGTGAACAAGCTTATAAAACGGTGGCATCTTGATAATTTAGAGTTCATGCAGTGGATGAAGAGATACTGTAATTCTGTTAGTGGTGGTACACCAGGCAGGTAATATTTCAACTTCATTAGCTAAATTGTTGGTATATATGGAAATCATTTATTAAAATATATAGTATTTTATCTATTTATAGATCTTTCAATTGGCATTCTTCTATTAATGTGCATCCTACATATGCACCGTACTGTGTAAATAATATCCTGCTCCACTCTTTCTAAAATGTTATCAGATGTGAGTTGTGTTCTTATCATATTCTTGGGATTTCACCGTAATGCACTTATTTGAGTTTAATTTTGTTAACTTATAATATAGTAATGCTAAATTGGTGATATTGAATCTTGTGGATTCCCTATTTTGAGGTTCAATTTTGGCTTCTTGGCTACTTATCACCACTTTTTTGTATAAAAAGTTTTCCATATTTTGATGTTTCTTATAGGATAGGCTTGTCTTATAGCAAAAAGAAAATTTTGGTTGAATTTGCTATTATGAGAAGCTGCACTACCAAGTCTAGTGGTGTTATCAATGACAATGTTGACAATGGAACTCAGGGAAGTTGGTTGGCCTTGGATGACGAGCGTCCAAGTTCATGAAATTAAGGGGATGTTTGATCATCCATGTTTACCTTTAAATGGAGATACTTGGCAACTACTTGAGATACAGTGTCATTCTAAATTAGGTTTAAAGCGCATTATAAATCCTAAAAAGGGATTAGAGCTAATGGATCTGATGATAATGCCGACACGTTTGCAAATTTAGATATGCGTGTGAGGTAATGTAAGTTTTGGTGCTATTTATGTTTTATGCATCTTATTTATCTAAACTGAATATTGGCAACCAATTTATGTTGTAGAATGGATTCACTATTCTTGTTGATTAGAGTGGACCCTGATATAGATTATCTTGCTGAAATTAATTTGCATCAGCATGTCCAGATGTAGAGGAGTATTAGATGCAGTCCGATAGAATAATATTATCCCTTTTGTGTGGAAATTTACATGTGTCCCTTTTCTTTCAAGGACTGTCCTTTTTTATTCATAATTCTGGTGCTTGTATTATAATCTAGATATTCAAACGCTCATCATTTATATTGTTTTATCTGCTATTGTTCAAACACTTATAATAGTAAGATAACTAAGTTAACCGAGTTTTATAAATAATAATAATAATAATATAACTAGATTAATTGAGTTTTATAAATAATAATAACAACAACAATAAGAGTAAGAATAAATTAACTAAGTAAACCAAGTTAATAAAAATTAACCAAGTTTTGTTAAAATTAAACAAGTTTTATAAAATTAACCAAGTTTAAGTTAACTAAATTTTATAAACAATAATAATATAACAAATTTAACAATGTTTTACAAATAATAATGATGATGATGATGAATTAACTAAGTTTATAAAAATTAACTAAATTTATTATATTAATAATAATATAAGTTAACTGAGTTTTAATAACAATAATAATAATATGAATAATAAATTAACTAAGTTAATCGAGTTGATAAAAATCAACTATTTTTTGTTAAAATAAACAAGTTTTATAAAATTAACTAAGTTTAAGTTAACTAAATTTTATAAATAATAATACAACTAATTTAACAAAGTTATATAAATAATGATGATGATGATGATGAATTAACTAAGTTTATTAAAATTAACTTAGTTTATAACAACTAAGTTTATAATAATAATACTAATAATAATATAATTAAGTTAACCGAGTTTTAGTAGTAATAATAATAATACTAAGTTTAAGTTAACCGGATTTTAATAATAATAATAAATTAACTGTATAAAAATCATCTAAGTTTTGTTAAAGTTAAACAAGGTTTATAATATTAACTATGTTTAAGTTAACTAAATTATATAAATAATAATAATATAACTAATTTAACAAAGTTTTATAAGTAATGATGATGATGATGAATTAACTAAGTTTATAAAAATTAACTAAGTTAATAATAATAATATAATTAAGTTAACCGAGTTTTAATAATAATAATAAATTAACTATATAAAAATCATCTAACTCT
This sequence comes from Allium fistulosum, assembly GCA_030737815.1. NCBI lineage: Eukaryota > Viridiplantae > Streptophyta > Magnoliopsida > Asparagales > Amaryllidaceae > Allium > Allium fistulosum. The sequence goes on from CM060903.1 coordinate 950,562,380, forward strand.
ATTAAAGTTAAACCAGTTTTATAAAATTAACTAAGTTTAAGTAAACTAAATTTTATAAATAATAATAATATAACTAATTTAACAAAGTTTTATAAGATGATGATGATGATGAATATACTAAGTTTATATAAACTAACTAAGTTAATAAAAATGAACTAAGTTTATAATAATAATAATAATAATAATAAAGTGCATAGTGTATTATAATTTGGTTGTTTTTAATTGTGTCACATAAGACTTCCTTATATAATATCAGATTTGAAGTCCTACGAATTAACATAATTGTTTGACTATATGTTGTGCTTTCACCAATGCAGACATTGGACTTTCAAAGAGAGCAAGGTTGGACTTTTATGGTGCTAGCTTTCATATGTGCATGCAACAAAGAACTATGGGTAATCAAGCATTTTGTTAGCACTAGTTAGGTATAGCATTTTATTAGTACTAGGTATGTAAATTTTTATACAAATGGTTATTATATGTGAGTTTGGTCATTTTATCGAAAAACTATTATATATGAATGGTTATGAATATCTTTTTTGATTAGATGGTTAATGTGTTTTTTAATTGTTTGAATATGATGATTATGTGAGCAATTATTAATTGATATAGTAGAAACAAAATAGACAATTAACAGGGAATAATAGCATGAAAAAACGTTGCAAAATAATCAACAGCTTTTAGTGGCATTTCAAAAAGGCTACAGAAATACATATAACGGCCTTGATTAAACGCAACCGTAAAGTAGGGGTAAAGTTGGAAACTCTATGCAATAAAAGGATTTATAGTGGCGTTGAAATAAATGCAACTAAAATCATGGATTTTAGTTGTGGGTTTTATCGCGATGTTCATTAAAACGTTACCATAAGTTTTGGTAGCGTTTTTTATGCGCCACCAAAAATACTTTTTCTTGTAGCGGAACATACTCACTTGGTCTAGGATCAGGACCGAGGAGTATAACTTCAAGGGTTGACCGGATAATTCAACACCACACACTTAGGTACTAGAAAAATGGTATCGTTTCCTTTGGTCTAGGATTAGGATCGAAGATAACTGACATAGGTCGATAGGATAATTCGACCCTGACCTTCAAGTAATTACTATTACCCAAAAACAGGAAAGACCAGTAAAGAATGCCTGGAGGCAGGTAACAAAAAATGACGATTTATAAAGACAGAAACTGGCGCACGGATGGAAATTATTGATTGGCTGGCAGCCTAGCAGGATATGTTAGGCCGAGGATAAGCAAGGGCGGTCAGTGGATATTCTTAGTCAACACTCGAAGATAGGTTGGATTGAGAGTGGATGCCTAGAAATAGGCATCTAAAGATACAGGTTCTTGAATATACGAACCAGCCTACTAATAGGATATTCGCGACTGCGCTTATGACCATATGGGACTTGCTTGGCCAAGGATAAGCAGGGTTAGTCATCGAAAGTCGAAAATGGATACTCTTTGGCTCTTTCATTCCAGGCTTAGGACCAAAATAATATAGTTGGACTGGAGGCAATCGAATAAGTTGCCCCGCATGGCTAATCATCAGCCGATACCCAAGAATGAGTAAGGTCGAAAAGCAATACCAAGATATCATCATTTGGAATTATGAGTCTTGATAATGGGACCTGTTGGGTAAGATAGACATCCAAAGCATTGTTCCCAAAAGTTACGAAACAACCTGAAACTTGGAAATTTAGCAACTCGTCGGTCGTCGAACAAAATTCAACCTAAAACAAATAGAAATAACTTCGGAGTAAATTAAAAAATAAAGTTTAGTGTCGCCAACTAGAATGCTTTAGCAGTTTTAAACGAGTCAAATTAATGGAATGTGAATAGAGCAACCAAAGGAATTTATTTATAGGCACAGAGTTGTAGTAAATAAAAGTGTTGCATGGAAATAAACATATATAATATAGGTAGATTGCAACATGGGCAATTATACTACATATGCAGTTAAAAGCATAGAACAGTAAAATAGAACAAAGAATACAGAACAAAATGATCTTTCATTACTTAAGCTTTTATGTACAGAGGTAGCGGGGGTCACTCCTGCACAAACACATCCTATTTACATCAAGAAGAGACACAATAAGTGTTGTCTCACTCACAAGTCCCAGGAATCATTATTCTTCTGTAACGACCCGATGTTTTGGACCATTCAAATCGACAATAAATCCACACATGTCTGACTTGAATAATTCAAAATATCAGATTGTTAATTTAAATTTGGCAAAACTCAGCATATGCAGTAGATAAATCAATCACAGATCACAGACACAGAGTAATACAATAATACGCAGTGGAATAGATAAAATAGTAGTTCATGAAGCTACTATATAAACATCAGAGTTAGAAATAAAATACAACAGAATATCTCAAATGCAGTGAAGTCTCCAGTACAACAGATGACTTCTCTGAACAAATCAACTAAAAGAGCTGAAAGCTGAGGCGATAGTTGGATCTCCAAAGGAAGCTCCAAACTCCAAGGGTGAGTCTCAAATGCTGTATCACTCGGTCTGACCCGAGCGTAAAGTAAAACACAAAACACTCGAGTCAGGATTAACATTCTTATATCAATAAATCCAACTCAAGTGAAATATCAACTGAAATACAAGTAACTTAAAGGATGTTTGGGATAACCATCCTCTAAGGATCCGCGGAACTATCTACAAGGTAGAAATATACACTATAACACCGTGGTCATTTCAATTAAATTTATACTTCAAAACCCAAATATCATTTCATTTCAAATATATCTATTTTACAAATAGTGTATATATAGGTTAAATAATTTATAAAGTAAAGTATTTACAATTTCCTCAAGTCTCACAAATCGATTCAAATTAACTCAAATTCCAAATTCAAATTTATTCAAAGCTCAATTCATTAATTCAATTCAATTCTAAATATACCATTTAAATTTTTAATGTATTTCAAAGCTTTAATATTGAACATTTTCAAAGTTAAATATTACAGTTTCATATAGCTCTTGATTTAACTTTATTATTATTTAATCAGGGAATATTCACTTAATAAATTCAATATCATTTAACTAGCCTTAAATTTCATTTTTACTAAATATTTCCTTAAATTTATTTAAACAAGAAGTATTCATTAAATTATTTAAATCAAACTCAAGTTATAAATCATATCTTAAATCCCAATTCCAATAAGCTTTAAATTGGTTTAATTAAATAAAATTCTTTACTAAATTCAAATTATCTTCCCAACCTTAACTTATCCAAATTTTTACAAAAATCTATTTTGAAAGATAAATTTTCATACTTAACATATTATATGTATTAAACTCACCTTAATTGAATTAAATATCATTATTAAATCTATATATATCCTTACCATTTATATATAAAATTTAAAAAAATCAACATTTGTTAAAACCATATATTTCTTTCCAAAACCATAGAATTCAATTTCAAAATATTTATAATATATGGACCAACGGTGTTTGTATATATATTTATCATATGGTTAAGTGATACGGATATTTATCATTTCAATCCGAAATTTAAATATATACGGGTAGATATCATTTCGACCCGTAATCCCAATTTCAATTCAAATGAAAATCGCTTGGGTTTATCATTTCCACCCATAACGATTTTCTCCTATTCTAAAGTCCGTTCGGGTATGTATCATTTCAACCCATAGTGAATTCTATACTAACAGGGAACTTGCAGAGTGATAACAGATAGTACAATAAGATAACAGGCATATATCATCAATAACAATATAATATAAACAACAGGATATGGTGTCATATCCCGTAGGTGAACAGTTACAGATAATAGCATATATAACAAATTTAAATAACTACAGCAGCATATTTCAATTGTCGTTTCAATTGAAATTAAATTTAATGAATAAAAGAATGTTAATCGTGAGTGATTGCTCACCTTTCGAGGCTAGAGAAATTCGACAATGAAATGAGTTACGAATCCAAGCACGAATTCCAAAGCAAAGCAAGATTGGCACGAATTTGACGAACAAAGCTGATAAATAGGAATCGATGAGAACAAATCAAATTAGCTTGATATAAGCTGAACAAAATATACGTTATAATTTTTCTCTAAAACCAATATTTAAAACATATATTTAAAATAAGATATATATATTTTAACTTTAACACCTATAAAATAAATTTTATATATATATATATTTAGAACCCAAACTCATGTGAACTTGTCTACATAAACCAATATATAAACATGGGTATAAACTTACATACTTACTATAAAAAAAAATCAATAATTATAAAATCAATATAACTTAAATATATATGAACTCAGCAAATCATATATAAGCTTATAAACAAACAAATAGGTTATATGTGACTTATATAACTTATTTACATAATGACGGATTACATACAAACTATATAACTTTATATATACAATAAATTTTATAACTTTCATATATAACAAGATCTTAAGGTTTATTTACTTTTATATATAACGAACAGGACTTACACATTATAACACAACATATCAAATATATAAACTAATATATACAACAACATATGATTTACAGCTTATATAACTTATACATTTTAAACAACTTTATATATCTACCTGTTATGTCTACAGATCCAACTTTATTAAAAAGTCAAGTAACCTACTTTATTAAAATATATATACAACTTAACAGGTCAAATATAAACTTATATAAACTTGCATACGTATAGTAACAAACGGATTATATATATATATAACTTACATAGAATTATATATAGAGAGACATATCTATAACATATATACAAAAATCAATGTATAGTAAATAAATATATGTACTTTCTGACAATACATATAACATATATAATCAAGAAGAGAGGGCTACCAGGGTGTGAAGGCAGTGGAGGACGCAGGTGGCGGAGGTCGCACAGGCGGTAGAGGGGAGTGGAGGAACAGGCTTTAGCATGGCAAGTGGGGAGGCTCGACCTGTCAGGGGTGAGGTCGGTGATGTTCGGCCACTAGGAGAGAGTGAGGTGGTGGAAGAAGAGAGGAAGGAAGAAGCAGCCGCTGTGGGATGATGTGGTTGGGTCGGGCAAATCCGGGTTCAAAGGAGGCTGTGGCGGAGTGTTCGGGTCCGGTCAGTGGTGGTTGCGGCAACTGCTAGGGTTTCGATCGGGTTCAGGGAGAGGCTGTGCTCAGATGAGGCAGGTCGGAGTAGGTCGAGGGGGTTGGCTTGTACGTTCGTGGATCTGGGTAGGGTATGGAGGAATGGAAAGTGGTCGGCGCGTTTACTAGAGATGGATGAAGGAAAAAGGCTTGCATGGGTCGGCGAGCAAGACGGAGGGTCGAATGGAACAAGGGGAGGAGGAAGAGGCCGCACGTGAAGCTTGGTCGAGAAAAATGGTGAGCAGGCAACGTGAAGGTGGCTCGGTCGTAAGGTGAAAAAATGAAGACGCGGGTTGGCTGCTCATTTCGGTGGCTTGCGTGGGAAGTGAGAGAGGACGGAGGAGACTATGCGGAGGGATGAGCTGGATCCGGCTTAAATGGAGGAAAGAATAAATAAAAGAGGAGCAGTTTCTCAGATCTCAAATCATACGGCTATTTTATGTAGAGTAAAGTATAAAGAAATAAAGGTAGATGAATGCGAAATAAACACATTAGTTTTTGTACGTTATAACTTTTGAAAGGTCATGGGATTGCAACAGCTGTACTCTGATTGGTAAGTCAATAAATCAATTTATTTGGCTTGGGATTCACGTTCAAGTTTTAAAAAGGCAAAAGGAAAACTAACGGTCATCCTATATGGTACCGGTACGACATATCATTCTATTGTTTCCGTCGCGTACCGGATCTCAAAATACAGCAATGAATATACCGTAGAGATCGGCACGACGAGACGATCAAAACGATATACAGATATTAGTGGTACGATCACCCGATCAAAAAGTCGATAATCGGTACCAGAAATGCTGCTATTCTGCCAGAATTAAGATAAACGGAGCAATAGAAGTCCAAATTTGGAAAAACGAATTTCGCAGTCTGATTCAGAATGATCTGAATAAATTTTCTCCTGTTGACATATTTTGGTTTCGGAAAACTTTTAAATTCACTGTTATTAACCGGTTTGATTTGAAATGAAATTTCACAGGAAAATAAACTTCAATATTATCAGATGAAAATTTACCAGTTGCTATATTAAAATAGACGTATTCTAAATAATAAATTTTTAATTTCAAATTTTATTGTTTAAAATTTTACAAATTTCCAGTTAAATATACTTTTAAAACCATTATTTTTGCGGGTCGTTACACTCTCCCCCACTCAAAACTTTTCGTCCCCGAAAAGGAAGGAGGTAGGAGAATAGAACAACCAGAAATAAAAGTAGATTGAAAGTCAAGATTAAACAATAAATTTGAACTATCTAAATTTTACTTAAATTTGAAAACTTCATTTGAAATTCGTTTATCTTTAATACTTTAATACTTTCAAAAACCAATTTGTAAAATTTCTTGCTTCCTTTATAAATACCATTTATATGTTTAAACAACACCTTTATAAATATATGAAAACTATTTGAAAACAATTATTTACATTAATACTTATATTTACAAAGAAGCTATTTGAAAACATTAAATCCATAATTCATAAATTTATTAATTTATCTCAAGACACTTTCAAATATTATTAATAATCAATAATCATTTACTTTAAATCTTTTTTATTTAATTATTAACCTCAAAAATATTTATAACACTAAAATTTCTATTAAACCATGTAGTCTATAATTAAACAATGTTTTAAAGAATATAGTCAACAAGGAAAAGAAGGAGGATTTGGAAAACAAGATATAGGTGAATAAACAAAGCCGAATGGATAAGGTAGATTCAAAAGAATAGTATCGGGCACGAATAGTTGATTCAAACCATAAGAATTTCAATTCCAAATATTGATACAAAATTTTCTCTGTTGGAATACTTTTATTATAAAATACTTTTATAACGAACCAAATTTTTCTTTCGAAAATACTTTTATAACTCGATGTTTCAACAAGTTTATCCTTGTTCCTGTAGACTCTGGTAGTGCGTTGATCAGGCGCAAAACTAGAATTCTCCAGGTACTTGGTAGACCTGTTTCAACACCCAGTGAAAATACTGGAAAAACTTTTTAAAAACAGATATGGAAAGTACAATCCAATCAAAACAAACAAAACCTTTGTCTAACCATGGTTCGCAGATACACAATGGTTACGCCTGGTTCCCCCAGGAAACAATCCATATCCGTAAGCTTTCTCGGCCCTGCGAGTTACGCCATGATGACTAGTAGAATGCAGGATACACAATGGTTACGCCTGGATCCCCCAGGAAACAATCCGTACCCCCAGGCAAGACTCAGCCAAGCATTTGCGCTACTATTCGCGACCTACACAGATTGCAGGATACACAATGGTTACGCCTGGATCCCCTAGGAAACAATCCGTACCCCTAGGCAAGACTCAGCCAGGCAGTTGCGCTATGCAATCATGAGAGAAAAATAAGACCATGGGTAACGCCATGGAATTCGAAGGACACTCGAGTATCATATCCGGAAAACCGACAATCAGAGAGAATAATATCGATAGAATGAATCCAAGATGTGGCCACAAATCGGATATCAAGCAGAAGGCACTTTCCATATCTTTACTTCGAAAATATGTATCATATAGTACCTTTTCAAATCACTTTCAAATATCGTACTTATATAAAATCCATTATATATAAGATTTAATTTTCAAATCAAATACTTTCCAAAATCAATAGTATATCAAATCATACTTATATAGACTTCAATTATATAAGATTTCACTTTCAAATTGAGTACCTTTTCAAATCTATAGTTTTCGAATCAATTTCATACTCATACAATCAATTTTATATAAGTTCGACAACTCCCAAATCAAGTATTTAGTAAGGTTCTCAAATTTTAATTTGTTTCAATATCAGTTCAATTTCAAAATCATATACAATTTCACCAAATTATTTCTTCTCAAATTAAATATCTTTAGTTTCAAAGTTTCCAAAATAATAGATTTAGAAAATAAATCCAATTTCCAAATCAATATAATTTAAGTCAACCAATTCATTTCCAAAATCAAATGTTTTCAAAAATCATCTTATACTTACGTAAGGTCCATCTTATATAAGGATCAAATTTTTCAAAATAAATTTCGCTATATGAAGAGCCATATGGGATTGAATATCTTTGCTTTTATGGGTTATATCTTTGTAATTTAAATTGGAAATTTTCTTTTAGTAAGCAAAGATATTCTAACCCGACAGCTTTCAATTTCAGCGTCAAAATGTATCAATGTTATTAGAATATAAGATGTACATACGTCATCATTTCGCAGAATCACATTTGATCGCTCGCTCGATCACACAAGTTCGTTTTCGAACTAGTATTGTCCATTCGACTTCCCTAATGCAGATTTCGATATGGTTTCTCGACTAGAAGCCATCAGTCTCCTTGCATAGCCATATACTATGATAGAGAATTCTAGAATCAAGTCCAAAATCCATATCGAATATTCGCCATCGAGAATCAAATGAAAAATCTTAACGCGAAATGGTGTAATTCACCTCGAACTTGTGTACTCAAACCTAGATCAAATTAATTATGCGAATAAAACAGCATACGTACAGCTTATATATTTATTCCAACTTGTTAAATATATAGTTTCATAAAGATGTTACTAAGTTAAAACATTTAACTAAACTTTATTCAAAATATTTTGAAGACCAAATTCTTTTCAAAGCATTTTGAATCTAAATTTCATATTAGAAAAATTCAAAATAGCCTTATTCATTTACTTAACAAAACAGTTTCAGCTATTTAAATCATATTACTACAAACTTTAAACATTCAAAACAAACTTATATACTTTATCGAAATACTTTTCAAAATTTCTTAGCTTTGAAGAGTTAACCTTGATTTGGAAGTACCCGAACTTCAAAATAGTCGAAGAAATCATTTTCAAATTCAAGAGTTGGAAATCAGCAACAAATCAGTAAATCAATTTTAATAGATAGGGTTATATCAAATCCAAAACTCGAGGACTGAACACCGGCTCATTTCAAATCATTTCAAATACATATACATATATCTTTCGAATATCAAATCATACTTCAAAATTTTGAAATCAAAATCGGTTTCGCAAAATCACTCGCGTAGCAATGCTACTAAAGTGGCCTTTCCCTCACTCTGAAACTCAAAAATCAATGTCGATGATGCGTGCACTCATCATCGAAATTATTTTCCAGCGACATAAGTGAGTTCTGGACTTCTATTTTCTCAAACTTCTTTTTGAAATTTCTTCGAAATCATTCGAAACTCATTAAAATCATTTGAAACATTTCTTATTTGGAAAATACTTTTAAATCATATTATTATTATATATTTCAAAATCTAAAAACCAGTTACAAAATACCGGAGTTCAATTCTCGAATTTCAAATTTCAATTCCTTTAGTTATAAATCATTTTTAGATAGATCAAATTTCTTATATAATTTTTTTTTCAAAATCCTTTCGAAACCTCAAATTCTTATTTTAAAAGGGTTTATAATCTTTATCGAAAACACTTAACTTTTATATATAGAATATAATAATTTCAATATATAAAACAATTTCTAAAATATAAACAAGCCTGATTTTTCAAAGGATGGTTCAAGAATGGATTTCAAAACAAAGATAGAAATTCAACTTAGAGGGACTCTAATCAAATATGATTCTGATTCGAAAATAAGTTCGAACGAAAATGAGATAATTAAATTTCAAAATAGAAGATGAATATACTTATATAAATCGCGGGCGACCTTAATCGGATCAACCGTGACTTCAAGAACAGATCGATGCAGAATTCCAAGAAAAATCAACATTCGATCGCAAGAGATAACGGCATCTAAACCAAAGATATAGAAATCTCCGGTGAATCAATGCCAATTGTGAAGAAGTTTCACCCCTTCACAAATCATTCAACGATTGGTGGGATCCTATTCTTATAGAGGTCATTCAAAGTGGAGTTATGGGATACTCCAGAATCAAAAGAATACAAATAGGGAGAGACAAGAATGAATTTTGGAACCGTAGGGACGTTCCAAAGTTCAAAGAAAATTCGAGTCAAAAGGAAGAGATTCAACTCGAACGAAAGTGATTCTGTAAATAAAATTACAATATATGCTAAGTTTTGCCTAGAGCCAAAGCTCTGATACCAACTGTAACGACCCGATGTTTTGGACCATTCAAATCGACAATAAATCCACACATGTCTGACTTGAATAATTCAAAATATCATATTGTTAATTTAAATTTGGCAAAACTCAGCATATGCAGTAGATAAATCAATCACAGATCACAGACACAGAGTAATACAATAATACGCAGCGAAATAGATAAAATAGTAGTTCATGAAGCTACTATATAAACATCAGAGTTAAAAATAAAATACAACAGAATATCTCAAATGCAGTGAAGTCTCTAGTACAACAGATGACTTCTCTGAACAAATCAACTAAAAGAGCTGAAAGCTGAGGCGATAGTTGGATCTCCAAAGGAAGCTCCAAACTCCAAGGGTGAGTCTCAAATGCTGTATCACTCGGTCTGACCCGAGCGTAAAGTAAAACACAAAACACTCGAGTCAGGATTAACATTCTTATATCAATAAATCCAACTCAAGTGAAATATCAACTGAAATACAAGTAACTTAAAGGATGTTTGGGATAACCATCCTCTAAGGATCCGCGGGACTATCTACAAGGTAGAAATATACACTATAACACCGTGGTCATTTCAATTAAATTTATACTTCAAAACCCAAATATCATTTCATTTCAAATATATCTATTTTACAAATAGTGTATATATAGGTTAAATAATTTATAAAGTAAAGTATTTACAATTTCCTCAAGTCTCACAAATCGATTCAAATTAACTCAAATTCCAAATTCAAATTTATTCAAAGCTCAATTCATTAATTCAATTCAATTCTAAATATACCATTTAAATTTTTAATGTATTTCAAAGCTTTAATATTGAACATTTTCAAAGTTAAATTTTACAGTTTCATATAGCTCTTGATTTAACTTTATTATTATTTAATCAGGGAATATTCACTTAATAAATTCAATATCATTTAACTAGCCTTAAATTTCATTTTTACTAAATATTTCCTTAAATTTATTTAAACAAGAAGTATTCATTAAATTATTTAAATCAAACTCAAGTTATAAATCATATCTTAAATCCCAATTCCAATAAGCTTTAAATTGGTTTAATTAAATAAAATTCTTTACTAAATTCAAATTATCTTCCCAACCTTAACTTATCCAAATTTTTACAAAAATCTATTTTGAAAGATAAATTTTCATACTTAACATATTTTATGTATTAAACTCACCTTAATTGAATTAAATATCATTATTAAATCTATATATATCCTTACCATTTATATATAAAATTTAAAAAAATCAACATTTGTTAAAACCATATATTTCTTTCCAAAACCATAGAATTCAATTTCAAAATATTTATAATATATGGACCAACGGTGTTTGTATATATATTTATCATATGGTTAAGTGATACGGATATTTATCATTTCAATCCGAAATTTAAATATATACGGGTAGATATCATTTCGACCCGTAATCCCAATTTCAATTCAAATGAAAATCGCTTGGGTTTATCATTTCCACCCATAACGATTTTCTCCTATTCTAAAGTCCGTTCGGGTATGTATCATTTCAACCCATAGTGAATTCTATACTAACAGGGAACTTGCAGAGTGATAACAGATAGTACAATAAGATAACAGGCATATATCATCAATAACAATATAATATAAACAACAGGATATGGTGTCATATCCCGTAGGTGAACAGTTACAGATAATAGCATATATAACAAATTTAAATAACTACAGCAGCATATTTCAATTGTCGTTTCAATTGAAATTAAATTTAATGAATAAAAGAATGTTAATCGTGAGTGATTGCTCACCTTTCGAGGCTAGAGAAATTCGACAATGAAATGAGTTACGAATCCAAGCACGAATTCCAAAGCAAAGCAAGATTGGCACGAATTTGACGAACAAAGCTGATAAATAGGAATCGATGAGAACAAATCAAATTAGCTTGATATAAGCTGAACAAAATATACGTTATAATTTTTCTCTAAAACCAATATTTAAAACATATATTTAAAATAAGATATATATATTTTAACTTTAACACCTATAAAATAAAATTTATATATATATATATTTAGAACCCAAACTCATGTGAACTTGTCTACATAAACCAATATATAAACATGGGTATAAACTTACATACTTACTATAAAAAAAAATCAATAATTATAAAATCAATATAACTTAAATATATATGAACTCAGCAAATCATATATAAGCTTATAAACAAACAAATAGGTTATATGTGACTTATATAACTTATTTACATAATGACGGATTACATACAAACTATATAACTTTATATATACAATAAATTTTATAACTTTCATATATAACAAGATCTTAAGGTTTATTTACTTTTATATATAACGAACAGGACTTACACATTATAACACAACATATCAAATATATAAACTAATATATACAACAACATATGATTTACAGCTTATATAACTTATACATTTTAAACAACTTTATATATCTACCTGTTATGTCTACAGATCCAACTTTATTAAAAAGTCAAGTAACCTACTTTATTAAAATATATATACAACTTAACAGGTCAAATATAAACTTATATAAACTTGCATACGTATAGTAACAAACGGATTATATATATATATAACTTACATAGAATTATATATAGAGAGACATATCTATAACATATATACAAAAATCAATGTATAGTAAATAAATATATGTACTTTCTGACAATACATATAACATATATAATCAAGAAGAGAGGGCTACCAGGGTGTGAAGGCAGTGGAGGACGCAGGTGGCGGAGGTCGCACAGGCGGTAGAGGGGAGTGGAGGAACAGGCTTTAGCATGGCAAGTGGGGAGGCTCGACCTGTCAGGGGTGAGGTCGGTGATGTTCGGCCACTAGGAGAGAGTGAGGTGGTGGAAGAAGAGAGGAAGGAAGAAGCAGCCGCTGTGGGATGATGTGGTTGGGTCGGGCAAATCCGGGTTCAAAGGAGGCTGTGGCGGAGTGTTCGGGTCCGGTCAGTGGTGGTTGCGGCAACTGCTAGGGTTTCGATCGGGTTCAGGGAGAGGCTGTGCTCAGATGAGGCAGGTCGGAGTAGGTCGAGGGGGTTGGCTTGTACGTTCGTGGATCTGGGTAGGGTATGGAGGAATGGAAAGTGGTCGGCGCGTTTACTAGAGATGGATGAAGGAAAAAGGCTTGCATGGGTCGGCGAGCAAGACGGAGGGTCGAATGGAACAAGGGGAGGAGGAAGAGGCCGCACGTGAAGCTTGGTCGAGAAAAATGGTGAGCAGGCAACGTGAAGGTGGCTCGGTCGTAAGGTGAAAAAATGAAGACGCGGGTTGGCTGCTCATTTCGGTGGCTTGCGTGGGAAGTGAGAGAGGACGGAGGAGACTATGCGGAGGGATGAGCTGGATCCGGCTTAAATGAAGGAAAGAATAAATAAAAGAGGAGCAGTTTCTCAGATCTCAAATCATACGGCTATTTTATGTAGAGTAAAGTATAAAGAAATAAAGGTAGATGAATGCGAAATAAACGCATTAGTTTTTGTACGTTATAACTTTTGAAATGTCATGGGATTGCAACAGCTGTACTCTGATTGGTAAGTCAATAAATCAATTTATTTGGCTTGGGATTCACGTTCAAGTTTTAAAAAGGCAAAAGGAAAACTAACGGTCATCCTATATGGTACCGGTACGACATATCATTCTATTGTTTCCGTCGCGTACCGGATCTCAAAATACAGCAATGAATATACCGTAGAGATCGGCACGACGAGACGATCAAAACGATATACAGATATTAGTGGTACGATCACCCGATCAAAAAGTCGATAATCGGTACCAGAAATGCTGCTATTCTGCCAGAATTAAGATAAACGGAGCAATAGAAGTCCAAATTTGGAAAAACGAATTTCGCAGTCTGATTCAGAATGATCTGAATAAATTTTCTCCTGTTGACATATTTTGGTTTCGGAAAACTTTTAAATTCACTGTTATTAACCGGTTTGCTGCAAGGGGTAGGTTTTTCTTAGCAGTTTGCATCTTTAAAGTAGCACTGTCCTTATGAGCAATTCTAAGCAGGTCCTTCAACATGTGTTCTACGTCGGTGTGGGCCGTTCTCATTTCCGCTAACAGGCTGTCAGATTTAGCCTTGGATTCTACAGTGGCATCTCTTTTCACCTTCATCTTCTCTAGGTCTCCTATATATCCCTTGATGACGTTTTCATGGGTCTTTTTCTCTGACTCGAAGGATTGGATATTCATATAATTAATGTGATTAACCTTTGAGAGGGCATAGGTGAGCTTTTTCCACTTATAGCCTAAGTCAATGAGCTTTTGGATCCACTGGATGTTCTGGTCTGCTTCATCCTTTGAAATTTCTTAGATGTCATGGTCGAACATGAAACCTTGCAAGAATAGGTCACAAAAAGCATCCTACAGACGGGGCGGTATAGCAGGAAGAGGAGTTGGAGGAATAGATATTCCTTTGGAATAAGAAAGCGCGGTAGTGATCAAGGATCGCGAAGCAAGAATTTGTCGGTGAGAAGGAAGCTAGGATTCAATGTAGGGCAGACGAGTGCCAGAAGAGGAACCACAACAATCGCGTGAATCCTTATGTCGTCTCCCTTGGTTAGAGGCAGCATCTCTTCGGCCTACCTTCTATTCCTCTATCTTTCAACTTTGCAGTAATCTTCCACCTCTCATTCCCTCTCTTTTCTTTAAAATCTATCTTTGTCGGTCTCTTGACGGTCCAATAGCTGGAACGTGGCGGATATGGATCAGGAGTCTGTCCTCTTGATTCTGCAATGCTATATTAGAGCTTGCCGTATCTATCTTTTTCCATGGTACTTGAAATGAGAGGAAAGATTGTATAAGTTTTGGAATTTTAGAATGCAAATAAATGCAATGATATGTGTTCATGATCCGAGTGTAGTGTAGAGTGCTGATGACCCCCTTAAGTACGCTACGGATCATGTTGGGAAGAAAATAAAGATAGAGTCTCTCCATCTTCAACAAGGATACCCCTAAGCTAGAAGTTGAAGTTGGTAGAACCATCTTTAAGGGAATCATCGATCTTAATGTCAAAATCTCCTAAGGACCCAAAGATGTCATCGAAGGAATGAGCTAGAGGGATCGCCTCGGCCACTGGCGACATGCTTGTTTCTGCAACCTTCTTTTGAGATTTAATATTTATGTGTTTCAGATGAGGCGAGGCATGAAGCTCCATAGCTTCAGAAGATGTCTCACCAAATGATTAATACCCCTTGGGACTGCCATCATAATCACTGCTGCCTCCTTCGGTACTTTCTTCTCTATATTCTTTCTCTTCCCTCATTTATTTTTTTCCTTCTCTTCTTCCTTCGCCTTCACTTTCCCTTGGAATCGGTTGCATTCTAATGTCTTACTCCCCTTCTCTCGGAATCCTCTGGCAAAAGGCTCTTCTACTTCCCAATCGACAGGCTTATCAACTTGTGCCATACCCGACGGATCTTCAACCTTTCCTTGAGGATTATCGCCAAAGAAGCAAGCAGGGGTGGAGGATCAAGTAGGCATTTTATAGCTATTGGGAAGAGTTTTTGTAGGAATAGAGGAGCGATCAAGAAGTAGTAGAATGTACCGACGAAGGTTTTCATTGGATAGAAGGTGCGCTGTAGTGCGTTGTAGGAAGCCAAATCCTTTAAGAGTTTCTAACATCATAACATGTTTATCATGTGTATCTCGAGCAGGAATATCTATGAAAGAATTGGATAAGGAGTTAATCACTTGGACTGAAGGAGTCTGAGTGCTAAAAGAGTGAAGGAAAATACTACTAAAGAGCCAACGCCTATTGAAGCTGTATAGACACTGGATGAAGAAATACTTATTCTTGAAGTACGGACGCTTGTTGTGAATTTTATCAATAACTTTACATTAGCACCTGGCCTCGATTATCATAAGAGATGGCAAGTCTTGCTTGTGCTTGAAGCTCAGAAGATATGCTAGCTCGTTGGAAGTTGGAGGCCGTTGGAATCGGTTTGTGAACAACACGTACAAGGAACTCAGGAGAGCATACCCATTGGGGTGAACTTGGGACGAAGCCAACCCGAGTTCTTACAGAATCATATGAAGGAATAGGTTAAAGGATTGTATGGCACCGCCCAAGCAAATATATTGTTGCATGCCATATAGCCCAACGGAGGGCTGTCCGCCCATTGGTTTTGCGTTGGAAGAAGCTTGTAATGCCCCTGAATTTTAATTAACATTATTTGGGATATTTAATTGGATAAATTAAATAGAATAATGTGAATAGTTAGGGAGACGAGATTAATACATCCAATGACCGTGTCTTAATGAATGAACTAAAATAAGACTTAACTAAATTTAGAAGGAGGAATTTCCTAACGGTTAAACTTGAAAATGAGGCTACATTTCTTAGTATAAATCTCTCCCTCCACCCACCTTAATAAATTTTTACCTTCTCATTCATAACTCATCACCTACTTTCGGCAAGCCATTAAAAGCTCTAGGAAGAGCATAAATTGAAGAAAAAGCCAAGAAATTAAAGTAAGGAAATTATATTATTATCCAATAAACTAATCAAGGTGAATAATCATGTTTATCATCTTATTTTTCTCTGTTTGGATTGGCTATGGGTTATACCCGATTCATATTTGTGTCTTGGTTAGGATATAACCATTTAAACCTTTGTTTGGATAAGACATATGTGTTTTAAATGTTAATGGATTAATTAATACGTTTTTATTCGGTTTTGGCTAAATTCTAAGTGGTTTTGATCTTTATATGCTTTGAAATTTTAATATGTTAGAGAGAACGTATTAATTGATTTTCTAGAATTTTTCCAGAATTTTTCATGATATTTTAATAGTTATATATAAAATAATTTAAGGTATGGGAGTTAAATGTTTTGTATAATTATAAAGGAGAAATGGGCTTTTTCAAATTTATTTAACAAATATGGAAAGTCGACAGCAATTTTAAATATAAAATTCTGACAACCAATCAGATTTAGACAAACAAGGCATGTGGGGTACAAAAGAACTTTTTTAAAGTACAATTTTCACTATTTCAACTCTTTCGGCAAGAGCTTCCACCTTCATTCCAAACCTTCCGACAAGGTCGAAAGGTATCAAACCTTTCGACTAGGTCAAAAATCAATGCACATGGTATCAGGCAACTGGTACGTAGTGAATTGAAAGGGGTCGAAAGGTTTAGGGATGAAAGGTTAGAGCTTTCGAAGGTGATGAAACTTTGTTTTGGTTTTAAAGAAAATATGTCTGCTAGCTTTTGACATTGTCAAATGGTTTAAAAGAAAAAGGTTTCGATTGGTTTGCTTTCTTGTTTTAAATGAAACCTTTCGAAAAAGTCAAAAGGTATAGCTTTCGATAGGGTCAAAAGCATAGTTGCCGCTTCCAAACCTTTCAACCCAGATAGAGTCAAAGGTTATCTTTTGTTTCATAAAACTTGCCGCCTCTCTCCATTGATTTCGAAGGGTTGGTTCCAACACCAACACTTCACTGTTTTTGAATGGTTTCGAAGGGTTTTGACTTCGAAAGGTTTTGACTTCAAAAGGTTTTGAGTTTCATTGATTTCGAAAGGTTTTGGTTTCGAAAGGTTTTGTCTTCGAAAGGTTTCATTGCTTTCGAAAGGTTTATAAATGGTTTTATAAAGGGGGATACCACAGGCTTTCGACAAAGTCGAAAGGTGAAGCCTTTTCACTACGTCGAAAAGAAACCTTCCGACAAGGTCGAAAGGAATGGTTTTCAATGCCTTCCAAAGGCTAATGTTTATTTGCTTTCGAATGGGGCTTCATTAGAAGGGGTTTAAAGGGCTGTTTTTAGCCATTTTTTATTGAGTAAATTTTTGTAATTCGAAGGGGATACTTCGAAGGGTTACAGCATTAAACAGTTATCTTTGTTTGAATATGTAAGGGGGATCCTTATATAAATTGAATGTTATTAAACCTTGGGGACACTGGGGTGGGTTTAATGTTTTTGATACAAGTTTGGGGTTACAAACAGAAAAATGCTTTCGAAAATATACATTGGGTCTATAATTGTTTTTATTTAATTTAACCTAATTGGGGCTACCAATGGAAATAGGTTAAACAGGTGGTATACCTGGGGAAAATAAATAATCATGGGGATCATGAATTTTAATAAATAATCATGGGGATCATGATATTTTAATTGGCCAAGTGTTGGGTTCTTGGTTAACCTAGGAAAACCATGGAATGTGCAGTGGATAGCCCACATCAAATTTCTAAAGTAAAGAATGTTTTGCCAAAGGTGGTTAGCCTCGGGATTTGGCACCCAAGGGTTCATAGTCATCTTAGGAAAACTATGGAGTGTGCGGTGGATAGCCCACACCAACTTTTATAAAACAATGTACGATGGATAATCTGCATTTATTTTAAATGTATTTGGGATGGATAGTCCTATTAAATTATGACAAATAGTCATTTTAAAGAATTTAGAGGGGAACACTAATAAATTGATTTTAGATGGAAAATCTAATATATTGCTTTTAGATGGGATATCTAATAAATGGATGGATGGGATATCCAATGTATATGATTTATGGCTTTATTTCATATTATGTTAAGACTAATCATTTTAGGTGCAGGAGCATAGTAAATGATTTGCATGTTTTGTTTTGGATACTAGTGAGGGGAAAACCCATTACGCTAAGCGACGTGGTCTCACTAGCTATCTATTTCTGATAAGAGATGATAGGGGATTATTCATACCAGACTTATTGTCTGACTCAAAGTTTGTGTTTCTCCATAAACTCTCGGGTATGCAAAAATTAATTTGAGTAGTCTGAGAGTGGGAGACTTTCAGGTTTTTGGACGAATATGTTTCTGGAGACGTGCAGGAGGCAGTGTTAGCTATATAGGAGTTATTTTGTGTTTTTGCTGTTATGTACTAAGAACTGTAAAGTTCATATTTATTAGTTCTCTGATCATCATAAGCGGACATCTTCATATGTTGCTCTTATCGTATTTTGTACATGTATACGTGATCTGAATGTGGTTAACTCTGGGATTACGTAATTAAATCTTAAATTGTAATTTGCATTAAATGGGAAATTCTGTTTATTGGAAGTTTAAAATTTTTCATATTCATGTGTTTCAGTGTATCAATATTAACTATGTCGCATTCGGTCGCCAAGAAATAACAACTACGGATGGCTACAACATTAGTAGCGGGTAGTTTTGAGCCTCAGAAGGCGGGATGTTACAAAGCTCGTTGTCTTTAGGAATCTAGTGTTGCCTACAAATGTCATAAAGCATCTTCGCAGTTAGAATCATTAGGATCTACTCAAGTAGATCATCTAGGACTCTTAAATTGATATACTAGTTCAAAGGAGGAGGTGGATTTAGCATAGGTTTTGCTGAAACCACCATCCCTTGTAACTCGGTAGTGATTGAATGCCTAGGCCCGACATGTAGTGTAGGTGATGCCTGAGTTGTAGAGGACCCAGCTTCGAGAGAAATTGATGGCCCGACGCTAGTATGAATCTAGGCAAATGACGAGTCGTTCTGAATAAGAAAACTTTGTGTTCAACACGGTCAGATATGGTTTATTCTGGAATTTATTTTAAATTTAAACCCGTGTGACCGACGTCCAAAATCCAATGGATGTTAGCGTGTGCTGACTAGTTGGATTCTAAACCTGAACTGGGGTAAGTGAAATTGTTAATCTATGCAATATGAGTCATGTATCATGTACACAACCAACGAACCATCCTTTGTAGATAGCTCGCTCATGCTAGAAAAACGAGCCACGCATGACAGAACTGTGCATCGGATCTTGCCCATTATGCTTGGATAATCGATAACGATACTATTGTTAGGAGGGATGTGAAATTTTTTCTTTTATAGGAACACTAGAAGTGCATAAATTGGAAATTCCAGGTGATTTAATCATTCAAATTTGGAAGATAATCCAGTATGACCGTTCTTAGAAAAGAACCGTCCTATTGGTATTCAAACAACAGTTCGTAATTGGCTGAATTTTGATAAAAGTTAGTCAAATACTTTGGAACTCGAAGATTAGGGGTTAGAGTAGTTGAGCATCTCTCAGGAATAACTTGAGTAAGCCCAGAGTTGAACCCGAATTCATCCCAAGTAGTGCCCTAGGAAAACCTTGCCTCTACTTCGACCAAACCCTAATCAAGAGCCACCTGGATTACCGCAACCGTCACCAATAGTCATAATGTGGAAGCGCCTCCAACCTTGATTTATTCGGGTCTGGGTTTGTACTAAAAAGCGGAGAAGATTGTTGGCAAATCGGTAACGTCAACGAAGTGGCCGATGGTAGTTTTCTGGTGGTGGTGACGTCTTCAAGAAGGTGGCAGCAACATTAAGGAAGCTATGACAGTCAGTTTTCTGGTCCAAGAGCAGAGCTTGCAAGAAATTGGTATAAGCAAGGAAGTCTAGGGAGAAAGCAATCAGGCAGGAGCAAACGTGGAAAGTGAAGGGAGAATTTTCTAAGTCCGTAGAACTTATAGTACTTGGTAATGAGTAAATGTACTCAATACCGAGAAGAACTACTCGGTACCGAATTAATTTTTTGGGTGAATTTGAGAAAGAGCGGAGGGAGGAGAAACATATTTGGTTAAGGCACGAAACGATATCCAAAGCACAGACCTCATCCTTCGCATGAAGAATGGAATCACTACTACTTAAAGCGATCAAACTGGAACCCATGGAACAGAGACAACACGTTGAAGTGATCCTTGAATAACCAACTGACATACACAAATAATAGAATGCTTGTCTAGTTCTCGAGCATGCTTTGTTTTCAATAAAAGCATACTCTGGGAGCAAGGGTTATCCGGCTTTTTACCAAGTAGACTTGTTATAGTAGATGAAACAAAAATCTCATAATAAGTGGTTGAATAGAGCTTTATATTATTTCATGTGTTGTTATTGTAATGAAAGAAATAATGGGAGCATACAATATGACGCTTATTTGCAGAAGCATCAAATTATGAAAGTTTGCTTTCGAATATGTACCAAATATTATTTATTAAATAATTATTATTTACATTATTGAATGAAAATAGGTATAGTTTTATTTTAATATGAATATTTTGAATATTTGAAATAAATCTATCTATTCAAAAATGGCATTTTTTTTCCTTAACTATAGTGATGCATCAGCTAGAAAATATAGAGTATCTAAACTGATGTGATAATGTAATAAAATAATTTTATTATTGAGCTAATGTTCATTTATATTAATGTGGAAACCCATCTTTCTGACCCTTGAGAACAACACTTAACACATCCTCGATGTTCGTGTGTTGTTGCCCAAGCATCCAAAAGATTAGTTGTCATGGGGTAAAATAAAGAACTGAACAGAATAGAATAAAAAATCTCACAGCGGAACGGTTAAATATAATACAACAATAATATAGTGCATAAGGTTACTCCTTAAGATGGAGTTATCGAAGTTACACAGAAGTAATAATAGCAGCCTGGGCAGTTATATACCCCGCCTTTATGCTTGCTGAACCAAAATACACACATAACTAACATAACAGTGGAAATATATAACTAAATAGATAAGGAACCTCCTTCTTGTCCATTATCTTCAAAAGAGCACAAAGTAACCTACTACTTTCGGACTACTCAAAAATAATTAAGTACACGAGAGTTTAGGTAAAACAAACAACTCATGTCAGACAATAAGTCTGGTATGAGCAAAACTTAAACAAATGGTGGAAATAAATAATTAATATGTGAGACCATGAAGCCATCTACGGAACGGGTATCCCTTTACAATAACAAAATTCAACCACAAGTAATGGGTATAAATAATTAAACATCGCGAAGTGTGCAAGGCACTTCCCAATGCAATTAAGAAAGAATTAAATTCAAAGGTTTTGAATCAAAGGGAAGGAAAGGTTTCCAACAAACGACTAGGAAGGCGCGCCCCTCTTATCGAAAGTATGCCTTTGGAATATAATTGAGAACTACGATGGCTCACGGAAACCTCCAAGCCGGACTCCACCAACCTTTATCGAGAATCCGAGTATTTCACATCATAGTGCGCATATAACGAAACCAATCTAAAGTAGATATGATATTACCCTAATGGGAGCTGAAAGGGAGTGCGAATTAAGGATCTTAAGGCTAATTTAACACTAATGGGAGGGTGAATAGTGTTTAATGGATTCTAAAACTTATATGGACTAAATTAAAATTATGACACCAACAAATGCAGAACTTAATCACAGAACAATCACAGAATCAAACACAGATGCAGTAAAAGGAAAGAACACACCGGATTTTATACTGGTTCGGAGTTAGCCTACGTCCAGTCCTGCACCAAGGAAAACACCTCGTACAGATTTTTATTATACCAATGTCAAGATTACAATCCTCAATTTCTAAAGGCCTTGAGGTACCCTCCTGTCTTCGAGTCCGGGGCAAACTCTCTTGATTTACGGGACACAAGATCACCCAATTGATTTCCAGGCACAACCACACCTTATAGAGAAACTCGATAAACTTTTGATTACAAATTGATCCTATAACTCTGAATAGCACTTTGATCTTCGAGAGAGGGCAGAGAATCAAACAAGAATGAGATTCTAATTTGATTCACTTGAGAATTTGGCAGAATTTTGGCACGATCTTAAAAATTGGAAAATTATAGAATAAGGATTTGTTGAGAAGAAGGAGTGAAGAAAATAAGAAAATAGTTAGTTAAAAAATTCGTTTATGAAGACTATTTATAGACTAGTAACAGTCATAACCATTCGTGAAGAGATTTAAACGAATAGACACTTCTTTTGATTGACACTTTTGAATTTAACGGTCACCATGTCGACATGGGGTATCCCATGATGTCGACATCCCTTAGTTAAAAACAATGTAAAATTTGTTTTGAAAATGGTATTGAAAGGAAAACAAGATGAAATGATTCTGGAGTAAAATAAACTAATTTTCCTATGTTTTAAAATAAAGAGGAGTAGAAAAATATATTTTTAGAATGTATATATAAATTTGATTTTAAATCTCAAGTATATATATATTATAAAAGAATATTTAAAAATCAGAAGATAGTTTTAAAAACAAAAGAAGTTTAAAACACGAGTTTATTTAAAAAAACAAAGAATATTTTAAGGCTAAAACATCTTTTTGAAAATCATTTGAAAATATAATTTTTAAGTCTAAAACATTTTGAAAAGCAGTTTTGAAAATCATTTTGAAAAACCATTTTGAAGTCGTATTGCAATCTTCTTCCTGCAGAATATCTCATCACATCAGGACTCGAGAACTTGTACAAAACCAGGATGTTCATAGGTTTGTAAGCCACTCGTCGTAGGTTTGTAAGCTACTTGTCGTGGGTTTGTAAGCCACTAAGAAGATAGAAATGAGTTCCATTCCAAATGAAATTTGGAATGAAGATTTCTGTGCTATTATGAAGTTTTAACAAAAACTAGACACTTATCTTGAAATCTTGATCTTGATACTCTAGAGTCTTCAATCTTGATATCTCCATTCTGAATCTTGAGTCTTGAGTATTTATATTGATCAGCTTTCAGTAATCAATAATTGAATATATATATATATATCCTGCATAGTTCCTGCATATACATATCTATGTAGACAATAGTGTTAGTATATATTTTATAATAAGATAAGTTAAAAAGGTTATTGCCATCAAAACCAACATCTCAGTTCCTAACAATCTCCCCATTTTGATGATGACAACCTGTATTTATAAAATATACTTACCATCCAATAACTCCTATCATAACTCCCCCTTACTCCATGACTCGCCTTACTCCAATCATAACTTCCCCTTACTCCAAGCCAACTACTATTTTATAACTTCTCCCCCTTTGTCATCAACAAAAACTTCTTACTAATAAATTCCCTGAACTTGATATAAGATAATCAACCATAATACAATAGAGTAATCCATATATAAATGTAATAAGTGCTAAGTGTGATCATAAGTATGAAATGTGATTATAAATGTGAAATGTGAAAATGAGTGTGATCATAAGTGTAATCCAGAAGTAAATCAATCATCATCCAATCATATTTACAGTAATTATTCAATCCAATCATATATACAAACCACACCAAATGTTTTAAATAAGTCAAGTCAATCAAGTTTAAAACACACCAATCAAATCAAACAAAGAACATACAGAATGACTAGACATTCCTTGGTACTTCCACCCATCCATCTTCTCCAAATATAGGGTCTGCTTTGATGGCATCCCATTCTTCTTTATCTTTGTCGAGAGTGACTGGTGGATTTCCTTCGAGATCGTCCTTGTTAAGGGCTGAGATCATCCAAAGAAGGGCGTCGAAATGTCTCTCTTGCTCCTTGATCATCTGCATTTGACTCAATTCTAAGTGACGCTGAATACGAAGTATGAATGTAAGAATATTCTTGAAGAAAGTGAGAGTTTCCTCAAGATTATCACTTAGATTCTTAATCGGAGAAGCCATAATTCAAGAAATAGGAAGAAATATGAAAGCGAGTGATTAGAAATGAAGTTTGATAATTTATTCTGGAAAAAACAGGTATAAATAGGGATAGAAAGTCGTTTAAAATGAATAGACACAAGTTAGTTACATTAAATTAAAATTTGAAAGTGTAACTACTTTCTGCCCGTTGCATGTCGACATGAGGGGATGGGGGATGTCGACATGCCTCTACCTAAAGTGAAAATTTGTTTTGTTTTGAATATTATGAAAAAATCTATGCAACTAAAATATGTATAATATAAAAACAAGCAATTACAGAGACAAGTGAAGTTGAATAACAGGAAATAAAAGATTTCATTAATGATTTTAGTCAACATTACATAAATAATATAATATTAACTAAAATAAAGGAAAATACATGGATAGAACTTGAAGCAAACAAGATACTAAAAATAATTAGATGAAGATGAAGAAGGTGATAGTCCAAGCTATCTACTAACTTTCCCAACGAACTTGTTGATTTTAGTGGAAATCTTATCCATTTTCTTACTTATAGATCTTTTGAGCGTCTTTTGATTTTCCACTATAATTCTTTGGTTATTGAGAATGGTCTTATTGGATGGATTAGCGGGATTAGTATGATATTCAATACTCTCTAAGGAAGTTTCTCGATCTTCCTCTTCCTCCTCTTCAATTTTGCAATGACCCTCTTTTTCTACCTTCATTTTGTAAGGATTTTTTTTTTACAAAGTGATATATATATATATCATATATTAACAAACATCTTTCCCCAGGGTCATTTTTCTTTTTCCAATAAACAAACTTTATCCAGGATCAAAAGTTTTACTAATATAGATATATCAGTGCAACCACAAGGACATGCACACACATATGAAGATGCTTGTGCCCCTCTTGTTAGATCAGGTTATGGCAAATAAGAGGTTATATTGATTGATTAAATTTAATCAATCCCAACATAGCTAAATTTCGTTTATGTAATAAAATTGTTTGTTCAAATAGGTAACAACATGATTTTTGTTCTTTGATAGCTTGCTGGACCCTCTATGAAATATGATCCATAGAACCCAGATAATTATGTTATGATTATCTGTAAAATTAATAATAGAGTTTCTGTGCTTTGAAAATGATATAAGCTTCTATCATTTCTTATGTTTGCTTTCCTATAAATCTACCCTATATGCAAACTCATATCTGGGGTATTTTTAAATGAATTATCATATTCCAGAGGCTTGATTCCTTGATGCCATGATACTAAGCTAAATGAAATGCAATCCAGGTATAGACAATGGCATGAGGTAAATGGCAATTCTGAAAACATGCAGACTCCTAATTCTCTTACTACATGCCTTTATGTTCTGGATACATTTTTCACTAAGTAAGATTTTCTATGTTGATCTTCAAGACCCAACTGTTTCTACTTTTTCAATCCTTAAAATTATTCATAGACTTCAAGATTTGACTAATACATTTATAAAATGTGATTCTACTATTTGCTTACATCCTTACACAGTTTACTTACAAAATTAAAGATAAAACCTTTCAACCTTCCAGATAATGAAACTCAGATAATTTAAATTCCAGTCACAAGTTAAATTCTTAACAAAATATTTAACCAAATATCCAACATCACTCAGTACTTGCTACAATGGAAATTTCAAAATATCAATACATGCAGATTTCATCTTTTAAGCTCTTATCTATCTAATTCTAGCATGCTATAATCTTCTTCTCAATGCTTTGCTTCTACTCCTACCTAGAGGCTGCTGTTCTTTAAAAAGCATTTGAAGCTGCCTCATTTTAAATGAGACACCCCAGATGCCATTAGCACACTAGGGTCAGACACATGTCTGGTATGAGAAAATCCACTAAAGCAATTAATTAATTAAGTTAAAATTGAATTAAGTACATATACATGAAGTTCTGCCCTTTGAAAACAAGTAATACTTGTGTGCATGTTCTGTGTCATTGTGCATGTGTACACTTTAACCTTTCTTTCCAGAGACTTTGTATAGATATGGCACATACACTCAGGCATTCAATATAAATCAAATAATCATTCCTACCAAACAGAAAATAACCAATATGAGTTAAATCATTCATTCTTTCCTCATATTTCATTTCTGGGAAAACTCTAGTTTATCATCATATCAAATATTCTCCCCTTGATATATTTATCTACCCTGGTCTCATCTGCAATTTTATGAATCAATGGACACACTGTAATGAACTAATTCACTCCATTACACAAAGATCTCAGGACTTGAACAAGCCATGTGTCAACTTGTATTACTCAAGAACACAAGTCATTCCTGCAGTAATCTTGACCCCATTTCCTAATCAAGTTCTTAGGTACTTTCTCTTTTTAGATTTTTCAGGGCAAACCCAATCAGTGAGTCACTTTACAAAAACAAGCATTCATCTCATAGCATTCCTCATCATTCTCATAAACAAACAGAGACAACCAAGCAATTTAAGTATTGGTACTTATTAAAACATGTTCTTGCAATTTTAAAGAGATATAGACAACCAACTTTGGTTTATGGCTCTATGGGAAGACTTTATTGCAAACATCTGTGCTTTAGTTAACTCAGATTGACCAAGCTTCCTAAATCACAAAATCTATTTGCTGGGTGGGTATTGTATATTTTCTTTGAATCAGGAGTGTCAGCACATAGGCAAGCCTATTGCACTCCTAATTCCTTTTCATTTTAAGCCTCAGCACATATACATATGTATATTGCAGCCTATATGCTTATCAGTCCTTCTGGTTTGAGCCAAAACCAACATTACTTGCTTATATTCAACATTTTTATTTTCTGGGTATTTATTTATATTTCTATCCAATATCATATCAGAAAGAGATCTGGGTTTTTAAATTACTTATTCATGCATACTGATCATATTAAGAATATTCACAGAATAAAACAAACAGAACAACCATCAAGCATTAAAGCATTCTTAATTTCTAAAAAAAACAATCACATACTCTTTTGAGAAAAATTAATTTATAACAGGCTGCCTTCTTTAGGACTTAGTGCCTTAAGTTTTTGAGTGAGTTTTCTCACCTAGCTCTCTCCTTTGCTTTCTTAATTAATTGATAACTTCTGCTCTAGCCTCAAGCTCTCTTCCTTCACTTGCCTTATGTTTTTATATGGTGTTTTTTTTTCAAAGTTCTTTTTGAGAAGGAGAGGAGGCTGCTGCTTATAAATATACAGAGTTCTCCTTAGGGTTTTGGGTATTGGCTAAAGCCATTTTTGCCCACCAGAAAATCATGTTATCTGCATTTTATTTGAACCCAAGATTCTACCCTCCCCGGCTTAATTTGGTGAAGAGAAAAGTGGTTATCTACTTTGGTTATTTTCAGAAATCTTGCTTTTCCATACAATGCTTTTTCTCTTGTCTATTTGCATGCTAAATGTGTGATCTGATTTCCAGCAATATTATATACATATTTCTTTCTTTCTTAATTCAGCCCATACAAAATACATTTTTGTTTTCCTCCCATTTTCTATTTTTAGCCTTTACTTTATTATCTGGTGTTTTTCTTCTTATTTACCCACCAGAGAAAAACATATTTGTGTGTCTCTTATTACTAGTTTAATTCTAATACTTAGTTAGTATACTTACATATATGTTTTACAGACAATAACTTATATCCATATATACTTCTATATTATTTTATTCTGATACACATATGCACATGTATACTTAATTACATTTTGTGTGTTTCTGCATATAGCACATTTGAGGGTTTTCTTCCTTTATCAGTAAATATATATATATATATATATATATACAAATATATACATTTTCCCATACATAGCATCATGTGCACATTCATAGTATCCAGGGATGTAGCTTTACTCATGTGTATTTTCTGTGCACAAATGCACATCATTTTATTACACCATATCAAGCTATCTCATCTTTCCCTAAAACATGGTTTTAAAAACTGTTTAAAAATTATTTTAAACTTATTTATATATATTTTTTTTCAAGATAAATTCCTAAAATCTTGGGTCATTACATACACCCCACCTTTTAGGAATTGTGTCCCACAATTTTCCAAGCTTAAATCAGAAATCAAGTACTCCTCAACCATTTAGATTTCTTGTTCTATGATAATAACTAAAAATACATGCATCCAAAAGAAAAGCAAATAAAAAAAATAGATTTACCTCTAATCTGAGAATAGCTTAGGGTAGCTCATCCTAACCTTGTCCTCTAATTCCCATGTGCAATCACTGGGATCAAGACTCCACTGTACTTTCACAAGTTTCAGTGATTTATTTCTTAATTTCTTCACATCCTTTGCTAAAATTCCTATTGGACCTTTTTCATATATCAAATTAGGATTTATTTGCACTTGGGTTGGGGTCTCCAGAATTTCTGCCTTGTCATGTACCCACCTTCTCAGTTGTGATACATGAAAAACATCATGTATGCCTTGCATGTTTTCTGGAAATTCCAACTTATATGCCAAGGGACCAATTCTTTCCAGAATTTTGTATGGTCCAATATATCTCGGGGTTAACTTGCCTTGTTTCCCAAATCTCAACACATTTTTCATAGGTGAGATTTTGATGAAAACAAAATTTCCCACTTCATATTCTACCTGCCTCCTTTTCTTGTCTGCAAATTTCTTTTGCCTATCTTGTGCTGCTGCCATTCTTCTCCTTATCAACTCAATTTTGTCCTTAGTTTCTTGTATGTATTCAGGCCCTAAAATAACCCTTTCTCCTGCTTCCACCCAACAAACAGGTGACAAACAAGGCTTACCATATAAGGCTTCAAATGGAGCCATTCCTATGGTGCTTTGATAGCTGTTGTTGTATGTAAATTCAACTAGATGAAGATGATCTTCCCAGTTGCTCCCAAAATCCAATACACATGCTCTCAACATGTCCTCCAAAACCTTGTTTACTACCTCAGTCTGCCCATCTGACTGAGGATGGTAGGCAGTACTTAAACATAGTTCACTTCCCATTGCTTTTTGAAAGCTTCTCCAGAATTTCAAAGTGAAGATGGTATCCCTATCACTCACAATGGTTTTGGGAATTCCATGCAATTTTACCACTTCCTTCATAAAAATTTGAGCTAATTTTGGTGCTTTCCTTTCTGACTTGACTGGGATGAAGTGTGCTACTTTAGTTATCCTATCAACTATCACCCATATACTTGTATTTCCTCTCTTAGATCTAGGTAACCCATCTATGAAATCCATAGATACATCTTCCCACTTCCACTGTGGTACACTAAGAGGCTGCATCAACCCTGATGGCCTTTGGGTTTCAGCCTTGACTTGTTGGCAAGTCATACATTTGGCAATGTATTAGCTACATCAGATTTCATCCCCTTCCACCAGAAGTCTCTTTTCAAATTTTGGTACATTTTTGTGTTGCCTGGGTGTATGGAGTATTTACTTCTGTAATATTCATTCAATATCTCTTTCTTCAATTCGGTGTCCTTTGGCACACACATCCTATTTTGGTATCTTAGATAACCATTTCTATCAATATGGTAATTCATCACTTCCTCCCCTTTTGAGAGGAGAATTTTCTTCTCTAATAAGTTTGCATCCTGTCCTTGCATTTTTTCTACCTTCAGAATTAAATCTGGTTGAAGTGTCATTAAGCTTAACTTCCCTTTATTTTCTTATGCACCATGTATCTGCTCATCAATGTGCACACAACCATTCTCCCCAATTTCTAACTCAGTTAGCAAAGACAAGTCCTTAAATTCTTCTATCATCATCATAGCCAATTTAGCATGCTGTCTACTTAGAGCATCTGCAACTTTGTTTGCTTTGCCTGGTGTATAGAGTATGTCAAAGTCATAGGCAGCTAAGAACTCCACCCATCTATGTTGCCTCATGTTCAAATCTTTTTGTGAAAATAAATATTTTAGAGACTTGTGGTCAGTGTAAAGTTCAAACTTAGTGCCTAACAAATAATGTCTCCAAAGTTTCAAAGCATAGATCACAGCTGCTAATTCAAGATCATGTGTGGCATACCTAACTTCATGGGGTTTAAGTTGTCTGGAGGCATATGCAATGACTTGGCCTTGTTGCATCAACACTGCACCCAAGCCAAATCCACTAGCATTAGTGTATACAACTAATTCTTCATTTCCATGAGGTACCTTTAAAATTGGAGCATTCACCAATGCCTCCTTCAACTGTTCAAAAGACTTTTCACATTTTTCTGACCAAACAAAAGATTGGTTCTTTCTGGTTAGGTTAGTAAGTGGTGTAGAAATTTTTGAAAAATCTTTTATAAACCTCCTATAATACCCTGCCATCCCCATGAATGACCTCACTTCACTCACAGTGCTTGGCCTCTTCCTTGCTTGGATAGCCACTACTTTATTGGGGTTCACAGAAATTCCTTGGGAAGATATAACATGGCCAAGAAAATGCACTTCTTCTTTCCAAAATTCACATTTCGAGTATTTTACCTTTAAGTCTTTTTCCCTTAGTCTAGACAAAACCATGTGCAGATGACTTTCATGCTCCTCCATTGTTTTGGAATAAATTAAAATGTCATCTATAAAAATAAGCACAAACTTGTCTAAATAATCTCTAAAGGTTCTGTTCATTAAATCTACAAAGTATGATGGTGCATTGGTCAAGCCAAATGGCATAACCAAAAATTCATACAACCCATATCTAGTGTTAAAGGCAGTGTACTTGATGCTTGATTCTTCCACCTTCATTTGGTGAAAACCAGACGCTAAATCCATCCTAGAGAATACTCTTGCTCCAGCCAATTGATCAAAAAGATCATCTATTCTTGGCAGTGGGTATTTATTTTTAATGGTTACTTTGTTTAATTCCCTATAATCTATGCAGAGTCTCAAAGTACTATCTTGTTTCTTAACAAACACCACTGGTGCCCCCCAGCAAGAATTACTGGGTCTTATAAACCCTTATTTTCTAATTCCTCTAATTGTTTCTTTAATTCTTTTAGTTCATTTGGCCCCATTCTTGTTGGCTTTTTTATCACTGGGCTTGCTCCTGGGACTAAATGAATTTGGAATTCCACTGGCCTATGGTTTGGAACACCATTAACCTCCTCAAAAACATCCAAGTATTTATTGACTATGGGAATTTCCTCGATAATATGTTCACTGAAATCTTTTCCCAAATCAATCAAATGACACAATTTTCTTCCCTTGGACACTTCACACAAAATTGTGGTCCTCTGGTTTCCATGGTTTTGCAATGATATGGTGGATGAGTCTAAGTTAATTATGGCCTTGAATTGCCTTAACCAGTCTACTCCCAAAATAACACCTATATTTGGGTAATTTAAAACATATAAATTGGAAATAAAAGTATCTCCTCCTATGTTTAATCCCACATCCACACAGATCATGTTTAAAACACTAGAACTTCCCAGTGGACTTTGTATATGTAAAGGGGTTTCAACCAATATGCAACTTAATTTCAGCATTTTAACTAATTCATAGGAAATTAAGGAATGAGTTGCTCTAGTATCATATACTACTGCTATGGGTACATTACAAATAAATAGTGTACCTTCCACTTGACTGTGCTTCTTAGCATTCATCTCCACTGTTCTGGCTTTTTCTTCCAAGTTTGCTAATTTTCCTTGTTGCTTATTCTCAGGACAATTTCTTTTCATATGCCCTTCTTTCCCACATAAATAACACTTGAAAGCTCCTCCTTTCAATTCTGGACATCTTGGTTTGATATGTCCTTCTTTTCCACATTGATGGCACACAATCTTCTTGGTTTCCTTAGCTTTAATATCCCCAGTACACTTAGTAATGGCCTCTTCTTTCTTCTTATCATAAGGATGATATCTCCCCTTACCCTTCTTACTGTTATTGTTCTTGAAATTTCTGAATTTTTCCCTTTCCTTGTCATGCTGCTCCAACCTCAAAGCTAAGTCTATCACATGGTCAAAGGTCCTGTCAGCATAGGGTAACATGGCTCTGCTAAGTCCTGGGTTCAAACCTTTTATGTACCTATCATTTTTGGATGCTTCATCTGCTACAAGCATTGCTCCATATGTGGAAAGCCCTTCAAACTTTTGAGTGTATTCTGTGACAGTCATAGTTCCTTGCCTAAGCCTAATAAATTCTTCTAGCAAGGTAGTCTTAGCTGATGCTGGTACGAACCTTGCTTCCAACATCTCTTTGAATTGATTCCAAGTGATTTCATTCTCATTTCTTCCTGCAATGATTACTTCCCACCAGCTTAAAGCTACTCGTTTTAGCTGTCTCGAAGCCACTTGCCTCTTTCTTTGATCATCAAGTTGCATGTCATTGAAAATTCTATCCAATGTTCTCAACCATGCTTGAATTTCCATAATACTCTCTGTCCCTTCAAAGCTTTTGCCTCCTAAATGAGTATATGTCTTAAGTAATTTTGAGAGTTCTTCATAGGGATTTTCTTGCCTTTGTCCTGCCCCATCCCTAAATGCTCTCACCAAGTCTTGCAGATTGACCATTGGTGGTCCATTGGAAGATCCTGCTCCCTAATTTGGTGGTCTTCCTACCATAGTTTGCTAATAATAATTTACATAGCTGGTTAGTTTGATTGGTAATTTTTATTATTTCAGTGGTTTTATTTACACTGAAAACATTGTTAATTATTTAGTCTCTTTAAATTTTTATTTCTATCAGAGAACTTGATATTTATTTTCTGCTATGTTTAATAACATAGCTCTGATACCAAATGCAATGACCCTCTCTTTTCAACCTTCATTTTGTAAGGATTTTTTTTTTACAAAGTGATATATATATATATATATATATATATCATATATTAACAAACATCTTTCCCCAGGGTCATTTTTCTTTTTCCAATAAACAAACTTTATCTAGGATCAAAAGTTTTACTAATATAGATATATCAGTGCAACCACAAGGACATGCACACACATCTGAAGATGCATGTGCCCCTCTTGTTAGATCAGGTTATGGCAAATAAGAGGTTATATTGATTGATTAAATTTAATCAATCCCCACATAGCTAAATTTCGTTTATGTAATAAAATTGTTTGTTCAAATAGGTAACAACATGATTTTTGTTCTTTGATAGCTTGCTGGACCCTCTATGAAATATGATCCATAGAACCCAGATAATTATGTTATGATTATCTGTAAAATTAATAGTAGAGTTTCTGTGCTTTGAAAATGATATAAGCTTCTATCATTTCTTATGTTTGCTTTCCTATAAATCTACCCTATATGCAAACTCATATCTGGGGTATTTTTAAATGAATTATCATATTCCAGAGGCTTGATTCCTTGATGCCATGATACTAAGCTAAATGAAATGCAATCCAGGTATAGACAATGGCATGAGGTAAATGGCAATTCTGAAAACATGCAGACTCCTAATTCTCTTACTACATGCCTTTATGTTCTGGATACATTTTTCACTAAGTAAGATTTTCTATGTTGATCTTCAAGACCCAACTGTTTCTACTTTTTCAATCCTTAAAATTATTCATAGACTTCAAGATTTGACTAATACATTTATAAAATGTGATTCTACTATTTGCTTACATCCTTACACAGTTTACTTACAAAATTAAAGATAAAACCTTTCAACCTTCCAGATAATGAAACTCAGATAATTTAAATTCCAGTCACAAGTTAAATTCTTAACAAAATATTTAACCAAATATCCAACATCACTCAGTACTTGCTACAATGGAAATTTCAAAATATCAATACATGTAGATTTCATCATTTAAGCTCTTATCTATCTAATTCTAGCATGCTATAATCTTCTTCTCAATGCTTTGCTTCTACTCCTACCTAGAGGCTGCTGTTCCTGAAAAAGCATTTGAAGCTGCCTCATTTTAAATGAGACACCCCAGATGCCATTAGCACACTAAGGTCAGACACATGTCTGGTATGAGAAAATCCACTAAAGCAATTAATTAATTAAGTTAAAATTGAATTAAGTACACATACATGAAGTTCTGCCCTTTGAAAATAAGTAATACTTATGTGCATGTTCTGTGTCATTGTGCATGTGTACACTTTAACCTTTCTTTCCAGAGACTTTGTATAGGTATGGCACATACACTCAGGCATTCAATATAAATCAAATAATCATTCCTACCAAACAGAAAATAACCAATATGAGTTAAATCATTCATTCTTTCCTCATATTTTATTTCTGGGAAAACTCTAGTTTATCATCATATCAAATATTCTCCCCTTGATATATTTATCTACCCTGGTCTCATCTGCAATTTTATGAATCAATGGACACATTGTAATGAACTAATTCACTCCATTACACAAAGATCTCAGGACTTGAACAAGCCATGTGTCAACTTGTATTACTCAAGAACACAAGTCATTCCTGCAGTAATCTTGACCCCATTTCCTAATCAAGTTCTTAGGTACTTTCTCTTTTTAGATTTTTCAGGGCAAACCCAATCAGTGAGTCACTTTACAAAAACAAGCATTCATCTCATAGCATTCCTCATCATTCTCATAAACAAACAGAGACAACCAAGCAATTTAAGTATTGGTACTTATTAAAACATGTTCTTGCAATTTTAAAGAGATATAGACAACTAACATTGGTTTATGGCTCTATGGGAAGACTTTATTGCAAACATCTGTGCTTTAGTTAACTCAGATTGACCAAGCTTCCTAAATCACAAAATCTATTTGCTGGGTGGGTATTGTATATTTTCTTTGAATCAGGAGTGTCAGCACATAGGCAAGCCTATTGCACTCCTAATTCCTTTTCATTTTAAGCCTTAGCACATATACATATGTATATTGCAGCCCATATGCTTATCAGTCCTTCTGGTTTGAGCCAAAACCAACATTACTTGCTTATATTCAACATTTTTATTTTCTGGGTATTTATTTATATTTCTATCCAATATCATATCAGAAAGAGATCTGGGTTTTTAAATTACTTATTTATGCATACTGATCATATTAAGAATATCCACAGAATAAAACAATCAGAACAACCATCAAGCATTAAAGCATTCTTAATTTCTAAAAAAAACAATCACATACTCTTTTGAGAAAAATTAATTTATAACAGGCTGCCTTCTTTAGGACTTAGTGCCTTAAGTTTTTGAGTGAGTTTTCTCACCTAGCTCTCTCCTTTGCTTTCTTAATTAATTGATAACTTCTGCTCTAGCCTCAAGCTCTCTTCCTTCACTTGCCTTATGTTTTTATATGGTGTTTTTTTTTCAAAGTTCTTTTTGAGAAGGAGAGGAGGCTGCTGCTTATAAATATACAGGGTTCTCCTTAGGGTTTTGGGTATTGGCTAAAGCCATTTTTGCCCACCAGAAAATCATGTTATTTGCATTTTATTCGAACCCAAGATTCTACCCTCCCCGGCTTAATTTGGTGAAGAGAAAAGTGGTTATCTACTTTGGTTATTTTCAGAAATCTTGCTTTTCCATACAATGCTTTTTCTCTTGTCTATTTGCATGCTAAATGTGTGATCTGATTTCCAGCAATATTATATACATATTTCTTTCTTTCTTAATTCAGCCCATACAAAATACATTTTTGTTTTCCTCCCATTTTCTATTTTTAGCCTTTACTTTATTATCTGGTGTTTTTCTTCTTATTTACCCACCAGAGAAAAACATATTTGTGTGTCTCTTATTACTAGTTTAAATTCTAATACTTAGTTAGTACACTTACATATATGTTTTACAGACAATAACTTATATCCATATATACTTCTATATTATTTTATTCTAATACACATATGCACATGTATACTTAATTACATTTTGTGTATTTCTGCATATAGCACATTTGAGGGTTTTCTTCCTTTATCAGTAAATATATATATATATATATATATATATATATATATATACACACATATATACATTTTCCCATACATAGCATCATGTGCACATTCATAGTATCCAGGGATCTAGCTTTACTCATGTGTATTTTCTGTGCACAAATGCACATCATTTTATTACACCATATCAAGCTATCTCATCTTTCCCTTAAACATGGTTTTAAAAACTGTTTAAAAATTATTTTAAGCTTATTTATATATATTTTTTTCAAGATAAATTCCTAAAATCTTGGGTCATTACAAATTTCCATTCCTTCCTCTTCTTCTTCTTCTTCCTCCATTTCTTCCATCTCTTCGTGAGCAAGCCTTTCTTCCTTTTCCGTAAGTGTTTCATATGGTTGAAACACTAATGAAATTTGCATAAGGATAATGTTTCCATAGTTGAACACTTTTCTATTTATAAATTCTTCCATTTTGAAATCAACTCCAAAGTAATTAAAAATCCGAGTGAGATAAATCCCATGATATAATGTGTTTTCACCCATAGTAAAATTCTTGGGCCTTAGTTCATCCAAAATAACTTGAGCCCAATTGATATCATAATTTCCAAAAATTGCAAAAAGAGCTTTACAAACTTTCAAAGTTGGTTTGTTGTAGTTTCCCGACCTTGGTATAAGGGTGTGTTGAATAAGAAGGTTAACAATTCTTGCTTTTGGATGAAAATAACGATTTTTGAATTCAAAATTGTCATCCCCTTCAAAGATGTGATGAAATGTCTCTCGATCATTTTCATTTATTTGAAATTCCGAGAGATTCATTCCGGTATACTTGCATCCCAAAATATTTCCTAAAATTTCACAATCCAAAACTATTTGTGTTCCTTTAACACTACTCCAAATTTGTCCATCTTGCCCATCATAAAAACTACAATTTAAATTTGCATAAAACATCTTAATAAGATTTGGATAACATACAAAATCATTTTGTTTGTTATCTACTACACTAAGAATAGAACATTGTTGGAAAATATTTTCAATCTCATAAGAAGGAAAATCTTTAAAAATAGCAAATTTCCCCGTATGAATTTTACCAAAGTTTACATAGTTGATGTAAGCTTTAATAGCTTCTGGGTCATTAACGAGAAAGTTTTTGATAGATTTTGGAAGTCTAATGGTGTTAGAAGTGCTTGAAGAGGCCATTGAAGAAGTTTGAGAGGAGTTGAAGATAATGAAGATAAATTTGAAATTTGAAATAAAAGTGAAAAGTGATGATAAAGAGAGTGAATTAAATAGAGATTCTATAGACATATTCTCTTGTCAAGAGGCATCTTTCCAGAGCATTGAAGTTGGTGAAAAGGTGGAGGGAAATTCAAAAGTTTGAATTCAAATTTTGAAATCAAATTTCTGAGGGGCATGTCGACATGGGGTATCCAGGTATGTCGACATGTGCCTATTGAATCAAAGGACAAGTGTTTATTCCTAATTTCTAACAAATGTATATATTATATCCTATATTCTACTTATATAGTTCCTGTGATAACATTAAATATAATAATACTTAAATATTAATAATTTAATATTTAAAATATTATTAAAATAATATTATTTTTGAATTTAAAATTCAAATTTCAAGGGATAAATTTGAATTTAAAATTCAGGGAATTTTAAAAAATCAAGCAAACAAACAAGCATCCATTCAAACAAGAAAAATTAAAAATAATGTAAATGCGTACCTATTTTTAGATCCATACTCCCATCGTCGTCTGATTCATGAATAGCAGTGAAACACAGATTTGAATTATTCGTCTTCTTTTCATCGTCACTGGATGATGAGTCTGAGTCATCAAGAGTTGCTGTGTATGCTTTCTTTCTTTTCCTTGACGAATCATTGTTTGGAGGGAACAACTGTTTATCTGGATACAAACAATCTTTCCTATGATGCCCGACTTTATTGCGATTATAGCATCTATCATTGTTGACTTTCTCCGTATTATTTCTGGAATTCCTTTGATCATTTCTTTTGTAATTATTCATTTTTCTATATTTTAGGAATTTCCAGAAGTTTCTTGTCATGAAAGCAATCTCCTCATCACTGTCTGGTTCTGAATCTTCAGTTGTTGCATTGAATGCTAATGACTTCATTTTTGTAGCCTTGTTTTCTCTTCTTCCTTGCAGTTGAACTTCATAAGACATCAGATTCCCAATCAATTCTTCTATTTTCATTAGACTGATATCATTTGCTTCTTCAATTGCAAGTGTCTTTTGATCCCATTCTGGAGTGAGTGAGATTTTGAATTTTTCTGACTTAGTCTTCCTCCGAGAAGCTTTTTCCCAGTGCAATTAGTGAATGAACAATATCTTGAAATCAACAATACATGTCAAAAATGGACTCATTTGCATGCATTTTAAACAATTGAAACTGATTAGTTAATATGGAAATTTTAGTCTGTTTAACTTTGCTTGTTCCTTAATGAGTAACTTGCAAAGTCTTCCAGATTTCAAATGCAGACTTACAAACAGACACTCTATTAAACTCATTCCTATCTATTGAACAAAATATTATATTCATGGCCTTTGAGTTATTTTGTGCAACACCCTTTTGCTCAGTAGTCCACTGGGAAAAATCGGTAGTTGGTTCAACATACTCGGTTTGTGTGATATTCCAAGTGTCTAATCCTACTGATTGTAAATAAATTTTCATTCTACAAGCCTAATATGCATAATTACTGCCATTGAAAAATGGTGGTCTGACAGTTGACTGACCTTCTACTAATGAACTAGTGTTAGTGTAAACTAAACTAGTGCCAGAGTTGACATTACCAGTGTTGGTAGCCATTAAAACAATTTTCAAGTTTTAGATTATGAAAACTATGAAAACCTTGCTCTGATACTAATTGAAAGGGAGTGCGGATTAAGGATCTTAAGGCTAATTTAACACTAGAGGGAGGGTGGATAGTGTTTAATGGATTCTAAGACTTATATGGACTAAATTAAAATTATGACACAAACAAATGCAGAACTTAATCATAGGACAATCATAGAATCAAACACAGATGTAGTAAGTAAATAAAAAGCAGTAAAAGGAAAGAACACACCGGATTTTATACTGGTTCCGAGTTACCCTACGTCTAGTCCTGCACCAAGGAAAACACCTCGTACCGATTTTTATTATACCAATGTCGAGATTACAATCCTCAATTTCTAAAGGCCTTGAGGTACCCTCCTGTCTTCGAGTCCAGGGCAAACTCTCTTGATTTACGGGACAGAAGATCACCCAATTGATTTCCACGCACAACCACACCTTATAAAGAGACTCGATAAACTTTTGATTACAAATTGATCCTATAACTCTGAATAGCACTTTAATCTTCGAGAGAGGGCAGAGAATCAAACAAGAATGAGATTCTAATTTGATTCACTTGAGAATTTGGCAGAATTTCGGCACGATCTTAAAAATATGAAAATTTTAGAATATGGATTTGTGGAGAAGAAAGAGTGAAGAAAATAGTTAGTTAAAAAATTCGTTTGTGAAGACTATTTATAGACCAGTAACAGTCATAACCAATCGTGAAGAGATTTAAACGAATAGACACTTCTTTTGAAAATTGAAACATTTGAATTTAACGGCCACCATGTCGACATGGGGTATCCCATGATGTCGACATCCCTTAGTTAAAAATAATGTAAAATTTGTTTTGAAAATGGTATTGAAAGGAAAACAAGATGAAATGATTCTGGAGTAAAATAAACTAATTTTCCTATGTTTTAAAATAAAGAAGAGTAGAAAAATATATTTTTAGAATGTATATATAAATTTGATTTTAAATCTCAAGTATATATATTATAAAAGAATATTTAAAAATCAGAAGATAGTTTTAAAAACAAAAGAAGTTTAAAACAAGAGTTTATTTAAAACAAAAACAAAGAATATTTTAAGGCTAAAACATCTTTTTGAAAATCATTTGAAAAGATAATTTTTAAGGCTAAAACATTTTGAAAAGCAGTTTTGAAAATCATTTTGAAGTAGTTTTGCAAGCTTCTTCCTGCAGAATATCTCATCACATCAGGACTCGAGAACTTGTACAAAACCAGGATGTTCGTCGGTTTGTAAGCCACTTATCGTAGGTTTGTAAGCTACTTGTCGTGGGTTTGTAAGCCACTAAGAAGATAGAAATGGGTTCCATCCCAAATGAAATTTGGAATGAAGATTTCCGTGCTATTATGAAGTTTTAACAAAAACTAGACACTTATCTTGAAATCTTGATCTTGATACTCTAGAGTCTTCAATCTTGATATCTCCATTCTGAATCTTGAGTCTTGAGTCTTTATACTGATCAGTCTTCAGTAATCAATACCTGCATATATATATATATATATATATCTTGCATAGTTCCTGCATATACATATCTATCTAGACAATAGTGTTGGTATATATTTTATAATAAGATAAGTTAAAAAGGTTGTTGTCATCAAAACCAACATCTCAGTTCCTAACAGGAGCAACCCCACAAAGTTTGGCCCCACTCGCACTTTGGGTTTAGTCATTAGACAAAGGATATCAACGCTCAAATGAGCAACAAATCGCCTTAAATTGACGATACGCAAAGAAGAAAGCTGAATCAATAGCTAATAAATCACCTATCCGGAATATTCAAAATGATCGTAAATGGAAATTAAATCTAATATTCTTATCACTACTTGTCAATTTCAAACTTGTACTATTTCTTGGTTGAAAATGAAGTCGGGCAAGTGAAGGTAGTTTTACCTCTAGGCATTGCCTTGACGACATTTTTAACTTTCGAAATAGGGATGAGTTTCCATACTTCAATGTTTAGTGCTAAGAGCGTGATTAAATCTTTTCCATAAAGCGATACCAGATTATGGATAAATTCCTTATCCTTTCCTTAACCGAATCAAACTTTTTTAATTTTAAAACCGAAGTTGTGCTGGGATTTCACATTACTCATACTAACTTTAAACAACATTATCAAAAATGATTAATTAGCTTTGAACATGATTATTTTCTTTGATATAGTTATTTAAAATGATTAATCAACTTAAACCAATGATTAATTACTTCAAACATCTTTATTTAAAAATAATTAATTAGCTTTAACCATGATTCATTACTTCAAACATCATTATTTAAAATGATTAATTAACTTTAATCATTGTTATTGAAGTGATTAATTAACTTTAATCATCGTTATTGAAGTGATTAATTAAAGTTAAAACATCATTATTAAAATGATTAATTAACCTTAAAGTATCATTATTACAACGATTAATTAACCTTAAAACATCATTATTAAAATGATTAATTAATTTTAAAACATCATTATTAAAATGATTAACTAACTTTCATACATCATTATTTAAATAATTAAATAACCTTAAACATCATTAGTTAAAATGATTAATTAATTTTAAATATCATTATTAAAATAATTAATTAATTTTAAACACTTTGTTATGAGAATAATTAATTAACTTTATACAAACCCAAGCACAAGATTTAACCAAAAGGTTTCCAAAAGAGGTGGTAATTTTCAAAGTCCCGATAGAGCGATAGTCGCTATACGGACACTTCCATAAACACTTTCATATTTCACTTATTCTTCCAAGCATCACATAACATAAGTATAAGCACAAATACAAAGGCAAGTAACAACTATACAACATGTAGAGAGCATCACTTATATTATTCACTTAACCTTTTTCTGACTAATTTCAAGTCACTTACAAAATACCAAGATGTCGTCTTTTTCAAGCGGAAACCAAGCCAACCATCCTCACTTTACAATACATATAAACAAGTAACTAGCAACCACTATTATAAACAATAACAAAGCTAATAACTTTAATTTAAAAAGGTGAGATTTTACTCACCTAAACGACACGAACTTCAACCGAACTCTCAACCGACACTAGAACTTGGATTCTACTTGCACAAGATGGAACTTTAAAGACCTAAAAGGGCCTAGATGGTTCGGCCAAGATGTAGGTGGGCTCGGCCATGGTTGGTTTGGGGAGATATGGGTCTTATTTTTGTTAGTTAGCAGGTGTAGAAGAGAAATAAATGAACTATAGTGATTTTGTTTAAGGAAGAAGTGAAAATGAATGGATTTTTAGATTTGAAAACTTAGAAAGCCATTAAAAAGTTTTTAAAAGCTTAAGGAAGGTGATGGAGTTTTTGAAAAGTAAGAAATGAAATGAAAAATTGAGAAGGAAAAATAAGAGATTTT
The DNA here is from genome assembly GCA_030737815.1 of Allium fistulosum. NCBI lineage: Eukaryota > Viridiplantae > Streptophyta > Magnoliopsida > Asparagales > Amaryllidaceae > Allium > Allium fistulosum. The sequence continues at coordinate 950,605,060 of CM060903.1, forward strand.
TTTATAAAAAGTGGAATATGTGAATTAGTAAAATGTCGTTCCTACTCTTCACTCATTTTGCTCCATATCATCACCGCCCTCCTCCTTTTTCAAATCCACATGCAAGCTTTGAAACCCCCCCTTTTGTCCATCATGTTTAACACTTCCTTGTACTAATGATGTGATGAAATGTGACATTACTTCTTACTTTATTTTTGTTTAATTTAAACTTTTGAATGAAAAGTCACATCTCGCTCCTTTTTAATTAAGTATATACATATATACCATATATAATTTAACCATACACATGTTATTTAGTATATGTATGTATACATGTATACTAGAGTGTTCACAACGTTTCCAACAACTTTAAGATGACGAATTGTCGAAAATTCGGAAAACGATTTCCGATCACATTTTCGATTTTACTTCGAACTGATTATTTTTGTAAACAAATTTTGCAAACTATTTCTTTATCTCTGGTTATTATTTGAAAGAGGTTTATTTGAGTTATAAAATCCATTAACTAATTATTTAAAAATATGTAGAATATTTATATTCAAAGTGATTAAATTATGGGTCATTACACTCTCCTTCCTTAAAAGAATTTTACCCCGAAATTAGTACACAAAGAATTAACTCAAAACAACTAAAAAGGGCATATATTATATCATGAAACCAATACAAAGGATACACACTAAGCAACTGCATCACAACTAGTACATACATAACCATGAAATCAAGTAATAACTAGCCTAGCATCCCTCATACCATTCTCTGTCTCCTAAGTACAATCCATGGGATCTTCACTCCACTAAACCTTAAAAAGATTCATATCCTTTGTCCTTAATCACTTTATATCTCAAGCGATGATACGAATAGGCTACCTAAGAATGGTTAGGTTAGGCTGAACTTCCAAATCAACTTGTTGCACCGGTTCCACTATCGTCGAAGGGTCATTTACATATTTACGTAAATAGGATACATGAAATACATTGTGCACATCCGATAGTCTATCTGGCAACTTCACTCTATATGCAAGTCTACAATCCAGTCCAGAATGGGAAAAGGGCCAATGTATCGAGGGGCTAGCTTCTCTGATTTTCCAAACCTCACAACACTTCTTAATGGTGAAACTTTCACAAACACTGAATCTCCAAATGAGAACTCAAGATCTCTTCGCCTTCGATCCGCATAGCACTTTTGTCGATCTTATGCCTCATTCATCTTCCTTCTGATATCAGCTACTTTCTCACTGGCTTCTAAGATCGTGTCGAGCCCAAGGACAATTCTATCACCTGACTCAATTCAATATGAAGGAGAACGGCATGGACGACCATATAGAGCTTCGAAAGGGACTATGTCGATACTTTCCTAATAGCTGTTGTTGTAAGTGAATTCGACTAAGGGTAATTGTCTCCCCAAAAACCTCTGAAGTTGAGAATGCATGCTCATAACAAATCTTTCAAGATCGGTTCACTCTCTCTGTTTGCCCATCTATCTGGGATGATAAGTTGTACTCAAACTCAGCTCAATCCGTAAGGTAGTTTGCAGTCCCTTCTAGAACCTGCTAGTGAATATTAGGTCTCGGTCGCTTACAGTACTACAAGGAATACCTTGAGGCCTCACAATATCCTTCTTATACAAACTTTCCAGACTTCCAGCAGTCCTGGTCGGCTTAGCAAGAATGAAATGAGCATCTTTGGTCAACCGGTCGACTATAACCTAAATACCTTCGTTCTCTCATCTGGACCTAGGAAGTCCATCAATAAAGTCCATAGAGGTCTGCTCCCACTTCCACTTCGGGATCTCAAGTGGCTGAAGCAATCCAGCTAACTTATGTTAGTCACTCTTAATCTATTGGCAGCTTGCACACTGACTTACAAAAATCGAAACATCTCGAGTCATCCCCTTCCAACAAATTACCTCTTCATATATTTGAATATCTTGTTCACTCTTGGATGGAAAGGTAACTTTGAACAGTGACTTTCAACTAACACTTCTCTTCTAATCCCATTAATATTCGGAATACAGATACGCCTGTTCATTTTCAATACGCACTAGGGATCAATCTCAAAACTAAAAACAATACCTTCTTGAACATCTTTCTTGAGTTGAGCCAAAATAGGGTTTTCTTCTTGACTAGCCACAATCCTATCCATCAATAATGGCTTGATTTCTAAGTTAGCAACCATCGCTTCATTTCTACTTATTGCATCCGCAATAGCATTTACTTTCCCAGAGGTATAAAAAATCTCCAAATCATAAGAAGTGAGAAACTCTAGCCAATTCTACTGCCTTAAATTCAATTCTATCCGGGTAATGAGATATTTGAAGGATTTTTGGTCTATGTATAACTCTAATGATTCACCTAGAAGATAATGCCTCCACATCTTAAGTGCGAAGACAATAACCAAAAGCTCCAAATCGTGTGTAGCATAATTTTTCTCACGTGGATTCAGCTGTCGGCTCGCATAGGCAGTAACATTCCCACATCAGAACTGCTCCCAAACTAGTACCACAAACATTCGTATGCATGGTTAAACCTTCGCTCCTATTAGGAATGGTTAAAACAAGAGCGCTAGTCAACTTTTCCTTTAATTCATTCAAGCTTGATCACACTTAGGGATCCACATGGACTTAACGTCTTTATTTTTTAAATTTGTTAGATTAGAAGCAATCTTCGCGAGATCTTTGATGAACCTTCGGTAAAAACTAGCCAATCCCAAGAAAATTCTAACTTCCGTTGCATTTTTGAGCTTCTTCCAATCTTGAACTGCAACAACTTAACAACTTTAGCCGAATTAATAGATATGCATTCTCCCGAAACAACATGCCCTAGAAACCAAATTTTAGATTTCCAAATATGGCACTTAGCAAACTTTGCTTTCAACACATGGCTTCTTAAGGTATTGAGTACGACTCGGAGATGGTACTTGTGCTCTTCCTCTGTTTTTGAATAAACAAGAATGTCATCAATAAAAACGAGAACAAATTAACTAAGAACATCCCGAAATACTCAATTCATTAAGTCCACAAAATAAGCGGGTGCATTAGTCAGCCCAAATGGCATAACTATCCACTCATAGAAATTATTTTGAGTCCTAAAAGTTGTTAAGGGCATACTCTCCTCTGCTACCCTTAATTGGTGAAACCGGTGGAAAGATCCAAATGGAAATATATCCGAGCGCCATGGAGCTGATCAAACATGTCATCTATCATTGGTAAAGGGTATTTATTCTTGATGGTCCTTTTATTCAACACTTGGCAATCTACACATAACCTTAATGAACCATCCGCCTTTGTAACAAAGACGACTGGCGATTCCCAACTAGATGAACTATGTCTTAGCAATCCCTTTTGCAACAAGTCGAATGTCCAGCTTTCCAACTCCCACTTCTCTTTTGGAGCCAACCTTCGAGGGGTTGTACAATAGTTCTGGTTCTTGGAATCAAATCAATATGGAATTCCACTTCATGGTGAGGAGGCCAACCTTTCACTTCTTCAAAAATATCCATGAAACCCCAAACAATCGGTATACCTCTTATTTCCACCTTAGCTAATTCAAGCGAATACTGAAAACTGCTCATTAACTCATTAGGCATTTTATAACATATATCTACACCAATATCTCCAGCATTACTAACCCTAACAATCCTTCCATCACAATCCAAGATCGCTTTAAACTTAGAAAGCTAATCCATTCCCAGCAATACTCGAAAACCCATGAACCCAAGAACAAACAAATCAGAAAGAAATAGAGGATTTCGATAAGAAATAGGCACTTTTGAACAAAAGGTGTTAAGCTTGGTTGAACCCCCAATAGGGTTTGACACACAAAGAGGATTACTCACAAGGATGGGTTTAAGGTTAAGTTTATTAACGAGATCAACTGACATAAAACTATCGGAATCACATGTGTCGAATAACACTCTAATAGAAATATCATAGATGGATAATGTACCATGCAACACCTGCTTTACCTTCTGTCCTTAAGAAGTTGATGGTATCTACGCTATAGCAGAAGCCTATCCTTGCGACCCCTTCTTAGAGAAAGGGCACTCATTCTTCATATTTCCCTGTTTGTGATAATTATAGCAGGTGGTAGTCAAGTAATTAGGTGTAAAGTGATCTATTTTGCTGCATTTGAAACAAGTAATATTAGCCAAGTTGAGCGGCTTCTTATATGCTGTATCCCCACCTTCGTTTTTCTTACTTGCCCACTGCTTCTTCCTATAACACCCCGAGATTTTCTTGAAAACAAATAAGGAAATATAATTAAAGGTAAGAATGTTTGTAAAAGGAGAATTTTTACAAACATCCGAATTTGACAACGCGACTTGCACCATTGTGTCTATAGCAATTTTATGCACAACTTTCATATATAACTTGTCGAAATTCAAGCTAAATCAAAAATATAATAATGGTTTGAATAAATAAGAAATTAAAAAAATATATAAAAATGATTAAAGGTCAGGTCCACATTGGGCCCAGGTCGACCATAGGCGGTCGACCTGACCCTGTGTCGTCGTAGGGTTACGACTTGGAGTCGGTTCGTATCGTTCATGCGAGATTGTTGCGTGGTGGCCATATATTCGGACGACGAACGAGATGATTTTTGATTGGGATCTGACGATAGTGAGTTGAGGTGTTCCTCTACAAATTAATAGCTAGGGTTAACCTAAAACCTAATTCTCTCCATTACAGCGAAGCTCTGCCAAAATAAAACCCCAAACCCTAATTTCCCAAATTAATTTATAAACCTCAATTCTATTCTAAATTACAACCTAAATTAAAATAAAAGGTGATCTAGTAATTGGAGGAGAGGCCTAAGCGAACTTAAGGGAGAAAGCTTGCGGTGTCAGAGGCAAACCTAAAGCTTAGGATAGAGTTGAGTGGGCATAGATTTGACAAGTTAATTAAATTAATTGATTTTAATTTCTATCCTACGTTATTTGACTGTTAATTCTGAGATTAATCCGTTAAATTATTAAATTGGGAATTTGGAATAATTGATCATTTTATCCAATTGTAATTGACATATGTAAGTTGTAAAACCAAAAATCATATGTAAAAGTTGGATTTGACACCTATAATTTTCTAATTGGAATAATGTAATTGCTGCAAAAAATGTAATAAAAGTAAAACAAATAGATTAGCCCAATTGAAATAAAAATTAAATGGATTAAGATAGATAATCGAACAAAACAGATTAATTTGCTTTAAACAAGTAAATTGAAAGATGTATGGACTGTAGGCAATCGACCTAAGACTAGCGTAGTTCGACTATCCTAAGTCACTTTAGACTTAGTAAACTATTTGGGGCCTTGATCCGATAGTTGTATGAACCTTGTTGTTCTCTAGATTGCTTGATTGGCGTAGACACATCTAGGTGTTCTTATTTGAGGTGACGGACTTAGTTCACGTTTCTTTATCATAGAGTGGGATGCGGATTATTGTTGAGACGTGTAACTTATGTTGTAAAAGGTGTGCACAGGTGTTGGGATCTGATTACCGGTCGTTAGTCGAGGTTTTGGGATCAGATTACTAGTCGTTAGTCGGGGTGTTGGGATCGGAGCCGATTATGGACATTCCCATGGGCCCGTATGAGCGTAGAAGTTGAAAGCAAGGTAGTGCTCGATACCAATAGGAATTAGGCGCAGTAACTCTCAGGGGTTCATAAGAGGTATTTTGCCGCTAGGATCGATGGGTTAGGCACAGGTGCATACGATGAGTCACTATGCGAGTTTACATGCGTGTTTTCCTCTCCAGGCCTAATGTGAGTTTTAGTGGGATAGCAGTTCCCCAAAACTAGATGATCGTTCAGTGAGGTATGATCTATTGTTATTCCCATGATGTTAAGATGTTGACCTTTGACATGTGACCTTAGCTGCATGGACACCATACACGCACTTTATATCACCTAGAGTGGACTTGGAGTCAGTTGTATTTAATTTCCGTGTTAGTCTTGTCTCCTTTACCAGACATATGTCTGACCCGCTACATTTTTCCCCCACCACTGGTGAACAGAGCAGTCATTGATATATCCACTACAGCCTTTGGATTATCGTGATTAGAGTCCAGTTCTATTTTATCCTTTATCATGTATTCCTATCAGTATATTTTCTCTTTCAATACTTTTCTTATGAGAGATTATTTTTATGATACTCTAATGTTGACATGTGCTGATGGTTTTTTGAGACTACGATATTATAATATTTTGAGATCTGGATATTTTGACGCTTTGAGAATTTTGTTACTGTTTTTTGATATTATCCATATATCTATTATTATGTGTCCACTGTGATGCCGTTTATATTAGATAGATTATTTCTTCTTTGATATCTTAGTCTCTATGATACTACTTTTACCCTAAACCGATGATCCATGTTTTTTGATATGGCTGTGTTGGGCATGTCAAGGGATTAGGGTTGTCACATATGGTATTAGAGCCTAGGTTCAATATTCCTAGAGATAGAAGCGTATTTGACCCATATGGATATATATATATATTTATATATCTATGTATGTAGGTATGTATTTTTTTTTAAAAATTCATCAAGAATCCCTCAAATTCATGCTTATGCTTATTACAATTTCTACCTATGTTGTCCTTTATCTGGAATCTTATTTGAGCTATCTATGGAAGTATCTAACTGAATCCTTACTATTCATAGATAGAGATGGATGATCTCGCAAGATCTGGCTCTACCGACATCCCTGATATTGAACATGCCTATTTGGTTCCACCGTTACTTATAGGCTAGGGGACTGGTTGAGCATCCGACTAGAGAGCCTGCGGAGGTGGTAGCTGGAGGGGTCCCTGTCCACTTACCTGTCGCTTATGACTTTGCTAAGCTATGCATGGACTTTTCCATCTTAGGTGTCAAGTCGTTCTTAGGCACTAAGACTTTTGTCGATGCTAGAGCTTGGATCCGCAGCTATGAGCGGATATTTGGACTTATGGGTTTAGCAGATGAGGTTAGTAGGCAGCTTGCTACATGGCAACTGTAGATGGAGGCTCTTAGTTGGTGAGAGGTTGTTGAGGCGGAGACTGATGGTAGTATAGTGACTTGGAAGGAGTTTAGGCGGAGGTTTGAGATGAAGCTATGCAGTTAAAGCGCTCGGTAGATTCAATGCGGTGGAGGTGCAAAAAGTCATAGCGGGGATACAACGAGGATATAGCAAGATATAGCGGATGACTCTAAAATAGCATATAAAACTTGTACTTAATGTTTTTACAAATATATAAATGGTAGTTAAATGAAAAATTAACATTCAATTGAATTATAATTAATACATAAATAATTTTAAATAAAAATATGTGCGAATATACTGTAAATAAACGTAAAATTGTTATATAACATAATTGAATTTAGTAGAATATTAGAGTATTTTCATTTCTGAAAATATATTAAATATTCAATCAAATAAATTGATTTCATAATTTTTATAATGTATAAATTTCATTTTTAATTCATTGGTTTTAAAGAAGATATAGTGGAAATAGCAAAATATAGCGGGAATAATGGGATACAGCGGAAATAGAGGGGCTTAAAGCGGAAAGGCTATATTTGGGGCTATATTAAAAAATCGTAGCGGTAGAAATCCGCTATGAGATATAGCAGGGTTATAGCGGAGTAATAGCGGGACATTAACTGCACAGAGATGAAGTTCTTCTCGCAGGCTAAGGAGAGAGTTACCTTAGAGAAGTTTATAAATCTGAAGCATGGTGATTTGTTAGTTAAAGAATATGTTAATCATTTTAATGAGCTTGCGAGGTTTGGGATGGATTTGATCAATACCCTACACAAGAAGGCACTCAAGTTTGATAAGGGTTTGAATCAACCATTACAGGACATAGCAAAGAGCTATATTCCTATGGGAGCTACTTATGAGATTCTGGTTGAGATGGCGTTGCTTACTTATATTGCTAAGAAAGTGGAAGAAGCTCCAAAGGCTGAAGTGAAGAACTTTCCAAATGGGAAGAAGAAGGGTGGACCTCCACCTAAAGGGAAGATTCAGAAGGAGTTGAAGTGTCATAGGTATGGGAAGACAGGGCATCTTGTTAAGGATTGTTAGCTATCAAAGCCGAAGTGCTTCAATTGTGATCAGGTTGGGCATATTAAGAGAAATTGTCTGGCACCACCAAGAACTACTTCTTTGGCTTCTACTTAGGTAGTTTAGGCATATGCCGTGGAGGTCATCCCCACTTCCAATGTCCAGCCAGAACTGGATAATGGGAAGAAGGTAGTGATTTGATGCAGCTCAGGACAGAAGTGAAGGTCTAAGTCGCACATGACTTAAGGATTCAAGTCGCATACGCCTTAACCAAGAAGTTATAGGTCGTCCTCGACCTAAGGAGTCACGAGAGGGGAAGCTGCGACTTAACTGGAAATCAGGGGAGAAAGTTGTCTCGAGTTTGCGACCTAAGGAAGTGATAGGTCGCGAACGACCTAACGTGGCAGTGCAACATGGAGACAGTTTAAGTTGCAAACGACCTAACTTGTTTTTAGGTCGCATACGACCTAACGAGCTAAGGCATAGGTCGTGGGAACGACCTAACATGTCACCAGGAAAAGAGCTATGACCTAACGGGTTCGAGAGTAACGAGCTAAGACTTGGGAATAAGTCGTTGGAGGTTGAAGTCTTAGGTCGCTCACGACCTAACGCTATTTTAGGTCGCTTACGACCTAGTAAAGGCAGCACGCGTGTCAAAGGATTCAGCATGATGGCATGCGAACGAGCTAAGAGGTTACGACCTAAGTTAGTTCGCAAGGGGTTAGGTCGTAGGAATATAATTCGACCTACGATAGGTCACAGGAAAAGGTTCCGACCTAAGTGAGGTCGCAAGAAGTTAGGTCGTGGAGTCTTAAGTCGCGAAGACTTTCTGAAGCCGCTTCTATTAGGTCGCTAATGAAGGGATGTCGTTCATTCTTAGGTCGCGGAGCTCCAGATGCCGTTGATTTGTTCAGTCGTTTAGCTGTTGTAACTGTTAGTTTAAGTCGGAGGTCTTGATAGGTCGTGTACGACCTAAGTGTTGTAAAGACGTTATGTTTTGTAATATAGTTGTGTTGTAATGAAGTCTGTTAGGTCGTTGATGACCTATACTAAGTCGCTGGGATTTAGGTCGTACTATGTTAGGTCGTAGGTCGTTCACGACCTAAGAGTTGTGTTGAAATTTTGATTCTATTTTGGCATGTGAGTTGTAGCCTATAAATAGGCAAGTGTGGTCATTTGTAAAAGTTTAGTTGATTTGAAATAAAACTCTTGTTTTGTTAGCTTTGTGCTTTCACCCAATTGGTAGTTGAGTGTAATCTCATATCTCCTCTCTCGGATAATCGAGTGCGCTCGATTCAACGATTGCAGAAGCCTATTCGCGGAATCAAGTGCGCTTGATCAATGCTCGAAGAATTAAAGATCTCTCCTCACGGTATTGTGCGCGATCAACGTGTCAGAGATAGCTAGAATTCGGTATCTTCGGATTAACGAATTTGGGCATTTCAGTATCTTCCAATCCACCGATTACTACATTCATCGATCTACATTGTTTCGATTAATCCGCTGCGTCAGTTTTGGTATCAGAGCTTGTTTTAGCCAATCATAGCTAAATCGGGTCCTTGGAACCAAGTCATTTTGAAGAGTTTGAAGAAATCAAGTCAAGGCCGAAGTAGTTGAAGTTGTGTGCATTTGTATTGAAGTTTGAAGATCGGATTTGTGTTTTGAGGAGTTTGGTGTTCTTCGTGTTCTCGTAAATTGCAACAAAGTGGGAATTTTCGATCCACATCACTTTGGATCAAAATTCGAAAGGTGTTTGAGTTTTGGCCGAGAAGAGTTAAGTCGCGAACCACCATTTTCGAGCTAGAGGTGAAGAGTTTGTAAAGTTTCAAGTCATGCCGCCAAGAAGAGCTAATCGTCACCAAAACATAGAAGCTTTGTATCGAAGAGAAGAAGCTGATGAGATGGAGCAAAGAATCAATGAAAACTTTAGTGAAAAGCTTAACGAAGGAATTGGACGGTTAGAGAAGATGATGTTAGAGATGAATCAGAATCGGAGAAGGGTTTCACCTGAATCTAACCATGGGGGAAGTAGAGTCTCACCACAATCCAATCGAGAAAGAAGTGTTACAATGATCAAAGGCATGGGAGGAACGTGGATGATCGTGAACGGAGGAATGTAGATAGAAGGGATGATGGTGGAAGACGTGATGGTAGTAGAGATGTGGGTGGACGAGATAGACAACGATATACATCTGATTTTGAAGAAGAGTATGAAGGTGGTAGTGTTCGAGGACAAGGACGAGGACAAGGAAGAAATTACTCTGAGTATGATCACAAGTGGGAGTCGGGGATGAAGACTGAAATTCCTGAATTCAAAGGTGGTATGCAAGCGGAGGAGTTTCTAGATTGGGTGGCTAATGTTGAGGAGATTTTTGATTTCAAAGAAGTTCCAGAACATCGTAGAGTGAAGTTGGTTGCTACAAGGTTGAGGGGTAGAGTTTTGGCGTGGTGGCAGCAAACCAAACTTACACGTGAACGGATGGGGAAGTCAAAGGTTGAATCATGGGAAAAGATGAGGAAAATGATGAAAGCCACATTCTTACCTTATAACTATCAGTCGCTTATGTATCAGAGATTGCAAAACTTGAGACAAGGGACGAAATCTGTGAATGACTATGCTGACGAATTTTATCAACTGATAGCAAGGAATGATATTATGGAGATAGAAGAACAATTGACAGCTAGATTTGTTGGAGGGTTGCGAATGCAGATTCAGGATATGGTTAACATGTTTGATCCTAGAACTGTAGCGGAAGCACATCAAAAAGCGTTGGCTTGGGAGAAACAGGGAAGACGAGGAGGTGGTATGTTTACAAATTCCAACAATCCAGTGAAGGGTGTTAATGGAAGTTCTAATGTTTCAAAAGCTGTTGCAAAACCAGTTGTGAATGAGGTTGGGAAGATGAAAGTCAATACTGGTTTCAAGTGTTATAATTGCCAAGAAATGGGCCACAAAAGTAGCGAATGTCCAAAGCCGAAGAAGAGAGCTATGATAGCGGAGGTTGAGGATGAGGATGAAGAAGCTGAATGTTCCAATTCACCACCAGATGAGGAGGAAGAAGAAGTGTCGGGAGACGAAGGTTATAATCTAATGATGAAGAGGTCCTGTTTAACACCAAAGCAAGAGGAGGATTGTAGTTGGTTAAGGAGCAATATTTTTCAGTCAACATGTACCATTCTGGGGAAGGTTTGCAAATTTGTTATTGATGCTGGAAGCTGTGATAATATAATTTCTTCAGAAGCTGTGAGGAAGTTGGCGTTGAAGACTGAGAAACATCTGAAACCGTACAAGCTAGCTTGGTTGAGGAAAGGCGGGGAGGTGAAGGTTGGACGAAGGGCTTGTGTGAAGTTTTCAATTGGAAAGAAATACAAGGATGAAATCTGGTGCGATGTGGTAGATATGGATGTCTGTCATTTGTTGCTGGGGAGACCGTGGCAGTACGATAGGGCGGTGCAACATGATGGGCGTACCAACAGTTACAGTTTCATATTTGAAGGCACAAATATTACTCTAGTTCCAAAGAAGCGACAATAGGAGGAAAACAAGTTGGAGGAGATTGAAGAGCTTAAAACTTTGTTATCTTTGAAGGAGTTTGTGAAGGAAGTAGAGGAGGAGCCTGAAGTGTTTTTGTTGATTGGGCGAGAGAGCAGTGAAGAGGTTGAAATTCCGGAAGAAGCGAAGGCAGTTTTGAAAGAATTTGACGATGTATTTCCAGAGGAGTTACCAACGGAGTTGCCACCGTTGAGGGATATACAACATCAGATAGATCTTGTTCCAGGTGCTGTGTTGCCACACAGACCACATTATCGAATGAGTCCAAAGGAACATGAAGAATTGAGGAGGCAAGTGGAAGAATTGCTTGAACAAGGGCGTGTGCAGGAGAGTTTAAGTCCTTGTGATGTACCAGCTTTATTGGTACCCAAAAAGGATGGAACGCGGAGGATGTGCACAGACCGTCGAGCATTGAATAAGATCACAGTCAGATACAGATTTCCGATGCCGAGGCTTGATGATCTATTGGATCAAATTAGTGGGTCTGTAATCTTTTCTAAGATTGACTTGAAGAGCGGTTATCATCAGATTCGCATTAGACCAGGGGACGAATGGAAGACAGTATTCAAGACGAGGGAAGGATTGTATGAATGGCTGGTAATGCCGTTTGGTCTATCGAATCCACCGAGTACATTCATGAGGGTGATGAACCAAATTTTCAGGCCATACATTGGGAAATTTGTGGTGGTTTACTTTGATGATATTCTGATCTACAGTGCTAGTAAAGAAGAGCATGTTCAGCATTTGAAGAAAGTGTTAATTATTCTTCGTGAAGAACAATTCTATGCTGCTACAAAGAAGTGTGTTTTTATGGCGAGGAGTGTTTTATTTCTGGGGTATGTTGTATCGGAGGTAGGTATACAAGTGGATCAAAGTAAAATTGAAGCTATCAGAGATTGGCCGCAACCCAAGACGATAACGGAAGTTCGGAGTTTTCATGGGTTGGCTTCATTTTATCGAAGGTTCATTCCACACTTTAGTAGTGTCATGGCGCCTGTGACTGATTGTATGAAGGGTAAACAGTTTGCATGGACGGAGGAAGCCGGGGTTGCTTTTGATCGAATCAAAGGACTCTTGACGTCTGCACCAATTCTAATACTACCAGATTTCCAGTTAGTGTTTGAACTACATACTGATGCATCCAAGGTTGGGATTGGAGGAGTGTAACGACCCGACTTTCTTTGCCCAGAAAGACGCATCATTAATAAGAAAGAAAGGGATAGAAGAAGAAAAGAAAAGAAGAAAGAACAACAACACATCAGAAATCTCACAGCGGAACGAAAAATATATTATATCACATAAGATATTACATAGTATCATATACATCAGAGTACACAATTTATACATCACAGAATAGACAGTTATAAACTTCTGTCTATTATACAACACAAGTACATCAGTACTATACAGACTAATACAAACACAGCGGAAACTCTATATATCTACACGCTGAAGCCTCCTGCTCCACAGCTCCTCCAGTATTCGTCAAGACTAACCTGAATCCCCTTGACTACTCATACAAATTTGAGTACCCAAGAGTTTAATAAAACAGAAAATAAACACTTGGGTCAGACATGGGTCTGGTGTGAGTAAACGGTTAAATTGCTTAACTTTGAAAACCTTTGGAAACAAAAGTGTCACGTAAGACTCCCCACAAATAAACATGGGTAAGTTTTTACCTTACGCTAACTAAAACATTTGATAGGAAATCTGATTGTATTATAATAGGGTCTAGGGTTTTCAAGTAAATATGAAATAGCTGAAATTGTTATATTATTAAATTCCAGCATACTAGCCACAAAGTGGGTTATACAATCAAGTCCGTTGGCACTTATTGGAGTTTGGATTCCATACAATGGCAGGGCTACTGGGGTACCGCCCGTCACAGTACGTGGCCTAGATCACCGTACCGAGGAGTACGCCCGCTCCCCTGCAACACAAAGCCGGAACCATCCCTTACTGGATAATCCCGAACAAGACAATCCCGTAGTTGGCTGCAGTTCCAACTACCCACTAAGCCGAAATATAGAAAGGGACCTCTAGACAGGGATCTATCTTGCCCTCAGTGGGCGCTACCCACGAAGCCTTGCTGCACCTCCCCTATTTTAGCCATTCCCGGTTGATGAGGCTTGAGGTTACGATTACCTTTAATTAGAACATATCACTTAGAATGCTCATCGTCCGCCTGACGATGTGCTGAAAGCATTCAATCCATACAAGTTCGTTCCGGGTTCGAACGAAACCGAAGGCATTATCTCGTTACACTCGTTTTGGAATCACCCTCAGAGTTAACGACAATAACCCTTGCACTCTAAATCTTCATCTTCACTTGAGATTCACGACCTATCGTTAATTTGGATCGATGTGGTATTCGGGTCTCCAGACCTGGAATACCGGTATACGGAAACCCGATCCCGGTCACATCGAAATCCAAAACGTATCTTTTAAGGCCAAGTTGTTTAAAGGTTTAAACAATTTAACTTATCTATATTCATTCAGATAGATAATTCACAAATCACAATTGATAATCACATTATCATTTAAACAGATGATTCATAACCAAATAGGTAATCCATATCAACATCACAATAGTTAATCTATATTACCATCATAATGCAACCAAGCATTCATACCATACAACATTACTTATCTCATTTCTGAGATTACATCCATTCAAGACAATCAATGTCATTCATTCTTATATAAGCAATGATTTACTTAATCATAAGATAATTAATTTAAAATGAATTAAATTAACTATCTCTATCTTTAATTAATTTAAAGTGAATTAAATTAATTACTTCATTTCTAATTAATTTAAAATAAATTAAATTAATTACTTCATCATAAATCTTACTTATATAATCATTAATTAATTACAAATAAATTAATTAATCTTTCTCTAATTATCCACTTAATTAATCACCTTGATTAATTATACTTTAATTACATTTAAGTAATTATCCTTAATTAAGTTAACAAATTAATTATTCTTAACCAATACAGTAATTAACCTTTAATTACTTCATTAATTAATTAATTATAATCAATTACTTTAATCCTTAACTAATTACAATTAATCACTTATCATTTGATTAATTAATCTTAATTAATCAACTCTTAATTACATCATTAATTATAAACTAATGATCCCTAATTACACCTTTAATTATTTATTAATTACATTAAGTAATTATTCTTAATTAATCCATAATTATTAATCATCCAGTAATTAACTTCCCTTAATTACTTCCATTAATTAATTACTTTAATTAATTACCTTCATAAATAATTAATTACATTATTAATTAACCTTAATTAAACCACAATTATTAATCATCTTTGATTAATCTAATCCTTTAATTAATTTAATTTAATAAATTATTAAATTAATAACAAGTGATTAACTCTTAATCATTTTCATTTAATAAAATAATTATCCTCTAATTACTTTATTAAATAATTTCCCTTTTACTTAATTACATTCAATAATTATTCCTTAATTACTTCATCAAGTAATTATACTTAATTAATTATAAGTAATTATCTTTAATAATTACTAATTAATTTCTTAGTCAATTATTTAACTAATTATTTAAATAAAAGAACTAATTCCTTAATCCTTATATTTAAAAGATCTTAATTAAGAAATCATTTATCTTAATTAAATAAATTAAATTGACCAACACTTTAATTATCTTTCCATATTTATTATCTTAATTTAATTAAATTTCTTAATTACTTAAGATAAATTCTTTATTATAATTGATTTACTAAAATCCTTATTATTTAAATTACATTTAAAATAATACAATTTTAGAAATCAATTATAATTAAAACATTTTAAACTCCTTCTCGACTTTCAAAATCTTTAAACTTCCAAGGTTATTAAATTAACTTTAATACAAAAAGCATTTTGAAAATCTATTTATTTATCTTTTAAAAACTTATCTATTTAAATATTAAAACTTGTTATAACATTTAAATTTTGAAACAATTTATTTTACAATTAAAAACTTGTTTAACCTTTTGTTTTTAAAACTTCAGGAACATTACAGAAACAAAGTTCTTTTGTTTAAACTTTAAAACATTTCTGTAAAAATTCTTAATGCCCGCAATCTCCAAACCCGAGTAAACACCTAGAAAACTCGAAGCAAACTCGAGTTAAAACTCTAATCACACAGTTTCGAGTAAAACTCGATATTACCTGAACGAAACCCGAGATAACGCTTCTTCCTCAAATCCATCGTTTCCAGATTCACTCAAACGTGCACGTGCACGTGCACCGTCACGCTGGACGTCGATGAACTCCACGATGGCCTCCACCAAGTCGCCTTCAACCTCGGTACCACGATCGACCACTTCGATTGTGTGACGACCCGGCTTTCATCGACCAGAAAGTCGTATCGCTAATAAGAAAGAAAGGGATAGAAAGAGAAAAGAAGAGAAGAAAGAAAGGAACAACATCAGAATCTAAACAGCGGAACGAATAAATTATATTAATAACATAAACTATTACATAGTTTCATATACAACAACTATCAGAGTTACACAACATATACAACACATACTAGACAGTTATAAACACCTGTCTAGTTTTTACAATACAAGATACAACACAGATAACAATGACTCAGAGATCAACATAGCGGAATACTATATCTACGAACGCCGAAGCCTCCTGCTCCATTGCTCCTCCAGAATATTCGTCAAAGCAAACCTGACTCCCTTGGCTACTCGTAAAAATTTGAGTACCCAAGAGTTTATATAAAACAGAAATAAACACTTGGGTCAGACATGGGTCTGGTGTGAGTAAACGGTTTAAATTGCTTAACTTCAAAACCTTTTGAAAACAAAGGTATCACGTAAGACTTCCCACACATAAACATGGAAAAGTTTTTACCTTACGCTAACCAAAACATTTGATAGGAAATCTGGTTATATTATAATAGGGTCTAGGGTTTTCAAGTAAAATATAGAAATAGCTGAAATGCTTACATCTCACATTCCAACATAGTTGGGCACATCTAATACGTACGGAACTTATTGGGGTTTGGATTCCATACAATGGCAAGGCTACTGGGGTACCACCCGTCACAGTACGTGGCCTAGATCACCGTACCGAGGAGTACGCCCGCTCCCCTGCAACACAAAGCCGGAACCATCCCTTACTGGATAATCCCGAACAAGACAATCCCGTAGTTGGCGCGACCAACCACACACTAAGCCGAATAAAAGAAAAGGGACCTCTAGACAGGGATCTATCTTGCTCTCAGTGGGTGCTACCCACGAAGCCTTGCTGCTCCTCCCCTGTTTTAGCCATTCCCGGTTGATGAGGCTTGAGGTTACGATTACCTTTAATCAGAACATATCACTTAGAATGCTCATCGTCCGCCTGACGATGTGCTGAAAGCATTCAATCCATACAAGTTCGTTCCGGGTTCGAACGAAACCGAAGGCATTATCTCGTTACACTCGTTTTGGAATCACCCTCAGAGTTAACGACAATAACCCTTGCACTCTAAATCTTCATCTTCACTTGAGATTCACGACCTATCGTAATTTGGATCGATGTGGTATTCGGGTCTCCAGACCTGGAAATCCGGTATACGGAAACCCGATCCCGGTCTCATCGAAATCCAAAACGTATCTTTTAAGGCCAAGTTGTTTAAAGGTTTAAACAATTCAATTCAATTTAATACTTGAATTCACATAGCATTAACATAGATAAATATTACACATTTATCACAGATATATCTAATATCATATCATAGTATATCATCCAATAGATATCAACCAAATCAGACATTCTACTCAACCATCATTCATAAGCAACCATTTATTAATCTCTATTATAATTAATTTAATCATCTTAAATTAAATTAATTACTTAAGAATTAATTCCTAACCTTGCTTAAATCAACTATTAATTAATTACAATCCATTTAATTAATTAATCAATTGAATATTAATCACTCTTGATTAATTCTTCATTAATTACATAAAGTAATTATTCTTTAATTAATTTAACAAATTAATTATCCTTAATCATTTATAGTAATTAACCTTTAATTACTCTCATTAACTACAATAATTAATGATCCTTAATTAATTACATTAATTAATTAATTAACTATAATTAATTACATTATTCCTTAATTAATTACATTAATTAATCATGCATTAATTAATTACTTCCATTAATCAACCTTAAATAATCATTAACAGTAATTAACTATTCTTAATTACTTTAATTTCTTTTATAAATCCTTTTTGATTAAATTCACCAATTACATATAGTAATTCATTTATTAATTACTTACACTAAGTAATTATACTTAACCAATCTTATTAAGTAACTACACTTAATCAATTACCAAGTGACTATCCTTAATTAATTAACAAATTAATTAACTTAAATAAATCACATTCATTTCTTAAATCATAACTGAGTAACTCATCCTTAATTACCCTTTAAACAAATTAATTAATCCTTGATTAATTATTCTTTAATTATTAATTAATAAACCTTAATTATTAATCAATATCTTTTAATACAAAGTATCAATCCTTAATTACTTTTATAATTAATTAATTAAACTTAATTAACTAATTAATTACTTCTTAATCATCAATTAATAAAACATTGTTTATTAATTAACCTTAATTACAAATTAATTAATCCATAATTACCTATTAATCAATCTTTAAATGATAATTAATTAACCCTTAATAACAGTTAAATAAATTCTTATTTAACTTTAATTATAGATAAATAATTTCTTAATTATTAATTAAGAAAACTTCATTATTACTTAATAAAACTTTATTAAGTACTTCTTAATTACTATTTTAATTAACTCTTAATCATTTAATCAATCCTGAGATAAAACATTATCATTTAAAAACATTTGATCTTAATAATTAACTTACTTAATTAAAATCATTAATTAAGTTAAAATAAATAATCATTAATTACTTATCCTTAATTATTAATTGACAATCTTTAATTACAAGTTAATAAATCTTGAAAACCTTAATTGTTAATTAACAAATCCTTAATCATTAACTAATTTAATCATCTTATTAATTATCAAACTTTAATTAAGTTTTAAGATAAAAACATTTTCTCAATAATTACTTTATAACATTTCCCATTTAATTTGGAAATAACTTAAGATTTTGATTTAATATATTTAAGTTAATCAAAATCATACAACTTAATTTTATTTAACTATTTATTACAAAGTAATAAATTTCAAGAGAATTGATTTAACTTAATTATTTAAATTTACAACTTACCTTTACTTAAATTTAAAAACTAGTTTAACATTTACTTTGGGTTTAACCCATATGTATTTAAATCTAAGCCAATACATCTGCATCTTTATTAAAACAGAGATTTAATTTTAGATTTTAAACTGTTTTGAATTTAAAGAAAATTTAAACTGCTAACAGTTTTCACTCAGCTCACAAACGACCCGAAGGCAAACCCGAGCCAGCTCCTAATCTACCCGAGACCTCCCCGAGAATTTTTAAAACAGTTCGCTATAAATTTCCATCTGTTAAAAACTTTAACAACTATCACTTCCTCTCTCGCGTATCACTCTGGAACGACTTCGAGCAAAAAGCAAACTTCCTCGAGTCCTTCCCGAGTACGAATACGAGTATCTTCATCTTCCCCAAACTAAAAACCCACTGACACACACCCTTGCTCGTGCACGTGCACACACGTTGCCACCATCTTCGATCACCGCTCCAGCCATCGACGAGTCGCCCATCTTCTTCTCAACCATCACGACAACTCCGATCCTCAAATCCAACTCGAAAACGTAATCGAGCACTCGAGCTCAAAAACTGGAACAATGTCGAAACTGTAATCGCCACAACTCCAAATTCTGGTCATCAGAAAGCCTATGCCTCCGGCCACTATTTCCTCCACACCCCATCTACCATCTACTCAAATCTGGAAAGACTCGATCACTTATAGAGATGGCGGTGATCAATTCTTCTACCTTAACTAAACTAGGGTTAGAAATTTCAAATCCTAACTGTTGTCGCCACCGTGGCCGTGGCCATCTACCACTATTTTTCCACTCACCCCCATAGGCTCCTCCATCGCCTCACACAACCCCGACCACCCTCGACCACGTGATCACCAGAAATGCTCGAAAACTTGATTTCCAGACAAACCCAAATAACTCATTCAATAGTTCATTAAAAATTGTGATTCAAGCTTTAAAAATCAGGATTTTGTATAGGGATTCACTTTATAAACTTGAATTAATAATTCAAGATATTTGAATATATCACTTATTTTATCCATTAACTGTTTTTAAGGTTTTTCCAGAGTAGTCTGCTTTGTTTAATTAAAATACAAAATTTAAAACTTACTTTACAATCAAACAAACTAATTTTGTTTGGACCTTAAGTTCTATCATCAAGAAAAATCAAGCAGAAATGATTATGGAAGTAAGGCATGAGCTTGAGAACTTAAACAGAGGTAATCTACAGGTTATCAACATTCATATATTTTTTTTTACTATAAGAGCAATGTACATATGAATATTCACACAAACATACTTTTAGATATTAACATATAACACAAGTTACTTCATCTATAAGTCATATACATCAAAACAAAAGGGGTCTCATGTTTATTGTTTCAAGTCAGAGATTTAAATCAGGATCAGGGAAGTTTTAAAACAACAGATATACTCACATCATAGATTCGCAAAGAAACTTGCACATACATATACTAGTAAATCAAACATTAACACTGAATTCATAAGTTACTTAAATGTTTAGTTTTAAGGTTTACTCACCTATTATGTTGAACAGAGAAACTGGAAGTTTTGAACCAGAATTGCTTTGAAACTTCATCTGCTTGTTTTGATTTCTTTTAAATTTGGAAAAGCTCTTGAAAACTTTGCTATGGCCTCAGATTTTCTTGCATGCAAATCTTTTGTTCTTGCATGTTATAAATGAGTTTACAGGCTTGAAAGAACAATGGTTACAGATCTTTGGTTTGGAGAAGATTTCAGATTACAGGGTATTGATTTTTAATCAGAGGAAGGGTTTCAGGTTTGAAAAATTGCCTGGTTTCAGGTATTTGAATTTGAGAAATGTTTGCAGGATTTCATGTTGTAAATTTGAGAATTAAGCTTTGCAGATGAATCTCAGTTTTGGTTTGAAGATGAATTCAGGTTGTATATTTTTGGTTTGAGATGATTTCGGTTTTGATCATTTTCTAGTTTTAGTTTTTGAGGATTGAGATTAGAAAAAGAAAAAGGAAATGGAAAGGTAGGCTTTTATAAACTTAATTTATGGTTTATTAAAAATCAAGGAAAATGGAAAGAAAATTGACACTTGTCTTCATCCATTCTTAATTACCTTACACATATTACTAACATGACTTAATTTATTAACACTTGTCATTATATAATTTCATATTATTTTTAAAAAGATTATAAAAGCTTTTATATGTATTTCCTAAATAGTTAAATACATTTATTAATTATAAATGCTTTTCTATATTATAAATAAATGAAACCTTTAAAAGAAAATAAAATAAAACTCATTTATATCCTAATAAAATCATATACATGTATTTCATTCATTTTTAAGTGTAAAAATATCTCTTGTATTCAATTCACTATTAAATAAATATTTTCTAAATTTATATAAATAAAATTCCTTTTAAAGAAAATATTGTAAACAAATCTTATTTTAAATAAAAGCCTTGTTCATATATTTTATACCCAAATAAAATAAAATAATTATCTTTTAAAGATTCAAATTTAAATCCAGATTAAAAATTCAAATTTTACTTTTAAAAATCCAATTTAAAAGTCAACTCAACATTTATATTTTTAAATAAACATATTATTAACTTTGAAATTGATATAAAACTACTCAAGACAATATATATATATATATATTTAAACAATACTATTAAATATTGGAAATGATAAATCTATTTTAAAATCAAATTTATAAAATAACATAATTAAATAATTATCCTTATTATAATTCAATCTATATCATAATTAATACATCACATTATTATTATTTGGTTATTTATATTTGAAATAACAATATTATCAATTAAAATAATTTAAATTAAGAGATTATCACATTTTAAACTTCTCGAAATTCCGGGATATCACATTCCTTCCCCCTTAAAAGAATTTCGTCCTCGAAATTTAAAGCAAAAGATAATCCAAAAGTTTTATTTTATTTTCAAAAATCCAAGCATACATATCAACCGTACACTATCAATCAAACAACCATTCATCCAAACAAACAATTTTATCCAAACAAACAATTCATACAAACAACAATACTAAGCTATAGAGTTCTTACTTATCTAGATCTATAGAACTAAACAAGATATCAGACTACAGACGAGTCTGACTCAACAACCAAATCTTCCAGAACTGCTGGTTCCAAAACCAGAGATAGATCAAACACGTACTCCCTCAGAGATACGTAAAATACATTGAATTCCAGTTATCCAAACTGACAATTCAACCTTGTGTATCAAAGTACTTATCCAAATTAGATCACAGAAAAGATCCAAAATAACTCGATGCTAACTTCCCAGACTTACCCAATCTTATAGCTCCCTTTAATCAGAGAAAAACTTCACAACAACGAAGTCTCCAACTTCGAATTTCAAATTCCTTCGTTTCTTATCCACAAAATCTTCAGACGATCTCGGCTTCCTACAAATCCTTTCTGATCAGCTCAACCTTCGCCGATGCTTCTAGAAACAAACTAGACCAAAAATAACTCGACAAAATGATCCTCTCAAAATCTACCCATAATCCAAAACACAAATCTACTCACAACATCAGAAGACCGAACCAACTTCTCCTATCTGGAAAAGACAAACAGATGCACTCGCCAAACTACTTCCACTGCACCATTCTGATCTGGAGTAGAATGAAAATGCTGATGAAGAACACAAGCACAAACTGGACAACACATCCCAGAAAATCTCAGATAACTCAAGAGAATACTCAATCTATCGCAAGTCACTTTTGCAATCAACCCAGCCTAATTCCAAAGAAACTGTTCTCCCTTTAACCAATCAGAACAGCTCATACTTAACTATCCAATTCATCGAAGAAATGGATATACTCTGTTGCTTCTGAATTTCACCTTTAGAAAACTGCTCAGCCAGAAAACTTCCTGCCAAAACGAAACACTCCGATCTGCACTGCTAACACAGATGCCAAAGTCTTCCTATCCAAAGCTCTTCGAGAAACTCGGACCCAAATACTTTGCTGAACTCAGCCACAACACCGAAACAGACATTCTTCCTTAAACTCGCTCCAAAAAGAAAACATCTTCGGAAAGAATCCATAGTCACTGCTTCTCATCATGCAGCTACTACTTCCTGAGGTATCAAGATACCATCACTGGCTCCTTCCTAACCAACAGATCCAAACTCCACTCATCCAACTTCAAAGATTGACTCCGAACCTTAACAGGTTTCCTTCAGAGATCAGTGAAATCCTTACACAATTGCAAAGCTTACTCGAGACGATATTAGATCTACAGTCTCGACAGATACACTTCCAACCTCAAACATTCAAAGTCCTACCATTGGTAGTCGTGTTACACACACCACCACCCTATCTACCTTTATATCTTATATTGGAAAACCCGAACAGGTAACCCAACAAATAGGTAGAAATATATATATATATTTAAAATGGTACTTTTTATATAGAAATTATTTCTGGGTAAAATTATTTCATTTACCTCTTTAAAACAATATTGTGTCCGTTGACCTGGTTCAAGTGTTTAGAGATCCCTATCAATAACGTTAGCTACTCGTATTGACCAGAATCCATATACCACTCAACCGATCAATTAACACAATATAAAATCATTTTTTTATATAACTAACAATTACGCGCTCTCAAGATAGACACCACTTCAGAGCCTAGGTATTATCTCAACCTATGCTCTGATACCAAATGTGACGACCCGGCTTTCATCGACCAGAAAGTCGTATCGCTAATAAGAAAGAAAGGGATAGAAAGAGAAAAGAAGAGAAGAAAGAAAGGAACAACATCAGAATCTAAACAGCGGAACGAATAAATTATATTAATAACATAAACTATTACATAGTTTCATATACAACAACTATCAGAGTTACACAACATATACAACACATACTAGACAGTTATAAACACCTGTCTAGTTTTTACAATACAAGATACAACACAGATAACAATGACTCAGAGATCAACATAGCGGAATACTATATCTACGAACGCCGAAGCCTCCTGCTCCATTGCTCCTCCAGAATATTCGTCAAAGCAAACCTGACTCCCTTGGCTACTCGTAAAAATTTGAGTACCCAAGAGTTTATATAAAACAGAAATAAACACTTGGGTCAGACATGGGTCTGGTGTGAGTAAACGGTTTAAATTGCTTAACTTCAAAACCTTTTGAAAACAAAGGTATCACGTAAGACTTCCCACACATAAACATGGAAAAGTTTTTACCTTACGCTAACCAAAACATTTGATAGGAAATCTGGTTATATTATAATAGGGTCTAGGGTTTTCAACTAAAATATAGAAATAGCTGAAATGCTTACATCTCACATTCCAACATAGTTGGGCACATCTAATACGTACGGAACTTATTGGGGTTTGGATTCCATACAATGGCAAGGCTACTGGGGTACCGCCCGTCACAGTACGTGGCCTAGATCACCGTACCGAGGAGTACGCCCGCTCCCCTGCAACACAAAGCCGGAACCATCCCTTACTGGATAATCCCGAACAAGACAATCCCGTAGTTGGCGCGACCAACCACACACTAAGCCGAATAAAAGAAAAGGGACCTCTAGACAGGGATCTATCTTGCTCTCAGTGGGTGCTACCCACGAAGCCTTGCTGCACCTCCCCTGTTTTAGCCATTCCCGGTTGATGAGGCTTGAGGTTACGATTACCTTTAATCAGAACATATCACTTAGAATGCTCATCGTCCGCCTGACGATGTGCTGAAAGCATTCAATCCATACAAGTTCGTTCCGGGTTCGAACGAAACCGAAGGCATTATCTCGTTACACTCGTTTTGGAATCACCCTCAGAGTTAACGACAATAACCCTTGCACTCTATATCTTCATCTTCACTTGAGATTCACGACCTATCGTAATTTGGATCGATGTGGTATTCGGGTCTCCAGACCTGGAAATCCGGTATACGGAAACCCGATCCCGGTCTCATCGAAATCCAAAACGTATCTTTTAAGGCCAAGTTGTTTAAAGGTTTAAACAATTCAATTCAATTTAATACTTGAATTCACATAGCATTAACATAGATAAATATTACACATTTATCACAGATATATCTAATATCATATCATAGTATATCATCCAATAGATATCAACCAAATCAGACATTCTACTCAACCATCATTCATAAGCAACCATTTATTAATCTCTATTATAATTAATTTAATCATCTTAAATTAAATTAATTACTTAAGAATTAATTCCTAACCTTGCTTAAATCAACTATTAATTAATTACAATCCATTTAATTAATTAATCAATTGAATATTAATCACTCTTGATTAATTCTTCATTAATTACATAAAGTAATTATTCTTTAATTAATTTAACAAATTAATTATCCTTAATCATTTATAGTAATTAACCTTTAATTACTCTCATTAACTACAATAATTAATGATCCTTAATTAATTACATTAATTAATTAATTAACTATAATTAATTACATTATTCCTTAATTAATTACATTAATTAATCATGCATTAATTAATTACTTCCATTAATCAACCTTAAATAATCATTAACAGTAATTAACTATTCTTAATTACTTTAATTTCTTTTATAAATCCTTTTTGATTAAATTCACCAATTACATATAGTAATTCATTTATTAATTACTTACACTAAGTAATTATACTTAACCAATCTTATTAAGTAACTACACTTAATCAATTACCAAGTGACTATCCTTAATTAATTAACAAATTAATTAACTTAAATAAATCACATTCATTTCTTAAATCATAACTGAGTAACTCATCCTTAATTACCCTTTAAACAAATTAATTAATCCTTGATTAATTATTCTTTAATTATTAATTAATAAACCTTAATTATTAATCAATATCTTTTAATACAAAGTATCAATCCTTAATTACTTTTATAATTAATTAATTAAACTTAATTAACTAATTAATTACTTCTTAATCATCAATTAATAAAACATTGTTTATTAATTAACCTTAATTACAAATTAATTAATCCATAATTACCTATTAATCAATCTTTAAATGATAATTAATTAACCCTTAATAACAGTTAAATAAATTCTTATTTAACTTTAATTATAGATAAATAATTTCTTAATTATTAATTAAGAAAACTTCATTATTACTTAATAAAACTTTATTAAGTACTTCTTAATTACTATTTTAATTAACTCTTAATCATTTAATCAATCCTGAGATAAAACATTATCATTTAAAAACATTTGATCTTAATAATTAACTTACTTAATTAAAATCATTAATTAAGTTAAAATAAATAATCATTAATTACTTATCCTTAATTATTAATTGACAATCTTTAATTACAAGTTAATAAATCTTGAAAACCTTAATTGTTAATTAACAAATCCTTAATCATTAACTAATTTAATCATCTTATTAATTATCAAACTTTAATTAAGTTTTAAGATAAAAACATTTTCTCAATAATTACTTTATAACATTTCCCATTTAATTTGGAAATAACTTAAGATTTTGATTTAATATATTTAAGTTAATCAAAATCATACAACTTAATTTTATTTAACTATTTATTACAAAGTAATAAATTTCAAGAGAATTGATTTAACTTAATTATTTAAATTTACAACTTACCTTTACTTAAATTTAAAAACTAGTTTAACATTTACTTTGGGTTTAACCCATATGTATTTAAATCTAAGCCAATACATCTGCATCTTTATTAAAACAGAGATTTAATTTTAGATTTTAAACTGTTTTGAATTTAAAGAAAATTTAAACTGCTAACAGTTTTCACTCAGCTCACAAACGACCCGAAGGCAAACCCGAGCCAGCTCCTAATCTACCCGAGACCTCCCCGAAAATTTTTAAAACAGTTCGCTATAAATTTCCATCTGTTAAAAACTTTAACAACTATCACTTCCTCTCTCGCGTATCACTCTGGAACGACTTCGAGCAAAAAGCAAACTTCCTCGAGTCCTTCCCGAGTACGAATACGAGTATCTTCATCTTCCCCAAACTAAAAACCCACTGACACACACCCTTGCTCGTGCACGTGCACACACGTTGCCACCATCTTCGATCACCGCTCCGGCCATCGACGAGTCGCCCATCTTCTTCTCAACCATCACGACAACTCCGATCCTCAAATCCAACTCGAAAACGTAATCGAGCACTCGAGCTCAAAAACTGGAACAATGTCGAAACTGTAATCGCCACAACTCCAAATTCTGGTCATCAGAAAGCCTATGCCTCCGGCCACTATTTCCTCCACACCCCATCTACCATCTACTCAAATCTGGAAAGACTCGATCACTTATAGAGATGGCGGTGATCAATTCTTCTACCTTAACTAAACTAGGGTTAGAAATTTCAAATCCTAACTGCTGTCGTCACCGTGGCCGTGGCCATCTACCACTATTTTTCCACTCACCCCCATAGGCTCCTCCATCGCCTCACACAACCCCGACCACCCTCGACCACGTGATCACCAGAAATGCTCGAAAACTTGATTTCCAGACAAACCCAAATAACTCATTCAATAGTTCATTAAAAATTGTGATTCAAGCTTTAAAAATCAGGATTTTGTATAGGGATTCACTTTATAAACTTGAATTAATAATTCAAGATATTTGAATATATCACTTATTTTATCCATTAACTGTTTTTAAGGTTTTTCCAGAGTAGTCTGCTTTGTTTAATTAAAATACAAAATTTAAAACTTACTTTACAATCAAACAAACTAATTTTGTTTGGACCTTAAGTTCTATCATCAAGAAAAATCAAGCAGAAATGATTATGGAAGTAAGGCATGAGCTTGAGAACTTAAACAGAGGTAATCTACAGGTTATCAACATTCATATATTTGTTTTTACTATAAGAGCAATGTACATATGAATATTCACACAAACATACTTTTAGATATTAACATATAACACAAGTTACTTCATCTATAAGTCATATACATCAAAACAAAAGGGGTCTCATGTTTATTGTTTCAAGTCAGAGATTTAAATCAGGATCAGGGAAGTTTTAAAACAACAGATATACTCACATCATAGATTCGCAAAGAAACTTGCACATACATATACTAGTAAATCAAACATTAACACTGAATTCATAAGTTACTTAAATGTTTAGTTTTAAGGTTTACTCACCTATTATGTTGAACAGAGAAACTGGAAGTTTTGAACCAGAATTGCTTTGAAACTTCATCTGCTTGTTTTGATTTCTTTTAAATTTGGAAAAGCTCTTGAAAACTTTGCTATGGCCTCAGATTTTCTTGCATGCAAATCTTTTGTTCTTGCATGTTATAAATGAGTTTACAGGCTTGAAAGAACAATGGTTACAGATCTTTGGTTTGGAGAAGATTTCAGATTACAGGGTATTGATTTTTAATCAGAGGAAGGGTTTCAGGTTTGAAAAATTGCCTGGTTTCAGGTATTTGAATTTGAGAAATGTTTGCAGGATTTCATGTTGTAAATTTGAGAATTAAGCTTTGCAGATGAATCTCAGTTTTGGTTTGAAGATGAATTCAGGTTGTATATTTTTGGTTTGAGATGATTTCGGTTTTGATCATTTTCTGGTTTTAGTTTTTGAGGATTGAGATTAGAAAAAGAAAAAGGAAATGGAAAGGTAGGCTTTTATAAACTTAATTTATGGTTTATTAAAAATCAAGGAAAATGGAAAGAAAATTGACACTTGTCTTCATCCATTCTTAATTACCTTACACATATTACTAACATGACTTAATTTATTAACACTTGTCATTATATAATTTCATATTATTTTTAAAAAGATTATAAAAGCTTTTATATGTATTTCCTAAATAGTTAAATACATTTATTAATTATAAATGCTTTTCTATATTATAAATAAATGAAACCTTTAAAAGAAAATAAAATAAAACTCATTTATATCCTAATAAAATCATATACATGTATTTCATTCATTTTTAAGTGTAAAAATATCTCTTGTATTCAATTCACTATTAAATAAATATTTTCTAAATTTATATAAATAAAATTCCTTTTAAAGAAAATATTGTAAACAAATCTTATTTTAAATAAAAGCCTTGTTCATATATTTTATACCCAAATAAAATAAAATAATTATCTTTTAAAGATTCAAATTTAAATCCAGATTAAAAATTCAAATTTTACTTTTAAAAATCCAATTTAAAAGTCAACTCAACATTTATATTTTTAAATAAACATATTATTAACTTTGAAATTGATATAAAACTACTCAAGACAATATATATATATATTTAAACAATACTATTAAATATTGGAAATGATAAATCTATTTTAAAATCAAATTTATAAAATAACATAATTAAATAATTATCCTTATTATAATTCAATCTATGTCATAATTAATACATCACATTATTATTATTTGGTTATTTATATTTGAAATAACAATATTATCAATTAAAATAATTTAAATTAAGAGATTATCACATTTTAAACTTCTCGAAATTCCGGGATATCACAGATTGTCTCGATACGAAAGAGAAACGAAACGAGCTATCTAACCCATCAGTTCAAAACTACCATCACCAGAAAAACCATCCTCCACGGCAACCAAAGCTTCGAAACTCCTCGCCGTCTTAACCCCAGCTCCGCCCCACTGCCCCGAGCCTCCAGAACCATATGCGATCGCCTCAGATTTCATCACGATGCCGCGAAACTCGAATGAACATCAACGTAAAAAGCAGGGTGTTAAACCCTATTTCATCATCGCATACCCACTCCAGTCTTCTAAAAATTTAATCTCCATTTTTCTGTTAAACTCCATCATACAATTGATCTTCAAAACTAAATACGACATCCAGTTCGTCGTTGATCGATGGAAATCGATCAAAATACCAAAATCAAACAACTCGAGAAAGCCCTCTAAATTCCAAACTAAAAATTAAGTTATACCTATTAAAATTCATGATTTCCTAAATGGAATCTAATCATGCAATCAAAACTTTAAATTGAATTAATCAATTTTTGACCAAATCTGATATTCACTGTAAATTTTAAAATTTCAAGATAAATTTTAAATTATAATTCCTAGAATTATTTTTAGTGGTGATACCATATGATTTTAAACATCTTTTGTTAACAAATCAAAGGCTATCTACGATTCAATGACGAAATATTGAATTTAAAAGAAATAATCAAACCTGTAAATATTACTACAGAGCTATATATTGTCTACACAGACATTCAAACACCTATATACAAACATGCACACATTTTATTCCAACATTTCAGATAACAGGATATTTTCTTTCACAATCATCTAAATGAAATTCAATTTAACTGTTTTTAAAATTCATTTACTCACCTGAACTTATAAACAGAGACAGATTTTGTGTATATATATACAGACATACATACATTTCAGATATATAAGCATGCATTCATATCATACACTAAGTAACACAATTTACATAAAACATCCATCACATGCATCCATCACAACAGATTTTTAAAACTGTTTTTAAGTTTAAGGTTTACTCACCTGTCATTGTAGAACAGAGGAGCAGATTTTGTTTTCTAGGCTTGTTATTTGGTTTTGAACTTCTTTTCTTTAGTTGAATTTGAATCTAGATGTTGATCTTTGAATTTGCTTAGCTGCTATGAATTTCCTTGAGTTGAGGTACTGCTTTTAGCTTGCAATTTCTTCTTCAAGTTTGCATTTCCAGATTTTCATTTCTCTGAATTTCGATTTCCAGGTTTCTTTTTCTTTTGATTTTAGCTTTGAATTTATTTTTAGTAGAGAAAGAAGTGAAGATAAATTAGAGCTGAAGAAAGAAAATTGCAGATCTTTCTTCTATATTTAAAATTTTAAAACTTTAATTACCAAAGAAAATAGCCATGTGTCTTCTTTAAGTGTTAATTTGCTTACACATAGGCTTACATCTTTACAAATGTCACTAAACCACTCTAATATGCTAACAAGTGTAAATTCTTGTTTTAATTAATTTACTTAAGTCATATATGTGTATTTAAGAAATATTTATATGTATAAAATGATATATTTGTCTTTTTATAATTAAGCTTTTACATTCCTATAAAAATATACAAATGTGAAAACTATTATTTAAGTAACTTATACTTTAATCAAATATTTATAACATATTTATATATGCTTGAGAAATTGAGTTTAACTCTATATATATATTTTTACAAACCTATTTTGACTTATATTTGAATTTTAATACATAACTTCAAATCACAATATATATACATATATATTATAATTTGAAAACATATCCTTTATTAAATTAAAGACTCCCTATTTATAATATATATACCAATATATATATACATTATAAATAGAAAACATTTATATAAGTTTTGAAAGATAAATCTTACCAATTTTAAATTGTTAGAAAAGATATTAATAAATATTGCCAATTAAATATTATTAACCTTTAAAATGAATAAACTTGTCAATTTACAAAATAAAATCAACAAATCAATTTAATTATTTATAAAGATTATTAAATTGATATTGCCAAAATTCCGGGATATCACATTCCTCCGCCCTTAAAATAATTCCGTCCCCGAAATTTAAAAGCAAAGATAATTTAATAACCTAGCAAAATTTTAATTTTAATTTCAAACAGCAACCATACATATCAATCATATTCTAACAATCATAGCAAACAATTTAATCAAACAAATTTAACTATCCAGACAAATTCTGGATAGAATTTCCTTGAGTTTCCCCAAGTATATATATATACCGGGATACTCGTTCTACAGGATCTTAACTAATTATCTACAAAAATCTAGAACTCCTTCCCATCTAGATTACAAATCTGAACATGATATCAGACTAAACTCAAAACCATCTCAACTTCCATATCCATCTGAACTGCTGATCCCACAACCAGATGAATCACACATGTATTCCCTCAAAGATACGTGAAATACAATGAATTCCAGTTATCCGAACTGGCAACTCAATCCTGTAGATCAAAGAACTAATCCTTTTGAGAACACAGAAAAATCTCATAATACTTCCGGAGCTAGCTCTCTAATCTTACCAAATCTTATATCTCCTTTTATTGGATACAACTTAAACAATATCTAAATTCCATCAATTCTTAACTGTTTAACTCTCCTGACGATCCTGAGTCACTTCATCCTTCCTGATCAGCTTAACTCTTGCTGATGCTTCTTGAAATAATCTAGACCAACATCAAACCAATTTCCGGATCCTACTCAACAAAATGGTTCTCCAAAAATTCACCGAAATCCAGAACACAACTCTACTCCACAACATTAGAGCACTTCGAACTACTTCTCCTTTCTGAAATAGCCAAACAGTTGCACTTGACAACCTTACCTCCAAATCCTGAAAAATCCTTCATACTTAGAGGTATACTTGAATTTCCTATAGAAATCCTCTATTCCAAGAAAATTTCACTTCCGGTTGCTCCCACTCTAGAATAGTTACTATCTTGCTTTCGCTGCACAACTCTGATCTGGAATAGATGAGAATGCCATCGGAGAACTCGAGCACAAACTTGACCATCCATACATTGTTCACCATATCTATAAAATCTTAGTGAACCATTCCACTTGGTCAAAAACACCTCAGCAAAATCTTAATTAGAAAACTAGGTGTGATCAATCCCTCTCCAAAGAATCCTGAGCTGCTTCACCAAATTCTTCTCTAGGAGACATCCTTCTATCAAGCTAAACCACAGGTAACTCCACTAACCAAGTTGATACGGAATCTCAATCTCCAATAACCCAAAAGAACACTCAAACTATCGCAAGTCACTTTTGCGATCAACTCAACCTAATTTCCAAAGATATTGTTCTCTCTTCACTAATCAGAACAGCTTATACTTGACTAACCAATCCATCGAAGAAATGGATCCACTCTGCTGCTTCTGGACTCCACCTTCAGAAAAACTACCCAGCCAGAAACTTCCTGCCAACACACAGAACACTTCCGAGTTGCACCGCTGACACAGATGCCAAAGACTTCTCAAAACAAAGCTCTTCGAGAAACTCGGACCTCAAACCAAACAGAAACACCATGCTGAACTCAACCACAACACCGAAACAGACATACTTCCTAAAACTTGCTCCAGAAGAAACATCTTCGGAAACATCCATAGTCACTGCGTCTCACCACACAGCTACTTCTTTCAGAAGTTACCAAGATACCATCATTCGCTTTTGCTCATCCAATTTCAAAGATAAACTCCGAACCTTAACAGGTTTCCTTCAGAGATCGGTGAAATCTTTACACCACAACAAAGCTCACTCGAGATAGTATTGGGTCTACAGTCTCGACAAATACACTTCCAACCTCAACATTCAAACTCCAACCATTGGTAGTCGTGTTACATACACCACCACCTTATCTACCTTTATAACTCATATTGGAAAACCCGAACAGGTAACCCAACAAATAGGTAGAAATACATATATATATATATTTAAAATGATACTTTTTATATAGAAATTATTTCTGGGTAAAATTATTTCATTTACCTCTTTAAAACAATATTGTGTCCGTTGACCTGGTTCAAGTGTTTAGAGATCCCTATCAATAACGTTAGCTACTCGTATTGACCAGAATCCATATACCACTCAACCGATCAATTAACACAATATAAAACCATTTTTATATAACTAACAATTATGCGCTCTCAAGATAGACACCACTCCAGAGCTTAGGTATTCACTCAACCTACCGCTCTGATACCAAAATGTAACGACCCGACTTTCTTTGCCCAGAAAGATGCATCATTAATAAGAAAGAAAGGGATAGAAGAAGAAAAGAAAAGAAGAAAGAACAACAACACATCAGAAATCTCACAGCGGAACGAAAAATATATTATATCACATAAGATATTACATAGTATCATATACATCAGAGTACACAATTTATACATCACAGAATAGACAGTTATAAACTTCTGTCTATTATACAACACAAGTACATCAGTACTATACAGACTAATACAAACACAGCGGAAACTCTATATATCTACACGCTGAAGCCTCCTGCTCCACAGCTCCTCCAGTATTCGTCAAGACTAACCTGAATCCCCTTGACTACTCATACAAATTTGAGTACCCAAGAGTTTAATAAAACAGAAAATAAACACTTGGGTCAGACATGGGTCTGGTGTGAGTAAACGGTTAAATTGCTTAACTTTGAAAACCTTTGGAAACAAAAGTGTCACGTAAGACTCCCCACAAATAAACATGGGTAAGTTTTTACCTTACGCTAACTAAAACATTTGATAGGAAATCTGATTGTATTATAATAGGGTCTAGGGTTTTCAAGTAAATATGAAATAGCTGAAATTGTTACATTATTAAATTCCAGCATACTAGCCACAAAGTGGGTTATACAATCAAGTCCGTTGGCACTTATTGGAGTTTGGATTCCATACAATGGCAGGGCTACTGGGGTACCGCCCGTCACAGTACGTGGCCTAGATCACCGTACCGAGGAGTACGCCCGCTCCCCTGCAACACAAAGCCGGAACCATCCCTTACTGGATAATCCCGAACAAGACAATCCCGTAGTTGGCTGCAGTTCCAACTACCCACTAAGCCGAAATATAGAAAGGGACCTCTAGACAGGGATCTATCTTGCCCTTAGTGGGCGCTACCCACGAAGCCTTGCTGCACCTCCCCTGTTTTAGCCATTCCCGGTTGATGAGGCTTGAGGTTACGATTACCTTTAATTAGAACATATCACTTAGAATGCTCATCGTCCGCCTGACGATGTGCTGAAAGCATTCAATCCATACAAGTTCGTTCCGGGTTCGAACGAAACCGAAGGCATTATCTCGTTACACTCGTTTTGGAATCACCCTCAGAGTTAACGACAATAACCCTTGCACTCTAAATCTTCATCTTCACTTGAGATTCACGACCTATCGTTAATTTGGATCGATGTGGTATTCGGGTCTCCAGACCTGGAATACCGGTATACGGAAACCCGATCCCGGTCACATCGAAATCCAAAACGTATCTTTTAAGGCCAAGTTGTTTAAAGGTTTAAACAATTTAACTTATCTATATTCATTCAGATAGATAATTCACAAATCACAATTGATAATCACATTATCATTTAAACAGATGATTCATAACCAAATAGGTAATCCATATCAACATCACAATAGTTAATCTATATTACCATCATAATGCAACCAAGCATTCATACCATACAACATTACTTATCTCATTTCTGAGATTACATCCATTCAAGACAATCAATGTCATTCATTCTTATATAAGCAATGATTTACTTAATCATAAGATAATTAATTTAAAATGAATTAAATTAACTATCTCTATCTTTAATTAATTTAAAGTGAATTAAATTAATTACTTCATTTCTAATTAATTTAAAATAAATTAAATTAATTACTTCATCATAAATCTTACTTATATAATCATTAATTAATTACAAATAAATTAATTAATCTTTCTCTAATTATCCACTTAATTAATCACCTTGATTAATTATACTTTAATTACATTTAAGTAATTATTCTTAATTAAGTTAACAAATTAATTATTCTTAACCAATACAGTAATTAACCTTTAATTACTTCATTAATTAATTAATTATAATCAATTACTTTAATCCTTAACTAATTACAATTAATCACTTATCATTTGATTAATTAATCTTAATTAATCAACTCTTAATTACATCATTAATTATAAACTAATGATCCCTAATTACACCTTTAATTATTTATTAATTACATTAAGTAATTATTCTTAATTAATCCATAATTATTAATCATCCAGTAATTAAATTCCCTTAATTACTTCCATTAATTAATTACTTTAATTAATTACCTTCATAAATAATTAATTACATTATTAATTAACCTTAATTAAACCACAATTATTAATCATCTTTGATTAATCTAATCCTTTAATTAATTTAATTTAATAAATTATTAAATTAATAACAAGTGATTAACTCTTAATCATTTTCATTTAATAAAATAATTATCCTCTAATTACTTTATTAAATAATTTCCCTTTTACTTAATTACATTCAATAATTATTCCTTAATTACTTCATCAAATAATTATACTTAATTAATTATAAGTAATTATCTTTAATAATTACTAATTAATTTCTTAGTCAATTATTTAACTAATTATTTAAATAAAAGAACTAATTCCTTAATCCTTATATTTAAAAGATCTTAATTAAGAAATCATTTATCTTAATTAAATAAATTAAATTGACCAACACTTTAATTATCTTTCCATATTTATTATCTTAATTTAATTAAATTTCTTAATTACTTAAGATAAATTCTTTATTATAATTGATTTACTAAAATCCTTATTATTTAAATTATATTTAAAATAATACAATTTTAGAAATCAATTATAATTAAAACATTTTAAACTCCTTCTCGACTTTCAAAATCTTTAAACTTCCAAGGTTATTAAATTAACTTTAATACAAAAAGCATTTTGAAAATCTATTTATTTATCTTTTAAAAACTTATCTATTTAAATATTAAAACTTGTTATAACATTTAAATTTTGAAACAATTTATTTTACAATTAAAAACTTGTTTAACCTTTTGTTTTTAAAACTTCAGGAACATTACAGAAACAAAGTTCTTTTGTTTAAACTTTAAAACATTTCTGTAAAAATTCTTAATGCCAGCAATCTCCAAACCCGAGTAAACACCTAGAAAACTCGAAGCAAACTCGAGTTAAAACTCTAATCACACAGCTTCGAGTAAAACTCGATATTACCCGAACGAAACCCGAGATAACGCTTCTTCCTCAAATCCATCGTTTCCAGATTCACTCAAACGTGCACGTGCACGTGCACCGTCACGCTGGACGTCGATGAACTCCACGATGGCCTCCACCAAGTCGCCTTCAACCTCGGTACCACGATCGACCACTTCGATTGTCTCGATACGAAAGAGAAACGAAACGAGCTATCTAACCCATCAGTTCAAAACTACCGTCACCAGAAAAACCATCCTCCACGGCAACCAAAGCTTCGAAACTCCTCGCCGTCTTAACCCCAGCTCCGCCCCACTGCCCCGAGCCTCCAGAACCATATGCGATCGCCTCAGATTTCATCACGATGCCGCGAAACTCGAATGAACATCAACGTAAAAAGCAGGGTGTTAAACCCTATTTCATCATCGCATACCCACTCCAGTCTTCTAAAAATTTAATCTCCATTTTTCTGTTAAACTCCATCATACAATTGATCTTCAAAACTAAATACGACATCCAGTTCGTCGTTGATCGATGGAAATCGATCAAAATACCAAAATCAAACAACTCGAGAAAGCCCTCTAAATTCCAAACTAAAAATTAAGTTATACCTATTAAAATTCATGATTTCCTAAATGGAATCTAATCATGCAATCAAAACTTTAAATTGAATTAATCAATTTTTGACCAAATCTGATATTCACTGTAAATTTTAAAATTTCAAGATAAATTTTAAATTATAATTCCTAGAATTATTTTTAGTGGTGATACCATATGATTTTAAACATCTTTTGTTAACAAATCAAAGGCTATCTACGATTCAATGACGAAATATTGAATTTAAAAGAAATAATCAAACCTGTAAATATTACTACAGAGCTATATATTGTCTACACAGACATTCAAACACCTATATACAAACATGCACACATTTTATTCCAACATTTCAGATAACAGGATATTTTCTTTCACAATCATCTAAATGAAATTCAATTTAACTGTTTTTAAAATTCATTTACTCACCTGAACTTATAAACAGAGACAGATTTTGTGTATATATATACAGACATACATACATTTCAGATATATAAGCATGCATTCATATCATACACTAAGTAACACAATTTACATAAAACATCCATCACATGCATCCATCACAACAGATTTTTAAAACTGTTTTTAAGTTTAAGGTTTACTCACCTGTCATTGTAGAACAGAGGAGCAGATTTTGTTTTCTAGGCTTGTTATTTGGTTTTGAACTTCTTTTCTTTAGTTGAATTTGAATCTAGATGTTGATCTTTGAATTTGCTTAGCTGCTATGAATTTCCTTGAGTTGAGGTACTGCTTTTAGCTTGCAATTTCTTCTTCAAGTTTGCATTTCCAGATTTTCATTTCTCTGAATTTCGATTTCCAGGTTTCTTTTTCTTTTGATTTTAGCTTTGAATTTATTTTTAGTAGAGAAAGAAGTGAAGATAAATTAGAACTGAAGAAAGAAAATTGCAGATCTTTCTTCTATATTTAAAATTTTAAAACTTTAATTACCAAAGAAAATAGCCATGTGTCTTCTTTAAGTGTTAATTTGCTTACACATAGGCTTACATCTTTACAAATGTCACTAAACCACTCTAATATGCTAACAAGTGTAAATTCTTGTTTTAATTAATTTACTTAAGTCATATATGTGTATTTAAGAAATATTTATATGTATAAAATGATATATTTGTCTTTTTATAATTAAGCTTTTACATTCCTATAAAAATATACAAATGTGAAAACTATTATTTAAGTAACTTATACTTTAATCAAATATTTATAACATATTTATATATGCTTGAGAAATTGAGTTTAACTCTATATATATATTTTTACAAACCTATTTTGACTTATATTTGAATTTTAATACATAACTTCAAATCACAATATATATACATATATATTATAATTTGAAAACATATCCTTTATTAAATTAAAGACTCCCTATTTATAATATATATACCAATATATATATACATTATAAATAGAAAACATTTATATAAGTTTTGAAAGATAAATCTTACCAATTTTAAATTGTTAGAAAAGATATTAATAAATATTGCCAATTAAATATTATTAACCTTTAAAATGAATAAACTTGTCAATTTACAAAATAAAATCAACAAATCAATTTAATTATTTATAAAGATTATTAAATTGATATTGCCAAAATTCCGGGATATCACAAGGAGTATTGAGTCAGAGGGGACGTCCGATTGCATACTTTAGCGAGAAGTTATCAGGAGCAAAGATGAGATACAGTACATATGATGTGGAATTTTATGCTGTTGTGCAATCTATTAAACACTGGAGACACTATCTATTTCAGAAAGAGTTTGTTCTTTACACTGATCATGAGGCATTAAAGCATTTACAAGGGCAAGACAAGATTTCAGCGAGACATGCATCGTGGATTGCATATTTGCAATAGTTTACTTTTGTTGTTAAACACAAGTCAGGGGTGACGAATCGTGTGGCTGATGCTTTGAGTAGAGTCATTTGTTGACTACACTGAAAGTTGAGGTGACAGGGTTTGATGTGTTGCCAGAGTTATTTGTCGATGATCCTTACTTTGCAAAGTACGTTGATAAAGTCAAGAAGGAAAAGACGGATGAGTTTTTGATGGTTGATGGTTTTCTGTTCAAAGGAAATTGATTGTGCATACCTGATTGTAGTTTGAGAATGAA
Source organism: Allium fistulosum (assembly GCA_030737815.1). Taxonomy (NCBI): domain Eukaryota; kingdom Viridiplantae; phylum Streptophyta; class Magnoliopsida; order Asparagales; family Amaryllidaceae; genus Allium; species Allium fistulosum. The sequence goes on from CM060903.1 coordinate 950,644,423, forward strand.
GATTGTAAAAGAGCTACATGAAGAAGGACATGTTGGGAGAGACCGTACATTACAGTTGATTTCACAGTCTTACTTTTGGCCATCAATGAGGAAAGAAGTGGAAAGGTTTGTGGAACGATGTCATATCTGTCAGGTTTCGAAAGGAACTGCGACTAATGCTGGTTTATATATGCCGTTACCTGTACCAACTAAACCATGGGTTAATGTGAGTATGGACTTTGTGTTGGGGTTGCCAAGAACGCAGCATGGTAATGATTCCATTTATGTTGTGGTGGACCGATTTTCGAAAATGGCACATTTTATTGCTTGTAAGAAGACGGCAGATGCTGTTCATGTTGCTCAATTATTTTTCAAAGAGATATATCGACTTCATGGATTGCCAGAATCTATTGTGTCGGATAGAGATACTCGTTTTCTGAGTCATTTTTGGCTAAGTTTGTGGAAGATGGTGGGAACGAAGTTGAACTTTAGCAGCGCTTATCATCCGCAAACGGATGGACAGACCGAGGTTATGAACAGATCATTGGGAAATTTATTACGATGTCTGGTGCAAGACAATCTGAAGAGTTGGGATGTGAAGTTATGTCAAGCAGAGTTTGCTCATAATCATGCTGTGAACCGTAGTACGGGGTCCAGTCCATTTCAGATAGTATACTCAAGCTTACCGAGGGGACCGTTGGATTTAACGGTAATACCACACTCGAAGGGGACAGTTAAGAAAGCTGCTGATTTTGTTGAAGGGTTGACGGAGTGTCATAGAATCGTTCAAGAACGATTGGAAAAGGAAAATGAGAAATACAAACGATCTGTAGATCTGAAGCGAAGGAGTGTTGAATTTAATGAAGGAGATATGGTTTATGCAGTGTTAACAAAGGATCGTTTTCCAGTAGGTGCTTATAATAAGTTGAAAGCCAGAAAAATTGGTCCTGTAGAAGTCGTGAAACGAATTAATGAAAATGCTTATAAGTTGAAGTTGCCGGAGGATGTGTATACTTCTGATGTGTTCAATGTTAAGCATCTCGTACCATATCATAGGGATGAACGAGCTAATGTGGAAGAATTTACAAATTCGAGGTCGAATTTTTCTCAACCTGGGAAGGATGATGCAGCTCAGGACAGAAGTGAAGGTCTAAGTCGCACACGACTTAAGGATTCAAGTCGCATACGCCTTAACCAAGAAGTTATAGGTCGTCCTCGACCTAAGGAGTCACGAGAGGGGAAGCTGCGACTTAACTGGAAATCAGGGGAGAAAGTTGTCTCGAGTTTGCGACCTAAGGAAGTGATAGGTCGCGAACGACCTAACGTGGCAGTGCAATATGGAGACAGTTTAAGTTGCAAACGACCTAACTTGTTTTTAGGTCGCATACAACCTAACGAGCTAAGGCATAGGTCGTGGGAACGACCTAACATGTCACCAGGAAAAGAGCTACGACCTAACGGGTTCGAGAGTAACGAGCTAAGACTTGGGAATAAGTCGTTGGAGGTTGAAGTCTTAGGTCGCTCATGACCTAACGCTATTTTAGGTCGCTTACGACCTAGTAAAGGCAGCACGCGTGTCAAAGGATTCAGCATGATGGCATGCGAACGAGCTAAGAGGTTACGACCTAAGTTAGGTCGCAAGGGGTTAGGTCGCAGGAATATAATTCGACCTACGATAGGTCGCAGGAAAAGGTTCCGACCTAAGTTAGGTCGCAAGAAGTTAGGTCATGGAGTCTTAAGTCGCGAAGACTTTCTGAAGCCGCTTCTGTTAGGTCACTAATGAAGGGATGCCGTTCATTCTTAGGTTGCGGAGCTCCAGATGCCGTTCATTTGTTGAGTCGTTTAGCTGTTGTAACTGTTAGTTTAAGTCGGAGGTCTTGATAGGTCGTGTACGACCTAAGTGTTGTAAAGACATTATGTTTTGTAATATAGTTATGTTGTAATGAAGTCTGTTAGGTCGTTGACGACCTATACTAAGTCGCTGGGATTTAGGTCGTACTATGTTAGGTCGTAGGTCGTTCACGACCTAAGAGTTGTGTTGAAATTTTGATTCTATTTTGGCATGTGAGTTGTAGCCTATAAATAGGCAAGTGTGGTCATTTGTAAAAGTTTAGTTGATTTGAAATAAAACTCTTGTTTTGTTAGCTTTGTGCTTTCACCCAATTGGTAGTTGAGTGTAATCTCCTATCTCCTCTCTTGGATAATCGAGTGCGCTCGATTCAACGATTGCAGAAGCCTATTCGCGGAATCAAGTGCGCTTGATCAACGCTCGAAGAATTGAAGATCTCTCCTCACGGTATTGTGCGCGATCAACGTGTCAGAGATAGCTAGAATTCGGTATCTTCGGATCAACGAATTTGGGCATTTCAGTATCTTCCAATCCACCAATTACTACATTCATCGATCTACATTGTTTCGATTAATCCGCTGTGTCAGTTTTGGTATCCGAGCTTGTTTTAGCCAATCATAGCTAAATCGGGTCCTTGGAACCAAGTCATTTTGAAGAGTTTGAAGAAATCAAGTCAAGGCCGAAGTAGTTGAAGTTGTGTGCATTTGTATTGAAGTTTGAAGATCGGATTTGTGTTTTGAGGAGTTTGGTGTTCTTCGTGTTCTCGTAAATTGCAACAAAGTGGGAATTTTCGATCCACATCACTTTGGATCAAAATTCGAAAGGTGTTTGAGTTTTGGCCGAGAAGAGTTAAGTCGCGAACCACCATTTTCGAGCTAGAGGTGAAGAGTTTGTAAAGTTTCAAGTCATGCCGCCAAGAAGAGCTAATCGTCACCAAAACATAGAAGCTTTGTATCGAAGAGAAGAAGCTGATGAGATGGAGCAAAGAATCAATGAAAACTTTAGTGAAAAGCTTAACGAAGGAATTGGACGGTTAGAGAAGATGATGTTAGAGATGAATCAAAATCGGAGAAGGGTTTCACCTGAATCTAACCATGGGGGAATTAGAGTCTCACCACAATCCAATCGAGAAAGAAGTGTTACAATGATCAAAGGCGTGGGAGGAACGTGGATGATCGTGAACGGAGGAATGTAGATAGAAGGGATGATGGTGGAAGACGTGATGGTAGTAGAGATGTGGGTGGACGAGATAGACAACGATATACATCTGATTTTGAAGAAGAGTATGAAGGTAGTAGTGTTCGAGGACAAGGATGAGGACAAGGAAGAAATTACTCTGAGTATGATCACAAGTGGGAGTCGGGGATGAAGACTGAAATTCCTGAATTCAAAGGTGGTATGCAAGCGGAGGAGTTTCTAGATTGGGTGGCTAATGTTGAGGAGATTTTTGATTTCAAAGAAGTTCCAGAACATCGTAGAGTGAAGTTGGTTGCTACAAGGTTGAGGGGTAGAGCTTTGGCGTGGTGGCAGCAAACCAAACTTACACGTGAACGGATGGGGAAGTCAAAGGTTGAATCATGGGAAAAGATGAGGAAAATGATGAAAGCCACATTCTTACCTTATAACTATCAGTCGCTTATGTATCAGAGATTGCAAAACTTGAGACAAGGGACAAAATCTGTGAATGACTATGCTGACGAATTTTATCAACTGATAGCAAGGAATGATATTATGGAGATAGAAGAACAATTGACAGCTAGATTTGTTGGAGGGTTGCGAATGCAGATTCAGGATATGGTTAACATGTTTGATCCTAGAACTGTAGCGGAAGCACATCAGAAAGCGTTGGCTTGGGAGAAACAGGGAAGACGAGGAGGTGGTATGTTTACAAATTCCAACAATCCAGTGAAGGGTGTTAATGGAAGTTCTAATGTTTCAAAAGCTGTTGCAAAACCAGTTGTGAATGAGGTTGGGAAGATGAAAGTCAATACTGGTTTCAAGTGTTATAATTGCCAAGAAATGGGCCACAAAAGTAGCGAATGTCCAAAGCCGAAGAAGAGAGCTATGATAGCGGAGGTTGAGGATGAGGATGAAGAAGCTGAATGTTCCAATTCACCACCAGATGAGGAGGAAGAAGAAGTGTCGGGAGACGAAGGTTATAATCTAATGATGAAGAGGTCCTGTTTAACACCAAAGCAAGAGGAAGATTGTAGTTGGTTAAGGAGCAGTATTTTTCAGTCAACATGTACCATTCTGGGGAAGATTTGCAAATTTGTTATTGATGCTGGAAGCTGTGATAATATAATTTCTTCAGAAGCTGTGAGGAAGTTGGCGTTGAAGACTGAGAAACATCTGAAACCGTACAAGCTAGATTGGTTGAGGAAAGGCGGGGAGGTGAAGGTTGGACGAAGGGCTTGTGTGAAGTTTTCAATTGGAAAGAAATACAAGGATGAAATCTGGTGCGATGTGGTAGATATGGATGTCTGTCATTTGTTGCTGGGGAGACCGTGGCAGTACGATAGGGCGATGCAACATGATGGGCGTACCAACAGTTACAGTTTCATGTTTGAAGGCACAAATATTACTCTAGTTCCAAAGAAGCGACAATAGGAGGAAAACAAGTTGGAGGAGATTGAAGAGCTTAAAACTTTGTTATCTTTGAAGGAGTTTGTGAAGGAAGTAGAGGAGGAGCCTGAAGTGTTTTTGTTGATTGGGCGAGAGAGCAGTGAAGAGGTTGAAATTCCGGAAGAAGCGAAGGCAGTTTTGAAAGAATTTGACGATGTATTTCCAGAGGAGTTACCAATGGAGTTGCCACCGTTGAGGGATATACAACATCAGATAGATCTTGTTCCAGGTGCTGTGTTGCCCCACAGACCACATTATCGAATGAGTCCAAAGGAACATGAAGAATTGAGGAGGCAAGTGGAAGAATTGCTTGAACAAGGGCGTGTGCAGGAGAGTTTAAGTCCTTGTGATGTACCAGCTTTATTGGTACCCAAAAAGGATGGAACGCGGAGGATGTGCACAGACAGTCGAGCATTGAATAAGATCACAGTCAGATACAGATTTCCGATGCCGAGGCTTGATGATCTATTGGATCAAATTAGTGGGTCTGTAATCTTTTCTAAGATTGACTTGAAGAGCGGTTATCATCAGATTCGCATTAGACCAGGGGACGAATGGAAGACAGTATTCAAGACGAGGGAAGGATTGTATGAATGGCTGGTAATGCCGTTTGGTCTATCGAATCCACCGAGTACATTCATGAGGGTGATGAACCAAATTTTCAGGCCATACATTGGGAAATTTGTGGTGGTTTACTTTGATGATATTCTGATCTACAGTGCTAGTAAAGAAGAGCATGTTCAGCATTTGAAGAAAGTGTTAATTATTCTTCGTGAAGAACAATTCTATGCTGCTACAAAGAAGTGTGTTTTTATGGCGAGGAGTGTTTTATTTCTGGGGTATGTTGTATTGGAGGTAGGTATACAAGTGGATCAAAGTAAAATTGAAGCTATCAGAGATTGGCCGCAACCCAAGACGATAACGGAAGTTCGGAGTTTTCATGGGTTGGCTTCATTTTATCGAAGGTTCATTCCACACTTTAGTAGTGTGATGGCGCCTGTGACTGATTGTATGAAGGGTAAACAGTTTGCATGGACGGAGGAAGCCGGGGTTGCTTTTGATCGAATCAAAGGACTCTTGACGTCTGCACCAATTCTAATACTACCAGATTTCCAGTTAGTGTTTGAACTACATACTGATGCATCCAAGGTTGGGATTGGAGGAGTATTGAGTCAGAGGGGACGTCCGATTGCATACTTTAGCGAGAAGTTATCAGGAGCAAAGATGAGATACAGTACATATGATGTGGAATTTTATGCTGTTGTGCAATCTATTAAACACTGGAGACACTATCTATTTCAGAAAGAGTTTGTTCTTTACACTGATCATGAGGCATTAAAGCATTTACAAGGGCAAGACAAGATTTCAGCGAGACATGCATCGTGGATTGCATATTTGCAATAGTTTACTTTTGTTGTTAAACACAAGTCAGGGGTGACGAATCGTGTGGCTGATGCTTTGAGTAGAGTCATTTGTTGACTACACTGAAAGTTGAGGTGACAGGGTTTGATGTGTTGCCAGAGTTATTTGTCGATGATCCTTACTTTGCAAAGTACGTTGATAAAGTCAAGAAGGAAAAGACGGATGAGTTTTTGATGGTTGATGGTTTTCTGTTCAAAGGAAATTGATTGTGCATACCTGATTGTAGTTTGAGAATGAAGATTGTAAAAGAGCTACATGAAGAAGGACATGTTGGGAGAGACCGTACATTACAGTTGATTTCACAGTCTTACTTTTGGCCATCAATGAGGAAAGAAGTGGAAAGGTTTGTGGAACGATGTCATATCTGTCAGGTTTCGAAAGGAACTGCGACTAATGCTGGTTTATATATGCCGTTACCTGTACCAACTAAACCATGGGTTAATGTGAGTATGGACTTTGTGTTGGGGTTGCCAAGAACGCAGCATGGTAATGATTCCATTTATGTTGTGGTGGACCGATTTTCGAAAATGGCACATTTTATTGCTTGTAAGAAGACGGCAGATGCTGTTCATGTTGCTCAATTATTTTTCAAAGAGATATATCGACTTCATGGATTGCCAGAATCTATTGTGTCGGATAGAGATACTCGTTTTCTGAGTCATTTTTGGCTAAGTTTGTGGAAGATGGTGGGAACGAAGTTGAACTTTAGCAGCGCTTATCATCCGCAAACGGATGGACAGACCGAGGTTGTGAACAGATCATTGGGAAATTTATTACGATGTCTGGTGCAAGACAATCTGAAGAGTTGGGATGTGAAGTTATGTCAAGCAGAGTTTGCTCATAATCATGCTGTGAACCGTAGTACGGGGTTCAGTCCATTTCAGATAGTATACTCAAGCTTACCGAGGGGACCGTTGGATTTAACGGTAATACCACACTCGAAGGGGACAGTTAAGAAAGCTGCTGATTTTGTTGAAGGGTTGACGGAGTGTCATAGAATCGTTCAAGAACGATTGGAAAAGGCAAATGAGAAACACAAACGATCTGTAGATCTGAAGCGAAGGAGTGTTGAATTTAATGAAGGAGATATGGTTTATGCAGTGTTAACAAAGGATCGTTTTCCAGTAGGTGCTTATAATAAGTTGAAAGCCAGAAAAATTGGTCCTGTAGAAGTCGTGAAACGAATTAATGAAAATGCTTATAAGTTGAAGCTGCCGGAGGATGTGTATACTTCTGATGTGTTCAATGTTAAGCATCTCGTACCATATCATAGGGATGAACGAGCTAATGTGGAAGAATTTACAAATTCGAGGTCGAATTTTTCTCAACATGGGGAGGATGATGCAGCTCAGGACAGAAGTGAAGGTCTAAGTCGCACACAACTTAAGGATTCAAGTCGCATACGCCTTAACCAAGAAGTTATAGGTCGTCCTCGACCTAAGGAGTCACGAGAGGGGAAGCTGCGACTTAACTGGAAATCAGGGGAGAAAGTTGTCTCGAGTTTGCGACCTAAGGAAGTGATAGGTCGCGAACGACCTAACGTGGCAGTGCAACATGGAGACAGTTTAAGTTGCAAACGACCTAACTTGTTTTTAGGTCGCATACAACCTAACGAGCTAAGGCATAGGTAGTGGGAACGACCTAACATGTCACCAGGAAAAGAGCTACGACCTAACGGGTTCGAGAGTAACGAGCTAAGACTTGGGAATAAGTCGTTGGAGGTTGAAGTCTTAGGTCGCTCATGACCTAACGCTATTTTAGGTCGCTTACGACCTAGTAAAGGCAGCACGCGTGTCAAAGGATTCAGCATGATGGCATGCGAACGAGCTAAGAGGTTACGACCTAAGTTAGGTCGCAAGGGGTTAGGTCGCAGGAATATAATTCGACCTACGATAGGTCGTAGGAAAAGGTTCCGACCTAAGTTAGGTCGCAAGAAGTTAGGTCATGGAGTCTTAAGTCGCGAAGACTTTCTGAAGCCGCTTCTGTTAGGTCACTAATGAAGGGATGCCGTTCATTCTTAGGTCGCGGAGTTCCAGATGCCGTTCATTTGTTGAGTCGTTTAGCTGTTGTAACTGTTAGTTTAAGTCGGAGGTCTTGATAGGTCGTGTACGACCTAAGTGTTGTAAAGACGTTATGTTTTGTAATATAGTTATGTTGTAATGAAGTCTGTTTGGTCGTTGACGACCTATACTAAGTCGCTGGGATTTAGGTCGTACTATGTTAGGTCGTAGGTCGTTCACGACCTAAGAGTTGTGTTGAAATTTTGATTCTATTTTGGCATGTGAGTTGTAGCCTATAAATAGGCAAGTGTGGTCATTTGTAAAAGTTTAGTTGATTTGAAATAAAACTCTTGTTTTGTTAGCTTTGTGCTTTCACCCAATTGGTAGTTGAGTGTAATCTCCTATCTCCTCTCTCGGATAATCGAGTGCGCTCGATTCAACGATTGCAGAAGCCTATTCGCAGAATCAAGTGCGCTTGTTCAACGCTCGAAGAATTGAAGATCTCTCCTCACGGTATCGTGCGCGATCAACGTGTCAGAGATAGCTAGAATTCGGTATCTTCGGATCAACGAATTTGGGCATTTCAGTATCTTCCAATCCACCGATTACTACATTCATCGATCTACATTGTTTCGATTAATCCGCTGCGTCATGATTGAATGTGTGTTATCTCTTTCTGGTCTTTCTATTCGTACTTTATTTGATACTGGGGCTTCTCATTATTATATCTCTACTAGACATTTTGATGACTTTTGCCTAGACACTAGTATTGTAGTGGATCCTATAGTTGTGTCAAATCCCGTAGAGGGATCGACTTATTTGTCTATGATATGTCAGGATTTGAGGTGGATGATCTAGGGGTCGAATTTGAGTGCGATGCCTATGTACTGGGATTCTCTTGTTTTGGGTTGATACTAGGCATGGATTGAATGTCCATGTATGAGGCTATACTGGACTGTGATAGGAAGACTGTTAGACCAAGCACTTGTAGTCGACGTGGCTTAGAGGTTTTCTATGAATCGCGAGGGTCGGTTATGTTGAGCTACCTTTACTCCCTAGACTTACAACAGGATGAGCTTGTTTATGTTCCAATATTTAGAGATTTTCCAGATGTATTTTCTAAGGTTGCCGGTCTCTCAGCCCAAAGAGAGATCGAGTTTACGATCTATCTTATAGAGAATGCTCGACCAGTTGCTTTTCCCTTGAGGCACATGGCTTCAAGGGAACGACATGAGTTTTATAAGCAGGTGAAGAAGTAGTTAGAGAAGGGCTTCATTAGGAGGAGTATTTCTGAGTGGGGGGGCACCGATCGTCTTTTCCACCAAGGCGGATGGTTCCCTTAGACTCTGCATTGATTACTGGGAGTTGAATAAGTAGACGAAGAAGAATCGCTATCCTTTGCCCTGCATAGATGATCTATTCAATCATTTAGTTGGAGCGAGAGTATTTTCCCAGCTTGACTTAGCCGTAGTTTTCCATCAGTTGAGAGTAGCTGAGGATAGTATTCATAAGACTGCATTTAGGACTCTCGATGGGTTATATGAGTGGTTAGTTATGCCTTTTGGCTTAACCAATGTTCCCGCTTATTTTGTTGATTTGATGAGCCGAGTGTTTAGGGAGTTACTGAATAAGTTTGTGGTGGTATTTATGGATGATATCTTTGTATACTCGAGAAGTGGGGAGGAGCATTCTTTGCATTCAGAGGAGGTGTTTAGGACACTCCAAGAACATAAGCTTAAGGCTAAGTTTTCTAAATGCCACTTTTGGAGAGATGAGGTTCCCATTTTAGGTCATATTGTTTTAGAGAGTGGTTTGGTTGTGGATCCAAGTAAGGCGGAGGCAATGCAGATTGGCATGTTCTGAAGAATGCCACAAAAGTGAGGAGTTTCTTAGTCTTGCGGGTTATTATAGGAAGTTCATTAAGGAGTTCGCTAAGATATCTGCCCCATTGACTCGCCTCACCAAGAAAAATCTAGCATTTGCATAGGATGCTAAGTGTGAGGATGCTTTCATTAGGATGAAGAAGGCTTTGACTAGTGCACCTGTATTAGTATTACCTGATTGGAGTAAACCTTGTACGGTTTATACTGATGCTTGTGGTGCAGGGCTTAGAGCAGTGTTGATGCAGGATGGTAGAGTGGTATGCTATGCTAGTAGGCAGTTGAAGACTTATGAGAGGAACTGCCTGACGCATGACCTTGAGTTGGCAGCTATAGTCTTTGCTCTTAAGTCTTGGGGACATTATCTTTTGGGTGAGAGATTTGAGCTTTTTTACAGACCAGAATTCCTTGAATTTCTTGTTCTCCCAAAAAGACTTGAACCTGAGACAACAGAGATGGATGGATTTCTTAGCCTCATATGACTTTGAGATTTCTTATACCCCGGGCAAGGGGAATGTTGTAGCATATGCATTGAGCAGACAGAGAGCTATGCTGATACCTTTATTTTTAGAGTAGTGACATTTGGAGTATATTTCCACCTCTGAATTTAAGCCATCGTCCGATAGTACCCCTGAATTGTTAGCAACCCTAGATATTCAACTGACCCTGATGGAGCAGACTGATGCTAGGCAGAGAGAGGATAGTGAGCTGACAGACCTTTTTGATAGATTTGGCAGAGGGGAGTTGTCGAGTCATCTTAGGCATTATGCCATGCACTCGAGAGGATGGTTGAGGAGAGATGGTAGGTTGTGTGTTCCTCATAGTGCGGACTTGGTGGATGTAGTATTGGCGGAGTCTCACTGCTCTAGGATGACCATTCATCTCGGTGGGGATAAGATGTACCAGGATATGAGAGTTTTCTTTTAGTCTTGGATGAAGAAGCAAGTGGAGGAGTATGTAGCTAAGTGTATGACCAACCAAAGGGTGAATGCGAAGTAGAAGACGCTTGGAGGATTATGACGGCCATTGGGCATTCCACAGTAGAAGTGGGAGAGCATTTATATGGCTTCATAGATGGATTACCCAGATCTAGGAGAAGGAATGAGAGCATTTGGGTCATCATGGATAGAATGACCAAGTGCGCTCATTTCATATCTGTGAGGAGCACTAGGACAACAGCTTCATTAACAGCTTTATATGTTAGGGAGGTGATTAGAGTTCATGGAGTACTACCAGTATAGTTAGTGATAGAGGCCTACTCTTCACTGGTCAGTTTTGGAGGAGTCTGCAAGAGGCTTTAGGGACCGAGTTGAGCTTCAGTATAGCATACCATGCATATACTGACGGTTGGACAGAGAGGGTGAATCGGCATCTGGAGGATTCACTTAGGATGTGTATCATTGATTTTGGAGGATCATAGGAGGATCATTTGCCAATAATAGATTTTGCTTACAATAATAGCTACCGGGATAGCATAGGGATGACTCTATTCAAGGTTTTATATGGCAGACCTTGTAGATCCTATCGTGTTGGTGGGACACTACAGATAGGATTATCTTTGGGCCTGATATGGTTAAGGAGACTTCAGAGAATGTGAACTTAATTCAAAAGAGGATGAAGACAACTCAGGACCGACAAAAGTCTTATGTAGATAGAGGCACTCTGAGTTGGAATTTGCGGTTTGCGGTTTGGTATTTATGAAGATCTCACCCCTGAGACATGTGATGAGGTTTGGGAGTTCAAGTAAGCTAGCTCCGAGGTTTGTTAGACCACTCCTGGTTGTGGCTAGGATTTGAAGATTGGCTTATAGAGTTAAACTTCCAAAGAAGTTAGCTGGAGTGCATAATGTTTTCCATGTTTCTCACTTGCAAAAGTGCTTACATGATTCGGTTGTTGTTGTTGAGCCTAGTAGTTTGGAGGACGTTGAGGTGGAGCGTGATTCACTTTTTCACCATGTAACTAACCGCATCTTGGAGCACAACACTAAGCGGCTCCGCAACAAGGAGATCGGATTAGTTAAGGTTCATTGGGGAGAAGACCTGGTTGAGAGTACATGGGAGCCCAAGAATAGGATTCGAGCTTCCCACCCTCAACACTTTTCTGGTACGTCTTACACTTTGATCTTTCTCTAGTTAGAACCCTTAGGTAGAACCTTGGAGGGAGGGTAGACTGTAATAGGTAGAGACCTTTAGATGATAGGTATGGTTGTAAACATGTCAATGAGACATGTTATGGTTAATGGATGTTGTTGGATGTACATGGATGTTTATGGATGCAAGTGGTTGCATTGCATGCACTAGGATATTGGGTCCCTTAGGCATACACATTCATACCCTATGCATATTGCTTGCTGACTTTGGTTGTTATCCCTAGATGATTTTTGCATATGAATGTTGCATTTGGATGTATGACTGAGCATACATGTAGAGTTATCTGTTAATTTTAGGACTTGCACACATTTGGATGCATGGAATAAATGTACTTGCATAAACAAGAGGTTGACTGAATCAACAGACCGACTACTCTTTTTCATTACATAGGTTCATGTGCATTGCACGCTGCACAATTACATAATTGCATTGGAATCATTAAAGGTTATGGTTGCCGTGGATGATGGATGAGTAGGTGGATGTAGATTTGGTTGCTGGTTGTTATTTGCATTCTTTTTTCCTTAGAGATTACGACGATGAAATCCCTTAAGGGAGAAAATGTAACACCCGGGAATTTTCACGAAAATAAATAAGGAAAATAATTAAAAGTTAAGAATGAACCTAAAAGGATAATTTTTACAATCATTCGAATTTGACTACAGGACTGGCACCATTGTGTCCGTAGCAATATTCTGAACAAGTTTCATATATAACTAGCTGAAATCCAAGCTAAAACAAAAAAGTTATAAAGGTTTGAATAAATAAGAAATTAAAAAATATATAAAAATGATTAAGGGCCAAGTCGACCCACATTGGGCCAAGGTCGACTGGGGGTGGTCGACCTAGCCCTTGGGGCGGTCAACCCGACCCTGTGTCAATCGTAGCGTCATGACCTGGAGTTGGTTCATTTCGTGCGTGTGAGATCGTTGTGTGCTGGCCATGGTTTTGAACAATGAATGAGCTTATTTTGGACTGGGATCTTACGATAGTGAGTTGAGGCGTTCCCCTATAAACTGATAGCGATGGTTAACTTAAAACATAATTAACTCTATTATAGCGAAGCTCTACCAAAAAAAAGCCCAAACCGTAATTTCCCAAATCAATTTTAAATCCCAATTCTATTCTAAATCTCAACCTAAATTAAAATAAAAGGAGATCTAGCAATTAGAGGAGAGGCCTAAGCAAATTTAAGGGAGAAAGCCTACGGTGTCAGAGGCAAACCTAAAGCTTAGGACAGAGGTGAGTGGGCACAGATTTAACAAGTTAATTAAATTATTTGATTTTATTTTCTATCCTAAATTAATTTGACTGTTAATTATGAGATTAATCCGTTAAATTATTAAATTAGGAATCTAAAATAATGAGTCTTTTTATCTAATTGTAATTGATATATGTAAGTTGTAAAACCATAAATCATATGTTAAAATTGGATTTGACACCTATAATTTTCTAATTGGAATAATGTAAATGCTGCAAAAAGTAATAAAAATAGGACAAATAGATTAGCCCAATTGAAATAAAAACTAAATGGATTAAGACTGATAATCGAATGAAATGGGTTAATTTGCTTAAAACAGGTAAATCCAAAGATATCTGGATAGTAGCAATCGACCTAAGACTAGCGCAGGTCAACTGTCGTAAATCACTTTAGACTTAGTAGACTGTTTTGGGGCCTTGATCTGATAGGTGTATAAACCTTGTTGTTCTCTAAATTGCATGATTGGCATAGACACATCTAGGTGTTCTTATTTGAGGTGGCATACTTAGCTCGCGTTTCCATATCATAAAGTAGGATGTAGAGTGTTGTTGAGACACGCAACTTATATTGCGAATGGTGTGCATAGGTATTGGGATCGGATTACCGGTCGTTAGATGAAGTGTTGGGATTAGATTACCGATCATTATTCGGAGTGTTAGGATAGGATACTATGTCTATTATGGACATTCCCGTGGGCTCGTATGGGCATAGACGTTGAAAGCTAGGTGGTGCCTAGTACCAACAAGAGTTAGGAACAGTAACTCCCCGAGGTACTTAAGGGGTATTTTACTGCTAGGATCGAGGGGTCGGGCATGTGTGCATACAATGAGTCACTATGCTAGTTTACATGCGTGTTCTTTACCTCCAGGCCAAATGTGAATTATAGTGGAATAGCAATTCCCCAAAACTAGATAATTGTTTGGTGAGGTACGATATATTTTTATTCCCATGATGTTAGGCTGTTGACCTTTGATGTGTGACCTTAGGCATGTGACCTTAGGTGCAGGGACACTGCACAAACACTCTATATCACCTAGAGTAGACTTGGAGTCAGTTCTATTTAATTTCCTTGTTAGTCCTGTTCTCATTCACCAGACATATGTCTGACCCATTCCATTTTTCCGCCGCCACAGATGGACAGAGTAGGCATTAACAGATCCATTGCAGCCTTCGGATTATCATGCCTGGAGTCTAGTTCTATTTATCCTTTTCCTTTATCATGTTTTCCTGTCAGTACATTTGCTCTTTTGGTACTTTTCTTGTGAGGGATTATTTTTATGATACTCTAATGTTGACATGTACTAATGGATTTTTGAGACCACGATATTATGATATTTTGAGACCTGGATATTTTGATGCTTTGTGATTTTTATTACCTTTTTCCTAAGATTATCCATATATTTGGTATTATGTTTCCGTTGTGATGATGTTTAGACTAGATAGATTATTTCGTCTTTGAAATCTTAGTCTCTATGATACTGCTTTTACCCAGAGCCGATGATCCATGTTTCTTGATATGGCAGTGTTTGACATGTCAACGAATGCGAGTTGTCACGCTTCTCCTTAAACTTATGCTTGAAATTTGGCTTGCCTCCAACTGGTATAGCTGACAATGGCTTTGCACTGATTGCTGGCACTACTCCCTTATGGACTCCTTCCTTAATATCTAGAGCTTCAAATCTCAAAGCCATCTGATAAGGCTGGTGAATGTACCCATAAGATCGTTAGTTATTTCTCGTTGGAACTCTGGTCGCATCCCATTGACAAACATTTCATTCTTTTTGAGAGGTGTGTCTATCAATCCAAGTCTGAAATGAGATAAAGCGTTAAACTTATGTTCATACTGCACCACCGTCATATCTCCTTGCTTCAAATCCAAGAAACTCCTAAAAAACCGAGTCCTTCCGGCTTTTGGAATAAACTACACCTCAAAGACTTCCTTAAACTGAGCTCAAGAAAACTCCTTCTTAGGAGTATTAGCTGTCACTGAATCCTACCAATCCATTGTCGATTTTTGAAGTTGTCGCGATGCAAGGAGCCGTTTCTTTACATCTACCAATCGAAGATCTCCAAATATATTTTCACATAAATGAAGCCATGTCCGCGCTCCAAGAATATCTTCAGTCCCGTAGAACGATTTCCTGCCCAAAGTGGTGTAATTCTTGCAAAAATTCGCGAAGTTCATAAGGGGCTGAACTTGCGCTACCACTTCTCTACCGGGTCTATAGCTGGCATAGTAGCATTTCTAGGTACCCTGCCATAGGTAGCCATGCTAGTTCTAGATCCTCTCCTTCCTCCTCTTCTTATATCCATTTTTTACTACCTGAAAAAATAATAGGTATCTTTAGAATACAAGAATAGAATTAATTTGCTTTAAGAAAACAACACCAACACATCTAAAACGAGACTTTAGAGGATATATATTATTATTACAAAAATTATAAATACGCTCTTTCAATATTTATTCATTCTAGGGCATCACTTACCCTATCTCTAATGATTTGTACCCAATTAGGCTAAGGTGTTCGCTCTACCGAAGCTTTGATACCAACTATCATGGCCCACCTTTCTGACCCTTGAGAACGACACTAACACATCCTCGGTGTTCGTGTGCCATTGCCCGAGCATCGGAAAGACGAGTTGTCGTGGGGTAAAATAAAGAACAGAACAGAATAGAAAATCTCACAATGGAACGGTTAAATATAATACAACAATAATACAGTACATAAGGTTTCTCCTTAACATGGAGTTATCAGAGTTACACAAAAGCACTACCACTATCAACCTAAGCAATTATATACCCTACATTTACACTTCCTAATCCAAAATACACACATAATTAACATGAAAACGGAAATAGATAAGGAACCTCCTGCTCCTCCATCATCTTCAAAAGAGCCCAAAGTAACCTGCTACTCTCGGACTACTCAAAAATAATTGAGTACCCGAGAGTTTAGGTAAAACAAACAACTCGGGTCAAACAATAAGTCTAGTATGAGTAAAACTCTAAACAAAAGGTGGAAATAAACAACAATATGTGAGACTATGCCACCATTTGCGAAATGGATTGTGACGCCCCACCTCTATGCTCATAATAACAAAGAGTATTAAAAGAAATACTGTCTATTATTACGAAGAATAAGGCTGGATAGGAGCGACCATCCGTAATTGGCCTTACACTAATATTGGTTATCTCGATAGGAGTGGTATATACTTTTTATTTTTCATCTATTATTTATTTACTCCCATCGACATATCCAATTATCAGTATAAAACAAACTACGATAGTTCATAATAGTTTAGGACATTAGATATAACAATAACACAGATAATATAATTGCGGAACACGGATAAAAACAAAAGTCTCATATATATATAACTGATGTCAGTTAATACATAGTTGACACAATACATACGATACAACTACAACCATCGACTCTAGAAGTTATATATGCACGTACATTATCGACTAATATACATGAATACATATCGTTCTATACAATGACACGACTACTACAAAAGGACAATGACAACTTCAGAAGATGCGAAAAGTCTTCAAATCCCGAACAGCAACTCAATGAAGAAAATCTACAACCTGAAATAACTCGGGTCTGACCCGAGTATTACATTCAAAAGAAAATAATACACGGGTCAGTCTAATTCAAACTCAGTTATTAGTGCATAGCAGCAATAATAATCAGATAGTCAAATAGACGACAATCACAGAAATCTCGTATATCCAACTCTCGATACGAGAATTGGATAACGGCAAATATAACACTAAGCAGTGTTGAACGACAAATCAACAAACCGAATCAGAATACAACTCCAAACTACTTGAAATTAACCAACGAAACAATTCAACAAATCGAAACATCAATTTAAAACTGTCAAATCTGATAGGGCTGCAGTACACGCACGCGTGTACTGCCTCGCCACTATCGCAAGAGATACACCAAAGCTCAGTGAAAATCGATAACTGAGTACAAGGTCAAACCCGAGTCTTTAAGACTGGATTCAATACAATGTACTAATAATAATACAACACTGTTAGGAACAATGTCATCAAGGAAGTAAGACCCAAAAATAAAGTTATCAGACTGCAACTTCAACTAAATCCGACAGAAGACCAAACAACAAGTTATCATTCAAGTACTTGTTTAAATGGTCAGATCCAAACGACTCAAGCATCGACTCCAGTCATTGGCAACATAACTAAATGTTCCAGTAAACTAATGCAAACTCAAGTGTAGACTAGTCAAATATAAACAAGACCAGTATAATGAAATTACAAATGGACATAACTATTTGTCAATTGCATCAGACTAAAATACCAGACACCGTTGCAAGTGAATGCACCACTACACTATACTAAAGTTCAAGTGATCAAAGACTGGACAACAACAAATGCAACAGGAACTATCAAAGCCACGACAGGCATTCAGTAACGCACAAAAACAAGTGAAGCTACCCAACATGATTGTCAATGAAACTGGAACCAATCTCAAGTGCAACTACTATGGTGACCAAACAGTTTCACAATTGAAGAAACCCGAGAAATGCAGAGTGATATATGCTACATGAATATGCCAACTATACAATACCGATGTGGTGCAATATATACGAACCAACATGAAACAAATTCAAACAGTGCAACTCAAATGAATGCAGACTACCTGCAGTAAATGTGATAATCAGAAACTAGCAAATCCAATTAATACAATTATCAAGATGCAACTGCAATGTATATGCAACCAAATAGGGTAACTCAACAAGACAGAAGTGGACGCAGAGATAAAGTACAATGAATGGAGAGATGGCCAGAGTCGAAATTAAGGTAATGCCGCAGTCACATAGAATGTAACTTAAATCAAATGCCTCAAAATCACCCAAGTCAGAAACCAAGTATCACAATCGAGAAAAATCACGAAAACCACTCAATGCAGCAGTGGAATGGAAATGGTACAGCAACCTCGACATCAAAGAGGTATCCAAATTACATAAAACAAAGTGTGTAGTCTAAACAAATACAAGGTCCGGGAAATGGGCTAAGCAGCCTCACATCTATACCAGATATAACATGTACCAATAAATGCATGTACAAGGCTGCAGGAGTATACAAATACTCGAAGCGAAAGCTACCATTTAAACAAAGAATCAAACCATAACTGGTAAAACAGAGAAACAACAATGCAATCACCACATAAATATATACATATGTATATGCATATGTATACACATATATAGGAAGCGCAATTTCAAGTTAACAGTTTTTACAAAGCCAGAGTCAAATGAAATCATCGTTCCAATCATATAACGAATCAAATCGGAATTCGATCAAACCCTAATGCCCAACGAAACTGAACCGAGTCGAACCCAAATTCGACTGCAAAACCCAAAGTCGAAACAGCAACGTACAAGTTTAAACCAGGTCATAAGAAACTGATTCGAAGTCCACAATTTCGAAATAATCAAACAGTGAGTTTCAAAATAGGGTCGAAGGCCAAATAAAGTCAAATCGAACGCCAAATAATTCAAAACAGTGGTGTCCAAAATCAAGCAGCGGAATTCACTAATTAAACGAGGATGAACAGATGTGAGTGAGGAATCACTCACCTCGTTTATGAATCTGACCAAATAGGAGCGGCCGTGGTTGCAACTCGAAAAGACGAACAATCGATGGAGCAGCAACCTCATACGATCGATCTTCTTGTGGTCGGCGCCTTCGAATCTGAGAAGCCCTAAGCTTCAGAGGGGAACGAACGAAAGAACGAGACGAAGAAGATGCCGCCATTTATTTTCTCTCGTTCGATTTGATTTGGGTTTACCAAAATGAATGGGATAGAGGGGGGTTTCATGTTTTATGATCGTGGTTTTAATAGAGAAACATCGTGTCTAGGGCATGGGCTGGTATGGGTTTATTTGTACGAGAGGTATGGTCATCATCTTTCTCAAAGAATCGAGCCGAAGTAATTAGGGATCGGGCTAGTGAATTTTGAACGGATTACAACTGATTTAAAAACTCCATCAACAATAGCTAGCGATAATAATTGTTTAATGATGATAATAAATTTTTCCAACAGCAATTAACCAACAATTCACTCGTCATTAGACGATAACAAAATGATTGCGGAATCTCGGGTTGTTACAGACTCCCCTCCTTATAAAAATTGCGTCCCCGCAATTTTCATAAATAAGGTTGTTAACAACAATTATTTTTCTAACATAAACTGGTTAAGCTAGAAAATAAAAGACGGGAATACAAACGCCAAAGAAATCTTTTATTTTCATAAAAGAAATTTACAAATTCTCAACAAAATCTAATTATCAATAGATAATCAGAAGACTACAAAGCAGAATAAATGCAATCATCAGCAATATTCAATTACCAATAAATAATTAGAATACAGAAATCACGAAATAGCAATATCTAATTATGATAAACGGTGATCAAATTTCAACTCAATAAATATTCGATTATCAAAAACGATAATCAAATTTCTCAAATCAACAAATATTCGATTATCAAAAACGATAATCAAATTTCAAATTCAATAAATATTTGATTATCTCAAGCGATAATCATATTTCAAATTCAACAAATATTTAATTATCTAAAGCGATAATTAAATCTAAAATCAACAAATATTTAATTATCTAAAGCGATAATTAAATTCCAAATCAGCAAATATTTAATTATCTAAAGCGATAATTAAATTCCAAATCAGAAAATATTTAATTATCTAAAGCGATAATTAAATCTCAAAGCAACAAATATTTAATTATCTAAAGCGATAATTAAAACAACAAATCAACAATTATTTAATTATCTCAGGCAATAATTAAATCTAAATTCAACAAATATTTAATTATCTAAAGCGATAATTAAATTCGAAATCAGCAAATATTTAATTATCTAGAGCGATAATTAAATTCCAAATCAGAAAATATTTAATTATCTAAAGCGTTAATTAAATCTCAAATCAACAAATATTTAATTATCAAAAGCGATAATTAAATCTCAAATCAGCAAATATTTAATTATCAAAAGCGATAATTGAATTCCAAATCAGAAAATATTTAATTATCTAAAGCGATAATTAAATCTCAAAGCAACAAATATTTAATTATCTAAAGCGATAATTAAAACAACAAATCAACAATTATTTAATTATCTCAGGCGATAATTAAATCTAAATTCAACAAATATTTAATTATCTAAAGCGATAATTAAATTCGAAATCAGCAAATATTTAATTATCTAGAGCGATAATTAAATTCCAAATCAAAAAATATTTAATTATCTAAAGCGTTAATTAAATCTCAAATCAGCAAATATTTAATTATCAAAAGCGATAATTAAATCTCAAATCAGCAAATATTTAATTATCAAAAGCGATAATTAAATCTCAATTCAGCAAATATTTAATTATCAAAAGCGATAATTAAATCAATTCAGCAAATATTTAATTATCAAAAGCGATAATTAAATCTCAATTCAGCAAATATTTAATTATCAAAAGCGATAATTAAATCTCAAATCAGCAAAAATTTAATTATCAAAAGCGATAATTAAATCTCAATTCAACAAATATTTAATTATCAAAAGCGATAATTAAATCTCAAATCAGCAAATATTTAATTATCAAAAGCGATAATTAAATCTCAATTCAACAAATATTTAATTATCTAAAGTGATAATTAAAAGCAACAAATATCCGATTATCAAAAACGATAATCAGAACTCATATCAGCAAATATCTAATTATCACAAGCGATAATTAGAAACAACAAATATCTGATTATCAAAAACGATAATCAGAACTCATATCAGCAAATATCTAATTATCACAAGCGATAATTAGAAACAACAAATATCCGATTATCAAAAACGATAATCAGAACTCATATCAGCAAATATCCAATTACCTGCAGATAATTGGAAGCAACAAATATCTAGAAATCAATTAAGAAGACTAGAAAATCAACATAAAAGCTTGGATCGATCCCATCAGATGGCGAGTTTTTAATTCGCCGCACGTGCATCTCAGAGTGGCCGAAGCCTACCAAGTACTCAACATAATTTTTGGCGCCCATCAGATTGACCCGAAGGTCCGCAGAGTGACCCGAAGGTCTAGTACTGGTATTTGACCCGAAAGTCCGCAGAGTGGCCCGAAAGCCCAACAAATGACCCGAAGGTCCAACAAATGACCCGAAGGTCCTCATAGTGGCTTGAAAGCACACGAAAGCATCAAAATATTTCAATTAACGAGTCCGGAATTAACCGAAATAGCAAACGCACATGTCCCATACCACGTGTTTTACTAAATCGTTTGATTCTCTTCATCGTTTCCTTGAAAGTGCAAAATTCATCAAAATCATCAAAACAACAGATATTCAATTAACGAGTCTGGAATTAACCGAAATAGTAAAAGTGTGGTTTCATACTCCGCACTTTTGCTAAATCGTTTAAATCTCTTCATCGTTTCCTTGAAAGTGCAAAATTGTGCATTTTGTAAAAATACACTTTACATTCTCAAACGGACAAGTCCAGAATTAAGCGAATCAGTAAAAGAAAGGGGTCATAATCCTCGATTTTGCTGAAACGTTTAAATCGCTTCCTCATTCTTTTGAAAGCGCAAACTGTTAAAATTCTTGAAAACAATTTTATTTATTTTGTAAAAATAACAATTTACATTCTCAACTGGACAAGTCCGGAGTTAAGCGAATCAGTAAAAGAAAGGGGTCATAATCCTCGATTTTGCTGAATCGTTTAAGTTGCTTTCTCATTCTTTTGAAAACGCAAATCGTTAAAAATTCATAAACCAATTTTCATTTTTAAAACGATTTTCCAATCACGTGATTAAAACAGCAAATCAGTAACAATTTCGATAAGGAAATTGTACTTCTCAAAATACCGCAAAAACGGTCACAAATCAGTATTGCGGAATAACCGCTTGAAAATCCACTTTTAAAATTTGACGGTTACTGAAGCCAAAGCGACAGTAGTTTTAAAACGTCAAAAATCACATCAAAACAATCTACATCAAAATGTAATATCAGTGAATTCTCATTCATCAAAATGCCACAAAACACCGTGCTTCAAAATATAGCATTGGTGTAAAAATTCCGTTATAAAAACAACGGCAACAAAATACGTTTCATAACCAAGCATCGGTTCAACGTAAAATAAATGCAATAATGTGCAATTCAAATTTTTGCACGTATCACAGAATGAACAAAGAAATCATTCGAAGGTATCTTCAATGAAGATAATTCAAAATAGCAAAATCTAATCAATAGATGATTAGTACAAAAGAAAGCCAGCGGAAATTTCAACAAAAATCACATATCTGCAATTTCTTCGAATCCTCATTTCGGATTCGAAATTCTCAAAGAAACAAAATAATTACATCTATGTAAACAACAAATGAAATTCATATCAATTTCGTATTTCGATTTTTTTTTTACCAAAAAGATTATCGGTTGTACTCAGCAAAGACAATTTCACTGTTTCCGCTGCGCACTCTGATAAACAGTACTCAAATCAATTAAATTATCAGAACACAAATTCACTTTTATTTTTAAATAAGGATATTTAAAAATTTCATCCAAATTTCAAAACTTTAGTTTTGACTTAGAATACAATTAAACCGTCGACCAATAGTTGTAACATATGTTCCATCTAAGTTATGTTTTATATTATGTCCATAAACCCCAAGCTCCGATACCAACTATGACGCCCCACCTCTATGCTCATAATAACAAAGAGTATTAAAAGAAATACTGTCTATTATTACGAAGAATAAGGCTGGATAGGAGCGACCATCCGCAATTGGCCTTACACTAATATTGGATATGTCGATGGGAGTAAATAAATAATAGATGAAAAATAAAAAGTATATACCACTCCTATCGAGATAACCAATATTAGTGTAAGGCCAATTACGGATGGTCGCTCCTATCCAGCCTTATTCTTCGTAATAATAGACAGTATTTCTTTTAATACTCTTTGTTATTATGAGCATAGAGGTGGGGCATCACATGGATTTCCCCTCACAATGACAACATCCAATCATAAGAAATGGGTATAAATAATTAAACAAGAAACTAACTGATGCAATTAAGAAAGAATTAAATTCAAAGGTTTTAAATTAACTGGAAGGAAAGGGAAATTTTCCAATAAATGATTGGGAGGGTGCACCCTCCTTGCCAAAAGTATACCTTTAGAATATACTTGAGAACTACGATGGCTCTCCAAAACCTCCAACCGGACCCCTCCAACCTTTACGGAGAATTCGAGTATTTCACATCTTAGTGTGCAAATAACCAAAACTAATCTAGAGTTGATTTGATAATACCCTAATAGGAGCAACCCAACATAGCTTGTCCCTGCTTGCACTTTGGTTTAATCATTTCCGACAAAGGATATCAACGCTCAAATGAGCAACAAATCATCTTAAATTGATGATACACAAAGAAGAAAGATGAATCATAGTTAATAAATCAACTATAGAAAATATTCAAAATGATCGTATATGGAAATTAAATCTCACATTCTTATCACTACTCATCGATTTCAAATTGTACTATTTCTTGGTTGAAAATGAAGTCAGACAAGTGAAGGTAGTGTTACCTTTAGGCATTGCCTTGATGACATTTTTATCTTTCGAGATAGGGACGAGTTTCCATACTTTGACGTTTAGTGCTGAGAGCATGACTAAATCCTTTCTATATAAGCGATATCGGATTACGGAAATTAAATTCCTTATCCTTTCCGCAACCGAATCAAAATTTTTAACTTTTAAAACCGAACTTGTGCTTGAATTTCACATTACCAATATTAACTTTAAACAACACTATCAAAAATGATTAATTAACTTTAAACATGATAATTTTCTTCGATGTCATTATTTAAAATGATTATTCAACTTTAATCAACGATTAATTACTTCAAACATCTTTATTTAAAATAATTAATTACTTTAACCATGATTAATTACTTCAAACATTATTATTTAAAATGATTAATTAACTTTAATCATTATTATTGAAGTGATTAATTAACTTTAAAACATCATTATTAAAATGATTAATTGACCATAGACATCATTACTACAATGATTACTTAACCATAAAACATCAACATTAAAATGGTTAACTAAATTTAAAACATCATCATTAAAATGATTAATTAACCTTAAAACATCATCATTAAAATGATTAATTAATTAACCTTAAAACATCATCGTTAAAATGATTAATTAACCTTAGAACGTCATCGTTAAAATGATTAATTAACCTTAAAACATCATTATTTAAATGATTAATTAACCTTAAAACATCGTTATTTAAATATTTAATTAACCTTTAGTCAAAATGATTAATTAATTTTAAATATCATTATTGAAATAATTATTTAATTGTAAACACATCATTATGAGAATAATTTATTAACTCTGTAAGAACACAAGCACAAGATTTAACCAAAAGGTTTCCAAAAGAGGTGATAATTTTCAAAGTACGGATATAGTGATAGTCGCTATACGAACACTTCCATAAACAATTTCATATGTCACTTATTCATCCAAGCATCACATAAAATAAGCATGAGAACAAATACAAAGGCAAGTAACAACTATACAACATGTAGAAAGCATCACTTATATTATTTACTTAAACTTTTTCCGACTAATTTCAAGTCACTTACTAAATACCATGATGTTCTCTTTTTAAAGCGGAAACCAAGCCAACCATCATCACTTTACAATACATATAAATAAGTAACTAGCAACCACTGTTATAAACAATGAAAAAGCCAATAACTTTAATTTAAAAGGTGAGATTTTACTCATCTAAACGGCATGAACTTCAATCGAACTCTCAACCGACACTAGAACTTGGAATTTACTTGCATAAGATGGATTTTTGAAGCCCTAAAGGGGCCTAGATGCTTCGACCAAGATGAAGGTGGGCTCAGCCATGGTTGGTTTGGGGAGATATGGGTCTTGTTTTGGTTAGTTAGGAGGTGTAGTGGAGATAGAAATGAACTTTAGTGATTTTGTTTAAGGAAGAAGTGAAAAAGAATGGATTTTTAAATTTGAAAACTACGGAAGCCATTAAAAAGTTTTTAAAAGCTTAACGTAGGTGATGGATTTTTTGAAAAGTAAGAAATGAAATGAAAAAAATAAGGAAAAATAATAGATTTGTTTTTCTAAAAAGTAGAATATGTGAACTACTAAAATGCCCTTCCTTACATACCCTCCACTCATTTTTCTCCACATCATCACCACCCTCCTCCATTGCCAATTCCACAAGCAAGCCATGAAACCCACCTTTTGTCCATCATGTTTAACACTTCCTTGTACTAATGATGTGCTGAAATGACATTACTTCTTACGTTATTTTGTTTAAATTTTTGAATGAAAAGTCACATCTCGCTCCGTTTTACTTAAGTATATAAATATATACCATATATAATTAACCATACATATGTTATTTAGTATATGTATGTGTAAATGTATACTAGAGTGTTTACAACGTTTCCGACAACTTTTAGACGACAAAAAATCGAAAATTCAAAAAACGATTTCCGGTCATATTTTCAATTTATTTTTAACTAATTATTATTGTAAACAAATTTTGAAAACCATTTCACTATCATTGGTATTATTTGAAAGAGGTTTATTTGAGTTATAAAATCCATTAAATGATTATTTAAAAACACGTTAAAAGTTCATATTTAAAGTGATTAAATTATGGGTCGCTATAATTAATGTTTTATTCCTATAACGATCCAGAAAATTTGTCAATTGATTTTGAAAAGTTTAATTGGTTTTAAATATTGAATTATTATTTTTATAAGTTAAATAACTTAAATTCCAAATATAGCATTTTATTTGATAATTGAATTGTTAAATATTAATAATTGGAATTATTTAATTGATTTTAACTTTTAATTAAAATGAGTAAGAATGATACAAGTAAACCTTTAAATTTAGATTTAAAAGTGATTTATGTGGTTTTAATAAAATTTCATTTTAATTAACGTACAAAAATAGCCTTCTAGGGCACTATCTCGGATTTTGACAAAACCAGTGTCATTAGATCCGCAATAGTGAATTATTATATGCCTTAAATTTCATAACGATCGGACTTACCAATAGAAAGTACGAGCTCGTAACGCTTAGGAGTTAATTAAAGGAATTTAAAATAGTATAATTTGATTTCGGAAAGCTAACTTCTATATGTTATCGAATTTGGTCTTGATAATAGTTCCATTGTGTTTGGAATAAGGGTATTACATATAGAATGCCAAGCGGCACGCCTTGTTTAGGGTTCGAGATTTTAGGGTGTTTACAACCAAATATTATAATATAAATAATATATATACACTATTGTCTCCATACCCTTGTCCCATACCCCACATCTTCACAATACGTACCCTCAGACCCTATAATTTCAAAACCCATCCCTCCCTTCCCTTTTAAAACCGTTCCAGTGAAATAAAAATGAAGAATGAAACTTCAAAAATTTATACAAAAAGAAATACTCAACAATTAATTACAAAACTTGAATTTTTGAGTTTGTTTTCTTAACGACAACAATCTTATGCCATTTGATTGTGTTTGATCTCAATTTTGGAATGGCAGACATGATGCTTAGGAACTAGGGTTCCATGTTGCATTCGATTAAGGATGTGATTCATGAAATGGAGGTTAGATTAGAGTTTGGGGCGTCGTTCAGCAGCTAGCATTCGAGTTTGGGAATGCGCGGCGATCTATAACAAATCGTGTCATTTAACTGTGCTGATGAGGACATGATGGTCGCGTTCTTGTAAAGGAAGTCGGAGAGGAGGTTGTGGTGGCCACTGCGAAGCTCGTCGGACATAGAGTTTGTTGCAATTGACGGAATGTGATTTCGTTTTGGAACGAGTGAGAATTTGATGGAAAAGTGCACGACCATGTTTGGTGTCAATGTGTATGTCTATTTTGGAAGAAAGGGGATGCATAATTGAATAGGGGGGTAATGAATTTTAATTATAATTAGTGAAATATAAATATATTATTTAATTAAGTGAATTTTGTGAATTAATCATCTAATTCGTTTTAGGTCCAAATTGAACGCGGTCAGTCGCGTTAGGTTCGTATTATCGAGCACTACATTATGGAATTGGACTAGTGACTATTGGAGCTAATGGAATTTTACACTGAATTCACACGTCGTTCGAATTCAAATGGAACCAGAACGCCTCGGTGATAACTGAAATAATGATGAGTTAAACTCACCATTTTGGTTAATAGAAATATTTTATAGTCGATAAAAAAATATTACTTGGATGTTTGGATATTTATATGTTGGTTGTTTGGTTTTGATGAATTATCGCTTTAGAAAGGAATTAATATATGAAATCAAATGTAGGGAGACAGGTTGGAGGGATCCAACAGGATTCCACACCACTATTGATTTATATATATATATATATATATATATATATATATATATATATATATTCGCTGATATATATGAGCTGTGATATAGAGGACAGGTTGGAGGGATCCAACATGATTCCTCACCACCATTGATTTTAATTACATATATATATATGTGTGTGTGTGTGTGTGTGTGTGTTGATATATATGAGTTGTGATGTAGGGGACAGGTTGGAGGGATCCAACGGGATTCCTCACCTTTATTGAAATGTTTTCAATAATGTTCTTGTTGTATGGTTGTTAAATATCAAACCCTATGGGTTATGACATTTTTATATGTTCAACTAATACCCAGTAGTGATAGAAAATCAATATAGATATTGGTTAAGCGTTTGTTAGCTATTGGCCTCAAATTAGTATACTAAAAATACTATAAATTGCCATTTGAATTGGAAATGGATTTTTGAGGAAGAAAATAATTTTAAATCAAATATTGAGTTTCGGAAATATATTGTTTTAAAAGATTTAATTTCTATTTTATTTCCACCTATTTATCTACCTTTTTCTAAGTTATTTATTTATAATAATATTGTTAAAGCTAATTATTAATATTTAATGTTGTTTTAAAGATTTTTATCAATATTTTACTATTTTGAAAAGTTAATTATTCAAATAATTAATATGATATGAAGCTAATAATAATGATTATTAAAAATATTTTGAATGTTATTATTATTATTTATAGTAATGATAAAGGTTAATTATTATTGTTTTATTAATAATGTTTTAAATTATTAATCATTATTTTTTTAGACAACCCAAAGTTAATAATTATTATTTATTTATAATGTTTACTATTAACTATTATTATTATAATAGTGTTTTAAAGTAAATGACTATAATTTATTTATAAATGTTTTCGAGATTTATAAATAGAGTAGTATAACAGATTTGGGATTATAAGAGGAACCTTATAACATGGTTTGTGAAACTTAAAAGAAGATTAGTAAAAGGGTGAAAAGAGTTCTATAAATGGTTTTAGATATTTATAAAAGACTTTAAGAAAAGGGTTTATAGATCTATTAAAGGAGTTTGTAATTAGTTTTATGGGTTTATAAAGGATTTATAAATAATTTTAGAAATGTACAAAAAGAGCTTAAAAGTGACTGAAATTTATAAAAGAGAGTATAAATGATTTTTAGAGATTTATAAAATGGTTTATTAATAGTTTTAGAGAATTATAAGGAGTTTATAAATGATTTTAGAATCGAATAAAAGAAATCTTTCTCAGTTTTGTAAATCTATTTATACCATTGAGATAAGTATATGAGTGCATATTCTAAGTTATGAGGTGTAATGTGTGTGAATATACTTATACCGTTGAGATAAGTATGTGGATATATTCTAAGTATTGAAAATATAGGGATATATGGATATATATACACACACACATACATCTTTGTAAAAGGATTTTGGTACAAATATTTACAAAGTGAATTTAATTAATAAAAAGGATTAATTTAAGAGGCTAGTAGTTTCTTATGTGCTAACCAATGTTGGTTTTCCCTATGAAAATAAATCCCTGATTTAGATGTGTGTTTGTTGATAGTTAAATAACCGACTATCAAATATGGACACAAACGTAACTTTGGAAATATCTAGGAGAAACAAGTTAGTTATATGGCACAGTCATCTCCAGTAATGCTATACTGTGCATATAAATCCCATTTCGCTCTCGTAGGACAAATGATAAGGAAATCCGTCTAGTAAAGGTTAGGAGGTGATCTATACACTTATCTTTGACTGTTTACTTCCTAAAGTACCGTGGTTAAATTTATCGAAAACTATCGAAGGTTGTTTCGAAGAGACCAGGATCAGGTATGTTATCCGAAAACCCCTTCGATCCAACTTAAGTGTTTTAAAGTGAAGACATCTTAAAGATGATGGAATTGAAGACGGAGCTCTTAAGCGTTCCGTTCAGTCCCAAAACGAACTTGTATGGATGAATGTTGGCATTGCATTGTTACCTGGAGAGCAGTGTAGCATTCCAAGTGAGAAGTGCTATATAAAAGGTAAAACGTAGCCTCAACCCTCATCAACCAAGAATGACTGAAACATGGGAGATGCACATGACTAAGTGGGTCGCTCCCAAGTATGGTATGATCATCCCTATCTAGAGTCGATAATATCTCTCAATTGTATGCTTCGGGTACAATTAACGGAGGGGTGATCATACTCGATACTACCAGCCAAGTGGTAGGTCTGTTCATTGTTGGCTGGGGATCTCTACGAGGTCCTCAGTGTTATTTTATCTAGAGATGCACGTTGACGGGCGGTACCCGAGTAGCCCAATCATTGTATGGAATCCATTCTCCAATACGATCCTATACGGTTTTAGTTGTATACCTATTATGTTGGAATTTAATAAATGTAACAATTTCTGCTAAGATTAATAAGTATTTGTATCTTAGACACTATTATAATATCATAGAATTTCATATATAATGTTTTGGTTATCGTAAGGTAAAAACCCATACGTGTTTATGTGCGGCGTGGTCTTACGAGGTACTTCTGATTTCAAAGGTTTTTATAACTTTAAAATTCAGTTGAGTGTGTTTTCTCACGCTGGTTTTCCAGATTGACTTGGGTGTTATTTTATTGTATGCTCGGGTCAGACTGAGCATATTACAGATTTAGTTGGGATGTTTTGGGGCTTCAGGAGATGAGCTGGAGGCCTAGAGATGTATTCGTGCATATGGTTATTTCTCCGGTGCATTCATTGTTGTATTTATCAACAATTGTGAGGACAGGTTGTTATAACTGTCCGTGCTAAAATAGGTTATGTGACGCCCCACCTCTATACCCACGCTAACCAAGAACACTACGATGTAGTGCTGTCAATTAGCACGGAGAATAAGGCTGTTGAGGAGCGACCATCCGTGTAATTTCTTTGTGCGAGCACCGATATGTCAGATAGAATAGAATGCATATCTTTTAAGGAGGAAATCCGACATACCGATACAAACACAAAGCTATCACACGGTGGCTATATATAATCTTCGGAAACAAACATAGAAATAAATGTAACATAAATCAGTCACAGACAATTCATATCACAGAGGCGGAAATAGATATGAATATAACACATGAAAGTGTACATCAGAGTAGTGGTCAAATAAGATCCACAATAACACAAAATAAAAGATACAAGTGCAAGACAACAGAATATGTATACATCAGGGAGTCTCAATCTCAAATGTATACGACAAAAACTACTAAACTAGAGTAGTTAGCCAAAAAGTCGGATGATGGCTCCAGATAGGAAGTCATGAGGAAGCACCTGTAAAATCTCAGTCTGACCCGAGTATTATTTAAGAAGAAAATAATAAACGGATCAGTCTAGCTATAATTATCAGATAAAATGAGATAGAATATGAGATATGATAATAGAACGTATGATAACAAAAAGGTGTCATACTATAAAAAGTATACATTAGAAATCCCACAAAAGTCATACAATATCTCAATAATTTCAAAACAGAGAGAAGAATGTCATATTCTTAATTTAATTCACCAAGCCACAATAAAATGACATACTCATCAATGTCAATGGTAAAAGCTGGTGAAACATAAAATTCCAGAAATCAATAAATAGAAATCCAGAAATCACAAGAAAGAGGATGGCCAATCCTATAAAAATGAGCCGGAGCTCCTCCTGACTGGGTATAGTCCCCCATTGCGGACTTTGAGCCGAAGCTCCTCCTGATGAGCCGAAGCTCCTCCTGACTGGGTATAGTCCCCCATTGCGGACTTTGAGCCGAAGCTCCTCCTGACTGGGTATAGTCCCCCATTGCGGACTTTGAGCCGAAGCTCCTCCTGATGAGCCGAAGCTCCTCCTGACTGGGTATAGTCCCCCATTGCGGACTTTGAGCCGAAGCTCCTCCTGACTGGGTATAGTCCCCCATTGCGGACTTTGAGCCGAAGCTCCTCCTGATTGAGTCGAAGCTCAATAAAATGAAGTACAGTCCTTCACATGGACAAAGAGACATCGCTCAATCGCTAGTCTAAATCACAAGAATGATCATCATGATCATAAGGAAGTGTCGATTACACTAAGCTAGTAAATATAAGAGTTTAGCTTCATGTCCCATAACCACTTGCTTAACTCAAATATTTACGAACAAATTGTAGATCTGCACTAGAAAATTGTCACAAGAGATTCAATCGAACAAGTCCATAAATTAACCGACGAAGTAAACGCAAGCGTTTCATACCACTTGTTTTGCTAAGCCGTTTAATTATATTTTCTCATACGAATGAGGTAAAGGTTTGTATATACTAGTAGATTGGAAAACAGTTTTATAAACGAGTTTGATATTGAAAATAGAGTTGAAATCGTTTTGATGATAGAGTTTTGATATTTACTACTAGTATTGAAACCTTTATATTTTTAAAGTGACAAGCCATAGAAGTGATTGTAGAAACAATCAATTATAAAAGTTCACATTCGAAGACGTGAATAAAATCCAAATAAATCAATTCCCAAAACCATCAAAGTAAGAAGTTCCGTTGAATGGTTTTCGGATAAGATTGCCTACGCAGAGTTATACGGGGTTCGACCTGCCCAGTCAGGTCGCGGGGGTCCAGGGGGCAGCGCCCACTGCGGGGTGCGGGGCAGCGCCCCGTCAAAACGGTACGACTTAGTGAAGACAAGCGACCTAAGTTTAAAAAGGTGGGCGACTTAACAAAGTGGCCGATAATAAATGATAACAACAAAAAGGGAATCAACCCGACTTGATTAGAGTTGGATATTCAAGCTAAAAAGGCAAATAGGCAAAACACAGTAGATTCAGACGTCTGAGATCAAGAATTCAGACGTCTGAATCTGGAAAATAAACTATTTTCCAGAACAGAATTCAGACGTCTGAATCCTAGATTTCAGACGTCTGAAATAGGCACTTTTTAGCCTATTCCTTTTCTGGTTCAAAACGAACCAATTAAGACGTCTGAAATTTTGATTCAGACGTCTGAATGCTGGGAGAAGAAAATTCCCAGTATTCCATTCAGACGTCTGAACCATACGTTCAGACGGCTGAAACTGTTATTCAGGGCATTCCCTGAACCTAGGCCAAAAAATGGCCAAACGACATCGATAACGATCGGTCGAGCAACAACGACTAAGGAATTGCACAAGGATAAGTGTTAGGAATTCATACCTAACAATCGAAGATAATTATTGACTTAGATGTGAGATAAAAATCTCACCTTTGAACCCAAACAAATGAAGAAGAAGCTTGAAAGCAAAGGGAGAATCAACCACTCTTCAACACAACCCAAATGAGCTTGAATCTATGCTCAAAAGAGAAACATTTCCTAAATTAGGTTTAGGGAATTTTCAGAAATTGAAAGGAGAACGGGTTGGAGAAGATGAAGAGAAAGCTTACCAATGGGTTCTCTTTGAATTTGGAGCTAGAATCTTGATTTGAAGATGAAACTAGGGTTTGGGAGTTTTAATTTCCCATCTCTCCCACCGTTTTTGCTTTAGAACTGAGCAAGAGGAGGAAGTGAGAGTGAATGGGGAGGGATGATTCAGTTTGGGGTTTAAGTTGGCAAAGGGGCTGAACCCAAAACCAAACCCAAAGTGCAAATGGTCAAATTTTTGACTAGCTCCAAACATATCGAAGCTTACACTCAAAAAGATCGCAAACGACATTTTGAACTCAATGGAGGTGGTCTCGAGTCCTAATTCGACTGTTTGCAAAAAGTAGCTTTTCGGACTAAAATCCGACTAACGATGAAATATTTAAATAAAATATTTAAATATAAAATCGACAAATATGCGGGTTGTTACAGGTTAGTATATTCTGATTGACGTTTGTATATTACATTTCTTCTTTGTGTAAAGCTTTATTGTATATTATAGATTATTTGCTCCACTGTGAGATTCTGTGTTGTTTGTTTTCTCTCTCTCTTGTTTCTCCTTCCTTTGTCTGCGGGTGCGGCGCAGTGGAAAGGAGGCTTGGGTTATGGTAAAAAGACCCAGGTTCGATTCCTACCATGCGCTTCCCTATCCTATATAAATTTACCCGGGGGTATGGGGGCTTGGATCAGCGGACGGCTTTACTATACCCTCCTGAGGAGTTTACCGGTCCGCCAGGTTCTCCTGGGTTTTCAAAAAAAAATTCTTTCTCCTTCCTTTTTTCTTCTTTCTTTTTCCCTAACAATCGGGTTTTCCGGCATTCGATTGCTCGGCACGCAATACAGTGGACGTATTAATGTTGAATTTCGAGGGTCGAAAATCCCAACTGTTACACTTGGTATCAAAGCTGAAGGTTAAGCAAGAACCTTGGCTTTGGTGGGGTGACTCATTAAGAGATAAGGTAATGGAATGCCTTATTATGAGTTTGAGTGTGTATATACATGAGAGCGTGTTTGTTAGTGATATAAAAAATGTTTTATATTGTGTTGGTTGGTCAGTTGAGTGGCTTATGGATTCTAGTCAATATAAGTAATTAACGTTATTGATAGGGATCTCTAAATACTTGAACATAGCGATTCGACATAATATTGTTTTGAAATTTGATAAATGAAATAATTTTATGTTGATTATATTTTATATTTATAAAGGAATAATTTTTAGGAAATTATTATAGTATATATGGTGTGTTTGGTTGTTAGTTAATGATAATATTTGATTATTATCAGTTGTTTGTGTTCTAGTAAAAGTTGTTGTCATTATAATATAAACAAAGATAAAAAATCAAGAAATGGTTTTATATAACTAAAGTGAAACTATATAAGGGAAATTTATAGATATGATTTATAAATAAAAAGGATTTAAAAGCTGAGAATTTGGGAACTTAATTCCCATTGATTTTGGAAATTGTCTTTCAAGGTTTTGGAAGATTAAAAATAATATTATTATTATTTTAAAAATATTATTTGAATGGAAATATTTTAAAATGGAATTTAAAAGAGATAAAAATCATTGAACTCACTTCGGTTGCTGGAAGATAATTTCGATGATGACTCCGGCATCATCGACGTTCCTTTTCGGGTTTCCAAAAGAGGAATTGCTACCATTGGAGTTTTGTTTTGATAAAATGAGTTTTGATTTTAAAATTCAAAAGTATGATTTGAAATACAAAGAAATTATTAATAGTATTGTTTCAAAATAATTTGAAATAAGAACAGGGTGTTTAAACTCTGGAAATTTTCATTTAAGTGTTTTATGAAAATATGAGAAAATAAGTTTTATAACTTATAAATTTTGAGAATTATTAAGTTAAAGCAAAATTTTAGATTTGTTGAATATAAATTGTTGAGAAAAGTAAAATTTGAAAGGAATTGATCTTAAGTTAAGTTAAATAAAATGAAATTTGAAATGAAGATTTAACTTAAGTTAAGTTAAATGAAATGATTTTTGGAAATGAAATTGATTGTGATTTGAAATGAATTAATGAATGAACTAATTAAATTAGTAAATTGAAAATGGTTTAGAATGTTGGTTGATAAAATTGAATAATGAAGTGAATAAATGAAATAAGTTAAATGGAATTGACTTTAATTTAAAACGAATATGGACTTAAGTTGTGAAATGATAATAAAATTGAGTTGGATTATATAAAATGTTTATGAACTTAAGTAAAATTTTATGAAATGATTCGTAAATGAATTTAGTATGAGGTGAAATGTTGTTAAACTTAAGTAAAATTTGATGGAATAGTTCTTAAGTGATATTAGTATTAAATGAAATATACTAAGAAATAAATGAATGTGAATAAAGCAATGTGAATAATGATTATAGATAAATGAATGTAAATAAAAGAATCTGAATAATGGGAAACCAATTGAAATAAATACGTAAGTTTTACGTATATTATTTTATTCGCATAACAGTTTGATCCAGATTCGAGTATATAATTTCATAGTATATAACTGTGCAAGGAGAATGGCAGTTTCTAATTAAGGAACCAGTTCTGAGTCAGCACTAGAGAGTTCGTGTGAACGATACTAGTTCAAAAGTGAAATTGTGTGATCGAGTGAGCGATCAGGTATGGTTTTGCATATGGATGGTATATGTACATCGTAAGGGCTTTATTAAATTAAATATTGAAAATGCAAAATAATATGATTATTAATTATATGTTGGATATCATTGGTAAATAAGATGCAGATATATAGAAGTGAAAGCTAGTTTGATGCCTTTGGTTTCACGAGTAGAATTTGGCTGCCCGACATATAGGTACATGTTTTTATTATTGTTTGAATTTGATGATTTTGTGATTGAGCCGCTTGGATTTTGTTTTCTTTTGTTGGTTTGGGTCCGTAGTAGTGATTTGTAGTTATTTCGATCTAGTTGCGCAAAGGAGACGCTGTAAGTTTTCGTAAATTTAAGAGTTAGAAATTTTTTGAGAAATTTTGAAGAAACTTTTCATAACTAAAATTTGATTAGTTATAACGTGGAATGATTTAAAAGGATGGAAATT
This sequence comes from Allium fistulosum, assembly GCA_030737815.1. Taxonomy (NCBI): domain Eukaryota; kingdom Viridiplantae; phylum Streptophyta; class Magnoliopsida; order Asparagales; family Amaryllidaceae; genus Allium; species Allium fistulosum. The sequence goes on from CM060903.1 coordinate 950,680,507, forward strand.
AGTTGGTATCGGTAATTGAAGCTAAAGGCTTAAAAGAATTTGGCAATCTATTTCAACAAATTAGTTTTGAAAAGTTAATGGATTTAAGCATTTTACTTACTTAATAATTTTGAGGACAAAATTCTTTTAAAGGTGGAAGAATGAAACAACCCACAAAATTTGTTAATTAATTTGAAATGTTTAATTGGTTTTGAATATTGAATTATTATTTTTATAAGTTAAATAACTTAAATTCCAAATATAGTGTTTTATTTGATAATTGAATTGTTAAATTTAATAATTTGAATTATTTAATTGATTTTGACTTTTAATTAAATTGAATAAGAATGATACTAGTAAACCTTTAAAATTTAGATTTAAAAGTGATTTATGTGGTTTTAATAAAATTTTGTTTTAATTAACATATAAAATAGCCTTCTAAGGCACTGTCTCGAAATTCGACAAAACTAGTGTCATTGGATCCGTAATAGTGAATTATTATATGCCATTGAATTTCGTAACGATCAGACTTACCATTTGATCGTGCGAGCTTGGAACGCGTAGGAATTAATTATAGGAATTTAAAATAATATAATTCAATTTCAGAAAGCTAACTTCTGTATGTTATTGAATTTGGTCTCGATAATAGTTCCATTGTGTTTGGAATAGGGGTATTACATATAGAATGCCAAGCAACATGCCTTATTTAGGGTTCGATATTTTAGGGTGTTTACAACCAGATATTATAATATAAATAATATGTATACACTATTGTCTCCATACCCTTGTCCCATACCCACGTTTTCACAATACATACCCCCATACCCTGTAATTTCAAAACTCATCCCTCCCTTCCCTTTTAAAACCATTCTAGTGAAATAAAAATGAAGAATGAAACTTCAAATATTTATACAAAAAGAAATACTCAACAATTAATTACAAAACTTGGATTTTTGAGTTTATTTTCTTAAGGGCTATCATCTTATGCCATTTGGTTGTGTTCGATCCCAATTTTGGAATGGCCGATGTGATGCTTAGGAGCTAGTGTTCCATGTTGCATTCGATTAAGGATGTGATTCAGGAAATGGAGGTTAGATTCGAGTTTGGGGCGTCGTTCGGCAGCTAGCATTCAAGTTTAGGAATGCACGGCGATCTATAACAAATCGCATCATTTCACTGTGCTGAAGAGGACATGATGCTCGCGTTTTTGTAAAAATCAGAGAGGATGTTGTGGTGGCCACTGCGGAGCTCGTCGGACATGGAGTTTGTTGCAATTGCCGGAATGTGATTTCGTGTTGGAATGAGTGAGAATTTGATGGAGAAGTGCACAACCATGTTTGGTGTCATTGTGTATGTCCATTTGGGAAGAAAGGGGATGAGTAATTGATTAGGGGGTTAATGAATTTTAATTGTAATTAGTGAAATATAATATATTATTTAATTAAGTGAACTTTGTAAATTAAATATCTTATTCTCTTTAGGTCCAAATCGAACGCGGTCAGGCGCATTAGGTTCGTATTGTCGGGCACTACATTATGGAATTAAATTGTTGACTATTGGAGCTAGTGGAATTTTACACTGAATTCGAACGTTGTTCGAATTCAGATGGAACCAGAACACCTCGCGACAACTGAAATAATGATGAGTTAAACTCACATTTTTGGTTAGCTAAAAATATTATGAGTTTAGATAGAACTAGAACGCATCGGCGACAACTGAAATAATAGTGAGTTAAACTCACCTTTTTGGCTAAACAGAAATATTATATAGTCGTTTAAAATTATTGGTTGGATGTTTGGATATTTATATGTTGGTTGTTTGGTTTTGATGAACTGTCGCTTTAGAAAGGAATTAATATATGAAATCAAATGCAGGGAGACAGGTTGGAGGGATCCAATTGGATTCATCACCACCATTGATTTTATTTACATACATGCATACATACATATATATGCGCTGATATATATGAGGTGTGATACAGATGACAAGTTGGAGGGATCCAACAAGATTCCTTACCACCGTTGATTTTAATTACATATTTATAAATGATTTTTGAAATGTACAAAAAGAATTTATTAGTGATTAAAATTTGTAAAAGAGATTTATAAAATGGTTTATTAATGGTTTTAGAGAATTATAAGGAGTTTATAAATGGTTATAGAATCGAATAAAAGAAAATCTTTCTCAGTTTTGTAAATATACTTATACCATTGAGATAAGTATATGAGTACATTTTCTATGTTGTGAGGTGTAATGTGTGTGAATAACTTATACCGTTGAGATAAGTATGTTGGTATATTCTAAGTATTGAAAATATAGGGATATGTGGATACGTACATACATGCATACATACACACACACACACACACACACACACATATATATATATATATATATATATCTTTTTAAAAGGATTTTGATACAAATATTTACAAAGTGAATATAATAATTAATAAAAAGGATTAATTTAAGAGGCTAGTAGTTGCTTATGTTCTAACCATTGTTGGTTTTCCCTATGGAAATAAATCCCTGATTTGGATGTGTGTTTGTTGATAGTTAAATTACTGACTATCAAATATGGACCCAAACATAACATTGGAAATATCTAGGAGAAATATGTTAGTTATATAGCACAGTTGTAATACCCCAAAATTTTGTGAAAAAAATCATTTTGATAAAATGATTTAATTTTGAAACATTTAGATTTAAATATGGTGAAATTCTTGGGATTAAATAGTGTGCAAGGATATGTGTGCACGTGCACACTGGAAAATGGCACAAGGGAAATCCAAGAATTTGTGGGAAAAAAATAATAATAAATAGGGAAAAGAAAACATTTCAAATATAATTTTGAAATGTGAATTATTCTGTCCTCAGATCACATGTATTATTTTTTTTTAAAAACAAATTTTTTTTATTTGAAATAAGAAAGTAAAATTCTTATTTAAAACATTGGAATTTAACTTAGGCCTAACCAAGTTAAATACGGGAGATATGCCTATATACATTTTTCTGTGAAGTATAAGGAATTAAATAAAGTAATAAAGAGGTAGAAAGATTTTATGTGAACAAAGAAGTAATTCTTACTTAGCATAGGGTTTTCTTTTACCAGATCAAATTCATTTAATTGGGAAATATATACATGTGTATATTTTCTAAAAAGCAAGAGAGATCAAATAAATATATATATATATACACACACACATATGTGCATATATATTTTCTGTGAGCAGAAAGTGTTAAAGCAAAAATTAAAGAAACATCAAAATAACATGAATTGTAATACAAGTCAATATGCTTGTGTAGGTAAAAAATAGAGAAAGGAGATTTCCAGAAAAGATTAAAAGCATAAAAAAAAACTGAATCACACATTTAGCATGACTGGGGTAAATAATTAAAGATAGCCATTTTCTGGAAAAGTAAGGGTACTGACTATAATGGACTAAAGTGGTCGGGGCATTAAGGTGGAAAATGTGAAAATGCAAAATGCATGAAGATGGTTAGGATAGAAATGGAATTTTGTTGTAACAAAACCCTAAGAGAAAACACTGGTATAAATAGGCAGTTTTGGCCAGGAAAGCATTTTACCCAGAGTTGCTCAAAAAAAATAAGAAAGAAAGGAAAATATTGAAAGGAAGAAGAAAACACACGTACATAAGGATTTTTTGGATCAAGAGAAGAAAGAACTTAGGTGAGTAACCTCACTGAATTCATGGCATTAAGACCTGAGATGAGGTAGCCACATTTTATATTGCCATTTACCTATTGCTGGTTTTGATATATATATATATATATATATATGATTTTATCAGTGCTTTTAGATGTTTCTTTTTAAATCTGAGAGGATTTTATTATGGATGTTTTTGGTGATCTTTGATTTGTTGAGATGTTTGCCTTTGGATGTGCATCTTACTGTTTTATTTTACTCAGAAATGTTAAGGTCTAGAATCTTAAAATTATATATAGAGAATACTCTCAACTGTTATAGATCCATGGCATGGAAATTTTACCAAAGAAAAATGTTGGGAGCTACATTATACTTGGTATAAGTGCTGAGGCTTGAGAAGAAAGAAATTAAGGGTGCAATAGACATTTTCTAGGTGCTGAGCCCTTAATCAAATAAAAAAAAAAAGTTCACCAGCTAAAACTATGATTGAGCCAGATCATAAATTTGATTCAATCATAGAGGCTTGCAGATCAATATAACAAGACATGCCATGCCTCTTTTACAGTTGAAAATATTCTTATATTTTTACTGAGATCAAGACACAATGTCCACATTTTTGGAAATAACTATCTACTTAATTTCTGAGTAAATTATGCTAGAAATATTTTTGGGTATTTCCATGTTTGCAGTGACAAGTTCACTTAGCTATTTGATAATAAGATTTAAATCAATGCACTAGTAAATAAACTAGGGAAGGGAAGGTCAAGAAGGCTGCTGGAATGCTTGTTATATTTGATGTATGCAAGTTGGCACATGGTTTGTTTAAGCCCTGAGATCTTTGTGCAATGATGTGAATTAGTTCATTGCAATGTGTCACTGTGATTCTTTGATGGCAGATGAGGCAGGAATTTAAACTGAACTTATACAACCTGTACATGAAGAGATAGGATTATGAATATTTCTTAGGATTGGTTGGTATGGAACCATGATTGTTCCAGTGATTGCACATGTTGCAAATAGATAATTATGTTTGCCTGATTATGAATGCAGATATAGGAATGATAGATGGAGTTATCACATCTGAGTCATTTTATTTACACAATAATATAATAAGTGATTGCAGAAACTCATTCAAATGACAAGTTATTACACTCATATTCTCTGTTGTTTAATATCATGAATATAATGATGTTGCTCATACCAGATCATGGATCTGACCCTTATTTGCTCATGGCATATGGGGGTGTCTCACTTTAAAATGAGGCAGCCACCAATGCTCTTTCAGGAAATGCGGGAGCTAAGTAGAAAGTGAAGTTATGGCAAATGAAAAGAGATTGAATGAACATGCTTGCTAATGAAAAGAGTGAAGTTATGGCATATGATTTTATCTGCATGTATTCATGAGACAGTTGTGTTTGAACTTGATGTTATGTAATGAACTTGCTATGTTTGATTGAACTGGTTGTTTATCTGATGAATATTGCTATGCATTAAGGTTTAAAAATTAAAAGAAATATCTAGGTTGAAAATCAGAAAAAAATATGCTTAAGTATTAGATATGAAAACCTAGGAAATGAAATATACATATATGTATGTGAGCAAATGTTTTGCATAATTTATATTATGTATTGGTCAAATTCTTGTGATATAGCAATGCACTAAGTTTTTAGAATAAAATCTGGATTTATCTAGAGGTAAACTTATAAAGATTTAAATCATTTTTACTGTGAAGCTTTGTAAACCAGTTTAATACCACCTTTTGAATTGTTTTAAGAAAAGTAAATATTTTGCAAGGCTTCAAATATAATGCCATTGCCTTGAACAAGTGTCTGTTAGACACAAGACTTATGGGTTAACCAGCTTCAAATGAGTGAGGTTTTGGTCGACCATATTTGATGGTATTTTGAATGTAAAATACTTTTCAAAAGCTTTAGATTATTTAGAAATTGTTTCACCACAATCAACTTTTAAAAGCTATACCATACATGCAATCTGGACAGGTCTGCACTATTAAAACCTGGAAACACACATTAATCTTTTAAATATTTTTAAGTTCAAATGTTTGTCACAGCAAATCTTATGCAAATACTCAACTTACAATGTGTTATACATGCTAAGATTAAAATAAACAAGTCATATAGATTGAATCAAAAAAATAAGAAAGTTTCCAGAAAATAAATAAGTGGAAAATGATAAGAGAATATATCATTTTCTGGTCTTAGCCAAATATCAATATATTTGAGCTATGAAGAAAATAAAAATCCCAAATACTTTGGCCAAATATGGACATGAATTATTATCATATTATAAATATTCAAAAGAACAAGGTAATTAACTATATGCAGATTTCTTCAAATCCAAACCAAATAGCATGCTCTTGTTTAACAAATGGAATTGAAAACATACTCTGATTTTAAACAAGAGGAACATGTACATCCTCATATGTATGTGTATATCTTTAGAAATAAACTGATATATTTATATTGGTTCAAAATATTGGATCCTGGATAAATTATTTGAAAAGAAAATGACTCCGAGAATATTAATTTTAGGAATGTAAAAAAAAAATTAGCCAAAAATAAGGAGGGTCATTTCAGTTGTTATTAGAGCAAATGGTTGCATTGATTGTTGAATACTATAGAAATGTATTATATCTGGTTGTTTTGGATGAAATAATTTAGATAGGAAAATATTAACCATAGAAAATACTTACAGTACACTAATCCTATTTTCCCATAATCTGGTTAGCAAACCATGGTAGAAAGGGGATCACATCATGCAGGGACAAGTGCACCACAGATGCTTGATATGTAAGAGTTTGTAAGAGTTTTAAGGGATGGAATTGGGCATAGGCCTGAGAACCCATATGAGGAACTTTCAAAACTACTGAAGACTTACACCAATTTGGGAGGCAAAAGTTTTGAAGGGACTGAGAATGTGATGGAAATTCAAGCATGGTTGAGAACACTGGATAGAATTTTCAATGCCATGCAGCTTGATGATCAGAGGAGAAGGCAAGTAGCTTTAAGACAGCTGAAAGGAGTAGCATTAGGTTGGTGGGAGGTGATCATAGCTGGGAGAATTGAAAATGAAATCACTTGGAATCAATTCAAGGAGATGTTGGAGGCAAGATTTGTACCAGCATCAGCCAAGACCATTTTGCTTGAAGAATTTATCAGACTTAGGCAGGGAACTTTGAATGTTACTGAGTATACACAAAAATTTGAGGGATTATCTAAATATGGAGCGATGCTAGTGGCAGATGAAGCATCCAAAAATGATAGGTACATTAGAGGTTTGAACCCAGGACTTAGCAGAGCCATGCTACCATATGCGGATAGGACTTTTGATCAAGTAATAGATCTGGCATTGAAATTGGAACAGCATGACAAGGAAAGAGAGAAGTATAGTAATTTTAAGAGCAACAACAACAAGAAGAATAAGGGAAGATATCACCCTTATGATAAAAAGAAGGAGGAGACAGACAACAAGAAGGACAGAGACACTAAAGCTAGATGCTAAGAAGAAGTTGGTTTGCCATCATTGTGAAAAAGAAGGACACATCAAACCAAGGTGCCCAGAATTAAAAGGAGGAGCTTTCAAGTGCTACCTATGTGGGAAAGAGGGGCATATGAAAAGGAATTGTCCAGAGTACAAACAGCAAGGGAAAATAACAAGTTTGGAAGGCAAAGGCAAACCCATAATGGAGAGTAGAGCTGAGAATTATGGTCAAGTGGAAGGTACACTACTTATTTGCACCATACCCATAGCAGTAGTATATGTCACTGGGGCAACTCACTCCTTGATTTCCTATGAATTAGTTAAAATGCTAAAATTAAATTGCATATTGGTTGAAACCCCACTGCTTATACAAAGTCCATTGGGGAGTTCTAGTGTTTTGAACATGAATTATGTGGATGTGGAGTTAAACATAGGAGGAAATATTTTTATTTCCAATTTATATGTTTTGAATTACCCAAATATTGGTGTTATATTGTTGGTAGACTAGTTAAGGCAATTTAAAGCCATAATTAATTTAGACTCATCCACCATATCATTGCAAAATTCTAGAGGCCAGAGGATCACAGTTTTATGTGAAGTAGCTAAGGAAGGAAAATTATATCATTTAGTTGACTCAGAAAAAGATTTCAGAGAACTAACCATTGAAAAAATTCCTATAGTCAATGAATACTTGGATGTGTTTGGGGAAGTTAAGGGTGTTCCACATCATAGACCAGTTGAGTTTCAAATTAATCTCATTCCAGGAGCAAGTCCAATAATCAAGAAACCTTATAGAATGGGGCCAAGTGAACTGAAAGAATTGAAAAAATCAGTTGGAAGAATTAGAAAGCAAAGGATTTATAAGGCCAAGTAATTCATGTTGGGGTGCTCCAGTAGTGTTTGTAAGAAAACATGATGGTACTTTGAGAATGTGTATAGATTATAGGGAACTAAATAAAGTAACCATCAAGAAAAAATACCCATTGCCTAGAATAGATGATCTCTTTGATCAACTCAGTGAAGCTAAAATATTTTCTAGATTAGACTTAGCATCAGGATTTCATCAAATGAAGGTTGAAGACTTAAGTGTTAAGTATACTGCATTTAACACTAGATATGGCTTATATGAATTTATGGTTATGCCATTTGGCTTGACAAACGCTCCTTCATATTTTGTTGATTTAATGAATAAAACATTCAGAGATTATTTAGACAAGTTTATACTGATTTTTATTGATGACATTTTGATTTATTCCAAAACAGTGGAAGAGCATAAAAATCATTTGCATTTAGTTTTGTCAAGATTAAGAGAGAATGATTTAAAGGCAAAATTTTTAAAATGTGCATTTTGGAAAGAAGAAGTACATTTTCTTAGGCATGTTATCTCTGCCAAAGGAATATCAGTAAACCCCAATAAGGTAGTAGTTATCCAAGCATGGAAAAGGCCTAGCACAATAAGTGAGATTAGATCATTTATGGGGATGGCAGGATATTATAGGAGATTTATAAAAGATTTTTTGAAAATATCATCACCACTTACTAACTTAACTAGAAAGAATCAAGCCTTTGTATAGACAGAAAAATGTGAGCAAGCTTTTATCAAAATAAAAGAAGCTTTGATTAATGCACCAATATTGAGGGTGCCAGAGGGGAATGAAAACTTAATTGTGTATATTAATGCAAGTGGCTATGGGCTAGGGGCTGTGTTGATGCAGCAAGACCAGGTGGTAGCCTATGCATCTAGACAATTAAAGCCACATGAAACAAGATATGCAACCCATGATCTTGAACTAGCAGTAGTTGTGTATGCCTTAAAACTCTGGAGACATTATTTGTTAGGTGCCAAATTTATTTTGTACACTGATCATAAGGCATTGAAATATTTATTCTCACAAAAAGATTTGAATATGAGGCAACATAGATGGGTGGAGTTCCTAGCTGCCTATGATCCGGATATACTCTATACACCAGGAAAGGCAAATAAAGTTGCAGATGCCTTGAGTAGACAACATGATAAAGTAGCCATGTTGATGATGGAAGAGTTTAAGGGTTTGTCTATACTTACTGATTTGGAAATTGAAGCAAATAGTGAGGTGCAAATGGTACCAATTGAAGAAGATGAAAGTAAAGGGAAATTGCGTATGGTATCTCTGCAATCAGATTTACTTCTAAAGGTTGGGAAAATGCAGGAACAAGACCTAAACCTATTGAAAAAGAAAATGCTCTTATCAAAAGGGGAAGAAGTAGTAAATTATCAAGTTGATAAAGATGGTTATTTAAGGAACAAGAATAGGATATGTGTTCTAGAAAACATAGAATTGAAGGAGAAAATATTAAATGAATACCATAGGAGTAAGTACTCCATACACCCAGGCAGTACCAAGATGTATCAAAATTTGAAAAGAAATCTTTGGTGGAAGGGAATGAAGTCTGATGTGGCCAAACATGTTGCAAAGTGTATGACTTGCCAACAAGTCAAGGCAGAGACACAAAGGCCATCAGGACTGTTGCAACCCCTTAGTATACCACAGTGGAAGTGGGAGGATATATCTATGGATTTCATAGATGGTCTGCCTAGATCTAAGAGAGGAAACACAAGTATATGGGTAATAGTGGATAGGCTAACTAAAGTAGCATATTTTATTCCAGTAAAATCAGAAAGAAATGCCCAAAATTGGCTCAAATATTCATGAAAGAGGTGGTAAGATTGCATGGCATACCCAAAACCATTGTGAGTGATAGGGATACCATCTTCACCTCAAGGTTTTGGAAAAGTTTTCAAGAGGCCATGGGGAGTGAATTGTGCTTAAGCATTGCCTACCATCCACAATCAGATGGACAAACTGAGGTGGTGAACAAAGTTTTAGAGGACTTGTTGAGAGCATGTGCACTGGACTTTGGAGGCAACTGGGAAGACCATCTCCATTTAGCTGAGTTCACATACAATAACAGTTACCAAAGCACCATAGGGATGGCACCATTTGAAGCCTTATATTGAAAGCCATGTTTATCACCTGTGTGTTGGGTGGAAACAGGAGAAAGAACTATTTTAGGACCTGAGTACATACAAGAAACTACAGAGAGAATTAAATTGGTGAGGAAAAGAATTGCTGCAGCTCAAGATAGGCAAAAGAAGTTTGCAGATAGGAAGAGAAAGCAAGTGGAATATGAAGTGGGTGACTTTGTTTTTATCAAAGTTTCACCTATGAAAAAGGTCTTGAGATTTGGCAAGCAAGGTAAGCTCACACCAAGGTATGTTGGACCCTATAAAATTCTGGAAAGAATTGGTTCATTAGCATACAAACTGGAATTGCCAGAGGAAATGAAAGCAATGCATAATGTTTTTCATGTGTCACAACTTAGAAGATAGGTACATGATAGAGAAGAAATTCTAGAAAAACCTACCCAAATTCAAATAAATCCTAACTTTGTAACGACCCGCTATTTTGGATTATTCGCATCCGCACATGTCGGACTTGAATAATTCAAAATACCGAATTGTTAATTTAAATTTGGCAAAACTGAGCATATACAGTAAATAAATAGAACAGAGATCAAAGACACAGAGTAATAAATGCAGCAGAAACAAAAGGTAGTAGTTCATGAAGCTACTATATACATATTAGAGTTAAATAAGGTACACCAGATGTATCGGATACAATAATCAAATACAATATCAGAATACATCACTAGAATCAACTGGATATCTGAAACTGGATAGATAACTGGATCTCCAAGCGAAGCTCCAACTCCAAAGGTGAGTCGAATACTGGTACACTCAGTCTGACCCGAGCGTAAAGCAAAACACAAAACACTCGAATCAGGATTAACATTCTTATATCAATAAATCCAACTCAAGTGAAATAGCAACTGAAATACAAGTAACTCAAAGGATGTTGGAATAACCATCCTTTAAGGATCCGTTAAACTATCTACTATGTAGAATTGTACGATAAGTAGATAATGCATATCAGTAATATAAAGTATCAAAATAGTGTTAAGGCGTTACCATTATCCCCCTTAACACATTTTATATAAGCGTTATAGTCTATACAGCACTGTAAACTCCACCGTAAACTAGTGGGCTATCAGGGAGTACTCCATAGGTATAACACAAAACAAATCGTAGTGATCGCGTAAATAGGAACACAAGTATGAAAAGGCACATGAGGCAATACCCAAGGTAGTGAAACTACCGTTTGCCTGATCCGGACTGGTGAGAATGCATCGCCGCAGCGATCACAACACCGCGAAACAACACTCCCAAAATCAAGGGTGCACCAATCGACAAGTAATGAGTAGTTTTCGAAGAAGTGTGTTCGCTCGAGGCAGCTAACCCCCATTTGGCCCGGCACGGCTCCTGTTTTAGTCATTTCCAATTTGACACAATTGTCAAGGCTATCCATTATCATTCTCTTTATTCAGGTCATCGCGTACATCATTCCAACCACTTCATTCTAGATCACACTCCGCGTATAGTTATTAAAGTGGTTTTCGGTTTAGACAGAGAGTATGTCCCTAACCGATTCCGGTCTCTTTAATAACTTTCGAAATTATTAGACTGATTGGTCATTTATATATTTCGAAAACCAAATCAATTTCAATTTCAGTTAGAATTTGTAAATCAACATTTCATTTGTCTTTCTAAAACAATTTCCATAATTTACGTTTCAAAACTTCAAACTTATCATTTCAAAATCTTGTAATTCAATTTCAATCTTTATTTAAAACAATTCAAATATTGATTCAAGTTCGTATATAAGTTTCATTTCGAAAACATTTAAATTAATTTAATTTAACATTCAAAACAATTTAAAATCATTGATCGATTTTATTCAGTATTCATTAAGTAAATGTGTCATTCAAAACAATTTCTATTTAATTTCCAGTTCATTAAATCAATTACTTAAGTTCAACTTCATTAAATCAAAACTTACAATTTTGAATTAAATCAAATTCGTCAAATCAATTCTTTACATTTCAAGTCTTACATTTATTTCAATAAATCACATTTTATTTCTTGTTAAAGAAATTCAATTTCACTTATTTATTTACTTAGTTACAATCTCAAAACTCAATTAATAAAGAAACTTAATTTCACTTATTCAAGAAGTTCAATTTCACTTAATAAAGAATTCAATTTTATTTGACTATTAAATAATTCAATCTTATTTAATTATTAAATAATTTCAAAACTTAATTATTAATAATTCCAAATTTAATTATTAAATAATTAATTTTAAAACAACATTCTTTCAACAACTACTATGTTAATATTTTGATTCAGATTATTAATTATTAACATTTCCTTTCATTAAAATTCATTAAAATTCAAATTCCAATTTCATTTCAAAACCTTATTGTTTATTCGAATAAAATCTTTATTTTATTTTTAAATCAAATTATTGACCAATCGGGTTTTATTTAATTCTCTATCCTAGGTCAAAGTTCAATTTGGGTATTTATCATTTCAACCCGATTCCAATTCAATTCAGAATCAAAGCATATCAAAGGGAACTTGCAGTGTGATAACTGGGATGGTGTCAAAGTAAATAAACAAGCAATAACAACAATCAATATCAATCCAATAATCAATTCCAATAATCCCAAAATAATCGTATTAATTCACATTATTGTTTGTGCAAATTAATATAATTATTTCTAGAATCTACACTATCATTTCATGTAGATTAAAGATTATTACATTAATATTCAAACGGTTCTTCACTTGATATCAATTATTCAATTCCATACTACATAAATTTTCCAACATACATTAAATGGTTCAAGGTGTACTTAACCAAATTTCTACGTGTCAACTAGTTTAACATTTAAAGGGGGTCATATTATACAAAATTTAACTAATCAAATTCAACATATAGATTCAATTTAAATGGTTAACTATCATATATCAATTCAATTGCATATTATTTATCACTTTAACATTAACAATTTGACGTCCAATATAAACATCAACAATCAATCAATTATCAACCAAACTGTATTATCATCGCATAAATGGCAGATAATGGTGTCAAATGTCATAGGTGAACAAATAAAGGTAATAGCATATATAACAGTGTAAATAACTAATAGCAGCATATTTCAATTTGTCATTTCAATTGAAATCAAATTTAATAAATAAAAGAACATTAATCGTGAGTGATTGCTCACCTTTCGAGGCTAGAGAGAGATTCGACAATGAATTGGATTACGAAATCCAAGCAATGCTAGATGGATATGATTTGATGCAGAAAACAGGCCCGACGGACAAGGCTGATAAGGGAAATCGATGAGAACGATTGGATTAGTTTAAATCGAACTAAATATTTATAATATTTTTCGAAAATCAATTTAAAACATATAATTATTTTCAAATTTAAGTTTAATCTCATACTTATAAAATATGATATATACATTTATACAACTTATAAATATATATCTCAGAACAATATATATATATATAGACACATCTAAGACCGCAATATAAACATTTATATATCAACTAAATATACTTTTATAGCAACTTTTATTATAAAGTATAAAATATATTATAAAATTACTGTATATATAACACAGCAACGGTACTATTAAATTCACCCTATATAAATAATATGATATGTAAACATAGCTTTGCATAGGTATATACAATGCTATTCTCAACACATCAAAGTAAAATAGAATACCATTACCAAACCCACATGCATAGTCTGAGTCATTGTAAAGTAATATATAGCAATAGGTAAAACTAGATTTCATAGACATGACTTATATCTAAAATATATATGCAACTATGCCTAACCTATTTATGTACTGTACCACATTATAACCAACATATTTTATCCTTTTTTAAATTTTTTATCAAACTGCACTATTTACTAATATATATAAAACGTGAAAGATGCGTATATATAATATTTATCAGTATATATATGCTCTATATTCATGTAACAGATATAATACATAATTATGCAGACTCGCTATGCAAATATATGTACAATTATATCTTTAACAACTTATATGTACATACTACGAACATAATATATATAACACTCAGTAAACATGAATCTTTTTTTCTTTTTCTTTTTTTCACAACATCAATGTTATATTCAGAAATAGTATGCATACAAAGAACATAGACTACAACTAATATAATACTACCCTAATATAATAGAACATAATACTATAACAAAATATTAAAATACACTGATAGGTTATAAACTATAACATAGCCTCATTATATAAACAGTTTAACATACATGCATTTATATGTAAAATTTTGTATAAGCTTATGTATTATAACTAGCATAAAACTTTGTTTACAACTTTATGTATTTTCATGTATTATAAACACTAATATATATATATATACTGTCATAACATATATATACTTTAAACTTATACCCTTTGTATAAACTCTTATATACTGTAAAGCAGATTCGAACAAAAATACATTGGCTAAACATATGAAATAAACCGTATAATATATATGAGCCATTATATAAATAAACTTATACTTTAATAAATCAGGTAGACATATAAAATTGTAGACAACGGGCAACATCATACATGAAAAAATATATGTACAAGCACTCATATATGAGCTGCAATACTACAGTACGAATACAGCTTATTATATTTTATAAACTTTACATAAAAATATAATAGAAGGGAAGGGTGCAGTGGGAAGCTTACTCGGGGAAGATGATCGAAATGATGTGGTAGCGCATTGAAACGAGGATGGGAACAAGCACGCATCCGGGCGGAGGAGGCCGATGAGGTGGAAGGAGAACATGGCTCGGCTTAAGGTTGCTTCGGCGGCAAGTCTATGGGTGTGGAGCTGAAGTGGTGGAAGGCGGAGAAGATGGTCGGAGCTATGGAGATGCGTGACAGGCCGAGGTCGGCAGTGGGGTTTATATGCGCGGTTTTTGGCCGTGAGGGGTGGTGGCGAACTGAAAGCTGCTCCGGGCCGGGTGATGGAAACAGATCGGAGGGGAGGTTTGGGAGGTGCGGCGTGACGGCATGAGGCTTGACGTTGACTCGGGTTGTGAGCACGTGGGAGGGAAGCTTAGTGGCTCAGGTCGGGTAGGCTGCGAGTGGTGGAGGCCTTCGGCAGGAGGATGGGCGAAGGAGAAGGCCGAGCTTTTGAAAGTTTGACTATGAGGAGGTTGCGGAAAAGAAAAAAAATGAGATCTGGAAATGGAGATGCAAAAATGAAGGGACGTGCTCGGGGAATTGTAAATTTCCAATGTGCACGAATTCAAGGAAAATTAAATGTTAGTGTCCATTTGAATTTGCACAGTGGATAAACGAATAGACAAGAGTTCAAAAGGGTCAAAACGGTACCGATACGATCAATCGGTTCAACCGATTCCGTCATGCATCGGACGTCAAAACACATAAATGAGTATACCATAAAGATCAGTACGATGAGACGATCAAAACGGTATACAGATATCAGTGGTACGATTGAATTATAAAAATTCGAATTTTCTACTAGCGGAAAATGCAGCAAAAACGCAACAAAATAAGATCGACGGAGCTAAAGATGTCCGAATTTCGAAAAACGAAAAATGACGTCTTGCTCAGAAGATGATTTAGAATTTTTCTATGTAAAAATATTTAGGTTTCGAAAACGTTTTATTTTCATCGCTTTTTAACTGATTAAATTGAAGTAAATTTACGCGCGAAATAAATTTTCATATTTTTGGACGAAAATTTACCAGTTGTTATGTTTAACTAGAGGCATTCCAAATATTAAATTTATATTTCAAAATTTTATCGTTTAAAATTTCGCAAAATTTCAATTAATAACGTTATTAAAACCAGTTAAATTTACGGGTCGTTACACTCTCCCCCACTCAAAACTTTTCGTCCCCGAAAAGGAACGATGTAGGAGAATAGAAACAACCAGAAAGAAAAACAGATTTGAAATACAAAATAACAATTAATTTAAACCATATAAATTCAAATTTAAATTAATTGATATTCAATAATTGATTTAATCCATTTGATTTCACTAAAATCAATCTCAACTATTTCTAAATTCATTATCTTATTATCCAATTATCTTCAATTTACAATTTCTAAAACCATAAATTTGAATAGTCTTTTATTATAATCATATTTTTTTCAGCAATTTAAATTCTTCTTTATTCCAAATTATTGTTAAATTTATTCTACTTAATATATCTAATCACATATATTTAACCCATATAAATTAATTTAAACCATAAAAGTTTCGATTTAAATTAATTTATATTTACTAATTGCTTTTAAATTCAAGGTATTTTCATAAGTTGATCAAATTTCAATTTATTAATTCTTTCAAAACAAATTTATTAATTCTTTCAAAACAAATTTATTTCATTATTAACTGAGTTTTACTTATTATCCTATCTAACTCTATTAACATCTTTATAATCAAAATTTAGTGTATAACATTTATTATAAACACTCAAATTTTATTTATAAAGACATTTTTTATTATACATTATCCAATTACATTTTAACTTCTGAATAATTTAGGTATGTTATATTGAAATGAAATTGAGTATTATACAATTTTTTTTTACAATCCAGTTATTTCAAGTTAAATACTTATCCACAAATTTTGACTTCAATTTATAATTGAAATCATCTTTAACCTAAAATTTAAGAATTTAAATCTCCGATTTACTTCAAACAATTTAGAGATATATCTATATATCTATATCAAATCAAATTAAATTTTTAAAATAAGATACCTATATATATAAATCAAATTATACTGAAGAAATTCAAATCAAAATATATTTTTTTCAAAACAAAACTGTAGCAAAGCTACAGAATAGTCTCTCCACTTCGAAACTCGAAAATGAATGTCGATGATGCGGCCACCATCACCGAAATTATTTTCCAGCGACAAAGAGAAGAGCACTTATTTAAACATTTAAAATTCTTTGAAAAATGATTTCTATTCGAAATATTTAAATACTATACACTTTAAAACTTTCAAATCAAAGTCTGAAATCACCGAAAATTTAAATTCTCAGTTTTTTGATTTAAATTCATTTCAAATTTCAATCAAATTATACCCAAGTTTACAAATTCATTTATTTATATTATGAAATAGTCAATGGTTTATAAAACAATAAATGAAAATTAAATACTATCATTTCAGACAACAAATTCATTAACAATTTAATTTTTTAACTTATATTTATATATAATATAATCATACAAAACTATTTTGTTTACCATATTTTGAAAACAATATTGTGTCGGTTTGTTCTGTTCAAGTGTTTTGGAAATCCTATCGATAGAGTTGATCAGACGAATCGATCGAAAACCCAAATCAACATCAAAAACTCAAACAACACAATATATAAAACATTTTTAATATAAATTTACAAATACACTTCCTCGCTCGACGATACAAGAATGGATTCAAAGCAAGGATAGAGATTCAAATTTGATGGACTCAAATCAAAGAGAATTTTTTTGATTCTATAATAAGTTTGAAACAGAAGATAAGATAGTTCGATTAATAGAATTGGGAGATGGATAAGCTTATTTAATTTACGGGCAACCTTAACAGGATCGACCGTGACTTCAATAATAAGATCGATGCTGAATTCTGAGGTAAATCAACATCCGATCTCGAGAAATAGAATTCAGGTATAGCAGGAGATAGATAGCATCGTAAACCGAGGATACAGAAATCTCCGGTAAATCGATGTCTATTGTAAAGGAGTTCACACTTTATAAATAATTCGAAGATTGGCGAGACCGCCGATTCATTATAAGGTCATTCGAAGTGGAGTTATGGGATGCTCCAGAATAGAAGGAAGGCGAATAATGAGGGACACGAATGAATTTTGGAACAGCAGGGAACGTTCCAAAAATTCAAAGGAATCGAATCAAAAGGAAGAGATTGAAACTCGAAATGAAAGTGATTCTGTAAATACATTTACCCTACATGTTGAGTTTTGCCTAGAGCTACCAAAGCTCTGATACCAACTGTAACGATCCGCTATTTTGGACTATTCGCATCCGCACATGTCGGACTTGAATAATTCAAAATACCGAATTGTTAATTTAAATTTGGCAAAACTGAGCATATACAGTAAATAAATAGAACACAGATCACATACACAGAGTAATAAATGCAGCGGAAACAAAAGATAGTAGTTCATGAAGCTACTATATACATATCAGAGTTAAATAAGGTACAACAGATGTCTCGGATAATCAAATACAATATCAGAATACATCACTAGAGTCAACTGGATATCTGAAACTGGATAGATAACTGGATCTCCAAGCGAAGCTCCAACTCCAAAGGTGAGTCGAATACTGGTACACTCAGTCTGACCCGAGCGTAAAGCAAAACACAAAACACTCGAGTCAGGATTAACATTCTTATATCAATAAATCCAACTCAAGTGAAATAGCAACTGAAATACAAGTAACTCAAAGGATGTTGGAATAACCATCCTTTAAGGATCCGTTAAACAATCTACTATGTAGTAGTGTACGATAAGTAGATAATGCCTATCAGTAATATAAAGTATCAAAATAGTGTTAAGACGTTAACATTATCCCCCTTAACACATTTTATATAAGCGTTATAGTCTATACAGCACTGTAAACTCCACCGTAAACTAGTGGGCTATCAGGGAGTACTCCATAGGTATAACACAAAACAAATCGTAGTGATCGCGTAAATAGGAACACAAGTATGACAAGGCACATGAGGCAATACCCAAGGTAGTGAAACTACCGTTTGCCTGATCCGGACTGGTGAGAACGCATCGCCGCAGCGATCGCAACACCGCGAAATAACACTCCTAAAATCAAGGGTGCACCAATCGACAACAAGTAATGAGTAGTTTTCGAAGAAGTGTGTTCGCTCGAGGCAGCTAACCCCCATTTGGCCCGGCACGGCTCCTGTTTTAGTCATTTCCAATTTGACACAAGTGTCAAGGCTATCCATTATCGTTCTCTTTCTTCAGGTCATCGCGTACATCATTCCAACCACTTCATTCTGGATCACACTCCGCGTATAGTTATTAAAGTGGTTTTCAGTTTAGACAGAGAGTATGTCCCTAACCGATTCCGGTCTCTTTAATAACTTTCGAAATTATTAGACTGATTGGTCATTTATATATTTCGAAAACCAAATCAATTTCAATTTCAGTTAGAATTTGTAAATCAACATTTCATTTGTCTTTCTAAAACAATTTCCATAATTTACGTTTCAAAACTTCAAACTTATCATTTCAAAATCTTGTAATTCAATTTCAATCTTTATTTAAAACAATTCAAATATTGATTCAAGTTCGTATATAAGTTTCATTTCGAAAACATTTAAATTAATTTAATTTAACATTCAAAACAATTTAAAATCATTGATCGATTTTATTCAGTATTCATTAAGTAAATGTGTCATTCAAAACAATTTCTATTTAATTTCCAGTTCATTAAATCAATTACTTAAGTTCAACTTCATTAAATCAAAACCTACAATTTTGAATTAAATCAAATTCGTCAAATCAATTCTTTACATTTCAAGTCTTACATTCATTTCAATAAATCACAGTTTATTTCTTGTTAAAGAAATTCAATTTCACTTATTTATTTACTTAGTTACAATCTCAAAACTCAATTAATAAAGAAACTTAATTTCACTTATTCAAGAAGTTCAATTTCACTTAATAAAGAATTCAATTTTATTTGACTATTAAATAATTCAATCTTATTTAATTATTAAATAATTTCAAAACTTAATTATTAACTAATTTCAAAACTTAATTATTAATCATTCCAAATTTAATTATTAAATAATTAATTTTAAAACAACATTCTTTCAACAACTACTATGTTAATATTTTGATTCAGATTATTAATTATTAACATTTCCTTTCATTAAAATTCATTAAAATTCAAATTCCAATTTCATTTCAAAACCTTATTGTTTATTCGAATAAAATCTTTATTTTATTTTTAAATCAAATTATTGACCAATCCGGTTTTATTTAATTCTCTATCCCAGGTCAAAGTTCAATTTGGGTATCTATCATTTCAACCCGATTCCAATTCAATTCAAAATCAAAGCATATCAAAGGAAACTTGCAGTGTGATAACTGGGATGGTGTCAAAGTAAATAAACAAGCAATAACAACAATCAATATCAATCCAATAATCAATTCCAATAATCCCAAAATAATCGTATTAATTCACATTATTGTTTGTGCAAATTAATATAATTATTTCTAGAATCTACACTATCATTTCATGTAGATTAAAGGTTATTACATTAATATTCAAACGGTTCTTCACTTGATATCAATTATTCAATTCCATACTACATAAATTTTCCAAAATACATTAAATGGTTCAAGGTGTACTTAACCAAATTTCTATGTGTCAACTAGTTTAACATTTAAAGGGGGTCATATTATACAAAATTTAACTAATCAAATTCAACATATAGATTCAATTTAAATGGTTAACTATCATATATCAATTCAATTGCATATTATTTATCACTTTAACATTAACAATTTGACGTCCAATATAAACATCAACAATCAATCAATTATCAACCAAACTGTATTATCATCGCATAAATGACAGATAATTGTGTCAAATGTCATAGGTGAATAGATAAAGGTAATAGCATATATAATAGTGTAAATAACTAATAGCAGCATATTTTAATTTGTCATTTCAATTGAAATCAAATTTAATAAATAAAAGAACATTAATCGTGAGTGATTGCTCACCTTTCGAGGCTAGAGAGAGATTCGACAATGAATTGGATTACGAAATCCAAGCAATGTTAGATGGATATGATTTGATGCAGAAAACAGGCCCGATGGACAAGGCTGATAAGGGAAATCGATGAGAACGATTGGATTAGTTTAAATCGAACTAAATATATATAATATTTTTCGAAAATCAATTTAAAACATATATTTATTTTCAAATTTAAGTTTAATCTCATACTTATAAAATATGATATATACATTTATACAACTTATAAATATAAATCTCAGAACAATATATATATATATAGACACATCTAAGACCGCAATATAAACATTTATATATCAACTAAATATACTTTTATAGCAACTTTTATTATAAAGTATAAAATATATTATAAAATTACTGTATATATAACACAGCAACGGTACTATTAAATTCACCCTATATAAATAATATGATATGTAAACATAGCTTTGCATAAGTATATACACTGCTATTCTCAACACAGCAAAGTAAAATAGAATACCATTACCAAACCCACATGCATAGTCTGAGTCCTTGTAAAGTAATATATAGCAATAGGTAAAACTAGATTTCATAGACATGACTTAT
This sequence comes from Allium fistulosum, assembly GCA_030737815.1. Taxonomy (NCBI): domain Eukaryota; kingdom Viridiplantae; phylum Streptophyta; class Magnoliopsida; order Asparagales; family Amaryllidaceae; genus Allium; species Allium fistulosum. The sequence continues at coordinate 950,702,021 of CM060903.1, forward strand.
ATCTAAAATATATATGCAACTATGCTTAACCTATTTATGTACTGTACCACATTATAACCAACATATTTTATCCTTTTTTTAAATTTTTATCAAACCGCACTATTTACTAATATATATAAAACGTGAAAGATGCGTATATATAATATTTATCAGTATATATATGCTCTATATTCATGTAACATATATAATACATAATTATGCAGACTCGCTATGCAAATATATGTACAATTATATCTTTAACAACTTATATGTACATACTACGAACATAATATATATAACACTCAGTAAACATGAATCATTTTTTCTTTTTCTTTTATTCACAACATCAATGTTATATTCACAAATAGTATGCATACAAAGAACATAGACTACAACTAATATAATACTACCCTAATATAATAGAACATAATACTGTAACTAAATATTAAAATACACTGACAGGTTATAAACTATAAAATAGCCTCATTATATAAACAGTTTAACATACATGCATTTATATGTAAAATTTTGTATAAGCATATGTATTATAACTAGCATAAAACTTTGTTTACAACTTTATGTATTTTCATGTATTATAAACCCTAATATATATATATATATATATATATATATATATATATATATTGTCATAACATATATATAGTTTAAACTTATACCCTTTGTATAAACTCTTATATACTGTAAAGCAGATTCGAACAAAAATACATTGGCTAAACATATGAAATAAACTGTATAATATATATGAGCCATTATATAAATAAACTTATACTTTAATAAATCAGGTAGACATATAAAATTATAGACAACAGGCAACATCATACATGAAAAAAAATATGTACAGGCACTAATATATGAGCTACAATACTACAGTACGAATACAGCATATTATATTTTATAAACTTTACATAAAAATATAATAGAAGGGAAGGGTGCAGTGGGAAGCTTACTCGGGGAAGATGACTGAAATGATGTGGTAGCGCATTGAAACTAGGATGGGAACAAGCACGCATCCGGGCGGAGTAGGCCGGTGTAACGACCCGTAAATTTCGACCATTTAATTTGTTAATTTAAATTGATTTTTGTAATTTAATGTAGAAAGAAATGAAAATATTATAATTTATATTAGAGCGAATGTTAGGAATTAAAGGTTGCATTGGTAAAAAAAAAAAAATTCTTGACAATTGGAATGAAATCCAATTGAAGAAATAGTGGAAACCATTATAATTGGTTAATTAAACTTGATTGTGTAATTAATGCTGGAAGAAATAAATTGGAAATAGTATTAATGAAATAATAACTAAATTTAATTGCAACTATACAAATGGAAGTAAATTTGAGTAAGTGGATGTCAATATTGAATAAATTAATGGATATAAAATCTAAATGAATGTTTGGATAGAACATAAGTGAATGCATCGGTAGTATGGAAATAAATGCCAACATTTAATTGTAATGGCATATAAGGGATAAATGAAAGGATTAAATTGATTTATGCAATAAAACATTGTAACGGTATTTGTTCATAAATTTAGGTAATAAGGTAGTACGTTATTTGGAGATAAATTTAAGGGTAATAACAACTATTATAAATTACCTAATTAATTAGTCAATGAATTTATTTGGAATTAAAGTTCATTTAAATGTTAAGCAATTATGATGTTATTATTTATAATAAACGTTACTCTAATAATTAATAGTATAGTAACGGAAGTGGGAATGTAAATTTTTAGAAGCGTAAATTTACTTTAGGTAGTAATTGATAGATTGGGAAATAAGTTTAAATTAAGTTAATTGAGAAATTAATACGTAACGTATGTAAAGTAATTAATTGAATGTAAATTTAATGTTGTAAATTTTTATAGAACGTAAAGTATTTTAAAACCTTAATTAATGCATTTAATTGATAGAAGTACATTTAGGAATATAATATTTATTCTAATTAATGTAAATAGGTGTAAATTAATGCAAGGAAATAAATTTAGCGTCATATATTGGATATGGTAGTTATTTCACAAAAAGTGGAAATAAAAGAGTTAATACGAATAAAGGTGAAATTGGAAGATTTATGTAACAAAACATAACCAAATGTTAAATATGTTTATAGGATAATAATTTGTTTGAATAATAAGAATGGGAATTAAGATTTGTTTATTTAATTGAATTTAAATTAGGAAAATTTGGTCATTGAAATTTATTGGGATTAAATGTTAAAATTTACGTTAATAGAGATTTAAACTGAAATTCAAGAATATTAAAATAATAGTTTTGAACCCAACATTGAATCCATCTACTTAAAAATTTATAGATGGAATAATCATTGGTATTTAATTTAATAGAAATTTTGGGAACTTAATTTATAATTTTGAATATAATGAAATAGAAGATTTGACACTGCAATTTATAGATTTATCAACTCTAAAATGGACATAAAGATTTGTTTAAATCATTGTAAATAATTGAGAAATATAAGGTGATAAAATTTGTGAGTTTAAAATTTAAAATTGAAGGTTGATCTAATAATAAATTTTAATTTATTTAATTAATATAAAATTTGCCAATTCCGAAACTGAAATATAAAAATTGGATTTATTTACTAATTCTTAATTTATTTACTAAATGGAAAAATAGCCATTTTGGCCACTGACTCGGATTTCGACGAAACCAGTTTCATCGGATCCGTAACGGTGAATTATAATAGTGTTTCAAGTTTCGTAGCGATCGGACTTGGCGTTTGATCGTACGAACTCGAAACGCCTTGAAATTTATGCAATTGAAATCAATTGAAATCAATTTGGAAAATATTGTTTTTAGCATAACTTCTTCATACGATGGAATTTGAACCTGAAACCTTTTCCATTGAGTTTAAAATATTTTAAAACACCTATTTTGATATATGGGTTTACCCAATTTCGTTCCGGGGTCAGAACGGGCTTTTTGGACCACGTTGGCGTTAGCGCGTACACCTGTTTTATCCATCTATTCTATTTTCAACCTTCTCTATAAATATCCCCGCTAAACCTTAGCCTCCGCCTATTCCCATTTGTTTGCGCATAAAATTTCATCAGCTCCTTCTCCTCCTCAATGGCAGACAAAATTTCAGATCCAGATCCATTTTAAAATCAAAGTCAAAAAATCAAATTTCTCGGAAAAATCTCAAATTAATATATATTGAAGCTCTCGACGAGCGTAATTCATTGGTGTAATTCGTTTTTCAATTCGATGCATTGTTTGACCAGAAATCGCGGTCAAAATTGAATTGGGCGTTTTTGACTGGTGCGTCTGATCGGAAAATCCTTTCTGGGTTTTGTAGAGGGGCTAGCGTGTTGTTTATTGGCGAAGTTTGGAGGCGAATGGACGGTCGGATTGGCGGCAAATCGCGAATTTGGGTTCGAATTGGTAGAGGCGGTCCGCGTGCGTGACATGCTCGGTCTGCTACTATGTGCGCATTCGGTTCTGGAAGAAAATGAGTGATGACGTGGCATTGGTATGAATGTGTCCTCCTTTTTTGTTGTTTTTAAATTTTGAAATTCAATCACAATTTTCTCAATATCTTGTGCATACGAACTCCGTTTCACGTGCGGTTTTTTTGTTAGGATCGTAATTTAATTCCGGACCTGATGACGCTGGTTTGGACGAATTCTGAGACAGTCAAATTTTTGGGTTTAAATTGAATTTAAATTCAATTTAAATTCAAAAAGGTGAGTGTTTTAACCCACTCACAACTTCTAAGATTTCCTATGTTTGTTAAATTCATGTATGATGTGGTTAGAAATTTATTTATAGCTGTTTGACATATATTTCATCATTATCTCAGTTAATTGCATTCATCGTAATCAATTGTTAATTTATTTATTTATTGCATTTAAATTTCCAGTTAATTGTTAATTAATTTATCCATTGCATTTAAACTGCCAATTAATTGTTAATCAATTTATCCGTTACATATAAACTGCCAGTTGAAAGTTATTAATTTTTATTGAATATAAACTATTTGGTGATGCCTGTTATATTTTATATGCTTTATATTGATGTTTTTGTTTAAATTGGATGACGATTGTAATGAATGGTTGATTATTGATATTTGGATGAATTGATGCTATATTTTATATAGTATAAACTGCAAGTTACTATGCATTTTATTTTATTCGGGATTGCGGTTTGAAATGATATATAACCGTAAACTTTTATTTTAAAAATTACGGATTGAAATGATAAATATCCGTATCACTTGACCGTAGGATAGAAAATTATATACAGGCACCGTGGTCTATATATAAAATATTTTAAAGTGATTTTTCTATGGTTTGGAAAGAAATATACGGTTTAATAAATATTAAATTTTGATATTTTATAAATATTATTTTATATATAGTTAAATTCTAAAATTTAAGCTATGTGTAACTTAATGATGTTTTGAGTTGATTTACGAATATTTCAAGTTTGAGTTTTATTTAAGTGATATTGAACTTATTAAATAAATATTTCTAAACTAAATAATAGAAAAATTGAATTAAGGTATATATAGAATTTTCAGATTTAGTTGAGAATTTTAGAATATTTTAAGACTTGAAATATATCAAAATTGAAATGTTTTATTTAAATTAAGGTATTATTGTTTTCAAAGTATTGGTTTTCGAAATTTTTATAACTTTGAAAGTAATATGGTTTGAAAATGAATTCTTTTGAAATAGAAATTATTTAAGAATTATCTTTGAATATATTGATTTGAAACCGATTGAAATTTTGAGATTTAGAATATGACTGTCTTATGTGAGCTGGGTTTAATATGGTTTTAAAGAATATTTCGAGTTTTATAAATAAAAGTAAGATTAGCGATTGGAAATTTGGTTTTATTTAAATGAGACAATTGAATTATTTTGGAAATGGAAATGATATATTATTGAATTGGGTTTGAAATAGTAATAATATTTTGGTTTAAAGTATATACTATTTTGAAGAAAAGGATATGTTTTGAAAGGGCAATGATTGTGTTTTAAAAGTATATATATATTTTAAATGACCACGGTGTTATAATAACGATTGGTTGTTAAAGAGACCGGGATCGGATATGGACATACTCTCTGTCGATACCGAAAACCACTTTGACAACCGTGTACGCGGTGGAGATTCCAGAATGAAGTAGGATGGTGGCGACGTTCTTAAGGTATGTTACGTGGACCCAACTCCCGTGAGTTGGCATAAGGTGGCTAAAACAGGAGCGATCTCGGACCAGTGAGGTAGCACCTCTTCTCGGACGCATTTCTTCGATATTATACTCTTACTTGTGATTTGACTAGATGGCCATCCTCCGATTTGGGAATGTTGTTCGAGGTGGAACGGTAGTGGCTGCTATGCGTATCCATCAGTCCGTGTGCGTAATTGGTATATCTACCCTGGCATTGCCTAGTTGTGCCGTGTCACCTACCATATCGAGCTTTACTACGATTATGATTTTAAGATCCGACCGCGTTAAGGTTCTCCATCCCCTTAACGCTATTTTCCGATATGATTATACTTTACTGATTAGACACTACTGTATATAGCGAATATTACTACATAGTAGATAGTTTAACGGATCCTTAAGAGATGTGAATCCCGAACATTTCTTAAGTTATTGCACCCACGTTAGACACTGGATAGGAGATGTCAAACCCCGTAAACATCTCTGACGCCGTTTACACTCATATTTATTTCATTGATTTAACTTACATAAGATCTTTTAGTTCTGACTCGAGTGTTTTGTCTTTTCAATTCGCTCGGGTCAGCCTGAGCATTTCAGGATTTGAAGGCCTATTTCTGAAGGACGAAGACGAAGATTTTATTATTACTATTTGTTATATATTCTACTACACCATTGTATTCTGCTGCATAATTATCATTCTCTGGTATGTGTAACTCTGATATGTATTGTATAAGTATAATCAAATGTTTTGTAAAACAGCTTCATGAACTGTTATTTGATTATTATATTTTATCGTTCCGCTGCAAGATTCTATTTTGTTTCTTTTATTTCTCCACTTTTTCTTATTTACCCCATAACAATCCACCCTTCTGTATGGTTTAAGTTGGAACGTATGTCTGCTTAAGCATACAAAAAGGTGGGATGTTACATCTGGTATCAGAGCTTTGGTTTAGCGATAAACCTTGGCTTTGTGGGGTTTGACTCTTTACTAATAGGGTAGTAATACCCTATGGGAGTCGCTGAGTGTATATATATGAGAGAGCGTATTTGTTAGTGTTATAAAAAAAGGTTTTAATATTGTGTTAATCTGTTCCGTTTTGTATTTATAAATTCTGTTTGGTGCATGGGACGCTATGACATCAATAGGGATTTCTAAACACTTAATAGGACAGACCGACATAATATTTGTTTTAATAAAGTGAATGAAATAACTTTGCCTATTATATTTTCTATATATAAAAATATTTTATAAAGATATATATTTGGTTGCTATAGATTGGGTGTTAGGTAATGAAAATATAAATAATAGTTGAAACTAAGTTGAAAATAAAATAAATGAAAATTGGAAATTTAGAACTTAAGTTCCGGGTTTTTGGAAATTTCTTTTGAATAATTTTGGAATATAATAATAATATTATTTAGAAGTATTTTCTGATATAAATATTTCAACAGAATTTGAAAGAAATGTTTTAAAAGAAATTCCGCAAAAAAATAAGTTGTACTCCCCTCTTTGTCGCTGAAAAATAATTTCGGTGTTGGCGGCCGCATCATCGACATTCATTTTCGAGTTTCAAAGTGGGAAGGCCACTTTAGTAGTTTTACTACAAGATTATTTTATTTTAAATTGTTTTAAATATAATTGGATATATAAATTATAAGTATATATATTATCTATTATTTTAAAATGATTTTTGAATAAAACCCGGTATTTAATTCTTAAGTTTCCATTAATAAATAGTCCTAATTACTGAAGTGAATTGGAACGTAAGTAATGAATAAAATTGAAACCTCTAAAGGAAATAAGAGATTTAAATGCTAGGTTATAAATGGTATTAAATGAAAGTTGAAATTGTAACCTATGAAATAAAGGAAATAATTATTGAACATTAAAATAATTAAAGGAAATGAGAAAATTTGTAAAACTTTCAATTTCATTCTTTAAAAGCATAAATATAACTTACCAAAAATTTATAAAAATTGAAAATGTTTAATAAGAAAATGTATAGTAAATTGTACAAGTAAACTTATGTAATGAAATATTCAGTAAATTTCTTTTATTAATAAGAATTAAAGTATAACTGTTATGCCAAGTAACTAAAATTGAGCATGAATATTTTTAAGAAATGAATAAATGAAATTAATAAGTATTGATGTTCTAGTTGTTATGGATTTTAGTATTATAAAAAAAAACTTAAGTAATAAGTTGAGGTTACCTCAGAATAAAATAAGAATAAAAGATGAATACTGGAAAATGACTGTAAACTTAAGTTAATAAATTTACCTACTAAGGAATTTGATTTAATGTATAAAAATAATGAATAAAGAGAAAATCAAACAACAATATATGGAATGAAATTAATAATAATGAACTTGATCTATTGTTGAATTTGTTGTTTGTTTGGCTTATGGTTGTTTGGGCAAGGATACTTTAATATTGTTTGGATGTAGGAATAATCTATTTAGTCTCACCTAAGACTATTGAGTAAAAGGGTACACTTAGTAGTTTATTTTCATTCCGTACAATTTGAAGTTTTGAACCCGAACAATTATTTATTGTGTTTGATATGAATGAATGATTGATGTGTGTTGACTTATGTGATGGTTGTTTGCTTGTTGCAAGTGATGGTTGCTATGTTGATTGTTGTTATTGATTTAAACAACTCCAAATATTTCAATTTATATAATTATTAACCCTTTTTGGATTATATAAGTGAAATACAGGTTATGGAAGCAATTGCTACTGCTTTTGGTTTCATAATTAAGCGTTGTTTGCCCGACAAATAGGTACGTTCTCGGATTACGGTTTTATAGCGCCATTTTATATATTCTTCCGTATTGGGATATAATATTTTGGATACTATATATGATATTTTGTTATATTTGATATTACATTTTCTCCCGAGTCTCTCCGTACAAAGGAGACTCTGCCGAAATTTTCCGTAAAATTTTGGCTTAGAAAATATTTTGAAAATGGTTTCCAAACTTTATTTATTTAAGTATAAAAAGAGTTAATGATTATAAAATGGGTATATTTTATTTAAAGTAAAAACTTTTGTAAATTATTGTTTATAAAGTTAATATTTTGAATGGGATGTATGGTTTATTTAATTCTTCTTTTCCCTTCTTTTTCTTTTCGGGGACGAAAAGTTTTGAGTGGGGGAGAGTGTAACGACCCGTAAATTTCGACCATTTAATTTGTTAATTTAAATTGATTTTTGTAATTTAATGTAGAAAGAAATGAAAATATTATAATTTATATTGGAGCGAATGTTAGGAATTAAAGGTTGCATTGGTAAAAAAAAAAATTCTTGACAATTGGAATGAAATCCAATTGAAGAAATAGTGGAAACCATTATAATTGGTTAATTAAACTTGATTGTGTAATTAATGCTGGAAGAAATAAATTGGAAATAGTATTAATGAAATAATAACTAAATTTAATTGCAACTATACAAATGGAAGTAAATTTGAGTAAGTGGATGTCAATATTGAATAAATTAATGGATATAAAATCTAAATGAATGTTTGGATAGAACATAAGTGAATGCATCGGTAGTATGGAAATAAATGCCAACATTTAATTGTAATGGCATATAAGGGATAAATGAAAGGATTAAATTGATTTATGCAATAAAACATTGTAACGGTATTTGTTCATAAATTTAGGTAATAAGGTAGTACGTTATTTGGAGATAAATTTAAGGGTAATAACAACTATTATAAATTACCTAATTAATTAGTCAATGAATTTATTTGGAATTAAAGTTCATTTAAATGTTAAGCAATTATGATGTTATTATTTATAATAAACGTTACTCTAATAATTAATAGTATAGTAACGGAAGTGGGAATGTAAATTTTTAGAAGCGTAAATTTACTTTAGGTAGTAATTGATAGATTGGGAAATAAGTTTAAATTAAGTTAATTGAGAAATTAATACGTAACGCATGTAAAGTAATTAATTGAATGTAAATTTAATGTTGTAAATTTTTATAGAACGTAAAGTATTTTAAAACCTTAATTAATGCATTTAATTGATAGAAGTACATTTAGGAATATAATATTTATTCTAATTAATGTAAATAGGTGTAAATTAATGCAAGGAAATAAATTTAGCGTCATATATTGGATATGGTAGTTATTTCACAAAAAGTGGAAATAAAAGAGTTAATACGAATAAAGGTGAAATTGGAAGATTTATGTAACAAAACATAACCAAATGTTAAATATGTTTATAGGATAATAATTTGTTTGAATAATAAGAATGGGAATTAAGATTTGTTTATTTAATTGAATTTAAATTAGGAAAATTTGGTCATTGAAATTTATTGGGATTAAGTGTTAAATTTTACGTTAATAGAGATTTAAACTGAAATTCAAGAATATTAAAATAATAGTTTTGAACCCAACATTGAATCCATCTACTTAAAAATTTATAGATGGAATAATCATTGGTATTTAATTTAATAGAAATTTTGGGAACTTAATTTATAATTTTGAATATAATGGAATAGAAGATTTGACACTGCAATTTATAGATTTATCAACTCTAAAATGGACATAAAGATTTGTTTAAATCATTGTAAATAATTGAGAAATATAAGGTGATAAAATTTGTGAGTTTAAAATTTAAAATTGAAGGTTGATCTAATAATAAATTTTAATTTATTTAATTAATATAAAATTTGCCAATTCCGAAACTGAAATATAAAAATTGGATTTATTTACTAATTCTTAATTTATTTACTAAATGGAAAAATAGCCATTTTGGCCACTGACTCGGATTTCGACGAAACCAGTTTCATCGGATCCGTAACGGTGAATTATAATAGTGTTTCAAGTTTCGTAGCGATCGGACTTGGCGTTTGATCGTACGAACTCGAAACGCCTTGAAATTTATGCAATTGAAATCAATTGAAATCAATTTGGAAAATATTGTTTTTAGCATAACTTCTTCATACGATGGAATTTGAACCTGAAACCTTTTCCATTGAGTTTAAAATATTTTAAAACACCTATTTTGATATATGGGTTTACCCAATTTCGTTCCGGGGTCAGAACGGGCTTTTTGGACCACGTTGGCGTTAGCGCGTACACCTGTTTTATCCATCTATTCTATTTTCAACCTTCTCTATAAATATCCCCGCTAAACCTTAGCCTCCGCCTATTCCCATTTGTCTGCGCATAAAATTTCATCAGCTCCTTCTCCTCCTCAATGGCAGACAAAATTTCAGATCCAGATCCATTTTAAAATCAAAGTCAAAAAATCAAATTTCTCGGAAAAATCTCAAATTAATATATATTGAAGCTCTCGACGAGCGTAATTCATTGGTGTAATTCGTTTTTCAATTCGATGCATTGTTTGACCAGAAATCGCGGTCAAAATTGAATTGGGCGTTTTTGACTGGTGCGTCTGATCGGAAAATCCTTTCTGGGTTTTGTAGAGGGGCTAGCGTGTTGTTTATTGGCGAAGTTTGGAGGCGAATGGACGGTCGGATTGGCGGCAAATCGCGAATTTGGGTTCGAATTGGTAGAGGCGGTCCGCGTGCGTGACATGCTCGGTCTGCTACTATGTGCGCATTCGGTTCTGGAAGAAAATGAGTGATGACGTGGCATTGGTATGAATGTGTCCTCCTTTTTTGTTGTTTTTAAATTTTGAAATTCAATCACAATTTTCTCAATATCTTGTGCATACGAACTCCGTTTCACGTGCGGTTTTTTTTGTTAGGATCATAATTTAATTCCGGACCTGTTGACGCTGGTTTGGACGAATTCTGAGACAGTCAAATTTTTGGGTTTAAATTGAATTTAAATTCAATTTAAATTCAAAAAGGTGAGTGTTTTAACCCACTCACAACTTCTAAGATTTCCTATGTTTGTTAAATTCATGTATGATGTGGTTAGAAATTTATTTATAGCTGTTTGACATATATTTCATCATTATCTCAGTTAATTGCATTCATCGTAATCAATTGTTAATTTATTTATTTATTGCATTTAAATTGCCAGTTAATTGTTAATTAATTTATCCATTGCATTTAAACTGCCAATTAATTGTTAATCAATTTATCCGTTACATATAAACTGCCAGTTGAAATTTATTAATTTTTATTGAATATAAACTATTTGGTGATGCCTGTTATATTTTATATGCTTTATATTGATGTTTTTGTTTAAATTGTATGACGATTGTAATGAATGGTTGATTATTGATATTTGGATGAATTGATGCTATATTTTATATAGTATAAACTGCAAGTTACTATGCATTTTATTTTATTCGGGATTGCGGTTTGAAATGATATATAACCGTAAACTTTTATTTTAAAAATTACGGATTGAAATGATAAATATCCGTATCACTTGACCGTAGGATAGAAAATTATATACAGGCACCGTGGTCTATATATAAAATATTTTAAAGTGATTTTTCTATGGTTTGGAAAGAAATATACGGTTTAATAAATATTAAATTTTGATATTTTATAAATATTATTTTATATATAGTTAAATTCTAAAATTTAAGCTATGTGTAACTTAATGATGTTTTTAGTTGATTTACGAATATTTCAAGTTTGAGTTTTATTTAAGTGATATTGAACTTATTAAATAAATATTTCTAAACTAAATAATAGAAAAATTGAATTAAGGTATATATAGAATTTTCAGATTTAGTTGAGAATTTTAGAATATTTTAAGACTTGAAATATATCAAAATTGAAATGTTTTATTTAAATTAAGGTATTATTGTTTTCAAAGTATTGGTTTTCAAAATTTTTATAACTTTGAAAGTAATATGGTTTGAAAATGAATTCTTTTGAAATAGAAATTATTTAAGAATTATCTTTGAATATATTGATTTGAAACCGATTGAAATTTTGAGATTTAGAATATGACTGTCTTATGTGAGCTGGGTTTAATATGGTTTTAAAGAATATTTCGAGTTTTATAAATAAAAGTAAGATTAGCGATTGGAAATTTGGTTTTATTTAAATGAGACAATTGAATTATTTTGGAAATGGAAATGATATATTATTGAATTGGGTTTGAAATAGTAATAATATTTTGGTTTAAAGTATATACTATTTTGAAGAAAAGGATATGTTTTGAAAGGGCAATGATTGTGTTTTAAAAGTATATATATATTTTAAATGACCACGGTGTTATAATAACGATTGGTTGTTAAAGAGACCGGGATCGGATATGGACATACTCTCTGTCGATACCGAAAACCACTTTGACAACCGTGTACGCGGTGGAGATTCCAGAATGAAGTAGGATGGTGGCGACGTTCTTAAGGTATGTTACGTGGACCCAACTCCCGTGAGTTGGCATAAGGTGGCTAAAACAGGAGCGATCTCGGACCAGTGAGGTAGCACCTCTTCTCGGACGCATTTCTTCGATATTATACTCTTACTTGTGATTTGACTAGATGGCCATCCTCCGATTTGGGAATGTTGTTCGAGGTGGAACGGTAGTGGCTGCTATGCGTATCCATCAGTCCGTGTGCGTAATTGGTATATCTACCCTGGCATTGCCTAGTTGTGCCGTGTCACCTACCATATCGAGCTTTACTACGATTATGATTTTAAGATCCGACCGCGTTAAGGTTCTCCATCCCCTTAACGCTATTTTCCGATATGATTATACTTTACTGATTAGACACTACTGTATATAGCGAATATTACTACATAGTAGATAGTTTAACGGATCCTTAAGAGATGTGAATCCCGAACATTTCTTAAGTTATTGCACCCACGTTAGACACTGGATAGGAGATGTCAAACCCCGTAAACATCTCTGACGCCGTTTACACTCATATTTATTTCATTGATTTAACTTACATAAGATCTTTTAGTTCTGACTCGAGTGTTTTGTCTTTTCAATTCGCTCGGGTCAGCCTGAGCATTTCAGGATTTGAAGGCCTATTTCTGAAGGACGAAGACGAAGATTTTATTATTACTATTTGTTATATATTCTACTACACCATTGTATTCTGCTGCATAATTATCATTCTCTGGTATGTGTAACTCTGATATGTATTGTATAAGTATAATCAAATGTTTTGTAAAACAGCTTCATGAACTGTTATTTGATTATTATATTTTATCGTTCCGCTGCAAGATTCTATTTTGTTTCTTTTATTTCTCCACTTTTTCTTATTTACCCCATAACAATCCACCCTTCTGTATGGTTTAAGTTGGCACGTATGTCTGCTTAAGCATACAAAAAGGTGGGATGTTACAGCCGGCGAGGTGGAAGGAGAACATGGCTCGGCTTAAGGTTGCTTCGGCGGCAAGTCTATGGGTGTGGAGCTGAAGTGGTGGAAGGCGGAGAAGATGGTCGGAGCTATGGAGATGCGTGACAGGCCGAGGTCGGCAGTGGGGTTTATATGCGCGGTTTCTGGCCGTGAGGGGTGGTGGCGAACTGAAAGCTGCTCCGGGCCGGGTGATGGAAACAGATCGGAGGGGAGGTTTGGGAGGTGCGGCGTGACGGCATGAGGCTTGACTTTGATTCGGGTTGTGAGCGCGTGGGAGGGAAGCTTAGTGGCTCAGTTCGGGTAGGCTGCGAGTGGTGGAGGCCTTCGGTAGGAGGATGGGCGAAGGAGAAGGCTGAGCTTTTGAAAGTTTGACTATGAGGAGGTTGTGGAAAAGAAAAAAAATGAGATCTTGAAATGGAGATGCAAAAATGAAGGGACGTGCTCGGGGAATTGTAAATTTCCAATGTGCACGAATTCAAGGAAAATTAAATGCTAGTGTCCATTTGAATTTACACAGTGGATAAACGAATAGACAAGAGTTCAAAAGGGTCAAAACGGTACCGATACGATTAATCGGTTCAAACGATTCAGTCGTGCATCGGACGTCAAAACACAGAAATGAGTATATCGTAAAGATCAGTACGACGAGACGATCAAACAGTATACAGATATCAGTGGTACGATTGAATTATAAAAATCAGAATTTTCTACTAGCGGAAAATGCAGCAAAAACGCAACAAAATAAGATCGACGGAGCTAAAGATGTCCGAATTTCGAAAAACGAAAAATGACATCTTGCTCAGAAGATGGTTTATAATTTTTCTATGTAAAAATATTTAGGTTTCGAAAATGTTTTATTTTTATCGCTTTTTAACTGATTAAATTGAAGTAAATTTATGCACGAAATAAATTTTCATATTTTCGGACGAAAATTTATCAGTTGCTATGTTTAACTAGACGCATTCCAAATATCAAATTTATATTTCAAAATTTTATCGTTTAAAATTTCGCAAAATTTCAATTAATAACGTTATTAAAACCAGTTAAATTTACGGGTCGTTACAAACTTGGTTTATGAGAAAGAACCAGTGGGGATTTTAGCTAAAGAAGAAAAGAAATTAAGGAGTAAAACTTTGAAACTGGTAAAGATCCAGTGGAGTCTTGATCCTAATGATTGTACATGGGAGCTAGAAGACAAGATTAGGATAGATTATCCTAAGCTTATTGCAGATTAAAGGTAATTTAAAAATTTCTAGAAAATCTAATATGTATGGTTGCCATGATTGAATTTGCTTGCTTATGCATATGTCTGATAAATTTTCAGAAAATAAGATGATATTTGTTACAAGTAATAGGAAAATTGTGAGGACACAATTCCTAAAAGGAGGGGTGAATGTAATACCCCAAAATTTTGTGAAAAAAATTATTTTGATAAAATGATTTAATTTTGAAACATTTAGATTTAAATATGGTGAAATTCTTGGGATTAAATAGTGTGCAAGGATATGTGTGCACGTGCACACTGGAAAATGGCATAGGGGAAATCCAAGAATTTGTGGGAAAAAAAATAATAAATAGGGAAAAGAAAACATTTCAAATATAATTCTGAAATGTGAATTATTCTGTCCTCAGATCACATGTATTATTTTAAAAAAAACAGAAATTTTTTTTTTGAAATAAGAAAGTAAAATTCTTATTTAAAACATTGGAATTTAACTTAGGCCTAACCAAGTTAAATACAGGAGATATGCCTATATACATTTTTATGTGAAGTATAAGGAATTAAATAAAGTAATAAAGAGGTAGAAAGATTTTATGTGAACAAAGAAGTAGTTCTTACTTAGCATAGGGTTTTCTTTTACCAGATCAAATTCATTTAATTGGGAAATATATACATGTGTATATTTTCTGAAATGCAAGAGAGATCAAATAAATAAATATATATATATATACACACACCTATGTGCATATATATTTTCTGTGAGCAGAAAGTGTTAAAGTAAAAATTAAAGAAACATCAAAATGACATGAATTGTAATACAAGTCAATATGCTTGTGTAGGTAAAAAATTGAAAAAGGAGATTTCCAGAAAAGAATAAAAGCATAAAAAAAAACTGAATCACACATTTAGCATGACTGGGGTAAATAATTAAAGATAGCCATTTTCTGGAAAAGTAAGGGTACTGACTATAATGGACTAAAGTGGCCGGGGCATTAAGGAGGAAAATGTGAAAATGCAAAATGCATGAAGATGGTTAGGATAGAAATGGAATTTTGTTGTAACAAAACCCTAAGAGAAAACACTGGTATAAATAGGCAGTTTTGGCCAGGAAAGCATTTTACGTAGAGTTGCTCAAAAAAAAATAAGAAAGAAAGGAAAATATTGAAAGGAAAAAGAAAACACACATACATAAGGATTTTCTGGATCAAGAGAAGAAAGAACTTAGGTGAGTAACCTCACTGAATTCATGGCATTAAGACCTAAGATGAGGCAGCCACTTTTTATATTGCCATTTACCTATTGCTGGTTTTGATATATATATATGATTTTATCAGTGCTTTTAGATGTTTCTTTTTAAATATGAGAGGATTTTATTATGGATGTTTTTGGTGATCTTTGATTTGTTGAGATGTTTGCCTTTGGATGTGCATCTTACTGTTTTATTTTACTCAGAAATGTTAAGGTCCAGAATCTTAAAATTATATATAGAGAATACTCTCAACTGTTATAGATCCATGGCATGGAAATTTTACCAAAGAAAAATGTTGGGAGCTGCATTATACTTGGTATAAGTGTTGAGGCTTGAGAAGAAAGAAACTAAGGGTGCAATAGACATTTTCTAGGTGGTGAGCCCTTAATCAAATAAATAAAAAAAAAGTTCACCAGCTAAAACTATGATTGAGCCAAATCATGAATCTGATTCTATCATAGAGGCTTGCAGATCAATATAACAAGACATGCCATGCCTCTTTTACAGTTGAAAATATTCTTATATTTTTACTGAGATCAAGGCACAATGTCCACATTTTTGGAAATAATTGTCTACTTAATTTCTGAGTAAATTATGCTAGAAAAGTTTATGGGTATTTCCATGTTTGCAGTGACAAGTTCACTTAGCTATTTGATAATAAGATTTAAATCAATGCACTAGTAAATAAACTAGGGAAGGGAAGGCCAAGAAGGCTGCTGGAATGCTTGTTATATTTGATGTATGCAAGCTGGCACATGGTTTGTTTAAGCCCTGAGATCTTTGTGCAATGATGTGAATTAGTTCATTTCAATGTGTCCCTGTGATTCCTTGATGGCAGATGAGGCAGGAATTTAAACTGAACTTATACAACCTGTACATGAAGAGATAGGATTATGAATATTTCTTAGGATTTGTTGGTATGGAACCATGATTGTTCCAGTGATTGCACATGTTGCAAATAGATAATTATGTTTGCCTGATTATGAATGCAGATATAGGAATGATAGATGGAGTTATCACATCTGAGTCATTTTATTTACACAATAATATAATAAGTGATTGCAGAAACTCATTCAAATGACAAGTTATTACACTCATATTCTCTGTTGTTTAATATCATGAATATACTGATGTTGCTCATACCAGATCATGGATCTGACCCTTATTTGCTCAAGGCATATGGGGGTGTCTCACTTTAAAATGAGGCAGCCACCAATTCTCTTTCAGGAAATGCAGGAGCTAAGTAGAAAGTGAAGTTATGGAAAATGAAAAGAGATTGAATGAACATGCTTGCTAATTTTAATAAGAGCCTAATATGATTTTATCTGCATTGTATTCATGAGACAGTTGTGTTTGAACTTGATGTTATGTAATGAACTTGCTATGTTTGATTGAACTGGTTGTTTATCTGATGAATATTGCTATGCATTAAGGTTTAAAAATTAAAAGAAATATCTAGGTTGAAAATCAGAAAAATATGCTTAAGTATTAGATATGAAAGCCTAGGAAATGAAATATACATATATGTATGTGAGCAAATGTTTTGCATAATTTATATTATGTATTGGTCGAATTCTTGTGATATAGCAATGCACTAAGTTTTTAGAATAAAATCTGGATTTATCTAGAGGTAAACTTATAAAGATTTAAATCATTTTTACTGTGAAACTTTGTAAACCAGTTTAATACCACTTTTTGAATTGTTTTAAGAAAAGTAAATATTTTGCAAGGCTTCAAATATAATGCCATTGCCTTGAACAAGTGTCTGTTAGACACAAGACTTATGGGTTAACCAGCTTCAAATGAGTGAGGTTTTGGTCGACCATATTTGATGGTATTTTGAATGTAAAATACTTTTCAAAAGCTTTAGATTATTTAGAAATTGTTTCACCACAATCAACTTTTAAAAGCTATACCAAACATACAATCTGGACAGGACTGCACTATTAAAACCTGGAAACACACATTAATCTTTTAAATATTTTTAAGTTCAAATGTTTGTCACAGCAAATCTTATGCAAATACTCAACTTACAATGTGTTATACATGCTAAGATTAAAATAAACAAGTCATATAGATTGAATCAAAAAAATAAGAAAGTTTCCAGAAAATAAATAAGTGGAAAATGATAAGAGAATATATCATTTTCTGGTCTTAGCCAAATATCAATATATTTGAGCTATGAAGAAAATAAAAATCCCAAATACTTTGGCCAAATATGGACAGGAATTATTATCATATTATAAATATTCAAAAGAACAAGGTAATTAACTATATGCAGATTTCTTCAAATCCAAACCAAACAGCATGCTCTTGTTTAACAAATGGAATTGAAAACATACTCTGATTTTAAACAAGAGGAACATGTACATCCTCATATGTATGTGTATATCTTTAGAAATAAACTGATATATTTATATTGGTAGAAAATATTGGATCCTGGATAAATTATTTGAAAAGAAAATGACTCTGAGAATATTAATTTTAGGAATGTAAAAAAAAATAGCCAAAAATAAGGAGGGTCGTTTCAACAGTCATCTCCGATGATGCAGTACTGTGCGTATAAATCTCATTTTGCTCTCGTAGGACAAATGATAAGGAAATCCATCCACTAACGGTTAGGAGGTGATACCCTGCTCTTACCCTCGACTATTTACTTCCTAAAGAACCGGGGTTGAGTTTATCAAAAACTATCGAATGTTGTTTCGAAGAGACTGGGATCGGGTATGTTATCCGAAAACCACTTTGATCCAACTCAAGCGTTTCAAAGTGAAGACACCTTGAAGATGATGGAATTGAAGACAGAGCTCTCAAGCATTCCGTTCAGTCCCATAACGAACTTGTATGGATGAATGCTGGCATTGCATTGTTGCTTGGAGGGCAGTGTAGCATTCCAAGTGGGAAGTGCTATGTAAAAGGTAAGCCTCAAGCCTCGTCAACCGGGAATGACTAAAACATGGGAGATGCAGCAGAGCTAAGTGGGTCGCTCCTAAGTAGGGTATGATCATCCCTATCTAGAGTCGATACTATCTGTCAATTTTATGCTTTGGGGCCCATTAACGGAGGGGTTATCATACTCGGACTACCAGTCAAGTGTTAGGCTGGTTTTGTGTAGGCAAGGGGTTCCGGTGAGGTCCTCGGTATTATTTTATCTAGAGATGCACAATGACAGGCAATACCCCAGTAGCCCAGTCATTGTATCGAATCCATTCTCCACTACGAGCCTTTACGATTTTAGTTGTATATCTATTATGCTGGAATCTAGTTACTATAACAATTTCAGCTAAGATTAATGAGTATTTGTATCTTAGACACTATTATAATATCAGAGAATTTCATATGAAATGTTTTGGTTATCATAAGGTAAAAACTCAATCATGTTTATGTGTGGCGTGGTCTTACGAGATACTTTTGATTTCAAAAGTTTTTATAACTTTAGAATCCCGTTGGGTGTGTTTTCTCATGTTGGTTTTCCAGACTGGCTCGGGTGTATTTTATTATAATGCTCAGGTCAGACCGAGCATATTACAGATTTAGTTGGGATGTTTTGGAGCTTCAGAAGATGAGCTGGAGGCCCAGAGAAGTATTTGCATATATGGTTATTTCTCTGGTGCATTCATTGTTGTATTTATCAGCAATTATGAAGACAGGTTGTTATAACTGTCGAGACTGAAATAGGTTAGCATACTCTGATTGATGTTTGTATATTAAATTTCTTTTTAGTGTAAAGATTAATTATGTATTATAGATTATTTGTTTCACTATTCTGTGTTGTTTTTTTCCTCTCTTTCTTCTTTCTCCTTCCTTCTTTCTTCTTTCGTTTCCCTAACAATTGGGTTTTCCGGCATTTGATTGCTCAGCACATAATACAGTCGACATATTAGTGTCAAATTTCATGGGTCGAAAATCCCGGCTGTTACAATTCCACTGTGAGGTTTCCTTTTCCTTTCTTAGTTATTGACAAATTAAACTGTAAAAATAGGATCCGTTGTTTTTTAATATCATAAATTAGTTGTAATTGTATTTTATCGTATTTGTAATTGATTTTAGATGTTGAAAATCGTAGGGCATGACATATACCAAATATTATTTGTGAAATAATAATTGTTTTCAGTATTAACCAAAAATAGTTATAGTTTTATTTTAATAAGAGCATTATGAATATTAGAAATAAATCTATTATAAAAATGATATTTGTTTCTATAACTATAGTGATGCATTAGCTACAAAATTATAAAAGTTTCTAAAATTTTCTACAAGAATTTCGTAATTATGGACTAAGCCATATTTCTAGATAAATTCATTAATCGTATGATTGTGGACCATATAGTACTAACGAATTGTATCTCAAAAGTTTAAGGGAAAGCACCCAATCAATAGGAATGACAGAAGAGTTAATGAACTTTTTAAATTGATACATATAGATGTATGTAGTCCAAATTCTAATGATACTAAAATGGCTCCACTTACTTCGTTAACTTCACTGATGAATTATCTTGAACATGAACATGTGTATTTGATACACAAGTAGTATATCGATTATATGGTCATAGAATATAATATAGAAGTAGAAAAAATTATTAGCAAAGGAAATATGATTTGATTGAACAAGTGAGTATCTCGGAATAGTGTTCCAACTACACCTAATATGAATAAGATTCAATCTCTAAGTCACTTCACCCTATGATACATAATTATCTAACAATAAGGAGTGATCAAACTTTGTTGGAAAAAGTGCGATTGATGATGAGTGATGTTGAGTTAACTTCTTTCTATAAGGATATCGTTAACCCAAAAAATGGATCAACACCCTGGATTGAGTGTGAAAGCACCAGCCATGTTCTTATAGAGCAATAATATAGAGAATAAATGTAAAAGAGCAGAAATATAAAGAAGTCAAGAAGTTTATATTAGTGATTAGGCTGTTAATGAAGCCTACGTCCACTTTATAGTTTTTATTATTGACTGATTGTTGTTACAAAGTTAATTAGATTACAAAGCTTTTTAATATCCTTAGTTAGATCAAGTCCCCAACACTAGAGTTCACTGGAGAACCATAGTGAACTCTTTGGATGACTGTTGTGAGGAAGGAGAGGAGTGAAGAAAGCTTTCTGCAGAGTTTCAGTAACCAATCCGTCTGATCCCGTTTATGTTGCAGATAGGAGAGTATTTATAGAGGTTAGGGAGCTATTGGACCAAGCCTGTTCGCCAACTACTTGCACATGATCACAGGAAGGTGCACTGGAGCTTGCCTCACGACCCGAGCCAAAACCATGGATCGCCAGCGATCCATAGTGTATGCTTGAATGCGAGCCAACTCCTTAGCATTAACCCTCTGCATTGTTTCGTATGAGTCGCAGCGATCCTATAATGATGTATGGATCGCTGGCGATCCATGGGGTATGGATCCTGGCGATCCATGGAGTATGGATCGCTATTGATCCATACTGTTTGTACCAAAATTGGGCACAACACTCTTCGAAAGTCTTTGAAGAGATAAATTGAAGAAATTAAATGTAAAAAGAGGATTTATCTAACAAAACCTCCAAATTTCAGAAATGAGAATAACTAAAATGCAGGGAGACACAAGAATTTAGAGTGGTTCGGCGTATTGCCTACGTCCACTATGAAGTAGTTTGCTTTATCGATCTTTTTTGAAGTTTACAATTGATTTTAATGAATTACAGCAAATAACAATGATTTGCAGCAGTGAAATTCGCTGGTAGCAGCATCAATGGAGTTCAAATCTGGATCTGGCGGAGTCCGGGCATTGGAGACCTCAAAGAGGAAGAAGAACCCCTTTTCTGTTGGCTTTGGGGCTCTATTTATAGGTGTAGGAGGCTGGTTTTTCGCTCAGATCTCGGGAGACCCGCTCTGGCACGTGACCAGGCCCGTGCGCCCAAGCCCGTGAAGTTTCGGTCCGATCCGTGATCGATACGAACAGATTTCGACTCGGTCAAGACTTGCTCAGATTGAGTCGAAATTTGGCAGGAACATTCTTCATGTTGTACTTAAGCTGCTGTGAAAATTTCATAGCATTTGGACTTGTAGATCTCGAGATATGATCGATGCAAGTCGGAGTTTTTCCATCCGCGATCGATACAAACGAATTTCGACTCGGTCAAGACTTGCTCCGATCGAGTTGAAATTTTGCAGGAACATTCTTCATGTTGTACTTAAGCTGCTGTGAAAATTTCATAGCATTTGGACTTATAGATCTCGAGATATGATCGATGAAAGTTGGAGTTTTTCCATCCACGATCAATACGAACGAATTTCGACTCGATCAAGACTTGCTCCGATCGAGTCGAAATTTGGCAGGAACATTCTTCATGTTGTACTTAAGCTGCTGTGAAAATTTCATAGCATTTGGACTTGTAGATCTCGAGATATGATCGATGCAAGTTGGAGTTTTTCCATCCGCGATGGATACGAACGAATTTCGACGCGGTCAAGACTTGCTCCGATCGAGTCGAAATTTGGCAAGAACATTCTTCATGTTGTACTTAAGCTGCTATGAAAATTTAATAGCATTTGGACTTGTAGATCTCGAAATATGATCGATGCAACTCGGAGTTTTTCCATCCGCGATCGATACGAACGAATTTCGACTCGGTCAAGACTTGCTCCGATCGAGTCGTAATTTGGCAAGAACATTCTTTAGGTCATATTTAAGCTCCTGTGAAAATTTGGTGGCATTTGGGTTTGTATATCTCGAGTTATGATCGATGCAAGTTTGTATTTCTCAACCGTGATCGATCAATATCTTGAGCATATGAACTCCGATTGACTTGAAATTCGGAATGTTGGCTCTCATAGCTTTGCTTGTCGTGTCATATCAATTTTAGCTCGATCCGGACTTGGAAAAAATTCGTCGATATCCATAATGAGCCTGCGTATAACCGATCTCCAAGACGAACTGTCATTGGTTTCTAGTCAAGTTCTTGGTGTCTCGGCCTTGCCAAAAGGAGGGATAACATTTGCCCCCCAAAGTACATCTTGTGTGAACATGACGTGCTTTGAAATGCTGCATCCTTCATTCTGAAAAAGTTCTATCTGATTCGTTGAGTAGTTGCTATCTTTTCGTCAAAAGATGTAACCTTCGATTGATTTCCAGTAATATAAATGTTGATTTGTTGACTGCCAATGATTATGTAGTGCATTGTTGTAACTGAGTGTTGAGTGCTAGCGATTTGTTGTTCGCTATTGTAATTGTCATCAAGTGAGCATTCAATTCCTATAAATTTTTAAAAATTGAATATTAGTTCGTCATACGTGTACGTATGTTAACCTGACTCCAGTCAACGTTTGCACGTTCATGGGTCATTGTCAAGTTATTTATCGAGTTTCGTAACGATTCTCTCCTGGATCGATGTGAAATTCGAGTTGTAACAACGTTTGATGGTTGTTTTAAGTCCTTCCTTTGTATCGATCCTCTTCTACATCGATCTGAGATGTTGGAATGTATGCTCCGTATCAATGGATACGTCATATTGGGTCTCGGACTGGTGGATACAGGAGTAATGCTTTGTATCGATGGAGTCGAACGATCGAGACATAATCATGGAGTGATGCTTTAAGGAGGATATGCCATTTCTCATTCCTTTATTCAATAAGAATCCCCGATTGTGGATGATCTTTGATAAAAGTCATCCATGACTCATTTTCTAGATATGTCCCCAAGATCTAGTTGAACTTCATATGTCAATGCCTAGAATAATAAGCATTTGAATTGAGACAAAGTCTATTTGTCGCGCATCCCCATAACTGGCTAGCTTGGTGAGTGATTCGGCCTTTTCGTTTTGTTCTCTGAGATTTGTGTAGTGGTGCAACAGTTGAAGTCGGTTAGTAGCTTTTGGACCCGGTTGAGATAAGGAGCAAGACGTTTCCCCCTAGTCAGATAATCTTCCCTGACTTGGCATACTACTAACCAGTAATCACAGAAGACATGTAAAGTTTCCACTCGTAGTTTTCTTGCAAGTTTGAGCGCCAAGGCTTCATACTTAGCTTCGTTATTTGTTGCAGGGAAGTTGAGTTTCAGGGCATAGCAGATCGTTCGTTCCTCGGGAGTCATTAACACAACTTCGATGTTAGAAAGTCGATTATTGGAAGTTCCATCGGCGTACGTTCTCCATCGGTTGGACGGTTCTCCACCGTTCTTCAGATAGTCGTCTGATGTGGTGGATTCAGATATGAAGTATGCTAATGTTTGACCATGGAGAGCTCTCCGAGGGAGATAAGTGATATCAAATTGGCTTAGCTTGATACTCCATTTAAGTAAATTTTTAGACATCTAAGGTTTCTATTGGACCTATTGTAACGGTTGGTCGATATAGACGTTAATGGGGTGAGCTTGTCAATAGCCAGCCTTCATCATATACTAGTCTTTGGATTCGTTTATCTTCACATAGCATTGCGACGCTTATGGCGTGTGTTGACACGACCCAATTGATGTATAAATCTTCGCGATCCAAAGGTTTGGGTAAAATGGAAGGTCTCTTTAAGCAATCTATCAGAGTTGCTTGGTTGTCCTCGGTACATGGGTGTCTCTAATTGTCGGAATTTTCTAGAGATTAGTCTTGATTCGATGAGAATTGATGATGAAAACGAAGAATCTTTCTAATGTAATAGTGAAAGAGCATTTTAAAGGATCGAGTTTCATCCTGCATTTTTTGGAGAGCGCTGAATACCTCTGTCAAGTCATCGATGTGGTCGTTTGATAACCATGATCTCACGAGCATATTAACCACATCTACTTTCATCGATCGACCGATATGATTTTTGAATGATCTGCTAATTGTCCTTTGGTAAGTAGCATAAGCGTTCTCTTCGAATTTAGGGATTTCAGCGTAGCATTATAGGCCCAGGTCAATAACGAGACAGTTGTATTCCTGGTCTAAGACATGCTTCAGTATCCGATTGTATCTGGAGTTTGCATCCATGGATGTGAGTAATTCATGTCTGATGGTCAGGTCCATCAGTTGGTCGATCATTGGAAGTGGAAAGTCGTGGTTTGTCATACCCCATGCAAATCTGAGTAGTTGATGTATGTCCTCCACTCTCTGTTCGTTTTTCATATAAGTAAAGGATTGGATACTCACTTGGGTTGGAGGGCATCATGGATAAACCCACTGGTTTTGAGTAGATTCGCCTCCTCTTTAAGTGCAACAGATCTCTCCGGATCCATGTCGCATCGTTTTTGTTCACCGAGACATGCCTCGGGTCGACATTTAATGCAGGGTTCTTCATGGCTGGCGAGAGTCCATATATATATATATATAAATATATATATATATATGAGATCAAGTCCAAGCGAACACATCAAGATTCACCTGAAGTAAAATAGTTGACTCTTTCTTCATCATTGCGTAGAGTTGCGATCTGATCTACAATACTCGTGATGGGTTATAGGCGCCTCATGTGTTTATTTGCAATGGTAAATGATCAGGCTTATAAGAATGTTGAATCAAAGGATTAGTAGAATTTAGCCTTGTACTGTATGCTGCTACATAGCTGGCTCCAGCTTTGAGATTGAATTTACTTGTGTCTCTGAATGATGCGCTTTTCATTCAATGTACTTGCGATCCATTGCTCATCGGAAAGGTCAGAATGATGATCAGTCGCCCATAGGTCCTGGTATTGATCTGATGACTCTATCTCTAGGCATCCTTTCGGTCGCAACCTAGAGTTGTTATGAATATCAGGCATGGGTCATAGGTTCAAGTTGTCATAGTCAACTCCCGGATAATTACTCTTTTTCCCCCAGTCTCGGGTTGGCGGATGCATTACGCGGACGATCTAGTCTTGTCCTAGCTGTGTCTATACTGTAGTTCAAGCTTTAGAACCAGAGTTGACTGATGAATGGTTGAATCATATTATCTTATCTTCTTGTTCGTGCCCCCAAGTCTGGGGAATATCTCGATAAGTGTTTTAGGGTAGATAATGTCCACTTCAATTTTGTATTCTATCCCATTGAACCATGGGATCGAGTTACCGATGGAAGGCTGAGTCGTGCATATCCTGTATTATGTTCTAGTTCTTTCCTCTTAGCGGGATATATTGTTACTTTGCCAACATTCGGACATAAGCTAGATTCTAGACGGTCAATGACATTCACTTCGCTGCTTATGTCGCCGTACTTTGGGCAAAAACTGAAGAGTGAATCATCCAATCAGATCCAATGCAGGATTGATGCTTCCCTTGTCGAATTCAGGGTAAGACTCAATGTGCAGATGTTTAGGTTGCACTTGTTTTGAATTGCTCTTTTAGTTGGAACATGGTAAGAGTCAATGAATGAATGGTCGTGTTGCATTCATTTGGAGTTGGGTGATCAACCATGTCCATTTCGATTTACGTTCTCCCGTCAGATCTAGGGATAAAGTCAGCTCAAATGCAGTCATATCATGCTCATTTGGTCTCATGCTCTTCCTGACGGATCGAAGGAAGACGACGGAGGATGAATGGTCAAGTCACACTCATTCGTTGTTAATTCTTCTGTCTGTGCTCTGTTGGTCAAAGGTATTTGATGGACGTTCGTGTCACATCGATTTGTAGTCGAAGAGGATCGATATTGACCGTCGATTCAACGGCACGATGTAGAATGCTCGGACCTAATTTCCTATCGATCCAATGGTATGATATGAAAGGTGCCGATCAATATTGCCCGTCGATCCGGCGGTACGATATAATTGGTTGCCCAGAACTTCGGGCATCATTCTGATTGGTTAGCATAAAGGTCTCCTTGTAGTCATTTCCTTAAGTTGTAAAGGACACTAAGATGTAGCGAGTCACCTTTCTCTTCTTTCGGTGATTTGCACTTCTGCCCCTAGTCTTGGGTTAGCAAAGTTAGTTTGTGGATGGTCTAATTGCACTTGTAGTGAGTTTACACTCCTCACGTCGAGTTCAGGTCAGAGTTGGTGAATGAATGGTCGAATCTCATTCATTCATTTGTCTATTCTTGTAGCCACACTTTAGGGATCAGAGTCAGTTGAAGGGCCATTCATCACACCTATTTGATGTTTATACCCCTGTCCACACTGTGGGGACTAAGAGTTTTAGTAGAAAATGGTCGGACCGCATCTTCCTCAATTAATCCCTCTAGCACTAGTCAATGGAGAAAGTCGAAGTGTGGTCGATCACATTACAACTTTAATTTGATGCTTCTCTCACTGAACTGTAGGAAGGAATCGATTGGCAGATGGTTAGGTCAGATCCGTCCATGTTGCAGGAACAGCCCATTGGATCATAGGGGAGAGTTAACGGATGAACGGTCGTGCCACGTTCGTTTGCAGTAGAACGGGTAGTCACATCCATTTAGAATTGGACATTCAGCTAGGTTCGTTTTGCGAATCTGCGTCTCCCTGTCGAATCAAGGAAGAAATTTTGTCTTGTGGGGTTGGAGTGCATCCCTATAAAATTATGTTATGGGTGCCGTGCCAGGGATAAAAGGTTATGCATGGACGGTTGGGTCACGCCCGCTTAGTGCTGGATGGTCTGATCGCATCCAATTTTGTGTGTTAAGTGCGACCCCGTGTCAGGGGAAGATTGGAAAGCAGACGGTCGAACCACATCCGCTTTTTGTATTACAGAACTTGATGAGGAACCATAGCCGATGGATGGATAGTCGAATCACATCCCTTTCGTTATTCATATTCCAAACCATGCTTTGAGGACTGGAGTTGGTTGATGGGTTGTTAGTCACACCCATTTGGTGTTTATACTCTATCCTGTGCTCTCGGGACCGTAGTGAGTTGATGGGAGGTCATTCGCACCCAGTTGGTGTTTATACTCCAGTCCACACTCTGGGGACTTAGAGTTAGTTTATGTTTATACTCCAGTTCGCACTCTAGGAATCTGGAGTTAGTTGATGTTTATATTCCAGTTCGCACTCTGGGAATCTAGAGTTAGTTGATGTTTATACTCCAGTTTGCACTCTAGGAATCTAGAGTTAGTTGATGTTTATACTCCAGTTCGCACTCTGGGAATCTGGAGTTGATGTTTATACTCCGACTCGCGCTCTGGGAGTTCGGAGTTGATGTTTATACTCTGATTCGCACTCTGGGAACTCGAAGTTGATGTTTATACTCCGACTCGCGCTCTGGGAGTTCGGAGTTAATTTTTTTACTCCGACTCGCGCTCTGGGAGTTTGGAGTTGATGTTTATACTCCGGTTCGCACTCTGGGAACTCGGAGTTGATGTTTATACTCCGACTCGCGCTTTGGGAGTTCGGAGTTGATATTTATACTCCGACTCGAGCTTTGGGAGTTCGGAGTTGATGTTTATACTCTGGTTCGCACTCTGGGAACTCGGAGTTATTTAATGTTTATACTCCAGTTCGCGCTCTGGGAATCTGGAGTTAGTTGATGTTTATACTCCAGTTCGCACTCTGGGAATCTGGAGCTGATGTTTATACTCCGACTCAGGCTCTAGGAGTTCGGACTTGATGTTTATACTCCGGTTCGCACTCTGGTTACTCGAAGTTGATGTTTATACTCCGACTCACGCTCTGGGAGTTCGGAGTTGATGTTTATACTCCGGTTCGCACTCTGGGAACTCGGAGTTGATGTTTATACTCCGACTCACGCTCTGGGAGTTCGGAGTTGATGTTTATACTCTGTTTCGCACTCTGGGAACTCGGAGTTATTTAATGTTTATACTCCAGTTCGCGCTCTGGGAATCTGGAGTTAATGTTTATACTCCGGTTCGCACTTTGGGAACTCAGAGTTGATGTTTATACTCCGACTCGCGCTCTGGGAGTTCGGAGTTGATGTTTATACTCTGGTTCGCACTCTGGGAACTCTGAGTTGATGTTTATACTCCGACTCGCGCTCTGGGAGTTCGGAGTTGATGTTTATACTCCGGTTCGTACTCTGGGAACTCGGAGTTGATGTTTATACCCCGACTCGCGCTCTAGGAGTTTGGAGTTGATGTTTATACTCCGTTTCACACTCTGGGAACTCGGAGTTATTTAATGTTTATACTCCAGTTCACACTCTGGGAATCTGGAGTTAATGTTTATACTCCGGTTCGCACTCTGGGAACTCGGAGTTGATGTTTATACTCCGACTCGCGCTCTGGGAGTTCAGAGTTGATGTTTTGTACTCCGGTTCGCACTCTAGGAACTCGGAGTTGATGTTTATACTCCGACTCGTGCTCTGGGAGTTCGGAGTTGATGTTTATACTCCGGTTCGCACTCTGGGAACTCGGAGTTGATGTTTATACTCTGACTCGCGCTCTGGGAGTTCGGAGTTGATGTTTATACTCCGACTCGTGCTCTGGGAGTTCGGAGTTGATCCACTTTGTACTAGAGTCCTGACCTTGTCGGTCTCTTCCACTTTGATGCCTTGCCCCCAGTTAGGGGCATATAGTAGCCGATGAGTGGTGAATCATGCTCGTCACGATGATACCTCAATGATTTGATCATAGTCCGCGGAGGTTGTTTTGCACCCAATCTTAAGTACTCGATTACCTGCATCATTTGCAAGTAGTTTAATTCAAGTAGGTCATATTTCGCAACGTAAATGAAATTGAATTAGAAATAATTCAAAAGAGATCAGATCAAATCTCATTGATAAGTGAGGCAGCGTTGTATGCTCGCTATTGCACTTCAGTTCAGCCCTTCTAAGTTGGAAGTCTAATGCAAATGGTTCAATTTGATCAAAGTCCTTGATCGATAGGGGTCGGATGTTCCCGATCCTTCGTTTTATAGGGCTTGCACATATTGTTGGAGCTATCCTTTCCGGAGCAGCCTTATGGCATTGGCGTTCACGGTAGCCATCTAGAGAAGAGGATTTTTCTGATCTAGAGTATGGAGTAGGTCCTCTCCTTATCTTGCTATGTTGATCCTTCATCCGATTCATCTACTTAATATTGGCCTAGACATGTTGGTGTAGTCGTCGGCGGATATCCACCAATTCTCTTATCAAAGTCGTGATTGATGGTCTTCTCTGAGGAATGAGGGAAGACATCTGCGTTTGATGGCATTCATCGCCCTTAGAGAAATCCATGCGCCATTCCCACTTCATAAGGTAGTGTCGAGGGTTGTATTTCCATAGTGAACCGACATAGTTAACATGTTGAATTTTCACTGGAAGTTCTGCATGTAGGATGTTTTCAACGGATAGGTCTTGACTGGGAAAGACTCTCCAATCGACATTATGATCAGGTCCATTTTATTGCCAAGGGGTCTTGTAACACTGGTGAATGATGTATGCACGATTGTCCAACGTTTGAGTGGTTGGTAATGCCGATTGGACGGCGAGTTGGTTAAAATGGGCTAATAGGTTGGTTTTTATCCCAAGCTTTCATCCAGATAGGAGACCTATATAGGGTATTAAGGAAGTCCTCTTGAGGTTGTATGTCATGGTTTTAGTCATGTGGACGTGGAATGATTAAGATGCGGGCATTTGAAGATGGTCCAGCGGTGACCTGCTATGTTTTGAGTTGGCGGAGTAGACATTGTAGGGCAGTCGTCATATTAGCCATCATACCATAGTTGTCAATTCAGGAGTTTAAAAGCTGGTCAATTGGAGGAAGTTGCATTCCACCCATTCCTTGATTGCAACTCAACATTTGTTGTTGTGATCTCCTATGTCTTATTCAGTCATGGAACAATTAGAAGCACGGATGGAATGTTCCTTCATTAAATTGAGCTTTGAATTCACTATGCGGGTGCTCTGCACTGCGGTTAGGGTCGTACCCGAAAAATATTTTTAGGAAATCTGGGTCGTACCCGAAAAATATTTTTTTTTTAAATTTTGACTCGGTTCTGTTTGACTCGATGACATGTCGTTCATTCGTATCGACTGTTGTGCCTTGCTTCGTATTGATGGACACGAAGTGGAGCGGGTCGAAGTGGAGCGGGTCGAAGTGGAGCGGGTCGAAGTGGAGCGGGTCGAAGTGGAGCGGGTCGAAGTGGAGCTGGTCGAAGTGGAGCGGGTCGAAGTGGAGCGGGTCGAAGTGGAGCGAGTCGAACAGTGGTTATCTGATGGACGCGAAGTGGAGCGAGTCGAACTAGTCACTTCTGATGGTTGTGAAGCGAGTCGAAATGGTCACTTCTGATGGCTGTGAAACAAGTCGAAATGGTCACTTCTGCTGGCTGTGAAGCGAGTCGAAATGGTCACTTCTGATGGCTGTGAAGTGAATCGAAGTGAGCGAGTCGAAGTTGGCTTCTGATGGAGGCGAAGCGGAGCAAGTCGAAGCATTCACTTCTGATGGCTATGAAGCAAGTCGAAGAGAGCGAGTCGAAGTTGGCTTCTGATGGAGGCGCAGCGGAGCGAGTCGAACAGAGGCTCTCTGATGGATGCGAAAATTACCATATTTTCTGGATACGAAATGATGGATACGAAAATGAACATATTTTCTGGATTCGAAATGATGGATATGAAAATGATCACATTTTCTGGATTCGAAATGATGGATACCAAAATGATCATATTTTCTGTATTCGAGAGCATGGATACGAAAATCACCATATTTTCATGGATACGAAAATATGGACACGAAAATTACCATATTTTCTGGATACGAAGTGATGGATACGAAAATGATCATATTTTCTGGATTCGAAATGATGGATACGAAAATGATCACATTTTGGATTCGAAATGATGGATACGAAAATGATCACATTTTCTGTATTCGAGAGCATGGATACGAAAATAACCATATTTTCATGGATACGAAAATATGGACACGAAAATTACCATATTTTCTGGATACGAAGTGATGGATACGAAAAACACCATATTTTCATGGATACGAAAATATGGATACGAAAATGACCATATTTTCTGGATACGAAATGATGGATTCGAAAATGACCATATTTTCTGGATACGAAATGATGGATTCGAAAATGAACATATTTTCTGGATACGAAAACATGGATACGAAAACCACCATATTTTCATGGATATGAAAATATGGATACGAAAAGCCCCATATTTTCTGGATACGAAAACATGGATACGAAAATTACCAAATTTTCATGGATACGAAAATATGGATACAAAATGATTGATGAATGCAGTTCCTCTTAGATCTGGAGCAATCTAAATAGAATAGATGGAACCACTTGACGACAGATCTGGATCCCCTTCTTAGATTTTTGCAATCCAACTACGGTAGTAGATCCACAGAGCAGGAGAAAAGCAAGGTTTCTTTCATTGAAAGCACCAAAGTGTTAGTACCAAAATTGGGCACAACACTCTTCGAAAGTCTTTGAAGAGATAAAGTGAAGAAAGTAAATGTAAAAAGAGGATTTATCTAACAAAAACTCCAAATTTCAGAAATGAGAATAACTAAAATGCAGGGAGACACAAGAATTTACAGTGGTTCGGCGTATTGCCTACGTCCACTATGAAGTAGTTTGCTTTATTGATCTTTATTTGATGTTTACAATTGATTTCAATGAATTACAGCGAATAACAATGATTTGCAGCAGTGAAATTCGGTGGTAGCAGCAGCAATGGAGTTCAGATCTGGATCTGGCGGAGTCTGGGCATTGGAGACCTCAAAGAGGAAGAAGAACCCCTTTTCTGTTGGCTTTGGGGGTCTATTTATAGGTGTAGGAGGCTGGTATTTCGCTCAGATCTCGGGAGACCCTCTCTGGCACGTGACCAGGCCCGCGCGCCCAAGCACGTGAAGTTTCGGTCCGATCCATGATCGATACAAACAGATTTCGACTCAGTCAAGACTTGCTCTGATTGAGTCGAAATTTGGCAGGAACATTCTTCATGTTGTACTTAAGCTGCTGTGAAAATTTCATAGCATTTGGACTTGTAGATCTCGAGATATGATCGATGCAAGTCGGAGTTTTTCCATCCGCGATCGATACGAACGAATTTCGACTCGGTCAAGACTTGCTCCGATCGAGTCGAAATTTGGCAAGAACATTCTTCATGTTGTACTTAAGCTGCTGTGAAAATTTCATAGCATTTGGACTTGTAGATCGCGAGATATGATCAATGCAAGTTGGAGTTTTTCCATCCGCGATCGATATGAACGAATTTCGACTCAGTCAAACTTGCTCCGATCGAGTCAAAATTTGGCAGGAACATTCTTCATGTTGTACTTAAGCTGCTGTGAAAATTTCATAGCATTTGGACTTGTAGATCTCGAGATATGGTTGATGCAAGTTGGAGTTTTTCCATCTGCGATCGATACGAACGAATTTCGACTCGGTCAAGACTTGCTCCAATCGAGTCGAAATTTGGCAGGAACATTCTTCATGTTGTACTTAAGCTGCTGTGAAAATTTAATAGCATTTGGACTTGTAGATCTTGAGATATGATCGATGCAACTCGGAGTTTTTCCATCCGCGATCGATACAAACGAATTTCGACTAGGTCAAGACTTGCTCCGATCGAGTCGAAATTTGGCAGGAACATTCTTTAGGTCATATTTAAGCTCATGTGAAAATTTGGTGGCATTTGGGTTTGTATATCTCGAGTTATGATCGATGCAAGTTTGTATTTCTCAATCGTGATCGATCAATATCTTGAGCATATGAACTCTGATTGACTTGAAATTTGGAATGATGGCTCTCATAGCTTTGCTTGTCGTGTCATATCAATTTTAGCTCGATCCGGACTTGGAAAAAATTCGTCGATATCCATAGTGAGCCTGCGTATAACCGATCTCCAAGACGAACTGTCATTGGTTTCTAGTCAAGTTCTTGGTGTCACGGCCTTGCCAAAAGACGGGATAACACATACACTTAGCTTATTTTTGGACTTTGGTGTCTGGAGTACCTTTGTCGTCTTGTGTCGACGTTGTTTATATAGTAATCTTGTACGTCGCCTTGTTTGGATGGCAGTTTACTTGCTAGTTGTATTTAGCTGCTGACTGGGCTAGTCGGATGCTTGTCTCTTGATTTAACTACCTGGAATCTCGTCAAACTCAGTCATTGCTTCTATAATATGGATTGAATCATGATGCAGGAGACTCGATAAACTCCTGAGTTAATACCATGGATCGCTAGCGATCGATGTCCTTAGTGTATTTTCTCATTCTTTTTCCTTGGCCTCCTTTGGCTTCTTGTTCTGGTCCCTTTGGTTGGTTAATGAGCTATCCTGACTCAATCAAGTTGTTTCGACTTCTCTTGGATCCTTCTGGCTTAAAAAATCGAATAACATTTGCCCTCCAGAGTATGTCTTCGTTGAAAACAAGGCATGGTCTGGAAGTAATCACTTTTTAGTCTCTGCTTGATGAATTTCAAGTAGTCGTGTTAAGGTCACATGAATGTGAACTAGGTTATGATGTTTCTTGCTAAGTTTTGATCTCGACTGCCATTGCTTGTCATAACATATCGAACTTTACTCTGTAGCTTCCCAACATGCCTTGAAGTAGTATATAGATGTCGTTAGGAAAATTTGAGATAAAGAGTAGGCAATCCTATGGATCGCTAGCGATCCAATTACTTGGATTTTTTTGGCTCTTATTTTCTGTTCCTATTTATGCCTTCGAGCTGACCTACCCCATTCTTATTTCACGACCCGAGCTTACAACTTCCTCCAGCGATTTGAGCTTCCATCAGCGACCTGACCCATTTTCCTCAACGATTCGATCTATCTTCCGATCGATCCTAAGTTCGTCCAGCCTTCTAGTGTCGTCGTCGATCGTCTTGCCATCGAATTCATAGCCTCGCTGCCGCCGCTTCGCCATTGTTTCCAGTCCTCTTTTTCCACCGTTAACCAAACCCTAGGTTAGCTCGCTGACTTGCATATGTCGCCGCTGATCCACTGATTGAGTCACTAGATCAAGAACTTCAACTCTCCCTGCCTCTTGATTATTGGTTCAAGGTGGGTTTACTGATTATGACGTTGATTTATCGATTTGGCGACGGAGATGTATTCGTGGTGTTAGTCGTGAAAAGTCCAAGTCGATTGTGGCTTAATGGAGGAAGATAGTAAAGCGAGTCTTGAGTTCTTCACGGAACGACATTCGGGCCTTGCCCCAGTGCTTGACATGTTTTGTTGTCTTCGTCCATTGAGCCAGAATCGACTTGTGCCAGGTCCCATCATCGATACTGCATGACATCATGAATTGGTTTCGTCCTTTCGGAGGATTCGGATTAGTTCTGCTTTCTTTTGCATGCATGGTGTACCTGTACTGGGAGGAACATTCAGCATCGTTTCGAACAACGGATCTGTTATCGGTCGTTGATCGATAATGGGTAGGAGAAGTAATTTCAAAAAGAAAGTGATATGGGATGTCCTTCCCCTCTCGGCTACGAACGTACTATCTACACGAGATAGAGCGTTTGTAGTGTTCAGGACACCGAGCATACCACCGATAGATAACACACCACACCCATCCCGGTACACATTTGAAATTCGACGTGTCAGCATGAACCAATATTTCTTTGGAATTCAAGTATAGTAGGGGAATTCATATTTTTAGAGTAGAATTACCTGACCGTTCTGGACGCAAGGCCTATTGTTTAGAATGAAGCACCCATCTTCTCGCCGTAATTCTAGTGGAGGAAGTCCTGCACTTTCGGAGGCCGAGTCGTCGTCTGTTGCCCTCCTCCTTCAACTTCACAGGCTGAATATAGCCAGCTAGTTCCAGTCGATCCAGTCTTTGATCGAACTCCTCCTAATTTTAGAGTTCTTCTCAATCCAACGGAGAGAGCCTCCTCCGTGATTTCTACTGAAGTCTTTCACAACATCTGCTTGCAGCATGGTATTTCGAACGAAGACATGCGCCTCCCGAAGAAAGATGAATTTGCTCATATGTCGCCTCCGGGATATACTGCTTATTATCGGTATATGTGCCTAAATGAAGCAGTGCCCCCCTTCAACGATTTTTAAGAGAAACCCTCTCGAACTTGGGTATCGCTTCGTTTCAGATTCATCCCAATGGATAAGTTATTCTAACCTGCCTGCACATTCTTTTCATGCGAACTCTCAATCGCGCCTCGAGTTTTGATGAGTTAAGATATATTCTCTCGTTCAAAAGAAGAGACGAGTGTCCAGAAACCATAAAATTGTATTGTGACTGCAAAGCAATTTATCTTAATTCAAGACTCAATATTTCTTTGTTAGGTGTCCTGAGGGATTCAATCGTCTCTGGACAACAGGGGATAAGTTCTTTTCCCCACTTATAGAGCTCTAATATATTGCTATGGGATTTCTAATGAGTCGAATACTTTCTACAATTATTCCGAGGCCAAACAAGGACTCATCTCTCGATGAAACTTTTCGAACCCTGAAGGCGGTCGACGTCGAGGAGAGATCGGTTAAATTCTTGTTGATAGACGAGAACTTGCTATGGTACGGTCTGTTGTGTCCAGAGAGATCTGCAATCCCAATTGAGGTTCCATCCCCTTCTCGATCTAGGATAAGTACGCGATCCACTTCTTCGTCTCATGGTTCCGAAGAGGGTGTATTTCAAGAGAGGGAAGGAATGTCCGATGGGTCGGCTGAAGAGACTAACGAGGGAAAGACGTCGCGACCGAAGTCAGTTGCCCGACTAGAATGCCTCTGATTCCGGAAGAAGAGGAAGAAGAGTTTAATCAAAGAGAAGGAAAAGCTGCGATAGACATAGAAAAGGAGGAGGGTGAGATTGAGAGCAATAGCGATGAGTCCTCCTCCAGTGATGACGATGATTTCTATGCAGAATCCGACGATGGAGATTCTGAATCATGCGACAAGACTCCGGGGATGAGTCCCATTGTTCCCAGCTCGCCTTCCCCAGACATGAGTGATAAATATGATGCTCCAGAAGTCAGATGACGTCGGGATTCTCCTGTTAAAGATGCTGGTGTAGACTTTAGAGATTTGAGCAATGTTTACGTCAATGTTCACGTGCTTATGGGGGAAGGCTTCAAGTTTGAGGAAGTATCTCCTCGTCTGGGCCATGTTGCACCCGAATTTAGTCTGATTCCTTCCACGACACCTGCCCGATCTGGTTTGTGCTCTCCTCCAAGACACATTACACATTTCACTAGGTTACACTCACTTATACACATATTTTTCATGTTTATCTTCCGTTTCTAAGGCTCTTTATTTATTCTTTGTTTCAAGTACCATGAGAGGACGGGGCCTTTACGACGACCTTGAGGAATTTATCAACTCTCAATGCTGATCAAAACGATCTTCCAACCATCATTAGCCTCGCGAGACAGAGGAGGAATATCGAAGAAGAAAATATTTGGAGGTGGAAGCTCGCCGTCGGGACGAGAGGGAACGGGGCCGAGTATACAAAGGAGGGTATGAGAAAAGGAAGACTTTCGATGAGCAACAGGAGCCGCCTAAAAAGTCAAAATTTGATTGCGGTTCTCATTCTACGGAACAACAGGACTTCGCTCCGACCCCCGCCTTAATCGGTCTTGAAATTCCGGTATCTTCTATCCACATTCCATCTTCAACTCAAGTTCCGTCATCTCATATGGCTCTTGCCCCCGGTTCTTCATACCCCTACGGGAGATCTGCTTATGTTCTTCCATCTGGTCCTCGCAGGCTTGAGGCAGCGCTCCATGAGTGGTTTTTAACGGGGCTTAAATTTGATCGCAATCTTCATCCGGTTCGTAGAGATACATACATGCCCCACCTTAAGGCAATCCAGAACGATTTAGAACAGGCCGAAGGGTGGGAAAAATTATGTAAACAGCTGGCGGACATGAACCGTAACAACTATCAAGAAATCCTCTCTATTGAATTAGAGAAGAATGACTTCGAAAGATCATTGGCAAAACGTCACGCCAAAATCAAACAGCTGGAAGAAGAAAAGGATGCGGCGCTTCGAGAAAGCAAGAACAGCGTCGGCTTGCTGAAAGAGCTAAAAGAGGCTCATGAGAGAATATAGATCATCTACAGGAACGAAATTAAGAAGGCTCATGTAGAAAAAGCCAAGTTAAAAGAGGAGGTGACAGCTTGCTACGCAACAATTGAGGCCCAAAAGAAGACCATTTCCGGCCATGACCTTATCGTAGAGGGCATCATAAAACGATTACGGATATGAAGAAGTCGTGAAGTCGTGCGATAAAACCATCTCCGACCAGGCTGAGACGATCGCCAGGCTACGGGATCGATTTGCGCAGCTTAGCGCCGATAAAGCTCGTGCCGAAGTTAAGAAGGCCGCTGTTACGGTGGATTATTGGAGCTTCAGAACGCCTTCGAGAGAAAGATGGAGAAGATGGGTGAGACCATCTTGAACTTTTATGTCAACTCCCTGCTGCAAATGGGGAGTCTCAGTTACTTAGGCCCTAAATTCCCTCGCACTCTCACTGTGATTTGGGAGGAAACCTTGACCCGTTTCCATGATAGCGGGGATGTTTATACCAAGCGAGAGTTGGAGAACGCCTATCTTAATGAAGAATCAAAGAAGGCGTTGCTAGAAGGTCGGGAGATTTTGCGGATTGAAAGAGAGAAGGAAGCTGCCGATGCTGCCATGGCGGCAACTACCGAAGCGTTACAGGAGCCTTTTATTTTCAGTCCCGGTGAACCATTAGGGCAGCCTCGCGATCCGTCAACAAATTCTGGGCTTGAAGCTTCCCCTCGGATTGTGGAACTGTCTAAGGAGGGTGAAGGCGGTGAATACGAGGTTTACATTCTCAGTCACTCTTCCGGTGCAGGTAATCTACTTGTTTCTCCCGAGTTTGAGAACTTTCAACTCAGGCCGCAAGAGCAGAACGATTTTAACGCTTTCATTTTTGATCTTATAGGTCTGTCTTCCTTATGTGCCGATCCGCCGGTTTTCTCGGTGCCTGGACATGTTGCTATCTCTACCGCTACCGTGCTCGTTTATATATCTGGTTCAGTCACCGTGTCCGTGTTTGGCTCACAGCCACGGACGGAATCTAAGAAGATCGCCGCACTTCATGGTTTGGATGACCCTTCTGTATCTTTGGAGGGTGACTTCACGGCGACCAAAGTTCGGGAGCAAGAAATTCAAATTGAGCAGCCACGTACATATATCTCAAGAACAACGGGTTTTCATTAAAAAGAGAAAGTTGAAGCGATAAAGGCTTCTAAGAGCTCCTGCGAATCTCGGTAGCACAAAACGAAAGGCGGGTCTACTGAGAAAGTTATAGAGCAGGAAGAGACATTAGCACTGAGGAAATCGTCGACATCACTAGCAACAACACCACTCCTGAGGCGAAGCAAAAACCTCGAATAAAAGGTGGGAAGGGGAGTAGTGGAAAGAGGCGCTGAGAAGCTTGGGTGGTAGCTGATCTGGTTTTGATTCATTTTTCATTATTTTGTTCAAGTGCAGAGTCTGCACTTAATACTTTTGTTGTGCTTGGATGGGGTCTGTACTTTTCCTTTTGTTGGCTGGTATTGTGTGCGAACATCCCCCACAATTTGACCTTGTACAGAAGAAAGTTATAAGTAATACATTGTTGGTATTTTGACCGTACCTTTACTTATCTGCTCATATGTGTTATGTGCACTTATGTCTATTTTGTTTACTTTCATTTTACTTTATCTAGTCCTATGATTACTGCAAAATTTGGAGTAACAGAACTTGTGAAAATTTTGTTTTTAAGCATTTTTATTTTTTATTTAAGTACCGGTGTATGCGCTCCAGTTCACAGGGTTGTTTACTTCAAACACTTGACAAATGACCGGTAACATATGGTTCGAATAGTTTGCATACCAAAACTTGGAATTTGACTAAGTCATAATTTGATTTTTTCTTTTACAAGTTTTGTAACTTATCTTTTTATGCGATTCTGGAAAGTATGTAACATATGCATGTTTGAAATGTGCAAAAAAACATAAACTTAGTGCAGAACATACAATTATAAGATTAACTATTAAAAAATTCAGAAGGATACAGTTACAAGATTAACTTAATGAATAATCTTTGCAAATTTTTGGAAGTTAAACCATTTGTCACTTCTCAAAAACGTGAGATGATACTTATGAGTATCGTTTCTTCGGATTTTTGCAATCTTCAAGTATGCACTTCATTGCTCAGGGCGTGCACATCATACAAGTTAACTATAGACAGTTAAATGTTATTCACGTTAAATGTTACAGTTCATCATAGGGTGTCAGTAATTGGAGTTTTTTGCTGGTTCGTAGCACTCCGATTTTGTTGCAGTCATGCCCGTTACTCCCGATAATGGGAGTGGGTTAATCCTTGCCATTCCTGTGATAGATGAGTTTCCCAGCATTGTCGGGGCAATCCCAGTACAAAAAAGTGTGCTCTACTTTATGGGATGTGCGGATTTTGATACTTCTCAATGTTGCCAATCTTCGGGCAACGTGAGGAGTTCATGTTTTAAGAGCATGATTTCACAGCTCGG
Source organism: Allium fistulosum (assembly GCA_030737815.1). NCBI lineage: Eukaryota > Viridiplantae > Streptophyta > Magnoliopsida > Asparagales > Amaryllidaceae > Allium > Allium fistulosum. The sequence goes on from CM060903.1 coordinate 950,742,193, forward strand.
AGAGTTAGTGCGCGGCTTACGGGATGCGCGGCTTTTTATGCTTCTCAATGTTGCCTATCTTCGGGCAACGTGAGGAGTTTATGTTTCAAGAGCGTGATTTCAAGGCTTAGAGAGTTGGTGCGCGGCTTACGGGATGCATGGCTATTTATTTGGGCCTTCTCGATGTTGTCGGGGCAACACCGGTTCTCAGAAGGCGGGGGAACGGGTTTCGCCGATCCAATGATTTGAGTCGATTTTCTTCTGTCGACCCAGCGGGTAGATGTGGCGTACTTGAGTGTGATTCCACTTTCTCAAGTAGCAATTGCGTGGTTTTGAGTCGATTTGACCCCGTCGACTCAGCAGGTTACTATTACGAACACAATTTTGTAGGTTCAAAAAGCAAATTAATTTTATTAATAGAAGTTGGGCAAGTTTTTGCCTATTTACAATGCTCCCGGCATCCCGGGATGGCTTATTTGCTGAAAAATAGAAAGTACATAAGGAAGTTTTCATGTGAAGTAGTGGCGCAGCGATTCGCTATTCCATGCTCTGGGAATTTGGATTACGTCGACGGTTGTCAATTTGAAAGTTCCGTCCCTTAGCTTTTGATAGATCACATACGGCCCTTCCTAGTTTGGTTCTAAGGCTCCCGGCACAGGATAGATTCATTTGAGGATGAGGTCTCCCACTTTGAAGGTTTGGTTGTGAACTTTGGAGTTAAAGTATCGCGCGACCCTTTTTTGGTAGGTGGCGGTCCTCAACTTGGCTTCTTCCTCCTTTCGTCAATCATATCCAGTGATTCAAGTAGGAGCTGCTCGTTTTGCTTCTGATTAAAGTTTTTCCTTCAGTGAGAGGGGACTTCTTGTTCAACGGGAATCATTGCTTCTGAGCCATATGTCAAGGCGAACGGTGTGTGTCCAGTTGCCGCTTTGTGAGTTGTCATGTAAGCCCAAAGTGCGAGTGGGAGTTCATCAACCCAGTTCCCTTTTGCTTTAGTTAATCGCTTTTTGATAGTGGACTTGATGATTTTGTTTATTTCTTCCACTTGCTCGTTTGCTTGCGGATGACCAACTGCGGGAAAGCTCTTCTCAATTTGGAAGCGTTTGTAAAAGTCTTTGAACTCAGCACTTTCGAATTGGGTCCCGTTATCACTGATGATTTTTTGTGGCACACCAAACCTACAAATAATGTTTTTTGTAACAAAATTAATGACTTTATTTGTAGTAATGGTGGCCAGTGGTTCTGCTTCGGCACATTTTGTGAAGTAGTCAACATCAACTATAGCATATTTGGCCCCTCCTTTAGCTATTGGCAATACATCAATCAAGTTTATTCCTCATATTGCAAATGACTATGGGTTGACCATCTGTGTTAATTCTGTTGAGGGATTTCTTTTGATTTTGCCAAACCTTTGGCAATGGTCACATCGTTTGGCGTAGTCTACTACATCGCGGTTTATTGTCGGCCAGAAATACCCGTACCGGAGAACTTTCTTTACAAGGGTTTGCCCCCCAGTATGGTCTCCGCATTCACCTTCGTGCACTTCCTTCAGGATCCATCAAGTTTCGTCGTCGGTCACACATCTAAGAAGGGGGATTGAGAATCCCCTTCGATAGAGTATCCCATCCTATATTACGAATCACGGCGCTTTCCGAAGAAGCTTTTTCCGTTGATTCCAATCAGTTGGAAGGTTCCCTATAAGTAAGTAGCCCTTGATTGGTGTCATCCATGTTTCCAGTTCGGTGGTAGTCTCGAGAATCCAGTCGACATCCATTTCCTCTATACTCGGGGCAGTCAGAGTCTCGACCGGGACTAGTCCCAATGATTGAGCTTCTCCAGAGCTTGCCAGTTTAGCTAAGTAGTTAGCCTTGGTGTTTTGCTCTCGCGGAATGTGAGTTATGGAATAATGTTCGATGTCGCTCAGCAACCCTTGTACTTTAGACAGATATGGGGTAAGGTTCTCCTCTCGAGCCTGGTACTCGCCTTTTACTTGGCAAACGATTAGCTGGGAGTCGTTGTAAATGTGGATGGACTTTATTCTAAGTTCTTTCACAACTTTCAGCCCTACTAATGATGCTTCGTATTTTGCTTCGTTATTTGTTGCATGAAATTCCAAGCATAAGGCGTAGCAAATGGCTCGTCCTTCGGGGATTTTAAGCACGAACAGAGGTTGTTAGATGCACCATCAACAAAGTGTCTCCATTGCATCTCCACTTCCGACGGTGTTTCTTCTTCGTCATCCCGTATAGTAAACTCTACGATGAAATCTGCCAGCGCTTTCCCATTGATAGCCTTCCTCTAATGGTAAGTAATATCATATTGGCTCAGTTTGATATTCCACTTGAGAAGTCGTCCGAAAGTTTCTAGTCGGTACAGTACTTGTTTCAGAGGCTGATCATTCAATACTTTGATTGGATGTGCTTGGAAATACAGTCATAGCTTCCTAGATGCGATCAGGAGGCAATTTGCTAGCTTTTCCAGCTTTGGGTAATTTTTCTCGGCTCCAGTAAACCACTTGATAATGTGTATATGGGTCGTTGGATTTTCACTTCTTCACGCACAAGGGCAGCACTTAACGCATGAGGTGAGATTTCTAGGTAAATGAATAGGTCCTCTCTGTCCACTGGCTTTGACAGGATTAGCAGGGCTTCCATGTGTCGCAGCAATTCTTCAAATGCAATTTGACATGTCACACTCCATTCAAAGTTTTTCTTTCCTTTCTTTAACGTATCAAAGAACGGTATGCACTTATCGGTGGCTTTCGAGATAAATCGGCTTAAAGTTGTGACCTTCCTATTTAAGCTTTGCAATTCTTTCTTATTCTTCGGGGCTTGGACTTCTCGTATGGCCGTTATTTTCTCTGGATTTGCTTCAATGCATCTAGCACTTACGATGAATCCTATGAATTTTCCGAAGGCTACTACGAAGTGATATTTAAGTGGATTGAGTTTCATTCCATACTTTCGGAGTATTTCAAACATTTTAGCTAGATTATCCAGGTGATTGACAACTACTCACGATTTGACCAACATGTCATCCACCTAAACCTCCATGGTTTTCTCGATTTGGCGCTTGAACATGGTATTTACCAACCTTTGATAAGTTGCCCCAGCGTTCTTTAAACCGAATGGCATTACCCTGTAGCAGTATAGTCTTAGAATGGTGATGAAGCTGGTGTTCTCTTGATCAGGTTCATGCATCAGGATCTAGTTGTACCCTGAGTATGCATCCATGAATGATAGCAATTTATGTCCCACCATTCCATCCACAAGCTGGTCTATTCTGGGTAGAGGGAAGCTATCTTTTAGGCAAGCTTTGTTTAAGTCCGAGTAGTCGATGCAGGTTCACCGCTTCCCATTGGACTTTTTGACTAAGATCGGGTTAGATACCCATTCAGGATAAGTTGAGTCGTGGATAAACCCATTGGCCATTAGCTTGTCCACCTCTTCTCTTAACGCCTTGGACCATTCAGGACCTAGGCTGCACCTCTTTTGCTTTACTGGCATGAACTTGGGGTCAATATTGAGTGCGTGGCATGCGATTTCTAGTGACACTCTACACATAACGGAATGCATCCATGCGAATACATCCAAGTTGGCATGAAGAAATTTAGTAAGTTCCGACCGCATCTTGTTTCCAAGGTGCGATCCAATTTTCAAGACTCTTGTTGGGTCATCCATATCGATAGGGATAGACAACGTCAATTCTGCCGATGCTGCCCGATCCTCCCCCGAACTCTTCTTTCTAGAGTCCAAAGTGTTTGCACCAAAATTGGTCACAAACACCCAATTGCAAGTGAAAGCACCAATATTCAGTCATAGATCACAGATAGAGTATATGTAGAGAGCATAATATGAAGAAGAATCAAAATTAAAATGAAAGCAGTAAGAAAGACAAGATTTATAGTGGTTTGGCGAACTTTGGCCTACATCCACTTCAGAAATTTCCTTTTTATTATCAGAGAATTGATTACAGTTATAATCTGGAATTTTTGAAACAAAAATGGCAGAGTAGCTTTTTGTTGAAGAAGATGAAGAGAAGCAGAATGAATATCCCTTTTCTGAAGCCACGCCTGTTGTATTTATAGGCAAAATCTCGGCTACAGGGCCTCCTCGTCTATATGGGCCCACCATCGCAACCGTCGAGCCCAACTCGTCCATCCAATCCTGACCCAAAGTCGAACCCGAAGTTTCCAATGTGCTGACCCAAAGCAATGACCCGAAGCAGCACAATCTATAGCCTAGGCTGATCCCATCCCAGCTCCTCTCAATGCCGATCCGGAGCTGGAGCTTTGCCGACCCGAAGTCCACCTCGTAGCTAACCCGGAGCAAAGCTAATGTCGATCCCTTGTTCCCTTCCTTGTGTCGATCCCATTCCAAAGACATGCCGACCCCTAGAAATTCTTATGCCGACCCGAATCCTTGCTTGTGCCGAGCCGGAGCTATCCCCATATGACGATCCCTCCAAGTGACGACCTCCACCATATGCCGACCCCAAGCTCTATATGCTGACCCGAAGCTTTCTCATTGTCGACCCAAAGCTATTCAAGTGCCAACCCAAAGAACTCCTACAAGCCGACCTGACCTATCCAACCCCTTGCCGACCCAAAGTCAATGCAATGTCGACCCGAGGTTAGAGCTACGCCGACCCGAAGCACATGCCGACCCCTCTTTTGCCGACTCGAAGTCAGCACTTCTCTGACACGAAGCAAACCTTATGAAAACCCAAAGTAAACCCATGGACATCCCGAAGCAATCGACCTTTGTCAAAAATCCATACTCCAAGTACCCTGCATCGTTTATCCATCGATTGTGCTTATTCCTGGCCTCATACTCATGTTTACTATCCGCAATCGATCGTCTATCCATTCATCTAAACCAAGTCTCTGACATTCCAGCCTCGACAACCGAGCAGTCGATTGGGTTAAATCCGCCTGTATGCTACCTTGCCAAAAGGCGGGCTAACACTTTGCCCCCCAAAACATGCCTTGCGATCGGAAGGCGTGTTTTGTATAGTTTTAAATCTGACATCAAAAGTCCATATTCCATCCATAGCCATATTATCCAATCCATAATTCAATCCATTACCAAGCAATTCCATCCAAGTCCGATAGCCAAATCCACGACTGTTCCGACTTGATATCCAAATCCAGGACCACTCCGGGTCCTTAACCAAATCCTTAGCTATTCAAAGTCAAACCAATGTCCACTTTACATCTTGGAAGCCAGTAACCAAATCCTACGATCTCTCTGGATCATCGACGACCTTTCTAGACCCTTACTAAGCTCGATCCAAACTTAACGATTGAAAATGAAGATCAAGTTGCGCTTCGGCGAAACAACCTATCCCTTGCGCTCCGACCCCGGTGGGGGCATATAGCGATGTCCTAGTCCTCCTAGACCAATTATAGTCTCTCCAGGCTCTCGCTGGATCCCATCCTATCACTCTCCGGTGAAGGGGAAACAACGTCGAGCGAGCCGATCCTGTCGCTCTCCGGCGAAGCGGCGCCACTCCCTGCACTTCGGTTCAGTATCCCTGAACATTAAGCGATACCATGGCCTAAGTCCTAGACCGATGGCAGCCACTCTGGGCACTTGCCGAACCCCGATCCAATCACTCTCCGGTGAATGGGAAACAACGTCAAGTGATCTGATCTTGTTTCTCTCCGGCGAAGCGACTCACTTCCTGCACTATGGTCCCTGTCTCTCCGGACAGGGTCATAAAGCGATCAATTCGCAACTGACTTCCAGTATCCATCCCATAATTCTTTGGTAAGGGATTTGTTTCACAAAATCCAAATCAATGCCCCCAGTTCCATGGGGAGTTGTGCTAATCCATTCTCCTTGGTCGGGGATTGCCCCCGACTGATCCAATCCATATCCATCATCCTGCTAATTTCCGCTCCAGGTCCTGGGTTCCAATTTCTAGCTATCCTGGCATTCGTAAATAGTCTCCAATCGTCATTTTCATGCTGCCCCTGAGTCCACGAGGGAATCCCAGATCATCCTCTTCTATATGTGCATCCAAGTTTTGATCCATGCCAAAATCCATAGCTCCATCCAACATCCTGCTTGCTTCTATTTCCTGGTTTTGATCCTGGATTTCCTCCTCCTTCTTTAGCACACATAACATCCATCATTGTTTCCTTCTTGTCCTTGCCCTTTGTCTCCTCGTTGATTGCCTAGCCATTGCTTCTCAAATCCAAGTTCTAAAGCTTTCAAATCCAAGATCCAAACTTCCAAATCCCTGAGTGCTAGCTTTCTCAATGAAAGCACCAAAATGTTTGCGCCAAAATTGATCACGAACACCCAATTGCAAGTGAAAGCACCAATATCCAATCGCAGATTGCAGATAGAGTATATGTAGAGAGTATAATATGAAGAAGAATCAAAATTAAAATGAAAGAAGTAAGAAAGACAAGATTTATTGTGGTTCGTCTAACTCCGGCCTATGTCCATTCTAGAAATTTCCTTTTTATTATTAGAGAATTGATTACAGTTACAATTTGGAATTTCTAGAACAAAAATGGCAGAGTAGCTTTTTGATGAAGAAGTTGAAGAGAATCAGAATGAAGATCCCTTTTCTGAAGCCACGCATGCTGTATTTACAGGCGAAATCTCGGCTATAGGTCATCCTCACCTACATGGGCCCACCATCGCGACCGTCGAGTCCAACTCGTCCATCCTATCCTGACCCAAAGTCGAACCCGAAGTTTCTAGTGTGCTGTCCCGAAGCAATGACCCGAAGTAGCACAATCTATAGCTTAGACGGATCCTATCCCAGCCCCTCTCAATGCCGACCCGAAGCTGGAGCTTTGCCGACCCGCAGTCCACCTTGTAGCCGACCCGGAGCAAAGCTAATGTCGATCCCTTGTTCCCTTCCTTATGTCAATCCCATTCCAAAGCCATGCCGACCCCTAGACATTCTTATGCCGACCCGAGTCCTTGCTTGTGCTGACCCGGAGCTATCTCCATATGCTGATCCCTCCAAGTGACGACCTCCACCATATGCCGACCCCAAGCTCCATATGCTGACCCGAAGCCTTCTCGTTGCCGACCCAAAGCTATTCAAGTGTCGACCTGAAGAACTGCTACATGCCGACCTGACCTATCCAACCCCTTACCGACCCGAAGTCAATGCAATGTCGACCCGAGGTTAGAGCTACGCCGACCCGAAGCACATGCAGACCGCTCCTTTGCCGACTCAAAGTCAACACTTCTCTGACTCGAAGCAAACCTCATGAAAACCCGAAGTAAACCCATGGACATCACGAAGGAACTCGACCTTTACCAAAAATCCATACTCCAAGTACCCTGCATCGTTTATTCATCGATTGTGCTGATTCTTGGCCTCATACTCATGTTTACTTTCCGTAATCGATCGTTTATCCATTCGTCTGAACCAAGTCTCTGACATTCCAGCCTCGACAACCGAGCAGTCGATTGGGTTAAATCTGCCTATATGCTGCCTTGCCAAAAGGCGGGTTAACACAAAGCCTTGTCGAATTGGCTGTGGTCCCGGAGCCAGGGCGGCTCTGTAGTTGCTATTCAGAAGGTTCACGAATGTGGAGAGTTCTCTCCACATCCTTCCCCTTTTCCCTTCTTTTAGATTCGCATAACTCTGCAATGTAACATTCTCTGGTGGCGCATTGATCTCCTTTGACCACCCCGATTCCATTTGTGGTCGGGAACTTCATGGTAAGGCACCATTCGGCTAGAGCGACTCTGAAATCAGCTAAGGCGGGTCATCCCAAGAAAGCGTTATACGTAGAAGTTTTGTTCACAATTACGAAGGTTTGAATGAGGGTAACTCTTCAATCGCCCTCTCCCAGCTCTACTGCCAAGTCAATTGTCCCTACGGGTTGTTTGGGTTCATCAGTAAACACTTGGATTTTTGTTTGGCATGCAGACACGCTTTTTATGCCGATCTTCATTTGGTCAAAGGTACGTTTGAAAAGTATGTTGACAAAACTGCCGCTATTGACCAATACTCATCAGACCACAGCGAGTCCGATTCCTACTGTCACCAACGTTGGATCGAGAGCTGGAGCTTTGATCCCTTTGGTATCTCGGTTTCTGAATACAATATCATCATTCAATGTTTTCTGCTGCTTAGTTGCAGCCCCATCTTCTATTGTAAGACATGATTCCTTCGAAGCGTGCTTTAATGAACTTGCATACCGCTCCATCTCTCCCCAACTTCTCTGTGCAGGATATGGGCCTCCAAATATCGTTCCAATAATGAGTCTTTGGTCAGTTCGCTTTGATCCCTCTTCACTGGTTCCGGCTTGGTTCCTTTGATTCCTAGGGGCTTGAGGAGCCGCGGGCTGGTCAGGATTCTATGATTTTCTCACGTATTGCTGAAGCTTGTTCTCCCAAATCAGCTCTTCAATCAAGTTCTTTAGGTGGTGGCATTCGTTTGTGTTATGATCGTGGGTCTCGTGGAAGCGGTAGAACTTCCCTGAGTGCTTCTGTTTTTCGGTTGCTTCCTTCTTAGGGGTATTTTATATTCCTCGGTCCCTTGTGTCGCGAGATAAATGTTTTCCGGAGTTTCGTTAAGAGGGGTGTAATCATCAGGCCTGAAGCCTTTAAGGTGCTTATTGTTTCCACTTTTCTTATTGGAATTCCGATTCTTCCTTTTCTGATTTCCATCTTTCCCTGTGATTCCTTCAGCAGTTCCGGAAGCGTTTGTATTCTGATTTATTTCCATGTCACTCTACTCGACGTTCATCGGTTGCATGCCAGTAGACTTCCTTTCTAGCTCCTGCGCCTCCTCCAATCTCAAGTATTGACTTGCTTTGCGATTGAAATCCTTCATTATAGTGGGTTGCTTCATCTTGGTCCACTTTCCGAACTTAGTTTCTAGACGAATGGCTCGGACCAAAGCCATGAAAACCATGTCCTCATTTGGATTGCTAACCTCTGTCGCTGCGGTATTGAACCGGTTCATGAAAGACTTCAGCGATTTGTTTCGTCCCTGGAATAGTCCGGACAGGGACATCACATCTTTAGGTTGCGCGGTATGGAGCCTAAACTGATCGAGGAATCTTATGGCTAGTTGGTCGAAAGTAGAGATGGATTTTGGCGGAAGCTTAGTGAACCACATAGAAGCGAATCCTTCCAGGAAAATGGGAAAATATCTACACCGAACAGCTCCTAAAGCATTTACTCCATCCATGTACCAACTATAATTGTACAAATGGGGTTTTCAGGTCATTCGTCCCATCATACGATGGAATAGTTAACATCGTGAACTTCTCCGAATACCGCTCATTCAAGATCTCATCAGTAAAGGGAGTCCGACTTGGTGCGAATCCCCATTCATCATCTCTTCTATTTTTATTCTCGTCCATCAATCGCTTAACCATATCCACGATGAATGCCTCTGATGTCTGATAGTCCTGGGGACGGCTGTTAGTCACTACACCAAGTGTTTGGCTTTGCAAATAGTCTTAGCGAGTGGGCTGAAGCCTATGCTCTCCTATCTTTGGGAGAAACACTCCCTTGGGATCCCGTTGGCTTGCGGTTGGCCTGACTGGGGCAGTTTTGACATTTCCAGCATTATCGAACGCATTGGCATTCTCTTCCAACTTATCATCATTGAATTGTTCTCCATCTTCTCAGTCGGAGAGGTCCATGGCTATATCCTGTCATGGGGTTTTCACCCCTTGGTTTAAGTTCAAAGTTGGTTCCCCTGCGGTGAGTGGAGTACTTGTACTTCCCTATGTGTTGGTTCATATAGTTCCTGCGGTCACCCTTCTTTGCGGATGCTTCCCATTTCTTCTGTTTAAGCCAAAAATGGAAGAATCTTCTTGCTCTATGGCAGCTGCGGGTTCAACTATAGTTCTTGGAGCAGGATTCGACTGTAAGGCTAAGAGAGCATTGAGCTTATCCATCAGAGCTCTTTGACCGCTTTCCATTTTCTGGTTGATTTCGTTAACCATTTTGTTCAACTCGTCCCTTGTAACGACTTCGCATTGATTCGAAGATGCTGGCACCTGATCTCCTACGTTGGCACCATTTACTTCAGTTTGTTGATGATTCATATCTTCTCTAGCTACTACTGCCTCTATGAACCTTCCAAAGGTAGTTTTCTTCCTTCCTGGAGCAATTGATTCCAAGCAACAGATTTTTCAAGCAAAGATTGAGGATCTAACTTCTGGACCTATCTGATCCAAAGTAGATAGCTAGATCTAAACCCTGAGTTGGATTCTCAATGGAAGCACCAAAATGTTAACCAAAAAGATGGATCAACACCCTGGATTGAGTGTGAAAGCACCAGCCTTGTTCTTACAAAGCAATAATATAGAGAATAAATGTAAAAGAGCAGAAATATAAAGAAGACAAGAAGATTTTTATAGTGATTCAGCTGTTAATGAAGCCTGCGTCCACTTTATAGTTTTTATTATGACTGGTTGTTGTTACAAAGTTAATTGGATTACAAAGCTCTTGAATATTCTCAGTTAGATCAAGTCACCAACACTAGAGTTCACTGGAGAATCACAGTGAACTCTCTGGATGACTGTTGTGAGGAAGGAGAGGAGTGAAGAAAGCTTTCTGTAGAGTTTTAGCAACCATTCCATCTGATCCCGTTTATTTTGCAGATAGTAGACTATTTATAGAGGTTAGGGAGCTATTGGGCCAAGCATGTTCGCCAACTACTTGCAGATGATCACAGAAAGATGAACTGGAGCTTGCCTCGCGACCCGAGCCAAAACCATGGATCGCTAGCGATCCATAGTATATGCTCGAATGCGAGCCAACTGCTTAGCATTTACGCTCTGCTTTATTTTGTATGAGTCGCAGCGATCCTATGATGATGTATGGATCGCTGGCAATCCATGGGGTATGGATAGCTAGCGATCCATACACTTAGCCTATTTTTGGACTTTGGTGTCTGAACTGCCTTTGCCGTCTTGTGTCAATGTTGTTCATGTAGTCTTGTTGCACGTCGCCTTGTTTTAATGACGGTTTACTTGCTAGTTGTATTTAGTTGCTGACTGGGCTAGTCGGATGCTTGTCTCTTGATTTAACTAACTCGAAATCTCATCGAACTCAGTCATCACTTCTATAATATGGATTGAACCATGATGCAAGAGACTCGACAAACTCCTGAGTTAATACCATGGATTGCTAGCGATCCATAGGCCATGGATCGCTAGCGATCCATGTCCTTAGTGTATTTTCTCATTCTTTTTCTTTGGCCTCCTTTGGCTTCTTGTTCTGGTCCCTTTGGTTGGTTATTGAGATATCTTAACTCGATCAAGTTGTTCCGACTTCTCTTGGATCCTACTGGCTTAAAAACCCGGATAACAGATATGTACTTATGAGTAAGTGCGTATGTTAAATTAATTTCATCTAAAGCATCATATAAAATATGAGTTGATGAGAAAACCCTATATGTCCTAGGTCAAGGAGTTGATAGATTGTACGAGTTGAGAATTTCACATAAAATCCACTTATGTGTTCTTGTGTGTATCACTGTAAAGGAGTTTGTGGCCGACCAACAATGGTTGACTAATTTATGATATGAACATAAACTTTGTGAACTCAAAATTGAATCAATTTTTATTGGATACGATCCAAAGACTGTACATAGAAACTGATCATTTAAGATGAAATGAAATTAACTGAGCCAAAAACGAACATAACTCATTAGGATGTCTAATAAGAATTATCGCACACTAAAAAGAAACTATGAGTTTCTTATAAATGTCGAGAAAAAGAACTCTTATAAGTAACAATTTCCTTATTTTTTTAATAAGCTATAGAGTATAGACTCCATCGTATGGATGGATGCTTAAATTTAAAAGAGATTCCAAGTACATTATCAAAATATGTTTTTGATAGTTGTACCGGAAAGGATATGATCCATCAGCCATAGGTATGTCTTCAAAATGAAGACCGATATAATTGGAATATGGTAAGCAACATTCATGAAGAATAACCTTGTAAATTTCAGTCGAGGAAATTAATTTAACGATTTCATCAATCAACTGTTTATGCTAATTCAGATTCTACTTACAAAATAATCGCTTAATACGACTCTGAATTTTGGTACATCTTTGTTGGAACGATAATTCTAAATAATGATCTAGAGTAGACTGTTTGCACATGATAGCCAAAATGTTATGGCATCAATGAGAGTAATAACCGAGTTTGTAAGTGATGGATAAGATCTAAGAAATGATATGATAATATCATTCGACAAGCATCAGAATTGAGAAAATATTTTGACAAATAAATTAAATGTTTGATTATCGGTCAAAATCAAAGGAAGCATATGCATGTAAGAAAGAATGTTAAAATGTACTAAAATATTTCTAAAACCTTAAGTAACGATATTGGGATTGTCCCGAACAATATACATAGACACCATGTTAAGATGTTTAATGTGGAGCATATGAGATGGATTCCTTATGCATCGGCAATAGGAATTATCATATATGCTATGATGTTTACTATATACCTATTCAATTATGTAATTGATGCATTAAGCGAGTATTGAATCCACATTATAATGACAATATCGGTTATGATTATTTTCAAGTATTTGTGAAATGCTAGAAATTGTTTTTCGGAAACAACGAACTCCTTTTAAAGGAGTATTCGAACTCGAACTTCTTAATTAATATAGAATATGGTATGTCAATCATAAATTCATATTCAACCAAATTTAGGAGGTTTTGAGCTGGAAATGTTCCAAACGAGAGGTGGTGGCCAAATAAAATGAAGGCCAAGTACATTGCCTTAAACAATACCATAGTAAAAGTAGTATACATAAATGCACAAATTTATAATTGAGCTAGTGGTGATTTCAAATGTTGAAAATCTCATGACATTGTTTTGAGAAAACAATGTTGTGATACAGATTGCAGAAGAAACCAAGGCTCACAAGATGTCAAGACACATGCTCAAAAAGTTCCAAATGATAAAGGTAGTTTATCAACGACAGAGAGGTGTTGGCTGACAAAGTAGATAGTAAAACAATATAGTAGATCCATTCGTCGAGAGACTAGCTCGATTAGTTCTGAACTAATTAGGGGAATGGGATTAAGCATTCATAAGTGGTCCCAAGTGCAAGTGGGAGATTGAAAGAGCTAGTGGTATGCCCTAGGCGCAATTATGTAATTTCTTACATATATCTAATTTTATAATCAATCTTGTTCGTAATAAACATGTTCGATTTCTGTTATATACTTTGTTATATTATGATATAGATAATTAAGTAATTAATTTAAAGTATATTAATAGGGAAACCCTCAAATAAAATGTTATGTGATTATATTGCAAATAGTTGCAATCATAAGTAATTAATCAAAAAATAAAAGAATATGTTGATTTAAATATTCTTGGTCAAAATGTATCTTGAAAGGACATATATACATCTGTTGAGAGCAGAGTGCATAACTCTCTCTCCAAACATTGGGTAGTCTATTACTCATGGCTATTAGGGGTACCAACGGGTTATGAAGTCGTAGTTATTGGATGATTATGGAATGAGTCATTCGAAAGTTTTATGTTGGTTGATAACACATAGGTCAAATAGAAAATCTTAGTGTGATGATGTTACACAGTTCCCTTGATTTGAGAATATTGTAGAACTTCAATTTGGATACTCCACTTTAACTATATTAAATCATGGAAAGGAAATACAATCCATCAAGCGACTATAGTTGGGTTTATGTTATAGCATTGAAAGTGAAGCACTATTCAATAGAGAATTCGTCTCCTTAGTAGTATGAGGTTAGTATCACAGACAAATATAGTCAAATCAAAGTCAAATCTCTTATTAGAGTAGAACGATTGATAATAAATGTTATTATTGAACCAATGACGTTGTTTATAGACTAATCAAGTTAAATGTGGATAATATTATTGTTTTGACGAATACCAAGTTCCATACATCCTAACGTGATACAGTGTAGTGAAGAAAAAGTGTGTAAATTGTTGTCACTATTGGTACTGCTTAAGATAATATAAAATATGATTTTACTAAAAAGATCTATAAGTGATGAATTTGAATAAACCATCACACCACAAGCTAAGGTGATGTGCAATGTTAATATTCAAATTTTTCAGTGTTATTCGTTGAATGAATTCACACCTCTGAGTCTCACAGCCATATTTGTGGATTCTTCGAAAGACCGCATAATTTAATTAGTTTATAAAGTATCATAAATTAATTAATATTTAATAAATATTATTTATTATTGTATGATGTTTGGTTGTTATTACTAAATGGGTTATCTCTTAGAAATGTTTTGAATGCTACTAGTAATTATTTGGATGTGTATATAAAATTTATATATGCACATATTGATATACGATTTCAATATACATTTAAATAGACTTTAAATATATTTAAACAATTTTGGATTTTTTTGTCTATTAAAGCAGCAAGGTATGGCTGGCCATTGGAGGTAAAAATTAGTCTAAATACTGATTTAGATTTAATTTGTAATGAATAAAGGAAGGTTTTAAGGAGAAGAATGGGAAGGGTTTCATTCTCCCCGCAAAAACAAATCTTCCACATTAATTTCGTTTGAGTTTTTGCTCTTCCTTCATGTTCTCTTCATTGGCCAACCACACATTCTTCATCCACTCCCATTGCCGAATTTTTACCAAAAAAATAACATCATACAAAATAAAATCAATGGTGGTTCATTCGGTCGTTGCAACACTAAGTGGCGATTCAAGCAATCTAGGAGTCAATTCTCAAATCGAGGTGTCATGAAAGGCTAGGTCTAAACAAGTACTGATCTTTTTTTATTCCACGTATTCATCAATGCTCCTTGACCCATGTAGATATATGTAATATATTTTATTATCATTAATTTAGATTTGATGTAAAAAAATTATATGTGTTTATTACAAATGAAATTCAAAGTAAAGTATTTACATGCAATAAAATTAGTTGTTTAATTTTATATTAATTTATATTAGTCATTTCAATCATGATATATCTATTATACTATGTTTAATGTTAAATTTAAAGTATACATATATGAAAATAATCAAATTTTCATTTGGATCGTGATTTAAATTATTCTCGTACGTCTAGGATTGTTTATTTACGTATTTAATTTTTTTGTTTTGTATGTCTACTACCTTAAAATATCTATATTTATTTTAATCATTTTGGTCATGTATACATTTTAATAAATATGAATGTACATATACACATATGCACATACATACATACATATAGTGAAATTAGAATTAAAATGTATATATCTAGTTTGCCGAACTTTAATTACCTTATTTGCATAAATTATCCTTTGTTTTGGTTATGATTCAAAATGTAATTTTATATGTATATATCTTTAGATGATTTGATATAAACAATATAAATAAATTAGATCTATTGTAGAACTAAATGGGAACTGAAAAGATTTTGATTTGACATTAAAGCTCCATTAAGAGGGAGTTGCTTTTTTCAATTTGGCATTTAAATAGCAATTAATAAGTGTTGTCTCTCTAAGTAACTCCTTTCGTATTCTACATAAAGTTAATCTCATAATAACATGGATATATATATATATATATTTCACATACATGCATGCATACATACATATATACATAATATATGTCTAAACTATGTTTATATGGTACTTTCAATATTTGTATACAAACCATATACATATATTATAGTATATTCAAACATATATACACACACACTTAGGTATTTATATTTCTTATATGCATGTGAATTTATCACATGTATATGTAACTATAATATATATCTTTTTTGTTTTTTGAAATGTTTATGAGGCTGGAAGATGGAACAAGAGTAGAGAAGGATTCTAGTTTAAGCAAGAGTTGTAGCCAATAATTTAGCTAATAGCTGAAGAAAGTTTTACTAATAGGGTGCACGGAAGATGCATATGTCACGCATTTATCACACTTCGATCAGTTTCCTTCTGCCAGCCAAACACATTTTAGCCTCTCATTTGGTTTACAAGCTAACATTCCCTAGCTCATCATGTAAGTATAATATATGTATATGTAATATATATGTATGTATGATATATATTGTTATCCAGCATTTGAACCGAGGAACTTCTCAATGAATCTGGACTCCAAGACGAAAATGAAATGGATCAAGAACTTGAGGAGATGCTTGGGATGGTGGAACGATGGAGCATAAGGAGTTGGAGAAGATTTAGAGCACATCAATTATGGTCAGTACCGACATGATTTGGTGGAGCAACTTGAAACGCTAAGTCTAGAAACTTGAAGGCATGGGAAAGAATCAAAATAAGCATTTTGGTAACAATCAATTATGCTCGGTATCGACCATATTATGGTTGGTATCGACATGATTTTATTCAAACACATCACTTGTTCCTCCTTGCTATTCGCATGGATTTGAGTTTTTACCTGGTTTTCCATGACCTAACGACTATGGCGGACGATTTCAACAATAAATATGAATGATAATACAACAGAGGAAGGACTTTTGGCTCGTGTTTTTCACTTTCTTCTCCATAACTCCAAACCTTTTCCATGAATAGGTTCAAAACTTAATTCGCATAAATTTATAGACTTGGAACTTTGTAAAATCATTTCTATACGTGACAAACCTTTAAGTAATAAAATTAAGTGGACGTAGGCCATGATTTGAGCTTAAACCGTTATAAAAGTTCTTGAGTTTTTTGTTGTTCTGTTCTCGGTTTAGATTATATATTCTCGTTTATGTTAGATCTGGTGTATTTCTTCATTCTTTTAACTCAACATTTTTGGTGCTTTCACTAAGAATGAAATTCTCAAGTGTAGATCTAGCTTCTCAGCATAATAAAAAGACTAATCAGCCAATAAATGCTTTTCCAGGACCTTTGTCCCCTTAAGAGATGGCAACAAAAGCTAAATTGATAGGATGGTGGCTGAGATGAACATAAAGATGCTCGATAGCAAGAATTCCATCTTGGAAAAAATGGAGAAAATCTTTGCTCTGATGTCCCAACAACCAAAAAGGCATAAGAAAAGCCATAGAGATTCGTCATCTTTAATTTCTAAGGAGGAAAGTTCATCTTCATTCGATCAGAACAGTAGAGATGGCAAGCAAAAGATAAAGAGAAAGGCTACTGGAAAATTGAAGAAGTAGAGTGAAGGAGGAGTTGTTCTAGCCATGGCCAACATGGTCGGTATCGACCACATTCATGTCAATACCGACCATAATGACGGTAGAGGCACTGAGCAACTACTTGATGTCGTAAATCTTTCTAGTGGTGAGGATGATACGTAGGATACTGGTAATGGAATAGAACAAAATGTTGGTGCACAAAATGATGGTTTTCAGACGAATGTCATAGAATTGGTTAGATGTAGTGGACGGTCTGGATGAATGGCTCTCCTAAAAACAGGGAGCCCAGACGTCATATTATGAACTGAGAGCATTTACGGGGTCAAACACTCGAGACTCTACCTGATGCTCGCTGTCCAGTTGCCCAAATCAACAAGGAGCACGTCGCTAACATGGTAAAGAGATTACTCGAAAATAATCAACATAAGAGTAACAATGATTTGGAGATTCATTACCTAATAGGAACCCATTCACTAATGATATATTTTTAGAGAAATACCCTAGAAAGTTTGTGATGCTACCGATGTCGTCTTATAATAGGAAGACAAATCCAAGATAACATCTACTGAAGTATGAATGACATATGGATAATGCCTTTACTACTGATGCGGTGAGGTGCAAATGCTTCCTCATATTCTTAGATGTGGTAGCTATGATGTTGTTCACTCAGCTCGCGTCGAGGTCCATATCATCTTTTGACCAGTTAGTAGAGAAGTTTATGTAACAGTTCGGACTCCACACTACTCGACCATGAGATGTGATGTTCTTGTCAAACGTCCATCAGAGTTCCAAAGAGACTTTGAAGGACTTTTTGAAGCGGTATAATACTGCAGTAACTGAAATGAGTAATCCTAAAGAAGACATTGTTTTAATGGTGTTGATTTAGGGAGTTCACTCTGAGACGGATTTTGGTAGATGGCTCAAAAGAAAGAGGCCACCTACCATGGAAGAGTTTAACCGAAAGACATCCCAGTTTCTAACAGCATGACCAATTGGTGGTAGAATATCAAATGATGTTTTTCAGAGTAACATTGCTATTAAGGAGACTGGTAAGAGCATCGGAAATGTTGTGGTAAATATATACGAGGAAAAACCAAGGTGGTGGTAGAAAGAAGTAAGACATCAAGTTGTGCTCGAGGTATATGAGGCCGAGAGGTTACACTCCCTTGAATGATTCCACAGGGAACATTTACCTTGTATGCAAGGTATGGAGAATTATAAGAAGCCGCCTCGAAGGAAGTCAACTGAAGTCGAATGATGCTCGGGAAAGTGTTATCGCTTCCATGAAACTCATAGGCACAATGCCAACAAGTTTCATCATTTAAGGGATGTAATTGAAGATTTGATCTGAAAGTAGAAATTGCAACAGTATGTGATGAATCCACAAGATGGCGGACCGAATGATAGACCCCAAGAGAAGAATGCTCGAATGACCAACCTGGATCCAACGATGAAGGACCATGGTGACCCAGAAGTAGAATCGTTATAAACACCAAATTTAGAGGACCCCATCGAACAAAGAAAAGTTGGAAATGGAGAGTTATGGTAGTTCATTGAAACATATGCATCAGCGGACTTGTTTTTCCATGGAAGATGGAACTCTGATGAAATAACAAAGAACAATAAATGATGACATTGTTTTTTAGGATAGAGATTCCGGTGGGATTGAAGCATCGAAGCTTGATCCCATGGTGATTACGGCTGTTGTCGAGCCAACGATAATGCACTGAGTTTTGATTAATTATGGAAGCTTGATAAATATTTTATTTAAGAAAACCTTTAATCAAATGTAGATCAGTCCAAAGGATTCGAAGTGATGTAAGTCCCACTTCTATTGATCTACCTGAGAGGCAAAGGAACCTAATGGATGTATTAAATTGTCTGTAGAATTGGGCAAGGGAGACTCCAAGATAGTTCAAATATAGAATTTTGTAGTGATTAACAAATTTTCTTCCTATACTGCTTTATTGAGCTGACCAGCCCATACTAGTGCTTGCTCCGTGGTGTTTGATGATGAAGTTCCCCATCGAGAATGGAGTAGGAGCTATCCAAGGAGACCAGGGTACTAGTCGAGAATGTTATGTCGCAGTGCTCAAAGAGGCAAAGTGATATGAAAAGGGAAAGAATGCAAAGAAGTTCTCTGCATGAAAACCCCTGATGCATAGCAACCATCGTCTAAGATCTGGGTCAGGTCCATAGCAAGTTCTATAAATTTATAGACCCCCGAAAAGAGCCAGAAGATGCAAGGGCGACACCGGCGGGGCTAACAATTAACATTATGTTCGATGATAACGATCCCTCTATAATTCTTAAGGTTGGATCTTAGCTCGGCATAAAGATGAAAAAAGACTTGGCAAGGTTTCCACGGGAAAACCTAGAGGTGTTTGCCCCAATGCATTTCGATATATGTGGAATTTCGTCAGAGATAGCATGCCATGCATTAAATGTGGACACAAGATAACCTTCTATAAAATAGAAAAGATGTTGTTTGGGTCTGGAGTGATCTGCTGCACAAAAAGAAGAGGTGGAGGACATGCATTGATAATTCAAACTTGAATAAAGCATGATCAAAAGACTGTTTCCTGTAGTAAAACCTCATAAATCGAATAATAATTAATTAAAAAGAAATTAATATTGAAGACAGAAAATAGAATTTTTACAAACGTCAAAATTTAGCTACAAAACTCGCACTATTGTGTTCGTGGTTATTTTCTGATCAATTTTCAAATATAAAGTTTTACGACATGAGTTCAAATGAAAAAGTTATTAACATTTGAAGGTTTCAGATCAGAAAAAATTATATATGTGTTCAGGAAAAATATCTTATTAATTAATGGAAATTAACGTTAAACGAATACTTAACTTCTAAGCAATATTAACGTTAATTAGATTAGAATAAATCAGTTTAATTAGTAAATAAAGCAAACTAGACTAATAATTAACATATACAGTGACCAGTCGACCCTCTCATTAGGACTGGTCGATCGCTAGCGGTCAACTGGTGGTAAGCTGGCAGTGTGTATTGAACCTTGGCCGAACAGCCTGGATTTAATATAATCTAATCCAATAGGTGGGATTGATTCGAACCCCAATAAATATAGGCAGGACCCTTCATTTTTCTTCTTATTTTTCTAAAGCAACAGCAAAGTTTTGCCATTTTATTTTCTCAACAAAAATCCAAGGATTGTATAAACTACAATTTATATATATAAGTGGTGAATCATAAAAAAATAGAGAAGACAAATAGAGTCAAATCGAATCGCCAAAGCCAAAGGTAACTCCTAAATCTAAATCTAAATCTATATTTAATTCAATTCTTTTCTCGGGTCAATAATTCTGACGAATATGTATATCCTTTTTGAAACAAATTTGGGTAGAAAGGAAGGGAGTCAATTAGGAATAACGAATTTAGATTTGGAAGCTTAGAGGTAAGTGGAAAATTATATTTTTTATATAATACTGGATTTACATCATTGTGAATCTGTTCCTTGTATGCCTAATTGTAAATTTGGAGTTGTAGGCTTAAATATGTATATGTAACAAATTGATAACCTTGCCTACATATTCTTTGAGTTGTTAAACCGGATTAAATATTGTATATGCCTAAACTTGGAAGGTAAAGGTGAAAGTAGTCCCTAAAAGTTATGAATAGTTCATTAATGAGATTTTATGTAAATTCCAGGTTTGTTATATGAAAGTAATATATTATTAAACATGAATTGAAGATTGTTACAAATTGGGTTAGGATTTAAGTAATATTTTACTTTATTAGAATGAAGTATATTGCAATGTAAATTTCTATAAATTATCCAACTCTGTCATTATGTATGAAGGTGTATTGTGGAAATAACAAGGAATATGACCAAAAGAAAGAGATGTACAAAATAGGGTTGTTCATGTATTGTGTACCGCCTAATTCAATAATAACAGAAAAGATAATTCCTAGCAGTTCCAACATAACACAAATCCTCTTTTAAGAAATTTATGGAAAATTACAGTGTTAACATTACCTTTGGGAAGTGTAGTTCTAATGCATTAAAATATAGAAATCCCTAAAGGTAAAACCAAAATATTATAAATAGGAATAATAACAATAATCCCGTTGTTAAGTTAATATACAGGTTTAAAACAAGTTAGCAAATAAACAATAAGCGATGGAAGTACTAACAAGACAACGGAATATGAAATTGGGAAGTTATAACAATCAAAGAAGTATAACTATTTGTCAAATGGAACGGCAGAACATATCTAATTATTTTAATTGGAAGTCAAGTAATAAGAAGTACTTAATCTATTAAACTTGAAATAATCAGTAAATGACATTTAATAATGTTAAAGAAGCAGGAAGTAATTTCATGTAAAAGTGTCTGAATACTAATAATTGAACTTAGGAGGCTTGATAGTTAAATAGCTAGAGCTATATAGCCTCAAGTACACATTTATGATATGTGTGAATTATTAGATCTAGTCAATTATTTAAATTGACTATGAATGACTTATTCATTAGTATGGTTGGAATGTGAGGTCAGTAATGTTGCACAACAGAAGTCTGCACTTTGAAAGGTTACTAGCAGTTGTGTATACATTGTACCGATGTGACATCTCCAACTGTAGGACCCGTGGGAAAATATGTTTGTGTATAGGTGAAGGGAATATACCAAAGTGGCTTCGCATTGGTTTGAAACCTTAAACGGCCAAGTTGGGTCTACTTCAATCCTTATAGGGGTATTAAGTAACAAGTGGGCATTTCCTTGATTACATTAGGCAATCTAAATTCGATGGTGAGCGTTGGCTCGATGCTTTGTCAACAAGTTGGTACTATATATACGAGGGTAGGGCTGTACACCTAGGTCGAGATCATCATCGGTCCTAGAGCAGTCATTAGAAAGAATTGGGTTATGCGTAGATGGACTACACCTCCTACTATTGTAGGTTCTGTATGGGACATGCACCACCTCAAAGTTGTTTGTTAGTTATTTGTAGTTAGGAGGCATGGCTAGATAACACATAAATTAGTCTTTAAAATATGATAGTCCGAGGAGCTGTGTCCTCGATAGTCTTAGGAACCGAGTCCTCAATATACGATAGCCCGAGGAGCCAAGTCTTTAGTACGAAGCAGCTAGATAAGTCTTCAACACAAATTAGAATAGGGCTAATCAGTTGTAATGTTGTTATTAGGCACTAATAGGAGGCTCTTCGGTGTATGCTGGCAATTCGGCCTAGACATAGATGGTGGATACCCGACGTGGTGCAGAGTTACGGATATGCCGGGAATGTATCCTAGTCCATGGGAGAACTGACACACACACGTATATACATAAGTAGTTATTGTATACCTCGAGTAGGTTAAACGTATCATATGCATACACGAAGTCAAAATGACTAAACTTTAAATAATAGACATAACACGTAATGGTAAACAATTGGCATAAACTAGTGTTATGGATAAAGTATGTAATTTATCAGTCACCAGAATGTTGTTCTGGCCCCCTTCTTATTACAACCCATAGGATAAATTTAGAGGGACGTGTACTAGTACAAGGCAGGAACGATGGAAAGACGATTTCCTTATGCATGCTCGACACATACAAGGGCACTAGATACTGGAGGTAGTAGTCTTGGCTAGTAATTATATGTTTTATTATATTTATTTATTCCACTTTGAGTTCTTATCGATAGTCTTTGATATACTTTTGCTTATTACATGATACCAAACACCAACGCTCTAGTGGACTTTGGTTTTTGATTTAGTGAAAATTCGAACCCACTTAGATGTAGGTTGTGACATCTGGTACCAAAGCTTAGGTTAATCGATCAAAGGGATTGAACTATGCTAAATGAATGCGTGTGTGTAGTATATGCTAAACTATGCAAATTCTGACTATAGAAGAAGTTGCAACCATATTACAAAAAGATAGATAAGTCAACTAAAATTTGGTATAACACATAGAGTTAAGAATACACGCTTATCCCGATCACTCTATGTGAGATAAGTCATACTGAAAGGCATTGACCTAAGAAGAGCATGAATGCGACATATAGAAGGATCCCTGAAGCTGGATGGTACTTGACTCTTTTGATGGGCATGAGCTGCCATATGATAGTAGATCCCCGCAGGATTGCTGATTGGTGATGTATATTAGATCTAGATAAATGGAAAGTAAAGAATCTATATATTGTAGATATTTGAAAGTAAGAATTAAATTAGTTCCTGAAGGAGGATGTGTAGAAATCACCCCAAAGCGATAGGTAGATTTTTTATGTATTCTGAGGAAGGTAAGTCAAAAAGTATCCCACATAAAAGAATTAAAAAAAGGGTTTTGAATTTCCTTAAAATTATTTGAAACAATTTAAAATAGATTTATTTAGAAGCCAGAAAAACCCTATTTTGTAAAGTAAGTAAATATTAAAAAAATTCATTATATAAAAATATCTTTTCAGTTAATAGAATTTCTATTGAAAAAATAAAACTGTTTGGACCAAAAATTTCAGTTAAAATGGGTTTTAAAAAAGGCCTTTCCTTCGGAGTAAATAGGAAATTTAGCATATTTATAGCTCAATAATTTTTCTGATTTTGTAGAATTTGTAGTTTTAAATTCTTTTAAGCGGTGGACAATAGGAAGTTTTACTTGTTTGAAACGGGGTAAAGAGGATAAAGAAGCCCAAAAATGAAGAAAGGAAGCATATTCTCGTATAAGGAAAATACTGGAAAAACCCAATGGTTAAAGCAATAGGCAAACGCACTGCGATGATTTAATAAAGAAGACAGTCAATTGAGAGAAAAGCTATATCAAAAGAAGTAAATTAAATAAGAGTGCTTTAGGTAGAAGAAAGTTAAATAGTAGTAACATTATGAAATATATAAATAGAAACAATGTTAAGAATTTACATTAAGATAATATTAGTAATCTAATTAGGAAATTAAATGAAAAAATGGATATTTCCATAAATATGTGCAGTAATTGCACATACCTTTTAGGAGTCCCCCTCATATGCTGTCAGAGTCTCCGCTAAGGTTAAAAGTGGAAATATCATAAGTGATAGGAAATAATAGAATGGAAGTTGTCTTTGTCTACTCCAATTTTTATTAATTAAAGTTATAATAGATATATTAGGAAACTTGTAAAGTGTGTTTTTAAAAAATGGTTTGGTAAAATTAAATTTTTGGAATACAAAACTTAATGAATTATTTGAGTAGAAAACCATACTTTCTAAGAAGTAAAATCTTTGTTGTGATAAAGCTTTACAGGAAAGGACTTTTTTAAATTAAATTTCCAACAATGACTTTTGGAACTTAATAAATAAACTTACTTCATAAATCCTGAAATATAGTTTTGAAGGTTCTAAGTTTATATTTTAGAGATAAAAGTTTTAGGTTAAGTACTTCATGACTGTGAAGTTTATTAATTTTTATAAAGAATAGTGAAATCCAAACCAAATTTGATATGGAGTAGATATGGATGACTATCTTGGTAAGACGGGGTAAATGTTAGGGCTATGCATAAAATAGCCATGAATGCTCGTAGAGTAGCAACAAGTAATCCCCGTAGAATAAGAGGAGTATTGATATAAACCTAGGAAAATTTAGTAAGACATGTATGAAAGCCATAAGAAGAACCCATAAAGGAATGATGAATGGTATCAAAGTACACTTCTACAAGTTTTAGAGTATACTCGCGTGAAAGATTAAGGATAAAGAAAGTAAATGTCAAATTTTGATAATATTATCAAGAGATTGGGCTTAAAAGATAGTAATAGAGGGTAATGAGATGGCAAACACACATAGAGGATGTTGCTAGACTTAAGGTTAAGGAATGCAAGATAGATGGTGGAAAAGTTATTTTTCCAAGTCGTTTTTCCAATGGTCTATTTTAAATGTGCATAGTTTATATTTCTTATCCACTACAGCGTAGGAATGCACAATTTATCCCATAATTAGGTGTAATAATTAAGGTAATGGATGTAACTTATTTATCAGAAGCCAATAGATGAGTTAAGATATGTGGGTTATAGTAGAATGGCATACTAGAGGTGTCAACAGTAATTAAGTAGGAAGTGAAAGGGCCACAACATCATTAATAACAGTTGATGTTGAAGGGAAACTTCCAACTATTACTTCTTAGGCTTTGCGTTGTAAGCATCATTTTCTATGTTGTATAAAACGCATATGATATTATAAGAAATGTTCATTTGAATTGTAGTGTTGGCTTTATAGACTGACCGCTATATAGATGGGAAAACAGTATAAATAAGGAAATCTCATAAAGACATTTTACTAATGCAAAGTAAATTAGGAAATTTATTAGCTACTAAAAGTAAATAATGTTAAGTTCCAAAAGCATTAAAATTTTGGAATGATAGATTTTAGCAAGCGAAGGATGGAGAAAAGTTGTTGCGCAACCACAGGTCATTATCCGTATTAATTGCTAAAATAAAAAGAAAGAGTTTTTAAAAATTTAATATTAATTGCATAATAAGTTAGGAGTGAATCTCGATTGCGTTGGATATGGCTTGATTTGTTTTGAAAAATATTATTTTTTTGAAATTATGTACAAAAATCTTTGATTTTTCTAATATAAAGTATTTTTGTAAAGTTTTGGAAAGTAAAGCTTTATTTTAAAAAAATCAACTATTTCGAAAATTAAATTGAAAACTATTTTGAACGAAAAGAAAAATTTTTGATTTTTGAAATGCCACATGCTCAGCATAGGAAAATTTGACGGGTTACTAAATATGAATTTTTTTCTTTAGTGTTATCCGACATTTTAACTTGGCTATATTGAACTGATTGCACAAGTCAGATTCGACTGCCAGCAAGGCCGATGACTCCAGAGTGATGATTGTGGGGCCTAAAAGTCAAGTACAGATGGTAACATGAAGTCAATGTTGAATGGACTTGATGGATATGCAAGGCAGAGTGTTCGAAATATGAAATATGGTTCAACACCTAGGAGGGATCGGCATAAATTGGCTTCAATAATAGGGATCAGCATGTTTTAGGGTGTGAGAGCATTCCTATCGAAAACAATTAATATCTCAAGATCCACAAGTCCAATGCATATGAAATTTTATGAGCAAGACATGGGGATCCTAGGGAGCCTACCCTAGGGATTGAACCTCAAGGGGATGAAGTTGGAGGGATCGGTATACTTCCCTTGGAAGGGATCGACAGAAAGCAGCATTCGAACTATATTAAAGAAAAGATCAAGCAATAACTAGAGCTCCACTGATCCAATTGGCATGAAATTTGGAGGCCAAGCATGTTCTAGCATGAGGAAGCCACCATAGGGATCGCACCCTAAAATTCAACCAAAGAAGGGATTGGTACCGATCCCTCTTCTTTGGGAATTGGGTCATCGACCCCTCTTGTGGGTCCATATGGTTTTGATGGTCATTCTATCGAGTTTTTAGAGAGATATTTGACCATCTTCATCTATAAATACCGACTTGTTTGTTCATTTTCGGGACTTTATGCTGCTGGTTGCTTTATATTCTTTTGTAACTAAGGATTTTCATCTGATCCCTATTGTACTCAGATTATAAGGTGATTAATAAAGCAATCTATTCAAAGTGGATGTAGGCAAACAACGCCGAACCACTATAAATCATTGTGTGCATGTTATTCTTTCAATTTACCGTTGTTTATTTGTTATTATCCACTGTTTCCATTTTATTCTTCATTTATTTCTCTTCAAAAAGCTTCTATTGGATGTTTGTGTCAATTTTTGGTGCAAACATTTTGCTGCTTTCATTGA
Organism: Allium fistulosum; assembly: GCA_030737815.1. NCBI lineage: Eukaryota > Viridiplantae > Streptophyta > Magnoliopsida > Asparagales > Amaryllidaceae > Allium > Allium fistulosum. Next base: position 950,769,012 of record CM060903.1, read on the forward strand.
GAACATTGATTCTCAACTTATTAGGATCCCTTTGTTGCTACTGGATTGCATAAATCCCCCGAAGGATCCATAGTTATCTTTGGGAAGTTTGCTCATTCTACTCATATTTGCAGAAATCTAAGCAAAGCTACCAACAATGGTGAGGAACACTAGATCTACTTCTCAGAATGTGGAAGGAAACGAGAATGCTAGTATCTAGCAAGGAGGCCCGAGCAGTCAACCAATGGATGTGAGTGCTGAACCAATTAAAGTCCAGAATCCAACTGACTCTATTACAAGAGCTGAATTTCAAAATCTAATGAGAGAGCTAATGGATAACCATCGACAATCAATTGATTCTTACCAATATCAACCTAATGAACCAACTCAGTCAGAAACAGCGAGGAAAAGCTAGGAGGGACCCTACCCCTTACTCGACATCGGAGAGTTCTAGTTCATCGGACAAGTATCACAGGCATAGGCATCGCAGAACAAATGGATATTGCGCAGAAACTTCGGGGCGTCAACACACAGACATCATGGTCTGCTAGGACCAATCGGTGCCGATCCCTCCTCCAGAGGAGGGAACTTACCTATGCACATTGGGGTTCAAACTGGAGCTGTTGCGGCCGATTTGGATGATGGAGTTTAGTTAAATGTTGACCAAATGCTTCCCCGGAATAACGATGAAGTGAATTTACGAGATATACATCGGGAAGATGTTGAACCAAGAAGGCGTGGAACGGCCCAAAGACATCGACCAGACCATTCACGTGAGGTGGAACATGACCACCGCTTGGCTCCAACTATCCAAACAGCGGACTTATCAACTGACCGTCAAACAGTTAGTGAGAGAGAGTCAAGACTTGACCAATGATGACTGGGGAATCTCGAGAAGCCATACCCCGTTCACTGATAATATCATATATGCAGAGTATCCAAGGAGGTTCAACATGCTGTCGATGCCTGCTTACGAGGGAAAAACTGACCCGAGGTAGCACATCATAAGATATAAATGGCTGATGGACTCCGCACGAACAGATGATGCAACCAAGTGTAGATGTTTTCCCATAACTCTCTCCGGAATAGCAACGATGTGGTTTACAAGGTTACCCCCACGGTCGATCTCTAGATTTGATGATTTAGCAACAAGGTTTGTAGAGCAGTTCAGAACGCACGCAACTCGCCCCAAGGATGTAATATCCCTATCCAGTGTGATCCAGGCTCCTGGAAAGTCATTGAATGATTATTTGGAGATATTTCATACAACTGTCACAGAAATCAGTAAACCGAATGACCAAGCAATATTGATGGCCGTAACAAGATGGATTAATCCGGAGTCTGATTTTGGCGATTGGTTAGCTGGCAAGCCACCCGCAACGTTGGAGCGCTTCTATGCAAAGGCAGATCAGTATTTGAGAAAGGAGGAAACCAGATGCTCTAGGAAGAAGAATGTTGTGGGACCAAGTGGAGATGGAGTACAGAGTAATATTGCAGTGAAGCAGTCTGACTAGTTCTGTAAAGGTTCAAGTGAATGTCCAGAACAAACCAAATCAGCAGAAGAAAGGTGGAGATAGGGGCCGAGAACGAAAGAGGGATCCTGGGAGAGGAAAGCCTAGGATTTTGATGTACGATACTTACACGTCCCTAAATAAATCTTTAGAGAATATCTATTTGTCTACTTGCAATACCATGCAGCACAGAAAGCCGCCTTCGAAAGAATCAACGGGGAAGCAGAAACAAACCAGAAAATATTGTTGGTTCCACAAATGCTACAGACATAGCATGAATGAATGCAGGTATCTCCAGCATATTATCGAAAAGCTGATTTGAGAAAGAAAGTTACAGCAGTTTGTAAAAACTCCACAGGATGGCGAGCAGGCACTATAAGAAAAAACCCATTTTACAACATGAATTTTGCAACAGTTGTTAAGATCGTTGTAGGTAAATATGTTATTTACAACATTGGTTATAAAAACGTTGTAAATAACTTCACGTGACAACAAATTTCCAAAAAACGTTGCAGTAAAAATATTTCTACAACATCTAAAAACATAGTTGTGAATAATAGTCTTCAACTACATTTATCCTATATTGTGATAATTTATAATGTTTAATGCATGTTGTCAAAATGTTAAAATTAGCCAATGTTTTTCGAATGTTGTCAAAATATTAAATTTCGATGACTTTCATTAAATTTTGTAAGATTGCACTAACTAACAACATGTTTAAATATTCTAAAGGTGAAGATATCTGGTAACATATGTATAATTTTTCATAAAATCAAAACTATAAAAATATATCAACTATGTAAACACTGATAGGTGTGGCTCGTACTATACTCGTGATGAAATGCATGGGTTTAGTTGTTCTTAGTCGCATGTTAAGAAGATGGATATCTTTAATAATAGTTGTAATAGCTTTGGCGTCACACTTTTTTGGTATCAACGTGAACTACCAAAAATGCCCCTCTATATATTATCAAATCTTATTCATTTAAAAATAGGATCTAATGTTAAACTTCTTTTACGATTTCAAACGCCCCTAAAAGTAGGATCTAACAATTAAACATGCTTTACAAATACAAAACACTTTTAAAAATAGGATCTAAAATTAAACTTCCTTTACAAATTCAAAATAATTCTTTACAAGTATACCAAATCTTAATATCACTTGGAAATATAAAAAAAAAATCATTTTTTGACTGATTCAAACATATACAATTTATAAGGAAAACAATTCACGCGCGAAGCGCGTGCCATAACACTTATACATAAGTTTGGTAGAAAGTAACAGCAAGGATTATTTTTGTTACAATAGCTCAATCAATGAACATGCATGTGCCTTAGGGGTATTTTGGAATATTCGATCGTGACTTTGGTACGTAAGGGCTTCATTTAGTGGCCATGCTCCACGACACACAATAAAGCACGCGTATATGAAGACGTGAGGAGGCGTCTAAACTTCAAAATGGTATCATAATCGATGGTTTGAAGGACCAATATTGTAGTAACTCTTATTTCCAACACATTGTAATTAGGATAATTACTCGGGTTAATAAACTAACCAATGATAATTAACATTATTTAAAGCTAATGACTTAATAGCAAAATTTTGAACATAAATGGATTAAGTCCCAAGATCTATTCTATTATATTTGCATTAGGATTATATCGCATTTGGCTAATAGAAATGACGGTTTAAAATTGGAATAATTCCACATTGCTAATAACTTCGAGAAGCGGTGTTTAAATATGAGTTGGTATATACGTAACATTGTAATTCATTTTATTACAATATAAGTGTGTGCCAACTCATATGAGTGTGCCACATGTTGGATATAGGGAGCTTAGTCTCACAGTTGTTATATAACAAGTGGTATAAGAGCCGAAGTTTGCGAACTGGGCCATGAAGGCAAAACACTTCTCTCATAAAACTCCAAGGGGATACGGGTCTAAGGAGAGATTGTTAGGGTTGTTTCGCACCTGGCAAATAGGAACGACTATTTGAAATTGGAATAGTCCCACATAGTTAAATAACTTGGAGAAGTGGTGTATAAATATGAATTGGTACACACGTAACATTGGGGATTTCTTTTTGTTACAATAAGTGTGTACCAACTCATGTGCTTATGCCACGTGCTGGAGATGGGGAGCTTGGTCCGCCCGTCATTGTATAACAAGAAAAAAAAAACTCAAAGCTCTCTATGTGGACTTTGCGGTTTTCCATTGCCAGCTCCACCTTGATTAAGACAAATTTTCCTCTTCAACGTCACTTTACGAAGTTCTACATTTTCCATCATTTTCGAAGCAATTTGTATACGTTGTTGCTTCCCCGTTTTATGTGTAGAACCTCCCTATTACACTTTCCAACCCTTGCACCTCAACCTCAAGTTAGCTTCATCATCCTTTCATCATACATTTTCGACCTAACCGAACCTATGCCCTTAACATAAAGAACTCCACCATTAGCAGATTTCACCTTAGCGTCTTACTTTTCATAACCAATAAACGCATCCTGTTGATTGCTCTTAACCCGCCTTTTGGCAAGGCCGCGGACCGGCGGTTTTAACTAAATCGACTACTCGTTTTTCGAGACTGAAATACGACGGGTTTAAGTCGACTGGACGGATAGATGATGTAGTGCGCTTGGAAGATGGATATTGGATTGGATGCAGTGGATCTGCATATGCTAGTGGGTCGATGTTGGAGTCTCGAGGGAGTCGGGATGTCGGAGTCTCGAGGGAGTCGGGATGTTGGAGTCTCGAGGGAGTCGGGATGTCGGAGTCTCGAGGGAGTCGGAATGTCGGAGTCTCGAGGGAGTCGGAATGTTAGAGTCTCGAGTGAGTCGGGATGTTGGGGTCTCAAGGGAGTCTCGAGTGAGTCGGAATGTTGGAATCTCGAGGGAGTCGGGATGTTGGAGTCTCGAGGGAGTCGGGATCTTGAATATGAATTTCAAACTGTCATTCAAAAATCAAAATGTAAAATTTAAGTTTTATAATTTAAAATTATAAAATTTAAAATTCAAATTGATTTTCAAATTTTGATATCAAATTCAAATCTTCAATTTTGAGTTTTTTTATTAAATTTCAAATTTGAATTTCAATGTTCAGACTTAAAAATATTTTCAAACTTTCTTCTGTTTTGTATTTAATTTAAATTAATAAAAAATTGCAACAATGACTATACTTTTGAAATTAAGCAACCAAGTCTTACATTTAATTCTTAAATTTCCTTAACCACGGTCAAAACTAAATAAACAAGTCAGCGATCCACGTAATCTTTCATTTCCTACTAAACAACACTATTATTGAATACTAATCGTTAGATATTATCTAGCGGTATACATTAGAAGTCAGAACAAATTAACCCACGAGAGACAGCGACTGGTTCCTCATTTCCATTTTGCTTTCCTCTTCTTCTCTAGATTTTCTTATTCAAACCCTAATCCAGCAACCGACTTTCTAATAATCTCGTTTATTTCGATCCAATTAATTCTTCATCAAATTTTCTACGTCTCATCTCCATCAAGTGTTGGATACATGTGCGGCGTATAGATTTGGGTAGTTTTCTGATCTAACAATGGATAAGTCGGTGGATTTTTTGGCTAAAGGAGCGAGGCGGCTCTGATTTTATTGGTAAATGAGCTGCCATGGAGTTGGACAGAGAAGAATGTTGATAATAATGTTACGAATCAGGTATAATACATGTTTTGAATTAGTTGGACAAAAAAAAGTTAGCCAACGCTGCATTGTCTGTTGAACTCATATGATTTTACCCAGAGCCATTTAGTAAATATACTTCTTCAATATATGATGCGAGTTGTCTAGATATTTAATTTAGTATCATTAACCTTTTACCGATCAAGATGTGTCAGTATTTATCTGAGTAATTATGTCATCAATTGGCTTCTGATGAAACACGACGATATAATGAAATATGACTGTTAACATTGGACAAAAAAATAGGAACTTGACTACTATTGTACTTTGATGCATGAAAATTCGTTCTAAATTCTTGGATTTTATTTATCTACTTGTAAATTCCATAGACTTGTTACTGTTTACAAGAAAATTCAAGATTTATGAAGTAGTTTAATGAGAACAGTAGTTTTAGTCAAAAATAACTTCTAAGAAATAAGTATCACAGTGTAAAATTTGTTTAAACTAGGCATCCGTGACGATGTTACTTGTAAGTTATTTTTGATGAGTGTGTTACTTATTCTATTTTATTCAAATCTAAAGCGCTTTCTCTTTTCGAGTTGTTTCTTGACATAAAATGCTATGCATCCTATAATGTTATTCGATATTTCAATTGCACCAGACAAATTTTTGGTCATCTCTTAATTTTTATTTTGGTATTTTTGGCATAAACTTTCATTTGAGAAAAAAAATACGAAACTCGGATGATGTATGTTGTTTCATATAATTTTAACTGTTGGTGTACAATTCATAGTAAGTATATGGTATTTTCATGCATGACTAGCAACGTTGTGAGCTATGAATTTTTCGCCAATGTGAAGAGTGCTATTAAACTGTACTTCGAACCACTAGAAATGAATCACATGCCTTCTATATATGCTTTAAAATTAGAGATTTAACATGATGTCTATGACAAAGTAGCACAACCTCACCATCAGCACAAGCCTTTTACATATCTTCTCAGTAAGACTAAACACAGTATTCTCATAAGGGATCCTCTTTGCTGCAAGTATTCTTATGTATCCATTTGTCACATGTTTGCCTTAAACTTAACTGAAAGGCCCATCAATTGTCTATGATCTCAAAATTATACGACTGATTGCTAGAATTACTTCATTGCATCGATTAGAATACGATGCAGCAAGAGAAGCAAATGCTAGAATATAATAATTGAAGCATGTTTGGCTTTGCCAACACCAAGTTCCTTAAAAAAATTACAAAAAAAATACAGCTGAAAATTTTTAGCCCAAGTTAATGACTGTACATAACTTTGCATATGATATATGACAAATCTAATTATAATACCAATTGAAAGTTTGATTGTTATTTATTCATCAACATGTATTTGTGAATAACGAATATATTTTATACCTCCACAGGACCAACATTTGGCTGTGAATACGTGCAATTATAAGGAATAATAACACATTGGATCATAAAAAAAAAGAGTACCGAGAAGTGTGAAGATCTATGCTTATGTATTGAGATAAAGCAAGTTGGCTGCCAAAGCACGTCTGACGCTATTGATATCAAAAGTCAAGTCTATACAAGGCTAACTAGTACAATCATGGAGTACAATGGTTTTGTTACTGGTATGGTCACTTATATCTTCATCATTAAGCATTTTTGCAACCTTAATAATCAAAACTTCGATCACAAAGTTTTAAAATAATTTTTTTTTATTATCCTTATTTTACACACTTTTGATTTTATTAAAGTAAGTGAACTAATAACTAATTATGCACACATTATAATATATAAGCACATAGTTTATATGATTGAAGGTCAAAATATGCTATATTTTTTCCTTTCAATGTTTACTTTTTCATGTTATCGTTTTCATTGCCTATGATGAGTTGAATTGTGGAAGCAAATTAAAATAAACACTCTCTTTTTGCATGATCAAACGGTAGGAAATTAGAGCACTGGTACTGATTAGTAGTCTGAATTTAGGTTCTTTGTTGTAAAAAATTATGTCCCATAGTCAACTACCTACATGAACAACACCAACTTGCCAACTTATTCACAGCTCCATCTCTTTTCTTTTCTTAGTGAGCTAGACGTGAAAAAGATTGGGCTGAAAAGCTCATGTAATTTTAATTGACCTGCATACATATTGGCATTTTTAAAATTGGTTGGTAATAAAATATTTTAACATAATATAAATATTAAAAGGCTTTGAAATCAACTATAAGTCAGCCTAGGTTGATCCAGAGCTAGCTAAGCGATTAAATCCCCTAGAATAGGTTCTTACCCTCTTAGGTTAAGTGGAAGATCTTGCTTAGTGCCTAAGTGCTGCAGCCTAGGCTGATTCTTACAACCTTGGTTTATATTACTTAAAATTTTCTAACCAAGTACTAATGAACCCTTCGAGAAAATTAACATGATTAAGTTGAATATTGTAAGAAATGGAGTTTAAGCTGTCAGTGATAAAATCCTCATGTTGTATGAACAACATCCAGGTTATGCACAGCTATGTTAAGAATATGTTACCTTTGTTTATTTCCCGAACAACAATGATATTACATTTATTTCTTTCTCTAAACTTTCTGTGTTCAGAATGAAAAAGGATGAGAGAACATCATCTATGACTGATTATACACTTTATAATTAAGCTCATGATTGTTATCCATTTCAATTACGAATAAATTGATATCCTTTATTCTAGGTTGTAACTACTTTATGCAGAGCTTAGCATTAGGACCGTTAAAACGAAGAACATCGGCTTCATTTTAGGAGACACTGATCTCGACTAGGTATCTGTGCAGTTAAACATGAACTTGCATACAAATGATTCAGTTATTTTCGATAAGTTTGTTGAATTCACTACTTATGCCTTTTAATTGATAAAAAAATTGAAAACAATAAATGATTACATATGTGGATATACAAGCTACTTTATTTTATATTGTTTTATTTTTTTAAAGCATTCAACAATCACAAAGGGCGGACAGTTTAGTAATATGCCTATGGCATATAAATTCCCAAGCCGTCTCAATTGGCATATGTTGAAAACATCAATAAACAACTATGATAAGCATATGTTACCTTTTTTTATTTTCTCGAGCTGCAATTGGTATGAATTAGAATCGTACCTTCATGCTTTCTGTATGTAAAGGAATATAAAGAACTAAAGTAAAATAATTTTATCTGAACTAATTGAACTGTTTGCACTAACACTAATTTTTTTGTACTTTTGTGACATTAGCTTTCGAAATCTGGGAAAGAAAAGATGTTTACATTCCATGTATTTAAATGTCAAAGAAAAATATTATAACCAATCCACAAGTTGGTTCTACACGTCTAAGCAGTTATATCTATGCTCTCCTTTTCCGAAAGTAAAAAATGAAAATTCTCGTAACTCATGTTTTAATCATGATCATCGTGTGTGTAACATGGGTTCAATCTAGCTTATTTTTGATGAAAATTCTTGTAAATAATGCTTTAATCATGATTATCGTGTGTTATATGGGTTTGAGCTAGCTTATTTTTATACTCAATTTTCAAAATTCATAAGTTCACTTTATTTCATTAATATTTCTATGTAGGTAGTTGGAAAAGCAGGATGCAATGATGTTGCAAACATTAAAGCGAAAAATATGTATTTTTACTATTTTTTAATAAATTATGTTCATCGGTCTAGTAGTTTATAGTTTCTATTTGATTGTAGTTTCTGTTTTATTAGCTTTTACTCTTTTAAACGTAAAATATTTGTATTGTCTTTTTCGCTTTTGATTAGTTTAATTGCATATTACATCAATTAGCAATTGATTTCCATCATTGTATTGTCATATTGATAACATATCAAACACTCATATTTCTGCTCCCTTTTTCTTGCTCCAACTTCCCCCTCTATTAATTTTAGATTAAACTTAGAGCAGCTTCGCCTCGATTGGTGGTGCAGCACAAAAGTGGCTTCTCTGGTAGAAAATTAGTTACAAGAAAAAGCTTTCAGTCAGCATCACATCTCATGATTTCTTGTGCTATCAAACCAGTTACTATAGAAAAGCTTGGTGAAATCGTGGAGAAGCACCTGCGCATGATAGTCACTGGGGAGTCAAAATTCTTCGATTTGGGGAGTGATTCACTTGATATGGAATTATTTAGTTTCTCTAACTTCATATTTTTTTCATCCTTTACTGCACTTTTTGCGTAAAATTGCAGTGCTATGTCACTTGACACCTAATTGCAAAGTGAAGCTATGTACGTCATGGTTGAAAAAAAAAGTTTTGTTTTAGATATTTTAAAATGACCGCACGAATAATTATTTTCTTAATTTTGTTGAATTGTTCATCTAGTGTCTTAAGTCTTAACCCTTCACTTACCTTTGATGGTAAGGTATCGAACTTCTAGTTATAAAGACGTGATTGTGTAGCTTCATTGTATAAGTTCATTCGTGAGCATTTTTGTATTTTTGCGACCTCGGTTGATAGATAATGTCTTTATGCTTTACTACTGTTGCAATCTATTGCAGCCTTACTATTTCCTAGCAATAAAAATGTACAGTTTTATTATGTTAGTCATCTTTCTTATAACATGTCATACAGCTAATTTATGTATGTTTGTGTAGGTTGAAATTGTGGTGGGCCCGGAGGAAGCATTTGGCATCATCGTGGAAGAAGATAATGTTTGATGTAATGGTTTATTACCATGTTCATGCAATAATGACATATTTTTATGAAGTAAAATTATTATTGTTGATAATTTTTGTAACAATAGCGAATATATGTATATGTGATAATTTATAGTTCACTGCTTTACTTTTGTTCTTTGTAATACATTGATGATGTTATATTGACAACATATGTAAGTGTTGATGAAAATGCAGTTTATGCCTTTTGTAAGATAATTTCTAAATTATATTTACAATATTTGCAAATCATTATCATGTTAACATACACAAAATGTTGTAAATAATAATATTAATAATGTTTTGCAAACATTGTTAAGTTGAAGTTTACAATGTTTTAAAAATGTAATACAAAGGCAACCAACAACTTTAAAACGTTGTCTAACTATTATATATAATATTTACTTGACGTTGTAAATATTGGTATAACAACTAAAAAGAAATGTAGTCAAATCCATGTATTGCAACACTTAAAGTATATTATATTGACCTTAGTTGCTATTTTACAAATTTCCATGATATTCATAAAGTATGGTAGAAAATACTTTTACAACATTTTTAACAACTTTTTCACAAATATTGTAAAAAAAATCAACCTTTTTACAACTATGGATATGACAACGTAATGGAAAAAGTTGTTAAAGTATTTTAACAATGATATTTATTAGTTGTTATATGGGATTTTTCTTGTAGTGAGGGGACATCCAACCCCAACCAAGGATAAGCACCGCACAGGGCTGAGGAGCCTGCATGGACCGGTGGAAGATTGGTGATCAATATAATAGTTGGAGTACCACATCCGGCTGATAAGAGTTGGTATGAGATGTAGCGCTACGCTAGCGCGATTAAGCATGTGGATTTTGAATATTGTTTAAATATAGAAGATGATGAAAATTCGATAGGGATCGTGCTATATGGAATTATACTAATGCGGAAATAAACTCAGATAATATAGTAAAATAAAACGAGCACACCAGGAATTTTTATACTGGTTCGAACTTCCCGTTCTACGTCCAGTCCTAGACTCCTTCTGGAATTTCACTAACAACAATCCTCACTTAACCCGGAGGAATAGGTTTACAACAACCCTTGAACAGCCGAACAAGGGACCTGAGCAGCAGAACAGGATTTTGCCTCAACAACCGAAGAGGACTTCAATTGCCTGAACAGCAGAACAGGACTTCAACTTATACAGAAGGTATTTGACACAGTGTGTTCTCAATAACACGAATTTGTCTCTTAATAGTACAATCTTCCTATAATCTTCTCCTTCTATGATATATATATAGTGTAATGTGCTTTGAGAATAGTGGAAGATAGAGTGATCAACGATCGGAAAATGTAATCAGTTTGAGTGCAGTTTGAAAATATAGAATAGATAAGAATTCAAGAATATTAAAATTAGATTCGGTGAAACGTTTGTTGAATTCTGTAATCTATTTATAGTGAATAAGGAGTTGCAACTATAGATGAAAAGTTATATTGAAAAGAACAGTTGCAACCATTGATTTTGAAAGAGTTTCTCTTTGGTGAAGAGAAGTGTCTTTTCAAAAAAAAGCAGTTGTAGAAATTCAGCCGTCTGAAAATTAATTTTAGACTTCTGAAATTTAAAGCGTGTAAACCAGAAAGGAAATAGGCTATTTTTGCCTAGATTCAGACGTCTGAAATAACAGAAATAGACGTCTGAATATTGTTAAAAAATTGAATTTTAACTTCAGATTCAGACATCTGAATAGGTGATTTCAGACGTCTGAATTGAGCCTGAAAATGAGTTTTATTCTTTGGCACTGGTGTGTATTTATATATATCTAAAGGAGAGATTTTCACAATATTTTAATTCTAAACAATGACCCAAAACAACATATATGCAGCATGAAGATTATATGAATCTAGTATTGTAGATATTCCTGCAAAAAATATGTTAGTGAATAGTATATAGTTGTTATTGTCAAAATACATAGTAGACATCGTAACGGAGGTCTTAACAGTCTCCTCCTTTTTGACGATGACAACTATATACTAAACTCCCCCTGTCAAAAAAGCATAAATACTATCTTCTCCCCCTTTCTCATTGCAAAAAGATAATCAATAATTTTCATAAGATAGATTAAGGTAGACATTAATTAAAAGATTACAAGATAATAAGGAGTTCAAAACAAATAACAAACAGTATACAAGTGCAGAGAAAAAAACATCAGAATCTAGGACTTGATTAGCTTCCAACTTCATCATCATCATCATTACCACTAATTCTATTTTCTGAACTTGGTGACCATTGAAAAGGAGTGGGGTTGAAAACTTCGGTAGATGAGGAGGTTGAACAACCAATACGTTCCCAAATTTTGTTAAGAAAGCCTCGAATCGAATTAAAACGTTTTTCAGATTTCCGTTCAATTTTTATCATTCGGTTTTGAAGCTTTGCTTGATTTTGGGAAAGTGTTACTAAGGCATTCCTTGAGCTAGAGTCAGGAGAAAGAATCACAATATCATTATCGTCTTCTTCTTCCGATGGAGGAATAGATGGTTGAGTATGAGAATCATGACGACGAGGTTGTGGCCGGTTTTGATCACGGTTGGCAACCCATTCTAGAAAAGAGATATATGCCAAACTTTCCGGGCGTTTTGGCAATCCCATAAGACCTAAGGTTTTAGACCCAAGTTCTTTGATTGAAGAAAATTCGGACTCGGGAAATGGAATGTTGAAATTTTGAAGTATTTTCATAATGTAAGCACCATAGTGGAAAGTCTTATATCGTCTCCGATGATTGACATCCATGAATTCTTCCAAAATTACTTGAGCCCAATTTATAGGTTGACCGGAGTACATAGCATATAGAGCTTGAAAATTTCTTTTATTAACAATCTCATAACTTCCTGTCCTTGGAATAACAGAACGAATTAATACCCTATGAAGAATGCGAGCTTGAGGACGAAGTTGAATAGAAGTGAGTCGATTAATATCATCATTCAAGAATTGATGTGAAACTTCATCTCTATTATTCAAATCTAAAGACACATCAATCTCATCTAAATCAATCTCGGTTGATGGACAACGTAGAATTTCACCAAGCCTTGAAATTGGTAGATATATTTTAACTCCACAAACCAAAGTCCAAATACAATCATTGCGATTGTGAGGAGTATGATGGTCTAGATTCATGTTTGCAAAAAATAATTTTACTAAAAGATGATTAATTTTGATATTGTTGGCATCAAAAGAAACTAGAGACTCTAACCCATTAGCTCTTACAAATTGATGAATACGATAAGCGCTGAATTCCTCGAATTTGATGAAGGCTCCAGGGAAAAAATTAGATCTACTCATTTGAGCAAATCGTCGCCTAGCTTGGTCGTTCCATAGCCACTGATCAATGTTTGGTGTAGATGAAGAAGATGATGGTCTCGATCTTTTTGATTTTGGTGCCATTTGTGTTGTTTGAGAGGAAGGAGTAAAAAAAATGGAGAAGGAATAACTTAAAGGAGAAGATGAAGTAAGAACATAAAGCAAAGGATGGGTTGAATAAAGGGGTTGGTGTCCTGAAATTCGTGTAACATTAATTTGAAATTTGAAAAGATTTCCAGATTTCAGACGTCTGAAACAAAATTTTAGACGTCTGAATATAAGAAAATTGAAACAGAAAGAAAACAGTGTAAATTTGCCTATTTTAAGACGTCTGAATACATAGTTTCAGACGTCTGAAACTGGGGAAAAAAAATATTCTTCTATAACATTCAGACGTCTGAAATAAAGAGTTCAGACGTCTGAAATTTGAATTTTTACAAGAATAGAGATACAAATAATATAACAAAAAGAATCTACAAGAAATTATTTATCCGAGTCACTTGGAGTTTTACATTCTTCTGGTTCGATCTTGGTTATCTCCGTGTATGGTCGCAAGGGAGACCAATATGGTTGACGTTCCCAAGAGTTTTGTGGAACCGAAGGAGTTTGTGGACTCGGCTCCCATGAATTCCATCCAGACGAAGTTATTTGATGAGATGTTGAGGGTTGAACTACATCTTTCTTTGGAGATGTACCACAGAATTTCAAAGCCACTTGTTCAATAAAACTAAGTCATTTGGAATTAACTTTTTGTTCGTATACATCTCTCGTTGCAAATCCAACTGTTCTCTTTGGTAATGATGAATCTCTGATATTTTCTCTTTGGTTGATGGAGAGCCAAAGAAAAGAAACCGTCGAGATTTCTTCTTTTCAGGAGTATAATTAGAACGTTCACGAGAAGGACAAGGTCTATTTTTCTCATGAGGTGTTGGAGTTACCAAAATTTCAAGAGAAGATGTAGAATAAGATGATGGAGAATTGTCAGAGTCAGAAGCCATGGAGAGAAGTAATATAATAAAGTTGAATTCCATTGTAGAGAGAATTTTCTATTAGAAAACAGAAAATAGAAATTTCTTTGATGAATAAGAAGACTAGGATTGAACGATTTAAAATAAGATAGAGAGATTATATATAGTATTTAAAGGAATGGCTGAAACTCTTTAGTTAGTATTATCCATCTGTTAAAAAATAAAACAAAAGGTAAAATAGCAAAAGGATATTAGCCAAACATTTTTAAATAGTATAAAAATTTATCAGAGAATTAAAAAATCATAAATTTTGAAGAGAAACAATACCAAGTTCTCGCCTCAGTTTTACAAAAATATTTTCTAAAAGAGGTTTTGTAAAAATATCAGCCAACTGATTTTCAGAAGAAACAAAATCTAAAATAATTGTTCCTTTTTCAACATTGTCACGAAGAAAATGATGACGAATGTCAATATGTTTTGTTCGTGAATGATTAATAGGATTTTTAGACAAGTTAATAGCACTAGAGTTGTCACAATATATAGTTGAATTTGATAAATTTATATTGAAATCTTTAAGTATTTGTTGCATATAGATTACTTGAGTACAAGCCAAAGCAGCAGAAATGTATTCTGCTTCACATGTAGAAAGAGAAACACAATTTTGTTTCTTACTAAACCAAGATACAAGTGATTTTCCAATAAAATGGCACGTACCACTTGTACTTTTTCGGTCTGTTCGAGAACCACCAAAGTCAGCATCACTATATGAAACTAATTCGAATGGACATTCTTTAGGATAGAATAGACCAAAATCCTTTGTGTTTGTTAGATAACGTAATATACGTTTTACTGCTCTTAAATGTGATTCTTTTGGATTGGCTTGGAATCTAGCACACAAACAGACACTCATCATTATGTCAGGACGACTTGTAGTTAAATATAGTAATGATCCAATCATACTTCGGTATTGTTTCTGATCGACACTTTTGCCACTTTCATCTTTTTCAAGATGTGTTGTTGTACTTATTGGAGTTGGTTTGACAGAAGTATTTTCCATTCCGAAACGTTTGATTAAATTATTACAATATTTTTCTTGATTAATAAATATGCCATTTGGAAGTTGTTTAATTTGTAACCCAAGAAAGTATGTTAACTCTCCCATGTGAGACATTTCAAATTCTTTGGTCATTATTTCAGAGAAATCCTGACACAACTTGTCATTAGTAGAACCAAAAATGATATCATCAACATAAATTTGAACTATTAAAATATCCTTTTTCGAATGTTTTATAAAAAGTGTTTGATCAACTTTTCCAATTTGAAATCCAGAAGAAATTAGATAAGTCTTTAATCTATCATACCAAGCACGCGGTGCTTGTTTTAAACCATAAAGAGCTTTCTTAAGTTTATAAACATGATCAGGAAATTTCTCGTGAATAAATAAGGGAGGTTGTTCAACATACACTTTTTCTTTTATATAACCATTCAAAAAGGCACTTTTAACGTCCATTTGATAAAGTTTGAAATTGTGAAAACATGCATAGGCCATTAAGATTCGTATTGCTTCTAGTCTAGCAACTGGAGCAAACGTTTCTTCATAATCAATTCCTTCATCTTGATTGTATCCTTGTGCAACTAGTCTTGCTTTATTTCTAGTAATGTTACCTTGTTCATCTGCTTTGTTTTTATATACCCATTTTGTTCCAATAACAGTTTGATCACTTGGTCTAGGAACAAGTTCCCAAACTTCATTGCGTTCAAACTGATTTAGTTCCTCTTGCATAGCAACAATCCAATAATCATCTGTGGAAGCTTCTTTGGGATTCTTAGGTTCAATATTTGAGAGGAATGCTACATGGCCCATTTGATTTAGTTGACTTCTAGTTCGAATGTTTGAGTTAATTTCTCCAATAATATTTTGTACAGGATGATCCCGTAATATTTTTGGTGGAGATCTTAATTTAATATTTCTTTTATCAACATTGTTTTCATTGTTTTCAAGATTTGTAGTTTCTATATTTGTGATGTCATTTAGAAAATCTTCATCATCCTTTTTACTTGGTTTTTGTTGAAAATTTTCATTGAAAGAAACATGTAAAGTTTCTTCAACGGTTTTAGATCTTTTATTAAATACGCGATAAGCTTTGCTACGATCTGAATATCCTAGAAAGATTCCTTCATCGGATTTCGCATCGAATTTTCCAAGCTGATCTTTTGTATTTAATATAAAACATTTTGAACCAAAAACTTTGAAATAAGAAATCTTTGGCTTTCTTCCAGTAAATAGTTCATAAGAAGTATTTTTCGTAAGAGGTCGAATAGAAACACGATTCAAAACATAACAAGCAGTTACAACAGCTTCTGCCCAAAAATGTTTTGAAAGAGTGCTTCCATTTAATAAGGTTCGTGCACATTCTTATAAGGTTCTGTTTTTAAGTTCTACAACTCCATTTTGTTGGGGAGTTCTAGGAAACGAAAAATTATGAAAAATTCCTTTCTTTTTACAAAAATGGTCAAAAACTTCATTTTCAAATTCTCCTCCATGATCACTTCTTATATTTTTTATTTTCAACCCTTTTAAATTTTGAATACGTTTGACAAAAACTTTAAAATGCTCAAATGTATCACTTTTGTTTTTCATAAAAATGGTCCAAGTATATCTAGAGAAGTCATCTACTATTACAAACACATATTTATTATGATTTAAGGATTGAACTTGGGTTGGCCCAAATAAATCCATGTGTAGTAATTCAAGGGGATGTAAAGTAGAAATAACTTTTTTAGATTTAAAAGATGATTTAGTTAATTTTCCTAATTGACATGCATCACAGATATGATTGACTTTAAAGTTCATTTTTGGTAATCCTCTGACTAAATCATTTTTAGAAAGTTTGTTAATAGTTTTGAAGTTGTTATGACAGAATCTTTTGTGTCATAACCAAGGATCATTTTCATTAGCTATTAAGCACATATCTTAATTGTGATTGATTTTCATATTCAGAACATAGATATTTCTGTCTCTATTTCCTTCAAAAATAAGGTTTTGATCTTTATCAAATATGCTACACTTATTTTCAGAAAAAGAGATTTTGAAACCTTTGTCACATAACTGGCTGATACTTAAAAGATTATGTTTTAAATTTTTGACAAGTAAAACATTAGAAATAAGAGGTAAATTAGATGTACCGACATTGCTGACGTTGCCTTTTCCAATGATATATCCTTTGGAATTGTCTCCAAAAGTGACAGAACCTCCGTCTGAGTAAGTGATGTTTGATAGCATATTTTTGTCTACAGTCATATGTTTTGAGCAACCGCTGTCAAGTATCCATTTTCCTCTCTTTTTAAGTGGGTCCTGTAAGAAAAACACAAAATTGGTACCCACTTTGTAATAGGGTCCTAAGAGTTAGATCTTAGGAAACCAAACCCAAGTAGGTTCGGTATCCCCTTTAAAAATATCTAATTTTTATGAACTGTTTCCAAAAAGGTATTTATATATTTATTCCTAATCAAACTATTGTTTGTTTTAGGAACCCATATTTTTATGGTTTTAGAATTGTTTTTACTTTTTTGAAAAATATTAGAAATATTTCTTATTTCCTTTTTAGGTGGAGATTTTGATTTCTTAGTGTATCCAAGTCCCTTTTTATTAAGAGTGAATTGAGAATTTTCAATAATATTGGATAGATTTTCTCTACCTTTATTAAAATTAGAAATATTTCTAGTAAGACTATCTAATTTTCTTTTGAGGCAAGCATTATCTAATTCTATCATTTTGATCTTAGATTTTAGTTCATGATTTTCAGAGACAATAGAATCATTCTTTTCTTTTTGAGTTTCAATTTCTTGACTCAATAGAGTAAGTTGAGAGTTATCATTAGAGAAGGTATCTTGAAGCTTTCCAAGTTCTTCTTCTAATATTTTCTTTTCATCGTTTATCATATCTCTCTCAAATTCTGCTTTTCTCTGATTTTCTAGAGCCTTTTTATACTTCCTCTTGATACTTTTTAAGTTATCAAGAAGTTCTGAATTTATTTCAATCATATCATCAAAAGTAAGATCATTTACCTCATTCTCTGTAGCCATAAAACAAACATTTGCTTGTTCTTTCTCACTATCACTGTTGCTTTCTGAAGAAGAAGAGGAAGAATCCGAGTCATCCCATGTTACTGAAAAAGCTTTTCTTTTAGATTTGTCCTTACGATTCTTATTGTGATATGTCTTCTTTTGTTCGGGACAATCCTTTTGCATGTGACCTTTCTTGTGACAGTTGAAGCATTCTAGTATAGATGAAGATGGCTTATTTGAATTGTTGTTGAAGTTGCGTTTCCCGTTGTTTTGATTTCCTTTTCTATACTTCAAAAACATTTTAAAGCTTTTAGCAATAAATGCTAAGTCTTCTTCATTTGAGTTGGATTCTTCTTTCTCTGCATGAAATGCCATATTCTTTTTTATCTTGTGCTTGTACCTTTTTAGCCTGCAAATTCACTTCATAGGACATTAGATTTCCTATCAATTCTTCTGGTTTCATGGTAGAAAGATCATTAGCTTCTTCAATAGCTTAGACTTTTCTTTCCCATTCATCCGTTAGAGAGTTAAGAATTTTTGAAACAATATCAAAATCAGAATACTTTTCACCAAGTCCTAGTAATGAGTGATATATATCTTGAAATCTAGAATACATATCGTTTATCGATTCATCCTGCTTCATTCTAAAATTTTGAAATTGACTTTTGAGCATGGAAATTTTGCTTTGTTTAACTTTGTTAGTTCCTTCATGAGTAACTTTAAGTATTCTCCATATTTCATAAGCTGTTGTGCACATGCTCACACGATTAAACTCATTTCTATCTAAAGCACACAATAACATATTCATAGCTTTGGCATTAGCAGTAGCATATAGTTTTTGTGTGTTTGACCATGTAGAATATTCAGTTGTAGGAATGTTATATTCAGTTTGAGTGATATTCCATGAGTCAAAACCACTTGCTTGCATATAAATACGCATTTGAGTAGCCCAATATTTGTAATTCATACCGTTGAATAGTGGAGGTCGTGCAGTAGATTGACCTTCAGAAAAACTAGTGTTATCAGTGTTGGTGTTGTTTTCCATCTTAGCAAAGTATCAGATAACTTTGTAACGGTTATAAGAAACCTTGCTCTGATACCAAATGAAAATTCGATAGGGATCGTGCTATATGGAATTATACTAATGCGGAAATAAACTCAGATAATATAGTAAAATAAAACGAGCACACCAGGAATTTTTATACTGGTTCGAATTTCCCGTTCTACGTCCAGTCCCAGACTCCTTCTGGAATTTCACTAACAACAATCCTCACTTAACCCGGAGGAATAGGTTTACAACAACCCTTGAACAGCCGAACAAGGGACCTGAGCAGCAGAATAGGATTTTGCCTCAACAACCGAAGAGGACTTCACTTGCCTGAACAGCAGAACAGGACTTCAAGTTATACAGAAGGTATTTGACACAGTGTGTTCTCAATAACACGAATTTGTCTCTTAATAATACAATCTTCCTATAATCTTCTCCTTCTATGATATATATATATATATATAGTGTAATGTGCTTTGAGAATAGTGGAAGATAGAGTGATCAACGATCAGAGAATGTAATCAGTTTGAGTGCAGTTTGAAAATATAGAATAGATAAGAATTCAAGAATATTAAAATTAGATTCGGTGAAAAGTTTGTTGAATTCTGTAATTTATTTATAGTGAATAAGGAGTTGCAACTATAGATGAAAAGTTATATTGAAAAGAACAGTTGCAACCATTGATTTTGAAAGAGTTTCTCTTTGGTAAAGAGAAGTGTCTTTTCAAAAAAAAGCAGTTATAGAAATTCAACCGCCTGAAAATAAATTTCAGACTTCTGAAATTTGAAGCGTGTAAACCAGAAAGGAAATAGGCTATTTTTGCCTAGATTCAGACGTCTGAAATAACAGAAACAGACGTCTGAATATTGTTAAAAAATTGAATTTTAACTTCAGATTCAGACGTTTGAATAGGTCATTTCAGACGTCTGAATTGAGCCTGAAAATGAGTTTTATTCTTTGGCACTGGTGTGTATTTATATATATCTAAGGAGAGATTTTCACAATATTTTAATTATAAACAATGACCCAAAATAACATATATGCAGCATGAAGATTATATGAATCCAGTATTGTAGATATTCCTGCAAAAAATATGTTAGTGAATAGTATATAGTTGTTATTGTCAAAATACATAGTAGACATCGTAACGGAGGTCTTAACAGATGAAGCTCTGGTAAAACAACGACGTACAACTACAGATGATATTGTATTTAGAAACATAGATGCATACAAGGTGAAGGCTCCAACGATCGATCCAATGGTCATTTCAGCCATGATCGGCCCCGCTTTAGTGAGAAGGATATTGCTTGACTGTGGAAGTTCTGTAAATATAATTTCCAAAAAAGCTTACAATCCGATGAGGATGGAAGCCAAGGACTTGAAACCGTCTAAAGCTTGCATTTATGGCTTTAATGGTGCTGCAATTGAAGCTGTTGGTTATGTTAAATTGCCTATAAAGTTGGGAGAAGGTGACCGTAGGAGAGTGCGGATTATGCCTTTTGTTGTTTTGGATGTT
Organism: Allium fistulosum; assembly: GCA_030737815.1. Classification (NCBI taxonomy): domain Eukaryota; kingdom Viridiplantae; phylum Streptophyta; class Magnoliopsida; order Asparagales; family Amaryllidaceae; genus Allium; species Allium fistulosum. The sequence goes on from CM060903.1 coordinate 950,789,764, forward strand.
GACTCTCCATACAACGCTTTTCTGGGCCGACCAGCCCAAGATGAGTTCCAAGTAGCACTTGCCCCAAGGTTCTTAACTCTGAAGTTCCCGACAGATAATGGTGTCGGAGTTGTTCAGGGTGATCAGGCGACTGGACGTGCCTGTTATGTAGCTGAGTTAAGGGATGCTCAACGGAAGGAAAAAGGCAAGGGTATAGATAAGTTAGTCAACATCCAAGCCACTGAAGATTGACAACTACCGCCTAAGCCTTGGCTTGGACACCACAGTCGGCTCTATAGAGTTATAAATTCGAGGGATGACGAGGAGGAGCCCAAAGAGACCAAGGTTGCACCAGCTGAGCTAATGATTGACATCACAGTCAGCCACGACGACCCATCACGGGTCCTAAAGATTGGATCGTAGCTCAGCCCCCCGATGATGAAAGAACTTGTTGGATTTCTCCGAACGAGTCTTGACTTGTTGGCTTGGACTCACCCTGACATGGGTGGGATCTCGCCTACCATTGCGAGCCATGGATTAAATATCAACCCGAGGCATGTCCTGGTAAAATAAAAAAGACGTGGCATGGATCTGGAGAGATCTGCCGCTCTTAAAGAGGAGATGGATAGACTCAAAGACAATGGGTTTATTCATGATGCCCTATACCCTAAGTAGATATCTAATCATGTACTTATGAGAAAAACGAATGGGAAATGGCGAACATGCCTTGATTACTCGGATCTGAACAAGGCATGCCCAAAAGACAGCTTTCCCCTTCCAAGGGTCGACCAACTGGTTGACTCGACCGTGGGACAGGAATTGCTATCTTTCATTGATACGTACTCAGGATATAACCAAATCCTGATGCACATTCCCGATCAAGAGCACCGGCTTCATTACCGATGTTGGATTATATTTCTATATGGTGATGCCATTTGGACTAAAGCATGCAGGAGCAACCTACCAACGCCTAGTTAGCAAAATGTTTAAAGATCAGATTGGAAAAATGATGGAGGTATATGTAGATGATATTCTCGGGAAGTCAAGACAGTCTAGAAACCACAATAGAGACTTGGCAGAAATGTTCGACATCCTCTGACATTATAAAATGAAGATTAATCCTCTGAAATGTTCCTTTGGCGTTGCATTAGGAAAGTTCTTAGGTTCCATTGTTAGTGCCCATAGAATTGAAGCTAATCCTGAGAAAATTCAAGCTATTCGCAATATCCAAGTGCCAAAGGCTATCAAACAGGTACAGAGACTGAATGGGAAGGTCGCTGCCCTAAGCCGATTCATTTCCAGAGATACTGATAAATGCATTCCTTTCTTGACCTGATTAGGAGAGGAAAAAGAAATTTCGAATGGACACAGGATTGTAAAGAAGCATTCCAAGTTTTGGTGAACCATTTAGAGAGACCTCCCATATTATGAAAGCTAGTGGATCATGAGGATTTATATATTTACTTAACCATGGTTGTACATGCTATAAGTGCCATATTGCTTTGTAAGGAGAATCGAATCCAGACACTGGTCTATTATGTTAGCTAGCGATTGACAGGAGCTGAAAGGAACTATCATAAGATAGAGAAACTGGCATATTGTTTGTTGATTCCACCGCGAAAGCTCCGCCCTTACTTCCAGGCACACCCTATCAATGTTTACACCGACCAGCCATTACGACGGGTCCTACAGTGACCCGAGACATCTAGAAGGTTACTCAAGTGGAATATCGAGCTTGGCCAATTCGACATCACATATCTTCCCCGAAGGGCTATCCAGGGTCAAGCACTGGAAGATTTATAGCATATTTTACTACACAGGATGATTACCTGGAGAGCAGTGAAAACCCTACCATACGGTGGAAGTTGTATATAAATGGAGCATCCAATGATCGTTATTCTGGAGCTAGAATTGTGCTTGTAACTCCCGAAGATCAATCAATTTGCTATGCTTTAAAACTTAATTTCCCTGCAACAAAAAATGAAGCCGAGTATGAGGCTCTAATTTCTTGAGTTAAACTCGCCAGAGAACTGGGAATAAAGTCTCTTGAAATCTCTTGCGACTCACAATTGGTAGTATACCAAGTCAAGGGAGATTACCAAGCTAAAGGACAACAGCTTGCTCTATACCTTACTTAAGTCCAAGAGTTGTTAACTGACTTTGAGTACTACAACGTTACGCACATTCCCCAGGATCAAAACAGAGAGGCTAATTCATTGGCAAAGGTTCCTAGCACCAGGGATGCACAGTAGATAGGCTTGGTTCCCGTCGAAGTATTAAATGCCCCGAGTATAAACCTGATGGAAATCGATTGGTTACTAGAGATGGAGCCTGAGAAGGAATCGTGGATGACTCTGATTAAAAACTATTTGCTATGGGGAGTTCTTCCTGAACAAAGGAATGAAAAGCGACAAGTCCTTCGTAAAGCTTCAACATATATCATATAGGAAGGAGTTATGTACAGAAGGGTTTTTTCATTCCCCTTCTCCGGTGTATCACTCATGATGAAATAAAACGAGTCCTAAAGGAAGTTCATGAAGGGGAATGTGGCGATCACACTGGGGTGCAAACTCTAGGAAAGAAAATACTCCGTTACGGGTATTATTGGCCGACTGTAAATTAAGATGCTGCCGATTATGTAAGGCGATGCGACAAATGTCAGATATATGCAAAATTCTCAAGAGCTTTTCCGACTTTACACAAATGGTCGGTCCATGGTCGTTTGCCATATGGGGCATAGATATTATCGGTTCTTTACCGATCTTTAAAGGTGGTGCGAAGTATGCCATCGTCGCAGTTGATTACTTCACCAAATGGGCCGAAGCGGAACCATTAGCTATGATCACAACGGAGAAAGTAATCAACTTCATTGTTCGGAACATCATCTGTCGTTTTGGTCTTCCTCAAACTGTTGTAATAGACAATGGGACTCAATTCGACAGTGCTGGGTTTAAAGCTGTCGTCGGCATCGTATTGAATAAAAATTTACAACAGTCGCTCACCCTCAAGCAAATGGGCAAGTTGAAGCTATGAAAAAAATCATAAAATCCATCCTAAAAAGCGTTTGGAAAAGGTTAGAGGCAAGTGGGTGGATGAACTCCTAACAGCACTGTGAGCTTATAGGACCACCCACAAGTCCATGAATAGCCATACTCCATTCGTCCTCGCTTATAGTTCCGAAGTTGTTATTCCTATTGAGCTCGAAGTTCCTTCCCATCGAGTGACATACTACGATCCCAGAAAAAATAAGGATCTCCACTTGGAATATCTAGACTTCATAGATGAGAAGCGTGAGGAAGCTGATTTGAAGGCAGCTGCACACCGACACCGAGTCGCCCAATACAAAAACACTAAAGTCCGACCTAGAACCTTTGAAATCGGTGATCTTGTCTTAAAACGGGTTTTTCTTGACCCATCGCATATGAATCCAACCTGGGAAGGACCATATGTCATTGAACAGAGGCATGGAGAGGGAACATTCAAGCTAGCAACTGTTGATGGCATCACACTCCCAAGGGAGTGGAATAGCGAGCATTTATGAGGTTATTTCACTTAGTTTATTTCTTTTTCATTTAGTTGTATTTACTTTCAAATTTTTTTTTAGCATTTGATTTTTTGGGCATGTAATAAGAAAAGTTATGTCATTTCCTTCCGTTTGGCAAATAAAGTTTTGAACTTTCTTTATATATGTGTTTACTGTAGCATTACATGTTAGTTTACGAACTGACTGATGTTGATATGTTAGAATTGGTTCTCAAAGTTTGGAACTAACCAATTACACTAGTTCCCGATTGATCTAAACAAGATGAGCGTGGTCTAACCATTCATTTAATAACTCTCGTTCATAACCTAATGGACGGAATACATAACGAGGAATGGATGTGACTTGACCATCCGCTGACCGAATAAATCCCGCCGAGTGACGGGATTGAAATAAATCAAAAGCAACCGTGACACGATCGATTGCTCGCTAAATCAAACCCCGGACCTCGAGGATAAATTGATCAATTAAGACTAGTACGATCCTATTATTCTTTGAACTAACTCTAAGTCCTCGGAGTGTGAACTAGAGTATAAACATAAATCGATTGTGAATCGACCACCCGCAAACTAACTCTAAGTCCCTAGAGTGCGAACTGGAGTATAAACATAAATTGGGTATGAATCAACCACCGCTAACCAAATCTTATCCCCAGACAACTCGCTATTCTATGAACTCTGGTCTGAAACTGACAGAAGGAGTATAAACTCGATAGGGATGGAGCCCAACCATCCACCGTCTAACTCCACCAACCGAGACTGGGGGAAGGAGCATAATCACTCAAACCGTTGAATTCGATAGTGTAATGTTCGGGCTCGAGCCCCATGTTTGGTATGACTCAAGGCTACGACCGCATGGAGGCCTTGGAATAAAGTTGGTGGATTGTTATCCAAATTGACAAGCAACAAATTACAAGTACACTGAATGGAAAGTAATAGCTCAACTACTTAGATAACAATTCACATGAGGGTTCAACAGAAAACAAAAAACTTTTATTCACATAATAAGCTACAAAATTGTGATATGAGTTTATTCACAAAATGGGGGCCGTACACATACAACCACGGCCAACAAAAAGGAAAACAACTATACAAGCTATGTGCAAAAGAGCCAAAACGACGGCTATTTCTTTTGTCTTCTCTCCTTTTTGGATTTTTCAGGAGTGGCTCCACCCAAGCGTCTGCCTATCCTTTTCCTCGATCCTTTATCGCCCTTGGCAAGAGAGCTTTCGAAGTTTGAAGGGAGTTCTCTGGGAATCGACCCACCGGGTGGAATGACTTGTAATGGGACAAGATTTGGATCGTCAATGTCCACGTCGGCGGGATCAGCTTTAGCTTTTTTCTTCAGTGATTCCTCCTTCTCAATGCGCTCTTTTAAGCTGAGCTCATCAATATGCTCATTGGGGAAAGTGACTGTGCTATAGGATCGAGTAATATGGAATATAATAAATAACTAGTGTGGAATAAAAATAAAAGTAAATAGTAAAATGACACCTGAGATTTTTATACTGGTTCGAACTCCCGTTCTACGTCCAGTCCCAGACTCCTTCTGGAATTATAGCTAGCAACCCTCACTTAACATGGATGAATAGGTATTACACTGCCTGAGCAACCGAACGGTACTTGACCGCCTGAGCAACAGAACAGGACTTGACCGTCTGAGCAACCGAACAGGACTTTCTTACAGACTAGATTTAACTTGACTTTGTGTGTTCTGGATAACACGGATTTGTCACTTGTAGTACACCCTTCCAATATATTTTTCCTCAAGATTGATGTGTATAATTGTGTGTGTATGAAGATTAGGAAGATTAATATTGCTTGAAGAATATAGAAGTGAATTAGTAAGCAATGATCGTATGAGAATTTGTGAATAATTAACTCAAGATTGCAAAGCACTGTAGATCAAGAGAGATTAGAAAATTAGGTGATTTGATCAATGATTCTTGAGTCTTTATATAGTGTATGAAGAGTTATGGCTTCTGGTAATAGGTATCTGTTAATAACTAAGAGATGCATCCATCCAGGAAGAAGATAACTCTTGATCAAAAGAACTGTCTATTCAAAAAGTTGACAGTTGCAGTTTTCAGTCGACTGGACATGCTTGGTCAGTCGACTGAATTCAAAACGTGCACAAAAATTTGCACAAACTCGATCGACTGACCTGGTGTGTTCAGTCGACTGGTCAGTGGTTTTAAAAACATTTTTATACAACCTCAGTCGACTGATTGCTGTTATTTCTGTGCAATAAATCTATTTGTGTGCGTATATGAAATATATAAAACGAATGCAAGTTTTATATGAATTTGTGAGTGATGAACCTTGAGGAAAGATTTTAACAAAGCTCTAAACTAGACTCTATATATACTTATTGACTCTAGCTAAGATATATAAAAGACGAACCAATATTTTGAGTTGATAAGTCCTGATGTTGTCATAGTTGTAGATTCGTGAATTATTGTATCTTGTCAGCACTCAAAACCTATGATCCAACAATTGGACCAGTAATTACAACATCAACCAACTCATCAGGCAATGATGGGTCCTCGGCTTTATCATCATCGAGTGCTTTGATAACTTGGGCATCGGGGTCCTAGAGTGTCGGTGGCCGCCAAAATTTGAGCAGATGTCGGTTATTGCTCCACGGCGGCATCATTTTTTTGAGTTTGGATGGGACCTGAAAGACCTGCAGATTCGTGGAAACAAGAAGATAAGCCCATGACTATTAGACATGAAGAGAGAAATCGATCGAAAAGTGGAGAAAAGAGCAGAATACCTGCATCCCATTGACTTTCAGTTGTCGCCGAGGTCACGCTCTCTAGAATAGGGGTCACCACTTTAGATTGATAACCGGGTTTGTCCGTATCGTAGCTTAGATCATGTCCCGTTCGAAAGAAACTAATGCTCTGGCTGCTTGAAAAGAAGAGGGCCCCTTGGGATCAGACTCTAAAGACTCAGCGATATTTTTCCCTTTGTCGGAAGATGTTAGAATATCAAAGTATTGGAGTCTCGCAGCGGCAAGGTCAAGGGGTTCATTTCCATGAAGGATCTCCCGCACTAGTTTGTCTTCATCTAAATCGGCTTCGCTAAGGTCTCTCCTTTTCATTTCAACAATATACTCCCATGCCTCGACGAGGGACTCAAGTTAACCCTCACTAAGAAAGCTCAAGTCGCGATAGATAAGGACTTTAGCATTGTATTCTATGATCAGGTGATCAAACATGTTTGTAATTCCATTTCGATCGGATTATTTGGTACCCTCCACTTGGGCCTCAAGCTGTTCTCTTATCTCATTACGGCATGCTTCCTTCGCGTCTTATTTGAGGACTTCAATCTAAGCAAGTTGCTCATCAAGTTTAATCTTCAAAGTCCGGGTCTCAATAGCTTCTTCACAATATCTCTGCGATTCTTCCTAAGCTTCGATTTTTTCTTCCCTCTCCTTCTTGAAAAGCTCTTCGAGCTCCTCAACCTGGGGTACCAAAATATTTTTCTCCTTTTGTAGAGTATCTTTTCCTAGGTAAGTACACCGCTGCGGTTGGGAGCAGGATCAGGCTCCTTTTTGTGGGCAGCCTCTAGATGACTCACCGCCTCAGATGTTTCCTTGGCACTTTTTTCTACCTCAGTCGGTTTTACCATCAAGTTCGAGATCTCAGTGTTTGGTGTTTGATTATATCTTTGTCGTGGATCGCCTCTAGCTTTAGGTGATCGATTTCATGTTGTCGCTTAATAGACACCTCAGAGATTTTTTCTGCCAAGTGCTGGAATGATTCATGTTGAACAAAAACATCATTAACGCAAGCAAGAGAACTTTCCTAAACATTCACTAGGATTGTACAAATGAAGGGGAGGAACTTAAGCCCGTCAAAACAAATCTTTGAGAAAATGACCTTAAGTTCGGCTAATTTCTCTACTGTGGAAGCTTCAGGAGCAGCGGTCGGAAAAGATGGATTGGAAGCAATGATTGGATGTTTACTCGACCTGCGGTCGTAGGACTGCTTGGAGCTGGATGACTTAGAATATTACTCAGGCGGTACGGCAGCTGGAGGACCATGGAAAGAGGTCTGATCGCTATTACGCACAGGAAGATTAGGTTGCACTTCCTGATGGGATGACCGAGAGTGGGTTTTATGTTTTGAAGCGAGCGATGACTTCTTTCTCGATCGACATCCCTCTCTCTACTCCTACCCGATTCTAAATCACGTTTGGATCGATATTGTGTCGAGGAGCCCCTCAAGCGATCAAAAGCTCAGGATTGAGACATCGAACCTACAAAAAACAAAATACCAGAGTATAAGTGACCATTGCACAAAAGATAGATGGAAATCATGTGGTGAAGTGCACGTGATTGTGAGTGTCCTAGTGTTTCCCTTAACGGACCAGTTGCTGCAGCCTTGCTTATGGGAGTTTTCTCTCCTTTGCCAATAGGAAGAATGTCGTCATCACTTCTAGTGGAAGAATTGAGCCCAACGGTGTTGATATTAGGGAAGTTCTAAGTCATGATGTTATCGGGGATTTGAAGATTTGAAAACCCTTTCATCGAACTTTCTAAATGTTGGGAAGATGACTCTTCATCGACAGAAGTTGATAATGAACTCCGAATCCTTAACAGTTTTTCTCCTACGAAGCTTATATGCAAGTTTCATTCTTCTCTTAACTAGCGGGTGAGGTTGTGTGCCTTGTGATGGTCCGACCACAGGCGCCTTGCCTGGGTTTGCATCAGCGTCGTCGGGCTCATTGGTCCGAGCACCCCTAATTTTGCCTTCTTCGACGTCATCCTGAGTCCCCTCGACTAAGGGCACAACAGGGTTGTTGATTCCCCTTCTTGTTCTACAGTGTTTCTTGGTAATGCAGCTCTTCCAGGAAGCCCAATGCTATAGCCTTTTTGGAGTAGCCCAAATAAAGATAACAACTCGTCGGTTACGAGGAGTCTGATGTCCATGTCTTCGATAGGGGTAGCATGAATTGCGGAGATCACTCTTGTAAAACTATTTCCCCCTGGACGTGGGCGAACACCTGTAGATATTCAGAATGTTAGTTGATCCAGAATATAACTCGGATTAGAGAATTTGAAAATAAAGCGAAGACAACACTTATGTCCTTCCAACCATCGCCTTGCAAAGCCAGGCGGACATCGAACGTAGAACCATTCGTGTTTGAAAATGGTAAGTTTGTTCCAAGCACCCATAAAGACTTAACAGTTGGGTAAAGGCTCGAGGAAAACATAGGAAGGACTTCCTGACCATCATTTAAAGTTATAAATGAACCTTATGTCCTCAGGAGTTAGCAAGCGGAACAGAACGCTCATGAATAGTAAAAAGTTCCATGGAGAAAGATGTAGATGTTAGGGTGAATCTGGGTGGGAGCTATTCCAACATATCTTAACATTTACCGAATAAAAGAATTGAAAGGCGGCACGCATCCGGCCCAGCACATGAATTTGTTATATGTTGTGTACCCTCTATGGCAAGTGAGCCTTGTCATTTATCAAAGGAGCCAGGACGTCTTCGAATGGAATTCCATGTCTAGAACATAGTCTGCGAAGGGCGACCTCACCAATATTGGAGGCTTGAGAATCTGTCGGGCAATCTAAAAGTATAGCGCCTTCTACAGCATCAGGCACAAGACTTACATCTTTCGCTGGGAGGATGGGAACATCAGAAAAAAGGTTGGTTGATGGGCCAGAAACTTCTGTTTGTTCAGTTTGATGACCAGGGGAAAGCCTGCCAGATATGGTTGTGGAACTCAACTCAGCTTCAGGATTGCTATGTTGCAAAGTTGGTCCAGTAAACATTGTAGCTAGGCACTCTAAACATCTAAAGTCCATGTCAACTATACTCAGTAGATAATCGAGATTAGAAAAGTTTACCTGTCCCCCCGTGCTAAGTGCGAGCTAGTGTGGTGTATTGTGGTGTATTACATAAATAAGCAGCTTAAAATAAGAAAGAAAAGTGAAATGACGAGGCTTTGGATTCCGACCAGAGTGACTGTCATTGCTGACCGCCTCAACTGGCGAAGAGATTGATCGGTTGTGTAAGCTTTAGGGTCAACTATCGGGCATATCAAAGGGTGAAATCCGTTATTCAAGTCCATATGTTGTGTTTTAGTTCATATTCTAAGTCCCAAAGATTTGACTGTTCAATCTCAAGTTCAATAGTGAATATGCAAGTCCTGTTGTTCATTGTTGTCGTATGTTCAAGTTCATTGAGATGGAAATGTTTTTGGTTGCTCAAAGCTTTCGAGTTTAATTCAAAATCCGAGAATTAGCCAAGTACATAAATGCCGACCCAAATCTATCGATCCCTATCCCAAAGGAATGGTACTAATCCCTCTCTTCAAACAAATAATGCCGAATCCCTTTCCTTTAACAAAATGTGCCGATCCCTTCACATTATCCAACTCCATCGATCCCCTCTCCCACTTAGCCGATCCTACTGACCCCTCTACTTTGTTATTTGTAACCTCTCACTAAACTTCCACTACTTATCTCTCCTATTCAACCAAACGACCAAACCCTCATCCGCCCAACATACTATCCTTCAACTCACTCGATCGAACCCTTTGACATAAACTTCCTCCTTTCTCCTCCTTTTTTGCTCTGCCAAACCCCTCAATACCCAACATTTCATCTCCTCCAAACAACTCTGGCCATTGTTCCATCACTGCCTCGAACTCCATCCTAATCGCCGATGGCATGGAACCAATTATCTCATCATGAAATCAAGAGATAAGGACTAGAAAACTTACCTACGCATATATATGTGTTAGAGGAATTGGCGAATGACTCAGAGATGATTGAGATGGAAAGCAAGGGGAAGTCGATTTGTAAGACCAATTGAAACACAGGAAGATTTTGTTTTGAAGCTAAGTAAAGAAAGGAATGAGGGTTCGGTTTCGACAGAGGAACGAGAGGATTTGGTAATGTGAAGGATGGTAGGAAAATAAAGCAAGTAAGGATGGAAAGGGGGAATGTTAGTTTATATATGGTGAACTAGGGGATCGGCTTATGTTTTCAACACGAAACTGGACAGAAGGGATCGGCATGAATGGTACTGATCCCTATGACCATGTCAATAAGAAAGAAGAAAGAGAGGAGGGATCGGCATGAAAGGTATTACCTTATGTATGGGATGAGGGTTCGGCCCAAGGTTCCTATTTGAAGCATGGGGAGAAGGGATCGGCATGAAAGGTACCTATCCCTGCAAACGTAAAGAAAGAGGGAGGGATCGGCTAACATTATGCTGATCTCTGTAAACATAAGGAATGGAAAAGAGGGATCGGCTAAGCATATGCCGATCCCTATAAACAATCAAAAAAATAAGGGATCGACTATGAGCATGTATGCAAACCAGCATGAGCATCGGTTAAAAGCACGTACATACAAAAGGAAATGAAAATTGGCGACGACCTGTGAACGTATGAACATGCCCGGGAGCCAACAACAAAGAACGTGTATGAACATGCACGTGCATGACCCAAAAGTTCAATTTTTGAAATCGATAGAAATTGAAATCAAACCTGAAGCCTTCAAGTTCGAGGCTGGACCAGATAACCAAATCTTATTAGTCTTATGGAACTGGACTTATATATATCAACTGATGGAGTATAACCCTGGATTTATACTATTGGAAATCGACCAAGCATCATGACGACCAATGAGAAATACAGCACCTTGGAAAATAATTCGACAGATGGCCATCAACTATTCCGAAAACTGGATAGATTTCTTTTCGACGACTCTACCTTACTTTGATTCAAAGTATGTCATGTTCATCACAAGACGTACTTTGGGGGGGCAAGTGTTATCCAGCATTTTAGCCCGACTATATTGAACTGATTGCAAAAGTCGGATTCGACTGCCATCAAGCCCGATGACTCTAGAGTGATGATTGTGGGCCCTAGAAGTCAAGTATAGATGGTAACATGAAGTCAATGTTGAATGGACTTGATGGATATGCAAGGCTGAGTGTTCGAAATATGAAATATGGTTCGACACCTAGGAGGGATCGTCATAAATTGGCTTCAATAATAGGGATCAACATGTTTTAGGTGTGAGTGCATTCCTATAAAAAACAATTAATATCTCAATATCTACAAGTTCAATGCATATGAAATTTTGTGAGCAAGACATGGGGATCCTACAGAGCCTACCCTAGGGATCGCACCTTAAGAGGATAAAGTTGGAGGGATCGGTATACTTCCCTTGGAAGGGATTTGCAGAAAGCAGTATGCAAACCATATTAAAGAAAAGATCAAGCAATAACTCGAGCTCCACCGATCCAATTGGCATGAAATTTGAAGGCTAAGCATATTTTAGCATGAGGAAGCCACGATAGGGATCGCATGCCAAAATTCAACCAAAGAAGGGATCGGTACCAATCCCCCTTCTTTGGGAATTGGGCCATGCAACCCCACTTGTGGGCCTATATGGTTTTGAGGGTTTTTCTGCTGATTTTTCAGAGAGATATTTGGCCATCTTCATCTATAAATACCGGCTTGGTTGTTCATTTTCGGGACTTTATGCTGTTGGTTGCTTTATATTCTTTTGTAACTAAGAATTTTCATCTGATCCCTATTGTACTCATATTATAAAGTGATTAATAAAGCAATCTATTTAAAGTGGACGTATGCCAACAATGCCAAACCACTATAAATCGTTGTGTGCGTGTTATTCTTTCAATTTAATATTGTTTATTTGTTATTATCCACTATTTCCACTTTATTCTTGATTTATTTCTCTTCAAAAGCTTATATTTGGTGTTTGTGCTAATTTTTGGCGCAGACATTTAGCATAAGTGATGGTTTGTAAAATATAGTTCATGATACGGGAAAAAGCTATTTTAGCTCTGGAATTTCTTTTTCAATACATTGTTAATAGAGGAACAAAACTTGCTTTGAAATATTTCTATTTTAAAATTTAAAAATAAATTTTCTTATGTGGATTGTACTTGAAAAAGTTGGAAAAGAATCGAGGGCATAAGAGAAGGTTCCAAGGTATAGTGGAATGGGTACACAAGGGAATGATGGAAATATGGAATTCTCCATCTAAATTCTTTTTCCAGCATAAGAGTATAGATTTTGGAAAAATTGGATTTTCAAAATTTTGGATGTTAGAAAATTGTGTGTTAGGTATTGAATGGTAGGGATTGGATACAAAATTTGATTTAACCATACTTCTATTCATAGAGTATGGGATAATTTGTCGTAAAGACAAAGATTTTGATTTTCAAAACTTGCATACATATAGAACAACCGGTATATATAGGTTGTTTGCACAATATTTTCATTTTTTTAAAAGAATGTATTCATATAGAATGTGCCAATTTATTACTATTCTGCATCCATATTATATGTGTTGTGATACACCATGTACTCATACACGATTGGCTGCAAAATTAGATGCACACTAATTGGTTGGGTAGCTTGGAATGGTTGTGTGCTATATTTTATAATTCAGTCCTTGAGGAATTTCGAATGTAACACCCCATAAATTGAATGATAATTAATTAAAAAGAAATTAATAAATAATTATTAAATCCCAAAAATATAATTTTTAAAAATGTTAGAATTTGGCTATGAAACTTACACTGTTGTGTTCGTGGCGATTTTCTATCAATTTTCACATATAATGTAATTGGAGTTCAAATAAAAAAGTTATTAACATTTGAAGATTTCAGATCGTAAATAATTATATGTGTTAAGGAAATAAATCTTATTAATTAACGTTAAACGAATATTTAATGTCTTAGAAACGTTAACGTAAGCGGATTAGAATAAATTAATTTAATTTGTAAACAAAGTGAACGAGAATCAACAATTAACATATACAGCGACTGGTCGACCCTTCCATAAGGACCGGTCGACCAGTGTGGGTATAGTGGTCGACCGGAGGTAAGCTGGTGGCATGTATTGAACATAGGTTGAGCTACCCGGATTTAATGTAATCTAATCCAATGACAAGGATTGATTCAGACCCATTTAAATACAGGCCCAACCCCTCGCTTTTCTTCTCATATTTTCTACAGCAACGATGAAGCATGATATTTTTTTTCTCCATAAAAATCTTGAAATCGTATAAACTATAATTATATATATACATATATATATAAGTGGAGAATTGTATAAAATAGTATAGAAGAAGAATAGGATCGATTTGAATCACCAAAGCCAAAGGTAAATCGTAAATCTAAATTCAAATCTATATTTAATTCAAATCTCTTCTCGGATCTATAATTTCGATAAATATGTTTATCCTTTTTTATACGTTTTGGTGGAAATGAAGGGAGTCAATCAGGAATAACTGACTTAGATCTGGAGATTTGAAAGCTTAGAGGTAACTAGGAAATTATATATTTTTATATAATATTGGATTTATATCATTGTGAATGTGTTCCTTGTATGCCTGATTGTAAATTTTTGAGTTGTAGGCTCTAATATGTATATGTAATAAATCGATAACCATGCTTACATATTCTGTGAATTGTTAAACCTGATTAAATATCGTATACCTAAATTTGGAAGGTAAAGGTGAAAGTAGTCCCTAAAAGTTATGAATAATTCAGTAATGAGATTCTATGTAAATTCCAGGTTTGTTATTTGAATGTTATATGTTATTAAACTTGAATTGAAGATTGTTATGAATTGGATTGGAATTTAAGTAATATTTTAGTTGATTGGAACGTAGTATGTTGCAATGTGAATTTTTGTAAATTATCTAACTCTAAATTGTGTATGAAGGTGTATTGTTGAAATAACAAGGAATATGACCAAAAGAAAGAGATGCAAAATAGGGATGTTACCGTATTTTTACCGTCTATTTCGATAATAACAAAAAAGATGATTCCTTGCAATTCCAACATAACACAAACCCTCTTTTAGGAAATTTATGGAAAATTACGGTGTTAACATTACCTTTGGGAAGATGTAGTTCTAACGCATTAAAATATAGAAATCCTTAAAGGTAAAACCAAAATATTATAAATAGAAATAACAAGAATAATCCCATTGTTAATTTAATATATTGGTTTAAAAGCAAGTTATCAAATAAACAATAAGCGATGGAAGTAGTAACAACACAACAGAATAAGAAATTGGGAAGTTATAACAATCAAAGAAGTATATCTATTAGTTAAAAAGGAACAGTAGGACATATCTAATTATACTAATTGGAAGTTAAGCGATAAGAAGTACGTAATCTATTAAATTAGAAATAAGCAGTAAATGACATTTAATGGTATTAAAGAAGCAAGAAGTAAGTTCATGTAAAAGTGTCTGAATACCAACAATTGAACTTAGGAGGCATGGTAATTAAACAGCTAAAACTATATGGCCTCAAGTATATGTTTATGACAGGTGTGAATTATTAGATCTGGCTAATATTTAAGTAAATTATGAATGACTTAGTCATTAGTATGAGTTGGAATGCGAGGTCAGTAATGTTGCTCAACAGAAGTCTGTCCCTTCCCCCGAAATGGGCTACCGGCAGTTGTGTATACATTGTACTGATGTGGAACATCTCCAACTATAGGACCCATGGTAATATACGTTCATGTATATGTGAAGGGGATATACCAAGTTGGGTTCACCTCGGTTTGAAGTCTTTAATGGCCAAGTTAGGTCTACTTCAATCATTATAGGGGGTACTAAATAACAAGTGGGCATTTCCTTGATTGCATAGAAAATCTAAATGGGATGATGAGCATAGGCTTGGTGCTATATCAGTAAGTTGGTACCATATATATGAGGAGTAGGGCTATACACATAGGTCGAGGTCGTCATCGGTCTGGAGCTGTCATTCGAAAGACTTGGGTTTTTCCTAGATGGACTACACCTCCTACTAGTGTAGGTTTCGTATGGGACATGCACCACCTCAATGTTGTTAGTTAGTTTATTTATTGTTAGGAGGCATGGCTAGATAACCCATAGATGAATCTTTAAGGTACGATAGTCCAAGAGGTTGAGTCCTCAATAGTTCGAGGAACTGAGTCCTTAACATACAATAGTCTGAGGAGCCGAGTCGTCGATATGAAGCAGCTAGATAACTCTTTGAGATGAATTAGAATACAACTAATCAATTGTATTACTGTTATTAGCCACTAATGGAAGGTTCCTCGGTGTATGCTGGTAATTCGTCCTATACACATGGTGGATATCAGGGGCAGTGTAGAATTACGGATGCGCAGGGAGTGTATCCTGGTTCATGGGAGGACTATGATACTTATATATATATATATATGTATATATACATATGTAATTATTGTATACCTCAAGTAGGTTGGACGTATCGTACGCGTAAACAAAGTCAAACTGACTAAGCTATAAATAATAGACATAACATATGATGGTAAACAATCGACATAAACTAGTGTTATGGATAAAGTATGAAATTTATCAGTCACCAAAACATTGTTCTGACACCCTCCTTATTACAACTCATAGAATAGATTTAGAGCGACGGGTACTGGTACAAAGCGGAAATGATGGAAGGATGGATTTCCTTATGCATGCTCGACAATGATATGGGCAGTAGATACTAGAGGTATCAGTCTTGGTCGATAATTATATGTTTTATTATATTTGTTTATTCCACTATGAGTTCTTATCGATAATCACTGATATACTTTTTTATTATAGGATACCAAACACCAACGATTCGTCCTCTAGTGGACTTGGGTTTTCGATTTAGCAAAAGTTCGAGTTCACTAAGGTGTGGATTGTTACACCTATCATCAAAGATTGATCAACTTGTGGACTCAATGGATGGACATGAACTACTACCCTTTATGGATGTGTACTTTGGCTACAACCAAATAGCAATGCACATTCTAGATCAGGAGCATATGAGTTTCATCACAGATTCGGGGTAGTATTATTACCGAGTGACGTCGTTCGATTTGAAGAACGCAAGAGCTACTTACCAGCAATTGGTAAATACGATGTTCGGTGATCAAATCGGATGCACAATGGAGATTTATATGGATGATATGCTTGTGAAGTCACAATGATTAATGAATAACATGGATGACCTCTTGAAGATGTTCGATGTGCTTCAAAAGTACAGAATGAAGCTTAATCCATTGAAATGTTCTTTTAAATTCGCATTGGGCATGTTTTTGAGTTTCATTGTAAACTCGATGGGCATTAAAGCTAACCCGGAGTAGATCAAAGCATTGAAAGAAGTTACTTTCCCGAGCATAAGGAGGGAGATGCAGAGCTTGAACGTGAAAGTCGCCGCTTTGAGTTGATTTCTTGAAAGCGACAAACAATTACATATCGTATTTTGATGCCCTCAAGAAAGAAAAGGAAATTTTGTCTGGATGAAAGAATGTCAGGATGCTTTCCAAGCCGTATTGGAGCATATTTGAGTTCACTAGTTTATCAGAGCGATTGGAAGGAAAAGACCTATTCGTTTACTTTGCAGTATTTGCTCACGCACTGAGTGCGGCCTTGGTATATGAGTAGTCTAGAATCCAAAGGCATGTATATTATATCAGCAAGCAGTTCACCATAGCAGAAAAAATTATTGAAAGCTAGAGAAGCTGGTGTACTACTGTTTGATTACATTAAGGAAGTTGCGGCCATACTTTCAGGATCACTCGATAAAAGTATGAACTGATAAGCCCCTGAAACAAGTACTACATTGACCTAGGACTTCAGGAAGGTTGTTGAAGTGGAATATTAAGCTGAGCCAATATGATATAACACACCATCCTAGGAGGGCGATATGAGGATAGACATTGGCTAATTTCATTGTTGGATTTACTGCTCGGGATAAAGAAGTGGAAGAAAATATGGCCTAACTATTCCAGTGGAAGTTGTATGTAGATAGAGCTTCCAACGAACGTAGTCTCGGGACAAGAGTGATTCTTGAAACCCCGAAAGGACAAAAGATATGATACACTTTGAAGTTAGAGTTCCTGGCGATAAACAACGAAGCCGAATACGAAGCTTTGATTGGGGGACTCAAGCTAGCAAAAAATAGGGAGTCAAGACACTTCATAAATTTAGCAACTCTCATTTTGGTGATCTATCAAATCAAGAAGGAATTTCAGGCTAAGGGAATAAAAATTGCCCCTTACTTAATGAAAGTACTGAAATTACTCAATGACATTGAACAATATATGATAGCGCACATTCCTAGAAAGAAGAATATGAAACCTAATTCAATTTCTAAAGTGGCTAGCTATGGGATGCACAATTAATAGGATTCATTCCAGTAGAGGTTTTATCGGCTCCAAGCATTGACCAGATGAATGCCCATTAGATCATGGAGGCCCAGGAAGAAAAGAAGTCATGAACAACTCTAATAAAAGGGTATTTGTCGAAGGGATTGAAACTCTCCCGAATGGAAGGAATGAATGGCGAAAACACTTGCGTAAATTGCCATGATTTATTATGCAAGAAGGATTGTTGTATAAAAGAAGGTTCTCAACCCGTTGCTATAGTGTGCCACCAAAGAGGAAGCTAGGAAAATCCTTTCAAATGTACACGAAGGAAGCTATGGTGATCACAGTAGGGGACATGCTTTGGCAAAGAAGGTTCTTTTCTATTGATACATTTGGCTAACGATTAACCGAGATGCGGCTGATTACACCAAATGATGTGATAGATGGCAAAGGTTTGCAAATATACCGAGAGCCCCATCTACAGAGCTTATTCAAATGGTCAGGCCATGGCCATATGCAGTTTGGGGATTTGATATAACTGGTGTGCTATCGATGTCAAAGGGCAGAGCAAAATATGCTATTGTAGCCGTGGACTACTTTATAAAGTGGATGGAAGCAAAACCGCTAGCCACGATTACTATGAAGAAAGTGATCAACTTTATGGTAAAGAATATCTTATACAGCTATGGACTCCTATAAAAAATCGTTACTGATAATAGGACTTTGGTCAAGAGCGCAAATTCAAAGACTTTTGTAGTTGGTACTGAATCGAAAAATGCTTTTCGATAGTAGCACCTCCATAAGTGAATGGACAGGTCGAAACAATGAATAAGATCATCAAATCTATCCTATAGAAAACATTGGAGAGAGCCATGGGCAACTGGGAATATGAGTTACCACTAGCATTATTGGCTTATAGGATGACCCACTAGTTCAAGATTTGGCATACTCCATTCACTTTGGCCTATGAAGTAAAGGCCATGATTTCGATTGAATTGGAAGTACCTTCTCACCAAAGAATGCATTATGATCCCAAGATGAACGAGGAACTCTTGCTTTAGTCTCTCGACTTAGTTAATGAAACATGGGAAGAGGCTAAAGTAAGGGTGCTCCTCACTAGAAAAGAGTAGCAAGGCATTTCAATGCCAAGATCAAGAACCGTACCATTGATGTAGGAGATCTTATTTTGAAATGGGTCCTTCCTAGTACGAGAGAACTTGGTATGAATTGGGAAGGTCCATATGCAATTGAGTAGAAGCTTGAAAATGGAACTTTCAAGCTATTGAATGTTGATGGGATCTCGATTCCGCGGGCATAGAATAGCGAACATCTACAGTGCTTTTTCACTTAGATTTATTTATTTTTTGCAAATAAGACATCCTAGTTGATGCGATGAGATGTAATAAGGCAGAATTTGTTATTGTTTTATTTACAAATAAAGTAGGCTTTTGGAATCAATGGAACCGTATTTTTAAAAGTTCGACATTACGCCGCATGATCAAGGAAAAATCAAACATTATGTGTTTTGGAAAACCTGATATCTAGGTACCCAAAGAAAGATACCGATTAACTTCTTCAATCCATAATCGGGTCAAAGGAGTATAATCGTACTAGGGTAAATCAGATGTTATTCCCTTACACATCTAATCTATGACTAATGCCAAGTGATAGGAAAGTTGAAGATTGATGCCCAGAGATAAACATCAGAGACATCATATCCTAAAGATATGGACTGGTTTATAATTAAATCTTTTGTAGGTACAACCATTCTTACGGCCCAGCGATACACACCCAGTCGAAGATAAGCAAAGATGGTCAATGAATATTTTAGAGATAGCCGAGATTGAAGATGGATGTCCGAAGACAAACATCCAAACTTCGTTTCTTAGAGATAGGAGGCGAAGTGAAGCTAGATGCGTTCATGACTACAACTTTGTTTACGGTCAAATGGAAAGCCCGAAAATAAACATGGTTGGCCAAATGAATATGGTATTGTTTAGCCAAGAAAGAAAATATGGTGGCAAAGATAAACGGAACTAAGTAATAAAATAATACTGAGTAATTGCAGAAATTTATTTATTTGTATAGAGTTGTAGTAATTAATTGTGTTCCATCGACACATGCATGTATAATATAAGTGTAACTAAATTACGGATGGTTATATTATATATGTAGGCAGATACATAGGCAAGTAAAACAAAAGAAGCAAAAATGTAAATATAGAAAAGATCAAAAAGAAACAATCTTTTTTACACAAATTTTTTACACAAGGATTACACGGGGAGTTCCGCTACAAAGACTACTTATATGCATGAAATGCAAAAAAGACCAAAATACAGGAAAGACAAAATGCAAAAATGTCTTTAAAAATTGGGGCGACCACCTATATCTCTCTCCCTTGTTTGATGCTCCTAGTAGCTAGTTCTGCATGGCGTCTCTATGTGATAGCCTTTGATTCCTCTTTCCTCTCTTCTCTATAGAACTTTCTTCAAACCGAAAGACTTCTTTAGTCATCCAGTTGATAGGATCTTCAGCTTTCTAGAGGTGTAACTAGAGGTCTTTGAGGCATCAGCACCATGACATTAAGGAGGATTGATTTTCAGAGGGTGGACCTTAAAAGTAGGGGTGAACTTGCCAGAACTAGTTGGTGGCTTGTTAATTCATGGCTCTTATTTGATCTTTATCTTGTCGAAGTCGTGTTTAAACATCTCCGCCTTTGAGATAGAATTTGGTTCCTTTGTACTCATGATTTTCGCCTCCTCTTCTTTGGATTGATCAATGTCTTCCAACCCTCCCAATCCCTCTATCTTTTTGGAATCTGTGTCATGACCAGAATAGTAGGGAGGAATTGGAGCAACAATTATAGTAACAGAGGTAGACATCGTTGTTATAGCACTTGGGCCCAAAGCATGAGTACTAGCGGTAGAGGAAGCAGCAACGGATGACTTTCAACTTGATAGAGAGAAAGATATGGAATAGTGATGTCCTTGGACGAAAATTGAAGTTTCTCGAAGACTGAAGAGAATAGATATATACCTTGACCTGCTGGAGTGTCCTTTGGTGGGGACATGATGACTTCTTACTCCTCGATAGAAGATTGGGATGGTTGAATGGCCAGAGAAGTGAGATGTGGAGCATCAGCACTGGATATAGAAAGGATAGGTACCTCAGAGACGGCGGCCTCAAAAGTGGCAAGCGTGGAAGTGACAATGTCTATTGAGGGCTCTTTTGAAATCGAAATGGAAGTTTCCGCACGATCCAATGTAGTGAGACCAGTGTGGGCCTCAACAATTGCCTTCCCCATAGCTGCATCTTGTACTACCAAGATAGCCTTCCCTTTGTCTAGGGCCATAATACCGTCTTCATCCAAAAACATCGACTTAAGACATTCTTTGTCGATGCCTTGGCCAGATCGACCAACCCTACATAAGATTTCTTCTCAAGCATTGGCCAATGTTATTAGGTAGCTATCTCCAAGCCATTTAAGATTTTTCCTTTCTACAACGTTGGAGAAAAAGTGAAGGAGTGCATCTTCCATATGTTCCTCGGTTTTAGTGACCTTTGCCTGAGTTCTGTAATTTCCTCTTTGGCGCCGATGAGCTCAATCTGAACTTGCACCTTGGATTATGTTTCAGCTTTCAAGCCGACTTTAAGATTCTCCACATCAGCTTGAAGCACAGCAAGTTCTTCTTCTTTTTCTTTAAGTTGTTCCCCACTATAACATTGGTATCATGCGCAGTCTTTAGTTGTGAATTTATAACCCGGGTCTCTTGCATGTGGACCCTAGTTAGCTCAGATATTGGTGCATGTGAATCACTGGCTGAATATTCCATTTCGTTCCTTTCCTTGGTAATTGCTACCAACTCCTATTTGTAGCCCTTGCATATTTTTTCTGGTTTTCCCTCTCTTAGTTGAAAGAATGAATTCTCAACCAGTTAACCCAATTTACATTGGAGAGGCCATTTGCAAACCTTTACATTCAAATAACCGCTCTACGGCCTACTTAATTTTGTCAATGTCCCCACCGATTTATTTTTGGGAATGTTCTTGACAATACAATCAAAAATTACCACCTCTAGAAAATATCTGGGCCAAGTAGCCTACATCATGGTAGTGATGGCTGAAGATTACCTTTCGAAGAGTAGAGGAGGAGTGGTGTGACTTGAAGTTCCTGTACCGGCCCTATAAGGTGGAAGCATTTATACAGAGCAAGCTGTAACATCCCATATCTTGAGGTCCGAAGCTAAGTGCTACAGATGTTGCAGTCATCTATATATTAAGTTTCGGTGAAAAAATACGGTAATGTTAATGGTATCCATAATATCAGAAGCACATGAATATGAAAAATAATCACAGATTCCAAAAATAGCAACTTTACTGATTACATTTCAAAAACATGTTTCATATTCCATTACATAATCCCAAACGTTTCCCAAGTCTTGATCAAATATAATTATTACAAAATACGCCAAGAGCGACATATGAAGATGCCCCCTTAGATGATCAGAGCACCAAATGACATAACAGTCTTAATATGTCACAACAGAATAAAGTAACAACTCCCAAATAGCTATCCATGCCCCATGCACGCCTTTGGAAGCTCTATTCCTCCACCTACTAAAACCTGTAAATCCTCAAATCTCAACCTACTCAAATCAAATTTTGAGCACCGGATCGTTTAAGGGGAAAAACAAAAACTTTAAGTCAGACATAACGCCTAGTGTGAATAATACTATGCATCTCGGTTTAGGATATTAAGTGAGACCACATCGCTTAGCGGAACGGGTTTCCCCTCACTAATATTCCTTTTTAAAACATATCTTTTGCAAATCATAATCCTGCAACCAAACCGATTAAAGCAATAATAACAATATCATGTATGCATACAAATCAGGTAATAAATGGTTTATCTGTCCGAACAATATAGTTTTGTTTGGCTAACTACTAACCTTTGGCTGACTCGGGCCTACCAGACAAAATAAACAATAATCTAACTTCTGTTAGACATGCTCCTGGACGGTCTATCCCTAACTTACTTCTCCCTGGGTCAACTGATCCTAATGGTTTTACGTGCTCACTAATAACCTATCTTTACTCTTTATATTCCTTTCAGTGTGTAACATCATTTAGTCTTACCTGTGACAAAGCCCTACATGCTAGAATTTTGGACTTATATTAGCTAGGGGCTACTAGCTAAAGTATAGGGCGCGACCCTATACCAATCCCATCTGTTATTCTAATATCTTAGTCATTTACTTAGGGTCAACTACCCCATCAAATTTTCCTTGAAAACATTTCTTTCAAATTGATTTAGCCCTATAAACCATACTTAAATAAGGAAAATATACTCTATGCTTTACTCAAATCACTTTGCCATGTTATGTATACTTTACACAAAACATTGTTGATGAAAACATTCAAGACCTTTGTTTAAACCTTTAAACAATCTCTTTCGAAACCTTTGAAAGTACCACATTCGAAACCATTGAAAGTACCCCTTTCGATACAAGTAAACTACTTTACTTTATAACCTTGGGCCGAAAGGTCAAAACATACCTTTCAAAACCATTTACAATAGTCCTTTCGAAAACATTGAAAACATCTCTTTCGAAAGCTTTGTAAAACCTTAGACATCCTCTTTTCAAAACACTTTAAACATGCCTTTCGAAAACATTGGAAACCCTCCATTTAAACTCTAAGGTGAACCTTTCAAAAACATTGGGGAACCACTCTTTTGAAACCTTTATTATATACCTTTCGAAAGCATTAAGTCCTTTATATAAATCAAACCTTTCGAAAGCATTTGGGTTCGAGTGAAAACATGTGGAACAACCTTTCGAAACCATTTTAAACCATTCCTTTCGAAACCTTTGGGTTTAACTTTCAAAATCTCAAAAGGGTCTTAAGAGAACTAAGTCAAAAGCAACTCTTTCGTAAGCAATTCCCTAAGTAAAAGAAGTGGATGGTGTCCAAACCGACGCTTTGAAAGCATTGGAGAAGCGGTTCAGGGTTTAAAGCGGAAGAACCCTTTTGAAGGCATTGCTTTGAAAGGTAGGATGCGGCAGCAGGGGTTTCGACCCCTTCGAAAGAATTTTCTTAAAACAAAGGCAGAAACCTCTTTCGAAAGCTCTTTTCTTTTAAAACACTTGACCAAGTCGAAAGCTATCTCATTCAAAAGCATTCTTTACGAAAGCAAAGCAAGCGGCATTTCCTTTTGAAAGCAAAACAAGGTCTCGACCCCTTTGAAAACCCTGTTTCGACTCTATACCTTTCGTTTATCTCCAATCCACTACGTACCAAGTCCTTGATACCTTGTGTATTGGTTACGACTAAGGTAGAGATGGAAGTATATGGTCCAAAGGTGGCTGCCGAAAGTGGCGAAATAGCAAAAACCTTATATAACTGATTTTTAACTTTAAAAAGCAATTTCTTTTCAACTAACCAGCTTTGTTTGTCAACATATGATTGGTTGCCAATACTTTTTCCAACATATTTTCTAAAAATGCTGCCAAATTTCAAAGATTAAAAATTTAAAGCATTTACAAATTGCCCCTTCTCCTTTATAAACATATAAAACATTTAAGTCCCATACCTTAAATAATGTTATATACTTATTAAAACACTTAGGAAAATTCTCCAAAAATTCCCATAAATTAATTTTAACATGTTTTCCAACACATATAAATTTCTGACCCAAAGCCAATATAAAATAACTGTGATTAATTTTAAACCCAATTAACCATTTTCTTCACTAGAAAATTTATAATAAATCCACATTAATTCGGAAAATTATGCAACTTGAAACTCAACCCTAAAATAATATTTCTGACCTTATATCAAAATCGCAAGGCATTTGGATATCATTTAATTGGTTTTTCAAGTTAAACCTTAACATCAAATCTATATGAAATAACATAAATCATCAACAAGCATATATCTCTATTTAAACAATGAAAACATGGCAAATTATTTGCAAAATAATTGCGGATCTCAACCATAATCGAAAATAAGAAAATATGAGATGTAACCTATTATTCACTTTTAGCTTGTGATTAAGGAGTTTGAGATTTGTTTCTTGAATTAGATTGATTGAGCTTTCTTCCTCTTGATTTTTGCTTCTCTTGCTTTCTCCTAATGGTTGCCAGCCTCTTCTTAGTTTAGTTTTAGTTTGTGAATGTGTAAAATGAAAGTGACTTGAGGGTTTAGGTTATATGAATATATCTTATTCCTATTTTGCCCTTATCTATTACCCTAACTATTTCATTTTAATTCCCTCTTGTTCATTGTTTAATTTGGCAGGGCTACCCTTTTATTATTCAAATCTCAATTCCCTTTGACCATTTACATTATTTTATTTTATTTATCTAGTTAAATGTCCTAAATAATGTTAATCAAAATTAAGGTCATTATAGACTTCCCTCCTTAAAGAATTTCATCCTCGAAATTACGATAAGGCACTCATCAAAATCAATCATAAAGGTAAAACATACCATTCAATAAGTCAGGATAAGCATCTCTAATCCTGCTCTCAGTTTCCTAAGTATAGTCCCTCTCGCCGTCGCTCCATTGGACGTTAACTAATTTGACTATCTTGTTCCTTAGCCTCTTCTCATCTCTCGTGACTATACGAACTGGCTTTCGAACTATAGTCAAATTCGGTTCCACTACTAAGTCCTCTAACATAGTTGGTGCTATATTAGTCTTCGGATCTCGAATACACTTAGGTGAGAAATATAAAAAACATCGTGGACTCCTGCCAAACTGTTTGGTAATTCTACTCTATATGCGAGTTTCCCGATCCTTTCTACAATAGGGAATGGTCCTACAAATCTCGATGCCAACTTTCCTGGTTTTCCAAATCGAATCACACCTTTCATCGATGATACCTTGACGAAAACATGATCTCCGATTGGGAACTCTGAGTCTTTCCGTCTTCTATCTGCATAACTCTTCTGCTTAGACTGAGCTTTCTTCATTCTAGCTCGAATTAACTCAATCTTTTATGTAGCTTCCATAACCAAATCCGAACCAAGAACTAACCTATCCCCGGTTTATAGCCAACAAATAGGAGATTTGCATGGCCTTCTATACAAAGCTTCAAACGGTGCTATCCCTATGCTAGTCTGATAACTATTGTTATACGAAAATTCGACTAAGTGTAGATGGTCTTCCCATGATCCCCCAAAGTCTAGTATACAAGCTCTTAACAAATCTTCTACGATTTTGTTAACTCTTTCTGTTTCCTTTCAGTCTGTGGATGGTAAGCGATACTTAACTTGAGCTTGGTACCCAAAGTCTCTTGTTGACTCTTCCAAAACTCGCTAGTGAATAAGGAATCTCTATCACTTACTATGTGTTAACCCAAAAAATGAATCAACACCCTGGTTTGAGTTTGAAAGCACCAGCCCTGTTCTGATAGAGCAATATCACAGATCACAGATATAGAAAAAGAACAGTAAAAGAAAGAAGACAGAGAATTTTTATAGTGGTTCGGCTGTTAATGAAGCCTACGTTCACTTTATAGTTTTATTATAGACTGATTGATGTTACAAGAAGTTTTTGATTACAAGACTTTGATTATCTTTAAGTAAATTGAATCCCTAGAGTTGGAATCCACTGGAGAATCACGGTGAATCCCTTTGGAGATTGTTGCAAGAGAGGTAGAGAGTGAAGAATGTTCCCAGCAGAGCTTCGGCAACCAGTTCGGAGAAGATCCAGTTTATGTTGCAGATAGGATGGTATTTATAGGGACCGGAGAGCTTCTGGGCTAGGCCACTTCATCAACTGCTCGCAGGTAGGTATAGAACGACCTAGGGGGTTTAGCTCGCGAACCGAGCCAAAACCATGGGTCACTAGTGGCCCAAAAACTTGACTCATATGCAAGCTAATGACTTGTCTTCTTTTTCCCAATGCCTCCTTAGTAAGCTCGCTAAAGACGCATGAGTAAGCATGGATCGCTAGTGATCCATGGTGTATGGATCGCTAGTGATCCATATACTTAGCATTTTTTCAGCATCCTTCTTTCTCTTCTTCCCTGCATCACAGCGACCTTCCATTTTGCATGGATCGCTAGCGATCCATAGGGTATGGGTCGTTGGTGATCCAAGCACTTAGGATATTTTTTGGAGTTTGGGATGTTTCCATGGTCTTGTATCATCGTTGCTTGTGTAGTCTCATTGCACGTTGTTCCGTTTTGATGATAATTTACTAGTTGTTTGCACTCAACTAATGATTGGGCTAAAAGAATGTTGGTCACTTTGTTTAGTCAATCTCAGTCGTTGCCTTAGTAATATAGCTTGACTCTCGTTAACTCCTTGCCTTAGCCTTTCTGGATAAGTTCTGAACCATTCTGATGTCATGAGTTTGTTCTTTTTCTTGTTAGGTCCTATTGGGTAATAAACCCGGATAACATTTTCCCTCCAGAGTACATCTTCGTTGTAAACAAGGCATGCTCTGGAATTTATCGCTCTCAATATCTGTATGTCAATTTCCAAGTGATTGCATTAGAGTTTTACGAATTCGTGGCAGGTCATGTTGTTGGTCATCTAGCTTGGGTCTTGACTGTTGTTGCTTGTCGTAGCGGACCAAATTTCTTCACATAGTTTCCCAGTATGCTTCGAAATGATAGATAAATATTAGAGGACAAGTCGGAGGAAAATTTGCCCCTACCTTGTGGGTCGCTAGCGATCCATTGTGTATGGATCGCTAGCGATCCATATAGCTGAAAAATTCTGCTTTGAAGTTTGGGTCGCTGGCGATCCATCATGGATCGCTGGCAACCCGATGCCTTAGCGAAAATTTTGTTTCTTTTGCTCTGCTTATATATGTGTTCGAGCCGACCTAACCATTCATTTGACCCGAGCCAGTATATTCCTTTACACGATCTATTCCTCGTGCGACTCAACTTCAGGCGACTCAACTGCTTCCCAGTGCTTTTCAATCCATCTTTGGTGATTATATCCTTCCATCGCGATCTTCTCCCATGCGCCGTCGTCTTTGGAGCATCGGACTTTGATCTAAACCCTGGTTTGAAATCCTAGCTCACCATCATCTTGAGTCACCACCGATCCATCCCTTAGCTCGCCAACGATCTATTCATAGTTCATTGATTCTAATTCTTTGACCATTTCTATGCCATAGAGTTCAATCCAAGGTGGGTTTGCCAATTAGTTTGCTAATTACAGTGTTCGTGTGACAATTTGATGGCGAGTTTGCATTTGCAATGTTGGTCGCGAGAAGTTTGAGTTGATTGTGGTCTAGTGGAGGGAGATAGTAAATCAAGTCTTGAGTTTCCAGAACGACACTCGGGCCTTGGTCCAGTGCATGACACATTTTGCTATCTTCGTCCATTAGGCCAGAATTGACTTGTGCGTAGTCCGGTAGCCGATACTGCACAACACATTGTTACTTGTCCCTAACCCTTCTGGAGGATTTGGACTTGTATTGTTCACTTGTCGCATGCCCGGTGTCCTTGTAACGAGAAGAATCTTCCACGTCGCTTCGGACAATGGATCCGTTATCGATCGTTGATCGATAACGGTTAAATGTAGAGGAAGTAAAAACCAAAACAAAAATAAAGTGATGCGGGAAGTTCTTTTCTTTTTCCACTTCGAGCGAACTATCTACATGGGATAGAGCGTTTGTAGTGTTTCGGACACCGAGTTTATCCCATATAGACAGCATGCTGCACTTGCCCCAGTTCACACTTGAAATCCGATGTGCCGATTGCGAATTAATGTTTCTTTGAAATTCAAGTGTGGTAGAGGAGACTATTAGTTTAGGATAGAATTACCTGACCGTTTTGGATGCAAGTTCTGTTATTTAGAAAGAATCAGCCATTCATGAGTCGTAAGTCAAGCGGGGGAAGCCCGACACTCTCAGAAGCGGAGTCATCATCCGTCGCTCTTTCTTCTACCACTTCGTAAGCTTAGTATGGCTAGTTGGTCCCGGTTGGGCCAATCGTGGATCGAACGCCTCCCAACTTTAAAGTTCTACTTAATCCGCCTGAGAGAGCTTCTTCGGTGGTTTCTGCTAAGGTTCTTCATAACATCTGTGCGCAACACGGAATTCCAAAAGAGGATGTGCGTCTGCCAGAGAAGGACGATTTTGCTCATATGTCACCCCCGAGGTACACCGCTTGCCACTGATATATGTGTGTGAATGAAGTCGTGCCTCCCTTTAATGACTTTCTATGCAAGACTCTTTCGAACTTGGGTATTGCCACATTTCAGCTTCATCCTAATGGCTACGCCATCTTGACTTGCTTACATGTTCTTTTCATGCGGACGTTCAACCGCGCTCTAAGCTTTGATGAGCTACGGTACTTTCTGTCATTCAAGAGGAGAGATAACTGCCCCTCCTTGATCAAAATCGAAGCTCAAAGAAACTGGAAAATCGTCCTGTGCTTGCAGAGCAAATTGTTGCAATTCAAGACGCAATATTTCTTTGTTAGATGCCCCGAGGGGTTCAATCGTCGGTGGATGACAGGGGTAAGTTTCCTTTTCCCATTTATCGAGCCTCGACGCATTGCACTGGAGTTTCTAACCAACCGTATGTATCTTGCAGTTATTCTAAGGCCAAATAGAGACGTGGCTCTCGATGAAGTTTGTTAGACTCTAAAGGCTATTGATGTCGAGGAGAGATGCGTTAAAGTGTTACTAACCGATGAGAACTTGCGTCGATATGGATTACTGGCTCCGGGTAGACCTGCTGTCCAAGTTGAAGTTCCCTCTCCTGCCCGATCAAGGGTTCATACAAGATCTACTTCTTCCTTCCACGATTTCGAGGAAGGCATCTCTCAAGAGAGAGAGAGAGAGAGAGAGAGCTCGTCCGGAGGATTAACTGAGGAGGGCCGCAAAGGAGGAGAAGCTACTGCGACTAGATTCAGCAGCCTGGTTAGAATGCCCCCGATCCCAAAGGAAGGGGAAGAAGAGTTCAAGCAAAGGGAAGGCAAAGCCGCATTCGACTCAGAAAAGGAAGAGGGGGAGTTTGAGAGCAGTAGCAATGAGTCTACTGCAAGTGATGATCTCTACACAGAATCTGACGATGAGCACTCGGAATCGTGTGACGAAACTTCGGGTATGAGCCCTATTCCTCCAAGCTCGCCTCTCCCTGATATAAGCGATACAGAAAATTCTCTAGAGACCGGGGACATCGAGATTCTCCAAGTAAAGACGTCGGAGCAGAGTTTGGGGATTTGGGCGACGTTTACGTTGACTTTGACGCGCTTATGAGAGAAAACATTAAATTCGATGAAGTGCCCCACCGCTCGAGCGAAACTGCGCCAGAAGTTAGCCCCGCTCCGCCTACGATATCCAAGTTAGTCCGATTCCACCTACGACGGTCGTTCGATATGGTTTGTGATGACGTTTTAGGACTACCTTAGAAACACACTACACGTCTCGCTAGGATTATACTCACTTTCTTAAACTCTTCCCATGCCTATTTTTTGTTTCTAAAATTCTTTATTTATGCTTCGTGTCAGGTATGACGAAAGGCGAGGTTTCTATGATGACTTCGAAGAATTTACTGACTTGCAATGGTATTCCAAGCGCACCTCTAGCCGTCATCAATCCCGAGAAACAGAGGAGGAATATAGGAGGAGGAAAGAGCTTGAAGCCAAAACCTGCCGCCAAGAAGAAAGAGATCGAGACCGATCGTAAAAAGGCGGGTATGAGAAAAGGAGATCTTTTGAAGAAAGGGATGAACCATCGAAAAGGTCGAAGTTTGACCATCGCTCTCATTCTTCAAAGTTCGCTCCAACACATTCTTCG
Organism: Allium fistulosum; assembly: GCA_030737815.1. Classification (NCBI taxonomy): domain Eukaryota; kingdom Viridiplantae; phylum Streptophyta; class Magnoliopsida; order Asparagales; family Amaryllidaceae; genus Allium; species Allium fistulosum. The sequence goes on from CM060903.1 coordinate 950,820,218, forward strand.
GTGGGACAAGAAATTCCCTCTACTTCTGCTCTGATTCTGCCTTCAACTCATATCCCATCGTCTTCTATTATTACTGCCCTTGGTGCTTCTCGCCCCCACAGGAGACTTGCCTATCTTCTTCCTTCGAGCCCCATTAAGCTCGAGGCAGCGCTCCCCGGATGGTTCCTGAAGGGGGTTAAGTTTGATCGCGATCTGCATCCGGTCCGCAAAGACTCGTATATGCCTCACCTCCAAGCTATTCAACATGATTTAGAATAGGCTGAAGGATGGGAAAAGTTGTGTAAGCGGTTGTCGGATACCAATCGCAACAATTACCAAGAAATCCTTTCTTTCGAATCAGAGAAGGATGATTTTGAGAAAGCGCTGTTTGAACGTGACGCCAGAATTAAACTGCTAGAGGAAGAGAGAGCGGCGGCGCTGCAAGAGAGCAAGAGAAACGCCGACTTGCTAAAAGAGGTGAAAGAGGTGTATACCCAAATAGATATCGTCTATAGAGACGAGATAGAAAGGCACATGAAGAGGAGGAGAAACTAAACTAAGAAGTGATTCTCTGTAGCGCAATGATTGAGGCTCAACGAAAAACTATTGTCGATCATGACCTCATCGTTGAGGGGCACAACAAAACTATCTTTGACCAAGGTGAGACCATTGCCAAGCTATAGGCTCAAGTCACGCAGCTTAGTGCCGATAAGTCTGTTGCTGAGGTTGAAAAAGCTGCCGTGAGAGCGGATTACTTAGAACTCCAACATGCCTTCGAAAGAAATGGAGAAGCTAGACGCGACCATTCTGAACTTTTATGTTAACTCCCCGTTGCACCAGGGGAGTCTCAACTACTTGGGCCTGAAGTTCCCGCGCACTCTTGCTTTGGTATGGGAAGAAGTCTTGTCCCGCTTTTCTGATAGCGGCGATGTTTACACCGAGCAGGAGTTGGAGGATGCTTACCTAAATGAAGAGTCAAAGAAAGCATTGCTCGAGGGCTGGGAAATTTTGCGAGATGAGAGAAAGACAGAGGTCACTGATGCTGCCTTTGACGACTGCCGCCGAAGCGCTCACCAATCCCATTATTTCTGATGCGAACGAATCATCGGGGCGCTCCACGACCTTTCAATAAGTTCATAGCTTGAGATTCTTCCTCAAGTGGTGGAGCCATCGACACAAGGCGAAGGTGGTGAGTTTGAGGTCGCTATTCTTGACCTTTCTTCAGTGCAGGTAATGTCCTTGCTTCCTCTGAATTCGGAAGCTTTCAACTTACGCCACAAGAGCAGGAAGAATTTAACGTTTTCATTTTTGATCTTATAGGTCCATCAACCTTTCCCGCTAACGTGCCAGCTTCTTCGGCGCCCGAACCTGCCGCCATTTCCACATCTTCTGTGGTTGTTTCTGTTCCTGTTCCAGTTTCCACATCTGCGTCTAGCTCGCAACCGAGGCCAGAGGCTGAAAAGATAGTCGTGCTTCATGGCCTGGATGACCCTTTCGTGTCTTTGGAAGGTGACATAATAGCAGCAGAGGCTAAGGAGTAGGAGACTCAGATGGAGCAGCCCCAGAAGACTCAACACGAGTTGGTCACTGTCATGAAGGAAAAGGTCGAAGCGATCAAAGCCTCAAAAAGCTCACGCAAATGACGGAAACGAAAAGAAAAGGGAGAAACTTCTGAGAAAGCTTCGGAGGAAGAGGAGGACATTGCCACTGAGTTATTCATTGACATTACCGGCAGCGACACCACTCCTCAGAAGAAGCAGAAGCTGCCAACAAGGGGCAGAAATGGGAGCAGTGGAAGGAAACGTTAAGGAGCTTTTGTAAAGACCACTTTGATTTTGGTTCTTTTTTTTGAGTCATTTTGTACAAGTGCAGAGTCTGCACTTAGCGTTTTCGCTATGGAGTCTGTATTTTCTTTTTGTTGGCAGGTGTTGTGTGGGTATGGCCCCCACGTTTTAACCTTGTGTAAAGAAAATTATAAGCAATATATTGATACTTTGACTATATTCTTATTTGTCTGCTCATATATGTTATGTGCACTCGTGCTTGTTTTATTTTATACTTATCTAGCCCTGTGATTAAAAATTAACATAACTATTTAAAAAATTCTTTATTTAAAAATTGTTTGTTTGGAGTGACATAACGTGTGAACTTTTTGAATTCACGTGTTTTTGTTCAAGTACCGGTGTATTCCCCCCAGTTCATAGGGCTGTTTACTTCAAACAATTTTCAAATGACCAGTAACTTAAGGTTTAGATGATTTTCATATTAAACTTGAAATTTGGCTAAGTCACAGCTCAGTTTTTCTTTCTTTGGAAGTTTTTCAACTTTAGCATGTTATCCAAGTTTCTTCTAATATTCCAGCAAGTGTGCAATATGCGTGTTTGAGAGATGCACATTGCATGGGTTAACTGATGGCAGTTTTGACCGTTAAGTGTCCTTAGTCGAAAATTTTATGTTGGTTTGTAGCATTCCAATTTTGTTGGAGTCGGCGCCGGTTATGGGATGCGCGGTTTTTGGTGCTATTCGACGTTGCCTATCTACGGGCAACGCGAGGAGCGTATGTTTTAGTGCTCCCTGACACTATCAATCTTTGGGCAGGATGAGGAGTTTAAGTTTTAAGAATCAGTGCGTGATTTTTCACGCTCCTCGAAGTTGCCTATCTTCGGGCAACGTGAAGAGTTAGTGTTTTGGAATTTAATGTGCGGTTTATGGAGTGCGTGGCTTTGCGCACTCCTCGGTGTAGCCTATCTTCGAGCAACATGAGGAGTTAGTATTGTGGTGCTCCTCAGCGTTGCCTATCTCTGGGCAACGTGAGGAGTTAGTTTTTGTCGCTCCTCGACGTTGGCTATCTCCGGGCCATGCGAGGAGTTAGTTTTTTAGCGCTCCTCGCGTTGCCTATCTCCGGGCAATGCAAGGAGTTAGTTTTTAATGCTTCTCGGCATTGCCTATCTTTGGGAAACGCGAGGAGTTAGTTTTTTGGTGCTCCTCGGTATTGCCTATCTCCGGGCAATGTGAGGAGTTAGTTTTTGGTGTTCCTCGGCGTTGCCTATCTCCGGGTAATGCGAGGAGTTAATTTTTTCCTTCTCGATGTTGTTGGGGCAACTCCGGTTTTTAGAAGGCAAGGATCGGGTTCCGCCGATCCAACGGTTTGAGTAGATTTGCTTCCATCGACCCGGCGGGTATTTATTATGGACATAATTTTGTCGATTCGAAAGAGCGAATCAAATTTTATTAAGGAAAGCATGGAAGATTCTTTGTCTATTTACAATGCCCCCGGCATTACCGGGATGGCTTATTTGCTGAAAAATAGAGAATACATAAAGTAGTTTTCAAATGAAGTAACGGCGGAATGATTTGCTATTCCAAGCTTTGGGAATCTGAATTCCGTCGACGGTTGTTAGCTTGAAAGTCCCGTCTCTGAGCTTTTGATTTATGATGTACGGTCACTCCCAGTTTGGTTCAAAGGTCCTCGAAATGGGGTAAACTCATTTGAGCACAAGATCTCCCACCTCGAAGGTTTGGTTGTGGACTTTGGAGTTGAAGTACCGTGCTACTCGTTTTTGGTGGGCAGCAGTTCTCAACTCAACTTCTTCTCTTTTTTCTTCGATCATATCTAGTGATTCGAGTAGGAGCTGCACGTTTTGGTTTTGGTTGAAATTTTGCCTTTGGTGTGAGGGGACTTCTAATTCAACCGGAATCATTGCTTCTGAACCATATGCTAGAGTGAATGGAGTGTGACCAGTTGTGGCTTTGTGGGTAGTTCTGTAAGCCCATAGTGGGAGTGGAAGTTCATCAACCCAGTTTCCTTTGCCTTTTGCTAGTAGCTTTTTGATAGTGGACTTGATGATCTTGTTTATCGCTTCCGCATGCCCGTTTGCTTGTGGATGAGCCACTGCGGAAAAGCTCTTTTCAATTCGGAAGCGCTTGTAGAAGTCTTTGAACTTGTCACTTTCGAATTAGGTTCCATTGTCAGTGATGATTTTTTGCGACACACCAAACCTGCAAATGATGATTTTAGTAACAAATTTAATAACTTTCTTTGTGGTTATGGTGGCCAGCGGTTCCGCTTTGGCCCATTTTGTGAAATAATCGACGACAATTATAGCATATTTGGCTCCTCCTTTTGCTATTGGCAGGATGCCAATCAGGTCAATCCCCATATTGCAAACGGCCATGGGCTCACCATATGTATTAGCTCGGTTGAAGGAGTTCTATTAATTTTGCTGAATCTTTGGCAGCGATCGTATCTTCTGGTGTGATCTGCGGCGTCGTGATGTATGGTTGGCCAGAAGTACCTGTATCGAAGGACTTTCTTCGCAAGGGTTTGCCCTCCAGTGTGGTCTCTGCATTCGCCTTCATGTACCTCCCTTATGATCTGTCGTGCTTCGTAAGCGGTCTCACACCTAAGGAGGGGGGTTGAGAAACCCCTTCGATAGAGTATTCCATCATGTATCATGAATCGTTGGGCCTTTCGGAGGAGCTTCTTCCGTTGATTCCGGTCAGTTGGAAGGGTTCCTGCGAGTAGATAGTTCTTTATCAGTGTCATCCACGTATCTAGTTCGACAGTGATTTCGAGAATCCAATCAACATCCATTTCGTCTATGCTTGGGTTGGCTAGAGTTTCAACTGGGACGAGTCCCAATGACTGAGCTTCTCCAGAACTTGCCAGTTTAGCCATGATCTGCCTTGGTGTTTTACTCCCGTGAAATGTGAGTTATAGTGTAGTATGCGATGTCATTGAGCAGTTCTTGTACTTCGGACAGGTACGGGGCCAGATTCTCCCCTCGAGCCTGGTATCCCCCCTTTACTTGACAAACGACCAGCTGGGAGTCGCTGTATATGTGAATAGATTTTATCTTGAGTTCTCATACAACTTTCAGTCCTGCAATCAGTGCTTCATATTCTGCTTCGTTATTTGTGGCAGGGAATTCCAAGCGCAAAGCATAGCTAATGGTTCACCCTTCAGGGGTTTCGACACTACTCCTGCCCCCTCTCTCGGTGCCTTGGACCGTTCAGGGCAAAAGCTGCGCCTTTTTTGCTTTAGTAGTGTAAATTTGGGGTCAATGTTGAGTGCGTGGCAGGCAATTTCGGGTGATACCCCACACATATCGGAGTGTGTCCAAGAAAATACGTCCAAATTGACGCGGAGGAATTTGGTTAGTTCTGACCGCATCCTGTTTCCAAGGTGCGATCCAATTTTCAAGACCCGAGTTGGGTCGTCCATACAGACTGGGATAGACACCGTCAATTCTGCTGGTGCCGCCCGATCCTCCCCTGAACTCTTCTTCCTAGGGTCCAAAGCCTTGTCGAATCGACTATGGTCCCAGAGCTAGGGGTGGCTCTGCAATTGCTATTCGGTGGGCTCACGGATGTGGAGAGTTTTTCCTACATCCTTTCATTTTTCCTTTCTTCTTGACTCCCACAGTTCTACGATATAGCATTCCCGGGCGGCACACTGGTCTCCCTTCACAATTCCGACTCCGTGCTCTGTAGGGAACTTCATTGTAGGGCACTACTGGGCTAATGCTATTCTGAAGTCGGCTAGTGTGGGTCGTCTTAAGAAGGCGTTGTATGCTGACATTTCATCCACGATCATAAAAGTTTGAATGAGGGTGACTCTTCGATCGCCCTCTCTGAGCTCCACTGGCAGGTCAATTATTCCCACAGGCTGCTTGGGCTCACCAATGAACCCTTGGATTATTGTTTGGCATGCGGACATGCTTTTCATGTTGATTTTCTTCTGGTCAAAAGTACGCTTGAAAAGTATGTTAACAGAACTGCCACTATCGACCAACACTCGTCGGACTACAGCAGGTCCAAGTGCAGGATATGGTCCCCCAGATATCGTTCCAATAATAAGCCTCTAGTCAGTTCGTTTTGACCCTTCGTCACTAGTCCCAGCTTGATTTCTTTGTTCTCTAGGAGGCCGAGGGGCTGCAGGTTGATTGGGTTTTTATGGCTTTTTCACATACTGCTGAAGCTTATTGTCTCGAATCAACCCTTCAATGAGGTTCTTTAGGTGGCGGCATTCGTTCGTATTGTGGCCATGTGTCTCATGGAAGTGACAAAATTTCCCTGAGCGCTTCTGCTGCTCGGTTGCCTCTTTCCTGGGGGGTTTCTTGTATTCTTCGGTTTCCTGTGTTGCAAGATAAATATTTTTGGGAGTGTCATTTAGAGGGGTGTACTCTTCTAGTCTGAACTCCTTAAATCTTTTGTTGCTGCCATTGCTATTTCTTCTATTAGAGTTTTGATTTCTTCTCTTTTGATCCCACTTTTTCCCACGGCCCCTTGAGCAGTTCCAGAATCGCGTGTGTTTTGATTTGTCACCACAGCGCTCTGTCCGACGTTTATCCGTTGTACATCGGTAGATTTTCTTTCCAGCTCTTGTGCTTCCTCCAACCTCAAGTACTGGCTTGCTTTACGATTGAAGTCATTCCTGGTGGTAGGTTCCTTAATCTTAATCCATTTCCCGAATTCAGTTTTTGAGTGAATGGCGTGGACTAACGCCATAAAAACCATGTCCTCATTGGGGTTGCTTACTTCCGTCACTGCGGTGTTAAACCTGTTCATGAAAGATTTTTGTGACTCGTTACGCTCTTGGAACAATCCGGATAGGGGCATGTCTGAACTGATCAAGGAACCTTGTCGCCAGTTGGTCAAAAGTAGAGATAGATCTTGGCGGAAGTCTAGTGAACCACATTGATGCAACTCCTTCGAGAAAGATAGGAAAGTATCTACATCAAACAGCTTCGGAGGCATTCGCTCCGTCCATATACCAACTATATTTGTACAGGTGGGGTTTTGGGTCTTTTGTCCCGTCATAGGATGGAATAGTTGGCATTGTGAATTTTTCTGGATATTTCTCATTCAAGATTTCATCGGTGAAGGGAGTCCGACTTGGTGCAAATCCCCATTCATCATTTCTTCTATTTTTACTCTCCTCCATTAATCGTTTAACCATATCCGCTATATATGCCTCTGATGTTCGGTAGTCCTGAGGACGGTAATCAGTCACTACACCAAGTGTTTGGCTTTGTAAACGGTCTTGGTGAGTGGTTTGAAACCTAGGCTCTCCTGTCTTCGGGAGAGCCACTCCTGCAGGGTCCCGTTGGCTTGCGGTTGACTTAACTGGTGCAGTTTGAGTATTCCTTACATTATTGAATGCATTGGCATTTTCTTCCAATTTGTCGTCTTGCTTTATGTCCTCTGAGTCAGCGAGATTCATAATTATGCCTTCCAAAAGGTTCTTTGCCCCTTGATTGAAGTTCAGAATAGGTTTCCTTGCGACGAGTGGAGTACTTGCATTTTCGTCCATGTTAAGTCCTGTTGTCACCCTTTTTGTGGCTGTTTTCCGTTTCTTCTGTGTAGAACAGAAATAGAGGAATTCTTTTGTTCTACAGCATCCGCGGGTTTAGGCATAGTCCTTAGAGCAGGGTTTGATTGTAGGGTTAGGAAAAAGTTAAGTTTATCCATTAGAGCCTTTTGGCTACTTTCTATCTTTTGGTTGATCTCATCAACCATTTTATTAAACTCGTCTCTGGTGACAACTTCGTGCTAACTGGAGGATGCTGGTTCTTGATTTTCTAAGTTAGCACCATTTACTTCAGTTTGTTAGGGATTAACATCCTCTCCAGCTACTACTACCCCTATGGATCTTCCAGAGGCAGTTCTTCTCCTTCCAGGGGCCATTGATTCCAAACAGTGGATTTTTCAAGCAAAGATTGTGGATCTAACTCCTGGACCTATGGGATCCAAAGTAGATAGCTAGATATGGATCCTGAGTTCAATTCTCAGTGAAAGCACCAAAATGTTAACCTAATAAATGGATCGACACCCTGGTTTGAGTTTGAAAGCACCAGCCCTGTTCTGACAGAGCAATATCACAGATCACAAATATAGAAAAATAACAGTAAAAGAAAGAAGGCAGAGACTTTTTATAGTGGTTCGGCTGTTAATGAAGCATACGTCCATTTTATAGTTTTATTATAGACTGATTGTTGTTGCAATAAGTGTTTAATTACAAGACTTTGATTATCTTTAAGTAGATTTAATCCCCATAGTTGGAATCCACTGGAGAATCACAGTGAATCCCTTTGGAGATTGTTGTGAGCGAGGTAGAGAGTGAAGAATGTTTCCAACAGAGCTTCGGCAACTAGTCCGGAGAAGATCCAGTTTATGTTGTAGGTAGGATGGCATTTATAGGGACCGGAGAGCTTCTGGACCAGGCTACTTTATCAACTGCTCGTAGGTAGGTATAGAATGACCTAGGGGGTTTTAGCTCGCGAACCGAGCCAAAACCATGGGTCGCTAGCGACCCATGGTCTATGGATCGCTAGCGACCCATAAACTTGGCTCGTACGCGAGCTAATGACTTGGCTCCTTTTTCCCAATGCCTCCTTAGTTAGCTCGCTAAAGACTCATGGGCAAGCATGGATCGCTAGCGATCCATACACTTAGCATTTTTTCAGGATCCTTCTTCCTTCCTTCTCTTCTTCCCTGCATCACAGCAACCTTCCATTTCGCATGGATCGCTGGCGATCCAAGCACTTAGCATATTTTTTAGAGTTTGGGATGTTTCCATGGTCTTGTATCGTTGTTGCTTGTGTAGTCTCGTTGCACGTTGTTCCATTTTGATGACAATTAACTAGCTATTTTCACTCAACTACTGATTGGGCTAAAAGAATGTTGGTCTCTTTGTTTAGTCAATCTCAGTCGTTGCCTTAGTAATATAGCTTGGCTCTCGTTAACTCCTTGCCTTAGCCTTTCTGGATAAGTTCTGAACCATTCTGATGTCACGAGTTTGTTCTGTTTCTTGTTGGGTCATGCTGGGTTAAAAACCCGGATAACACTATGCTACTATGAATTCCACGCAGTCTAACTATATTCTATATAAACAACTTAGCTAAAACAGGTGTCGCTCTGGTTGATTTGACTGGATTGAAATGGGCACTCTTGGTCAACTTATCCACTATGACCCATATACTTTCATTTCCTTTATTTGACATTGGCAACTCGTCTATAAAATCTGTTGAGATAGAATCCCATTTCCATACTGGAACATCCAAAGGCTGAAGTAACCCACTTGGTTTCTGATGTTCGGCTTTTATCTGCTGACAGTTCAAACACTGTTTCACCCATAAGCCTACATCTCTCTTCATACCTTCCCAATAGAAGCTTCTCTTCATATCTTGATACATCTTGGTCCCTCCTGGATGAATCGTAAACTTGGATCGATGACATTCCCCAAGAACTTCTTTCCTTAATTCCTCAACCTTCGGAACACACAAACGTCCCTTCTTTCTTAACTATCCCTTTTGGTCAAAACTAAAATCCTTTAGATCATCGATCTCAGTTCCAACCTCAAGCGTTCTAATCCTCTCAGCTAACATTGGAACTCTTCCTAGTTAGCAGCAATCTTTCCGATTATCACCGGTCAAACTTCTAAACATGACAACATAGCAGTTTTCTTACTAGACCTGGCCTCATATCTTCAATGTATACTGCATGTAGTATGTGTTTCTAAATCTTTCCACTCAGCCATCATTGCCAACAATGTATTCTGATGTTTTCTGTTAAGTGCATTAGCAACCTTGTTGCCTTTTCCTGGTGTGTACTCAATACCAAAATCATAAGCGGCTAAAAACTCTAACCCCCTCTGTTGTCTCGTATTCAACTCCTTCTAAGAGAATAAATACTTCAGCGACTTATGATCCATATACAATTCAAATCTTTCTCCCATAAGGTAATGTCTCCACACCTTCAACGTGAAAATTACCGCAGCTAACTCCAAATCATGTTTTGGATATCTAACCTCATGCGGTCTAAGCTGTCGAGAAGCATAGGCAATCACTTTACCTCTCTACATTAACACAGCTCCTAACCCTATTCCACATGCATCTGTATATACCACTAAATCCTGATTCCCTTCTGGAACAACTAACACAGGTGCATTAATCAATAAGTGTTTCAGCTTATGGAATGCCTCCTCACACTTATCGGTCCAAATGAACTTCACATCCTTTCGCGTTAGCCTGGTCCGCGGTGCCACTATCCACGAGAAATCCTTAATGAATCTCCGATAATACCCAGCTAATCCAAGAAAACTCTTTATCCCAGTCACTGTCTCGAGTCTCTTCTAATTATTTACTATCTCGATCTTAGTCGGATCTACAGACAACCCTTTCTATAAGACTACATGACCAAGAAACTTCACTTCCATCTTCCAGAAATGACACTTCGAAACTTCGCCTTTAGCCGATGCTGCCTCAGCGTCTCAAGCACCATTCTAAGATGAACTTCATGCTCTCTTTCTCGTCCTTAGAGTATATCAAAATATCATCTAAGAATACCAACACGAACTTATCCAAGTGCTCTCGGAAAATTTGGTTCATCAAATCTACAAAGAATGTTGGCATATTAGTTAGTCCGAACGGCATTACTAACCACTCATACGATCCATATCTCGTTCTAAACGCCGTCAAAGGAATATTATCCGCTGCCACTCTAAGCTGAAGGAACCCTGTCGCCAAATCCAACTGGGAAAATACCTTGGCTCCACTCAACTGGTCGAACAAATCGTCAATTCTACGTAACAGATATCGATTCTTTATCGTCTTCTCATTCAACATACGATAATCGATACATAACCTCAACGATCTGTGTGGCTTTCTTGCAAACACTGCGGCTACCCGAAGGCGAACTGCTTGGTCTGACAAAATTCTTACTTTCCAAATCCACCAACTACACCTTTAACTCCCTTATCTCGATAGGTGTCATTTTGCTTGGCGGTCTACTCAACGGTTGTTCTCCTGGTACCAAATCTATCTGAAACTCAATGGCTTGTTTCGACAGCAATCCCACTATAGGTTCAAAAACATCTGCGAATTCTATAACAATGAGAACTCGATTCAACTCGTCTTATACATCCATACAACCAACAAAGCTTTAACCTCAAAACTAGGGTTTTCTACGGAGTATATGATTCGATCACTACAATCAGGGGGTCTAAGTGATATTTTCCTATCATGGAAAAATATCCTAGCATCATATTTACTTAACCAGTCTATACCCAAAATAATTCCGAACCCTAAAAAATAAAACACAAGCAAACTGCAAGCAAAGGTATGACCTAACAATTCAAACCCCAAGTGGTCACACTTCATTCCAAGTGACGCATACCCTCCTATCGGATTTGCATCCCTTAAGGAAGTAACTAGGTATGGGGGTTCTAGATTAAGTTTATCTACCAAACAATGAGATATAAAAGAAAGCGATGCACCGGTATCAAATAGAACTCTAACCGATACACCATAAATCGAAAGCGTACCTCCCAACATAGTTTTTCCCCTCTCCTTTGCTGTTGGTCTCGAGGTAGCTGGCTCTAATGCAAACACTTTTCCTTTCCCATCCTTGGCTGACTCCTTGCACTGGTTCTTATAGTATATAATCTGATCGCAGTTGAAACACCCCACCCCTTTCTTCTCACCAGCTTTCTTTCCTTTGCATGTCCGACATTCATGGGAATAGTGTCATTTCTTATCACACTTGTAACAGACAACCTCTGCCTTCCCTTTCTTAGCAGCTCCACCCTTCTGAGCTCCTTTCTTATGGAAAAAATTCCTTTTCTAACTCTGTCCTCTTTGATCTTCCTTTGCCTTATTTCCTTCAAGAAAAGCAAGCATCTCTTCATGCCTCAAGGCCATCTCAACAACAACATCACATGGATCTCCAATATGCGATAACATGGCCTTAGCAAGCTCAGGCTTCAACCCCCAAATGAACTTCTCATTCCTCTTAATAACAGTATCAATAGTAGCATAGCCATATCTCCCTAGCTCCTCAAACCTCGTTGCATACTCAAGCACAGTCATATCTCCCTACTCCAACTCAGTAAACTTCTTGAGCAGAATAGATTTAGCAATCTCTGACATAAACCTTTCTTCAAACCTCCTCCTAAACCCATCCCAAGTCATAGTCTCCTCATTGAATCCAACAGTAACACTATTCCACCAATACAGTGCTGCTCCTTGTAGCTGTCTAGAAGCGGGTCTCCTTTTCTGCTCATCATTGAGCCCCAAATTAGCAAAAATCCTCTCGCAATGAAGTAACTAATTCTCCACTTCAATTGCGTCTTCAGTACCGATAAATGGCTTTCCTCCCAGTCGAGCATAATCTCTACTCAAAATAGCATAGTATTCACCACCAGAGCTTCTTGATTTCCTCCTTCAGCATTTCCTCCAACTACTCCAGCAGCAATTCTTGCTTGCATCATATTTATGAAGAACTGATACATTGCTCACATGTCAACTTGTGGGACACCAGCACCCACATTTACAGCTTGTGCCTGACTCCGGTTCCTCCTAGTATTTGGTCTGACATTTCCATTAGTTATGGTGCTTCCCCCGCCAATGTTAACTCTTCCACTACTAGCATCCATATCTGCATTCGAGTCTTCGTAAGATACAGAAGAATAGCCTAAGAGAGATGGGAGAATATATATAAAACGTATACTATATATAGCAAATACAAGTACGTTACTATAGTGTTATCCCATACCCCAATCTTTTCTCTAATTCCTTAGGATTATGTTTTCAAAATCATTTTAAGTTTAAAGTTTTTCATAAACCTATGCTCCGATACCAAGTTGTAACATCCCCTATCTTGAGGCCCGAAGCTAAGCGCTACAGATGTTGCAGTCATCTATAGTATTACCTTCCGGTGATAAAATACGGTAATGTTAATGGTATCCATAATATCATAAGCACATGAATACAAAACAAAATCACAGATTCCAAAAAACATCAACTTTACTGATTACATTTCAAAAACATGTTTCATATTCCATTATATAATCCCAAACGTTTCACAGGTTTTGATTAAATATAATTATTACAAAATACACCAAGAGCGACATATGAAGATGCATCCTTGAATGATCAGAGCACTAAATAGACATAACAGTCTTAATACATCACAGTGGAAATAAAATAACAACTCCTAAATAGCTATCCATGCCTCTTGCACGTCTTCGGTAGCTTTATTCATCCACCTACTAAAACCTGTAAATCCTTAACTCTCAACCTACTCAAATCATATTTTGAGCACTCGAGAGTTTAAGGGGAAAAACATAAACTTCGAGTCAGATATAAAGCCTGGTGTGAATAATACTATACATCTCGGTTTACTGATATTAAGTGAGACCACACCGCTTAGCGAAATGGGTTTCCCCTCACTAATATCCCTTTTTAAAACATATATTTTGCAAATCAAAATCCTACAACCAAACCGATTAAAGCAATAATAACAATATCATGTATGCATACAAATCAGGTAATAAATGAACTATCTGTTCGAACAATATACTTTTGTTTAGCTAACTACTAACCTTTAGCTGACTCGGGCCTACAAGACAAAATAAAAAAATAATCTAACTTCTGTTAGACACACTCCTGGACGGCTGTCCCTAACTTACTTCTCCCAGAGTCAACTAATCCTAATGGTTTTGCGAGCTCACCAATAACATATCTTTACTCTGTATATTCATTTTTGTGTGTAACATCATTTTAGTCTTACATGTGATAAAGCCCTACACATTGGAATTTTGGACTTATATTAGCTAGGGGCTACTAGCTAAAGTATAGGGCGCGACCCTATACCAGTCCCATCTGGTATTCTAATATCTGAGTCATTTATTTAGGGTCAACTACCCCATTAAATTTTCCTTGAAAACATTTCTTTCAAATTGATTTAACCCTATCAATCATACTTAAACAAGGAAAATATACTTTATGCTTTACTCAATTCACTTTGCCATGTTATGTATACTTTACACAAAACAATGTTGATGAAAACATTCAAGGCCTTTGTTTAAACCTTTAAACAATCTCTTTCGAAACCATTGAAAGAACCCCTTTAGAAACCATTGAAATAACCCTTTCGATACAAGTAAACTGTTTTACTTTATAACCTTGGGCCGAAAGTCCAAAACATACCTTTCGAAACCATTTACAATAGTCCTTTGAAAACATTGAAAACATCTCTTTCGAAAGCTTTATAAAACCTTATACATCCTCTTTTCAAATCATTTAACATGCCTTTCGAAAACATTGGAAACCCTCCATTTAAACTCTAAGGTGAACCTTTTGAAAACATTGGGGAACCACCCCTTTGAAACCTTTATTATATACCTTTCGAAAGCATTAAGTCCTTTACATAGATTAAACCTTTCGAAAGCATTTGGGTTCAAGTGAAAACATGTGGAACAACTTTTCGAAACCGTTTAAAACCATTCCTTTCGAAACCTTTGGGTTTAACTTTCAAAATCTCCAAAGGGTCTTAAAAGAACTAAGTCAAAAGCAACTCTTTCAAAAGCAATTCCCTAATTAAAAGAAGTGGATGGTGTCGAGACCAACCCCTTTAAAAGCATTGGAGAAGCGGCTTAGGGTTTAAAGCGAAAGAACCTTTTCGAAAGCATTGCTTCGAAAGGTAGGATGTGGCAGTAGGGGTTTCGGCCCCTTCGAAAGCATTTTCTTAAAATAAAGGCGGCAGCCTCTTTTGAAAGCTCTTTTCTTTTAAAACACTTGACCAAGTTGAAAGCTATCTAATTCAAAAGCATTCTTTACGAAAGAAAAACAAGCGGCGTTTCCTTTTAAAAGTAAAAGAAGATCTCGATCCCTTCGAAAGCCCTGTTTCGAATCTATACCTTTCGCATATCTCTAATCCACTACGTACCAAGTCCTTGATACCCTGTGTATTGGTTTCGACTAAGGTAGAGGCGGAAGTATATGGTCGAAAGGTGGCTGCCGAAAGTGGCGAAATAGCAAAAACCTTATAAAACTGATTTTTAACTTTAAAAAGCAATTTGTTTTCAATTAACCTACTTTGTTTATCAACATATGATTGGTTTCCAATACTTGTCCAAAATCTTTTCTAAAAATGCTGCCAAATTTCAAAGATTAATAATTTAAAACGTTTACAAATTGCCCCTTCTCCTTTTATAAACAGATAAAACATTTAAGTCCCATACCTAAAATAATTTTATATACTTATGAAAACACTTAGGAAAATTCTCAAAAAATTCCCATAAATTAATTTTAATATGTATTCCAACATATATAAATTTCTGACCCAAAGCCAATATAAAATATCCGTAATTAATTTTAAACCCAATTAACCATTTTCTTCACTAGAAAATTTATAATAAATCCACATTAATTCAGAAAATTATGGAACTTGAAACCCAACCCTAAAATAATATTTCTGACCTTATATCAAAAATCGCAAGGCATTTAGATGTCGTTTATTGGTTTTTCAAGTTAAACCTTAACATAAAATCTATATGAAATAGCATAAATCATCAACAAGCATATCTCTATTTAAACAATCAAAACATGGCAAATCATTTGCAAAATAATTTTGGATTCAACCGTAACCGAAAATAAGAAAATATGAGATGTAACCTATTATTCACTTTTAGCTTATGACTAAGGAGTTTGAGATTTGTTTCCTGAATTATATTGATTAAGCTTTCTTCCTCTTGATTTTTTCTTCTGTTGCTTTCTCCTAATGGTGGCTGGCCTCTTCTTGGTTTAGTTTTTAGTTTGTGAACATGTAAAATGAAAGTGAATTGAGGGTTTAGGGTATATGAATATATCTTATTCCTATCTTGCCCTTATCTATTACCCTAACTTTCATTTTAATTCTCTCTTGTTCATTGTATAATTTGGCACAACTACCCTTTTATTATTCAAATCTCAATTTCCTTAACCATTTACATTATTTTATTTTATTTTATTTATCTAGTTAAATGTCCTAAATAATGCTAATCAAAATTAGGGTCGTTACACAAGCTATTCTGGATTGATGGGAGGTAGAGACATTAGTGGTAGGAGGTTAAGATCGTGTAGGTTGTTAGAGAAGATGGAGAGTGAAAGCGTTGTTGGTAGGGGCCTGAAGTGCTCGCATGGACCCCCGTTGTTCATCAATCGGCATTATTTTCTTTCATTGTTGTGTTGCTCATGGTCTTCATGTTGGTGCTGCCTATCCTCTTCATCTCAACGCTCCTTGTCCTTATATCTCCTCCTTTTGGAGTCTAACACTTGATAAGAACTTAGGCGTTGATAGTAAGCCTCTGGAGTTGAAGAAAAATATTTATCTACGCCCAAACAAAGATAGCTGAAGCATTCTCTTCCCGTTGTACCTAAAAAGAAAACAGAATGTCAAAACTAGGGTGCTGGATTAAGAACGAGTGCTAAGTATCCATGCTCTTGATATTAGAATGTGTGTAGTGCTAGTGTCTCCCTAAGTAACCTATGGACTGTGCTCTAGGGGCTCTGGAGATGGAGTTTCATCAACCTCGGCAAGAATATCCCTAAAATGGAAGTTAAATTCATATGGGCTGGTTTTTGGAATATCTCTGGAACTTATTCCTCCAAAACCAAATGTAGATAGGGTTCCAAGGTCGCCCAAGGAGCTAAAGATATTCTTAGAAGAGCCTGCCGGTGGAGTTGTTTCTTCAATTGGTTCAAGGGTCGGTCTGGAAGAAATGCGTAAAGACTTGATTACTAATCACTTCGTGGGGGTAGGTGTTGTGACGGTGGTGCCCTCGAGAGACACCTCTCCATATGACTCATCCTCGTCCATGTCATCATCCTTATCGTCATCTTCTTTATCTTCGTCTTCTCCTTCTTCTCTTCCTTCTTTTCCTCCTACTACATTTTCCTCACTTATTTCTTCCTTGCATATTTTTCCTTGCCTTCTCAACCCTCGTCGTCCCCTTGTTCTTCATCATCATAATCACGAGTTGGGGCAGAGTGACTGACGAGGGCTTGAGATTTTTTGGTAGATAGTTTGTTAGGAATAGCGTTGCAGCCGTTATATAGAAGATGAAGTTGGCAAAGCCGGCTGTTCGTGAGAATATATAAAGTTACATGAAATTCATAATCAACCCCCTTCAAGAAGTCCAAAGTGTTGACATATTCATTGTTGACTTCTTATTTAGGGAGATCTATGAAGCATGTAAAGAGGGTGTTAAATGCTTAGGTAAAGGAACCCAAGTACAAAGGAGGCATTGAGTCAGAGGAGTTACGAGTGGACAAACATAGGCAGTTGAAGCCTTCTGGGCAGTGAACAAAGAAGTTTTTGTTCTTGAAGTTACTATGATTGTTATAAAGCATTTTGATGATCTTGCAATGGTTGTACACCTCAACTATTAGCAAAGAAGTCGGGTCCAACCTCTTCTTGAAGCTTAGAAAGAAAGTGAGTTCTTTGAATGATAGGGGATGATTTAGTTGTATCATGAAAAGAATGTACAGAGAGCTAAAGAGAGCATAGCCTTTAGGATGAACTTGAGTGGTAGCTGGACCGATCTCTTAAAGGAAAATTTTGAGAAATCATTGAATGGTGGCAGGGCACTAGATAACCGCATATACCTATCACATGCCATAGCCCGAAAACGGGAGACGGGCCCGTTGGTCGAGTGTTGGTAAGAGCACCTCGTCCTCTAGAATCCTGTGTTTTAAACAGATTGTTTGGAGTTCCTTTGTGGTCAACTTAGATTGTGTTTGTTCTTGGGGCTTATCCAAGACCATTAGAATGGGTTGTTCTTCCATTTAAAGGGAAGGACCATGAGGTTGTGCAGCCGGAAGGGACTAGAATTGAAGCCCTTTTGTTATGTAACACCTCACTCCTGATGAAGTAGACGTGGATGCTTAAACAATTAAAGAGTCTGCCTCCAGAGGGGTAGAAGGGCTAGTGCCGACTCTAAGGCGGGTGGATCATCTAGTCATTCTGAACTAAAAATCTTGATGGCAAACAGGATCAGGTATGTTTTACTTTAATGTGTTGCTTTAATCAAAATCCACGTAGCCGATGTACAGAATCCAATGGATGTCGACGTGTGTTGACCAATCGGATTCTTCACATTCACCTGGGCAGTATGAAGTGTCGATCTATGTAGTGTGTGTTCTATGTCCAGAGCACAGTGTAGGCGAACACTTTGGGTAGATAGCCTGCTTATGACGAGCTCCTTCACGCTGTGGAACTATGTTTCAGATTTTACCCATTATCGTGAAATATACGATAACATAACCATTTTTCCATATTGACATGGAGTTTTCTTTATAGGAATATAGGATTGTGATGTTCAACATGAATTGTTAGCCCATGTGTTCTAGTCGGATGTCGGAGTGCATTCGATGCGACCGTTCCTCAAAACCGTCTCACTGAAATCGAGCCACTGATCGACGTTCGACCAAAGTTCAGTGAAGGTTGATCGTACCACTATTATTTATGAATGTTTATCACATTTGAAACAAGAATCGGCCGTAGAAAGAACTCGGAACAAGGGCTTTATGAACTCGAAGTCAACACCAAGCAAGAAGAATTTGGAAAACTTGGGTGAATACTTGAGGTTGCTTGGTGTCAATCTTATGAAAATTGGTATCCCAGAAACAATATGAAGCACTGAATTGTAGTTGACTATGGATTAACAATAGCAACCATGGCATTGACCAAAGCATGATAACAGCATCGAATATGATAGTTTGGTGGCGCCAAAGCTTAGGACCGAGAACCCACCTAGGTAATAAAGTCAAAATATGAAAGAGTGCTCAGCTGGATTACTTAGTGATCTACTGATGTCGACGACGATAAGACAACCCTGCGGTAGTGCAAGAGTCGGTGATGGCGTAGGAGTCGAAGGTCAAAATGGTTTGGCGGTTGGAGATTGAGAATCGCATAGGGAACAAAGTGATATGCTAGAAAATGAAATCAAGTAGGGAAAATTTTGTTAAATGTTTAGATTTATACACATTCAACAATCATGTCGATACCGACGCAATTGTCATCGATACCGACATGTTTTGGTCACCATTAAAAAATAAGAAGAAAAGAAAGAGGAGAAAGGAAAAAGTAGGGAAGCCTACCTGACCAAGATACGACTCCAGAAAGTTGAAAATTCCAAACTTTGTTACGAGAAAGGGGTGATATGCCAACTATTTGAAGTGGTGAATAGGTGTTCATACATTAGATGCGATGCTTAAAAGACGATGGTTGGTTGGCTAATTCATCTTGTGCAGTTTGCTCTATATGGCTTGTCATGATCCAGAGCATACTTTGTTTTCATGAAAGCATATTTTGGAGGGGCAAGTGTTATCCAACATTATCATCGAACAATTTCTCGGTAAATCAAGACTTCGAGACGAAGATGAAATGGATCAAGAACTTGAGTGGATGCTTAGGATGGTGGAATGATGGAGCACAAGAAGTTGGAGAAGATTTGGAGCACATCAATTATGGTCGGTACCGATATGATTTTAAGAAGGGGACCTACTTCTGAGTAAGTTGGTGAACTACTCCAGTACATTGCATAAAAAGACAAGACTTAAAAATCATGTAGGTACTTACATGATTTGTTGGAGCAATTTTGATAGTTAAGTCTGGAAATTTAAAGGTATGGGCAAGAATGAAAAGCGAGCGTTTTGGTGACAAGCAATTATGCTCGTTACCAACTATATTATGGTCGGTACCGACATGATTTTTTATATCACTTGCTCTTCCATCTTATTCACACAGATCTAAGTTTTTACCTGTATTTTATGATCTAACGACTATGGCGGACGATTTTGACTATAAATACGAGTGGTACTACAATGAAGAAAAGACTTTTGGCTTATGTTCTTCAATTTCTTCTCCACAACTCCTAAACCTTTGCCACAAACTACTGTCAAACTCAGATTTGTACTTTTTATAGACTTGAAACTTTGTAAAATCGTTCGTATTCATGACAAATCTCTAAGCAATAAAATTAAGTGGATGTAGGCAATGATTTGAGGACGAACCACTATAAAAAAGTCTTGTGTTAATTGTTGTTCTATTCCCATTATTGATTATTTATTCTCATTTGTGTTAGACATGGGGCATTGTGTCATTTTTTTGACTAAACAGATATAAATCCCAATATCTATATGTATGTATATAGTTATACACATGTTCATTCATTATTATGATATCATGTTAGTGTGTGAATATATACTAAATATATTCGAAATAAATATTAATAAGTTTAATTAATATGATTAATTAAATAAATATGAAATGTTTTAAAATAAAATACGATTTTATTTTAATAAAATAAATTGGATATAATGCTAGTTAATAGATTACATCAGCCCATTAAGGCCCAAATAAGGAATTTTTTGAAATTTACCCATTTTACTCACTACAACATGGACTAGGATCCAACAATGGTATTAGAGCCCGTATGGTCTACGCATTTAATTTGCTAGAATTTAGGGCGAACTGGTAAACTTTTCTATCTGTTGGTTGTCTAGAATAGTAATGTTTAGACTTAGGATCGAATAATCAAGTATTCTCCCCTCTTTGGCTACTGCCTAACCTCTATGAGTGGAGCAAGTCCAAAAGGTTGGCCCAGATGTAAGGCCCAAATTGATTTTGAGCCTTTGTCTAATTTTCAAATTGAAATTTGAAAATTTTAAATGATATTTTAAATTTAAAGGTTAAGTTTAAAATGTAAAGGAAGTTATAAATGTTATAATATAGATTTAAATTTTCAAAATTGTTATGAGAAATTAAAAAATTAATTTTTAAATTTTAATATATTTAATTAATATGATTAATTAAATTAAATAATTAATTAAGAGTTAATTAATTAAAAACACATATATATATATTGATATATGTATGCAACTGTAATTATTATAGTCGTCTATTTACCCTAAAATTGTATAAGATAAAAAAATAAAAATTTAAATTAACTAAACTATTAAATTTTATAATTAAATAAAATGATTTATTGAATAAATGATTAATTAAAGGTTGATTAGTTGATATATATAGAGAAAGAGACACACACGCATACTGATGTGTGCGTATAAACCAAACTGTAAATGTTATAGTTGGTTATTTATCTTAAACTGTTTAAGATGAATAAGTACAATTTCTAAAATAAAAAAAATAATTAAACTAAGAATTAAAAATTAATTAAATGTGATTTGGTTAATAAGAATTGAAAGTTAATTAAATGCGAGTTAATTAACAGGAACCAAAACTAATTAAATGTGATTTAATTAATTGGAAATAAAATTAATTAAATATGATTTAATTAATAAGAATTAAAATTGATTAAATATGATTTAATTCATAATATACATACATACATTATATAAGTTGAATTAAGCTATAAATGAGTTAAACTTATATAACTGTATATGTATAAACATAATATAAGTGGAATTGAAATAAACCCAAAATATATTTTTAGAATAAATACATATGTATTGTACGTATACCGTGATTTTAGATGTTTCTGACACTTGAATCATGAGGGTATTTCATAAGAAATACATTAATCTTTAAATTGGTATTACTCAAAATATATTTAAAGATTATTAATCTTTAATGTAAGTTGCCCTATATCATTTATATGTTGATAGATTAGTAGCATACGAACTAGTTGTTGAGCAAACTCAAGCTAGAGTTGTTATGTGTAGTACCACTAATATATTGTCAAGATGAGACAAGATATATGCATGAATTTATTGAGCAAACTTAAGCTATGTGCATTGTACTTAGGCCGTTATGAAATGATAGGTAAGAGTGAGTAATCTCTCTTGATTAGTTGAAAGAAACTCAAGGTCAAGGTCAAGATTAGAGCAAAGACATGGTAAGGAGTTATATATGACACAACTAATATGATGTTTTCCATTACTTGCGGGCCAATGATTTGCTCAGAAAACTCAAGGTCATAATCCCATGACAAGCATTTCCTTACACTCACTGGAGAAACTGAAATATTTCTATATTTCTCTTAGGGTTTGCAGGAATATAAAAAATATAGTTAGAGCCTTATCAGAAGAATGAAATAACAACATTCAACCTTTCTAATATTACAAGAGCACATGCCATATAAAAATAAAATTATATACTTAAATAAATCTACGCAATTAATCTAATTGGTCAAATTGTTTATCAATTGAAATATACTAATGAATTGAATTAGATTAACAAAGAAATATAAGGTTTACTTACCAATAAATCCTTTGGCATGTTGTCGCTTCAAGACCCATGCTTATATAACTATTAAATACATTCGTACCTTGGTCACTTAAATATTTATTATACCAAGACTGTATATTGCCTTCTGAATTTTGAATTCTAAAGCAAAACATAAATATGGACATTTGATCCACATTCGATTACATATACAATTGTACGATGAACAGTCGCATTCGTAATATACGAAATTTTGATGAAATTAGTTCATTCGAAATAACCAAGTAAACCATAGTTAAGATCATGTGTTCAATACGATTGAATATAATGAGGATCTTACTTTTTTAGAAGCAACATAGACCAAGAACTACTAGACTGACCTAGAAATTTAATCACTGAAATGTTAGTTTGATCGGTTTAATTTAGTGCAAATTATATGACATCTCTAAATGTTAAGGATGTTCGAATGCATTTTCATAAAGAGTTCGATGCAGTATTGTTGTATAAGTTTCCTTTTGAATGGTTTGACCATTTTGAAAGGAAAGCGAATATCCAAGAGTGGATGTAACATATGCATAGTTGCAATGAAGAGTGTGAATAGTCACCTCTACTTCATGAGGAAATATCAGAAACAGAAACTATATAAAATACCAGCAGATACTTAATATGGAATGAGAAATATGATTTCTATTCCAAATGTATTTTTATATATAAAATTATTTTCAATATAAGTTATTTCTTTGACTTCAAGATATTTGATTTAAAACACTCGACTGCAGTAGATGAAATCAATAGCTCATAATAAGTGGTTGAATAGAGCTTCATATAATTTCATTTGCTATTATTGTACTGGTAGAAATGATGGGAGCGTACCATATGACACTATTAGTAGATGCATCAAATTATGAAAGATTGATTTCGAATATTTACCGAATATTATTTATTAAATAATAACTATTTTCAGTATTGAGAGAAAATAGGTATGGTTTCATTAAGATATAAATATTTTAAATATTCAAAATAAATATTTCTATTGTAATAATGGTATTAGTTTCCATAGACATAGTGAGGCATTTGTGACAAAAATATAGAGTATCTAAAATTTTCTGCAATTATTTTGAAATTATGGACTAAGCCATATTTTTGAGAAATAATTCTCTTATCATATGATTATGAATCATACAAAACTCGTAAATTTCATCTTGAATGATTAAGGGCAAAGAACCCATTTAGTGGGAGTGATAAAAGAGTTATTGGACTCCTCAGATTGATACATGCAGATGTATGCAGTCCAAAGTCTAATGAAACTAAAATGGATCCACTCACTTCATTAAAGTCACAAATGAATTATCATGAACATGTATATTTAATATACAAGTAGTATACCAATGATAAGTTCATAGAATATAAAACGAAAGTAAAACATAACATGCGAAGGAAATAAGAAAATTCGATTTGATCTAATATGTGAGTATATAGGAAAAGGTTCCAAATGCACCTAAAACGAATAAGATTCATTCTCAAAGTCACTTCTCCCTATGATACATAATAATCTAGTGATAAGGAGTAACTGTACTTTGTTGGAAAAAGTATGATTGATGATGAGTGAGGTTGAGTTAACTCCTTTCTGTAATGATATGTACTTAAGATTATGTACATATGTTAAATTTAATTTCATTTGAACCATAGTTTACGAGCTCTTTTAAGATATGAGTTGATGAGAAACCACTACACGTCACATAAAATTCACTCATATGGGATCGGCCAACAATGGTTGGCTAATTTATGCTATAAACCTAAGTTTTGTGAACTCAAAATTAAATCCATTTTTATTAGATACGGTCCAAAGACTCTGACTTAGAAACTAATTACATGAGATGAAAAGAAATTAACTAAGCCTAAAATAGACACAACCCTTTAAAATGTCTATAAAGAATTCTCGCACATTGAAAAGAAACTATGAGTTCCCTATAAATATTGAGAAAAAGAATAGTTGATATTAACAATTTCCTAAATTATCACAAAGCCATATAGAGTATGGACTCTACCATATTACAGGACGCTTAAATCTGGAAGAGATTCCAAAAACATTATAAAAATATGATTTTCGCAGTAGTACCCAAAGGGATATGATGCATCAGCTGTAGGTATGTCTTCAAAAGGAAGCTGATGTAGTTGACATATAGTAAGCAACGTTCATGAAGAATAACCTTGTAAATTTCAAATTTTGAAATTACCATAACAGATTTGTCAGTCAACATGCTTAAGTTAATTCAGATTCCACTTGCAAAATTATAGCCCAATATGACTTTAAATTTTGGTACATCTTTATTAACACATAAATTATGAATAATGATTTAGAATAGACTATTGCACATGATCGCCAAAATGTCACAACGTCAGTGGGAGCGATCACTGAGATTGTAAGTGATGGATAAGGTCTAAGAACAAATACAATAGTATTGTTCAACAAGCATCGAAATTAAGTAATTCTTTTGATTGAGAAATCAAATAGTTTGATTATCAATCAAAATGCAGAGAAAGTGTGTGACTATAAGAAAGAATATTAAAAACTACAAAAATATATCTAAAACATTAAGTAAGGATGTTGGAATTGTCCTAATGATATAGATAGGCACAATATTAAAATGTTTAATGCAGAGCATCTAAGATGGATTCCTTATGCATCAGCAATTGGAATTATCATATATGCTATGATGTCTACTATATCGCTATTCGGTTATGTTATTGATGCATTGAACGAGTATCAAATCCAAATAGATCACTAAATGGTAGTTATGATTATTCTCAAGTATTTGCAAAATACTAGAAAATTGTCTACGGAAACAACTGACTCCTTTTAAAGGAGTATTCGAACTCGAACTTCGTAAGTGATATAGAATATGGTATGTCAATTATAAATTCATATTCAATCTTTGTTAAGGGGTTTTGAGTTGGAAATGTTCCAAATGAGAGGTGGGGCCAATTCAACCAAAGGCCAAGTAATCGCCTTGAATAGCACCGCAATAAAACCAATATACATTCATGCATAAATTTATAACTACGCATGGGATGAAACCAAATGTTGAGAATCTCATGAGATTGTTTTGTGAAAGCAATATCGTGATACAAATCACAAAATAACCTACGACTCACAATACGTCTAGACATGTGCTCTGAATGTTCCACTTGATAAAGGTAGATTATCAATGATGGAGAGATGTTGGTTGACAAAGTAGATAGTAAAATGATATAATAGTTCCATTCACCAAGGGACTAGCTCGAACAGTTCTCAACTGATTAGAGGAATGGAATTAAGATTCCACTAGTGGCAATGAGTGCAAGTGGGATTGAAACAGTTAGTGGTATGCCATACTGGTAATTATGTAATTTGTTCTATATATCTAACTCTTTAGTCAATCTTGTTAATAATAAAGATGTCTGATTTCTGTTATATACTTTGTTATATTGTGATATAATTAATTAAGTAATTAATTTAAAGTATATTAATCAAGAAAATCCTTAAAAAATGTTATGTGATTGTAGTTGCAAATAATTTCAATCGTTAGTAATTAATCACAAAATAAAATAACATTTTGTTTTAAACATTTTGGGCCAAGATGTTTCAAGAAAGGATATTGACACATCCATTGAGACCTGAGTGTGTAATGTTCTCCAAATGTTGGGTAGTGTATTACTTGTGCCTACTAAAGCACCAAGGGGTTACGTACTATAGTAGTTCGATGACCATGGAATAACTCGTTCAAGAGTTTCATTTTTCTTGATAACAACTAGGTTAAATAGGAAATCTTAGTGTGACGGTGTTACATAGTTCCCACGACTTGAGAAAACTGTGCAAATTCAATGTGGATACACCACTTTGATTATAGTTAAATCATGGCACGACAATCCATCGAGCGAGTATAGTTGGGTTTGATTTGAGGTATTGGAAGTAAAGCACTATTAAATAGAAAATGTGCCTCCTCAATTGTATGAGGCTAGTATCATGGTCAACTATAGTCAACTCAAAGTCAAAATCTCTGACTAGAGAGGAACGATTAATAATAAAGGTTATTAATGAACCAAGGACTTTGTTTATGGACTAATCAAGTAGAATATGGATAATATTGGAGTATTGACCAATACCAAATTCCATACATCCTAATTTGCATGCAATGTTAATATTTGAATTTTTCAATATTGATCGCTGATTGAATTCACACCCTGTGTTTGATATCGTATTTGTGAATTCTCCAAAAAACGATATGATTTAATTAGTTTATAATTTTTTATAAATTAAGTAAATGAATTAATATTTAAGAAATATTGATTATTATTGTATTTAATGTTCTAGGTGTTATTAGTAAACGGGTAGCTCCTAGAAATATTCTAGTTGCTATTAGTAATTATTTAGATGTGTATATAAAAGTTATATATGCACATATCGATATACGATATCAATATATATTTAAACAGGTTATGTCCATTAAATAAGCATGATATGGCTGGTTGTATGAGGTAATAACTAGTCTAAAAATTGATTTATATTTAATTTGGAATTAATAAGAGAATGTTTTAAGGAGAAGAATGAGAAATGTTTTCATTCTCTCCATAAAAACAAATCTACCAAATTAATTTCATTTGATTTTATGTTCTTCCTTCCTATTCTCTTCGATGGATGGCCACACCTCCCTTGATCCACTCTCCATGGCGAAATTGTACCCAAAAATAACATAAAAAAATAAAAGGTGGTTCTTTTGATCATTGCGACATCTAGTGGTGTTTCAAGTGATCTAGGAGTCAATTCTAAAATCAAGGTGTCGTGAAGGTATATATCTAAATAAGTACTAATCTTATTTTATTTCATATAATCATACACACTTGCCCTTGACCCATGTAGAAGTATGTAATATATTTTATTTCCAATAAATTAGATTTATATGTGTTTTTTACAAATGAAATTCAAAGTAAATTATTTACATACAATAAAATTGGTTGTTTAATTTTGTGTCAGATTATATTAGTCATTTCAATCATGATATAAAAATTATACTTTGTTTAATTTTTAATCTTAAATACGCATATCTGTAAATAATCAATTTTTTATTTTGATCATGATTTAAATTATGCAAGTTTGTACACCTAAGATTGTTTATATTTATGTATTTTAAAAATGGTTTTTCTGTTTTGTATGTCTATTAACATAGGAAATATATTTATTTTAATTATTTTGGTAACGTATGCAATTTAATATGGATATATACACATACACATACATATTTATAATGTGAAACAAGGATTAAAATGTATATATCTAGTTTTTTAAATTTTAACGACCATATTTTCATAAACAATCCTTTATTTTGGTTATGATTCAAAAGGTAAATTTTATTCATAAATATGCTTGGATGATTTGATATAAACAATACAAATAAGGAATATAATAAATTAGATCTATTGTAAATCTAAATGAGAATTGAAAAAAAAATGATTTTGCACTAAAGGGCCATTAAAAGAGGGTTGCTTTTTTTTAGTTTGGCACTGAAGCAATTAATGGGTGTTGTCCCTCTAAATAACTCCTTTGTATATTTTACATAAAGTTAATTTTATAATAGCATGGCGCTATATATATGTGTATGTGTGTGTGTAAGTATGTATGTGTAAGTGTGTATGTATATGTATGTGTGCGTGTGTGTGTGTGTGTATGTATATGTATGTGTGCGTGTGTGTGTGTATGTATATGTGTGGATGTGTATAGTACATACATACATACATATATATATATATCTATACTATACTAAAAAACCTTTGGTCAACCGGTCAAAGTGAAGCCTTTTTTGAACTGACCAGAATGCCCATGCTAATATAGGACTGTAAGTTATTTACGCAGGGTTATTTTTTGAGGCGGGATACTTTTCAACGACAAATTATTGGAGGCAACAGTTATTCCCTCTTACCCATGACTGCTGCACGTTCGTTTCTATGAACGTGATTAAGCTCTCCTTCTATTTCTCTACATACTCCAGATGATCTGCCATTTCCCCTAAATTGCCATTTCCCCCAAATTACTCCAAATCATAAAACCGAAATTACTTCATACTAGGAAAAAAGATCAATGATGAAAAGTAGCCTCAACAAAGGAAGCCACTCCCTCTTAGACACTGACAAAGATTGTCCAATCATCCCCTCTGAATTTGGCATCCTGATATGATCTTCGATAGCAACATGATCCTACGTAAAGAGATCACAGTATCTAAAAGGTAACAGCTTCAAATCTTTCGACCAACGGATGAGGGAATATTGACGAGTACATGAAGACCGTACTATTGTGGTTTTAGATCTGAGGCACATGTTGCAAGCGTTGGGGAGCAGCTTGAGCCTGCGGAGTTCAAAAAGTGGATCGTGGACATGGATGTTGGTAAGACTTTGATTATGATTTGAACAAGTAGAATCTGATTTGGATATCATCACAGGATTTATTGCTAATCTTAACATATTGTTGTTCAATTACGATTGACTAATTAATCATGACTACTGAATTTTGCATACGCAGCTACAGCCATTTTCGCTTTTGCAAAAGATGCATACATAGTTCTTGGGACTGAGAGTGAGGATATTTTGAAGGAGATGATATATGAGAACATTCAACGACTTGAAGAAAAGGTCCCTCTTTCTTTCCATTTCAACCCTTACATCTTTCATATTTTCAGACTTGAAATTATATCTAACAGTTGTTGCAATTTAGGAACTTTTGCAATTTATAATTATAATATAGATTAGACATTCTAAATTGGATGGCTTATCCAAGATTCAAGATGATACCACACTAACATTGCTACACACATGTCATTGACAAATAAGATCTAGAAATAATAGTTTATTGTTTTTGTTCAAAATTGGTTTTGGAGAAGAGCCATCAGATTCAATTATTTCGTTTGTTGTTTATTTCTATGTGATAATGTTGTAGTTGATGATGTACTTTTTTAGGTGTATATATTTCTTAAATAATTTGATGATTTTGTGTTTGTCTTTATGTAGCATCATTGAATCTTAGATCTTACTGTTTATGTAATCTGTTAATGTTGCATGTATATGTCCAAAATTTTGTTAGTTTACATAAACAGAAAAATATTGACCTTCATTGTAATGATTTTCGTTGTTGATATCATGAAATATTATAATTTTTGTGTGAGATTTTTGACAGTATACTTATATCTATCTTCTACTATACTCATTGCATGTAGTTAGGTGGGTGTCTATCTACTCTCAGTTGGGATAGTTCATTAATATCCAATAATGTTATCAGTTTTTATGTCATCTTCAATGCATTTATTACTATATTTGTTCGGATATGGGCCCTCTTGGATACTTCGACCCATTTACATGTTCTGTTTATCCAGCGCATTTGCTATAAGGCGCCCCCCCCCAGTTCATTTCCACTGCATTAATATAAACAGTATTCATAATGAAAAATCATAATGTATATTGAATAAGATGAATGCATGAACATGAATATAACTACTTCCTCATGCTTTGATGGAGAAAGGCCTTTGAAAGAATTGGTTACGACATCAATTTTATGTACGTGCACTACTAAAACATGACACACTGCACCATCTGACAATAATAAACGTACCATAATGTTTGTCATAAAAAAATTGAATGTGAATGCTTAAATACTCTAATACATAGTAATATCTTATGCTTTTACGGTTGTTGGATTGTATTAGTCTAACCCACGATACACACACACGAGACTACTGTTAAACTGACATGCAAAGGTTATATGCATGTGATTGATGCATGAAATGCCGTGTGCAAACTAATTAAGCTGCAAGCTGAAGTGATGGTGTGAGCAAATTGAATTGATGAACAGGTGCATGACTCAATGCTGCTGGAACTGCGATGCTAGCCAAACTGATGTTGTATGCAAACAGAACTTCGATGCTGATCAAATTGGGTGACTGTATAGAACAATGTACTGGAGGTTGACTTAGTGATGATGACTCTGCTATGCTAGCCAAACAGGTGGTGATGAAATAGGTGCTGGATGAAAATTTGGAATGTATTCATTATGGTAATAGTTTATTTTTTGTTTTTATCATTCTTCATTCCAACTTACTGATTTCTACTGTTTTTTTTCAATGACACTTCGAATTGTGCTTAATCTTTCGGAGTACAATTGGCATGCACCACTGCCAATAAATCCTTTACAAATTTATTTACAATAGAGCAGCATGGTTCTCAAGGCCATTGATGTTAAAGCTGCCTTTATATACTTCTTTATAGTTAAAGGAACATTAACCACATGGAAATTTGGCTTTCATGTTGAAGTTTAATTAAGCATGGTCAATACTAACTGTATTTTTTTCTGCATAATGTGACAATAACTACATATGACATATAACACCTTATTTCTGTTTATTTGTCAACAAAACCAGTTAAGATAAAAATATATTTATCCAAATTCATTATTATATGACACTATAACCATGAGCCCAGTCATGCATTAGAATGTTACAAATTTGTTGAATATGAGTTTATAGTTTATCTTTTTGGGTTTCCTTACTATGATGCCCTTATTAATCCATATTTTCATGTAGTAAAGGTGACCATGTTTGCCGAGCAAGGATAAGGTCGACAGCTGTAAGTAAAACAAGGAAAAGTCGAGTGTAAATGCATTCAATAATTTGCTTAGACTCATCATATAAATATAATTACACTAAATATGCACAATTTATGTTCACTCTTATACTTTGTACTAGAATAATCATGTTAAATTCATATATGTTGTATGGGTTTGTCTACGTCCACTAGCTATATAATGATATCACTGTATGTTTACAAGAATTGGCAAAAAATTAATTTACTTATCAAACTAACTTCAAAGTATATATATGATTGTTCATCTACAAAAACTCAAGCAGAAGTCATGCAATGGCTATGATGTCATATGCTCCCTTGATGGCTTTGCTCTGTATATTGTTAAGAAAGTAAAAGCTCTCTTGAAGTGGTATTGTAAGTCTTATCCTTTGATTCTCTACTGTCACTTTCCCAAGTGAAATAACCCATCTCACTATTTCTGCATAATCTTTGAAGCACAAAAAATATGTGTTAATTGTATTGTCATCAAAACAAAGCTTAATTAGGGTACTGAAATAATTTTTCAAATCATTTCTTACAATACCAACATGAATAGCATTGGTGAAAAAAACCCACTTTCAGTCCATTATTTTTAATTATTATCATGCTTTTATTCAGAAATTCCGTATTGCTATTTATCACGATTTGTTTGTTAGATACTACATATGTCATTAAACCAGTAGATAAAATCATAGTCATATAAAACCAATTTTTTTAGTACATATATTGTGCAAATAACATGCACACACATTGTACATTTGTAATGTTTTGTTGTGGTTTTCATGTAAATAATATTTTAATGTTGTCATATTACTAAATATATACCACAACAATAACGTGCACAATGCAGTTTGCATTGTTTTCTTAATATATTTTTTCATTCAAGCTGATATTCATACTGTCATTGGTTTTTCATAATTATGCCTGTCATTAGGAAAAAATTTACCTTAAGTTTTCATATATTAGAAAGAGATGGTAAAACATAACAAGTTTTCCCTAAGATGATATCAATTGTAATTGTTTTTTTAAATTATCTCAAGTCTTATGACTAACCATACCTTCTCTTTACGATCCTCTAGCCACAATCACTCATATTACTGCCAATAACAAGCCTTTGACTTGGTTATCGTACAGTTACCTTTTTGTAGCATATAATTTCTATTTATTCTTTGTGTATATGATTGAACTGTTGTGGACAATATGAATAAATGAATTGCAATCACATATCATTCATAGTATATTTTTCATGAACCATGAACTATATAGTCTTTTTAACATGTAGCCTGAATCCTCATAATTTTTAGTGCACATGCAAAGCATGTCACAAACTTTGCAATCATACTATATACATATATATATCATACGGATTCGAGTTGAGTAATCAAAAAAAGGGTTCGATGATTTTGTACCGCTGTTATTAATTATTAACCATTATAATTAATATGCTGTTTATTTTCAGTGTATTTTGATAGTTACTCCCCAACTGAAGTCGGATCTGAGAAGAAGCCTACCAAACGACTTCCAAGGTCGGTAAACATGTCACCTTTATCATATTATTAGTTTTGAAACTGTATACAGATTTTTGTCCATGTCTTAAATCCCATATTATAGAACTTTATGTTTTGTAATTTCAAAATAAAAGTTAATTCTTATGTATGAAAATCAAGATTATAATAGTAAAAAAAACTGCGGCTGCAGCATACGCAACAGCAAGAAGAAGAAAATCATGTTACTGTAATTGTTGTTTTTCCAAATGATTCCTTATGCTTTGCTTTCCCCATCCAAACTAGCTTACAATCAATAGCTACAAACGTAGTTTGTTCTATTTATATTTGGAAGATGAAGTTACAGGCAATATTTATCCCTTCAACCATGGTTAAAAAAACAATAACACTACCCACTGTTGTTTCTTCTACTAGATATTTTGCTCGCTAAATATTGGATTTTGTTAAATTTTAAAACTGAATTTATGTGCATATCCCTTACATGACCGCAAGTTATTTACAAATGGATCTTTTCTGCCAATTTCTTTCCATCATTGTCATAGTTGAATTGACTGAAACAATCACTTATAAATGTGATTGGTTAATTTCAATTCTGTAGATCAGTATCCTCATTTTAAAATGGTGGTTTCATATAGCTTTTATATATGTCCTTCAAACTAATTGATGTTTCAATTACAACCATTCTGTGCTGTATAAATTAACAAAGTATTAGTTTAGTCAAAAAGTTAACTACACTACAATACTTACTACACTGGATACAGATATCTGTCAATAATATTTACCCACCATATTGTTTGAATTTTAACACCATCTAACTCATTATATGTTAATCTCTGGACACATTATTCTAACCAAGTAAGCAACAAGCTATTCAAGTAAGCAACAAGTTCTGTTTCCCTAAATTTTAATTCAAAATTAATTTCATCTATACCTTTACAGACCCCAGTCCAC
Source organism: Allium fistulosum (assembly GCA_030737815.1). Classification (NCBI taxonomy): domain Eukaryota; kingdom Viridiplantae; phylum Streptophyta; class Magnoliopsida; order Asparagales; family Amaryllidaceae; genus Allium; species Allium fistulosum. The sequence goes on from CM060903.1 coordinate 950,853,307, forward strand.
TTACTGCGAAAACCAAAGTCGATTCATGCAATCTTCTTTTAAATAGCTCCATTAAGACATCATCCAGTTATAGCGCCTGCGCTGATGGTATCCAACCATTTGATGAATGGCTAAAGAACGAGCTGAGCATGCAATGGATCATGAGTTCCCAGATGAATCTGCATTGCAAAGCAACTTTAGATCCCTCAGCAAAGCTTGAATCAATGGTAATTATATACGTATTCTACTCTCTCATATTTTTAAGTAAAGCAATACATAATCGCGGTTTGCAATTCAACAGCAGACCAGTAGATATATCCGAATCCTAGGAAAAATAGATTAAAAATGCATTTCAAAATAAGTCGACACTGTGCAATGCTTTCAGCGCATATGCCAAATTAGATTTGATAATTAAAATATGGTATTTGTAAGAAAAGAAAGACTTGGGAAAAGAAACAAGCAAGCGGGGTTGGCAGGGATAGAAAATGAAACCGAGTGTGGACAACCCATGTTGATATGAATATTTCTACTTAGTTACAAAATTAGAAAGTGAAATTCAATGATTTTCATTCAGGCACTATATAACTTTAGGTATGATTTCAAATTGGAGATTTTACAAGCCACAAAAGATGCAGCAAAACTCATTCGTAGCTTAGCAGATGATATAAGCAACATAAAACACATGTTAATAAAACAAATTCACAACTCAACCAAACGCCTTCAACAATCCATTAAGATTCACTCTTGCTTGCTCAGCTCAACATCTCATCACGTAAATTCTTTGAAACACATTAATATTGATAGTAGCAGTAAACTATCAAGTGCCACTTCATTGAACCTCAAAGAATTGACAACAATGAATACCATTGTTAGAAGTGGCTGAAGAGGAGTCATACCATAAGAGAATGAAAGAAGCAGCAAAGAAGGTGATATTCATGGCCAAGGGAGGTAGATTACGAGTTCGAGCAAGGAAGTGGAGGAGGAATAGGTGATGTTAATGAGTTTTTTAATGTTCCAAAGATGAAGACACTTGAAAGCACCACTGTCCTTTCACTCACCACTTTCAGGTCAGTTCTAATTGCATTATTAGCAATGATATTCCCAATTAAGTTGTTACTGTTTTTCAATAATTAATGTCATGCTTCATTGTTTCCAATGAGTAGCATACTATGAAGTGATGGATGAATAAAGTTAATTTGGTATTTCAGTCTGAGGTCGCATAAACTCAGATCTGTAGCCAATATCTTCTTTCGAACCGGCTATGGCGACACCAAATGCCAATCTGCCCCCAGCTCCATCACTCTAGGGCTACCTCATATTCACTTTCCTACAACTTTCCAACTTAAGAAATGCATCAATTAATTCTCGAATTTGGTTTCTCAATGAAGTTTCCTCATGCTTTTACTTGAGATCCATGTCAAAGAAGGTGATATGGTTTGTTCTGAAACTAGAAGGAAGTTTCATCATGCTATACTTGATATCCATGTCTAAGAAGGATATTTGCTTTGTCGAAGAGGCTTGGCTACACAGTGTAGAGGAGTGGAAGCTAAAGGTTGTGTCGGCTCTTGGTTTGAAGGCTGACGAGCATAAGAGTTTTGGGTACAATGTGCGAGGGAAGGAAAGCAGGCAGTCGTGTCAGTGCTTGGCTTCAAGGCGGACGATCATAATAGGTTTGGCTATAAGGTGAGGGGGAAGGGAAGGACTAAGGATGTGGGTGTGTTGACGCTGAGTTTGACGGCGGAGGAGCAAACTGGGTAGTATGGATGAGTTCTCTACCTATTTTTTAGCTGTTAATGTTTTTTACAGTTTCATTATGTTTTGTTTACCTATTATATAAGTTTCATGTGACCAAAGAATTGTAATATAGTTTTTTCATACAGATAATATTATTTGGAGGACCCGTGTTCTAGCAGCCACATAAACTGTAAAAACAACTTTTGAAAAGAATTGTAACTACAAATAAAAATTTCGTACGGTAGTATTGGAAAATAGAGTTGAACATAAAACATTGAATAATCTGTAAAATATAGATCCATCACTGTATTCATATTTATTTTGTATTTATTATTTCATCTCAGGTTTAATAATATCCTGAAGTGCTAGATTTACTATATTTGGCATGGTACAGTATTACCTTCAACTGTAATGTTTCCCTCTTTAGAGTTGTTTGTTTCATTTAAGATTTATCCAGATTGTTTGCATATGAGGTTTATATTGTCTGATTTTTAATATATGTATTCTATTATAAGATATTAGTTACTATGCATCTTGAAAAGCATGGACAATTCCTTTGTTTGACGCCAGTGATGAGTTTACAAGACCAAGTGACATCGGCAATGCAGCTCCTGTACAAAATGGTTCTACTATATTCACATAACTAAATATTGCATGCGTATACCCCGGTACTATAATGGTCCAAGTACATGATGCTTGGTACAACTCTTAAGATCATCAACTTAAGATCAATGCATGTACAAATAGCGTTTCTCACTGAATCAGACTTGACTATCTGAATTGTCAACTAAAGATCAATGCATGTACAGTATAATTCCTTATGAAATCATTTCTTGAAATGCTCGGCTTTTTGGATGATGCTAAATTTTGAATGGCGGAGCCATAACTATTGTATATATCATATAACTCTCCTTTTATATACAAAATATCAACATTAATGTAAAAAAAAAAATTGCATGTACGCACATAAAAATGCAACATCGCATACAATGTCATTTCGTAAGGTGACAAAAAAAAACTAACAAACAATGTTTCATAATACCAATTCCTCCTGCACACGTACACGTTCATCGCACGTGTCAAAGAACTCCTACAAAGGTGCTTTATCATTATCGGGTTTACCTATCGTCTTTCTTACAACACCTTATTTCTGTTTATTTGTCATATCCTCTACCTCTTTTTTCCCGTAATTAACGAAAACATTACTATAATCTCTCACAATATCATAATTGTAACAAAGACAAAATACGTCACTTCCTTCTTTACACACGTCCAACGGACGTGCCACCATACTTGTATATATATATATGTATGTATGTATGTATGTATGTATGTATGTCTATAAACTATATATATACATGTTACTATCAATATGTGTATACAAACTTTATACTTATGTTATAGTATATTCAAACGTATGTATATACTTAGGCATTTATATTCCTAATATACATGTGAATTTATCACATGTACATGTAAATATGATTATACATGTATATACCATATATATAAATCCCAATATCTACATGTGTGTATAAAGTTATACGTATTTTCATTCATTATTTTGATATCATGTTAATGTGAATATATACTAGATATATTCAAAATAAATATTAATAAATTTATTTAATATGATTAGTCAAATAAATATGAAATAGTTCAAAATAAAATATGATTTTATTTTAATGAAATATTTAGGATCTAATGCTAGTTAATAGATTACATAATCTCGTTAAGAAACGAAAGGGAATTGGTTTTAAAATTTACCCATTTCACCCGCTATGACATGTACCACAATCCAACAATTAACCCATGCGAGCTACCTCTGAACTAAACTCAAAACTTTTATCTTGGCTAACGGTCAGTCTTATTGATCACATAAGAACATTGCCGCCCCTACCTTTTGCTATTTATCTATCTCTTGGCTGAGTAGGCTCTTGGCCTACCCATCATATTTCTATAAAAAAAATAGCATACATAGCTCGTATTCGTTGAATCGCTTGAAGTGATATGCTACTCAAGAGAGGATTCATCTACTTCGAACGTAGAAGGTTGGCATTACTATAATTGATAGTTGACTTAAAGTCAAAATCTCTACCTAGAGTAAATCAGTTAATCGATAAATATTATCGGGTTAAACCAAGGGCTTTAAAGTAGTACTATGCAATAACATATGGATATTATTGGAATTTTGGACCATTAACCGTACTCTGGATATCTTAGTAAAATAGTTTTGACAAAAAAACATGCATAATATATCATCGCTTTGGGTGTAGCTTTAATAGACTGGAAATTGGATTTCACATAAGTGATTGGTAAGTAGCCAAACATATATCTACTATTGCATTTCAACAAAGTCCATAGATGATTTAAATTTTAATTTTTTCAAACATTACTAAGGGCCGAGTTTACACGAATGAGTTACACAACAATATTTGTCAACATATTTTCAAATTTACTTAATTCAATTTAATTTATAATGTTATAAATTAAATGGGAGGAAATTAATAAAAATGTTATATTAATATTTATGGCATTTATTTATTTCAAACCTTTAATTAACTAAGTTAATATATAGTTGTTATATATTAGTTTAATTTAATTTAAAGGGCTTAAATGGATTTTTTTAACAATAATAGGCTAAGCATTTTGGATGAATTTTATATGTATATATATGCATGTATGTATGTATTTATGTGTGTGTATGGATGGCCATATATTGTAGGTGATAAGGGAGAAAGTAGTTTTAAATTTTTATTTGGTAAATTATTTACCAAGTTCAAATAACTGCAGAAAAAGGCTTAGATATTTTCAAATATTTCGACGGCTATAAATACCCACCTATTCTGCTATTCTCCACATGCTTTCCAAGCCTAAGCCCTCACATCACTAAAATTAATTAAAGCCTATAATTCAGCCATGCAAGCCAAGCTAGAAGGAGGTCTTCTAAAAGGAAATAGCTCAATGTACAACATGTCATCTGCTGGCTAGATCAAGGTAATTAAAATCTTTATATATTAATTTTATACCCATCGTATTTTTAGTCTTGAATATATAAACATTTCTTTATATGTATTTCATAAATCAGATAACATGTAAAAACTACATTTCATAGTATATATAAATTCATACACACACACATATGCGTGTGTGTATCGGTTTGCAAAAGTGTGTGAAATTTGGAGAGCACTTCAATTCACATCAAAAGGAACTAGTACAGTCAAGCAAGCCATAATTTAAATGTTGACAAATCAATTTCAACATTTTAAGATGAAACCAAATGATTCAATGTTTGATATATATGTTAGACTTCACGGCATAATACATGCTTTAGTTACACTGGGAAAAACATTCACTGGAGATGACCAAGTTAGGAAAATACTAAACTCACATACCCGTGAATTGGAATGAATGATATTGGAAAAATAAGAGGCAAATGATCTTAGTAAAACTAAAGCAAAGGAATTAGGAATTAATGTCATATGAATTGCAGTTGCAAGCAAAACGATAAAACCATGAATATGAAAAGTTCTCACTCATTTTCAATGCAAATTACGATTATACAATTTTCAATGAAGAAGATGAGAAGATCACATCGTTGACCAAAAACTTCAACAAATTATTGAAATATAAAAGGATACAAAAAATGATAAAGATTGACAACAATGTGGAAAATAATCTGAATCGAATGGAATTGTTGTCGATGTTTAAATGTGAGAAAACTGGTTACTAAACGAGGGATTATCCCACACTTAAGAAATTTAGTTACTCCTCAAATAATAGCAAAACTATTCTATTATATAAGAAATTGAATATGGAGTCAATATTTATCTCTCACCACATTCATTCTCATCTCAAATGGTGATTTATCAGAATTTCTACACTCCCTAAGCATTTGTACCTTTACATTAACATCATCACATTATTTCCACAAAAATCAAAATTCTTTCATTATGAAACTTTCTTAGTTTATATCTTTTATATCCAAGAAAAGAGTCACAGGTCCCTGTTTTTGATGTGGTTATAGGAAAAGTCCCTGTAGAAATGAATATGTAAATTTGGTCCCTATTTTTGAAAAATAAAAAACGCAAGGTGCGTTGCACTTATTTGATAGAAAATGCAAGGTGCCTTGCAATTTTCTGTTTCTGAAATCTTTTTCGAAATTTTGAAAATTTTGAAGATTTTGAAAAGCGCAAGTTATCTTGCACTTTCTATCAGGAAAGCGCAAGCTAGTTTGTGCTTTCTAATTTTGATTTTTTTTAAAATTTTGAAAAGTGTCAGGAAAGCGCAAGCTAGTTTGCGCTTTCTGATTTTGAAATTTTCAAAAAACGCAAACTGATTTGCACTTTCTGATTTAAAAAAACAGGGACCTAATTTACATAGTTATTTGTACAGTGACTTTTCTTGTAACAGCATCAAAAATAGGGACCTTTCGTGTAAATCCCCTTTTATATCTCACCACATTCAGTCTCATCATCATCACATTAATTGCCACAAAAATCAACGGTCCTTCATTATGATACTTTATTAATTTATATCCTTATTTCTCCTCTAATTTACACTATGCTTATATATTTTCTTCTTCTGTCCATTAAAACCTAAATTAATCCTCTCACTCAAATCATTTTCTTACACAAGGAAAATCTATTATATGTCCTAGTATAGTATTATATTATTATACGAGTAAGTGACTACAATATAATAACTAATTTCTTACACATTTATTCTCATTCCAAATACCGAATTATTACAATTAGTTGATGGACTTTGGCATTTTACTCCCTTGAATATATTTTTTCTCATTTTAGTTATATATCTAACTAATGTCTTTCATATACTCTTATCTTCCACTACAATTAATGTGAAAGTTATCTGACCAAACAAGCTATTAATGCATCCTATTGTCAATTCTTTTGTGTAAAAAGTTATAATAATGTTCCGTACGAAGGTAAGATTTCCACTATAAGGCAATGACCACATTGCCTTTTCATTTACTATTTCATTATATAGACATATCTTCCACTTTTGCTTTCTTTTATTGCTTCTATTTTCTCATCTTCTTCATCTAAAACAAAAACTTAAATTATCATATATTAGTTCCTTTTGCTTTTGAATCAAGGAGGAAATTTTGCTTCATTTGTTATTTTTGTTTTCTCATTGCTTTTGTTGGAGACTTGGAGTCACAAAACCCCTTCTTCTTTTTTCGTTGCATATGTCATGGCTTTGGGTATGTAAATTTTATATTCTCTTGATTGAGTTTATAAGAATTAGGATTGAATTAATAAAAAAATTAATAGGTAAAATAAACCATTTTCAATATATGGCGATTTTTTTTGAATCGTGATTATAAAAAACATGCAAATGATATTACTATTCCTAAAGTAACTACAACTGCATATCTTTTGTTGTATATATCTATTTGCTAAAATGTTCAAGCAATGGATTTTGATTCAACGTCCACGGTAACTTTCATACATATGCTTTTATTTTAGCATTTGTAATAATTTTATATCAATTCTTCATCAATTTTTCATTTGTTACATTTTTGTAAGTATTCAATTATGTTTTAGTTCTCAAGTACACATAATAATTTTTTATGTTTTAATGTAATGTAATTTGGATTTCTATTTTGTTTATGATTGCTTTAGGTATCATTTTGTATTAATGACCTTCTATTCATATTTTATAGTTTTACTCTTTCTATTCATATTTACCTATTTATTCTATCTATCTATCTATCTATCACATAATAAACCAAATACGGAGTCAATAATTTATCTCTCACCGCATTCAGTCTCATCTCAAATAGTGATTTTTCCAAAATTTCTAGCATAATTTTTGCACCACAATACCCAATCATTTGTACATTTAAATTAACATCGTTACATTAATTGCCATAAAAATCAACAGTCTTCCATTATGACACTTTCTTAATTTATATGTTTATTTCTCCTCCAATTTACACTACACTTATATTTCCTTCTCACATCCAGTAAAAGCTAAATTAATCATCTCACTCAAATGATTTTCTTACAACAAAAAATCTATTGTATATACCTATTATATTATTATTATATTATTATCATATAAGAAAGTGATTAAAAGACCGCAACTTATTTCTTACCACATTCGTTCTCATTCCAAGTACTGAATTATTAAAATTTCTTGGTAGACTTTTAAATTTTACTCCCTCGTTTTTTTTTCATTTTAGTTTATATATCTAACTATGTCTTTTCATAAAGTCTTATCTTTAACTACAATTACTATGAATGTTATATGACCAAGTAAGCTATTAATGCATCATACCATCAGTTTCTTCTGTTTAAAAATGTATAATAATGTCATATATGAATGTAAAATTTCTACTATAAGGTAAATACCACATGTCTTTTCATTTTCTATTTCATTACTTAGATATATATTCCACGTTTACTTCCTTTTATTGCTTTTATTTTCTCATTTTCTCTATCGATTTGTATTTTTTTGCTTTTGAATCAAGAATGAAAGTTTGTATCATTTGTTATTTTTGTATTCTCATTGCTTTTACTGGAGTAATAGAATCCCTTCTTCTTTTAGTTTCTAACTATGGCTCTAGGCATGTAAATTTTGCATTGTATTAATCGAGTTTATAAGAATTAGGATTGACTTCTTAAAACAATTTGTATGTAAAATAAGCCATTTTTTAGTTTCTAACATTTGGCCAATTTTACAAAGTCATGGTAAGAAAAAAACATGCAAAAGATATTATTATCCTAAAAAGTACTGCAATCATCTACCTTCTATTGCATGTAATCTATTTGCGGAAATGTCAAAGCAATGAAATTAGAAGCGATTTTTGTTCAATTTCTATCGTTACTTCAGTACATGTGCCTTTAATTTGTTTTAGCATTTGTAATTCCTTGATATATTTTTATATCAGTTCTTCATTAATTCTAATTTGTTACATTTTATAACTATTTAATTATGTTTTAGTTCATACCTCTTTTAGTTCTCAAATACAGATAATACATCTAATATTTTAACGTAATGTAGTTTGAACTTTCTATTCTATTTTTGATTGCTTTAGGTATCATTTTGCTAAAAGGCGTTGACCAATATCTATGTTGCCCACATGGAGAGATATGCAGACGGATCCCGGAATTTCAACATGGTATCAGAGTCGGTGTAATGCCCAGGACAATGCGTAAGAGATATGTAAATCTTAATGGTTAGCGATGTAGTCTAAAGCAGGCAGACTTAATGTAAAGCTAGACCATGGTACGTAGGATCTGGTAGAATGAAACATGGACAAAGATTCATATGGTGTTAGCATCAAAGTTGACATAGCAGAAGACGCATGAATGGATGCAACCAAAGGTGGAGATTTGTTGGGGTGTCTCGTATTGTATGTGGTTAACTGGCCTAGATTGGGAAAAAGAATAGTCTCACATCATGGAAAAACAGAGGTGGATGGCATGTATATGAGTTTGGTCGTATGTAACAAAAAAAGATTTCATTTGTTAATAGCTGTTGACCAACTCTATGTTCCCCCCACGGAGAGGCGTGTGGACCAATCCCAAAATTTCAACATTCACATTTTCAATTCAATGAGTTTTTTTATTATATTTTCCATCCTTAGTTTCTTCTTCCACTTATCACAATTTTGTTCCTTCCACTTTTGAACTTTTATTTAAAAAGTACAATTCTTAATATAAAACTACGCAGAGAATCTTTCAAAACAATTTATTTATGGATTTAAATTATTGTAATTGGTTATAATTTGATTCAGTTCGCTATCAACTTTATATCCTTCTAATTTTTTTTATTTTATTCACGTTTTGTAATGGCTCCTTTTTCTACCAGTTGTTTTTATTTTAGGATGTTTATGGAAAAGTTATCCAAAAATCATGAAAAACCTAGGTTCACTAAATCGATGAGCTCGGTTTAAAGGTTTGATGTTTACTTTATCACCTATTTTTTATTTTTGTTTAAGGTTAAATTTGTTTTTTTCTATTTTCATGACTTCATCTCTTGATTCAAATTCTATGTCAAATTCTTTATTTTTTATTTCTGATTAATGTGGTAACAACTTTGGTTTTCCTCATTTATTGCAGGGTTCTTTGGATTTAGTTATGTATAAGCATAAAAGAATTTGAAATTGTTCTGAAAATTTTGTAAAAGTTAATGTTGATTACTTTTCATTCTCCCATTTAATATCCAATTCTATCTTCATATAATTTTTATTTTGGTTGAAGACCATGAATGTGATTTCTTTGATTTATTTTAAAGCATTTACAAGAATACTAACACATAGATATAAAAAAAAGGTTGTTCTACATATATTTAAATAGAGGTAAAGTTATCTTTTTTGCATTCTCAAACATAAACGTATAAGCATATTAAGTTGGGAGAAGTGGATTATATTTCAATAAAAGAATATTTATATAATAAATTCTCAAATAATATTTTCTAGAAAATATAAATGTATAATTAACATTTGTTGCCTAAAATTTAGTATTTGATGCATGTTTTGGAAACTTATTTTTTTAAAAGAATTAATTTCTAGCCTTAAACAACTTGAATATATATTTTGTAAATTCTTATTTTCTTTTTATCTGAATTACAAATTATATATTTTCATTTTTTAATTTTGTTTAATATACTAGAAACATGTTCATAAGAAACACATATTTATGTTTTCAAACAAGCTCTTGGTGATGTTACTGAACAAAGAGGTAAATCTCATTGATTTCTTTTATGTTTGTTTTATTTACATTGTTTTGAGTTTTTTGCTGTTTGGAAATATTTATAAACAATTACAAACCATAGAATTTATTATTTACAAAATTTATAAGTGAACTATTTTTTTAATAGGGAGAACTATTCAAGCATCATTACCATTTAATTATTAAAAAAACTTAATTGATTTTAATTCTAATCAATTTGAATTGAAAGTAAGAAGAGAATCAAGGTTAATTAATTCCTTTTTAGTCTTAATTCAATTCGATAAACTAATTGCATATTGATTCTCCTTAATGCTAATTAATTATAGAATTATTATGTAAACATTTTTCGGTTATTTCCTTTTGTCATCAACTTTGCAAATGTTCCAATTTGTGAGGTATTCTTCCAGTAAGTATTATGTAAGTTTAGTAAATCTTTTCTAACTGTAAGAAATATATGCATGAAAATAGAGAAGTGGAGTAGGAATCCATTATCTATTCTTAGTTAACAATACTTTTATAATACGTTGTGCAAAATATTAAAATAATTGAATGAATATATATTCATAGACAATTTCTTTAACTAACCTACAAAAATAATGTAGGATGATGTTTGCTAAATCTTAAAAAAAAACACGATATTTTTGACATATTTGCTTATGTTGAAAGGAAACGTTATGTATATTATCTATATATATACACACACACATTATACTATGCAATGTTGGATTATAAAAATGAACAAAAACATTACAAGAATTCGTATTGGGTTATATTTACATGATATTTGGATTTTTCACTTCATTGAATGCGTTTATTTACATCATTTGACCTTATAAATATCATTAATGTTATGTCATTAAGGTATTGTTTTTATACGTGTGACGTGTCTAAAATAATTTTCCTTAATGTGATATACATTATTTCACTTTGAATTAGCTTAACCTTTGTATTGGTTTAATTTTTATTTTGGTATGCATGTTTGAAGTAAAGACAAAAATTTGTTTAATTGTTTTAAAAGTTAAGCTATATAATGTTTAAGTTGTAAGGATATATCTCATGTTATTTTATGTTATAATTGTTAGAAAATATGGAATTGTGCGCTCAGTTAATATTTTTCTAATTCGGTTAGTATTGGATAGTCTTAAAAAGTATATTAAAAAAATGTTGAAATACTGCTAATTTATAATAAATTTGAAACAATATTTCATGCTAAGCATGGTTTCTCTTTACCAAATTTTGAATACTACCGTAATATAAAATGGTACATATTTGAATTTATACGTTATATTTAAGGTGAAACCATGTTGAATTTATGCATAGCTTATTTGAAAGTTAATTGACATGCTAAATAATGTTATGCCTTCCAAGTAAGAATTAATTGCGGTTGACGTTTGATTTATAAATTCATCCATATACTAAATATCGTATGCTTTAAGATTAATTAAACCAAATTACCAACAATATTTTGTAAATAATTGTTAGTGAAGAGACTAAACTACAACCCATAAACAATCATATAATTAAAAGATCAAAAAATATACTGTTAAATAAATTATGTGGTGGATCTCGTGTGCATTGCACGGGTTCATACTAGTTCAATAAAAAGAGGCAATAACATTACAATGTCATATAGAATGACTCAAATTTATTATCAAGCGAAAGTGAACAAGGGATTGAAAGTGCAGACATGTGTTTCATGACAAATGATGATCAAATATGGGATTCTAATGAATGGACTGTTAATTTCATGAATAATACGTATTGGAGATATAAAATGCTTAATAAACAATAAATTAAATTTAGTAGAAACATATAAACCTAAGATATTTAGTTGCTTACCGAAGAAAAGCAATGTTTAGAATATGAAATTAAAAAACTTAATGGTTTAAACGATAAAAAAGGTTCAAAACTTGAATGTATTTAATATCAAGAAAAGTGTTAGCCTAAAAAATGTCTGACACCCCCAAGAAGGCTAAGAAGAACCAATGATTTGGTATGTGACCATTGATTGTAGTTTTAATGTGGATTTTGCCTCTAATCTACAAAGTTTTCAAACTTCAAAATCGCATACCTAGATCCATAGAATAAGAAATATGTAGCAACATGAAGAAAAATGCAAGTAAAACAAGAAAAAGCAACATAATGGTTTGTTGTGGTTTTTAATTTTCCTATGTACTGTTTATTATGAATTTATTATGTTTTCACTAATATCCATTGTTTATTACAATCGTTATCCCAAAATCTAAGCCTGATTTGAGATTAGAAAATGGCAGAACCTCCCATTACTGAAAATATAGTCGACCTTTTACTTGCTTTATGTCTCTTTATATTTATAAGCATAGAGGGATGAGATAAGGCTCTAATGTCGATGTCTTCTCTCTAAAAATTCATCCAAAATATCTCCATTTGAAACCACAAGTGTCTGTGATATATTAGGGAAATATTCGGCTTTACCCATCAATCAATATTGTTCGATCGTGTTTCAGTATCAATCGATGGACTTATCATTTTTTTTCTATATTTCTTTGTCTATAGATTCATCATTACTTCATGACTTAGCCTTGTTCCATGTTCCAAATTTAGAATATGTCAAGATTTTATAGGGGATTGAACACTTTTATGGATCGGTACTAATCGATAAACCTAGATTTTTTTCTTCAACATTTCTTCATATCAACTTGCACTCGATTGTCTATGAACCTTGTATCCGTTCCTTCATCATTTTGATGTTGAATACCATTTAATTACCGCATAGAACACTTACCCCTAAGGTATACTTCTATAACTACAAAGCATGCTTTGTTTAGAAACAAGCAACCAAATCCTGAATTGAGTAGTCGCTATCATAATTCAAACCATCTTCATGGAAAGATGTGTCACTCTGAAAACACCCTAACTGCATATAGTAGTCGAGTCACATTGCACCAAATTTTCATTACCCGAAGGACTAGCCTTTTTAGTGAGAACTCCATCTATCCATAGATAAATTAGTGTCCATAACCTCCCAAACTCCAGTTGTAATCAAAACAATACAAATTCGCTTTGTTCTCTCTACTTCTACCATCGCACCTGTTTTTAACCTAGGGCTTCCATATCCCTGCTAGTCCACTCCAATTCTAGTTGAATCGGTCTAAGTCGATCAAATAGATTGATTGACATTCAATTTTATATCTCCTTACACCAGAATAACATCAGTTCATATCATCTCCTTGATCCCTAAATTAGGGTCGGTCGACACTAGATGCCCTACTTTAGTGATTTAAAGCTTGCTTCTAAGAGAGTTAGGAAAATGCCCTTAGGGCAATTATGTAATTTATTACATATATCTGACTCTTTAGTCAATCTTGTTCATGATAAAGGTGTTCATTTTCTTATATATAATTTATTATATTATGATGTAATTAATTAAGTAATCAATTTAAAGCATATTAATAAGAAAATCCTTAAATAAAATGTTATGCGACCATAGTTGCAAATAGTTGCGATCATGAGTAATTAATCACAATATAAAATAAAATTTTATTCAAAATATTCCGAGTCAAGATGTTTCGAGAAAGGATATCATTACATCCGTTGGGACTAGAGTACATAACGCTTTATATATATTGGTCAGTGTATTACCAATGGCTAATGGGGGCACCAAACAGTTACGTGTTTGTAGTTATTGATATCTATGGAATGACTTGTCTAGGAGTTTCATGTTGGTTGATAACAACCAGGTAAAAAAGAAAATCTCTATATAATGATGTTACACAGTTCCCTCGACTTAAGAATACTATGGAATTCAATATAGATACTCCACTTTGATTATAGTTAAATTATGGCACAACGTCCATCGAATGACTATAATTAGGCATGAGTTAAAGCATTGGTAATGAAGCACTATGTAATAAACAATTTGTCTCCTTGATTGTATGAGGTTAATACCTGGTTAATCGTAGTCAACTCAAAGTTAAATTCTCTAACCGGAGTAAAACAGATATTAACAAATGTTATTATTCAACCAAGGACTTTGTTTATGGAATGATCAAGTTGAATATGTATAATATTGGATTTTTGACTAATATCAAATTACATACATCCTAAAGTGATATAGTATTGGCGATCAGAACGTGTGTAAATTATTATCACTATTGGTATCGCTTAAAGTAATGTAAAATCATGTTTACCGAAAAGATATGTAAGCGATGAATTCGGCCAAATTGTCACACCACTAGCAATGTTGATATATGAACGTTAATATTTATACTGTTCAATATTAATGCCAACTGAATTCACACCTCCAAGTCTCACAACCGTATTTGTGAATTCTCTGTAAAACCACACAATTTAATTGGTTTAAAAGTGTTATAAATTAATTAAATTAATTGATATTTTAGAAATATTAATTATTGATGTTTTTTACGTTTGGGGTGTTATTAGTAAGTGGGGTATCTCATTGAAATGTTCTTAGTGCTATTAGTAACTATTTGGATGTATATACAAATTTTTATGTGCATGTACCGATATATGATATTAGTATATATTGAAGCTAGCTTTAAATATATTTAATTACTTAACATGCTTCGGAAATTTTTGGTATATAAAGATGGACAAGCATGGTCGACAAAACAAGGAAGAATGTTGTCCAAATGTTAGGTTTAGGGATAAATTGAATTAAAGAATGGAGGTTTTAAAGAGAGGAAAGTGAAAGGTCACTTTTCTCTCCTTAAATACAAAGCTTTTCACATTAAAAAATTTCTTCAGTCTCTTCCTTCCTCCTTTATATATAGTCAGCCTTTCATTCCTTTCCCTCTCATGGTCGAACTCACCTTTCCACCAAAAAAACATCAAACAAAATCAAATTGAAGTTGTTTATTTGATCTTTGGAACATCCAATGGTGAATTAAGCAATCTAGCAGATGATTCATAAGTCAAGGTGTCATAAAGGGAAATATCTGATCCAGTATAATTTTATTTTATATAACCCATTCATATATGTTCATTTACGACCATAGTTGATGTATGTGATATATCTTGATTGCCATTGAATTAAAATGTGATTTAAATTTATTACAAATGATGTTTCGTAAATGTTATTAAAGTGCAACATACATACATACATATATATACATACATATATGTATGTATGTATAAAGTTTTGATCTATCTACTTTGGCTATATACGTGTTTGTTAATCATTCTATACAAATTATAATTCATATGATATTATTTTTTGTATAATACTCAATTATTTTTGGCCACGAGGTAAGTATGTAAATTTTATATATATATCTAAAAAATTGTTTTATATATGTAAATATAATATTAGATTGTTCTATAATTAATATAAATTAGATTTAAAGTATGTGTTTAGTTTATTAATCATTTTTATGTCGAAATGATTTGATTAATTTATTGGAATATACATATATTTAAATTATTACATGATTTAGACATTAATGTAGAATTAATTATGAGTTTATAAGAGATGAAGGTGGAAGGTCTTTTCATTTTCTCTTAAATACCAGAGCTTCCACATTTATTCTATTCATGAATTATGTGCTCCTTCCTTACTTATTTCAAAATATAAACCTAATATAAAACTTCATGGTACATATATATTACATACATATATGTATATGTATATGTATATATGTCTAAACTATATATATGTGGTACTATTGGTATGTGTATACAAACTATATACATATATTGTAGTACATTCAAACACATGTATATACTTAGGCATTTGTATTCCCGACATGCATGTGAATTTATCACATGTATATCTACGTACAATTTATATGTATATACATTAGATATAAATCCCAATATCTATTTGTATATACATCTAGTTATACACATGCTCATTTATTACGTTGTTATGTTAGTGTATGAATATATTAGATATATTCAAAATAATCATTATGTTATCAAGTCATGTTATGAATGTATATGATATATTCAATGTGACAATTAAGTTAACTTAATTAATATGATCAATTATATAAGTATAAATATTTAAAATAAAATATCATTTTATTTTAACATATATAGATTGGATATAATGCTAACTGATAGATTACATATTCCCATTAAAATCCAAATAGGAATTTCTTGAAATTTGCATATTTCTTCCGCTGCAACATCAGCCCAAACCCAATAATGGTATCAAAGCCCATATGGTATATGCAATCAAATTAATAAGCACTTAGGGCCAACTAATAAACTTTTCTATCTTTTGGGTGTTTAGAATGTGTAGGCTTGAGGTTGAATAAAAATTATCCACTCCTTCTTGGAAACTAGCATGACCCAATGGGTAGGGCAAGTCCAAAAGGTTGGCACATATGTAAGGTTAAAATTTATTTCGGGCCTTGCGCTAATTTTCAAATTAAGACATGAAAATTTGAAATATATTTTTAATTTAAATGTTAAGTTTAAAATACAAAAGAAAATTTCATAAATATCACAAAATAAGTGTAAAAATACTCAAAATTGCTTTGTGAGATTAATTTAATATTTTTTGAAATTTTACAAATATTTAATTAATATGATTAGATAAATAAATAATTAATTAAAGGTTAATATATATATATATATATGTTGATATATCTATGTAGCTATGAAGGTTATAGTTGAAAATTTATCTTAAAATTATTTAAGATAAATTATATTAAATTTCAAAATTTATTAAAATATTTAATTATGTTTAATTGAATAAATAATTTATTTGATAAAAATTTAATTAAATTTAAACTAATTAATATATATATATATATAAATTGGTGTATATATAAATAAAACTATAAAGGTTAAACTTCAATAAATTAATGTGTTTCTATTTTTTCAAAATTATTATGAGGAACTGAACTAAATAAATTTTGGAAATTTACTAAATATTTGATTAAATTTTTTAATTGAATAGTTAATTAATTAAATAGTCAATTAATTAGTATATGTATATATTTGATATATATATATATATAAAGTTCATAGTTAAATATTCTTCTTAAATAGTTTATGATGAATAAAAAAATTCCAAATTTTAAATAAAATTTAATTTAATTATCTAATTACATTAAGTTTAAAATTAATTAAATATGATTTAATTAGTAATATGCGTATAATATTTTATAAGCTAGCTGAATTATAATAGTTACAAGTAAATTAAACCTATATAATAATATGTGTAATTAAAATATAAGTGGAACTAAAAAAACCCAAATAGATTTTTGGAATAAATGCATAAATATGGTATGTATACCACGATTCAGATGTACCCATACTTGAATCACGAGGATATTTCATAAGAAATACATTATTCTTTAAATCGATGTCACTCAAAATATATTAAAGATTATAAATCTTTCATATAGTTTCCCTCTATCATTTGTATATTGATAGATTACCTGCATATGTAGTGTTGTTGAGCAAACTCAAGCTAGAGTTATTATGTGTAGTACTATTAATATATTGTCTAGATGACGTAAGAAACATGCATGTATTTGTTGAGCAAACTCTAAGCACATGCATTATATCGAGTCCAATAAGAGCTGATAGATAAGAGTGAATAATCTCTTTTGATTTGTTGAGAAAACTCAAGATCACAATTGAGAATTAGCCAAAGACCACAGTTGTAACAACCCGCCTTTTCAACCCTCAACTATCAACACAAATACCTCAATGATATTTACGTGCATAACAACCAAGTGTTGGAAAGACAGATTGTTAGGGTAAAAAGAAAAGGAACAAGAAAGAAAGAACAAAACATATGAATCTCTCAACGTAATGTTAATATATAATATCCAAAAAGGTAGTACAATGGGCTACTCTAAGGTAAATAGAATTACAAAGTTACTATTTTAAGTACTATCATCAGTCTGGACAGTTATAACAAGCTATCCTCACAAATGTTTATATATACACACACATGCACACACTAGTAATGCAGCGGAAATAAAACACTATGGTAGGTGAAAGCATCCAGCTTGTCTTCTCGAGTTCCAAAGGATATCCAACAAAAAACTGCCTTTCTCAAACTGCTCGAAAGAGCATCGAGGGATTTAAGGAAAAATAAAATCACAAGTCATATGTAAGTCTTGTATAAGAAACTCATGAAACATGCATCCGCATAACCATAACTTTTGAGACCATCTAAATCACAGTAACGATTTTTCTCTCAAAAGATTCAAAACCATCTAATAAGTAAATAAGTCAATATAATAGATAGTGTCTAGGGTGTAGAATATAAATAAAAAAATAGTTGTGTTGGTTGCATCTCACATCACAACAATATTAGATATACGGTCAAAACTGCTAAGGGTTGCACTTGCATATGGATTTCCATTAGAGGCACCCTTAGTACATCGAGGCGGACCTCCTAAAAAGGGTCAGAAACTACCTTCCGAGTGACGTATATATCTAAATAAAATATACCACAAAGGAAAACATAACTAGACCACGCCCAAACACATGATGCCGAATATCATCAACTCCCGCTAGCAACATCTGGTAGCATCTCTAGATACGGAGTTGATGTACCATTAGGTTAGTTAAACTCACCAGTTATGCCTCTACTCTATTTTCTATTATTACATATATGGTGAAGTCATGTTCAACATCTCATCACTCGAATAGATATTGAATCTCTACATGGATTCCAGCATCTCAACACACGAGCCATCATCACTCGAACAATTCATGAATCTCTTCATGAATTCCAGCGTAAGTCGTCCGATGAATGTTATCGTCGTCCTCTCTCTTTGAATCACCTTGAAGATAGACAGTACAGCAACATATCATCATTCAAAATGTTGATGCTGACCTCTCCCTCGAAGTTACCCTCAGTATAGATAGTGCAACTCTATAACATTTCGCTCCACAACCGCTTCCAAAACATATAACTCGTATATCAGTTTTGAAGTGGTTTTCGATAAGTAATACCTAAGTATACGTATCCGATCCTGGCCTCTTCAAAACTAAATCGATGAATTTACAGTTAACTCAATTTTAGTTATTTTAGAAGTAAGCATACGATATATAGAAGTCCTTCCCAGGGGGTCTTGAATACACATGCTTAAAGCAAGAGACATTTTATACGAATGAGTCCTCCCTAGGGGATCTCAAATCATATAAATCCATGATGCTTTTATATACTTCCCAAGTAATTTGGTCAAGTTCGATAGTCGACAAGTCAACTATCTAGTACAAAATAAAAATGATCACATATAGAAATCGAGTCTTGAATAATTATCACCCTTTCTGACATTCTCAACTTACGATATCCCTCAATCAAGAGTGAGGCCGGGTAAGGTAGAGCACTGGTTGCATCAAAGCCCTACCTTTACACATCATTCTAACTCTCAAAGACATAACAAGTATGCTCTGTTGGCTTTTAATGCTAAGTACAAGAGCAAATACTTTCCATAGACGAATAAACACACAAACACGATCAAGTCACAAACGACTTCTAATCCTCTTTTATAAAATAATACTTATCTGTCAATACTTTTGTATATATTTAAAATACCTTTATAAAAGATATATACATGTATTCTACTACTTCATAATTCATTTCTACTCTTTACATTATTCAAAATGTATTCATATTCTTATCTTAAAGGTATAAGAATATTCACAAATCATTTAACAAGATTTCCCATTTTAAAATATAATCAAAGAGGTTAAAAACAAATGATAATAAAACATTTTTACTATAAACCCCATCTCTCTTTTATAAATTAAACCTTTACATTTCTAACATTTTCCCGAAATATTCCATACTTATCATTATCTTTAAAATACTCTTCTTAAAGAACTAAGTATATTCAAAGTATTCTACAAGATAATATACTTTTAAATAACTTCTCAAAACAATTTCTTTAAACTAAATGCTTTACAAAATCCCTCTTATCCTTTTATAAAATACTTAACTTAGTTAACATGTATATAAATAATTTAAAAATACTTATAAATATGTTTAAATGTTTATATAAAATATTTCGTAGAAATAATTAATTTATAAATTACTAGAAATATCATTTTAAATAAATGTTTCAAAGAAAACCCCCAACTTTAAATTTTTAAATACGATTAATAAAAATATATTTAAACTTGAAACCGCTTTTAAAATGATTAATAACATGTTGTTGATCATTCCTAAATAGAACTCATAAAAATAGTAAATTTAATTGCCATTGTAAACTCATTTAAAATCACGAAAATAGCTTAAAATAATACAACACCAAACAATGCCATAAAAACCTAGAAATGTTGTCGTTGGTTAATAACTGTATTGGTTAAGTGCTGTAAAGATATCTAGATAGAGAACACTTGAAAAATGCATAAATGTTTGCCCAGTTTGCTCAACTCCAACAAATGTTTTATGATCTAATTTTTCTATAGTAAGTAGTATACTTAGACTACTTAATAACCATGCAAAGAACCCCTAAGGATGTCTTTCAAACTCATATTAAGAATTTCCAAAAAACAAGGCATATAAAAGTGTCCATATAGTAACCTTTCTCGCCTTATAACTTTTCAAACTTTGTTCTACAAGTTATATAATTTTCCAAACCTTTTCCTTACTATTCCATACACTACTATAAGTATAATGCACAACCAAAATATATTCTTTCATGATATACATTCAAATCACATTTAAAAACAAGGGATTTCGAAGTGCACTTATAGCGAATCTTTTGCTTCAAACAATTCACACACGCTTTCATATCACATACAACCACACCAAACATGAATATAGAAATCTAGGACACATCACATGTTATTACTAATAAGAGAGAATATATTACAATAAAGTTATAATTTGCTTTCCAAAGCAAGGGTGTCCAAAGTTATAATTTTCATTAGTTAACTTTACTTTATATTTACGCACAACATATATATACACAATATGTACTTTTGAATGGTGAGTTAACTCACCCAAATCCTTACTAATATCAAGCACAAGCCGCTTGAACAATAGAACACTTCCTACCATCACCAAAAAGCAAGCAAACACCATCTATTACTTCCAACATGTTATTGACCACCTCCTCCTTCACTTCAATTATGATGCCCTACCTCGAGACCCATACTAACAAAGGGTATCATTGAGTAATACTATCTGCTAGTGCAGAGAATAGGGCCGGTTAGGAGCAACCACCATGAATTTTGCTTTAAGCGAACATTGATACATCGATGAATATGCTATATTTTTTCTATCTCAAGTGGAATCAATGTATGCAATGCAAGCTTAAAAAACTACGGGGCTATAATAATAATCCAGAACAATATATGATAAATACAAATCATAGAATCACATATCAAACAAGGCAGAATACAAATAGATACAAGTCTGAATAGACACAAATGGACACATGATGTACACTACATAATACAATAGTGCTACATCCCAAATATACGAATATGTACAGAAAGGTGTCTAGCACGACATAAGATACATCATAACATCAATATATATACACACATACACACACATAGTGATGACAAAAGTAAACATCTAGCTAACTAATAGGAAGTCGGCTCTAAAAGCATCAAGCTGAAGGACCTGAAACATATTAGTCTGATTCGAGTATTATAAAATAATAAACGGGTAAGTCTAGGCTAAAATAAATGAGTTAGCAAGATGAATGATAGATAAAATGAACTAGATCTCAAATATAGTTGAAACGACCCGCAAATTTTTCACTTTGATAAATTATATTTATTTTTAAATTTATTCAAATAAAAGGTTGATAATACAAATAATATTGTTTTGAGTGATAATAAATAATAATACATCTTATTTTGAGTAGATATTTACAAAAATATTTTTCCTCGAATATAAATCGATAAAATGGCCGAAAACCATTTTATCGAAAACCAGCTCTATAATCGTAAAACTCGCACATGGAGTTGAATATATACACTTATTTTTATAATTAAAAAAGAATATGAAATAAAATTAATTATTTTATTTTCGGGAATAAAGTGTATTTAAGACATCATCAGTGATGTCCTTATATTTAATAATTGATTTATTTAATTTAATTGAGATTTAATGATTTAATAATTATTATAATTATATAAATAATTGTTTTCTTAAATGATAATAATTCATTTTAATTAGTTATAAAGTAATAATGAATGATTTCTAATGGTTCAATAAAGTTATAAAAGTAATTTGAAATTATAAGGAAAATCGATATCGTTTTATCGATATAATAGCGATTTTTGGAAATAATTGTTAATATTAATTTATATGGTTTTATAAATGAAATGTGATCATTTTAATTGGTTAAAAATGATAAGAAATTAGTTTTGAAATTTTTTTACATTTATATGTAAATTAAAATATAAGTAAAAATGTGACCGATAATCTATTTCTCGATTTTCAACGGTTTGACGTATATAAGTTGTGTAACGTTATTTATATGACTTGAACACTTATACAACTTGCACATACATATATTTAGCCATATATATACATGTACAAACATGTCATGTACACATAATAAAAGTTACCATTTGCATTTGAATTTACATATGGTAAAAAATAAGAAAATATCATGATATTTCCCTTTTCCTTCTCACTTAAGCATGCATAAGTCAATGTGCAAGGATATGCACATGCCCACACACATAGGAGGTGCTGATAGTGGAGGTTGATAGCCGAAATGATGGATGGAAATGGGGAACATGGGTGATGGAGATGGTAGGATATGATGTGGGATATTTTGTACAAACTTAAGGCTATAAATACCTCTTCATTCTTTTCCATCCACTTCAACCAGCCATAACTTTCTCTTCCCGACTCCAAATCATTAAAAAAATTCAAATTGTATAGAATTCAATTGGCTATAATTTTTCTTCACATCACTTCTTCCAAAACTGAGAGTGGCTATGTCAAAATTTCTATTCTTTCATACTCATTCTCAACCTAGATTTTTGGAACTCGAGAACGCACCTTATTATTTTGACCATATCTTCTTCATAAACTAACCAAATTATGCAATTATTTTTTTCAAACCATTCAAAATTTTAGTGGCTACAACTTTTTGGTTGACCACTTTTCCCCATTCTAAGCTTAGCCATATTAAAAACTCCATTCTTTCTAGAGCATTTCGAGCCCGGTTTTAAAGGCCGAAAATACCTCTTTTTCATTCGAGCATAACTCCTCCACTGATCTAAATGTAGTAATCCTTTTTTTAAACCATGTGAAATTCCAGTGGCTACAATTTTTATGTTGAGAATTTCTTTCATTTTTGAGCTTAGCCATGTCAAAATTCCATTTCTGTTACAATGTATTTTTAGGCTTCATTTTTATGAATCTGAGAATACCCTTTGTTCTTTTGATCATATCTTCCTCATAATAAATCGAAATTAATTTTTTTCCTTTTTTAGTTGTAGACAAATGAATTTTCAAGAACTTTCCTTTTGACCACATTTCATAATTCTTTGAGTAACATGTCCAAAACTAGCTAGAAGTCGACCCATTTTCAAGTGTGATTTTTGTAAATCCGAGAATGCCTCTTCTTCATTTGACCATATCTCATTCAAAACTAAACCAAATTGGATGATTCTTTTTGTTGAAACCGTAGAGAAAAGAATTTTCTACAACTTTCACGTTGACCACATTTCCAAATACAGAGAATAGAATGTTCAAAAATCCGAGAGAAAATGACCTATTTTTAGGTCTACTTTTTGGCAAATTCAATAATAATCCAAAGTCCTACACCTCATTCCCCATACTTGGTCGAGCACCACTTTTGGCATGGAATCGAGCATACTATGAGGCAAGTTGTTGGGGTTCGTGAGCTCGGATCGTGAGTTAGTGAAGTTATGCATTTTTCCGACAGAAAATCAATGTGAGAAACACTTAGTTGTACTATATTTTTGGATGATGATATGATGTTAGTAATGGATGTTTAATATGCTTTAATCATTAAGTTTGGTTGTTTAATATGAATGTTGAATATATATGCAAGTCATGGAAATACACGTCGATAAGCACAAAGGAAATCACTTTCCTTTATTTAATGAATTGGTGTATATGGGATGTTTAACCTCTTTAAAAGGTTTAAAAATGAGTTTGAAATGTTATATAAAGATATGAAAGTGTTTTAGTGAAGTTTGAAAGGTAATTGAAAATTTAGTCAAAATTAGGCGCGTCGCGTAACGGCAGTTCGCGGTTTCGCGCCACAAAAGTCAAACAAGTGTATATAATAGAATATAGCTCGGAATTCTTCGAGATAAGAATTTTCCAAACTATTATACCCATAGTTTTCAAACAAAATAGAAAATCGAGATTTCGATAAATAGATTTTGAAATATGAGTAAAAAAAGTTTTTAGAAAAATCGCGGTTTTGTAGTTCGGAATCCATAATAGGATTTCTTTGAAAATGGTATTTTAAAATTGCTTAAAAAAATGAAATAAATTTGAAAAATCTTTTAAAATGTTTTAAAAGTGATTTGAGTTTCAAAAATGAATTTCTAAATGATAAAAAGGTGTTTTGATCAACATAGCTTAAAAAGCATTTTCCGCAGCACTTTTCTATAACTTTTGAAATATAGTTTTAAATGCAACCGTTCTTTTCCAAATCTTTGTAAATGTTTTCAAATGATTAATAAAGTATTTTAAAGGTAATTTGAAGAATTTATAGAATGGTTAACTATTAAATGATTTAGAGTCGATCAAATAACTTGACCGCCTTATGGGTGTAAGAGAGATAGTGTCTAGGCTTAGATTTGGAAAAATAGTTTCCTGCTCTCCCTGGCTATCCGGACTGTCCCAATGGATGGGATAGTAAATTTGATTTACTCGGATCATAATTTTTCAAGGTATAAAGGATATGATTTTCCGAATATAAACAACTTGGATTTTACGGTGATAATCTACTTGTACTCGGTGTTAAAGCCCGAAGAGGGAACTCGTACTATTCGTGGAATTTAATAGGTGATTTCACTGTTATTCCGCCCATAGTATTTGTTGAATACAGGAATTGATATTGAGTAGAATTAGATGATTTCTATAGATACTTCTCACTTAATATTTACAGGTTTTGGATTAACATCCTAGATAACATGGTTTTAACATAATCAAATTTGAGTTTTGTATTAAGAAATTTATGTTAAGATTTAATGGAAATGAATTGGAAATATTTTCCCAAGTGAAGAATGAAATGATTTCGAATTAGTCCCAGTTTGAAAAAGCTTATAAAGTAATCGAAGGATTTGATAAGAGGGGTTTAATGATTTTGTATATACTGAAAAGAATGTTTTAGAAATATAAATCTCCAGAAGAGATTTTAATAAAAAGAACTTAATCAATTAAAGAATGATTCCCTATTCACAGAACATCTTTTTATCGAGGATTGGTTCAAAGGAACCGGGGTCGGATTTGGGTAATTCCTATCCTAAAACCACTTTAAACCAATTTATGTATTCGAAGTGAAGATATGGATATGATTTGGAAGATGAAATGTAGGGCTACTTGTCACTGACCCTCAAGGGAAATTTACCATATAATATTATGTGGCAGTAGTTCTTCATTTAAGATCTTCGATGCAAGGACTTCTCGCTACTAATCCTTGGTGTAACTCCCGATAGGATGTGGTAGGAGAGTGCCTTCGGTTTGTCCAGTTCCTGGGAAACTTGTATGGACGAATGTTGACGTTACATTTCTAGTTACATAAATTGATCTCTACGAACGTATCATCTGTTTGGTGGCGGAGAAGGCAACTTCTCTTAGCTTAACACCCTTTCCTGAGGCGTACGAACTCAGGAGTTATACGTTTGTAGAAATTAGTTGTGTGACTATAGAATGACAGTGTGGCATTCAAAGTAGAATGTGTTGTGTGAAAGGTAATCGCTACCTCGGACCTCATCACCTGGTAATGGCTTAAACAGGGTACGTCGCAAGGCTATGTGGTTCGCAACCATTAAGGTATGGTCATCACCTTTCTAGATTACTCTATATATGTCGAGTAGGTGGTGTATAATATGGGGCCCCGAATAGGTCGGTCACGACCGGGGTGATGTCATATTCGGTTCTATCCAGGACATGTATGAGTACCAAATAGGGAAAGGCCGGTCTTGCCAGATGCGGAGGATTGTTTGTGTATCCTGGGTACATTCCTCTAGAGATGTACTGTACAGAAGGTAGTCCCTTACCTGCCATTGTATGGAAATCCATTCTCCGAACGATCCCTGTAAGAGTTTTGTTTGTAGAGCCTAACATATCCGGAATTTAATAACGATAACAATTTCAGCTAAGATTAATAAGTTTACTTGCAAATGTTTTCAAAGAAATGTCACTAAAAATAATATCAAATGTTTGTTTCCATAGCAAATGTTTTGGTTATCATAAGGTAAAAACCCGTTCCGTATTTATGTACGGCGTGGTCTTATGAGATACCTTTTCTTTTTCAAACCGCGTATTTTGAGTTTCTCACTCCAGTCCCATGACTGACCTGGAGTTTATTTCCCTTTTCCCTTAAACTCTAGGCGCCCTAATTTTCCCAGACAGCCTAGTAGTCAGGTTTAGTTAGAAGAAATATGGATGGAGCTCGGAGCATGGAGTTAGAAGATTCTTCTGAAGATTGTTATCTATTTCCACCACACTTGTGTATAATTATATTCTGCATTTGTAAGGACAGATATTTATAACTGTCTATGTTTAACTCTGATAAATGTATTTAAAATTTCTGCATTAAAGGTTATATGTTGAAATAATATATATTATTCCATTCGTGTGAGATTCTTTTCCGTCTTTATTTTCTTTCTTACACATGATAATCTGCCTCTCCGGCACTTGGATTTGCGGCATGAATACCGAGGATGTATGAGTATCGATTTCCGGGGATCAAGGAGGTGGGTCATTACATTTGGTATTAGAGCGCAAGGTTAAGCGAGAACCTTGGCTTTGGTAGGGTAAAGTCTCATCAGAGATAGGGTTGGTAATACCCTAGGATGAGTAACTCATTAGAGATAGGGTTTGTAACACCCTAGAATGAGTTTGAGAGTATTATATATGAGCGCGTATTTGTTAATATTATATACAAATGATTTTGGTTTTGAAAATTGGTAAATGAAATAATTTTACCTTGGATTATATTTTGGATATAAAGAATATTTTTAAAGTAATAATATTTATTTGATTAAGGAAAGGATAATACTCGGTTATTATCATTGTTTATTTAGTTGTTTGATTTAAAAGTTTAAATACGAACACCTCTCGAATTTAGTTTCACAATTTGACTATAGGGTATTCGATAAATAATAATGTTTGTTAAAGAGATTTATTTAAGATAAATAAATCTTATGAATATGTTTTATATAAGTGATTTTATAAATTGGATTTATAAAACATGCTTTATAAAGGAATTTTTGAGAATTTATATTCCAGTATTTTTGAAAGGAATTTCAAATGATTTTTGGAAAAGGAATAGTAATATTATTATTATTTCTAAAATGATATTTTGAAAACAAAAAACAATCTTATGATTAATTAATTTGAGTAGCTCGAAAGTAACTAAAAATGGGTAGGAGATGTGTTCGGATGGTAAACGCTCCTCTTTAGTATTCCCCTTCTTGTTAAAAAAATATATGTGATACTATTGGTAGTACCCAGTTCCTTGGTATCACTTTTGAGTTACTCGATCAATATAATTTTCTAAAGTTAAAAAGCATAATGTGAATCATTAGTTAATAAATTAATTGACGATCGTCATTTTTTATCAAAGTGTATTATCTTAATTGATAAGAATGGGTATGCTTTGATCTTTAAAATAAATGTTTAAAGTTATTACTGAATGGTTTTTGGTTTGTAGTAAACGATGTTTTAGCAACATTTGTTTTTAAACCCTTGAATTGAATTTTGAAGAAATGTGTTTTTAAGTAGAAATATTTGGAAATAAAAATGTAAAATGGTTATGTATAAAGAAGTATCTTAATAAAAGTTTAAATGAAAGATGAAAGTTTTATGAAGTATTTTCATAAGAATTTTGGAAAGCTTAATAAATACACATGAAGTATGTGGATTATTTCGTCGCACGATTTAATCTAAGATTCGAGTGCATAACTTTGAGGTGTTCATACCAATCCGAAAAAGGATTTATCACTCGATTATTGACGACGAACATTGATGAGGGTTTGTGGTTGGATACTTGAGTTTTCTGTCATAGTTGAGAGCTATGCAAGGAAGAACTAAAGTTCTGATCAAAAAGCCTGGTTATAGTCCACACTAAAGGATCGGGAATCAATACTAGTTCGGAAGTAAAGTTGTGAATTCAAATAGAAGATCGAATCAGATATTGTGTACGGATGATCTATATACATCGTATAAATGTAAGTTTAAAAATAAATATTTTGGGCAAAACCTTTGGGTTTTTGCCTTGGGTAATTTCGAGGACGAAATTCTTTTAAGGGGGGAAGTCTGTAACGACCCGCAAATTTATTCCTTTGATAAATTATATTTATTTTTAAATTTATTCAAATAAAAGGTTGATAATACAAATAATATTTTTTTGAGTGATAATAAATAATAATAAATCTTATTTTGAGTAGATATTTACAAAAATACTTTTGCTCGGATTTAAATCGATAAAATGGTCGAAAACCATTTTATCGAAAACCAGCTCTATATTCGTAAAACTCGCACACGGAGCTGAATATATACACTTATTTTTACAATTAAATAAAAATATGAAATAAAATTAATTATTTTATTTTTGGGAAAAATTAATAATGAATGATTTATAATGGTTCCATAAAGTTATAAAAGTAATTTGAAATTAAAAGGAAAATCGACATCGTTTTATCGATATAACAGCGATTCCAGTAAATAATTGTTAATATTGATTTATATGGCTTTATAAATGAAATGTGATCATTTTAATTGGTTAAAAATGATAAGAAATTATTTTTCAAATTTCGTTTACATTTGCATGTAAATTAAAATGTAAGTAAAAATGTGACCGATAATCTATTTCCCGATTTTCAACGGTTTGACGTATATAAGTTGTGTAACGTTATTTATATGACTTGAACACTTATACAACTTGCACATGCATATATTTAACCTTATATATACATGTAAAAACATGTCATATACACATAATAAAAGTTACCATTTGCATTTGAATTTACATATGGTAAAAAAATAAGAAAATATCATGATATTTCCCTTTTCCTTCTCACTTAAGCATGCATAAATCAATGTGCAAGGACATGCACATGCACACACACATGGGGGTGATGATGGTGGAGGTTGATAGCCGAAATGATGGATGGAAATGGGGCACATGGGTGATGGAGAAGGTAGGATATGATGTGGGATATTTTGTATAAACTTAAGGCTATAAATACCTCTCCACTCATTTCTATCCACTTCAACCAGCCATAACTTTCTCTTCCCGACTCCAAATCATAAGAAAAATTTTCAAATTGTATAGAATTCAATTGGCTATAATTTTTCCTCATGTCACTTCTTCCAAATATGAGAGCATCTATGTCGAAATTTCGATTCTTTCATACTCATTCTCAACCTAGATTTTTTGAACCCGAGAATACACATTATTCTTTTGACCATGTCTCCTTCATAACCTAACCAACTTATGCAATTATTATTTTCAAACCATTCAAAATTTCAGTGTCTACAACTTTGTAGCTGACCACTTTTCCCCATTCTAAGCTTAGCCATACTAAAAACTCCATTTTCAGTGTCTACAACCTAGTTTTAAAGGCCGAAAATACCTCTTTTTCATTCGAGCATAACTCCTCCAAATCTGATCGAAATGTATTAATCCTTTTTTGTAAACCATGTGAAATTCTAGTAGCTACAACTTTTATGTTGAGCACTTCTTTCATTTTTGAGCTCAGCCATGTCAAAATTACATTTCTTTACAGTGTATTTTCGGGCTTCATTTTTATGAATCCGAGAATACCTCTGTTCTTTTGATCATATCTTCCGCATAATAAATTGAAATCAAGTTTTTCTTTTTTCTAATTGGATAAAATTCAAGGACTTTCCTATTGACCATAATTCAGAATTCTTTGAGTAACATGTCCAAAAATTAGCTAGAAGTCGACCCATTTTCGGGTGTGATTTTTGTAAATTTGAGAATGCCTCTTCTTCATTTGACCATATCTCATTCAAAATTAAACCAAATTGGATGATTCTTTTTATTGAAACTGTAGAGAAAAGAATTTTCTACAACTTTCATGTTGACCATATTTTCAAATATATAGAATAGAATGTCCAAAATCCGAGAGAAAATGACCTATTTTTATGTCTAGTTTTTGGTAAATTCAATAATAATCCAAAGTCCTACACCTCATTTCCCATGCTTGGTCGAGCACTACTTTTGGCATGGAATGGTCGAGCATACTAGGAGGCAAGTTGTTAGGGTTCGTGAGCTCGGATCGTGAGTTAGTGAAGTTATAGCCTTTTTCCGATAGAAAATCAATGTGAGAAACTCTTACTTATATTATATTTTTGGATGATGATATGATATTTGCAATGGATGTTTAATATGCTTTGATCATTAAGTTTGGTTGTTTAATATAAATGTTGAATGTATATGCAAGTCACGGAAATACACGTCGATAAGCACAAAGGAAATCACTTTTTTTTATTTAATGAATTGGTGTATATGGAATGTTAAACCTCTTTAAAAAGGTTTAAAAATGAGTTTGAAATATTTTATAAATATATGAAAGTGTTTCAGTGAAGTTTGAAAAGTAATTGAAAATTTAATCAAAATTAGGCGCATCGCGTAACGGTAGGTCGCGATTTCGTGCCACAATAGTCAAACAAGTGTATAGAATGGAATATAGCTCAGAATTCTTCGAGATAAGAATTTTCTGAACTATTCTTTCCATAGTTTTCAAACAAAGAAAGAAAATCGAGATTTCGATAAATAGATTTTGAAATATGAGTAAAACAAGTTTTTAGAAAAATCGCGGTTTTGTAGTTCGGAATCCATAACAGGATTTCTTTGAAAATGATATTTTAAAATTATTTAAAAGTATGAAATAAATTTGAAAAATGTTTTAAAAGTGATTTTAGTTCTAAAAATTAATTTCCAAATGATAAAAAGGTGTTTTGATCAACATAGCTTAAAAAGAATTTTTTGCCGCACTTTTCGCAACACTTTTCTATAACTTTTGAAATATAGTTTTAAACGCAACCGCTCTTTTCCAAATCTTTGAAAATGTTTTCAAATGATTAATAAAGTATTTTAAAGGTAATTTGAAGAGTTATAGAATGGTTAAATATTAAATGATTTAGGGTCGATCAAATAACTTGACCGCCTTATGGGTGTTAGAGAGATAGTGTCTAGGCTTGGGTTTGGAAAAACAGTTTCTTGCTCTCCCTGGCTACCCGGATTGGCCTGACGGATGGGATAGTAAATCTGAGCAGCACTTTTCTATAACTTTTGAAATACAGTTTTAAACGCAACTGTTCTTTTCCAAATCTTTTGAAAATGTTTTCAAATGATTAATAAAGTATTTTAAAGGTAATTTGAAGAGTTTACAGAATGGTTAAATATTAAATGATTTAGAGTCAATCAAATAACTTGACCGCCTTATGGGTGTTAGAGAGATAGTGTCTAGGCTTGGGTTTGGAAAAACAGTTTTCTGCTCTCCTTGGCTATCCGGACTGGCCCGACGGATGGGATAGTAAATCTGATTTACTCGGATCAAAATTTTCCAAGGTATAAAGGATATGATTTTCCAAACATAAACAACTTGCATTTTACGGAGATAATCTTCTTGTACGCGGTGTCAAAGCCCGAAGAGGAAACACGTACTATTCGTATAATTTAATAAGTGATTTCACCATTATTCCGCCCATAGTATTTGTTGAATACAGGGATTGATATTGGGTAGAATTAGATGATTTCTATAGATACTGCTCACTTAATATTTATTGTTTTGGATTAACATCCTAGATAGCATTGTTTTAACAAAATCAAAATTTGAGTTATGAATTAAGAAATTTATGTTAAGACATAATAGAAAATATTTGGAAATATTTTCCCAAGTGAAGAATGAAATGATTTCGAATTAGCCCCAGTTTGAAAAAGGTTTTAAATTAATCAAAGGATTTGATAAGAGAGGTTTAATGATTCCGAAAAGAATGTTTTAGAAATATATATCTCTAGAAGAGATTTTGATAAAAAGAACTTAATCAATTAAGGAATGATTCCCTATTCACAGAACATCTTTTTATCGAGGATTGGTTCGAAGGAACCGAGGTCGGATTTGGGTAATTCCTATCGGAAAACCACTTCGAACCGATTTACGTATTCGAAGTGAAGATATGGATATGATTTGGAAGATGAAATGTAGGGCTACTTGTCACTGACCCTCGGGGGAAATTTACCATATGATATTATATGGCAGTAGTTCTTCTTTTAAGATCTTCGATGCAAGGACTTCTCGCTACTAATCTTAAGGGAAACTTGTATGGACGAATGTCTGACGTTGGATTTCTAGTTACATAAATTGATCTCTATGAACGTAACGTCTATTTGGTGGGGGAGAAGGCAACTTCTCTTAGCTTAACACCCTTTCCTGAGACGTACGAACTCAGGAGTTATACATTTGTAGAAATCAGTTGTGTGACTGTGGAATGGAAATGTGGCATTCAAAGTGGAATGTGCTATGTGAAAGGTAATCATTACCTCAGACCTCATCACCCGGTAATGGCTCAAACAGGGTATGCTGTAAGGCTATGTGGTTCGCAACCATTAGGGTATGGTCATCACCTTTCTAGATTACTCTCTATATGTCGAGTATGTGGTTTATGCTATGGGGCCCCAGATAGGTCGGTTATGACCGGGGTGATGTCATATTCGGTTCTATCCATGCCATGTATGAGTGCCAAATAGGGATAGGCCAGTCTTGCCAGATGCAGAGGATTGTTTGTGTATCCTCAGTACATTCCTCTAGAGATGTACTGTACGAAAGGTAGTCCCTTACCTACCATTGTATGGAAATCCATTCTTCGAACAAGCCCTATAAGAATTTTGTTTGTAGAGCCTAACATATCCGGAATTTAATAATGGTAACAATTTCGGCTAAGATTAATAAGTTTACTTGCAAATGTTTTCAAAAGAATGTCATTAAAAATAATATCAAATGGTTTTGTCTGTAGCAAATGTTTTGGTTATCATAAGGTAAAAACTCGTTCCATATTTATGTGCGGCGTGGTCTTATGAGATACCTTTTTCTTTTTCAAACCACGTATTTTGAGTTTCTCTCACTAGTTCCATGACTGACTCGAAGTTTATTTCCCTTTTCCCTTAAACTTTGGGTGCCCTAATTTTCCTAGGCAGCCTAGTAGTCAGGTTTAGTTAGAAGAAATCTGGATGGAGCTTGGAGCATGGAGTTAGAAGATTCTTCTAAAGATTGTTATCTATTTCCACCACACTTGTGTATCATTAAATTCCGCATTTGAAAGGATAGATATTTATAACTGTCCATGTTTAACTCTGATAAATGTATTTAAAATTTCCGTTGTAAAGGTTATATGTTGAAATAATATATGTTTTTCTATTCGTGTGAGATTTTGTTTTGTCTTTGTTTTCTTTATTACCCATGATAATCTTCCTCTCCAGCACTTGGATTTGCGGCACGTGGATACCAAGGATGTATGAGTATCGATTTCCGGGGATCGAGGAGGTGGGTCATCACAATAGTCATCAAGTGATTGTATCAACAAGTATCAAGCATACTTCAAAACTTCAAGAATGAAATCACCAAATATCAAAACTCAAGATAGCTTCTACAAGCAAAATCCTAGAAACTATTTATTGATAACACAAATAATATCGAATCCAGAAATCACAAATAGAAATCCAAAAATCTCATAAAACAAGGAAAAGGTGCCAACCTCCAAGACAGGTGAATAGATTCACCTACATGCATGTAACTCCAAGGTAGATGTATAAGTCTATAAACATTAAGATCGTTGCGAGACTTATAAAAATCAAGATAGGAACAATCCCTATAATCTCCAAAATAGGTAAGAGACCTATAAAAATCAAGATAGATATGAGACCTTTAAAAAACAACATAGGAACAAGTCCTATAAACATGAAGATCGGTATGAAACTTATAAACTCCAATATAGGAACAAGTCCTATAAACTCTGAAGGCGAGTCTTAAACTCATCGATAAAAGTGTTAAATACTTTCATATAGTAAACGAACAGGTAACGACCATGTGTCCCATAACACACGAGTTTACCCTAACGTTTACTATACAATAGTGTAAACTGCACTTGTGTGTAAAAATGGCTCAATCGAACAAGTCCGGGAATTAATCGAAAAAATAAACACGAGCATTACATACCACTCGTTTTATTAATCCGTTTAAATCAATTCCTCATTCGATCGATGTCATGCAAGTTTATAAAAGTATTAAGCTTTGAAAAACCTTCTTAAAACTATATATTAGTTTATAAGCTAATATTTATATGAGAAAAAAGGAGTTTGTTAAACTTTTACATTCACAAATATATTTAGACATTGTTTAGTAAGTTAATATATATATGTATATATGTTAGCGCCAAAATTGGTCACTAACACCCAAATCCAGATGAAAGCACCAACCAACACTGACTAATCACAGATAGAACGTATGTAGAGAGTGTAAATATGAAGAATAGTAAAAGTTAAAAAGAAAGCAATAATAACAAAGGATTTATAGTGGTTCGGCTGACTTCGGCCTACGTCCACTCTAGAAATTTCCTTTTAATTGATGTCAGAATTAATTACAGTTACCATCCAGAGTTTCTAGAATAACAATGGCAGAGCAGCCTTAGTATTGAAGACGAAGGGAAACAGAATGAAGATCCTCTTTTCTAAATCCCCGCCTGCTGTATTTATAGGCAAAACCCGAGTTTCTGGGCTTCCTAAGTGATACGGGCCCACTAAGACCATAGCCGAGCCAATATCCTTCATCACGACCGACCCCAAGTCCTCAATAAGTCGACCTGATATTTCTTGGGCATGACTCGAAGCAGACCTATCCAAGACTCGGAGTAAACTAGGCTAGAACCCAAAGCAAAGTTAATGCCAACCCAAACTCCATATGCCGATCCGAACCCCTTTTCCTCAATGTCGATCCTATCCACTCGTGAAGTCCAGCACGCCGATCCACTCAACCATGCCGGTCCACACCATCCTACCGAACCACCTCGGCCGAACCAGAACATGACGAACCATCGAGGCTGATCCTAAGTTCTTACGTCCTTGACCGAACCATTCAGATGTTGATCCACCCAGTGCCGACCCACTTCGACATGCCGAACCACCTCGACCAAGCCATATCCATACTCCAACATCAGGCCACTCCCCACTCTACTGCCGATCCATCTTTATCCAAGCCAATCCAGCCCAGTCCCTTCCATGCCGATCGACCCTAACTCGACCGAGCCACCACAGCCGACCCACTTCCATCATCGAACCATGCCACCAAGACCGGACCACGAATGATCTCCACTTCTCGGCCGAGCCATGTATGGCCGAGCCACCTTGACCGAACGGCTGACCCACGTGGCCGAACTCCAAAGACCAAACCATTTTATGCCGAACCCCAGCTTTGTAATCATATATATATATATCATCCGTGATTGATCTTCTATCCATCCATTTGACCCAAACCCATCATATCCAGCCTTGACAAATGAGCAGTCGATTTAGTTAAATTCGCTTGTCCACGGCCTTGCCAAAAGGCGGGTTAACATTTGCCCTCCAAAACATGCCTTGTTATTGGAAGGTTTGTTTTGAATAGCCTCAAATCCGATATCCGAAGTCCATATGTTATCCATAGCCATACTTTCCAATTCATAATCCAATCCATTTTATCCAAGTGTCATTGTCGTATCCTTATCTAAATCTATGACTGCTCTGAGTCGATATCCAATTCCTATCCAGTAACCAAATCCTCATCCAATTCCACATCCATCTGAAATCAATTAACCGAATCCACGATCTCTCCGGATCATTTTATCCGAGTCCGGGACCTTTCTGGGTCCAAATCCTAAGTCAGGACCTCACCGGGTCCTAAAATCCATATCCAGGACCTCACCGGGTCCAAAACCTAAACCAAATCCAAATCCGATAGCTGAGCTCCAATCCATCCATGTCCAATAACCAATAACTGAATCCATGACCTCTCTTGGTCAATATCCAAATCTGGGACCACTCCGGGTCCATGCCCAAATCCTTAGTTGTTCATAGCCAATATCCAAATACGTAACCTCTTCGGGTTCTTGCCAAGCGTAATCCACACTCGGCGACCCGTGTCTAGCGATGCCTTGGTGTTCTTAGTTCAGTGTCCCTGAACGCTGAGTAATGCCATTGCTTAAATCCTAAGCCGAATCCTGGTCGCTGCGGATCCTTGCCGAGCATAGTCCATACCCGACGACCTGAAATAGTAACCGATAGATAATAGGGGGCCTAAATCCTAGGCCGAATTCTGGTCTCTCCGGACCCTTGCCGAGCATAGTCCATGCTCGACAACCTGATAGCCAAAAACCAGAGGAAAATCCAATCAAAATCCAATCCAAAATCCAAATCAAACCAGAAAACCAAAAATCCGTATCAAAAGTCCAAATCAAAATCCAAACTAGAAAACCAACAAAACCGGGAGTTCAAACCAAACTCCAAAACCAAAGCAAAAAAGCAAGTGTCCAAGCCAAAAAGAAAAAACAGGTTTCACAAACCAAAGCGTCACGGTTTACCATCGTCTCAGAGCATGCGTAAGGGCTGCCTCCGTCCCCATACATGAGTAAGTGACTTAGCCGTCTGCCCAGAGTTTGCTACTTATTCCAAACCATCATGATTAGTTGATGACCAACCGACCACCGTTCCTGGGCCTTGCGCCATCGTCGTTCAGAGTAGGCGGTGGCTGCTCCTGTTCCACCGCCATATTCCGAGTTTCGACATATTGTTTTAACTGACCATTCCTTACATGCTCCTCGATTATATCCTTTAGATGTCGGCAGTTGTTAGTATCATGCCCGTCCAGGTCATGAAAGAGACGGTGCCTTCCTGATGCCCTTTTGCGTTCTGAGGGTTCCCTTCTTACCGGCCTTCGATAAGGAAGGTGATCTCGAGTATTCAAGAATATCCGCTCTAATGTTGCATTCAATCCTGTGTAAGTGGAGAATTTTGGTTCTCCCCAGCGCTTCCTTTTCCCTTTATCCTTGTCTTTACCCGAGCTTTCACTGGGCGGTCCTCCATCCTTAACCATGTTTACTTCCTTTGACTTCGTATCCAAACATGCATCCTCTTGTCGGAGAAATCTCTCGGCTTCATGAAAGAATTCCCCGAGATCCATTGGTGGCTCCCGTATAAACAATACTTTGAAATCTGAATTATCCTTGACTCCTGATACTGCAGCCATCATAACCATTGATGGATCCGGCCGATCCACCGACGCAACTGCTGCATTAAACCGAGTTAAGAAAGTCCTGAGCGATTCATCTACCCTTTGTTTAACAGACGTTAGTGCCATCACATTCTTTGGCCTTTTTATGTGAACTCGAAACTGGCTCAAGAATTTATCCACTAGTTCTGTCCATGTTCCAATAGATCCATCCTCCAGTTGTCTGAACCACATAGCAGCTATATCGGTCAAGTACAGGAGGAAACATCGGGCCATAACCTCCTCTGATGCCCCTAGCACTTCCAGATGCCTTGTGTACCTCATCAAGTGGTCAGTGGGATCCATCTTACCGTTGTACACATCCAGAGTGGGTAGCTTGAAATCGGGTGGATTCCTAGTTATCCTGATGTTACGAGTAAATGGACTTTTGTTTACTCCCTCCAAATCCCTGTTTGTCAGACCTCCGCGAATAGTTCGCCTGATGATGTCAGCCAATCCATTGTTACCTGCCAAGGGTTGCCCCCCATCTACATTTTCTAACCGCCCTCCAAGTCCTCGAGGGAATTCTGGCACATACTCCTCGTCACGTACACCTGCATTCCTGTTGGCGCCGGGCTGTGCAGCGTCATCTGGTATCCCTCCATGGATTGGTCCAGCATTACCTGGTGGCGTGCCCCCGAGTCTAGGTCCATCCAGATTGACAGTTGTTTGCTGATTGGGGGCTGCCTCCTGTTGAACCACTCAATCTGCTTGCCTATTGAGTCCTTCTGATCCAGCTCCATGGATCTAAGCTCCTGCAACTCTTGTTGTTCCTGCCTGTCCAAATTGTCTAAGAAGTGTCTGCATCATTTCCTCTTGCCTTTTCATCAGCTGCTCCTGCATGCAATCCATCATGATCTGCATCTCTTCCCTAGTGATGTAGACGGAGGCTTGATTAGCACCAGAGGAAGCCTCCTGGCTTCCCTCTTGCTGACTCCTTTCCATCCTCTGTCTCCCGATTGATTGCTTTGCCATAGTCTTCAGAATCAAAGTTCCTAAGCCTTAAAATCCTAGCTTCTGAATCCTTGAGTGCTAGCTCTCTCAATGAAAGCACCAAAATGTTAGAGCCAAAATTGGTCACTAACACCCAAATCCAGGTGAAAGCACCAACCAACACTCACTAATCACAGATAGAACGTATGTAGAGAGTGTAAATATGAAG
Source organism: Allium fistulosum (assembly GCA_030737815.1). NCBI lineage: Eukaryota > Viridiplantae > Streptophyta > Magnoliopsida > Asparagales > Amaryllidaceae > Allium > Allium fistulosum. Next base: position 950,892,313 of record CM060903.1, read on the forward strand.
AACAGTAAAAATTAAAAAGAAAAAGTAATAACAGAGGATTTATAGTGGTTCGGCTGACTTCGGCTTACGTCCACTCCAGAAATTTCCTTTTTATTGATGTTAGAATCAATTACAGTTACAATCCAAAGTTTCTAGAATAACAATGGCAGAGAAGCCTTAGTATTGAAGACGAAGGGAAACAGAATGAAGATTCTCTTTTCTGAAGCCCCGCTTGCTGTATTTATAGGCAAAACCCGAGTTGCTGGGCTTCCTGAGTGATACAGGCCCACTAAGACCATAGCCGAGCCAATATCCTTCATCACGACCGACCCCAAGTCCTCAATAAGCCGACCCGATATTCCTTGGGCATGACTCGAAGCAGACCTATCCAAGACTCAGAGTAAACTAGGCTAGAACCCGGAGCAAAGTTAATGCCGAACCCAAACTCCATATGTCGATCCGAACCCCTTTTCCTCAATGTCGATCCTATCCACTCGTGAAGTCCAGCACGTCGGTCCACTCAACCATGCCGGTCCACACCATCCTACCGAACCACCTCAGCCCAACTACCTCGGCCGAACCAGAACATGACGAACCACCAAGGCCGATTTTAAGTTCTTACGTCCTTGACCGAACCACTCAAATGCCGATCCACCCAGTGCCGACCCACTTCGACATGCCGAACCACCTCGACCAAGCCATATCCATACTCCAACACCGGGTCAGTCCCCACTCTACTGCCGATCCATCTTTATCCAAGCCAATCCAGCCTAGTCCCTTCCATACCGATCGGCCCTAACTCGACCGATCCAAGTACGACCGAGCCACCACAGCCGACCCACTTCCATCACCGAACCATGTCACCAAGACCGGACCATGCCACCAAGACCGGACCATGAATGATCTCCACTTCTCGGTCGAGCCATGTATGACCGAGCCACCTTGACCGAACGGCTGACCCATGTGGCCGAACTCCAATGACCGAACCATGTTATGTCGAACCCCAGCGTTGTAATCATATATATAAATATATACATATCATCCGTGATTGATCGTCTATCCATCCAGTTGACTCAAACCCATCGTATTCCAGCCTCGACAAACGATCAGTCGATTTAGTTAAATTCACTGTCCACGGCCTTGCCAAAAGGCGGGTTAACAGTATATATATATATATATTGGAAAGCCTATGCAAATCTCTTTATACATAAGTATAAATAGGAGTAATTTGGAATATTGTCCCATCCCAATGTAAAACCATTATTATCAAAATAAATAATAAAATATGTATATAAACTTATTATAGAAAATACGTTGTACTAGAAGAGATTTGGATAAAACACTTTAATTTGGAAACCAGTCTTTTCAAATTCTGATTGAAATTATGGTAGAAAACTTATGTATAATCTCCGTGAACCCATAGAGCATTTCTATGGTATAATAACTTCAAAAATGAATTCTCAAATTCATAAATCCAAATCCATAAATAACGTTGAAATCGGCATAGAAAACAGCACCAAAATCAAACAATTGGGTTCAAGCGTTTAAACAGGCGAACAAAGGAGCAAATGGGAGCAAACGTAGCCCGAAATGGCGTGACCTGGGTCCCAGCCCAGGTCATGATCGATGCTGTGACATCCCGGAATTTCGAGCAATATCAATTTAATAATCTATATTAAATATTAAATTGATATGATGATAATTGTTAATAAGTTTGAATTGATTTGATAATTTTCTTTTAAATGAATATTTAACTGATAAATTATCTTTTAAAAGCTAATAAATTATTTCCTATTTATTTATATATATATTTGTATATATGGTAAATAGTTAAGGTCTGTTTTAAATTTTAATAAATAAGAATATGTTTTCAAACTCAAATCTTTTTGGTAATTTGGAAATTTGATTTAATTCAATATTTAAATAAATAATCATATGGCTTGAATATACTTAAGATTTAAGTTAAAATTGTTTAAATGATTTTAGCTTAGATTTAAATTAAACAAAGAATTGTCTTGTTTTATAAAAATAAGAAATGAAGTAATAATTTCATTTATAAATTTATTTTAATGTAATAATGAGCTTTATTTATAATGTGATGTCGATATAAGTAGATTTTTATTTTAAATGAAAATTGTTATATATGTTTTAAAAAGAAGTTATGGTTTTAAAATTTATGTAAATCTCTAAAATAAATATAATAATTATAGATTATAGATGATAAAATATACCTTGTAAATATTTAAAGTAATTATAAAATAAAATGATAATGGGGAATTATATATTGATTGTTTATCTTTTAAAATGTAAATACCTTCATGTTAGAAAAAAAAAATACACTTATGTTAGGAGTAGAATTAAATACTAAGGTTAAAATTAATATTCAAGCTAACAACAACAATAACCATAACAAAACTTTAAATTAAAACTTAGGTAAACATACTTGCAGGCATTGAGATCTCACTAGTACTAAAATATAAAGTAAAACTTAAGTAAAATTTTATACTCTAACAAAATACATGGGCAGGCCGAGACCACTTCAACACATACGAACGAAATAGAATAGTATGCTAAGTTTAAGTTAAACAAAAGTATAAACATATGTAAGATTGTAAGGACATACGAATTGGATTGTAGGAGAAGCAAATGTATAAAAATATCTATGTACAAAAGTACATTAGCATTTATTGTCTTCCACCCTAGCACAAAACAGAACCTGTTCGAAATATGTTTTCAGCCCCCAAAGAGATAAAAATCTCTGATTTCTAGTGTACTAGGATAATAAACTATTGTATACTTGTGTATTTAGCAACCCTACCTTATTTCATTCGTATACAAAGGGCTGAGCAACTCAGTTTCTAAAAGTTTTAAAAACAAAGCAAAGTCTTGAACAATATACAAAACTGAAATCAAATAAGGAAACAAGCACTCCAGTTTCAAATTTAAAATGAAAGCATCTCGACTATAACAAGATTTCCATACCAAGGCATGTTCAAGTTTTAAAGCTAGTTCAAAGTTTCAAGGATCAAAACAACAAATATATGCAAGTTTTCAAATGCAAGTTCAAGCTGCTGTTTTCAAAACAAAGATCAAACCTTCTGCTTCAAAAAGTCATTGTGAGTAAACTTTTTAACTAAAACTTAAATACTCTGAGCATTTCTGTGTTAATGTTTGTTTATATGTATGTGTTTGAGAAATGCATTTGTGAAATTATGTAAGTGTGCATATCTGTAGTTGTTAAACACCTCATGTCATAGTTTCAACCCTCTGCCTTGAAAACTGTAAACATGAGATACCTTTGTTTAATGGATATGACTTAGGTTTTAAGTAGACTTGTGGTGTATGTCTGAAATGTGTTGCTATGATTGTTTTAAGGCTCTGGAAACATATGAGTATGTTTAGATAAGCTATTGTGATCACCTCTGTTTAAAACTTTAGAGATTTAAAACTTAGTTTTAACTCAAATCTCTTCTCACTCAAATCTTCTGTAGGCTTAAGTATTTTAAACAAAGTTGTTGTTTAAAACTAAACCAAGCTTTAAAAACATTTGCAAGAATTTTAGATAGTAAACACTGTTTGGAAGAAGAAATCACAGAGGAACTTGAAAAATGTTAAAAACCAAATATGGAAATTTGTTGATACAATCATATATCTGAAATAGTAGATGAAAGCTAGGATTTTTAAGATCAAGTTCACAATTTTTAGTGTAGTATTGAATGTGTTCTGGGGTGGTGTCTGTATTTCGAGTTATTGGGTTTCTCTGGTGATATAGTTGATCTGGGAGGTGGTGGTTCTTTCTGGAGGTGGAGGGGTGATAGGGGACTTCGACAAAATTTTCAGGTGATGGTACTAGTTAGTGGGGAGGTGGTGATTGTCATCAGAAGTCTAGAACCCTAGTTTTGCTGAGTCAAGCACAGTTGATAACCTCAACTCGTATAGTTGATCGAGTTCAACCGGAATCTGGGTATGGGTAGTAGGCGTGTAGAGGAAGCCAGCGCCGGAGTTTCAGTACCCACGGTGGTCGAAGTTTGGAGGACGAGGTGATTTCAGTTGCGATGGTGATGTCTGGTTAGTTCCAGGTTTTGGGTAGGGTGCTCGATTTCGATACTTTGGCGTTAGTGATGATCAGGGTGGTCGAGATGGTCGGTGGGGTCAGGGGCAACGGGTGGGGCGTCGAGGTGGTGGTCGCCGTTGATCAGGTCCAGCATGCATGTGCACGGTGATAGTCTGGGGTAGCTGGGAATGGTACTCGAGTTTCACGAGTAAATGGAAGAATGGCCCGAGTTTTTACGTGTTTGCCTCGAAGCAAAGTTTGGGTAGTCTCGGGTTTTATGTCGTGATGCCAGTTTTATAAAGCCTGGCAGTTTCTAGTTTAAAAATTGGGAGCGGGGTTTAAACTAAGTTTAAACCCAAAGTGTAAGCTATGGATTCAAATTTGCTTTTGTTTCCTAGTTTAAAATGAATAAAGTTTATAAAAACAAAATGTTTTACAACTTTAAGATGTTTAAAGTATATTTGAATGTGTTAAATTTTACTAAGTTAAAATTTGTAGTTATATTGAATCTAAATCTAAAATGAAATGTAAAAGTAGATTCAAAGATAAAATGTTTCAAATGCATTTGTAAGTGAGCGTTTAATTTATATATAAGAAAATGTTTTATCCTTTAAACAAGTGAAGATTTATATATTTGTAATTATTAAGTAAATTAAAATGAGTAATTTACTAATTTGATTAATTAGTGATTGAATTAGTTAATTTAGTAATTTAAAGTTAAATTAGTTAATTAAGGTTTAAGATAATAAATTTAGGATGAATAAATGGATAATTAAGAATCATTAATTAAATAAGAGTTGAATTTTAATCTATGGTTATTAATTACTAAAGTAAGCAAGAATTAATTAAGTGATATTGAATACTTAATTAATTAAATAATTAAGGATTTATTAATGAGTTATTAAAGATGAAATGTAATTGTAAATAGATAATAAATCTTAATTTAATTACTTTAAGTAAATTTAAGAAGTGTTAATGATTAATGAAGGCTATTAACTAGTATTATAAAATAATGGATTAATATGATCATTTGATAATTTATTAGGTTTATTAATTTAAGATAATAAATGGTGAATTATATAAGTATAATTTACTTAGGGAAGTAATTAAGAAATTAATTTCTCATTTTAATAAATCAAGTTTAATATGAATTGTTTAAGTTAATTAATTAAGTTTAATTAATTTAAATAACCATTTGTTGATGTGATAAGTATAATTACTTAAGGAAGTAATTAATTGTGATGATGTAATAATGAAAGTAATTTGAGTATAATTACTTTGTATAAATTAATCAAGGGATTAATTAGAGAATAATTAATGATGGAGTAATTAAATTATTGATTGAAGTAATTAAGGGTAGTTAATTACTGAATGGAGTTCATCAAGGTGATTAACATTTTGTTTAATTGGAGATAAATTACTAAATGAAATAAATGTAATCAGAGATCATTAATTATTGTAATTAATGATGCAAGTTAAAATGGATTTATTTGGGAATAATTAATAAATGAAGCAATTCATTAGAGTAATTAATTAAGAAGAAATGGAATTAATTTTAGTAATTTAAAAGGTTACTTTCTATAATTGGTATGAAGTAATTAATTTGTAAAATAATTAGAGGATAATTACTTAAATATAATTTGAGATAATTAATCTAAAAGGGTTAATTAAGATGGAAAAGTAGGAAATGATTAATTAATTAACTTGTAATTAATTAATGGTTATGTAAGCAAGATTAATATTGATGGGGTAATTAATTTAATTTACTTTAAATTAATTAGAGATTTGTAATTAATTTAATTCATTTTAAATTAATTATAAATGAGGTGATTATTAATCTTTGTTTATATATGATGGATGATATTGATTTCCATGATTGATTGTGATCTTAGATATATACCTATTGTGTTATGGATGCTGGGTTAAGTATGATGATATTGATTATCTGTTTGAGTAGATAATATGGATTAGCTGTTTATGATGATGATGTTATTATCCATTGTGATATTGTTATTTATCTATCTGTGTGTATATAGATAATTGAATTTAAATTGTTTTAACTTTAAAACAACTTGGCCTTAAAAGACACGGTTTGGATTTCGATGAGACCGGGATCGGGTTTCCGTATACCGGGATTCTAGGTCTGGAGACCCGAATACCACATCGATCCAAAATAACGTTAGGTCGTGAAATTCAAATGGAGCAAGTGAAGACTCGAGGTATAAGAACTATACGTCAGTATAACTCTGTGGGTGATTCCGTAATGAGTTTGACGAAGATAGTACTTATAGATTCGAGATGGTGATTCAGAATGCAAGGGTTATTGTCGTTAACTCTGAGGGTGATTCCAATACGAGTGTAACGAGATAATGCCTTCGGTTTCGTTCGAACCCGGAACGAACTTTTATGGATTGAATGCTTTCAGAACATCGTCAGGTGGACGATGAGCATTCTAAGAGATGTGTTCTCTAAAGGTAATCGTGACCTCAAGCCTCATCAACCGGGAATGGCTAAAACAGGGGAGGTGCAGCAAGGTTAGTGGGTAGCACCCAAGTAGGACGAGATTACCCCTGTCTAGATGTCCCTTATTATTCGGCTTTGTGTGCGGTTGATCATGACAACCGTGGGGTATCTTGTGCGGGAATTATCCAGTAAGGGATGTTCCGACCTTGTGTTGCAGGGGACTTAGGGTGGGTCCTAGGTACGGTGATCTAGGCCACGTACTGTGGCGGGCGGTACCCCAGTAGCCCTGCCATTGTATGGAATCCAAAATCCAATAAGTGCCCTCGGATTTGATTGTAAACCTAGTATGCTGGAATTTAATGAATGTAACAATTTCGGCTATTTTCTATTTACTTGAAAACCCTAGACACTATTATAATATCACTGAATTTCCTATCAAAGTTTTGGTTAGCGTAAGGTAAAAACATTTCCATGTTTATGTGTGGGATGTCTTACGTGATACCTTTTGTTTTCAAAGAATTTTTAAAGTTAAGCAACTTTAACCGTTTACTCATACCAGACCCATGTCTGACTCGAAGTTTATTTCTGTTTTTCATAAACTCTCGGGTACCCAAATTTTTACGGGTAGCCAAGGGATTCAGGTTAGCTTTGACGAATACTGGAGGAGCAAATGGAGCAGGAGGCTTCAGCGTATAGATATATATATTGGTTCCGCTGTGTTAGTGTTTATCTGTATTTCCGTTGTGTTGTATCTCTGTGATTTGTGAGTTGTATTAACTAGACAGGTGTTTATAACTGTCTAGTATGTGTTGTATTATCCGTGTGACTCTGATGTATATGATACTAATTATTTTTTTTGATATATTATATTTTATTCGTTCCGCTGTTGAGATTCTGTGATTGTTTCTTCTTCTTCTCTATCTTTTCTACTTCTCACCTCTTTCTTTTCTTAAAAACGATGCGACTTTCCGGGCATGGGAAGTCGGGTCGTCACAGATGCACCAGTTGGCACGCCTGGGCTGAGCCCCAGGCTATAACGACCGGAATTTTTGACCCTTGAAAATCGACACTAATACATCCTCGGATTCAAGATCCATAAATCCAAGTGCCGGAAAGCCCGATTGTTGGGGAAAAAGAAAATAAAGATAGAATAGAATCTCATACGAATGGAATAACATATATTATTTCAACAATAATCTTTACAGAGGAAAATTTTGAATACAATATTAGAGTCTAACCTAGATTTAGCCTGGACAATTATAAACCCTCTGTCCTTACAATTGCTAAAAAAATAAAAACAAATGCAATAGATGCAGCGGATAATAGAATACGTCCATCCGTAGATGAAGATCTCAAGCTCTCCTCTGGAAACCCCAAGCGCCTTCAACTAAACCTGAAACTACTAGGATCTGACCCGGGTATTAAAAATACCCGGGTCAGGCTTGATAAACCAGCGTGAGAAACTTGAACCATAAGCATATGACAGAGTCATAGATGAGTACTGAACAAAACATTTGAAAAGAATAGTATCCCGTAAGACCATGCCACCCATAAATACGGACGAGTTTTTACCTTACGATAACAAAAATACTTTATACGAAAAATCGCTTTGATATTATTATTAATGACATCAGTTTGAAAACACTTTCAAATAAATATATATACAAAGAAATTATCAATACCCGGACTATGGTAATATAAGTGAACTAGGTCAACAGAATATACTGGGTGAAATATATGATACCCAAAGGGGTAGCTGAAATGTTTGCAAAGCATTACATCTATTTTAGGACTACAATCAAAACCATAAAGCTTGTATTTGGAATTGGATTTCCAACATGATAGGGAACTAGTGGCCTTTTCCTTTGATCCACGCATAACAACCATAGTTCCCACGGTGACCTTATCACTTGTCTCAAGGTAGCCACTTGGAACTACACTTGCTACAATACTATGGTACGACATATTTGCTCAGTGGCTTTACATGGTCTCCGTCAACCTCTAATACTTATCCATTTCATCATCTTAAGGCAACATATGCCCTTTCATTTCTCATAACTGATAGCCCAAAATATGTCCTGCAGACCACATAGTATACCGTATTATTCCTAGGATGTAAGGCTCTTGAGGCTACGCTTTTCGTATAAAGCCACACTTTGTTTTTCACAAACCCATGCTTTATTTTTCCACAAAGCACGTTCCACTTAGAATGCAACATTTCCATTCTTTAATCACACAACTGATTTCTACAAACGTATAACTCCTGAGCTCGTACGTCTTAAGAGAAGTTGCCTCCTCCACCACCAAGCAGATAATACGTTTATAGAGATCAATTCATATGGTCAGAAATGCACTGTCAGACACTCGTCCATACAAGTTCATTATGGGACTGAACGAAATCGAAGGCACTCCTCCTACCACATCATTTTTTGGGAATTGTCCCTAGGATCTATAGCGAGTAGTCCTTACATTATGGAGATTTCAAAACACGACAGGAGCACTGTTGTAATAAATATCTCTATATTGGGAGCGACCTAGAGAATGCCAACAAGTAGTCCTTCCTCTATGAAGATCTTCGGTCTTTAATACAACCAAGATTTCAGAATGTAGACACCACTGCCATAAAAATATAATATGGGGTCAACTCCTAGGACTCGTGACAACGATCTCTACATTCTGAAGATCTCCGGTCTTCAAAAATCATCATGTTCAACACGTCTTCACTTCCGAACGTATACATTGGTTCAAAGTAATTTTCGGATGGGAATTACCCAAATCCGACCCCGGTTTCTCTGAACCAACCATCGATAAAAAGACATATAGGTATATAGGTGATTATCACACAACATTCAATTAATTAACCTTTTTATTTAAATCAAATTTCTCTTGAACATATATTCATTAAATCGTTTCTTTATCTTTTTCAGAGTATATGGAATCATTAAGCCTCATTTATCAAATCCTTTGGTTAATTAAAAACCTTTTTAAATCTTAGAATAATTCTAAATCATTTTACTTTTTACTTAGGAAAAACATTTCAAAATTATTTATTTAAATCTCATATTGGAAAACATTATTGAGTACAAAGAATCATGGAAATTATACTAATTCTACTCAATATTAATTTTCGTATTCAACCTTTACTATCCGTGGAATAACGGTGAAATCGCCTTTTAAATTCACACAAATAATATAGATTTCCTCCTCGGATTTTAATACCAAGTATAAGAAGATCATTTATATGCAATCCAACTTGTTTGAATTTGGAAAATTACATCTTTTATACTGAGAATTTTTTATCCGAGTAAATCAAATTTACTATCCCCTCCGTCGGGCCAGTCCGGGTAGCTAGGGAGGCCAAGCAACTGGTTTCCCAAACCTAAGCATAGAGACAACCTCTCTATCACTCATAAGGTGGTTAATTTATTTGATCAACTCCAAATATTTTAACATGCTTAATTTACTTAAAATTATTTTAGAGCATCCGTGCTTTCCCTTGGATCTGTTCCATCCCTTGGTTGGATTTTCTGTGACACTTACAAATGGAACAAATGTACTAGTCATTTCCACATCATTTTTAAACCTCTTAATCATCTTTAAATTAATTTATTATTTATTTGAAAAAGTTCACAAAAGATTCAGGAAAGAATAATTAAGTTAAAATCATTGTTCGCAAAAGTTATTAAAAAGTGCTACGAAAAAGTGTTTTAAAAGCTTATTTGGTTAAAACAATTTTTCTATCGCTTTGGCAATCCATTTATATAACTCAAATATATTTTAAAACATTTTAAAATATTTATAGAACTTATTTCATATTTATAAACATTTAAAAATAGTCATTTTAAATTAATTTCAAATTCGGGTTTTAAACTGCAAAACCGCGATTTTTCTGAAAACTTATTTTGGACTTATTTTTAAATTTATAAGATGAAATCTTGATTTTATTTATTCATCTAAAAACTATGGATGTAATAGTCCAAAAAAATTCTTATCTCGAAGAATTTCGAGCTAATTCCATTCTCTATAGTTGTTTGCATTCTACAGCACGAAATCGCGAACTATCGTTAGGCGACGCGTCTAGTTTTGACTTGTTTTTCAGTTTCTTTTCATACTTCATGGAAATACTTTTAAATGTTTATAAAACATTTCTAAATTATTTTAAACTCATTTAAACAAATACTTTTCATATTTCAAACTCATTTTCCATTTCATTTCGTATTATAATATTTATAATATTCATTTTAACTCTTTTAGATATTTAAAACCAATAAGAGGCTAAACAACTCCACACACATATTATTTACGAATTAAATTTCCATTTACTTAACTATGGTTAATTGCTAACCATTCTCTTATCATTTATCAAACCAAGTTATCAACCATATCACAACCATATAACCAATCAAAAATACCAACCAAGTTATCATCCAATATCAAACATTTAATCATCCAATATATTTAAACTTTCAAATCATTATACTTGAAATAATTTAGAGAATAATTAGTGAAGTGTGAGTGCTCACCATTAATTAAATCGTTTCACTTCCTATCAACATTCATTCAATCAAACACTTCACTTAAACTTTTGTTAACTTCAACTAATCATCATCTACTCCATTCCTCCTTGCTTTATCTCTCGACCACACCATACACCATGCTTTGCTCTCGGCCTCTTCTTCCAAACCCCAAGTGCTCACGGCCATAAGCTTTTCCATCACCCAAAACTCATGCCATCTCCTCCAATCACCTCGTTAAGCTCTCGGCCATGCTCCCCTTACCTCTCCATGCTCACAGCCTTGTGCCTTCTTCCCTATAGTGCTCAACCAAGTGGTGTAGCTAGGTGGGTCGTGGGTTAAATGAGAAGAAAGGAGTGGTTTGGTATTGTTTTGAGGTGGGTGGTGAGGGGGTTGTGTGTGTGTTTTAATTTATTTAATTTCTCTTCGTAATTTTCTTTAGGTGGAGAGGCCATTAAAGAGGAGAGGAAGAAGATGAAGAAGCTTAGAAAAGAGAGAAGAGAAGGTGTGAAGAAATGAGAGAATGGACGGTGATATTTATAGGTTAGGATTCCTTAACTCTTAAGATTTGTAAAATGACATGAATACCCTTGGAATTTTTTTTAAACTTCACATCACCATTTTCAACACTGACCATCATCCCATCACATCTTTCTTACTTAACATAAAGTAAAACATGCATTTATGGTGATTTGATGCTAGCTTTTGTAACGACTCGTATTTTTCGGTAATTAAAATATTAAATTTATTAAGATTTTGAAATATTAATATTGTAAGAAATTAAAATTTATGATATGTAATGATAAAACAATTAGAATGTAATATAGTAATGTTGATTTAATGTAATTGATAACCATTTTAATCCAATTTCAACCAATGGATATAATTGTACGGTTATTTGGTTATAATTGTAAATAATGAAATAAATTAAATGATGCATTTAAAGTTGAGATTATATGTAATTGATTGTAATAGGTTAATATAGAATATAAAATCATTTTGTTTAACCCTTGGTTGTAAATGATAAGATAATGGATATGAACTATTATTATAAACGATGGTTGTAATTATCTTCTCACTAATTTGTCCGTTTGAATATTAAATGGGTAATTAATGGAATTAAGGCAGAGTGTTGGAATTATATGTTGTTAATTAAAATTGAATATAATTAGTGATGTGTAAGTAGTCATAACATTTGTTATAGATAATAACATGCATTTATGGTGAATATAACATTTGGTCAAACTTAGTCAAAGATTGACTTATGGTTGAAAAAATTAAATTTGAATTTTAAAATTTTATTCTTTTTATATGGATACTGACTGAATTCTGATCTTCACTCCACTTTTTGTTTCGTCAAAATCAAATTCCTATTGCTCTAAAAATTTGAATTACTGTGAAAAATTAACATGAATTGGTAGTGTTTAGTTGTGTTTTATTTGGCTAAGGCATATTGGATTTGTTTGGTCTAATGGGCCTTGGTTAACCAAGAGACTCTAGTCAGTCATGTGACCATTCCTTTGCCTACGACCTTATGTTTCTTATCTGATAACATCTACGTACATAATTTTTCTCCTGAGAAACTTTCTCTGCAACTTCTTCTTTCTCCTCAAAATCTACAGAGAACTCTAGATCAAAAACTCCAAAAACCTCACAAATCAAAACTCCTTTCCTCCTCTCCGTCAACCCTTCCTCCTACCCTATAGACGCCGCCCTCTCCACCATCTCCAAGGCCATCTCCTTCCACCTTCCCTCTCCTCTTCTTTCTCATTTTTTCCTTCTTTTCCCCTTCCCTGTTTTACTTCTTTCTTTCCCTTATTTCCATGGGTTCTATATTCTACTAAACTACTCCAAATCAAATAATTTTTTTTGAAACCATGTATAATTTCAATGGAAACAACTTTGTTGTTGAACCCTTCTTCCCATTCCGAATATTTCTATATCAAAAACTCCATTTTTCAAGTCCTTTCTCGGGTCCAGTTTTGGCCGAAAATATCCCATATTGTATCAATCATATCTCCTTCAGGAATTAACCAAATTATACGATTCTATTTTAAAACCATTTATTATTCCAGTGGCTTCAACTTTCTTTTAGATCAGTTATTCAAATTCCTTAATTTACTATGCCAAAAACTCAAATATTTACGAAGTATTTTTGAACTCAGATTTTCAACTAAGAAAACACCTCTATTTGTTTTGACCATAACTTCCTCAAGACTTAAGCTTTTTGAGTGATTATTTTTTTAGAAGTGGAGAGAAAAGAATTTGTAACAACTTTTTGGTTAGTCACTTTTACAAATTCAGTAATATTCTGGTCCGAATATTTTCTTAAAGATGACCTAGTTTCAGGTTTGTCCGTAGTTTGGATCTTGGGTTGTTTGGAAGTTGGAAGTAGTTGAAACTTGTTTATTGATTCGTGTTCATTTCTAAGCTTTGTTGGATTTACTTAGCATTTGGATCTTTTCTAGGAATCTCCATATTGCTCCATTTTTATTATCACATTCGTAGCCACGAAAGGTGAGCAAACACTCACAACCACTAGATTTTCTTATGTTAGTTAAATCGAATTTATGATGTGATTAGAAATTGATTGGTTGCTGTTTAGTATATTTTAAATTGTCATTCTAGGTAAATCTGACTTTTATTGAATTTAATTGCCATTTAATTCAATATTGAAATTTAAATTACCAGTTAAATACCTGTTAATGATAACCAGTAAATTGTTGGTAGTTATTGGTTGATTTCAATGATGAGTGTGTTGTATGTTCAATTGTTGATATTTGGGTGATTGGATGGATGTTATTGGTTGACATTTTGGATGATTGGATGTTATTTATGTCTATATCTTTGTTATCCCTATGGGTTGAAACGATACATACCCAAACGATCTTATAGATTAGGGGAAAACCATTATGGGTTGAAATGATAAACCCGAGCAGTTTTCATTGATTTGGAAATGTTGATTTTTGAAACTGGCTGAAATGCCATATACCCATATAATTTCTTAAATTTGGATTTTATTTGGAATTGAATTATTTGAAGGGTTTAAGTTAATTCAAACTTCGGATTTTTTTTAAGTTAGATGATTAAGATTGATATATCGAATTATTTGAAACCCTTTAAATAATTATATTCACGTTGTACACTTGATAGGAGATGAAAATCCTGTAACATCTATGAAACCGTTGCACTAATATTTCTATTTTACTTATTTTGATCCGACATACATAAGGTCTTTTAGTTCTGACTCGAGTGTTTTGTCTTTTTATTACGCTCGGGTCAGTCTGAGCCTTTTCAGTGTATTGAAGACTATTTTCTGGAGGACGAAGACGAAGATTCAGTATATTATTGCTATTTATTATTCCACTACATTTTGTATTCTGCTGCATTATTTGTTTATTTATGATGTATGTATAACTCTAATTTGAATTGTAAAAGTGTAATCAAATGTTATTTGTAAAATAGCTTCATGAACTGTTTATTTGATTATTATATTTTGTCGTTCCGCTGCAAGATTCTATGTTTTATTTTCCTTTTTTTCTTATTTACCCCATTAACAATCCTCCCTTTTGAATGGTTTGAGTCTGCCATGTGTGGTTTATTGTCGATTTGAACCGTCCAAAAAGGTGGGTCGTTATAATTGGTATCGAGCTAGGTTTAGACATACCTTAGCCTGTTAGGGTTAACTCGTTAGAGATAGGGTTGTAATATCCTAGAATGAGTTGTCTGAGTGTATATACGATAGTGCGTATTTGTTAGTGTTATAAAATGTTTATATAAATTTTGAAATGAAATAATTTTTCCTAATATTATATGTTATATATAAAGGAATAAAAAATTTATAACTATTATAGTTATTTGTAATGTGTTTGATTTGTGAAATGGTAATATTTAATTATTATCATTTATTATTGATTTGTTGTATTTAGTCAGTTTGTAAGCATTGGCTAATTATTGTTGGTTTAATTTGTGGACTAAACAATAGTTTAGTAATGGTGTATTAAAGAGAATAAAATGAATAATTTGAATATTTGGTTATGAAATTGAAATGTTTGGTTGTGAATATTGTTGTTTTTTGATTGGTAGTTTCAACTATTGAAATAAAATGGAATATCTGGATATTTTGGATAGTCGAAACTTCTGAATTAATATATGAGTTGAAATATAGAAATTATGTTGAATTATGCAGTTGAATTTGGTAACCTTAAATTGAAAGCAAGTGAAACAAGGTTAAATTTGTTATATCTATGTTAGTAATTGAATAGAACTGTTGTATACATTATTGGCATGTAATGTAATAATATACAAGTTTGAACTTTAAGCCTTGGCATGTTTAAATCAAAATTGGGATTAAGAAAAAGCTATAAATGAGATTTAAAAAAAAAGTGTTATGAACTTAATTAAATTTATGAAATGTGGCATAAATAAATTTGAAAAGTAAGTGAAAACTAATTGGATAAACGCATATGAACTAAAAGTGAAATGATTTTAAATAAAGTCACAACTTGTAAATTGTTTATGAAATAAATGGATGTTGCAATAAATGTAGTATTATATGAGAAATATTACGTGTGAAATTGAATTTAATTTAAAAATAAAGAGAAATACAAGCAATGTTATGAGAATGAATAAATTAATGTTTTATGTTAAATGGAGAAATTCTATGAAACAAATATTAAAGTATGAAGTGATATTTATGTTAATCAATGAGATTAATAATGAATTTAAATCAAAATGTAATGGTGAAGAAACAAATTGGAATAAGTACGTAAGTTGTATGTATATTGTTTTATTCGCATAATTAATTTGATCCGGATTTGAGTACACAAGTTCGAGGTGAATTACACCATTTCGTATTAGGATTTTTCATTCGATTCTTGATGGAAAATATTTGATATGGATTTTTAATTTGATTCTAAAATTCTCTATCATAGTGTATGGCTATGCAAGGAAAATGATGGTTTCTAGTCAAGAAACCTTATCAAAGTCCGCATCAGGGAATTCGAATGAACAATACTAGTTCGAAAGTGAACTTGTGTGATCGAGTGAGCGATCGAATGTGATTTTGCAAAATGATGACATATGTACATCTTATGTTCTAATATTATTGATATGCTTTGACGTTGAAATTGAAAGTTGTTGGGTTGGATATTCTTTGTAATTTAAATTGGAATTTTTCTTTTATGCAAAACTACTATTAATTTAAAACCATTTTACAGAACTATTTTCTTTTATTTTTCTTATACAAACTAGTTTATTCTATTTTATATACAAAACTATTTTACAAACTATTTTATTTACAAACTATTATATTTACAAACTATTTTACAAACTATTTTATTTACAAACTATTTTATTTACAAACTATTTTTCAAACTATTTTATATACAAACTATTTTACAAACTATTCTATATATACAAAACAATTCTAAATTCAAAACCTTTTATAAAGCAAAGACGTTCAATCCGATATGGCTCTTCATACAGCGAAATTAATTTTGGGAAAATTTGATTCTTATAAGATGGACTTTATATAAGTATATGGTGATTTGGAAGACTATTGATTTTGGAGGGTATTCGATCTGAAGAGATAAATCTTATATACAACTAAATTTATATAAGAATGATTTGATATATTCGAGACTATTGACTTTGGAATGCACTCTATCTGAAAATGAAATCTTATATATAATGGAATTTATATAAGTGTGATAGTTGAAGTTATGATTTTGAAAGAGTACTATATATGGTATGTTATTATTTTGAAGTAAAAGGAATAGGGAAGTACCCTCCGTGAAGAAGTATAGTATGATATGCTTCGACCCAGATGGACTTGGGGAATCCAGGAATGGATTCGACCGATATACCCTAATATACTTGGGTGAATTTAGAAATGGATTCGAACCATATGGTTGTTCGGACTTAAACTCGTGAGTTCCTCGATTTTTTTTCAGGCTAGATGGTTCTTTAGTTTACCCAATGGAGGCGCTTTCGATCCTGGGATCTGTTGTTTATGGATCTTCCGGGAAGGAAGTGCATCCATTGTGTAAATCATTGAATCCGTAGTTACCACTGCAGCAAAGGTCGATGGTCCCTTGTTTACAAAATGGCTATGATATTTTTCTGGAATCCGAAAGGTGGAAGGATCTTTTGGAAATTTGTGTCCATTGCGTAAACACTAGATCAGCAGGGGGCCACTGCTATCGTAACATCATCATTTGACATCAGATTTTGAGTGGTACTTCTCTTACCTGTTTTAAGTATTTTAACTAGTTGTTGAAACAGGTCTACTAAGTACTTGGAGGTTTCTAGTCTTACGCCTGATCAACGTATGACCAAAGTCTGCAAAAACGAGGATAAACCTGTTAAAACATCGAGTTATAAAAGTATTTTGATAAAGTATTATATAAAAGATATTTTGGTCATTTTTTCCATTTCTAAATACTTTAAAATGTTTAAAATGTTGTTTATTTATGTACAACATGGTTTAGTAGTAAATTATTAGTGTTGTAAATAGTGTGAGAAGTTACTAATTAAATAAAACATATTTAAAGTTAATGATTATTGATTTATTAATGATGTTTAAAAGTATTTTGAGATTTAAAACTAATAAAATTTATAAATAATGGATTTAAGGTTTTCAATAACTTCTTTTTAAATATGTAATGATGTAAATAATTGTTTTTAAATAGTTTACATATATTTATAAAGATGTTATTTAAAAAAATTATGTGGTATTTATAAATGACTCAAGAAATTTGACAGATGAGATTTTTCCGTAAAGTATTAAAAATGATTGATTTGCAAATGAAGTTTTCAAATGAATATTTCGAGTAAAATTTATATAAGTTTCTTTGAATGTATAATTTAAAGATAATATATAAATAAAAAAAAATGATTTGCGACATTTTATTTATAGTAATATACTTGACCAATAAATTTGAATCTCTATTTTGGAACTATGGTTTGAAATATTTCCTTTATTTCGAAGCACTAACAATAAATTTATAAGTTTATTCACTATTTGAATTTTTGTATTAAACCATAATTAATGTTTTCCATGATTTGAATATTCATTTTAAATAATTGTGTAAAATTAATTATGAAGATATGAAATTTTATACTTTGATTTGGATATTTATTGTAAGATTTGAGTATACTATTAGTTTCAGTTTAATAATCTAGGGTTATACTTATTTTAAAATAACGAGTCTAATAAATTATCGAATTTAAGGAACTTTATTAAAAAAAAAGGCTTATCCAAATGTTTTAATATAAACTTCTAACACTGTTTAAACTTTTTGGAAAATTCTTGCATAGTGCTATGAAGATGTTTTAAATATATCTTATATTCTTACTAAGTGAATGAGGTTAAATGTTTTAATTGGATTTTTAGATATATTGAAATATATTTTTTCTCTTCAAGGGCGAATAACAAAAACTTGTGTAACATTCAATTACATTCCTAAAATATATATATAACTTACCAGAAATGTTTAATAAGTTGAAATGTTAATAGAATATGTAATGGAATATTATATAAGTAAAACTTAAGTAATGGAAGTGTTCAATGAAATTATTTCTAAATAATAATTTCGATGTGCAAGAAATGTTATGAATGTAAGTTAATATTGTGAATGAATTTATGTAAGTACATGAAAGAAAGAAAAAGACATTGTATGAATGAAAAAAAAGGTAAATAATGATGTGAAAAGAAACCAATTAAATAAACTTAAATAATATGTGGAAATTCTTGGTTGTTTTGGCTTATGAGATGTTTGGAAAGGATACTTCTAATTGTTTAAGGTTGTATGGATAGTCTATTTAGTAATTACCAAAGGCTGTTGAGCGTAGGATACACTTGATAGTTTATTCGTCACCCTTGTATGATTAAAAGTTTCTAAACTATACAAACCATTGATTTTGGTTGCTATGAATGTATGATGGATTCTATGGTTGCATATAATAGTTGTATTGTTTGTTTGTATATGTTTTATAGTGATTTGCTTTTGTTGCAAATTAAACAACTTAAATATTTCTCTTTTTGCATAATTATTAACCTATTTGTGATTATATAAGTGAAACACATGTTTATGGAAGCAATAGCTACTGTTTTTGGTTTCATAAATAAGCGTTGTTTGCCTGACAAATATGTACGTTTCTGGATTATGGTTTTCTAGCGATATTATTTTGTTTTCCCGTGAATGGGATATTTTATTTTCAAATATGATATATATATATATGGTTATTATCGATATTATTATTATTTTTCAGACCTCTCCGTACAAAGGAGACTCTGCCAAAATTTTCCGTGAATTTTAGACTTAGAAATTTTTTGTGGAAGTGAAAATATTTTTTCAAACTTTAATAAACTTGAATATGGAGATTTGATTGTTTATTAATTAGTATATTTTATTTAAAATACTTAATTATGTAAATTAATTGTTTATAAATTGAATACTTTGAATAAAATATATTAATCCCTTAATTCCTCCTTTTCCCTTTTCGAGGACGAAAAGTTTTGAGTGGAGGAGAGTGTAACGACCCGTATTTTTCGGTAATTAAAATATTAAATTTAATAAGATTTTGAAATATTAACATTGTAAGAAATTAAAATTTATGATTTGTAATGATAAAACAATTAGAATGTAATATAGTAATGTTGATTTAATGTAATCGATAACCATTTTAATCCAATTTCAATCAATGGATATAATTGTAAGGTTATTTGGTTATAATTGTAAATAATGAAATAAATTAAATGATGCATTTAATGATGAGATTATATGTAATTAATTGGAATAGGTTAATATAGAATATAAAATCATTTTGTTATAACCCTTAGTTGTAAATGATAAGATAATATATATGAACTATTATTATAAACGAAGGTTGTAATTATCTTCTCATTAATTTGTCTGTTTGAATATTAAATGGGTAATTAATGGAATAAGGCAATTAAATGTTGGAATTATATGTTTTTGATTGAAATTGAATATAATCAGTAATTTGTAAGTAGTCATAACATTTGTTGTAGATAATAAACTTATAAATATGATTAAATTACTTAAAGGTAACAATTGTTCATTATCATCTCATTATTTAATATGTTTGGAATTAATTTGGAAATCAATGAAAATTTATGTAATTAATTATTGTAGTTAATATGGTAAAAGATGTTAACGGTAAAATAATGATTGTAATAAAAGGTAAACTTATGTTAATATAATTCATGGGGTATTGTTGATTGAATAATAAGGATGATAATATAGGTTTGAATGTAATTGGATGAGAATTGGATGCATAGTTAATGGCATTTAATCTTTTAAATATGATAAGGGAAAACAAATTATATTGCATTAATTGATATTACATCTTTCAATTAAGATAAAGTGTAACGATCCATAACTTTTAACAACTTTAAAATGGATGTATTTTGAATTTAAATAAAAATTAAATAAAAAAAATTGAATTTGTGATGTTGAGTGTTTTATTTGACCAAGTTTAATAGAATAAAAATTTCGTGAAATTTCAAATTTTGGTCAAACTTAGTCAAATATTGACTTTTGGATGAAAAAATTAAATTTGAATTTTAAAATTTTATTCTTTTTATATGATACTAGATTGAATTCTGATCTTCTCTACACTTTTCGTTTCGTCAAAATCAAATTCTTATTGCTCTAAAAAATTAAATTACTATGAAAAATTAACATGAATTGGTAATGTTTAGTTGTGTTTTATTTGGGTAAGGCATATTGGGTTTGTTTGGTCTAATGAGCCTTGGTTAACCAAGAGACTCTAGTCAGTCATGTGACCATTCCTTTGCCTACGAACTTATGTTTCTTATCTGATAACATCTACATACATAGTTTTTTCCCTGAGAAACTTTCTCTGCACACTTCTTCTTTCTCCTCAAAATCTACAGAGAACTCTAGATCTAAAACTCCAAAAACCTCACAAATCAAAACTCCTTTCCTCCTCTCCTTCAACCCTTCCTCCTACCCTATAGCAGCCGCCCTCTCCACCATCTCCAAGGCCATCTTCTTCCACCTTCCCTCTCCTCTTCTTTCTCATTTTCCCTTCTTTTCCCCTTCCCTCTCCTCTTCTTCCTCCCTTTTCCCTTCTTTTTCCCTTCCCTATTTTCCCTCTTTCTTCCCCTTATTTTCATGGCTTCTATATTCCACTAAGCTTCTCCAAATCAAATAATTATTTTCTTTAAACCTTGTATAATTTCAATGGCAACAACTTTGTTGTTGAACCCTTCTTCCTATTCCGAATATTTCTATATCAAAAACTCCATTTTTCAAGTCCTGTCTCGGGTCCAGTTTTGGCCGATAATACCCCATATTGTATCAATCATATCTCCTTCAGGAATGAACAAAATTATGTGATTCTTTTTTTCAACCCATTTATTTTTCTAGTGGCTTCAACTTTATTTTAGATCAGTTCTTCAAATTCCTTAATTTCTATAACAAAAACTCAAATCTTTTCAAAGTATTTTTGAACTCGGATTTTCAACTCAGAAAACACCTCTATTTGTTTTGACCATAACTTCCTCAAGGTAGAAGCGTTTTGAGTGATTATTTTTTTAAATGTGGAGAGAAAAGAATTTATAACAACTTTTAAGTTAGTCACTTTTATAGATTCAGTAATATTCTGATCCGAATATTTTCTTAAAGATGGCCTAGTTTCAGGTTTGTCCGTAGTTTTGATCTTGGGTTGTTTGGAAATTGGAAGTAGTTGAAACTTGTTTATTGATTCGTGTTCGTGCCTAAGCTTTGTTGGATTTGCTTTGCATTTGGATCTTTGCTAGGAATCTCCATATTGCTCCATTTTTATCATCACCTTCATTGCCATGAAATGTGAGCAAACACTCACAACTACTAGATTTTCTTATGTTAGTTAAATTGAATTTATGATGTGATTAAAAATTGATCGGTTGCTGTTTAGTATATTTTAAATTGTCGTTCCAGTTAAATCTGACTTTTATTGAATTTAATTTCCATTTAATTTAATATTGAAATTTAAATTGCCAGTTAAATACCTGTTAATGAAAACCAGTAAATTGTTGGTAGTTATTAGTTTATTCCAATGATGATTATGCAGTATGTTCAATTGTTGGTATTTGGGTGATTGGATGGATGTTATTGGTTGACATTTTGGAGGATTGGATGTTATTTATGTCTATATCTCTATTATCCCTATGGGTTGAAATGATACATACCCAAACGATCTTATAGATTAGGGGAAATCGTTATGCGTTGAATTGATAAACCCGAGCGGTCTTCATTGATTTGGAAATGTTGATTTTTGATACTGGTTGAAATGACATATACCCATATAATTTCTTGAATTTGGATTTTATTGGGAATTGAATTATTTAAAGGGTTTAATTTAATTCAAACTTCGGATTTTTTTTAATTAGATGATTAAGATTGATATTTTGAATTATTTAAAACCCTTTAAATAATTATATTCACGTTGTACACTTGATAGGAGATGAAAATCCTGTAACATCTATGAAACCATTGCACTAATATTTCTATTTTACTTATTTTGATATGACTTACATAAGATCTTTTAGTTCTGACTTGAGTGTTTTGCCTTTTCATTATGCTCGGGTCAATCTGAGCTTTTTCAGTGTATTGAAGACTATTTTCTGGAGAACGAAGACGAAGTTTCAGTATATTATTGCTATTTATTATTCCACTGCATTTTGTATTCCGCTGCAGTATTTTTTTATTTCTGATGTATGTATAACTCTGATTTGAATTGTAAAAGTATAATCAAATGTTATTTGTAAAATAGCTTCATGAACTGTTTATTTGATTGTTATATTTTGTCGTTCCGCTGCGAGATTCTATGTTTTGTTTCCCTTTTTTTCTTATTTACCCCATTAATAATCCTTTCTTTTGAATGGTTTGAGTCTGACATGTGTGGTTTATTGTCGATTTGAACCGTCCAAAAAGGTGGGTCATTACAGCTTTTCATTATTTATCCTTTAAGCATTCTTAATTTATGATATATATATATATATATATATATATTATTTATGTTTTGATTTGAATAAAGGTATAAATGGTTTTAAAATGTGTATTAATATATGTTAAAATCATTTTAACAACGTTGCAACGATTCGAAACAACTTCCGTTCGACGAACGATCGAAAATCCGAAAAACGATCATCGGTCACATTTTCAGTTTTAAATCAAACTATTTATTTATGAAAACTAAACTTGAAAATAAGTTTCTTATTATCTTCAAAAAACTGAAATAAGTTTATTTTAGTAATAAAACCATATTTAATAATATTAAAATCCAATTGTAAAAATACGACGTCGCTTGGTCAAAGTGCAACAAAGCTTGTCTATCTTTATAAAACAAGTATATATATATTTATAGAACTTTTATACATCAATTATTATCATTTAATAACAGTTTAAAAGAATTATTTATTATTTAAAACAAAAATTTAACGTATATCTAATTTTATCGAAAACCGGCTTTTGTCAATTTTACAATGAAACTCCAAAATCTCTTACTTTTGTAAACAAATTCTAAAAGTAATTTCACCATTCTTATTTATCACATAAAACATGATTATTTGAGTTTGAAAATTCTATATTTGAATATTTAAAGTTAATTAAATATTTCATTTAAAAGTGATAAAATTACGGGTCGTTACATACATCCCCTTTAAAAGAATTTCGTCCTCGAAATTAAACCAAAACCCAAAATCCGATAATACTTACTCAAAATAATCTTTAAACTCAATTTTGTATGATATACACAGATCATCCATACGTGATATCTGATTCAATCTTTTATTTGAATCCACAACTTTACTTCCGAACTAGTATTGATCCCCCGATCCTCTAGTGTGGACTCTGATCTAGCTCTTTGATCAAAAACCTTCGTTTTTCTTACATAGCTCTCAACTATGATAGAAACTTAAGTACCCAACCATAAACCCTTATCAATGTTCGTCGTTAAGAATCGAGTGATAAACCCTCTTTCGGATCGGTGAGAACACCGTAAAGTTCTATACTCGAATCTTAGATCGAAATTGTGTGACGAAAGGATCTACTTACAACATACGTACTTAATAGTTTCCTAAAACATTTCATAAAGCTTTTATCTTTGGTTTAAACACTTTTATAAACCTTTTATTTCCTCAAAAAAGTTATTCATGAAAAATTTCTATTTTCTTTCCAAAGAAACCATTTCCATTTTTTTAAAGATAAATTATCTTTTATTTCTAAAATTATAATAAACTTCATATACTATAATATACCCCCTTTTAAACAATATTAAAAACACCTTGATAACATTTAATGATCACTAATTTAATTCATTAATCGACGATTCACGTTATCTTTTAAACTTAAACACGTACTTTTCAAGAAACCTTTATGAAAATATTTCATAAAATTTTAACTTCGGTTTAAATACTTTTTAGAAAGTCATCTCTTTAAACTTTTTATTTTTGAATATCTTATCAATTGATCTAATGGAAGATAGAAGAAATGCACAGAGAAAATAACCCAAAATGAGATTTATTAGATAACATCGTATTTATACATCCATTTCTAACCCGAGCCTGTACTACAGACCTACAAAATACTGCTTACCATCATCCAACTACATGGATACTAAGACTACCATTCTATCCTTGAGCCCTTTCTTACCACAATAGTAACAGTCAAAGTCAGCATAGGATCCTAGTTTTGTTTTCTTCGGCTTCTTTTTGTGCACGTACTCTACGTACTTGCTTTGGATTAGCCCATAACTCATCACCTGGCATATAATAAGACATCCTGCCCCTAAGTGATATTCTAGGTTATTATCAGAGGTTTCATACCATTAATTTTTTTACTTATCCAAATTACTTGATTCAAACTTGTTCGGATTTGAACTTGCCTCGATTGTACAATGATTAGAAGAATAATTTACCTAGTGTTCGATACCATTCGCCTAAGCCAACATATAATCAATACTTAAAATATTATTCCCACCATCACCAAACAGATCAAGACCTTATTTTTGGAACTTCCCAAAGGGATAACATTTTACAAATTTTCCATATGACATGAATATTTATAAAATATATTCCTTTTAAAACGGTGTGTCGATTTGCCTTGTTTAAGTACTTAGGAATCCCTATCGATTACATGGAGCTCTTCATGCACCGACCGGAATTCATAAACCACTCAACAGATTAATCACCGCAAAACATTTTTTATATCAAATAACAAATACGCGATCATATATATAATACACTCAAACTCATTCTAGGATGTTACTAGCCCTATCTCTAATGAGTCACTCATTATAGGGTATTACTAACCCTATCTATAATGAGTTTTGCCCCACTAAAGCTTAGATGTTTGATCAACTTAAGCTCTAATACCAAATGTAACGACCAGAATTTTCGACCCTCGAAAATCGACACTAATACATCCTTAGTATTCATGCTGCAAATCCAAGTGCCGAAAAGCCCAATTATTGGGGAAAAGGAAAATAAAGATAGAATAGAATCTCACACGAATGTAATAACATACATTATTTTAACAATAATCTTTACAATAGATAATTTTGAATACAATATCAAAGTCTAATCAAGATTTAGCCTGGACATTTATAAACCTTCTGTCCTTACAACTGCTGAAAAATATAAAAAAATGCAATAGATGCAGTGGATAATAGAATACATCCATATGTAGATGAAGATCTCCAGCTCTCCTTAGGAAACTCCAAGCGTCTTCAACTAAAACTGAAACTACTCGGATCTAGCTCGAGTATTAAAAATATCTCGGTCAAGCTTGACAAACCAGCGTGAGAAACTCGAATCATAAATATATGACGGAGTTATAGATGGGTACTAAACAAAACCTTTGACAAGAATAGTATCTCGTAAGACCATGCCGCTCGTAAATACGGACGGGTTTTTAACTTACGATAACCAAAATACTTTATATGGAAAATCACTTTGATATTATTATTAATGACATCGGTTTGAAAACACTTTCAAATAAATATATATACAAAGAAAGTGTTAATACCTGGACTATGGTAATATATCCTATAACGACCCGATATTTTGGACCATTCAAATCGACAATAAATCCACACATGTCTGACTTGAATAATTCAAAATAACAGATTGTAATAAAAATTTGGCAAAACTCAGCATATGCAGTAAATAAATCAATCACATAATCACAGACACAGAGTAATACAATAATACGCAGCGGAATAGATAAAATAGTAGTTCATGAAGCTACTATATAAACATCAGAGTTAGAAATAAAATACAACAGAATATCTCAAATGCAGTGAAGTCTCCAGTACAACAGATGACTTCTCTGAACAAATCAACTAGAAGAGCTGAAAGCTGAGGCGATAGTTGGATCTCCAAAGGAAGCTCCAAACTCCAAGGGTGAGTCTCAAATGCTGTATCACTCGGTCTGACCCGAGCGTAAAGCAAAACACAAAACACTCGAGTCAGGATTAACATTCTTATATAAATAAATCCAACTCAAGTGAAATATCAATTGAAATACGAGTAACTTAAAGGATGTTGGGATAACCATCCTCTAAGGATCTTCAGAACTATCTACAAGGTGGAAATGTACATTTTAACACCGTGGTCATTTCAATTAAATTTATACTTCAAAACCCAAATATCATTTTATTTCAAATATAACTATTTTCCAAGATAGTATATATATAATTAATTTATAAGTGAAGTGTTTAACGTCTCGCAAATCGATTCAAATCAACTTCAAATTCCAAACTCAAATTTATTCAAAGTTCAATTCATCAATTTAATTCATTTCTAAACAGATCATTTAAATTTCAATATATTTCAAAGCTTTAATATTCAACATTTTCAAAGTTAAATTTAACGGTTTCATATAGCTCTTGATTTAACTTCATTTATTATTTAATCAGGGAAAATTCACTTAATAAATTCAATACCATTTAACTAGCCTTAAATTACATTTTTACTAAATATTTCCTTAAACTTTGTTTAAACAAGAAATATTCATTAGATTACTTATGAATCAAACTCAAGTTATAAATCATATCTTACATCTTAATTTCAATAAGTTTCAAATCGGTTTAATTAAGTAAAATTCTTTATTGAATACAATTTCAACGAAATTCAAATTATCTTTCTAACCTTAACTTATTCAAATTATTACCAAAATCTATTTGAAATATATTTTAAATACTCAACATATAATATGTATTTAAATCAATCATTCCCATTTATATATAATAATTTAAGGCTCAACATTTATTAAAACCATATATTTCTTTCCAAAACCATAGAATTCATTTTTAAAATATTTATATATATGGACCAACGGTGTCTGTATATATATTTATCATATGGTTAAGTGATACGGATATTTATCATTTCAATCCGAAATTTAAATATATACGGGTAGATATCATTTCGACCCGTAATCCCAATTTCAATTCAAATGAAAATCGCTTGGGTTTATCATTTCAACCCATAACGATTTTCTCCTATTCTAAAGTCCGTTCGGGTATGTATCATTTCAACCCATAGTGAATTCTATACTAACAGGGAACTTGCAGAGTGATAACCGATACTAAAAAAATATAACAACAGGCATATATCATCAATATAAATAACAGATACTGGTGTCAGATGTCATAGGTGAACATATACAGATAATAGTAATAACAGGCATATAAATACTAGATACTGGTGTCAGATGTCACAGGTGAACAGTTATAGATAATAGCATATATAACAATGTAATTAACTAACAGCAGCATATTTCAACTGTCGTTTCAATTGAAATCAGATTTAATAAATAAAAGAACGTTAATCGTGAGTGATTGCTCACCTTTCGAGGCTAGATAGATTTGACCAGAATTGAGCTATGGATTGGGTCACGATCATAGACAATCAAACAAATCCAAACAAAATCTCAAAGCGAAATAAGCTGAAAGTGGATTTGACGGCAAAGCTGAAAGATAGAGATTGATGGAAACGAATCAGAATTGTCTTGATATAATCGAAACAAAATATATTTTATAAATTTCAAATCAAAAATTAATTTAAAACACTAAAATAAAATAAAATATATGATTAAAAATGCGGACCATGCAAATGCCGCATGCAGACCAAGATTTATATATTTCAAAATTAAATACGTACATACATTAAAATCGACGTGCATACATAATATGTTTTAAAATTAATACTTATATAAATAAACGAATAGCTATATAGACAACATATAATATCTGTGTAACTTATATACAATTTATATCTTTAGAATCAAAAAAAAAAATGTCTATATAACTTGCTTAATATCAATACTAACAATCCGCATTGACCAAAACTTACAAAAATATAACACTTGGACCTATATATACACACCAACAGATCTACAACTATACAAGCTTATAATTTAAAGCATTTACATATCTATACTTCCTCGGGTGTTAATAACAATGTAAACATCACATACTTTATAAACATAATCTACCAGGATGTTAACAAAACATATTTTCCTTTTATAAATATATATACTGCCGAAAATATATACCAATACTAGTCCCATGATATAAAACAATGCCACACGCTACTTTTAAGATGAACCCATAAATATGCTTATATACATACACTTAGTATAGTCTCAGACTTATAGGAATATATATATTAAGATACGACTTATGTCAGCTATGCTTTAGTATACAGTGACCTATAAGAACATATCCCAGCCAAGCTTAAAATATTAACATACTTTGGAAACAAGATTTATAAATTATATGCAATACAATTTGAAAACTGATATATATATATACTTTGTTATATAAAGAGGTATATACCTTAAGCAGCCCATTAACTATTCTTCAACATATATATCATATACTAATTTGACTTGTAAGCTTAAAATACACTGTATATTATTTACATACTTAACATATATAAAGGCTGTCATACTAACTACTACTTTATATAACTGTAAAAATATTTGTATATACTAATATATAACAAAAATCAAAACAAAAGATAAACAGCAAAAACTGTATATACTAACAGGTCGTATATATATACACATATATATGCATACCTGCTTAAGGAAAGAAAGGCAAGAATCGGCTGCTAGAGGGGGTGAAGGCCGAAAGAGAAGGAGGTGGGCTAGGCTGTCTGGTGGAGGAGGCACGAAAGGTGGTAGGGTAGATGTGTGCTGAGCTCGGCCACGAGAAGCTTGGGAGGAGGCTCAGATCTCAGGGCTGGAGGAAGAAGGTGGTGGATCGGCAGAGCTGCGTGCACGTATTGTGGAGATGGCGTCTCGGTTTGGGATTCGGCGGAGACGAGTTGGTGGGTTTCCAGATCTTGGCCACAAAATGGATTTGGCTTAGCTGCTGTTGACGTGGCGACGCGTGTCTCTGCGAGCAGGGTGGAATGGCCGGAGATGAGGGCGAATTGAAGGAGATAAGTTTTTGGTAGATGGGAAGGCCGAGAATTAGATCTATGGAAAGGAAGAGCAATTGAATGGGAACGAATATAATATACAATGAACGAAATTTGAACAG
Organism: Allium fistulosum; assembly: GCA_030737815.1. Classification (NCBI taxonomy): domain Eukaryota; kingdom Viridiplantae; phylum Streptophyta; class Magnoliopsida; order Asparagales; family Amaryllidaceae; genus Allium; species Allium fistulosum. Next base: position 950,921,911 of record CM060903.1, read on the forward strand.
TCAGCACTCGGCAGCTTTAACTTAGGCGAAAATTATTAAAGTCATTGACTATTTCTTGGAGTACACGGCTACACTGTAACGACAAAGAGAATTTTAAAAGTTACGAATATGGTCCAGGTACCGCGAACTGTTATATTGCGTCTGTTGCGTACCGGACTTCAAATTACAGAGTTGAATATACCGTAAAGATGGGTACGACGAGACGATCGAAACGGTATACAAATACCAGTGGTGCGATCATCCGATCAAAAGTCGATAACCGGTACCAGAAAATGCTGCTATTTTACAAGAATTAAGATAACGGAGCAATAGAAGTCCAAATTTGGAAAAACGAATTTCGCAGTCTGATTCAGAATGATCTGAATAAATTTTCTCCTGTTGACATATTTTGGTTTCGGAAAACTTTTAAATTCACTGTTATTAACCGGTTTGATTTGAAATGAAATTTCACAGGAAAATAAACTTCAATATTATCAGATGAAAATTTACCAGTTGCTATATTAAAATAGACGTATTCCAAATAGTAAATTTTTATTTTCAAATTTTATTGTTTAAAATTTCACACAATTTCAATTAATTAGGTATATAACACCGTTAAAAATTATTAAAAATTTACGGGTCGTTACACTCTCCCCCACTCAAAACTTTTCGTCCCCGAAAAGGAACGAGGTAGGAGAATAGAAACAACCAGGAAGGAAAAAGATTGATAGTCAAGATTAAACAATTAATTTGAAACTTTATAAAACTTTACTTGAAATATTCATTTGAAGACTTCATTTACGATTCAATTATTTTTAATACCTTAATATTTTTTTTTTCAAACTCATTTGTAAAATTTCTTGTTTCCTTTGTAAGTATCATTTATAGGTTTAAATAACACCTTTATAAATATGTTATAGTCAACAAGGAAAAGAAGGAGGACTTGGAAACAGAATATAGGTAAATAAATAAGGCTGAGCAGATAAGGTAGATTCAAATGAATAGAATCGGGCATGAATAATTAATTCAAACCATTAGAATTTCAATTTCGAATGTCAATACAAAATTTCTTTGTTAGAAATACTTTTATAATAAAATATTCCTTTATAACGGAACAAATTTCATTTCGAAAATACTTTTATAACTCGATGTTTCAACAAGTTTATCCTTGTTCCTGTAGACTCTGGTAGTGCGTTGATCAGGCGCAAAACTAGAATTCTCCAGGTACTTAGTAGACCTGTTTCAACACCCAGTGAAAATACTGGAAAACCTTTAAAAACAGATATGGAAAGTACAATCCAATCAAAACGAACAAAACCTTTGTCTAACCATGGTTCGCAGATACACAATGGTTACGCCTGGATCCCCCAGGAAACAATCCATATCCGTAAGCTTTCTCAGCCCTGCGAGTTACGCCATGATGACTAGTAGAATGCAGGATACACAATGGTTACGCCTGGATCCCCCAGGAAACAATCCGTACCCCCAGGCAAGACTCAGCCAAGCATTTGCGCTACTATTCGCGACCTACACAGATTGCAGGATACACAATGGTTACGCCTGGATCCCCCAGGAAACAATCCGTACCCCTAGGCAAGACTCAGCCAGGCAGTTGCGCTATGCAGTCACGAGAGAACGATAAGACCATGGGTAACGCCATGGAATTCGAAGGACACTCGAGTATCATATCCGGAAAACCAAAAATCAGAGAGAATAATATCGATAGAATGAATCCAAGATGTGGCCACAAATCGGATATCAAGCAGAAGGCACTTTCCATATCTTTACTTCGAAAATATGTATCATATAGTACCCTTTTCAAATCACTTTCAAATATCGTACTTATATAAAATCCATTATATATAAGATTAAATTTTCAAATCAAATACTTTCCAAAATCAATAGTATATCAAATCATACTTATATAGACTTCAATTATATAAGATTTCATTTTCAAGTTGAGTACCTTTTTCAAATCCATAGTTTTCGAATCAATTTCATACTCATGCAAATCAATTTTATATAAGTTCGAAAACTCCCAAATCAAGTGTTTAGTAACATAAGGTTCTCAAATTTCAATTTGTTTCAATATCAGTTCATTTTCAAAATCATATACAATTTCACCAAATTATTTCTTCTCAAATTAATTATCTTTAGCTTCAAAGTTTCCAAAATAATAAATTTAGGAAATAAATCCAGATTTCCAAATTAATATAATTAAGTCAAACAATTCATTTCCAAAATCAAATATTTTCAAAATCATCTCATACTTATGTAAGGTCTATCTTATATAAGGATCAAATTTTTCAACATAAATTTCGCTGTATGAAGAGCCATATGAGATTGAATATCTTTGCTTTTATGGGTTATATATCTTTGTAATTTAAATATGTTGAAGAATAGTTAATGGGCTGCTTAAGGTATTACAGCTAGGTCAATGGAATATATGATACCAAAAGGGGTAGCTGGAATGTTTGCAAAGCATTACAGCTGTTTTGGGACTACAATCAAAACCGTAAAGCTCCTATTTGGAATTCGATTTCCAATAAGATAGGGAACTAGTGGCCTTTTCCTTCGATCCACGCAAAACAACCATAGTTCCCGTGGTGACCTTATCACTTGTCTCAAGCTAGCCACTTGGAACTGCACTTGCTACACTACTATGGTACAGCGTATTTGCTCAGTGGCATTACACAGTCTCCGTCAGCCTCTAATACATGTCCATTTCATCATCTTAAGGCAACAGATGCCTTGCGGCAACATATGCCCTTTCATTTCTCATAACTAATAACCCAAAATATATCCTGCAGAGCGCATAGTATCCCGTAACATTCCTGGGATGTGAGGCTCGTGAGGCTACACTTTTTTTGCCATACTTTGTTTTTCACAAAGTCGCGCTTTATTTTTCCACAAAGCACATTCCACTTAGAATGCCACATTGCCATTCCTTAATCACATAGCCGAGTTCTACAAACGTATAATTCCCGAGCTCGTATGTCTTAGGAAAAGGTGTTAAGCTAAGTGGAGTTGCCTCCTCTACCACCAAGCAGATAGTATATTGATAGAGATCAATTCATATGATCAGAAATGCACTGTCAAACACTCGTCCATACAAGTTCGTTCTGGGACTGCATAAAACCGAAGGCACTCCTCCTACCACATCTTTTTTTTTGGAATAACCCCTAGATCAGTAGCGAGTGTTCCTTGCATTACAAAGATTTCAAAACACCACAGGACCATGGGTATATTAATATCCATATATTGGGAGCGACCCAGAGAATGTCAACAAGCAGCCCTTCCTCTATGAAGATCTTCGGTCTTTAATACAACGAAGATTTTAGAATGCAAACACCGGTGCCATATATATATATATACATATATATATATATATAATATGGGGTAAACCCTTAGGACTCGTGACAGCAATCCTTACGTTCTAAAGATCTCCGAGCTTCAAAAGTCATCATCTTCAACACATCTTCACTTCTGAATGTATACATTGGTTCGAAGTGGTTTTCGGATAGGAATTACCTAAATCCGACCCTAGTTTCTCTAAACCAACCATCGATAAAAAGACATTTAGGTATATAGGTGATTATCACACAACATTCAATTAATTATACTTTTTATTTAAATAAAATTTCTCTTAGAGATATATTCATTAATTCATTTCTTTATCTTTTTCAGAGTATATGGAATCATTAAGCCTCATTTGTCAAACTCTTTGGTTAATTAAAACCCTTTTTAAATCTTGGAATAATTCTAAATCATTTCACTGTTTACCTAGGAAAACCATTTCCAAATTATTTATTTAAATATCATACTAGAAAACATTATTGAGTAAAAAGGATCATGGAAATTATACTAATTCTACTCAATATCAATTTCTGTATTCAACCTTTACTATCTGTCGAATAACGGTAAAATCACATTTTAAATTCACACGAATAGTACGGATTCCCTCCTCGAAATTTAATACAAGTATAAGAAGATCATTTCTATGCAATCCAAGTTGTTTGAATTTGGAAAATTACTTCTTTTATACTTTGCGAAATTTTGATCCGAGTAAATCAAATTTACTATCCCCTACGCCGGGCCAGTCCGGGTAGCTAGGGAGGGCACGCAACTAGTTTTCCAAACCCAAGCCTAGAGACTACCTCTTGTCACCCATAACGTGGTCAAGTTATTTGATCGACTCTAAATCTTTTAACATGCTTAATTTACATTTAATTATTTTAGAGCATCCGGGCTTTCCTTCGATCTGTTCCATTCCTCGGTCGGATTTTCTATAACACCTACAAATGGAACAAATGTACTGGTCATTTCCGCATACTCATTTTTAAACCTCTTAAACATCTTTAAATTACGTAATTATTTATTTTAAAAGGTTCACAAAAGATTCGGGAAAGAATAGTTAAGTTAAAACCATTGTTTGCAAAAGTTATTAAAAAGTGCTGCGAAAAAGTGTTTTAAAAGCTTATCTGGTTAAAACAACTTTCCTATCATTTTGGAAATCCATTTATATAACTCAAATCTCTTTTAAACTATTTTAATAGATTTATAAATTTATTTCATATTTTTAAACATTTAAAAATAGTCATTTTAAATTAATTTCAAATTCGGGTTTTAAACTGCAAAAACCGCAATTTTTCTAGAAACTTGTTTTGGACTTATTTAAAAATTTATATGATGAAATCTTGATTTTCTTTCTTCATTTAAAAACTATGGATATAATAGTTTAAAATGTTATTATCATGAAGAATTCCGAGCTATATTCCATTCTTTATACTTGTTTGCATTCTACGGCGCGAAATCACGAACTAATGTTAAGCGACGCGCCTAGTTTTGACTTGTTTTTCAATTTCTTTTCAAACTTCATGGAAATACTTTTAGATGTTTATAAAACATTTCTAGTTCATTTTAAACTCATTTAAAAAAATTCTTTTCATATTTCAAACTCATTTTCCATTTCATTTCGTATTATAATATTCATTTTAACTCTTTTTAGATATTTAAAACCAATAAAAGGCTAAGTAACTTCATACACATTATTTATGAATTAAATTTCCATTTAATTAACTATGGCTGATTGCTAACCATTTCTCTTATCATTTATCTAACCAAGTTATCAACCATATTACAACCATATAACCAACCATAATATCAAGCAAGTTATCATCCAATATCAAACATTTAATCATACAATATATTTAAACTTTCAAATCATTATACTTGAAATAATTTAGAGATTAATTAGTAAAGTGTGAGTACTCACCATTAACCAAATCGTTTCACTTCCTACCAACATTCATTCAATCCAACACTTCACTTAAAATTTTGTTAACTTCAACTAATCATCATCTAGTACATTCCTCCTTGCTTTATGCTCTCGACCACACCCTACACCATACTTTGCTCTTAGCCCTTTCTTCCAAACTCCAAGTGCTCACGGCTATAAGCTTTTCCATCACCCAAAACTCATGACATCTCCTCCAATCACCTCCCTATGCTCTCGGCCATGCTCCTCTTATTTCCCCATGCTCATGGCCTTGTGCCTTCTTCCTCATAGTGCTTGGCCAAGTGGTGTAGCTAGGTGGGCCATGGGTTAAATGTGAAGAAAGGAGTGGTTTGGTATTATTTTGAGGTATGGTGATGAGGGGTGTGTGTGTCTATATATAAATATATTATAATTTATTTAATTTCTCTTCATAATTTTCTTTAGGTGGAGAGGCCATTAAAGAGGAGAGGAAGAATATGAAGAAGCCTGGAAATGAGAGAAGAGAAGGTGTGAAGAAATGAGAGAATGCAATGTGGTATTTATAGGGTAGGATTCCTTAACTCTTCAGCTTTGTAAAATGATATGAATACCCTAGGATATTTTCTCTTAAACTTCACATCACCATTTTCAACGCTTACTATCATCCCATCACATCTCCCTTACTTAATAATAAAGTAAAACATGCAATTATGGTGATTTGATGTTTGCTTTTCATTACTTATCCTTTAAGCATTCTTAATTTATTATTATTATTATATATATATATATATTATTTATGTTTTGATTTTACTAGAGGTATGAATGGTTTTAAAATGTGTATTAATATGTGTTAAAATCGTGTTAACAAAAATGCAACAATTCGAAACAACTTCCGTTCGACGAACAGTCGAAAATTCGAAAAACGATCGTCGGTCGCATTTTCAGTTTTAAATTAAACTATTTATTTATGTAAACAAAACTTAAAAATAAGTTTTCTATTATCTTTAAAAAATTAAAACAAGTTTATTTTATTTATAAAACTATATTTAATAATATTAAAATCCAATTATAAAAATACGAAGTCGATTGGTCAAAGTGCGACAAAGTTTGTCTATCTTTATAAAACAAGTATATATATATATAAATTTTATCAATCAATTATTATCATTTTATAACAATTTAAAAAGAATTATTTATTATTTAAAACAAAAAATTGAATGTATATCCAATTTTATCAAAAAACGGCTTTTGTCAATTTTACGATGAAACTCCAAAATATCTTATTTTTGTAAACCAATTCTAAAAATAAGTTCATCATCCTTATTTATCACATAAAACATGATTATTTTAGTTTGAAAATTATATATTTTAATATTAAATTTAATTAAATATTTCATTTAAAAGTGATAAAATTACGGGTCATTACATAGGCATCGCCGACAGTGCTCCATTTGCCCATTGGAAGTCATTTCTTCACTGAATTGAGTCTATACTTCTACTACACTGAATTATCTATCATTCAAGCAATCAAACAACTTCAATTGATGATTTATAAGTCATTTGACAAGGGTTTCAGCACACATAGACTTGCTTAACAAAAGAATGAATAACATAAGGGATTGGAATCAATTCTACACCAAATTCATCCAAAACAACAAGTTGAACTAACATTCAATTATAGCCTAGAAGTGTGAGGATTACTCACCAAATTTGAACTTGAATTAGTGCTTAGAATCCAGATTCACCTAGGCTATCACCTCTCAGCCACAAAACCCAGGTTTGATTCTTAGAAAATACAAAAACAAGATTATTAATCCAAGAAAAAACCGAAATTAAAACTTCTATAGATGCGATATATAGGATAAAAGAGATTACCTGAGTTGATTATCTTCAATAATTAGCCAATTACCTTTGATTTAACTTGAATTTGAGGAGGATTTTAATTTCTATGGTTTAGAAATAAAGAGGATTTTTTTTTAGGTTTTAGAGCTGAAATGAGAAACGAGAAACAATTGTATGTACTTGTTTCTTATTTCCTACATAGGCCAAGAGGGTTTGGGTATGAACCAGTAGCAAGGTGTTACAAATTTTAGGATAAGTGTTACTAATCTTATTTTGTTTTATCACTTATAAAATATCAATTTAAGCATAAACAGTGTTTTATTTAACAAGCCTTGATTCCTTTAATTTTCTCAAAACAAATAACATGCCCAAAAATTCTCATTTCTATTGATATTGAAACATCTTACAAAAATTAAATACACCTTTTGAAAATAAAAGTTCTTCGCAATAGTTTTAATAAAATAGATAATTAATTGAAAAATATCAATTTTAACAATTAATCACAATATAACCATTTATTTAAATTTACAACACTTGTTGTGATAATTTTAGAACTAAAGGATATAAGTCATAAATCTCCTATTAAAATAAATAAGCAAATAACCCTTGGAAAAATCATATTTCAAATAATAAAATTAGTTCCATATAATTTATTTACTCATTTTCTCCAAGATTTTTCTCATATTACCAATATAAGAATTAAATTACATAATTTGTTGTTTCTATAAATTCTCAATTCATCATTGCTTGGAAATTCTTTTATAAATTTCTTTATTTATTTCAATCCCAACCCCTTTCAAATTTGGAGATAAGAACAATTATAAATATAAATTCTCCAAATTTACCAATAAAATTTAGTATGATTAATTGAATCATATTTTAGATTTAATTCTAGGTAATCTCGACCAGGGTTGTTAAAGATTCCTTCCCTTACAAAAATTGCGTCCCCGCAATTTCCTTAAGGGAAAAGTCTATAACATATTACAAAGGCATATTTCTCAAAGGAAGTTGAACTATTAACAAAGGATTACTCAAAATAAGAGACTCGTTACAAATGAACTCAAGAAATTACACAAGATGTGTTCACTCAATAAACTCTTTAGTTCCACAAGAATAGTCCTTAGGATCATTGGACCATTGGACTTAGATAAGTTAACGACTATATCTCGAAGGCATTCCACCTCTGAGGCAACAAAACAAATAGAGCTCTGTTCATAAGTTGGATTTTGTGAGATCTCAAGTGTAACAAGAATTCTATGCCTAAGAATCGAATCAGAATTTCTAAAATGTTTCCAAAGCCGAAATACATAAAGAACACCACAAATGCTAGAGAACTGGACTTATAAAGGAACTCGGTAAGCAACAGGACCACTACACTCAATGGTTGGATAGGGTTCCATATATCAAAAAGCTTTTTTGCCTGATTGACTGAAGTACCAGACTTCTAACTAGGAAGAAACATGGATAAAGGTCTGACCTTCAACAAAAAATTCCAAAATCTTTCTAAAAGATTCAAAATTAGAGTCAGGACTTAGGATCTTCTTTCCCAGACTCAAGCTAACAACAAAGTGATCGATATGGCCTCTCAAATAAAGTCTCGAAAGGAGCCATAACGATACCAGATAGAAACTATCGACAACGGGAAAATAAAATTCAATCAAGGTAGTCACGATCCTCCTAGCGCTACCAAAGTCAAGAATACAATCATGAGGTAGACTTCTAAGATTTTATCAACATTTAATCTCTTAGAAGCTCTCCTTTTAGTTTTCTTCCTTGAAATTCAGTTTCGTTTATTACTTATTTGAGATATATTCAAATGATTGGTATGAATTCTCAAAATTTCTATAATCTTTAACTTCCAAAAATTTCTTGGTTATCTCATTCTTACATCTCACTATAGATTATTCTTATAACTTGTTTAAAGGATTTAAATTTACAAATTTGAACCTCATTCAATAAAGTAAAGGTTATAACCCAAAAGAGATTTTTAATTGAAAATTTACGAATATGTTTTGAACTAAGTTTGCACATCTCAATTTAATAAAGTATTTTCTCTATTTAAAATTCTTAATTTTCTAAGATACTTGCTTAATAATCATATTCAAGAGTTGTGGATTAATTTTAGGCATTTCCTTGATATGGCTTCTAGATTTATAATATAAATTTATCTTCACAAAATCTTTTCATGTGGGTTTTAATTTATTTTTTAAGTTCACAAAAAACCCCAATTACAAATTATATTCTTTCAAATATTCAATTTTCTTATTTCTATTTCAAATAAAACTCTTAATTAGTTTTTTAATTTGAAAGGCTTATATAATTCATTCTAAAGTATTCACGTTACTTAACTAAATTTCCCTTATAGTCTTACACTACAAATTTCATTTTAAAATGAAGGTTACTTTTTACCAAAGAAATCCCTATTATTTTTCTTTGCTAAATATTTATTTCCCAAAATATAGAAACTTTCTTTGGTTATTTCCAAAATTAGTGTTAAGTTAAAGCCCTTAAAGTTTAACCATTACCTTTACCTATGCAATTCACCTTTATTACATAGTATGTATATAAATTAATAGGGTCCTCTAATTAGATTTTACTCTATTCAAGAATATACCAATTAAATTTTCCATTTTCCTTTATTGATAAAATAAAAGTATTGGCTTTCCAAGAAATTATTATAATAACCAAATCTCTAAAAATTCATTTTTCCATCCGAAAATCATTTACAATTTCTCATCTTTTGAAATTCCCAAATATGTTTCCAAATCCCTGATTATTTTTATTTTGAAATAAACCCTTTCCTTAGTGCAAGTTTGAAACTTTAGACACTACCTAATTTAAGGTTGAATCAATACACACACAAAATACATATATATCCTAAGGACTCAATTCACTAACCTCTTCTTAAGAGTGTATTCAATTTCCTCTTAATATTTTGATTAATATCCAAGAGATAAATAAATCCATAAAGTCATTTCCATAAATTATTATTTCAAATACAATTAGAGATGGCATCTTAACTCACTTATCACGTAACTTAAGCTTAAATATTTAGAATTTGTTTCCAAATGATTTTAAATAAAAGAATCATGCTTCTCTTTAGCTTTTGCTGATTTAGGTATTTAGGGATTTACACATATGTGTTTATACTTGGATTATAATAGTCTTTCAAAACTTATCCAAAGTATACCTCTTAAGGATTTATCAGCCCTCGGCCGAACATCAAAAGAAAATACACTCTAAAGTGCCAAATACTATCACTTTCAGTAATCACTAGAACTTAAGCAAAACGTCCCATACCACTTGGTGAAATTCAAGTATTTACTAGAAGCTAGTTGAAGTGACCCACTTCTTTTGGATTGTTATTTTTCAGTGATTTACTGTTGAGATTTTTTTTTCCAAACCAAGTGATCACTTCTTTAATTCATTTCCCCCAAGATCCAAATTCTTACCAATATAAAAATATTAGTATATAAGTCAATTCAAGTCATTTATGTATGTGAAGATATATAAATGTTTCCTTGCTTATCAGAGTATTAAAATTAACAAGGAAAATTCAATCACACTATATTTCTCATATTTCAGAGAATTGGTGTCACATAGCCATTTCTATTTTTACATTCTCCTTTTTGATCCCAAGCTTGATTAATATTAAATTCAAATATTGCCACTTATTATTTTCTTGCTTATTCTCAAATTAATTGGTCTCTAGGTTTACAAGCCATACATTTAATTTCCGGAATTCTTTGGGATTTGATACCTATCATATGAATACTGAGGTGATAAACTAGGTTGAAGTCTAAGCAGAGAAAAACAACATGTGTGATCAAGGTTTAGACACAACAAGCACAAACCAATCATGACAGACAAAATGCATATTTCCTGGTTAACAGAGCAAATAATCATCACATGAGTGATGGTGTTGTGATCTACTTTATAAATCATACAACTTCTTATATCTGGAGCTAGAAAAGTGTTGAATCTGGTTTTTGAAAGATGTTTGCACTCTTCTGGACTAAAACTTATAGAAATGGTGTTCTGAACCTATAAACACTTTGCAACATTTCCCTGCCTACTGATTGGTATACATGTTTTCTACTCTTAATTTTTGTCTTGCCACTTAGTATCAGTTTTGAAGTTATAGTATCAGATTTTTCCTACTTAGTATTAGATCAGTAGTTATAGTATCAGAAATTTCCTACCTAGTATCAGTTTTATAGTATCAGATTTCTCCTACTTAATATCAGTTTTATAGTATCAGATTTTTCCTACCTAGTATCAGTTTTATAGTATCAGATTTCTCCTACTTAGTATCAGTTTTAATTTCATAACTGAAGTGCCTCAAGACTGTCAAGAAAAACATGTTCACACATCAGATTAAATGGCATCTTCTCCTTCAGCATTATCTACTAAAACTATTTCAGAACTTGTTACTTAAGTCCACAGCTCACAAACACATATAACACTTAAGTTTCTTTTTCTTCTTACATACTATTTTCCAGATAACAAAGCAAAAGACACTCATGAAAATACTTAGAACATATTAGAGTCCGTCTAACTTATTTATTACAATGACACTGCTACTTCTCTTAAATACTTTAAATTCCTCAAGATCTCCAATTATCCATGCAAGCAAGCAAGCAATTCATGCATCTTTCCCTGCAGCAAAACTTTGAACTGCCCCAAATAAATGAGACACCCCAAGTATTGCAAAGGCAACAAATAGGGTCAGAAATAAATTCTGGTGTGAGTGAAATCAAGTATGCAAAATACCTTGTAAATTCTTAAGGCTGTACAGAGAACTTTTCTATTAAATGCTATTCAAATCCCAATTAAAATCTGAGAATGTGTATATTTAAGTTTATCTATAAACATACACCCAAGCATTCATCCACTTACTTCATTCAGTTGCACATGTACAAACTCCTATGGATTAACTCCCTAAATTCCATAGCATAATTTCTCTTTCTCATCTTTTCATTTTGTTTGGTCTGAACTCTTGCCATTGAACACCATGTGTGCATTGCAAAGGGGCTCAGTTCTGTTAACCCTTTACACAGAGGCCTACAGGACTTAAACAAGTCATGCACATACCCATCAACCACCTGCTGATGAGTAGATCAAGGCACTACTCCTAAATTATTTTATAATTTAGAGACCATGCTTATTTATTTCTTTCTGGGGAATTTTTCTTTTGATTCCAGAGATACTCGTATTCTTTCCTTCCTTATATAGGTCAAGAATTATTAAAATCACCCAAAGATCATATCCAGACATACAAAGCATTCATGTAAAATTGCACACCTTATTTCAAAGTCATTTTTGCTTTTATCACATTTTTCTAAAACCTGCTTATATTTTTATTTCTAGAAATTTTCCATTGCTTACACAAATCTGAAGAAGTCATATGCAAAACTATATTTATTCTTTTACTATGAACATAGGGAATGGTTTTTGAGAAAAACCCATAAAAACTTATTGGTTTATGATCTGAACAAATCAGCACATATTTGTAATATTACATTGTTCATATCATTTTTAATATAGACTAGACATAAGCATGAATCTCATTATTCACACTGCCTACTTCTTTTCTTTCATTGATACCCTATTCCACAGTAAAACATTTGATTCATTTTTCATATCAAAACTAGCATATATAAAATCTATTTCTATGATTAGTGTATTTGTTTGATTATCTATATTTTAAAACAAAAACTGAAACCATCACAACAAGTCAAAACAGGTTAAAATCTCATCCAAAAACCCAACCAGAATACCATCCATGATCAACATATTTTCATCCAGAGAATAAAATCAAACAGAAAAACATAATGTAGTGTTTATATAAAATAACTTGGTTGCCCTTAACATGGGTCTTAATGCCTTACAGATCATAAGTGATTAATCACTCACCTTCCTCCTCTCTTCCCCGAGAATGCCTTAGCTTGAAAACAGGGTGAGCTCTCCTTTCTATTTTTTTTTAGTGTGTTTCTGTTTTCCCTCAGAGAAAACCTCTGCTTCCCTCTTGATTTAAATCATTTTGCTAGGGTTTTACGAAAGGAAAAACCCATTTTATCCTCACATTACTCAGAGAATTATGTGTGTGTTGTTATGGCTAAATGTGCCATTTTCTCTTGATTTCTATTTCTAGTAAAAGCAGTTGCTTCTCTGCTTTTCTGTGCACATGCTATTTGCATGATCCACCTACACATCATCTTTGTGTGACTCAGATACATTGTATACCTTGTTAGGCCTGAATGGTTCTTTTATATTATTTCAAACCATTTATTTCCTGATTTATTTTTAAGAAGGTATTTATGCACAATAATACTAAACTGGTTCTCATGCAATTTAGTTATCAAAAGGACTTTATCATTTTATACTTCTTTGGCTACTCATATCTAATACATATATATTTATATATATGTATATATATAGGAGATATCTGTATATAAAAACTCACTCATATTTGATCATTTTCTTCCCATTATATTTTATTGAAAAATCTCTATCCTCTTATTTAATCATTTCACTTACTCCTAATATTATTATTGTCAGACTATATTTTCTTTTCTTAAAAATTCTCATTTTCTAATTTTATTAAAATTATTTTTATCTCAATAATTTGGGTCTTCGCATACTCTCCTCCTAAAAGGAATTGTGTCCCACAATTATTCTCTCATACATTTCCATCCAAATGTATACAAAGCATAATTTCAATTGAATGAGATTTCAGAAACTCATTCATTCCAAATCAATCAAACATACATAAATAATTTTAAGGTCTCATCATAATTTTTAAACATACCTTTAAGTAGAAAACAGATTAGGATACTTATCCCTTATCCTATCTTCAGCCTCCCAGGTGCAGTCATTTTCATCTAAACTCCATTGGATTTTAACTAGTTTTATTATTTTATTTCTCAGTTTCTTTTCTTCTCTAGCCACAATGCCCACTGGTTCCTTTTTATAAACCAGATTTTCTTGAATTTCAACATGTGTAGGAGATTCAAGAATGGCCTCCTTATCATGCACCCATTTCCTCAATTGGGATACATGAAATACATCATGTATTTTGCTCAATTCCTCTGGTAACTTCAACCTATAAGCCAAAGTTCCTATTCTTTGAACAATCTCATATGGTACTATATACCTTGGTGATAGTTTCCCTGCTTTGCCAAATCTCAGTATTCTCCTCATTGGTGAAACTTTGAGAAACACATAGTCTCCCACCTCAAATTCTACTGGCCTTCTTCTTTTATCTGCATAGGCTTTCTGTCTCTCTTGAGCTACTTTCATTCTTTGCCTCACCAATTCAAATGTTGCAGAAGTTTCCTTCACATTATCTGGTCCAAGCAACACCCTTTCACCAGCCTCCATCCAACATGCAGGAGATAAACAAGGCTTTCCATACAAAGCCTCAAATGGAGCCATTCCTATGGTGGACTGGTAGCTATTATTATAAGCAAATTCAGCTAAATAAATATGATCCTCCCAGTTGCCTCCAAAATCAAGTATGCATGCTCTAAGCAAATCTTCTAAAACCTTATTAACAATCTCAGTTTGCCCATCTGTTTGTGGGTGGTAGGCTGTGCTTAGGCTTAGTTCTGTCCCCATAGCTTCTTGAAAGCTACTCCAAAATCTTGAAGTAAAGAAAGTATCTCTATCACTAATGATAGTCTTGGGGATGCCATGCAATCTCACTATCTCTTTCACAAATAATTGAGCTAGCTTGTGAGCATTTCTGTTTGAACTTATTGGGATGAAGTGTGCTGTTTTTGTGAGTCTATCAACCACTACCCAAATACTATCATTGCCTTTTCTTGTTCTTGGCAAACCATCCACAAAATCCATTGAAATGCTTTCCCACTTCCAAGTAGGCACTTCCAAAGGTTGCAGTAAACCTGAGGGTCTTTGATAATCTGCCTTAACTTGTTGGCATGTTAAACAATTTGCCACATATTTTGCCACTGCTCCCTTCATCCCTGGCCACCAGTAATTTCTCTTGAGATCATGGTACATTTTTGTACCACCTGGATGGATGGTGTATTTTGTTTTATGATTCTCATCCATAACTTCTTGCTTCAGTTCCTCTACACTTGGCAGACAGAGCTTCCCCTTTTTCCTTAGGTATCCTTTATCATCTACTTCATAATTCTCTACTGTCATGCCCTATGATAACATGTCCTTTTTCTCCTTTAAATTTAAGTCTTGACTTTGCATTTCTCCTATTTTATCAACCAGAGTTGACTTTAAAGAAATAAGGCTTAGTTTCCGATATTCAATCATATCACTATGTGCCTTATCTGCTACTCTAATTTCTGCTCTTATTTCTACTTCACTGAGGATTGTCAAATCCTTGAATTCACTCATCATTAAGCTTGCCACTTTTGCTTGATGCCTACTCAATGCATCTGCCACTTTATTGGCCTTTCCTGGGGTGTATAATATATCAAGATCATAGGCAGCTAGAAATTCTACCCACCTATGTTGCCTCATGTTTAAGTCTTTTTGGGAAAACAAGTATTTAAGTGACTTGTGATCTGTAAACAATTCAAACTTAGCACCTAACAAGTAATGTCTCCATAGTTTCAATGCATATACTACAGCAGCTAGTTCTAAGTCATGTGTAGCATACCTGGTCTCATTTGGCTTGAGTTGCCTTGATGCATATGCTATGACTCTACCATGTTGCATAAGCACTGTCCCTAATCTAGATCCACTAGCATCTGTGTAAACCACTAGCCCTTCATTACCCTCTGGAACCTGTAAGACTGGAGCTTCCACCAGTGCCTTCTTTAGTGATGAAAAAGCTTGTTCACACTTCTTTGTCCACACATATGGTTGCTCCTTTTTAGTTAACTTGGTCAATGGGATGGATATTCTTGCAAAGTCTTTTATAAACCTTCTATAGTAGCCTGCCATTCCCAAAAATGATCTCACCTCAGTCACTGATTTGGGTCTACCCCATGACTGCACTGCTATCACCTTAGTTGGATCTACACTAACTCCTTGTTGTGATACAATGTGCCCCAAAAACTTTACTTCATTTTGCCAAAATGTACATTTAGAGAATTTGGCCTTTAAATCATGTGCCCTCAGTCTAGACAAAACCAGATGCAAGTGCTTTGCATGATCTTCTTCTGATTTAGAATACACTAATATGTCATCTATAAAGACAACCACAAATTTGTCTAGAAAATCTCTAAATGTCCTATTCATTAAATCTACAAAATATGATGGTGCATTTGTCAATCCAAAAGGCATCACCAAAAATTCATATAATCCATACCTTGTGTTGAAGGCAGTATACTTAATGCTTTCTTCCTCTACCTTCATTTGATGAAACCCAGAGGCTAAATCTAGCCTTGAGAAGATCTTAGCTCCATTTAATTGATCGAATAAATCATCAATTCTGGGGAGTGGATATTTGTTCTTGATGGTAACTTTATTTAGTTCTCTATAATCAATACACATCCTTAAAGTACCATCATGCTTCTTCACAAATACAACTGGGGAACCCCAGTTTGAACTACTAGGCCTTATGAAGCCTTTTTGCTCCAGTTCTTCCAACTGATGTTTCAACTCCACTAATTCTTTAGGACCCATTCTAGTCGGCTTCTTGATGATTGGGCTTGCTCCTGGGATTAGCCTTATTTGAAATTCTACTTGCCTATTTTTTGGAACACCTATGACTTCACCAAAGACATCTGGGTATTCATTTATAATTTTTATGTCTTCCAGTGTTAATTCTTTCTCAGTCATGCCACATATGTGGTTACAGTGATTGATTTTAGCAATTTCACTCATAACTATAATATTTTTACCATTTTCTGTTTTCAGAGAAATAGTAAGATTTTCTAAGTTTAAAATTACTTTGTATTTTCTTAGCCAATCTACTCCTAGAATAATTCCTATTCCAGGATATTTTAGCACAAACAAATCAGAACTAAACATATTTCCACCTATGTTTAACTCTACTCCCAAACATTTAATCTCTAGCATGCAAGAATTACCTAGTGGGCTCTGAATAAACAAGGGATTATCAACTAAATAGTGTGTGAGAGTTAATTTATTCACTATGTCTTGGGATATTAGTGAATGTGTTGCTCCAGTGTCATATATAACTGAGATGGGGTGATCTTTAATTAGTAGTATACCTTCCAATTGTCCGGAACTTCCAACTGCAGTTGCTTTTGCTTTGCCCTCAAGTGCTCCTACCTTTGCTCCCTTTCTGAACTCTGGGCAGTTTCTTTTAATATGACCTTCTTTCCCACAGTTATAGCAGCTAAACAATGCCTTCTTATCTGCTTGACACCTATTACTCATGTGTCCTTCTTTGCCACAATTATAACAAGTAACCTTCTTCTTAGCTTCCCCAGTGGCTGCTCCCTCCATTTTCTTATCCATATTCTTTTTGTCATAGGGATGTGCTCTATTTTTCCCCTTCTTTTGATTATTAGCCCTCATGCTCCTAAATTTTTCCCTTGCATTGTCATGTTGTTCAAAAGAAAGAGCAAGGTCTATGACTTGATCAAATGTTTTATCCTTGTATGGTAACATTGCTCTACTCAGACCTGCATTTAATCCTTGGATAAATCTTGAATTCTTTGATTCTTCATCCCCTATGAGCATAGTTCCATACTTGGACAAACTCTCAAATTTTTGAGTGTATTCAGTCACACTCATTGGCCCTTGCCTCAGC
Source organism: Allium fistulosum (assembly GCA_030737815.1). Classification (NCBI taxonomy): domain Eukaryota; kingdom Viridiplantae; phylum Streptophyta; class Magnoliopsida; order Asparagales; family Amaryllidaceae; genus Allium; species Allium fistulosum. The sequence goes on from CM060903.1 coordinate 950,939,697, forward strand.
CTTATGAATTCCTCAAGCAATGTTGCCTTAGCTGTTGCTGGAACAAATCTTGCCTCAAGCATCTCCTTGAATTGATCCCATGTTATCTCATTTTCTGGCCTTCCTATGATGATCACTTCCCACCAATCTAATGCTGCTCCTTTGAGTCTCCTAGAAGCTATCTGCCTCTTTCTTTGGTCATTAATTTGCATATCCGCAAATATCCTTTCCAAAGTTCTCAACCATGTCTGCACTCCCATAACTCCCTCAGTGCCTTCAAAATCCTTACCTCCTAAATTTGAAAATGTCTTCAATAACTTAGCTAATTCCTCATGAGGATTCTCTTCCCTCTGCACTGCTCCTTCTCTAAATGCCCTCACCAAATCTTGCAAGTTAACCATTGGTATTGTATTGGAGGGTCCTCCTCCATGACTTGGTGGTCTTCCTACCATGATTCACTATTCAATTGCATAGCTAGTTAGTCATATTTCTAATTTAATTATTTTCTGAAATTTACTTCTATCATTATTATATATATATATATATTTTAGAATTTTATCCATACAAGAAAATTGGATAATATATTTATGTTATGTTTTAATAACATAGCTCTGATACCAACTGAAGTGACCCACTTCTTTTGGATTGTTATTTTTCAGTGATTTACTGTTGAGATTTTTTTTTCCAAACCAAGTGATCACTTCTTTAATTCATTTCCCCCAAGATCCAAATTCTTACCAATATAAAAATATTAGTATATAAGTCAATTCAAGTCATTTATGTATGTGAAGATATATAAATGTTTCCTTGCTTATCAGAGTATTAAAATTAACAAGGAAAATTCAATCACACTATATTTCTCATATTTCAGAGAATTGGTGTCACATAGCCATTTCTATTTTTACATTCTCCTTTTTGATCCCAAGCTTGATTAATATTAAATTCAAATATTGCCACTTATTATTTTCTTGCTTATTCTCAAATTAATTGGTCTCTAGGTTTACAAGCCATACATTTAATTTCCGGAATTCTTTGGGATTTGATACCTATCATATGAATACTGAGGTGATAAACTAGGTTGAAGTCTAAGCAGAGAAAAACAACACGTGTGATCAAGGTTTAGACACAACAAGCATAAACCAATCATGACAGACAAAATGCATATTTCCTGGTTAACAGAGCAAATAATCATCACATGAGTGATGGTGTTGTGATCTACTTTATAAATCATACAACTTCTTATATCTGGAGCTAGAAAAGTGTTGAATCTGGTTTTTGAAAGATGTTTGCACTCTTCTGGACTAAAACTTATAGAAATGGTGTTCTGAACCTATAAACACTTTGCAACATTTCCCTGCCTACTGATTGGTATACATGTTTTCTACTCTTAATTTTTGTCTTGCCACTTAGTATCAGTTTTGAAGTTATAGTATCAGATTTTTCCTACTTAGTATTAGATCAGTAGTTATAGTATCAGAAATTTCCTACCTAGTATCAGTTTTATAGTATCAGATTTCTCCTACTTAGTATCAGTTTTATAGTATCAGATTTTTCCTACCTAGTATCAGTTTTATAGTATCAGATTTCTCCTACTTAGTATCAGTTTTAATTTCATAACTGAAGTGCCTCAAGACTGTTAAGAAAAACATGTTCACACATCAGATTAAATGGCATCTTCTCCTTCAGCATTGTCTACTAAAACTATTTCAGAACTTGTTACTTAAGTCCACAGCTCACAAACACATATAACACTTAAGTTTCTTTTTCTTCTTACATACTATTTTCCAGATAACAAAGCAAAAGACACTCATGAAAATACTTAGAACATATTAGAGTCTGTCTAACTTATTTATTACAATGACACTGCTACTTCTCTTAAATACTTTAAATTCCTCAAGATCTCCAATTATCCATGTAAGCAAGCAAGCAATTCATGCATCTTTCCCTGCAGCAAAACTTTGAACTGCCCCAAATAAATGAGACACCCCAAGTATTGCAAAGGCAACAAATAGGGTCAGATATAAATTCTGGTGTGAGTGAAATCAAGTATGCAAAATACCTTGTAAATTCTTAAGGCTGTACAGAGAACTTTTCTATTAAATGCTATTCAAATCCCAATTAAAATCTGAGAATGTGTATATTTAAGTTTATCTATAAACATACACCCAAGCATTCATCCACTTACTTCATTCAGTTGCACATGTACAAACTCCTCCGGATTAACTCCCTAAATTCCATAGCATAATTTCTCTTTCTCATCTTTTCATTTTGTTTGGTCTGAACTCTTGCCATTGAACACCATGTGTGCATTGCAAAGGGGCTCAGTTCTGTTAACCCTTTACACAGAGGCCTACAGGACTTAAACAAGTCATGCACATACCCATCAACCACCTGCTGATGAGTAGATCAAGGCACTACTCCTAAATTATTTTATAATTTAGAGACCATGCTTATTTATTTCTTTCTGGGGAATTTTTCTTTTGATTCCAGAGATACTCGTATTCTTTCCTTCCTTATATAGGTCAAGAATTATTAAAATCACCCAAAGATCATATCCAGACATACAAAGCATTCATGTAAAATTGCACACCTTATTTCAAAGTCATTTTTGCTTTTATCACATTTTTCTAAAACCTGCTTATATTTTTATTTCTAGAAATTTTCCATTACTTACACAAATCTGAAGAAGTCATATGCAAAACTATATTTATTCTTTTACTGTGAACATAGGGAATGGTTTTTGAGAAAAAACCCATAAAAACTTATTGGTTTATGATCTGAACAAATCGGCACATATTTGTAATATTACATTGTTCATATCATTTTTAATATAGACTAGACATAAGCATGAATCTCATTATTCACACTGCCTACTTCTTTTCTTTCATTGATACCCTATTCCACAGTAAAACATTTGATTCATTTTTCATATCAAAACTAGCATATATAAAATCTATTTCTGTGATTAGTGTATTTGTTTGATTATCTATATTTTAAAACAAAAACTGAAACCATCACAACAAGTCAAAACAGGTTAAAATCTCATCCAAAAACCCAACCAGAATACCATCCATGATCAACATATTTTCATCCAGAGAATAAAATCAAACAGAAAAACATAATGTAGTGTTTATATAAAATAGCTTGGCTGCCCTTAACATGGGTCTTAATGCCTTACAGATCATAATTGATTAATCACTCACATTCCTCCTCTCTTCCCCGAGAATGCCTTAGCTTGAAAACAGGGTGAGCTCTCCTTTCTATTTTTTTTAGTGTGTTTCTGTTTTCCCTCAGAGAAAACCTCTGCTTCCCTCTTGATTTAAATCATTTTGCTAGGGTTTTACTAAAGGAAAAACCCATTTTATCCTCACATTACTCAGAGAATTATGTGTGTGTTGTTATGGCTAAATGTGTCATTTTCTCTTGATTTCTATTTCTAGTAAAAGCAGTTGCTTCTCTGCTTTTCTGTGCACATGCTATTTGCATGATCCACCTACACATCATCTTTGTGTGACTCAGATACATTGTATACCTTGTTAGGCCTGAATGGTTCTTTTATATTATTTCAAACCATTTATTTCCTGATTTATTTTTAAGAAGGTATTTATGCACAATAATACTAAACTGGTTCTCATGAAATTTAGTTATCAAAAGGACTTTATCATTTTATACTTCTTTGGCTACTCATATCTAATACATATATATTTATATATATGTATATATATAGGAGATATCTGTATATAAAAACTCACTCATATTTGATCATTTTCTTCCCATTATATTTTATTGAAAAATCTCTATCCTCTTATTTAATCATTTCACTTACTCCTAATATTATTATTGTCAGACTATATTTTCTTTTCTTAAAAATTCTCATTTTCTAATTTTATTAAAATTATTTTTATCTCAATAATTTGGGTCTTCACACTAGTAAATTTCACTTGTTACGGATACCTCTACAAAACCTGAACTATATTCCCTTAAGGATCTATCGGTCCCACCGAGTACCGAAAGAGAATACAATCCTAAATTGTTAAATACATCCTAAGAGCAATTACAAGAATTTAACCAAGGCATCCCATACTACCTGGTGAAATTCGAGTATTCACTAACGGGCTGGTAAGTTCCACTCAAACATTCTATTCAATGATTAAACTATATTCGACAAAGTATTACTCGAGAGCTTTTAAACCAGTTGGTGCCACTATGTTGATTATTAGTACTTTCCCATATTATAGAATAAGGCTCTCAAAACATTTTCCTTATAAGATTATAATTTAGAGATCTAATAATATACTCTTTCATATAGAAAATGATTTTTAAATATTATTTATCTTATTGATGTTTCTATTCTTTCTATATTATAGAAATACCCTTATATCTCCAAAACCTTGATATATAATTATAATTATATACCTTTGTATGCATATCCAAATATCATTTTATTTTAAACCACACTAGTTCAAAAAAAATTATTCCTTCATGAATTAACATATTTCTAAAAATATGATTTCCAAAACACCTATTTTGATAAAAGTGTATGTCCAATAGTCTCGTTTGAATGTTTAGAAATCCCTATCGAGTACGTTGGCTAGACGTCCCGACCAAAATCCTTAAAGCACCCAACGGACAAATTAACACCCATAAATGTATATTTCAAATATCCTCTTTTAAAATGGAGAATACTTATATCTTTGCATGCCTATTTTATACATATAATGACAAATATATACTCATCACCACTAAACGTCTTATGGAAAACTCATAGGATGGTATTTCCTACTTAGGAGATGATTACATCAAAACAATTCTTAATCAAACTCTTTGTTTAGAGCAAATAATAGATCATTTATTTTTGATTAGTTGATAATCAAATACCAAAATCTATCTCCATTTTCAATTGATTAATTTTTATAATTACAAGATTTGATTCTTAATTATTTTATACCCAAGAAATTCAATTTCTCTTGCGGGGATTTCCAATATAAAGATACCGCAAGATTCAATTATTAGTCTTCAATTAGGATTCTAATTATCAAGAAATATTTCTTGATTGAATTAGAATTATCAGTAGGAATCTTATGCAAACTTACATTTAATCAACCAATCAAATCAATCACAAATTTACAGGATAATGTACCCAGCGGAACCATCTGTCTGCTTCCATTGCGCGACTCTAATCAAAAAAAGATTGACGACAAACTTCATGATTTGCTAGATGGATAAAGTACTACGTCTGAACTGGGCTCGTGGGAGTGTCCAATACTAGAACAAGTGACTCAGCCGCCAACAAACAACACTTCCAAAATTGATACGATTGGATCAAATATTGCTTAAGAATCACATGATTCGATACTAGGAACATCAAAGAGTGGAACGAAGGGGAACATTCCTAGAATTCCAAAAGACGGTATCTTATTCTAAAAGGAATGATTCCTACTATCTACCCACAATAACCTCTAATGGACGGTCTCTAAGACCCACCTAGGCAAAGATTTGTGCCTTTAATATCATATTTTATTCTAAACTCAGCTCTGATACCAAGTTGTTACGCCCCACCCTGAGACCCACACTAATAAAGGGTATTACTGAGTAGTACTGTTTGCTAGTGCAAAGAACATGGCTGATTATAAGCGACCATCCGAGAATTTTGCTTTAAGCGAACAATGATATGTCGATTAATATGCTATATTTTTTCTATCTCAAGTGGAATCAACCTATGCAATCCAAGCTTAAAACAAAACTAGGGTGACTATAATAATAATCCAGAATAATATGATAAATACAAATCATAGAATCACAAATCAAACACAGCGGAACACAAATAGATACAAGTCTGAATGGACATAAATAGATACATGATGTAGACTACATAATACAATAGTGCTACATCCTAAATATACGAATATGTATATAAAGGAGTCTATCTCGACATAAGATACATCGTAACATCAATATATATATACACATACATAGTGATGGAAAAAGTATACATCTAGCTAACTGATAGGAAGTCCGCTCTAAAAGCATCAAGCTAAAGGACCTAAAACATCTCGGTCTGACCTATGTATTATAAAATAATAAATGGGTCAGCCTAGGCTAAAATAAATGAGTTAGTAAGATGAATGACAGATAAAATGAACTAGATCTCAAATATAGTCGTCAAGTGATTGTATCAACAAATATCAAGTATACTTCAAAACTACAAGAATGAAATCATTAAATATCAAAACTCAAGATAGCTTCTACAAGCAAAATCCCCAAAACAATTTGGTGCTAACACAAATAACATCGAATTCGGAAATCACAAATAGAAATCAAAAATCTCATAAAAGGGAAAAAGGCACCAAACTCCAAGATTGGTGAATAAATTCACATGCACGCATGTAACTCCAAGATAGACGTATAAGTCTATAAACATCAAGATAGGTAGGAGACCTATAAACGTCAAGATAGGAACAAGTCCTTTAATCTTCGAAATAGGTACGAGACCTATAAACATCAAGATAGGTATGAGATCTATAAACATCAAGATAGGAACATGTTCTATAAACATCAAGATGGGTACAAGACCAATAAACTCCAAGATAGGAACAAATCCTATAACTCCGAAGGCGAGTCATAAGCTCATCAATAAAAGTGTAAAATACTTTCATATAGCAACCGAATAGATAACGACCATGTGTCCCTTACCACACGGGTTTACCCAAACGTTTACTATACAATAGTAAACTCCACTTGTGTGTATAAATGGCTCGATCGAACAAGCCTAGGAATTAATCGGAAAAATAAACGCGAGTATTCCATACCACTCGTTTTATTAATCCATTTAAGTCAATTCCTCATCTGACCGATGTCATGCAATTTTATAAAATGTATTAAGCTTTGAAAAACCTTCTTAAAACTATATATTAGTTTATAAGCTAATATTTATATGAGAAACTAGAGTTTGTTAAACTTTTACATTCACAAATATATTTAGACATTGTTTAGTAAGCTAATATACATACATACATATATATACATATATGTAACGACCTAGAATTTTAGTCATTAAAATTTGGGATATTTAAATTGATTTTAAATATTGAAAAGTAATTTTATAAGCTAAATAACTTAAATTTCAAATTTAGCGATTTATTTGATAATTATATTGTTAAATTTAATATTTGGAATTGCTTAAATAATTAAATCTTGAATTTAATATAAATAAAAATAATTTTGAAAGTTGATTTAAATTCTATTTAAATAAGAATGAAGATCGTAAACTTTTAATTTATATTTAAAAGCGATTAATTTGGTTTTTATATAATAATTTGTTTTAATTAACGCGTAAAAATAGCCTTCTGGGGCACTATCTCAGATTTCGACGAAACCGGTTTCATTGGATCTGTAATGAATTATTATACGCCGTCGAATTTCATGTCAATTGGATATATTGTTTGGTCGTGCTAGGTCGAAATGTGTAGAAATTAATTAAAGAAATTTATATAATATGATTGGGTTTGAAAAGCTATCTTCTATATATGATCGAATTGGGTCTCGAGGCTAGTTTCTTTGTGTTCGGAATATAGGTATTTAGTATAGAATGCCAGGTGGCATGCCTCGATAGGAGTTCGAGATTTTTGAACGTTGCAAAGCTAGATATTTTCAATTAAAATAATATATATAACCATATTCAAGCCCATACTCCTGCTATTTAGCCCATACTTCAACTGTTCAAAACCATGCCCTCCTTTCTATTTAAAAACACGTGACCTAACCAGGGAAAATGCCGCTCATTTTCGAAACTAAAACAAATCCAAACAATAGCCAATCTGATGGTCCATGTCCATCGCAACCACTCAAGGCCATTTCTGGCCGAATTTCTAACTAGCATAACATCGGCGAGGTCGAGATGAACTTAGTGAACGGTGGGGATGGAGTTTGGCGGGGCGAGGCAACAGCTAGGGCGGCGTGACCTGGGACAGTTTTGGGTCGGGTTTGGCATTCGTCAAGGCATTTCTTGGTGACATGATCACCTATGGTGGTGGAGGAAGGAGAGGCTGGGCTATCTTGGGGTGTGATGTGGCAGGGCCTGGTTGTCGTTGGAGGCGGTAGTGATAGGGAGAAACGCGATGTCTTCGTACGAACTGGAGATGATATACGAGGGAGAATTAAAGGGTGGGTTATTATTTAAACGATGGTAATTAGAGTTAATGAATGGTAATTAGTTAATAATATAATTATTTAATTCGTGTATCTTATAATGTCATTAACTTTCTCATACGAGGTCGGAATCGAGCACGACGAATTGCGTTGTACTCGTATTAGAGAATACTACAATATGGAGTTGGCTTGGATGGATTTGGAGCTAGTAGGAATTTAGGTTAAAATTGAATGCTTGTTCGATTTTAATCCAAATCGGAATGCCTCGGCGACAACTGGAATAATGATGAGTTAAACTCACCTTTTTGGTTAACAAGAAATATTATATAGTTAATAAAAATTGTTGGTTGGATGTTTGGATAACTTACTGTTTTTATCAGTTGGTTTGGATTTATTCCCGCCCTTGGAGCGGATGACCTTTTAGATATACCTGCCTAGTAGCAGACAACCCATATTGTATGATTATATACTATTTTTGATGTAGAGGGATAGGTTAGAGGGATCCAATAGGATTTCTCGCCATTGTTGATTATAATTTCAATAATATTCCTGTCATATGAATTATTGGATATTAAACCTGATTGTTGGCTCTATTGATTATGGCATTGTTATATGTTCAAAACTTAAACCCAGTAGTGATAGAAAATCAATATGGATATTGGTTAAGCATTTTGTAACGACCCGATATTTCAACCCATTCGCATCCACACATGTCAGACTTGAATTGCTCGAAACAACATATTGTTAATTTTTATATTTGGCAAAACTCAGCATATACAGTAAATAAATAAATCATAGAATCACAGACACAGAATAATATAACAATAAGCAGCAGAAAAGATAAATAGTAGTTCATGAAGCTACCATATAACATCAGAGTTCACAATAAATACAACAAGATATCTCAAGTACAATGTAGTCTCGAATACAAACAGAAGACCAGTCTGAACAAAACAGCTGGATAGCTGAAAGATGAATAGATGGATCCTCAAGCAAAGCTCCAAAGCTCCAAAGGTGAGTCTCAAATGTTGTGACACTCAGTCTGACCCGAGCGTAAAGCAAAACACAAAACACTCGAGTCAGGATTAACATTCTTATATTAATAAATTCAAATCAAGTGAAATGTCAACTGAAATACAAGTAACTTAAAGGATGTTTGGGATTTCCATCCTCTAAGGTTCCGTGGAACTATCTACTATGTAGTAATATACGCTATTATAATATGTCTATAGTAAAGTAAAAGTATTAAAATAGCATTAAGGCGTTACCCATATCCCCATTAACACATTTTATATATTCCCATAGTCTATACAGTACTGTAACTCCCCCCGTAAACTAGAGGGCTGTCAAAAGGCACTCCATAGGTATGGTACAAACCAAACTCGTAGAAGGCGCGATAAGGCATGCGACACGACACTCGAGGCAATGCCAGGGTAGATATACCATTTGCACTCCCAGACTGGTGGTAACGCATAGCAGCTACTACCGCCCACCTCGTGACACACTCCCAAATCAAAGGTGCACCCAATCAAATCAAAAAAGCAATAGAATGGTATCGATGAAATGTGTTCGATAGGGGGAATGACCCCACTTGGCCCGGTATAGCTCCTGTTTTAGCCACATCAAGCTGACTCACGGGAGTCAGGGCTACATAAATACCATATAGAAACATCGCCAAACCATCCTACTTCGTTATGGAATCTCCACCACATACACAGTTGTTAAAGTGGTTTTCGGTATCGGTAGAGAGTACGCCGATATCCGATCCCGGTCTCTTTAACAACCAAACGCTTATTTCACACCGTGGTCATTTCATTTCAAATAGTTCATACTTCATATCAAAATATCATATTCATTTCAAAACTATATCCATTTGATATCATTATTCACTTTAATTAATATTCAATTTCAGAATCGTAACATTTTCAAAGATTGTAACACTTTCAAAATCATAACACTTTAGATATTAAAATAATATATATATTCAAATAGTTATAGATTAAAATAGTTTATATATTAAAATAATTTATATATTAAAATAGTTTATATATTAAAAATACTTTATACAATAAAATAGTTTCCTCCAATTTCGCAAGTCAATTCGAATCATCTTAAATTCAAAATTTTAATTTAAATCAATTTTGGTTTAACCCTTTAAATTTTAGAGGTCCAAGGTTCAATTTAAATTCTCAATAAACCATTTCAATTTATATTGATTTCAAATCCAAGTTTGAACTATCATTTCAATTCCAATAAGATTCAAGTTTAAATATTCAATCATTCACAATGTAAATTTCTTTTATATTTCAACATTTAACTTTAATTTATTTCAAATTGGACAATATTCACTTAATCATTTTAATAACAATTTGTTTGAATCCCAATTTATAAATCTAAATCAATATTAAAAATTCAATCTCAATTTTATTTAAAGTTGAGAATATTCATTTAATCACCTTTTATCAAATCAAATTATAAATCATATCTTTCAAAATCTCAAAAATCAATAAGTTTACATCAATTCCTATTTAAATTCACTTATTAACCAATTTAAATTCCAGGCCAACCTTCATTTATCTTCCAAACCTTTATTATTAAAGTTATAAAATCTATTTTAAAATATTAATATAAATTTAAGTAAATACTTAAACATATTATATACTAATTAAATTAAATTTTTATTAAATTAAATCTTATTATTAAATGTATTTTGTATTAAATCTATTTTTGTATATTTTTAAAAATAATAAAATTTTAAGAAAAATCTTAAAAATTATATTTTCAAACTAACTTATAAACTAAAATTTCCAAAATATATTATATTAAATCTAGATTTTATACATATATAAAAATAGCCTATATATATTATGTTATAAAATCGATATTTATTAAAACCATATATTTCCTTCAAAACTTCGGAAATCATTTTTCAAAATATAGACCAACGGTGTCCGTATATAATTTTCTATCATATGGTCAAGTGATACGAATATTTATCATTTCAATCCGCAATTTAATTATTTACGGGTATATATCATTTCAACCCGCAATCCCACAATTCAAAATTAAATGAAAATCGCTTGGGTTTATCATTTCAACCCATAACGATTTTCCCCTATTTTACAAGATCGTTCGGGGTATGTATCATTTCAACCCATAGGAATTCTAAATGAACAGGGAACTTGCAGAGTGAGAACAATTATGAGAATAATATAACATATTAACAACAGGCATATATCATCAGTGACAAATAAAATAAAATAAAATGTAAACAATAGGATATGGTGTCATATCTCATAGGTGAACAATTACAGATAATAGCATATCATATATAACAATTAAATAACTAGCAACGGTATATTTTAATTGTCGTTTCAAGTGAAATCAAATTTAATAAATATAAGAATGTTAATCGTGAGTGATTGATCACCTTTCGAGGTTAGAGATGAATGAGAATGAGATGAGTTACGAATCCAAGCACAAATTCCAAAGTAAAGCACGATGGACACGAAATTGATGAACAAAGCGAAGTTGGAAGTTCAGAATTGACGGAGGACAAATCAAAATTAGCTTAACATAAACTGAAACAAAATAAATATTATATCTATATATTTTTTTTTCTGAAATTAATATAAAATTTGAAAACCCCAAACTTATGTATACTTATCTATATAAATTAATATATAAACATATACAAACTCACACACATTAAAATCAAACATATATACATATTATATAAATTTTCTAAAAATCAATTTAAAACATATAGTTAAAATATAATATATATAAAAAGCTTATATAATATAACTCTTAAACATGTGATAATTACTTTAACAAGGCTACTATGTAAAAGTACATATATATAGTTTAAATCTCACTTAGAAGATGATTTACATTATTATTATATAAAAATATTCAGGTTTGAAAAATATTTTATTATCATCAAATATTAACTGACATTAAATTATATAAAATTACACAACAAAATAACTTTCATATTTTCAGAGGAAAATTTACCATTTGCTATGTTTATATAGATGTATTCTGTAACGACCCATAAAATTTTCAATATATTAATTTGTTAAGTTAATAAGTTTTGAGTGATTTAATATAGAAAAAAAAGAAAAAGGAAAAAAACTTTACCTATTAATAATTGAGCAATGGTAATTAGAACTAATTAGTAACAATTGAAATGAAGTCCCAATGATGAAATAATGTAAATTAGTTATAAATTTGAATGTAAGAAACAAGTGTGAATGTTGAATCATTAATGAGATAATATGTGATAAATAGAAATTGAAGTAAATCAGTGTTAATTGAGCAATTGTAACATTTGGTTTGTAAATAATAATGGATTCATTTATGTGGATTAAAGTAATAGTAACGGGTGTGAGTTACTATTTGATTGGCCTATTAATTCAGTTATAGCAGTTATATTTGAGTATAAATTTAAATATAAGTAAATAAGGGTAAGTGGTGTATAAATAAATAAATTTGTATACTTGATAGTAATTGAATGAATTCAATATTAGGTAAGTAATTATGATAATTAGTCGAATATATGATAAACTTAAGTGTAAATTAAAGGGTAGTGATAACAGCTATTATAAGTTGCCTATTTAGTCTATAAATTAATTAGAAACACTTTAATGTCATTAATGAGAATTTATGCAGTAACAGGAGGTGTGAATGTATAAAATAAATAGAAACTGTAACAACCCGTATATTTGGACCATTTAAATTGACAATAATCCACACATGTCAACTTAAATAGTACAAAACACGAATCATTAATGGAGTATATGTATATAAATGAGAATCATCACAGAATCACAGAAAATATAACATAACAGAATAGTGCAGCGGAATTACAACAATGTCATAATAGTAGTTCATGAAGCTACTAAGTAAATACAACAATGTCACAAGCAGAGAGTGAAAAGAAATACATAGATGTCCGATACAATAACAAAATAGAATGGAGCAGTACTGATAAAGATAAATGATAGTCTTCAAGTCTTCAGCTTCCAATAGCACAGCAACAGAAATCCTCAGTCTGATTCGAGCATATGCACAAACAAACACTCGAATCAGGACATATATTCTTATACAGATAATATGGTTCAAAATTTGAAATAACAATAACTCAAAGATGATTGGAATAAACATCTTTCAGGATCCGATAAACTATCTATACATAGTAGTGTACGATAAATAGATAATGTCTAACAGTAATGTAAAGATATCAAAATAGTGTTAAGTCATGGCCCATTCCACCCTTAACACATTTATATTCCCAAGAGCATATACAAGACCGTAGTTTCCCCAAAACCGGAAGTCACCAGAGGGCAATCCATATACTAAAGGTACAAACCAAAATCGTAGTGGTCGCGTATAAAGGAATACAAGTATGACAAGGCACATGAGGCAATACCCAAGGTAGTGACACTACCGTTCGCCTGATCCGGACTGGTGAGAACGCATCGCCGCAGCGATCGCAACACCGTGAAACAACACTCCCAAATCAAGGGTGCGCACCAATCAATCACAAAGTAAATGAATAGTTTACGAAGAAGTGTGTCCACTTGAGGTAGCTAATGCTCCATTGGCCCGGCACGGCTCCTGTTTTAGTCATTTCCAATTTGACACAAGTGTTAAGGCTATCCATTATCGTTCACTTTCTTCTATCATCAACGTTCGTCAATCCAACCACTTCATTCTGGATCCTACTCCGCGCGTAGTTATTAAAGTGGTTTCCGGTTTAGACAGTGAGTATGTCCCTAACCGATTCTGGTTCCTTTAATAACCTTCGTAATTATAACACCGATTGGTCATTAATATATTTCAAAACCAAATCAATTTCAATTTCAATTAAAATTCGTAAATCGACGTTTGGTTAGTCTTTCTAAATTAATTTCCAAAATTACATCTCATAACTTCCAAATTTATTTCAAAATTTCTATAATTCAATTTCAAAGTTTCAAATTTAAAACAATTCGAATATCCATTTAATTTCGCATATAAGTTCATTCCAAAATCATTTAACTTAATTTATGTTCAAATCGATTTAAACTCAATTATCGATTTCATTCGATATTCATTCAATTAATTTATCATCAAACAAATTCCATTAAATTTCCAATCCATTTCATTACTTCTTAAGTTCATTTTCATTATCAAAGTTTACAACTTTATTAAAATTACATTTGTCAAATCCAATTCTTTATATTCCAAGTCTTTCATTTGTTTCGATAAAGCGCATTCTATTTCTTATTAAAGAAATTCATTTCATCTATTATTTATTTAGTTACAAATTTCAAAAGTCAGTTAAAGAAACTTAGTTTCACTTATTCAATAATTCAATTTCTCCCAATAAAGATATTCAATTCAACTTAATTATAATTCGATCTCATCAATTTCAATAATTTCAAATCTTAATTATTAATTATTTCAAATTCATTTATTAAGAATTCCAAACTTAATTATTACTAAATTCAAAACTTAATTATTAATTATTTCAAATCTCGTTATTAATAATTTCACAACTTAACTATTAATAATCCAAAAAGTTAATTATTAATAATTCCAAAACTTAAATATTTATAACTTCGAAAATTAATTATCAAATAATTCCAAATTTAATTATTAAATAATTAAATTTTAAACACTATTCTTTTGTCAATTACTACGTTTAATATTTGTTTTCAAATTCAAATACTCACATTTACATTCATTCGAATTTAAATTCCAATTTATTCAAAACCTTGTTATTAGTCAAATAACTTTATTTTATTTAAATCAAAACATTGACCAATCGGGTTTAATTTAATTTTCTATCCTAAGTCAAAGTTATTTGGGTATTTATCATTTCAACCCAATTCCATTTCAAAAAATCAATAGAGATCGCGGATACCGTATGAACCCCACAAATAACTCTCAAAACGGAAGAGAAGGTCCGAAAACATATTTATTCTGAATCAGAGGGAGAAATGCACTGGAGTATTCAAAATCAAAGCATACAAAGGGAACTTGCAGTGTGATAGCTGGGATGGTGTCAAAGTAAATAAACAAGCAATAACATCCATTCACAACAATTTAACAAATTTTAAATAATCCCGAAATAATCGTATTAATTTGCATTTGTTATTTATACAAATTAATATAATTATTCATAGAATCTACCCTATCATTTCAAGTAGATTAAAGATTATTACATTACGGTTTTAACTTGTCGTTCAATTTCAATTTAATACTACAACAGTTAATTCAATATACGTTCAAGAGTCCAAAGTGAAATTTATCAAATTTTACGTGTCAATTAACTTACAATTAAAGGGTCAATTTAACTAATCGAATTTAACATATGAAGGGGGTCGGGTTTAGCAAATCAAAGTTCGACATATATAATCCAAATTAAATTCGTTAACTATCCTATATCAAATTTACTTGCAAATTATTTTTCACTTTATACTAGAAATCAACATTCAATTCAATCACATAGCAATCATTCAACAAACAAACTAGCAATAAGAATATAGTCGTGAAAATTAATTCACCTTTCGTGGATAAAGAAATTTTGACGACGAAGCAAAAGAAGCACGAAAAGAGTCGGTACAACACGAACAACGGACACTGTAATATCGACAAAAGAAAACGATGTTAATACAATGAACGTTATATATAATTATAAAATTATATAACCGCGCTTACCGATAACGGAGGAAAGAACAAGGCTGAAAATTTGCTGCTGCGAAAGAAGCTCAGTCGGTTGCTGCACCAACAAGCAAAGAAAAACTGGATTACTATTTTGGCAACCAAAAGATGTTTGCTTAAATACTTTCCAGCAAAAATCTAGAATTATTAGCCAATCTCAATTTCATTTTTTTTTATAAATATTGTCACTTATATTCACGCACATATTCATAGTTCATGAATATGCAACACTCCCACCCACTGCCCAACACGACAGACACACACACAACATATAACGCACACGCACCCAATCATAAAACTCACACACACGCAACCAAACATAAACGCACACACACCCAACACAGAACGCACACACACACACAACACTTGGCCAGGTGAGGCTGGGAGAAGAGGAGGGAAGGTGACTGGGTTGCCCATGTCATGGAGTGGGGTGTTTCGGTTGAGGGAGGTGGGGCTGGATTTTGGGTGCAAGGGTGGGGCGACTGTCTGAGGAGGGGAGGCGGTGATATAGGCGGTGACGGGTAGTAACTCAGGTGGTGTTGAGGTGGTGGGCTGTGCAGGCGAAGTTCAAGTGGGTGGGACGGAGTTTGGAGTGAAGGGTAGGCGAAGCTCGGTTGGAACTGGTGAAGGTGTTGGGCAGTCGGTGGCTCGGGTGGCCAGAGGTAGGGGCGCAGGCGAGGGTGTCAGGGGCGGTGTGACTGGGAGATGATGTGAATGGTCGGCGACGGGGCTGGGTGGTGCGAAGGGAGACAGACAGTGGAGTTGGAGGCGGAAGGGCAAAGCATGGAGAAATGGCGCTAGGTGAAGTGAAAGGCCAAGAGGCTTTTGCATGAACAAATGTTGACAGGGAAGAGATGCAATTTGGTTTCCAGGCTTGTATAAGCTCTGATATTAAAGTTTTTTTTAGAAGGAAGTATGAAGAAGAAAGAAAGTGGTGTTCTTACCTGTAGACGTGAGAACAAGTGATTGGAAAATGAGAAATGAGAAAGTGGAGAAAGTATATAAACAGTGAACTGGTACTAGAGAATAAAATTTTCCTTTTGCTGCTTCGTATCCCACCAATTCAATATCGAATACTGAAAAGTCATACCCCATCCCAATGCCAACTCTCAGCTTCCAACTACCATATTAATTCCATCAGCTGAGGTGATTTGTTTTTAAATTTAAGTGGATGCAATAATGGTTTTGGGCTGCAATTTGTTTAACCGGTCCGTTCGGAACCGATAAATTAACACGAATAATTTTACGTCGGACTCCGATTTACACGAATGAGTATACCGTTTTGATCAGTGTGACGATGCGCCTCCAACGGTACATAGATTATTGTGGTACGATTTGTATTACAAAATTTCGAATTTCATATTATCGGAAAATGTAAGAAAAACGCCGAAAAATAAGAACGACGGAGCTAAAGAAGTTTGAATTTTGAAAAACGAAAAATGACGTCTTGCTCAGAAGATGGTTTAGAATTTTTCTATGTAAAAATATTCGGGTTCGGAAGATAAAATTTTTCGCGTTTTAAAATGAACTGTTATACAGTAAAACGCGAACGAAATTTTCAGTGATATTTTACGACGAAACTTTACCACTATAAATAACCCACTAGGCGCATTTTATAAACAAAGTTTGGATGTTAATTGAGATCGTTTATAAATTTCAAAATTTTATATTAAAACGTTAGATTTTAAAATTTTAAATTGGGTCAAAAATTCAGGGTCGTTACAATCTGCCCCACTCAAAACTTTTCGTCTCCGAAAAGGAACGATACGAGTAAAGTAGGAATGAAATAAGCTGGAAAATTAAGATAGATAAATACGAAAATCAAATTATACCTGAAATTAATAATTCGGGGTTTGAATCCCGAATACTATCCTCAGTCTCCCATGTACAATCTCGCTCATCTGCACTCCACTGTACTTTGATGAGATTTACCGACTTCCTTCTGAGTTGCTTTGTCTCACGATCGACTATCCGAAGTGGATTTCGCTCAATAGTCAAGTCAGGCTCAATAACTATCTCTTCTAACTGGGCAGTAGGGATGGTCATAGATGGATCGTGCACAACTTTACGAAGATGTGAGACGTGGAACACGTTGTGCACACCGGCGAACTTCTCTGGTAATGCAACTCTATATGCTAATGTTCCGACTCTTTCTGTAATCTCAAACGGACCAACAAATCTGGGAGCTAGCTTCCCCTTCCTTCCAAATCAAACAATATTCTTCAAAGGCGACACTTTCAGAAATACTTTGTCTCCTACTCTGAATTCGAGATCTCTTCTCCTTTTGTCAGCATAGCTCTTCTGTCTATCCTGTGCCGTCTTTATCTTCTCCCTGATTTCTTCGACTTTTTCAGAAGCTTCCATAATCATTTCTGGTCCAAGCACTAATCGATCTCCAGACTCAATCCAACAAGCTGGCGATTTGCACGGCCGTCCATATAAGGCTTCGAACGGTGCCATACCAATGCTTGCCTGGTAACTATTATTATAAGTGAATTCAACCAAGTGAAGATGGTCTTCCCAAGATCCACCAAAGTCAATAATACAAGCTCGGAGAAGATCTTCCAAGATCTGATTCACCCTCTCAGTTTGGCCATCTGTCTGAGGATGATATGCAGTGCTCAGATTCAGTTTGGTGCCCAAAGTATCCTGAAATGCTTTCCAGAATTTACTGGTGAAAATAGGATCTCGATCTCATACAATACTAGATGGTACACCATGAAGTTTAACAACTTCTCTCATGTATATCTCGGCCAAACTAGAAGCTGTACGGGTGGACTTGACTGGAATAAAATGAGCGGACTTCGTCAGTCTATCGACAATCACCCAAATGCTTTCGTTACCCTTTCTAGTCCTTGGCAGCCCATCAATAAAGTCCATAGAAATTTGCTCCCATTTCCAACCTGGAATTTCTAGAGGTTGAAGCAATCCCGCTGTCTTTCTGTGGTCAACTTTAACTTGCTGGCAAGTTGTGCACCTACTAACATAGGTAGAAATATCGCGCTTCATCCCACTCTACCAATATAATTTCTTCATATTCTGGTACATTTTAGTGACACCGGGATGAAATGAAAGCGAAGACTTATGGTTTTCTCTCAGCACTTCCTGTCTAAGACCATCAACATTAGGAACACAGATACGATCATCAATTCTCAAGAGTCCATTACTATCAACATGTGCACCCAGTTTATTATTAGCATTTTCAACTCTGCCAAGAACTATTTCTTTGATGCGATAAAGCAAGGTGTCTTCATATTGCTTGGCTATAATACGATCCATAAGAGCTGGGGAGACGGAAAGCTGGAATAACATTCCTTCAACAAGATTACAACATATCATAGCTTGGTTTCTGCTCAAAGCATCGGCTACGGCATTTGCTTTCCCCGGAGTGTAGTTAATATCAAGATCATATGCAGCTAGAAATTCGAGCCATCGGACTTGTCTCTGATTCAAATCCTTTTGCAAGAAGATATATCTCAATGACTTATGGTCAGTGAATAACTCGAATTTTGTTCCCAATAGATAGTGCCTCCATAGCTTAAGAGCAAATACAACCGCAAGAAGCTCTAAATCGTGGGTTGCATAGTTTGTTTCATGGGTCTTTAACTGACGACCGGCATAAGCAATAACCTTTCCCTTCTGCATTAAAACTGCTCCAAGTCCATCTCGACAGGCATCTGTATAGACGGTCAATCCTTCGCTACCGTCAATAACTGTAAGAACTGGGGCGGATGTCAACTTTCGCTTCATCTCGTTGAAAGCTGCTTCGCACTTTTCGCTCCAAATAAATTTCACATTCTTTCTGGTCAGTGCGGTAAGTGGTGCGGCAATACGAGCAAAGTTTTCTATAAATCTGCGATAATAGCCAGCCAAACCCAAGAAACTGCGGATATCTGTGGGGGTTTTGGGGGTCTCCCAATCCTGCAAATTCCAAAGATTCGAATTAAGAAATTGATAAGTTGTTTTTGATAGAAATGACAAGTAAGAATAGAACTTACATTGATTGCGGCGATCTTAGCCGGATCGACCGAAATCCCATTCTCTGAAACAATATGGCCAAGAAATCGAACTTCATCTTTCCAAAAATGGCATTTTGAAAACTTGGCTTTAAGCTGATGACTGCGTAGAGTTTCAAGAACAAAAGCCAAATGTGACCTATGCTCTTCCTCATCCTTAGAGAAGACGAGAATGTCATCGATGAAAACAAGAACAAACTTGTTAAGAACATCCCGGAAAACTCTATTCATTAAGTCGACGAAATAAGCTGGAGCATTAGTAAGACCGAACGGCATAACCAGCCATTCAAAGAAACCATTCTCAGTGCGGAATGCTGTCTTAGGAATACTCTCCTCAGCAATTCTGAGTTGGTGAAAGCCAGTAGCCAGATCGAGTTGAGAGAATACTTTAGCTCCATGGAGCTGGTCGAATAGATCGTTGATGCGGGGCATTGGATATCTGTTCTTGTGTGTGAGCTTGTTTAGCTCTCTATAGTCCACACACATTCTGAGAGAACCATCCGATTTTGTGACGAACACTACTGCAGCACCCCATTCTGAATGACTTCGCCGAATCAAGCCTTTAGAAAATAAGTCTTCAATTTGAGCATTCAACTCTGCCTTTTCTTTAGGAGCCATTCTCCGGGGAGGGAGAACTACTGGTCGGGCACCAGGAATAAGGTCAATGCGGAATTCGATTTCCCGCGGTGGTGGTAGAGAATTGACTTCTCCAAACACATTAGAAAAGGATTGGACCACTGGAGTAGAGCTTAGTTCATTTGGATGGGAGTCAAGTGAGAATATAAAACTCCCAGCATATTCTTGAGGTGATTTGCCTTTTATAACCAAAGGCATACTCTTGTCATCGATGAGAGAGACTGTTCGAGCTTTGCATGAGATATTGGCTTCGAACTTCCGTAGCCAATCAATGCCTAATAAAATATCAAATGCCTCGAATCCAAGGACATAGAAATCCCAGGTGAAGTGGTGAATGCCATGCATAAGAGTGACATATTTACAAACCCTTTTAAGGTTAGCGGGCCCTCCAATAGGGTTTGATACACATAAGAACGTAGATGAAAGGATGGATTCCAAACCAAGCTTATTGCACAAATCAATAGATATGAAACTATGTGTTGCTTCGGTATCAAATAGAACTTTAACTGGTAAAGTATGCAACATAAAAGCACTCTGTAATGTACCTTGGTTATCAGTAGGAGCAGGTGGGGTAGGTGGATCATGGAAGGAAGAAGTCATAGCAAATACTCCAGCCGTCTTTCCCTTTTTATGCATAGGACAGTCCCTCTTGAAATGGCCCGGCTGCAGACATACGTGACAGAGGTTGTTCTTGGTATTCTGAGGGGGCGGAACAGCGGCACCGGCAGATGTTGGACAGCTGTTGGCGTAGTGACCCCTCTGGTCGCACTTGAAACAAGTGATGGAGGATAAGTCAATAGGCTTCTTCTGAGAATAGCCAAGCCCGGATTTCTGCTGCCAATTCTTCTTCTGTTGCTCAAAATTTTGCTTCCTCTTTCCCGACTGATTAGCTGGTGTCTGAGTAACTGGAGCTTTGGGGACAGATGTTCCCTTAGGCTTTCCCTCGTATCGAAGAGCAAAATCCATCAACTCAGTGAAAGTTCCATGTACATGAGCGGTGAGGAGCTCGTAATACTCTGGGCGTGTGCCATGTATGAACTTCTCGTTCTTAAGCAGAGGTGTGTCAATCAAGCCAGGTCCGAACTTGGAGAGTTCGTTAAACTTCCTTTCGTACTTAGTGAAGGTCATGTTGCCTTGCTTGAGATCCATAAAAGACCGATAGAGTTGGGCCTTCCCAGCAGCTGGCATCCACTGAGCCATAAAGGAATCCCTATTACAAGTGATATGAAACGAATCAAAATTATGATGAGATAAGAGAGAAATTTATTTAGTAGGAATTTAGATAGATTACTACCTAAACTGGGCCCAAGTGATGGTTTCCTCATCAGTTCGAGAAGTGATTGATTCCTACCAATCTTGTGCAGCATCCTGAAGCTGCCAAGCGGCCAACTTGCGCTTCTGAGCATCTGCGATCTCCAAGCTAGAAAAGATCCTTTCCAAACTCTTTAGCCATTGTTGTGCTTCGATAATACTCTCGGAGCCAGTAAATTTGACTCCTCCAAGCTGAGTATACTCCTTGCTAAGAGTGGAGAATCGAACTGCGGGAGCTGGAGCATGTGGACCAGGAGCATTTCCACCCCTGCCTCTAACATTTCTTCTGGTAGCCATCCTGGAATACCAAAAGTGATTTAGAATCAAAGATAGGAATTTATAGAACTTAAGGAAATTCCATTCAACGATTTCAATAAGAAAGACGAATCAAAGGATGTGGATTCTGAAATGATTCTCCTCATTCTAGGGTATGTTTACCCTATCTCTAATGAGCTTTAAACTCCACAGGCTAAGGTTATCGGGAACCAAAGCTCTGATACCAACTGTAACAACCCGTATATTTGGACCATTTAAATTGACAATAATCCACACATGTCAACTTAAATAGTACAAAACACGAATCATTAATGGAGTATATGTATATAAATGAGAATCATCACAGAATCACAGAAAATATAACATAACAGAATAGTGCAGCGGAATTACAACAATGTCATAATAGTAGTTCATGAAGCTACTAAGTAAATACAACAATGTCACAAGCAGATAGTGAAAAGAAATACATAGATGTCCGATACAATAACAAAATAGAATGGAGCAGTACTGATAAAGATAAATGATAGTCTTCAAGTCTTCAGCTTCCAATAGCACAGCAACAGAAATCCTCAGTCTGATTCGAGCATATGCACAAACAAACACTCGAATCAGGACATATATTCTTATACAGATAATATGGTTCAAAATTTGAAATAACAATAACTCAAAGATGATTGGAATAAACATCTTTCAGGA
Source organism: Allium fistulosum (assembly GCA_030737815.1). Taxonomy (NCBI): domain Eukaryota; kingdom Viridiplantae; phylum Streptophyta; class Magnoliopsida; order Asparagales; family Amaryllidaceae; genus Allium; species Allium fistulosum. The sequence goes on from CM060903.1 coordinate 950,962,472, forward strand.
TCCGATAAACTATCTATACATAGTAGTGTACGATAAATAGATAATGTCTAACAGTAATGTAAAGATATCAAAATAGTGTTAAGTCATGGCCCATTCCACCCTTAACACATTTATATTCCCAAGAGCATATACAAGACCGTAGTTTCCCCAAAACCGGAAGTCACCAGAGGGCAATCCATATACTAAAGGTACAAACCAAAATCGTAGTGGTCGCGTATAAAGGAATACAAGTATGACAAGGCACATGAGGCAATACCCAAGGTAGTGACACTACCGTTCGCCTGATCCGGACTGGTGAGAACGCATCGCCGCAGCGATCGCAACACCGTGAAACAACACTCCCAAATCAAGGGTGCGCACCAATCAATCACAAAGTAAATGAATAGTTTACGAAGAAGTGTGTCCACTTGAGGTAGCTAATGCTCCATTGGCCCGGCACGGCTCCTGTTTTAGTCATTTCCAATTTGACACAAGTGTTAAGGCTATCCATTATCGTTCACTTTCTTCTATCATCAACGTTCGTCAATCCAACCACTTCATTCTGGATCCTACTCCGCGCGTAGTTATTAAAGTGGTTTCCGGTTTAGACAGTGAGTATGTCCCTAACCGATTCTGGTTCCTTTAATAACCTTCGTAATTATAACACTGATTGGTCGTTAATATATTTCAAAACCAAATCAATTTCAATTTCAATTAAAATTCGTAAATCGACGTTTCGTTAGTCTTTCTAAATTAATTTCCAAAATTACATCTCATAACTTCCAAATTTATTTCAAAATTTCTATAATTCAATTTCAAAGTTTCAAATTTAAAACAATTCGAATATCCATTTAATTTCGCATATAAGTTCATTCCAAAATCATTTAACTTAATTTACGTTCAAATCGATTTAAACTCAATTATCGATTTCATTCGATATTCATTCAATTAATTTATCATCAAACAAATTCCATTAAATTTCCAATCCATTTCATTACTTCTTAAGTTCATTTTCATTATCAAAGTTTACAACTTTATTTAAATTACATTTGTCAAATCCAATTCTTTAAATTCCAAGTCTTTCATTTGTTTCGATAAAGCGCATTCTATTTCTTATTAAAGAAATTCATTTCATCTATTATTTATTTAGTTACAAATTTCAAAACTCGGTTAAAGAAACTTAGTTTCACTTATTCAATAATTCAATTTCTCCCAATAAAGATATTCAATTCAACTTAATTATAATTCGATCTCATCAAATTTCAATAATTTCAAATCTTAATTATTAATTATTTCAAATTCATTTATTAAGAATTCCAAACTTAATTATTACTAAATTCAAAACTTAATTATTAATTATTTCAAACCTCGTTATTAATAATTTCACAACTTAACTATTAATAATCCCAAAAGTTAATTATTAATAATTCCAAAACTTAAATATTTATAACTTCGAAAATTAATTATCAAATAATTCCAAATTTAATTATTAAATAATTAAATTTTAAACAATATTCTTTTGTCAATTACTATGTTTAATATTTGTTTTCAAATTCAAATACTCACATTTACATTCATTCGAATTTAAATTCCAATTTATTCAAAACCTTGTTATTAGTCAAATAACTTTATTTTATTTAAATCAAAACATTGACCAATCGGGTTTAATTTAATTTTCTATCCTAAGTCAAAGTTATTTGGGTATTTATCATTTCAATCCGATTCCATTTCAATTCAAGATCAAAGCATACAAAGGGAACTTGCAGTGTGATAGCTGGGATGGTGTCAAAGTAAATAAACAAGCAATAGCATCCATTCACAACAATTTAACAAATTTTAAATAATTCCGAAATAATCGTATTAATTTGCATTTGTTATTTATACAAATTAATATAATTATTCCTAGAATCTACCCTATCATTTCAAGTAGATTAAAGATTATTACATTACGGTTTTAACTTGTCGTTCAATTTCAATTTAATACTACAACAGTTAATTCAATATACGTTCAAGAGTCCAAAGTGAAATTTATCAAATTCTACGTGTCAATTAACTTACAATTAAAGGGTCAATTTAACTAATCGAATTTAACATATGAAGGGGGTCGGGTTTAGCAAATCAAAGTTCGACATATATAATCCAAATTAAATTCGTTAACTATCCTATATCAAATTTACTTGCAAATTATTTTTCACTTTATACTAGAAATCAACATTCAATTCAATCACATAGCAATCATTCAACAAACAAACTAGCAATAAGAATATAGTCGTGAAAATTAATTCACCTTTCGTGGATAAAGAAATTTTGACGACGAAGCAAAAGAAGCACGAAAAGAGTCGGTACAGCACGAACAACGGACACTGTAATATCGATAAAAGAAAACGATGTTAATACAATGAACGTTATATATAATTATAAAATTATATAACCGCGCTTACCGATAACGGAGGAAAGAACAAGGCTGAAAATTTGCTGCTGCGAAAGAAGCTCAGTAGGTTGCTGCACCAACAAGCATAGAAAAACTGGATTACTATTTTGGCAACCAAAAGATGTTTGCTTAAATACTTTCCAGCAAAAATCTAGAATTATTAGCCAATCTCAATTTCATTTTTTTTTATAAATACTGTCACTTATATTCACGCACATATTCATAGTTCATGAATATGCAACACTCCCACCCACTGCCCAACACGACAGACACACACACAACATATAACGCACACGCACCCAATCATAAAACTCACACACACGCAACCAAACATAAACGCACACACACCCAACACAGAACGCACACACACACAACACTTGGCCAGGCGAGGCTGGGAGAAGAGGAGGGAAGGTGACTGGGTTGCCCATGTCATGGAGTGGGGTGTTTCGGTTGAGGGAGGTGGGGCTGGATTTTGGGTGCAAGGGTGGGGCGACTGTTTGAGGAGGGGAGGCGGTGATATAGGCGGTGACGGGTAGTAACTCAGGTGGTGTTGAGGTGGTGGGCTGTGCAGGCGAAGTTCAAGTGGGTGGGACGGAGTTTGGAGCGAAGGGTAGGCGAAGCTCGGTTGGAACTGGTGAAGGTGTTGGGCAGTCGGCGGCTCGGGTGGCCAGAGGTAGGGGCGCAGGCGAGGGTGTCAGGGGCGGTGTGACTGGGAGATGATGTGAATGGTCGGCGACAGGGCTGGGTGGTGCGAAGGGAGGCAGACAGTGGAGTTGGAGGCGGAATGGCAAAGCATGGAGAAATGGCGCTAGGTGAAGTGAAAGGCCAAGAGGCTTTTGCGTGAACAAATGTTGACAGGGAAGAGATGCAATTTGGTTTCCAGGCTTGTATAAGCTCTGATATTAAATTATTTTTTTTTTAGAAGGAATTATGAAGAAGAAAGAAAGTGGTGTTCTTACCTGTAGACGTAAGAACAAGTGATTGGAAAATGAGAAATGAGAAAGTGGAGGAAGTATATAAACAGTGAACTGGTACTAGAGAATAAAATTTTCTTTTTGTTGCTTCGTATCCCACCAATTCAATATCGAATACTGAAAAGTCATACCCCATCCCAATGCCAACTCTCAGCTTCCAACTACCATATTAATTCCATCAGCTGAGGTGATTTGTTTTTAAATTTAAGTGGATGCAATAATGGTTTTGGGCTGCAATTTGTTTAACCGGTCCGTTCGGAACCGATAAATTAACACGAATAATTTTACGTCAGACTCCGATTTACACGAATGAGTATACCGTTTTGATCAGTGCGACGACGCGCCTCCAATGGTACACAGATTATTGTGGTACGATTTGTATTACAAAATTTCGAATTTCATATTATTGGAAAATGTAAGAAAAACGCCGAAAAATAAGAACGACGGAGCTAAAGAAGTTTGAATTTTGAAAAACGAAAAATGACGTCTTGCTCAGAAGATGGTTTAAAATTTTTCTATGTAAAAATATTCGGGTTCGGAAGATAAAAATTTTCGCGTTTTAAAATGAACTGTTATACAGTAAAACGCGACCGAAATTTTTAGTGATATTTTACGATGAAACTTTACCACTATAAATAACCCATTAGGCGCATTTTATAAACAAAGTTTGGATGTTAATTGAGGTCGTTTAGAAATTTCAAAATTTTATATTAAAACGTTAGATTTTAAAATTTTAAATTGGGTCGAAAATTTAGGGTCGTTACAGAAACGTAAATTTATTTATAAAGTAATAAATGGGAAGGAATGGAACTAAGGTTAATTAATCAATTGGTTTTAAATTTTAATTGATGTGTACAGTTGACAAGATTTCACATTTAAACATTTTATACAAATTTAAGAATAGAATATATACAAGATCTTTCTCCTTTAATTGTTGCCTTTTCTTTTCTTGCCTTCTCATCTTTCCTTAGCCGTGAATTCCTCTCATCAATCACGAAAAAACATTCCTCAAACTCCTCTTTTCATTGCATGCAAACAAGGGAGAAAATTAATTAAATACATCAAGTTATTTGTTTTATAGTGTTGCCTTTTTATTTTCCAAACCATTCAAACTCTTGACTTTATTGCCTAGCCTCTTTATTATTTGCCTTAGCCATTCACTACACATCTTTAGCATGTTCATTTTGTTGTAACCCTAGCCGCCACTAAGTTGTAATTCACGTACAAAATATTTCTCATCTTATCACTTCTCACTTCATCTCCTGAAAAAATATAGAGTTCTAGATCCATGGCTTCTCCTCTTTTTCTTTCTCCTTTTTCTTTTACTTTCTTTTGCCTTCTTCCTCCTATGCTCGGCCTCTCCACCATATTTCCAACCTCCACTCCTCCACCACCTCCATGTACGGCCAACATCACCCTTCATCACCACAAAGACCAAGCTGAGCCATGTAGCCCATGGCCGAACCCTATGTTGCTTGTAACCATCATAGCCTTGCCTCTTTGCATTCCAACTCCTTATAACTTGCCACTTTTCATCTTCCATGGTCCTTGGCCGAGCCTACATGCCATAAAAACATCATGGCCGAGCCTAGTCTTATGATGGTTGAACCCTATGGTGATGTAGCCGAGCCTATTACCTTGTTTTATCAAAGGTTATGTCATCTTCCTTTCATATCTTTGTATTGTTTAAATTCATACTCTTTTGTATTGAATTATTCTTATGTTTGTGATATTTGTGTTGATTACAAGTTTGGATCTGACTCTTCATTCACCCAAAAATATCATCGTGCCTTGTCGTGCTTTTCGGGGTTAGTTATGTATCTTGAATTGTTATCTAGCTTTAAAAAGGTGAGTTTATCACTCTCGACATACGTACTTTTATAATTGTGAAACGATGGCATGTGAATTGTAAAAAAAATTATATGTATGATAATATGTTCATATATGCCTATGATATGATTATATAATGTTAACTTTTGTTTATATATTTGTTACATCATCTGATATGATTATATGTTCTACTGTTCATTTATTATCTGTATCTCACACTACAAGTTCCCTATCACTATGGGTTGAAATGATACATACCCGAACGGATATTAGAATAAGGAAAAATCATTATGGGCTGAAATGATAGGCTCGAGTGATTTTTATTGTATTTTATTTGACTTGGGATTGCGGGTTTGAAATGATAGAACCCGGATTTTTCTTTTTAAATTACGGATTGAAATGATACAGATCCGTATCACTTGACCTAGGTTAGAAAATATTATACAGGCCCATGGATATATTTTTAAATAATATTTTCCAAAGAATTATAAAGTATTTTGAATGTTTAAATATATGAAATTTAAGCTAAAGATTTGATTTAAATGACGTAAATATAAGAAGATGTTGGTTTTCTATAAGTTAAGATTTTATAAGTCAATAAGTGGCTTTAATGGAAATTTTAAAGATGTGTTGGTTTTAAATAGAGTTTAAAGACATTTATTGATGTTAAATAACTTAATAATTGAATTTGACTTAATATGGAAGTTTTAAATCTAACCTAGTAATTGTTATGAATTTTACTTTATGAAACGGACATGTTTTGTGTAATAAATAATGTTTTTTGAACTGATAAAATGGGATACAGTTTTAATTGGACATTTTGTAATAAAATTTATTTAACTAGAAAATCATAGTTAATTAATGTCTAAATGAACAGATCTAAAAGAAAAAAAATTGATTGTTATATTAACTATGATAAAATATTCTTTTGTGAAATGTTATGTTTTGTAAAAAAAAATAGTTCTGATTTTTAAATGGAAAAATGTAACTTTAATTATGACCTAACTTGATAATTGGGAATTTGGTTGTCAAATGGAAATTTTAAGTTAAGTAAATAGATACAAATTTAGTTTTATTTATGAAATGGGTGTTTTCAAATAAAGTGTTAGGTTAGTGGTAAAAGGATAAAAGTTAAGTAAAATAGTGTATTTTGACTTAATAAATGAATTATGGTTTAAATTGGATATTTAATTATAAAATTTTATTTTATTAAATCATAAGTTAAATGATATCCAAATGAATGTTTTTGAAGCATGGAATATGATTTTTTATAAGTTAAAAATGGCTAAGATTGAAGTTTTAATGTTTCTGAAAGGTTATAATAAATTCTGGAATTTTATTGGTAGCATTTTAAAAATGCTGTGGTTTTAAGATGGCGTTTATTAAGTGCTATCATTTCTGAAATTCAACTAAGTTCTGAAATAAACAAATACTATTACAGCATTTTAGAAGTGCTGCTGTTCTAAAATTTAACTATGTTTTGAAACAACTAAATACCTATTACAGCACGTTATAAGTGCTGCTGTTTCTGAATTTGAACTAGTTCTGAAAATAACTAAATAACTACTACAGCACTTTATAAGTGCTGCTGTTTTGAAACTGAACTGTTTGCAACACTAAAATATCTACTGTAGCATTTTATAAGTGCTGCTGTTTTGAATTTGACAATGTCTTTGAAATGTTAATATATCTATTGTAACATTTTATAAGTGATGTTGTTGGCTGAAAATACAATATTTTGGAAATTTTATAATTGAATGAATGAACTTAGAAATGCTACAACTTTGAAATGAATAGTATTTGACAATGAATTTCAATGGTTTAAATGAATATTATTTTAAGGGTGTTATGATTTTCTAAGTATTATGATTTTCAAAGAATAACATTTCTTAATTGTTATGATTTCAAAATATTATGGTTTCAAAGTGTAGGGTTTCAGAGTTGTTATAACTTTGAAAAGTACTATGGTTTTGAAAAATGAAATTGTCTGAAATTGTATTTAATTAAGAATTGTCTTAAAATATATTAACTTGGAACTTATTGAAATTGAAGATTTAAGAATGTGACTTTATAAAGTGGTTTGGTTTAAGATGATTTAAAGGAATATTTCAAGTTTGATAAATTTAAGGAAGTATTCAGTGATTTGGAAATTTGGGTTATATTGATTTGGTTTTGGAATTTAAATGATATTATGGCTTTGGTTTTTGAAATGGAAATGATATATTGATTTGGCTATGAAATGAAATAATATAGTATTTAGTTTTGAAATGGATATGATATTTTGGGTTTTTAAGTAAATGATTTTGAAATAAATATCCATGGGTTATAATAACGATTGGTTGGCAAACAGACCGGGATCGGATATGGACATACTCTCTGTCGGTACCGAAAACCACTCTGACAACCGTGTACGCGGTGGAGATTCCAGAATGAAGTAGGATGGTGGCGACGATCCTATTGAGGTATGAACGTGGACCCGACTCCCGTGAGTTGGCATAAGGTGGCTAAAACAGGAGCGATTCTCGGGCCAATGAGGTAGCACCTCTGATCGGACGTATTTCTTCGATACTATTCTATTACTTTGTGATTTATTTGGTGGCCACCCTTCGATTTTGATTTGGGAGTGTGTTTTGAGGTGGGCGGTAGTGGATGCTATGCATTTCCACTAGCCCGGATGCGTAATTGGTATATCTACCCTGGCATTGCCTTGTTGTGTCGTGTCACCTACCATAGCAAGCTTTACTACGAGTTTGGATTTGTGCCGTAGCCTGTGGAGTATTGAGGGTAGCTCCCGATCTGGGGGTATGCTAATACTGGATAGACTACTGGGACTATTATGTGTTAAGGGGAATATTGGGTCACTCCCTAACGCTATTTAAAAGTAAGTTTATTTTAGTATAGACATTATTATAATAGCGAATATTACTACATAGTAGATAGTTTAACGGATCCTTAAAGAATGGGCAATCCCAAGCATTCTTTAAGTTACTTGTACCTTATATTACAGTTCACTTGAGTTGGTTTACATTGTATAAGTATGTATATCCTGAATCGAGTGTTTTGTGTTTTGCTTTACGCTCGGGTCAGACTGAGTGATACAACATTCGAGACTCACCTTTGGAGTTGGAGCTTCGTTTGGATCCATCCATTGATTCTGCTTTCAGTCATTCAGTTGATTCCAGTGATGTATTCAGATTTATACTTGACTATTGTATTGAGACTCCTGTTGTATTTTGTTTAACTCTGTTATATACATATAGCTTCATGAACTACTATTTTTTGCTTCCGCTGCATTGTTATATTGCTCTGTGTCTGTGATCTGTGATTTATTTACTGTATATTTTGAGTTTTGCCAAATTTTATTTACAATCTATTGTTTTGAATTATTCAAGTCCGGCATGTGTGGATTTATTGTCGATTTGAATGGTCTAAAATAGTGGGTCGTTATAGTTTCCAAATATCAAATTTTCATTTACAAATTCAATTATTTAAAATTTCACAAAAATGAAGTTAATTACATTATAAAAACAGTTAAAACTTCTGGGTCGTTACACATTTGGTAGCTATTGGCCTTGAATTAGTATTTTAAAAATACTATAAATTGTCGTTAGAGTTGGAATTGAATTTTGAGACAGGAAATGATTTCGAACCTAAATTTGGGTTTCAAAAATATTTTGTTTAGAAAGGATTGAATTTCTATTTTACTCCAACCTTATTATCTAGCGTTCCTAAGTAGGTAGAAATGTTTTTTAAAAAGTTATATTTAATATTGTTATTTTTAAAGATTATTTATTTATATTTAATATTGTTTTTAAAATTATCTATTTATATTAATTATCATTTTAAAGTTATTAATTTATATTTAATGTTATTTAAAAGTTATTTATCAATATTTTAATATTTTGAAAAGTTAATTATTTTAAATAATTAATTTGGCTTGAAATTAGTAATAATGATTTATTAATAATTTTTTGAAAATAAATTATTACAGTTTATAATAATGGTAAAGATTAATTATTATTGTTTTGTTGATGATGTTTTGAAATTATTAATTATTGTATTTAAGATGTTTTAAGTTGATAATTATTTTTTATTTAGAATATTATTGTTAATAATTATTATTATATAATAGTGTTTGAAGTAAATGATTTTATTTATTTATAAATGTTTCCAAGACTTATAAATAGAGCTTTATAAAAGGACTTGGGTTTTATAAGAGGGGGTTTATAAAGTGGTTTGAAGACTTAAAGGAAGATTTTACAAGGTGAAGGAGTTTTATGAATGGTTAGGTATGTATAAAAGAATTTTAGAAATGGGTTATTAGATTTATAAAAAGAATTTTATAAATAGTTTTATAGATTATAAAGAGTTCATAAATGTTTTGAAATTTATAAAAGGGTTTATAATTGGAAATGAAGGTTGGTTTTATAAGGGGTTTCTATAAAGAGTTTTATAAACGGTTTCAGAGATTTATAAAATAATTTTATAAATGGTTTTTGAGATTTATAAGGGATTTATAAATGATTTTAGAATTGTTTAGAGAGGAAATCTTTCTCAGTTTTGTGAATACACTTATAGCGTAAAGGTAAGTATATATATAATTTTTTTTCTAAGTATTGAAAATATAGGGATTTGTGGGTATATATTTGTAAAGGTATTTATATACAAGTATTACAAAGTTATTTTTTTTATTAATGTAAAGATTAAATAAAAAGAGATTAGTAGTTGCTGATGGGCGTAACCAATGTTGGTTTTCCCATTTTGAATTAAATCCCTAATTTGAATGTGTGTTTATTGATAGTTAAATAACCGACAATCAAATATGGACTCAAAACGTAACTTTGGAAATATCTAGGAGAAACACATTAGTTATATGGCACAGTCATCTCCGATGATGCTGTACTGTACATATAAATCTTGTTTTATTCTCCTAGGACAAACGATAAGAAAATTCATCCACTAACGGTCAGGAGGTTATCTCCGCTCTTATCTTTGATTGTTTATTTCCCAAAGAACCGGGGTTGAGTTTACTGAAAATTATCGAAAATTGTTTCAAAGAGACCGGGATCAGATATGTTATCCGAAAACCACTTTGATCCAACTCAAGCGTTTTGAAGTGAAGACATCTTAAAGATGACGGAATTGACGACGAAGCTCTCAAGCGTTTCATTCGGTCCCAGAACAAACTTGTATGGATGAATGTTGGCATTGCATGTCGCCTAGAGGGAAGTGTTAGCATTCTAAGTTTCTAAGTGGAAATTGCTATATAAAAGGTAAAATGTAGCCTCAAGCCTCATCAACCGGGAATGACTAAAATAGGGGAGGTGCAGCAGGGCTAAGTGGATCGCTCCTATGTAAGGTATGATCATCCCTATCTAGAGTCGATATTATTTCTCATTTGTATGCTTGGGGGTCCATTAACAGAGGGGTAATCGGTACTACTAGTCAAGTGGTAGGCTGGTTCTGTGTTGGCAAGGGATCTTGACGAGGTTCTCGGTGTTATTTTATCTAGAGATGCACCATGATGGGCGGTACCCCAAAAGCCCAGTCATTGTATGGAATCCATTCTCCAATACGAGCCTTTACGATTTTAGTTGTACACCATTATGCTAGAATTTAATTAATGCAATTCGGCTAAGGTTAATAAGTATTTTTATCTTAGACACTATTATAATATCAAAGAATTTCATATGAAATGTTTTGGTTGTCGTTAGGTAAAAACCCGTCCGTGTTTATATGCGGCGTGGTCTTACGAGATACCTTTTTAAAGTTTTTTTTATAACTTAAAATTTAAGTTGAGGTGTGTTTTTTTCATGCTGGTTTATCAGACTGACTCGGGTGTTATTTTATTATAATGCTCAGGTTAGACTGAGCTTATTACTCATTTGTTTGGATGCTTTGGAGCTTCAGGAGACGACCTGGAGGCCTAGAGACAATTTGCGTATATAGTTATTTTTCCGCTGCATTCATTGTTGTATTATCAACAATTGTGAGAACGGGTTGTTATAACTGTCCGGGCTGAAATATGTTAGTATACTCTGATTGATGTATGTATGTCACAATTCTTCTTTGTGTAAAGATTTATTGTATATTATAGATTATTCTTTTCACTGTGAGATTCTGTGTTGTTTTTTTCTTTCTCTCTTCTTTCTTCTTGCTTCTTTCTTTTCCCCTAACAATTGGATTTTTTGGCATTCGATTGCTTGGCACGCAATACAGTGGACGTATTAGTGTCGATTTTCGAGTGCCAAAAATCTCGAGTCGTTACACTTGGTATCAGAGCTGAAGGTTAAACGAGAACCTTGGTTTTGGTGGGGATTACTCATTATAGATAGGGCCAATAGCACCCTAGAATGAGTTTGAGAGAGTGTGTGTGTGTATATGAGCTCGTATTTGTTGGTGATATAAAAATGTTTTATACTGATTGATTTATTCGGTGACTTATGGATTCTGGTTAATACAAGTAATTAACGTTATTAATAGGGATCTCTAAACACTTGAACAGAGCATTTCGACACGATATTGTTTTGAAATTGGGTAAATGAAACAATTTTACCTTGATTATATTTTATATATAAAGGAATAATTTTTCAGAAATTATTATAGTATATGTGGTGTGTTTGGTTGTTGGTGAATGATGATATTTGATTATTATCATTTGTTGTTTGTGTTTTAATAAAAGTTGTAACGTAAACAAAATAAACAATTAAGAAATGGTTTTATATAACCTTAGTGAAATTATATATAAAGGAAATTTATAAATATGAGTGGTAAATAAAAAGGGTTTAAATGCTGAGAATTTGAGAATTTAAATCCCGTTGATTTTGAAAGATTGATTTTCAAGGTTTTGAAACAGTAGTAATAATATTATTTGGAAAATATTTTTGAATAGAAATAATAATGATATTATTTTGAGAATGTTTTGACTAGAAATATTTTAAAATGGAATTTAAAAGAGATAAAAAGCAGTGAACTCACTTCGGTCGTTGGAAAATAATTTTGATGATGACTGTTGTATCATCGACGTTCATTTTCGAGTTTCCAAGAGAGGAATTGCTACCATTGGAGTTTTGTTTTGGTAAAACTAGTTTTAATTTAAAATTCAAAAGTATGATTTGAAATACAAAGAAAATATTTATAGTATTGTTTCAAAATAATATGAAATAAGAACAGGGTGTTTAAAACTCTGGAATTTTTCATTTAATTGTTTATGAAAATATAAGAAAATAAGTTTTATAACTTATAAATTTTGGGAATTAGTAAGTTAAAGCAAATTTTTAGATTTTCTGAATATAATTAGTTAAGAAAAGAAAATTTGAAATGAAATTTAACTTAAGTTAAGTTAGATAAAATGAATTTCGAAAAGAAATTTAGCCTAAGTTAAGTTAAATGGAGTGATTTTTAGAAATGGAATTGATTGTGATTTGAAATGAATTAATGAATGAACTAATAAAATAAATTAGTGACTTGAATATGGTTTAGAATGTTGTTTGATAGAATTGAATATTGAAATTGAATAATGAATTGAGTTAAATGAAATTGAATTTGATTTAAAATGGATATGGACTTATATTGTGAAGTGATAATAAACACGAGAAGTGTTGTATAAAATGTTTATAAACTTAAGTAAAATTTTATGAAATGATCCATAAATAAATTTAGTATGGAGTGAAATGTTGTTAAACATAAAATCTAATGGAATGGTTCTTAATGATATTAGTATTGAAAGAATATACTAAATAATAAGTGAATGTAAATTGTAACTATCCAGATTTTTTTTCCATCGTTTGATTTTGAATATTTAAACAATTTTACACATTGGATTTGGAATATAAATTGATTTTTGAATATGAAGATTTTGGTTGAAATTATAGAATGAATTTAAATTTCTAATATAGCGATTTATCGTAATACGGAATTGGTGAATAATTGAAATTTGAGTTGAATATGAATCAAAATGATTTCTAATGTTTATATAAATTCTATTTGAATTAGAATTGAGTAAATAAGTTTTTAAAATTGAAATTTCAAGTGGATTCGTAAATTTTTAAAATTGTCGATTTTATCGACGCGTTAAAATAACGATCCAGGGCATAGTCTCGGAATTCGACGAAACCAGTTTCATTGGATCCGTAATAGTGTATTATTATTGGATTTCAAATTTTGTAGCGTTTGGAGTTACCGTTAGGTCGGACGGGATAGAAACGATTTGAAATTAATATCGAAAATTTAATATGATAACTGGGTTCAAAAAAAACTATCTTCTCCATACGATCGAATTGGGGCTCGAGGCTTATTCCATTGCATTCGAAATAAGGGTATAACATTAAGAACGCTAGGCGGCATGCCTCGATTGGGATCCAAAATTTATAGCTAGATATTTTGGAATTTTAAATTATATTTATATATTGATTTGACCATAGCCTCCATTATTTCAACTCAGCCCACTCTATTCTTCATCCAGCCACCCTACAAGCCACCTTATCGTCATCTTTTTAAACACTGTCGTGCTTATTCCAAAAGAGAGATTTCAAAACTTAAAAAAAACATATCTCAAAATTCTCTCAATAATAAAATCTAAAATTTTCTTTAAAATTCTTATTTCAATCAGAGCTTCACACGGGTATATTTGGTTGGAGGTGCGTTGCTTGTTTATGGAGTTCGACAGAGAGGTTGCATGGTTTTAGCAACTAGGGTTTAGGTTTTTAGCAAATTCGAGCATCGATTGTCGTATTGGAGATCAGCGACGAGTTTCTCTTGCAAAATTACGTGCTGCCACCAAATTACGTGTTGTGCGATGGCTTGTTGGAGAGTGCGACACTGTACGACCTGGCGGGTGACGTTGGCAGTCGTGTTCTGGTAGAGGGGATCGAGTTTGAAGGTGTTTGGTCGAGCCGGAGTGTTTCGCGCAGAGGAGTCGTTCGGTGATGGTCTGGCGTTATTTCGTGGTCGGAGATGTCATGGAGCATGTGAGTGCACGATACCGTGCACTATCTTGAGCATGCACAGGAGGATTTTGGGGAAGAGGGCACATTGGTAAATATGGTGATGTTTGTGATTTATTTATATTATTTAATTTAAAAATATCAATAACTTATAAAATTCATAACTCCTGCATACGAGGTTCGATTGGAACAAAACTTTTTGCGTTGTGCTCGTGATGACGAAAGCTTCGCAATGGAACTAATTTGGTTGGATTTGGAGGCTGTTGAATTTTGGGCTAAAATTGGACGTCGTTCGGTTTTAGTTCCAAACCGAAACGCTTCGGCGACATTAAAGGATAAAGGTGAGTAAATCACTCATTTTGGATTGCTGGTTATAATTTAAAATGTTAAATTATTTATTGGTTGATTGGATGGATTGATACTCTCGAGATCTGTAACCGAGTTTTACTTAACAAATGTGATTTTATAAGAGAAAATCTCATAATGGAATTCTGGAAACTTAAGGAAATTTCCAAAGTCTTTAAATACAGAAACTTCGGAAATGAATTAGAATTCATAAAAGAAGTTAGAAACGAGTAGTTGGGATTATAAGCAAGTGTAATCGATTTTGGAAAATTCTAAAGGAAGTTAAGTAATGAATTCCGGAAACTTACAGAATCGATTATAAATGAGTTAAGGAATTTACATGTTAATTGTAAGGGATTTTGAAAAGTATGAAATAAATGGAATATTTCCTAAGTATTGGAAATAAAACAATTTTAGGAAAATATACTTATAAATATTTCCTAAGTATTGGACTAGAAAGATTTAAAATATTTTAAACCATGAGATTTTTATTATAGAAATATTTTTCATAGTGTTGAATAAAAAATGGAGTTTGGAAATATTTCTAAGTATTGATATGGATTGAAATATCCTGTTATGGATATAAGAATTTGAATTTGTTTTCAAATATTGAAATACTGAAACAGATTTGAATATATATATATATATATATCTTCGTAAAGACATTTTTAAGTAAATGTTTTGAAGATTTATAAAATAGGGCCTAGTGACTGCTTATGGATGTTATTTGGTAGTTAAATAACCTACTATCAAATTTGGACAAATTTGTTAATCATTTTGAAGAGACCGGGATCGGATTTAATTATTCGAAAACCACTTCGATCTGATTTGTGCGTTATGAATTGTGATATCGTAAGATAGTGAAGACGGCGATTTTGGAGATTCGGTTTGTTCAGACCCAGAACAACTTGTATGGATGAATGCTATCATTTGCATCATGGTCTGGAAGGTAGTATTAGCATTCCAAGTATGAATGCTATTCTAAAAGTAAAACGTAGTCTCAAGCCTCATCAACCGGGAATGACTAAAACAGGGGAGATGCAGCAGGGCTAAGTGGGTCGCACCCAAGTAGGGTATGCTATCACTTTTCTAGATACCCTCGGATATATTGTAATTATGGATATGGTTATGCATGGAAAAGAGAGCGCTCGATAAGGTGGGAACACCCGGGGTGATAACATATTCGGTACTATCCAGCAAGGGGTAGGCCAGTCCTGTGTTGGCAGGGATCGATAGGTTTGATCTCGGTACATTTTTCTAGAGGTGTATTGTGGCGGGCAGTACCCTCGTAGCCTAGTCATTGTATGAAATCCATTTTCCACTATGAGCATGTATGGTTTTAGATGTGCCCAACTATGCTGAAACGTGAGATGCAAGCATTTCAGCTATTTTATAGTTTATTTTCTATAGACACTATTATAATATCAGATGATTTTGATATAAAATGTTTTGGTTATCGTAAGGTAAAAAACCCGTCATATTTATGTGTGGCGTGGTCTTACAAGATACCTTTGTTTTCAAAGGATTTTGATAACAGTAATAATTCAAATTGAGTGTCTTTTCTCACGTTGGTTTTCCAGACTTACTCCTGTGTTATTTTATTATAATGCTCGGGTCAGACCGAGTATTACAGATTCATGTTAGGATGCTATGGAGCTCAGGAGACGAGCTGGAGGAGTCTTAGGCGTATTACACGTACTTGATTATATTCCGCTATGTGTGTATGTTGTATATTCAGCACTTGTGAGGACAAGTTATTATAACTGTCCAGATTGATTTGTTGTACTCTGATGATTGTATGAATATTAATTGCTGCAGTTTCTTTTTGTATGAAGATCAGTTATTATATATTGGTCCGCTGCGATTGTGAGATTTTATGTTATTGTTATGTTTTCTTCTATCTCTTCTTCTTCACTCCTAAAGATTCGTATTCCCGTTCAATTTGAGTTGGACACATGTGCTTTCTTGTTGACTTAAAGGGTATAGAGATACGAGCCTTTACATTTGGTATTAGAGCGAAGGTTAAGCGAAAACCTTAGCTTTGGTGGGGATTACTCATTAGAGATAGGGTCAGTAGTACCCTAAATGAGTTTGAGTGTATTATAGATATGAGCACGTATTTGTTAGTGAATATAAATTGTTTTATATTGTGTTGACTTATCGGTTGAGTGTTTATGAATTCTGGTCGGCACATTCTGGACAACTGTATCGATAGGGATTTCTAAACTCTTAAACAAGTTAAATCGACACAGTATTTTTTTGAAGTGGGTAAATGAAATAATTTTGCCCAAACTATATTTTGATATAAAAGAAAATAATTTTTTGAAATTATTATATATATTTGGTGTGTTTGGTTGATATTATTATAATCAAAACAAGATTATAAAATTGAAATGGTTATATATAACCAAATAGAATTTGTATAAGAATGATTTATACAAATGAGCTAAACTAAATTTGGATTCAAACTAGAATTTAGAAATGTAAAATCCCGGAAAGTTTGGAAATGTTTTCCAAAGCATTTTGGAATAAATAATGGTGTTATTATTTTGAAATATTCTGAATAGAAATTTTTTTAAATGGGTTTTAAAGGTGATAAAAGCACTGAACTCACTGCAGTCGCTGGAAAATAATTCTGGTGATGATGGCCGCATTATCGGTCTTCATTTTCGAGTTTCTAAGTGACGGGTTGCTACCATTATTATTTGTTTTGGACTTGTTTGGTAAACAAGTCTGTTTTAAAAATTCTAAAAGAAATTGATATGGATAAAAACCAGGTTTGGTTTAAATTTAGAAAAAGGGTGTGATTTGGTATATAAAGGGATATATATATATATATATGATTTCAAAGTGATTTGAAATAAATATCGGGTGTTTGAATTCTGAAATCCTTATTTTAATGTTTTAGAAAAAATATCAGAAAATAAGTTTTGAACTTATAAATTGAGAATGATATTAATAAGGAAAGGAAGTGTGAAAAATTGAAAATGGAATTGAATTTTAACTTAAGCTAAGTTAAATAAAATTGGATTAGGGTTTGAAACAATATCAAATTGAATGGAATATAAAATTTGAGTGTAAAATGACTATATAACTTTAAGTTATAAATTTTGAATGGAATATAAAATTTGAGTGTAAAATGACTATATAACTTTAAGTTATAAATTTTGAATGGAATCAACTCAAGTATAGAATGGATGAAAATGTGAGAAATAAGTTGTGTAACTTATAAATTGGAAAAGTGGGGTAGAAAAACCGAAATAGAAATGGTTTGATATTTTTGTAAAGGAATGGAAACCCGAATTTGTATTATAAAATGAAGTTAACTCAAGTTGAGTTAAATGAGATGATTTTTGAAATAAACTTAACTCAATTCAAGAAAAGTGAAATGAAATGAAAAGGAAGTTAAACATGAATAAATGAGACAATTACTGGAATTGGATTTAATTCGAATTGAATTAATAGAATAGACTAACCAAGGAATTAGTGAATGGATGTGGGACTGAATTGTTATTGGTAATGATAGAAATGAGTTTTGAAATATTATTTGATAATCACTGAAAAATGGACTTAAGTCAGAGGTGATGAAAATTATAAGTGATGGTATAAAATGTTTATACTAGAGCTCAAATAAAAATGAAATGAAACGGATAAATCGAATTGGATTTGAATTATAGTGGAATGGTGAATGAATATGGAATTTGAATTATAAATAAAATTTGAGTATGAACTTAAGTTTTGAAGTGGAAATAAATTCAAGTGTTGTATAAAAGGTTATAATAAACCTTAATATTTATTTTATGAGGTGAGTCATAAACAAATTGGCATGGAATGAAATACAGGTTGATATAAAATGAAGTAAACAAAATTTAGTGAATCAATAGAAAGTGAATAAATTGATTTAGAATCAATTGAGAATGGATATGAATATATTGGATATGAATATGAAATGAATACAAATGAATTGTGTATGAATCACTTGGAATTGAATAAAATGGTATGTAAATCGATTGAAATGAATAATCGAGTGTTGGAACCTTGTGATTATTGATAAATTCATGCTATAACATGTTTGGTTATGGAATTTATGTGATTAACTAGTTAAATGAATGAAAGTTATTAAATTTCATATATTTGGTACTTATGGGTTTTATTTGAGTAAGTATAGGTACAAGAAGACTATTTGGCTAGATTTTGGTTGTGCAATTGCATTTAAATTAAGTGAACCCGCTTAATAACGCTAAAATAAGGTGCTTACGAATTTAGCGTGCGAAAAATATAAATATTGTTATATATTGCATTTTCCGGCCATGAGAGCCGATGTATATCTTTATATCATATTTTTCATATTGCAAAAGGCTCTCCGTACAAGGGAGACTCTGCTAAAAAAATTCGGAAATTTAGGGTGTTAGAAAAAATTTTGAAATTTTTGAAAGAAAACTTTTGTTAACTAAAAGGTAATTTTTGAATTGTAATTGAAATAACGGGTTTTGAATTAGAAACGGAAACTTGTTGTTTTGGTTGAAACTAAAGAGTTAGAAAGGTGAAATGTCGATTTTTAACTAAGTTGGTTTTGATAAGTTAATGGGTTTGGAGCATTTATCCTACCTTAGCAATTTCGAGGACGAAATTCTTTTAAGGGGAAAGGAATGTAAAGACCCGGATTTTTTTCTTCCGTCGTTTGATTTTGAATATTTAAATGATTTTAAATATTGGATTTGGAATATAAATTGATTTTTGAATATGAAGATTTTGGTTGAAATTATAGAATGAATTTAAATTTCAAATATAGCGATTTATCGTAATACAGAATTGGTGAAAAATTGAAATTTGAGTTGAATATGAAACGAAATGATTTCTAATGTTGATATAAATTCTATTTGAATTATAATTGAGTTAATAAGTTCTTAAAACTGAAATTTCAAGTGGTTTCGTAAATTTTTGAAATCGACAATTTTATCGACGGGTTAAAATAGCGATCCGGGGCACAGTCTCGGAATTCGACGAAACTAGTTCCATTGGATCCGTAATAGTCTATTATTATTGGATTTCAAATTTCGTAGCGTTTGGAGTTACCGTTTGGTCGTATGAGATAGAAACGCGTTAAAATTAATATCGAAAATTTAATATAATAACTGGGTTAAAAAAACTATCTTCTCCGTACGATCGAATTGGGGCTCGAGGCTTATTTCGTTGCATTTGGAATAGGGGTATAACATTAGGAACGCCAGGCGGCACGCCTCGATTGGGATCCAAAATTTATAGCTAGATATTTTGGAATTTTAAATTATATTTATATATTCGATTTGACCACAGCCTCCATTATTTCAATTCAACCCACTCTATTCTTTAGTCCAGCCACCCTATCGTCTTCTTTTTAAACACTGCCGTACTCATTCCAGAAGAGAAAAAAAAAGAGATTTCAAAACTTAAAAAACATATCTCAAAATTCTCACAATAATAAAATCTAAAATTTGCTTTAAGATTCTTGTTTCAGTCAGAGCTTCACACGGGTATATTTGGTTGGAGGTGCATCGCTTGTTTGTGGAGTTCGGCAGAGAGGTCGCATGGGTTTAGCAACTAGGGTTTAGGTTATAGCAAATTCGAGCATCGATTGTTGTATTGGAGATCACCGGCGAGTTTCTCTTGCAAAATTACGCGTTGCCACCAAATTTCATGTTGTGCGATGGCTTGTTGGAGAGTGCGACACTGTACGGCCTGGGGGGTGACGTTGGCAGTTGCGTTCTGGTAGAGGGGATCGAGTTTGAAGGTGTTTGGTCGAGCAGGAGTGTTTCGCGCAGAGGAGTCGTTCGGTGATGGTCTGGCGTTGTTTCATAGTCGGAGATGTCATGGAGCATGTGAGTGCACGAGACCATGCACTGTCTTGAGCGTGCATAGGAGGATTTTGGGGGAAGATGGAACATTGGTAAATATGGGGATGTTTGTGATTTATTTATATTATTTAATTTAAAAATATAAATAACTTATAAAATTCATAACTCCGGCATACGAGGTCCGATTGGAACGAAACATTTTGTGTTGCGCTCGTGATGACAAAAGCTTCGCAATAGAACAGGTTTGGTTGGATTTGGAGGCCGTTGAATTTTGGGCTAAAATCGAACGTAGTCCGATTTTAGTTCCAAACCGGAACGCTTCGGTGACAGCAAAGGATAAAGGTGAGTAAATCACTAATTTTGGATTGCTGGTTATAATTTAAAATGTTAAATTATTTATTGGTTGATCGGATGGATTGATAAATTATCATCATTTGGATGTTATATTATATATATTAGTGTATATTAGTAGTTGGGTATATTCCCACCGATTGGAGCAGAGGAGACACCATGCGCCTCGCATAATAGCGGATGACCCTATATTACCGCGATATCCCGCCTCGAAGAGGGATTGGTATTTTATGTTATATAACATCTGTGATTGCAGGGAAACGGGTTGGAGAGATCCAACTGGATTCCTCAAATATATGGATTGTTTTTCATATATAACGATATATGATATGATGGAATAATCTGTTAGGGATTGTTGTGTGATATGATTTATTGGATGCTACAGTAGCATTGACCTTAAATTTTGGTATTTTAAATACCTTAAATATTATTTTTGAATTTGATGGAATTAAATGGAGATTTTGGATATAAAAATATTTATATCAAAATTTGGATTATTTTAAAGGAAATTGATTTGGATAAAACAATAATTTGATTTGGCGTTATATTTAACTATTCGTAAAATGTTTAAATAGAGATTTTAAAATAATTTATAATAAAGGATTTTTAACAATGGATTTTTAAATGATATTTCTGAAAAATTGGAAAAGGAGTTGAAATCGATATTTAAAATAAATTTGTAAAATAAACGGGATTTGCAAAGAAATGGATTCATAACTGAAATTTTATAAATGAGATTATTTTTTAAACAAGTGAAACCCACATGAGTTTGTAAACTTATAAATAATGTTTATAAATAAGGAAGAATGATTATCAGTTGATAAATCAGAAATATAAATTCACAGTGTGAATTTATATCGAGATACATAAATCGATTTTTGGAAAAAAATAGTGGATTCTATTTTGAAATGTGAGAATGGTTATGAAATTGAAAAGTAATCGATATGATATGAATCGAGAGGGATTTATAAATTGAAATAGGTACATTGGATTTTAAAAATAGACTTTTGTCAAGAAATTAAGTTTGTTTTAAAATGGGATATTTATTTATTAATCTATATAGTTAAAGCTGTTTTAGTATTGGAATATTTCGAAAGGTGGATTATTCAAATATCTAATATTAATTAAAATAAATTCTAATTTTTATAATAAGCTTTGTAAAATCGATTAGTATTATCTAAAAATAAATTGGAAATGAATTATCGATGTTTATGTAAAAATATGTTGATATTTTTATAATTACTTAATCATGTTTTGAAATAAATTTTTATTCTTAGAAAAAAATACTTACTATATATATAGAGAGAGAGATTTTTGAAAGTGATTGAGATTTATTTATAGATACTCTCGAGATCTGTAAACGGAGTTTTATTTAACAAATGTGATTTTATAAGAGAAAATCTCATAACGGAATTCCGGAAACTTAGGGAAATTTCCAAAGTGTTTAAATACAAAAACTTCAGAAATGAATTAGAATTCATAAAAGAAGTTAGAAATGGGTAGTTAGGATTATAGACAAGTGTAATCGATTTTGGAAAATTTTAAAGGAAGTTAATTAATGTATTCCGGAAACTTATAGAATCGGTTATAAATGAGTTAAGGAATTTACAAGTAAATTGTAAGGGATTTTGAAAAGTATGAAATCAATGGAATATTTCCTAAGTATTGGAAATAAAATGATTTTAGGAAAATATACTTATAAATATTTCCTAAGTATTGGACTGGAAGGATTTCAAATATTTAAACCACGAGATTAATATTAAAGAAATATTTTTCAAAGTGTTGAATAAAAAAATGGAGTTTGGAAATATTTCTAAGTATTGATATGGATTGAAATATCCTGTTATGGATATAAGAATTTGAATTTGTTTTCAAATATTAAAATACTGGAAGAGATTTGAATATATATCTTTGCAAAGACATTTTTAAATAAATGTTTTGAAGATTTATAAAATAGGGCCAAGTGACTGCTTATGGATGTTATTTGATAGTTAAATAACCGACTATCAAATTTGGCCAAATTCGTTAATCTTTTCGAAGAGACCGGGATCGGATTTGATTATTCAAAAAACCACTTCGATCTGATTTGTGCGTTACGAATTATGATATCGTGAAGATAGTGAAGACGGTGATTTTGGAGATTCGGTTTATTCAGACCCAGAACAACTTGTATGGATGAATGCTATCATTTGCATCATGGTCTGGATGGTAGTGTTAGCATTCCAAGTATGAATGCTATTCTAAAGGTAAAACTTAGCCTCAAAGCTCATCAACCGAGAATGACTAAAACAGGAGAGATACAGCAGGTCTAAGTGGGTCGCACCCAAGTAGGGTATGTTATCACTTTTCTAGATACCCTCGGATATAATGTAATTATGGATATGGTTATGCATGGAAAAGAGAGCGCTCGATAGGGTGGGAACACCCTGGGTGATAACATATTCGGTACTATCCAGCAAGGGGTAGGCCGGTCCTGTGTTGGCAGGGATCGATAGGTTCGATCTCGGTACATTTTTCTAGAGGTGTATTGTGGTGGGCGGTACCCTCGTAGCCCAGTCATTGTATGAAATCCATTTTCCACTATGAGCCTGTATGGTTTTAGATGTGCCCAACTATGCTGAAACGTGAGATGCAAGCATTTCAGCTATTTTATAGTTTATTTTCTATAGACACTATTATAATATCAGATGATTTTGATATAAAATGTTTTGGTTATCGTAAGGTAAAAACCCGTCGTGTTTATGTATGGCGTGGTCTTATGGGATACCTTTGTTTTCAAAGGATTTTGATAACGGTAATAATTCAAATTGAGTGTGTTTTCTCACGCTGGTTTTTCAGACTGACTCGGGTGTTATTTTATTATAATGCTCGGGTCAGACCGAGTATTACAGATTCAGGTTAGGGTGCTATGGAGCTCAGGAGACGAGCTGGAGGAGTCTCAGGCGTATTACACGTACTTGGTTATATTCCGCTGTGTGTGTATGTTGTATATTCAGCACTTGTGAGGGCATGTTATTATAACTGTCCATATTGATTTGTTGATTTGTTGTACTCTCATGATTGTATGAATATTAATTGCTAGAGTTTCTTTTTGTATAAAGATCAGTTATTATATATTATATATTGTTCCGCTGCGATTGTGAGATTCTATGTTATTATTCTGTTTTCTTCTATCTCTTCTTCTTCACTCCTAAAGATTCGTATTTATGTACAATTTGAGTTGGACACGTGTGATTTATTGTCGACTTAAAGGGTACAAAGATATGGGCCTTTTCAAGAATAAAGCAATGTGAATAATGATTAAGAGTAAATGAATGAAAATAAAAGAATCTAAATAGAAAAATAATGGGATATTAGGAGAAACCAATTGAAATAAATACGTAAGTTATACGTATAACATTTTATTCACATAACTGTTTGATCCATATTCGAGTATAAAATTTCGAGATGATTTACATCGTTCCGAGTTAGAATTTTTCACTCGATTCTCGACGGCGGACACGGGATATGGATTTTTGATTGATTCTCTATCGTAGTATATAGCTATGCAAGGAGAATGGTGGTTTCTAATCAAGGAACCGGATTTGAGTCCGCACTAGAGTGGTCGTGTGAACGATACTAGTTTGGAAGTGAAATTGTGTGATTGAGCGAGTGATTAAATTTGGTGTTGTGTATGGATGGTATACGTACATCGTACGGGCTGTGGTAAAGTAAATGTTGGCAATTGAAAATACAAAATAATATGATTATGACATATATGATTGGATATCATTGGTAAATAAGATGCAGGTATATGGAAACAAAAGCTAGTTTGATGCCTTTGGTTTCACAAGTAGAATTTGGTTTCCCGACAAATAGGTACATGTTATATATTGATATTACTTTCTCTATTCTTGTTCTCATTGGTTGTTGAGTGATTAGTAGGTATAGATGGCGTATGCTTCACATTTGGAGCTCGCTTTCATATTATATTAATTGTGTATGCTTGCTAATGCTAATAAGAAGGTACACATCTCGGGTTACATATCGTATTTTTATATTTTTCCCTACGGGATGTCATATCCTTGAAGATGAGATGTATATTTGTGATTATATATATTATAAATTGTTCTGACCTAACCGTGCAAAGGAGACGCTGGCGAAATTTTTCGTAAATTTAAGGCGTTCGAAATTTTTGAGAATTTTGGAAGAAAAAAATTGATAGCTAAAATTTGATTTTTGGTGTTATAACTTGGAATGATATTAGTTGGTATTGGTGAATGAAGTTAAAGGCTTAAAAGAATTTGGTAATCTATTTCAACTAATTGGCTTTGAAAAGTTAATGGGTTTTGGGCATTTTCTTACTTGATAATTTCGGGGACGAAATTCTTTTAAGGTGGAAAGGATGTAACGACCCAGAATTTTAGTCATTCAAATTTGGAATATTTAAATTGATTTTAAATATTGAAAAATAATTTTATAAGTTAAGTAACTTAAATTTCAAATTTTGCGATTTATTTGATAATTATATTATTAAATTTAATATTTGGAATTGCATAAATAATTAAATCCTCAATTTAATGTGAATAAAAATAATTTCAAAAGCTGATGTAAATTCTATTTAAATAAGAATGAAGATAGTAAACTTTTAGTTTAGATTTAAAAGTGATTAATTTGGTTTTTAAAATAATTCGGTTTAATTAACGTGTAAAAATAGCTTTTGAGGCACCATCTCGGATTTCGACGAAACCATTTTCATTGGATCCATAATAATAAATTATTATATGCCGTCGAATTTCATGGCAATTGGATACATCGTTTGGTCATGCTAGGTCGAAACACGTAGAAATTAATTAAAGAAATTTATATAATATGACTGGGTTTGAAAAGCTATCTTCTGTATATGATCGAATTAGGTCCCGAGACTAGTTCATTTGTATTCAGAATAGGGGTATTTATTATAGAACGCCAGGCGGCATGCCTCGATAGGATTTTGAGATTTTCGGACGTTGCAAAGCAAGATATTTTCAATTAAAATAATATATATAACCATATTCAAGCCCATACTCCTGCTATTTAGCCCATACTTCAACTGTTTAGAACTATGCCCTCCTTCCTATTTAAAAACATGCGACCTAACCAGAGAAAATGCTGCTCATTTTCAAAATTAAAATAGAACCTAACAATAGCCAATCTGATGGTCTACGTCAATTGCAACCACTCAAGGCCATTTCAGGCCGAACTTCCAACTAGCAAAACATCGGCGAGGTCGAGATGAACTTAGTGAATAGTGGAGATGAAGTTTAGCGGGGCGAGGCAACAGCTATAGTGGCGTGACCTGGGGAAGTTTTGGGTCGGATTTGGTGTTCGTCGAGGCATTTCTGGGTGACGTGACCTATGGCGATGGACAAAGGAGAGGCTGGGCTATCTTTGGGCATGATGCAGCGACGCCTGGTGGTCGTTGGAGGCGGTAGTGATGGGGAGAAACACGACGTCTTCATGTGAAACGGGGATGATATACGAGGGAGTATTAAGGGGCGGGTTATTAGTTAAACGATGGTAATTAGAGTTAATGAATGGTAATTAGTCAATAATATAATTATTTAATTCATGAATCTTATAATGTCAATAACTTTCTCATACGAGGTCGGAATTGAGCGCAACAAGTCGCGTTGTACTCATATTAGCGAATACTATGATATGGAGTTGGCTTGGATGGATTTGGAGCTAGTAGGAATTTGGGTTAAAATTGAACGCTTGTTCGATTTTAATCAAAACCGAAAAGCCTTGGCGACAACTGGAATAATGATGAGTTAAACTCACCTTTTTGGTTAACCAGAAATGTTATATAGTTAAAAAAATTATTGATTGGATATTTGGATGATTTACTGTTTTTATCAATTGGTTTGGATTTATTCCCGGCCTTGGAGCGGATGACATTTTATATATACTTGCCTAGTAGCAAATGACCCATATGAATTATTGATTATAATTATTTGTGATGCAGGGAGATAGGTTGGAGGGATCAAACATGATTCATCGCCATTGTTGATTATAATTTCAATAATATTCCTGTCATATGAATTATTGGATATTAAAACTGATTGTTGGCTCTGTTGTTTATGACATTGTTATATGTTCAAAACTTAAACCAAGTAGTAATAGAAAATCAATATCGATATTGGTTAAGCATTTTGTAGCTATTGGCCTTGAATTATTATTTAAAAATACTATAAATTGTCATTAGAGTTGGAGTTGAATTTTGAGAGAGGAAATGATTTCAAAATCTGAATTTGGGTTTCGAAAATATTTTGTTTAAAAAGGATTGAATTTCTATTTTACTCCAACCTTATTATCTGGCGTTCCTAAGTCAGTAGAAATGTTTTTAAAAAGTTATATTTAATACTGTTGTTTTTAAAGATTATTTATTTATATTTAATATTGTTTTTAAAATTACT
This sequence comes from Allium fistulosum, assembly GCA_030737815.1. Taxonomy (NCBI): domain Eukaryota; kingdom Viridiplantae; phylum Streptophyta; class Magnoliopsida; order Asparagales; family Amaryllidaceae; genus Allium; species Allium fistulosum. The sequence goes on from CM060903.1 coordinate 950,989,598, forward strand.
ATTTATATTCAATATCATTTTAAAGTTATTTATTTATATTTAATGTTGTTTAAAAGTTATTTATCAATATTTTAATATTTTGAAAAGTTAATTATTTTAAATAATTAATATTGCTTGAGATTAATAATACTGATTTATTAATAATGTTTTGGAAATAAAATATTACTATTTATAATAATAGTAAAGATTAATTATTATTGTTTAATTAATGACGTTTTGAAATTATTAATTATTATTTTTAAGATGTTTTATGTTGATAATTATTATTTAATTATAATGTTATTGTTAATAATTGTTATTATATAATAGTGTTTGAAGTAAATGATTTTATTCATTTATAAATGTTTCCAAGATGTATAAATAGAGTTCTATAAATGGACTTGGGTTTTATAAGAGGGGTTTTATAAAGTGGTTTAAAGGCTTAAAGGAAGATTTTACAAGGTGAAGGAGTTTTATAAATGGTTATGTATAAAAGAATTTTAGAAACGGGTTATTAGATTTATAAGAAGAATTTTATAAATAGTTTTATGGATTATAAATAGTTTATAAATGTTTTGAAATATATAAAAGAGTTTATAATTGGAAATGGAAGTTGGTTTTATAAGGGTTTTCTATAAGGAGCTTTATAAATGGTGTCAGATATTTATAAAATAATTTTATAAATGGTTTTTAAGATTTATAAGGGATTTATAAATGATTTTAGAATTGTACAGAGAGGAAATCTTTCTCAATTTTGTGAATATACTTATAGCATTAAGATAAGTATATAGATATTTGTCTAAGTATTGAAAATATAGGAATTTGTGGGTATTTCTTTGTAAAGGTATTTATGTACAAGTATTACAAATTGATTTTTTTATTAATGAAAAGATTAATTAAAAAGCGGTTAGTAGTCGCTAATGGGCGTAACCAAGGTTGGTTTTTCCATTTTGAATTAAATCCTCGATTTGAATGTGTGTTTATTGATAGTTAAATAACCGACTATCAAATATGGACCCAAAACGTAACTTTGAAAATATCAAGGAGAAACACGTGAGTTATATGGCACAGTCATCTCTGATGATGTTGTACCATGCGTATAAATCTCGTTTTTCCTCCTAGAACAAACGATGAGGAAATCCATCCACTAACGGTTAGGAAGTGATCTTCGCTCTTATCTTTGACTGTTTATTCCCTAAAGAACCGGGGTTGAGTTTACCGAAAATTATTGAAAGTTGTTCCGAAGAGACCGGGATCGGATATGTTATCTGAAAACCACTTCGATCCAACTCAAGCGTTCCGAAGTGAAGACATCTTGAAGATGATGGAACTGAAGATGGAGCTCTCAAGCATTTCGTTCAGTCCCAGAACGAACTTGTATGGATGAATACTAGCATTGCATTGCCGCCTAGAAGGTCGTGTTAGCATTCCAAGTGGAAAGTGCTATATAAAAGGTAAAACGTAGCCTCAAGCCTCATCAAACGGGAATGACTAAAATAGGGGAGATGTAGTATGGCTAAGTGGGTTGCTCCTAAGTAGGGTATGATCATCCCTATCTAGAGTCGATATTATCTCTTATTTGTATGCTTTGGGGCTTATTAACGAAGGGGTGATCATATTCGGTACTACTAGTCAAGTGGTAGGCCGGTTCTATTTTGGTAGTGGATCCTTGTGAGGTCCTCGGTGTTATTTTATCCAGAGATGCACCGTGATGGGCAGTACCCCAGTAGCCCAGTCATTGTATGGTATCCATTCTCCAATACGAGCCTTTACGGTTTTAGTTGTATACCCATTATGCTGGAATTTAATTAATGTTACAATTTCCGCTAAGATTAATAAGTATTTGTATCTTAGACACCATTATAATATCAGAGAATTTCATATGAAATGTTTTGGTTATCGTAAGGTAAAAATCCATTCGTGTTTATATGCAGCGTGGTCTTACGAGATACCTTTATTTCAAAAGTTTTTTTATAACTTAAAAATTAAATTGAGGTGTGTTTTTTTTCTGATGCTGGTTTACCAAACTGACTCTGGTGTTATTTTATTATAATGCTCGGGTAAGACCAAGTATATTACAGATTTAGTTTGGATGCTTTGGAGCTTTAGGAGACGAGCTGGAGGCCCAGAGACGTATTCGTGTATATAGTTATTTTTCCGCTGCATTCATTGTTGTATTTACCAGCAATTGTGAGGACATGTTGTTATAACTGTCCGGGCTGAAATAGATTAGTATACTCTGATTGATGTATGTATATTACATTTCTTCTTTGTGTAAAGATTTATTATATATTATAGATTATTCGTTTCGATGTGAGTTTCTGTGTTGTTTGTTTTCTTTCTCTCTTCTTTTTTCTTCCTTCTTTCTTCTTTCTTTTCCCCTAACAATCAGGTTTTTCGGCACTCTGATGCAGCAGTGGAATTAACAAAATGATGATACGGTGAAAGTAGCAATCGATGGAATGAAGAATACTGAATGGCCCAAATTCGTTAATTCGAAGATACCGAATTCTAGCTATCTTCGTCACGTTGATCGCGCACGATACCGTGAAGGAAGATCTGCAATTCTTCAGACGTTGATCAAGCGCACTTAATACCGTGAATTGGCTTCTACGATCGTTGATTCGAGCGCACTCGAATGCTGAAAGAGGAGATAGGAGATTACACTCAACTACCAATTTAATGAAAGCACAAAGCTAACAAACAAAAGTTTTTATTCAAATCAACCAACTCTTACAAATGGCACCACCGGCCTATTTATAGAAGTTACAACTCAACACTGAAATATGTACAACACCTAGGTCGGCCACGACCTAAACATCACAACCTACGACTTAAAGTAGACGACCTAAACAAAACAGTTACAACACATTACAAGCCTTCACCAACCTAACATAGGTCGTCAACCGACCTAACAGATACAACAACAAACACGCTACAGTATTTACAATAGTCACACGTCACGACTTAACACTTGACCGACCTAACAACAATACATCAGCCTCCATCAGCGTCTTATTATAGGTCGTTAACGACTTAACAAACTCACGACTCAAGACAGCAACGGCTTATCACTTGAGCGACCTAAAGAAAGCGGCCTGTGGAAGTTAGGTCGTAGCTCGTAGCTCGTTTGAGCGACCCATGTTACCTTGCGCGTGCTCCTGGTTAGGTCGCAAATCCTCCTTAGGTCGCAACCGACCTATAGAACATTGCTTGTTAACTCGCGAATCTTCACTAGGTCGCTGGAGCGACATAAAGGACTCGTTAGGTCGTTCGCGACCTAACACTTCACCAAATTGGACTGCCTCATCACTGCGTAACTCTGCTACCTCGCTAGGTCGTTTGCATGCCTGAACATTGATTTCGTTGACTCGTGGGCGACCTTCCATAGGTGATGCAGCTCAGGCCAGAGTCGAAGCAGTGCAAGCTATGAATTCACAAGGCCTAGGTCGTCCACAACCTAAGGAAGGAGATTTGGGTCGTCCACGACTTAAGGGAAAGAGGCTACGACTTAGCTTAAGTCGCTCGGGATCTTTAGATCGTGTACGATCTAAGGCTACAGGAGGAGCACCACGAGATAACAAAGTAGCAGCACGAGTGGAGAATACGCAAGGCTTAAGTCGTCTACGACCTAAGGAAAGTGTTTTAGGTCGTCTACGACCTAACGAGTATGCTGAAGAAGGGAGCTCACGACCCAAGATAAGTCGCGTACGACCTACGACCTAGTTAGGTCGCGTGACGTGATGTAGCAGTTTTTTCTCTTGAGTCGCTGAATTTTACGTCGTGGCAATGTTAAGTCGTTTGTGTTGAGTCGTTTGTACTTAAGTCGTAGGTCATGTGCATTGTATCTTAGGTCGCAGGCTTGTCATTCTGTGTTGTAACTTGTACTTGTTAAGTCGCTAACGACTTATGATAGGTCGTATACGACCTAAGTGTTGTAAATTTGTGATGTTGTGTGGGTTGTAATACAAATGCTTGAGTCATGGATTGTTGAGTCGTTGCCGACCCAAGTTGGGTCGTAAGTCGTGAACGACTTAAGGGTCTGGATTGTAAAATGCTATAAATAGGCGTGAGTTGTACATTTGAAGGTTGGTTGATTTTGAATAAAATTTCATTTTGTTAGCTTTGTGCTTTCATCTAAATTGGTAGTTGAGTGTAATCTCCTATCTCCTCTTTCGGCATTCGAGTGCGCTCGAATCAACGATCGTAGAAGCCAATTCACGGTATCTAGTGCGCTAGATCAACGTCTGAAGAATTGTAGATCTTCCTTCATGGTATCGTGCGCGATCAACGTGACGAAGATAGCTAGAATTCGGTATCTTCGGATCAACGAATTTGGGTCATTCAGTATTCTTCATTCCATCGACTGCTACTTTCACCGTATCATCATTTTGTTATTTCCGCTCCTGCGTCATTTGGTATCAGAGCATGTTTTATCCAATCATAGCTAAATCGAGTCATAGAGCCGAGAATTTGAAGTGTTAGCCGAGCTTGAAGTGTTGAGCCGAGCTAAGTAGAAGTGTTGAAGATTGAAAGTTGCATTATTTGGAGAAGTTGTGTTCATCGTGTTCATCATATTTTCGCAACAAAGTGGGAGTTTTCGATCCATTTCATTTTGGATCAAAGTTCGAAAGTTGTTTGAATTTGGCCGTGGAAGTTTTGCGTGCCAAAAGGCATTTGAATTGTGTGTGCCGAGCCAAGCTAGGTCGTCCGAGCCAAGCGAACTAAGTTTGGCCGAGTTAACTTGGAGTTGTTGTGAGTTTTTGAAGATTTGAAATTTGAAGTGTGAATTTGTTGAAGTGTTTGTGAAAGTTTTGAATCATGCCGCCAAGGAGAGCTAATCGTCATCAAAATGTCGAAGATTTGTATAAGCGGGAAGATGCCGAGCAAATGGAACAACGTATAAGTGACAAATTCAATGAGAAGTTGGATGAAGGCATTGGGAGGCTAGAGAAGCTTATGTTGGAAATGAATCGAAATCAGAGAAGGGTTTCACCTGAATCTAACCATGGGAGAAGTAGAGTTTCTCCACATTCCAATCGAGAGAGAAGTAATGGTAATGATCATAGAAGAATGAGCCGAGACAGTTATAGAAATGTTGATGACCAAGATCGTGATCGGAGGAATGCCGGTAGTAGAGATGTTGGTGGTCAGGATCGACATCGATATACATCTGATTTTGAAGAGGAGTTCGAAGGTGGTAGTGTTCATGGACGAGGCTAAGGAAGAAATCAATCGGAGTATGATCACAAGTGGGAGTCTGGGATGAAGACTGAAATACCGGAATTCAAGGGTGGTATGCAAGCTGAGGAGTTCTTAGATTGGTTGTCTAATGTGGAGGAGATTTTTGACTTCATGGTAGTTCATGAACATCGTAGAGTGAAGTTGGTTGCTACAAGGCTGAGGGGTAGAGCTTTGGCATGGTGGCAGCAAACCAAACTTACACGTGAACGGATGGGAAAGTCAAAGATTGAATCTTGGGAGAAGATGAGGAAATTGATGAAAGCCACATTCTTACCTTATAATTATCAATCGCTTATGTATCAGAGGCTGCAAAACTTGAGGCAAGGAACGAAATCTGTGAATGACTATGTTGATGAATTTTATCAACTAATTACAAGGAATGATATTATGGAGACGGAGGAACAACTGACAGCCAGATTTGTTGGAGGGTTGCGAATGCAGATACAGGATATGGTTAACATGTTTGATCCCGGATCTGTAGCGGAAGCACACCAGAAAGCGTTAGCTTGGGAGAAGCAGGGAAGACGAGGAGGTGGTGTGTTTACAAATTCCAACAATTCATGGAAGGGTGTTGGTGGAAGTTCTAATATTTCAAAAGCTGTTGCAAAACCAGTTGTGAATGAGGTTGGGAAGATGAAAGTCAATAATGGTTTCAAGTGTTATAATTGTCAGGAAGTGGGCCACAAAAGTAATGAATGTCCAAAGCCGAAGAAACGAGCTATGATAGCGGAGGTTGAGGATGAGGATGAAGAAGCTGAATGTTCCAATTCACCACCTGATGAGGAGGAAGAAGAAGTGTCGGGAGACGAAGGTTGTAATCTGATGATAAGGAGGTCTTGTTTGACACCAAAGCAAGAGGAGGATTTTAGTTGGTTGAGGAGCAATATTTTTCAGTCGACATGTACTATTCTGGGAAAAGTTTGCAAGTTTGTTATTGATGCTGGAAGCTGTGATAATATAATTTCTTCAGAAGCTGTGAGGAAGTTGGCATTGAAGACTGAGAAACATCCGAAACCATACAAGTTGGCTTGGTTGAGAAAAGGCGAGGAGGTGAAGGTTGGACGAAGGGCTTGTGTGAATTTTTCAATGGGAAAGAAATACAAAGACGAAATCTGATGCGATGTGGTAGATATGGATGTCTGTCATTTGTTGCTGGGAAGACCGTGGCAGTATGATAGGGCGGTGCAACATGATGGGTGTACCAACAGTTACAGTTTCATGTTTGAAGGCACGAAGATTACTCTAGTTCCAAAGAAGCGACAACAAGAAGAAAACAAACTGGAGGAGATTGAAGAGCTGAAAACTTTATTATCCTTGAAGGAGTTTGTTAAAGAAGTCGAAGAGGAACCTGAAGTGTTTTTGTTAATTGGGTGTGAGAGCAGTGAAGTGATGGAAATACCTGAAGAAGTTAAACCAGTACTTGAAGAATTTAAGGATGTATTTCCTGAAGAGCTGCCAACGGAATTGCCACCGTTGAGGGATATACAACCCCAGATAGATCTTGTTCCCAGTACTATGTTGCCACATAAACCACACTATAGAATGAGTCCGAAAGAACATGAAGAGTTGCGAAGGCAGGTAGAGGAATTGCTTGAACAGGGACGAATACAGGAGAGTTTGAGTCCGTGTGCTGTACCAGCATTACTCGTACCGAAGAAGGATGGTTCATGGAGAATGTGTACGGATAGCAGGGCACTGAATAAGATCACTGTCAGATATAGATTTCTGATGCCGAGACTTGATGATCTGTTAGATCAAATTAGTGGGTCTGTGATCTTTTCGAAGATTGATCTTAAAAGTGGTTATCATCAAATTCGAATTAGACCAGGAGATGAGTGGAAGACAGCGTTCAAGACAAGGGAAGGATTGTATGAATGGTTGGTCATGCCGTTTGGTCTGTCGAATGCACCAAGTACCTTCATGAGGGTGATGAACCAAATTTTCAGGCCGTACATTGGGAAATTTGTGGTGGTTTATTTTGATGATATTTTGATTTACAGTGCTAGTACAGAGGAGCATGTTCAACATTTGAAGAAAGTGTTAATTATTCTTCGTGAAGAACAATTCTATGCTGCTATGAAGAAATGTGTTTTTATGGCGAGGAGTGTTTTATTTCTGGGGTATGTTGTATCGGAAGGAGGAATACAGGTTGATCAAAGTAAAGTTGAAGCTATCAGAGATTGGCCGCAACCCAAGACGATAACGGAGGTTCGGAGTTTTCACGGGTTGGCTTCATTCTATCGAAGGTTCATTCCACACTTTAGTAGTGTGATGGCGCCGGTTACAGATTGTATGAAGGCAAACAGTTTGCGTGATCGGAGGAAGTAGGGGTTGCTTTTGAATGAATCAAGGAACTGTTGACGACAGCACCAATTCTAGCATTACCTGATTTTCAGTTGTTGTTTGAATTACATACTGACGCATTGAAGGTTGGAATTGGAGGGGTGTTGAGTCAAAGGGGGCGTCCTATTGCATATTTCAGTGAGAAGTTATCAGGAGCGAAGATGAGATATAGTACGTATGATGTGGAATTTTATGCTGTTGTGCAAGCCATTAAACATTGGAGACATTACTTATTTCACAAGGAGTTTGTGCTATACACTGATCATGAGGCTCTGAAACATCTGCAAGGATAAGAGAAGATTTTGGCAAGGCATGCATCGTGGATTGCGTACCTGCAGCAGTTTACCTTTGTTGTGAAACACAAATCTGGGGTTACGAACCGTGTGGCAGATGCGTTGAGCAGAAGGAATCATGTGTTGACTACAATGAAGATTGAAGTAACAGGGTTTGATGTGTTGCCATAATTATTTGTCGATGATCCTTACTTTTCAAAGTTTGTTGATGAAGTCAAGGAGGGAAAGACGGATGAGTTTGTAATGGTGGATGGTTTTCTTTTTAAGGGAAATCGATTTTGTATACCGGAGTGCAGCTTACGGATGAAGATTGTGAAGGAGTTGCATGAGGAAGGACATGTGGGGAGAGACCGTACATTACAGTTGGTTTCACAATCATATTTCTGGCCTACTATAAGAAGAGAAGTTGAAAGATTGGTGGAGAGATGTCATATCTGTCAAGTTTCGAAGGGAACAGCGACGAATGCGGGATTGTATATGCCATTACCTGTACCTATTAAACCATGGCTTGATATCAGTATGGATTTTGTTTTGGGGTTACCGAGAACTCAAAGGGGAAATGATTCTATATTCGTTGTGGTGGATAGATTTTCCAAAATGGCACATTTTATCGCTTGTAAAAAGACAGCTGATGCCGTCCGTGTTGCCGAGTTATTCTTTAAGGAGGCGTATCGATTGCATGGGCTACCTGAATCGATTGTTTCAGACAGGGATACTAGATTTTTAAGTCATTTTTGGCTAAGTTTGTGGAAGATGGTGGGAACAAAGTTGAACTTTAGTAGCGCTTATCATCCGCAGACAGACAGTCAGACCGAGGTTGTGAATAGATCATTGGGGAATTTGTTGCGATGTCTTGTGAAGGACAATCTGAAGAGTTGGGACATGAAGTTATGCCAAGTGGAGTTTGCTCATAATCATGCAGTGAATCGTAGTACGGGATTCAGTCCATTTCAGATTGTATATTCAATTTTACCCAGGGGACCGTTGGACTTAACGGTAGTACCACAACCGAAGGGGACGGTTGCTGTTGATTTTGTTGATGGGTTGACTGAATGTCATAAAATCGTCCAGGAACGATTGGAGAAGGCGAATGAGAAGTATAAACGCTCTGCAGATCTGAAGCGAAGAAGTGTTGAGTTTAATGAAGGAGATTTGGTATATGCGGTGTTAACAAAGGACCATTTTCCAATGGGCGCTTATAACAAGTTAAAAGCCAGAAAAATTGGTCCTGTAGAGGTTGCGAAACGAATTAACGAAAATGCTTATAAATTGAAGCTATCGGAGGATGTGTACACTTCTGACGTGTTCAATGTTAAGCATCTCGTACCATATTTTGGGAATGAACAATCTGATGTGAAAGAATTTACAAATTCGAGGATGAATTTTTTTCAACCTGGGGAGGATGATGCAGCTCAGGCCAGAGTCGAAGCAGTGCAAGCTACAAATTCACAAGGCCTAGGTCGTCCACAACCTAAGGAAGGAGATTTAGGTCGTCCACGACTTAAGGGAAAGAGGCTACGACTTAGCTTAACTCGCTCGGGATCTTTAGATCGTGTACGATCTAAGGCTACAGGAGGAGCACCACGAGATAACAAAGTAGCAGCACGAGTGGAGAATACGCAAGGCTTAAGTCGTCTACGACCTAAGGAAAGTGTTTTAGGTCGTCTACGAACGAGTATGTTGAAGAAGGGAGCTCACGACCCAAGATAAGTCGCGTAAGACCTACGACCTAGTTAGGTCGCGTGACGTGATGCAATAGTTTTTTCTCTTGAGTCACTGAATTTTAGGTTGTGGCAATGTTAAGTCGTTTGTGTTGAGTCGTTTGTACTTAAGTCGTAGGTCGTGTGCATTGTATCTTAGGTCACAGGCTTGTCATTCTGTGTTGTAACTTGTACTTGTTAAGTCACTAACGACTTATGATAGGTCTTATACGACCTAAGTGTTGTAAATTTGTGATGTTGTGTGGGTTGTAATACAAATGCTTGAGTCGTGGATTGTTGAGTCGTTGCCGACCCAAGTTGGGTCGTAAGTCGTGAACGACTTAAGGGTCTGGATTGTAAAATGCTATAAATAGGCGTGAGTTGTACATTTGAAGGTTGGTTGATTTTGAATAAAATTTTGTTTTGTTAGCTTTGTGCTTTCATCTAAATTGGTAGTTGAGTGTAATCTCCTATCTCCTCTTTCGGCATTCGAGTGCGCTCGAATCAATGATCGTAGAAGCCAATTCACGGTATCTAGTGCGCTAGATCAACGTCTGAAGAATTGCAGATCTTCCTTCACGGTATCGTGCGCGATCAACGTGACGAAGATAGCTAGAATTCGGTATCTTCGGATCAATGAATTTGGGCCATTCAGTATTCTTCATTCCATCGACTGCTGCTTTCACTGTATCATCATTTTGTTATTTCCGCTGCTGCGTCAATAGGTCGTGAACGACCTAAAATTCCACTAGGTCGTGAGCGACCTAAATTGGCAGATCGCGATGCATCACACTCGATTGCTCGGCATGCAATACAATGGACGTATTATTGTCAATTTTCAAGGGTCGAAAATTCCGAGTGGTTACAATATATATATATATATATGTGTGTGTGTGTGTGTGTGTGTGTGTTTGTGTGTGTATTGGAAAGCCTTTGCAAGTCCCTTTATACATAAGTATAAATAGAAGTAATTTGGAATATTGTCCCATCTCAATATAAAACCATTATTATCAAAATAAATAATAAAATATGTATATAAATTTACTATAGAAAATATGTTGTGCTAGAAGAGATTTGGATCAAAACTTTAATTTTGAAATTAGCCTTTTTCAAAATCTGATTGAAATTGTGCTGGAAAACTTGTGTATAATCTCCATGAACCCATAGAACATTTATATTGTATAATAACTTCAAAAATGAATTCTCAAATTCATAAATACAAATCCATAAATAACGTTGAAATTGACATAGAAAACAACACCAAAATTAAACAATTTGGTTCAAGCGATCAAACGGGGGAATGAAGGAGAAAACAGGAGAAAACGGAGCCTGAACAGCGTGACCTAGGTCTCAACCCATGTATTGACCGATGCACCGGTTGGCACGCCTTGGCTAAGCCCCAGACATTGCCTACGGTGCTCCAATTGTCCGTTGGCGATGATCTCTTCGCTGGATTGAGTCTATACTACTACTACATTGAATTAGCTATCATGCACGCAATCAAACAACTTCAAATTATTGATTTATAAGATCATTTGACAAGGGTTTTAGCAAACATAGAGTTGCTTAACAAAAGAAATGAATAACATAAGAGATTGGAATCAATTCTACACTAAATTCATCCAAAACAACAAGTTGGAACTGACATTCAATTACAGTCTAGAAGTGTAAGGATTACTTTTTGAATTTAAACTTGAATTAGTTCTTAGTATCCGGATTCACCTAGGCTATCACCTCTCAGCCACAAAACCTAGGATTTGATTCTTAGAAATTGCAAAAACAAGGTTATTAATCCAAGATAAAACTAAAACTAAAACTCCAATACATGCAATATAGGATAGAAGAGGTTACCTAAGTTGATTATCTTCAATAATTAGCCAATTACCCTTTGATTTAACTTGAATATGAGGAGGATTTTAGTTTCTAAGGTTTAGAAATAAAGAGTATTTTGTTTCAGAGAGTTGAAATGAGAAATGAGAAATGAGAAACAAGAGTACGTACTTGTTTCTTGTTTCCTCCGTGGGCCAAAAGGGTTTGGGTATGAACCCAAAGCAAGGTATTACAAATTTTAGGAGAAATGTTATTAATCTTATTTTGTTTTATCACTTATAAAATACCAATTTAAGCATAGACAATGTTTTATTTAACAAACCTTGATTCCTTTAATTTTTCCCAAAACAAATAACATGCCCAAAATTCTCATTTTTATTGATATTGAAACATCTTATAAAAATTAAATACAACTTTTGAAAATAAAAGTTATTCGCAATAGTTTTAATAAAATAGACTATTAATTGAAAAAACTCATTTTTAACAATTAATCGCAATATTACCGTTTATTTAAATTTACAACACTTGTTGTGATAATTTTATAATTGAAAGATATCTGTCATAAATCTCCTATTAAAATAAAGTGGAAATTAGGGAGACATCCCTATCATACTTTCATATTGTAAAGCGGATCCCTGTCAAAGTTTCATTGTAAAGCGGGTCCCTGTTTTCTGGAAACGAAGAAAAATTATTGCTGAAATGTCAGCAACTTTTATAAATAAGTGCTGATATTTCAGCAATTATCTGTGTCAAAGTTTTATTGTAAAAACAAAGAAAAATTATTGCTGAAATGTCAGCAACTTTTATAAATAAGTGCTGATATTTCAGCAACTATCTGTGTCAAAGTTTTATTGTAAAAACAAAGAAAAATTATTGCTGAAATGTCAGCAACTTTTATAAATAAGTGTTGATATTTCAGCAACTTTAATAAACTGTGTTCACAGTGTACAGAAATGTTGCTGAAATATCAGCAACTTTTATAAATAAGTGTTGATATTTCAGCAACTTTCATACACTATGTTCACAGTGTACAGAAATGTTGCGGAAATGTCAGCAACTTTTATAAAATGTTGCATCATGCTCTGCAATAATCGTGAATAAAAAACAGGGACCTAATTTACACTGAAATTTAGTGAAGGACTTTTCGTGAATTTTGAAACTTAATAAGGACCTGTGCCAAAAGTACCCTAAAATAAATAAACAAATAACCCTTAGAAAATCATATTCAAATAATAAAATTATTTCCATATAATTTATTAACTCATTTTCTCTATGATTGTTCTTATATTATTAATATAAGAATTAGCTTACATAATCTGGTGTTTCTATAAATTCTCGATTCATCCAGCATTACTTGGAAATTATTTCATAAATTTCCTTATTTATTTCAATCCCAATCCCTTTAAAATTTGGAGATAAGAATAATTATAAATATAAATTCCCCAAATTTATCAATAAAATTTAGTATGATTAATTAAATCATATTTTAGATTTAATTCCAAGTAATCTCGACAAGGGTTGTTAAATCAATGCTCACGGCCTCAAGCTTTTTATGGGTTTTTTTCTCCTTTACTTCAAGCTTTAAGATGTTATTACTTGGTCCTATGTTGTGCTAGGACATTTTCCAAAGTTTGTTGAAGATTAGAGTTCATTTGGTTTGAGTTAAGAATGCTAAAGAGAAAAGAGGAGAGGGTGAAGAGCCATCTTTTAATGTTTTTACTTTGTAGCAAATTTGTGAGCTGAATAAAGTGTATAAGTAGATGTTTACAAGAGGTAAATACCACCCTCCAAACCTCCTATGGAAGATCATAAGCATGCGCCTTCCCATATGCTTCTACCATCCAAAATATCTTCTTTACACATAAATGTCTTCCCCTTTGACATCACCCAAAAGAATTTAGTTACCCATAACCACTAAAATATTTTTAGTTGCTAATTAATAACATATTATTATATCAGGCATGCCCAAAGAGTTCAAACAACATTTATCGAGTAAAAAGTTGTTTATAAATAAAATGAATTTCGGTCACATTATCGATATTTCTTTGAAATATTTATTCTTGTAAACACATTTAAAAAACAAGTTTACCATCATGTGTTATTATTAAAAGGGGTTTAAAATGATTATAAAATCACTCTTTATCACGTTTGACCAAGATTCAAATGTTTAAATAATTCGATTATTTAAATATGAAGTGCTTAAAATTCCAAATCGCTACATTCTCCTTTACTTAAAACATTATTTCCCCGAAATTCCAACACAACAAAAATAACAAAAGAAACAAGCACATATCAATACTCAACGGTATTCAAAATTTACTAGTAAAAAAGCTCAAGGTTTGCTCGGGTTCAGAAACCCTCTCATCGCATAAGGACGATAAATAATTTACTAAACGTACCTTGCACCCAACAGTCTTAGGTTATTACAAAGATGATTATTTGCACTACCCTAGAAAAAATTGAAAAGTCATTTTCTGAACTCTCTAAAATCCCATAAACATAATATACATATATGCTTAAGCCCATACAATGTGCAAGGATCATCCGTATATAAATCTGATCTGATCACTTGCTCGATAACGTAAATTTTACTTCCAAACTAGTGTAGACCACTTGACCTCTCTAGGACAGACTCTGATTAGTGTAACGACCCACCTTTTTGGATGGTTTAAATCGACAATAAACCACACATATCAACTCAAACCATTCAAAAGGGAGGATTGTTAATGGGGTAAATAAGAAAATAAGAGAAAAGAAGGAAAAACAAAACACAGATTCTCACAGCAGAATGACAAAATATAATAATCAAATAAACAGTTCATGAAGTTGTTTTACAAATAACATTTGATTACACTTTTATAATAGAAATCAGAGTTACACATACAACAGGAATAAATAAATAATGCAGCGGAACAACATGATGCAGTGGAATAAATATAATAAATGGTAGACTAATCTCCGTCTTCATCCTCCCAATAAAATGGTCTTCAATACACTAAAAAGCTCAGACTGACCCGAGTGTAATGAAAAGACAAAACACTCGAGTCAGAACTAAAAGATCTTATGTAAGTTAAATCAACAGTAAATAAATATAGTGCAACGGCTTCAGAGATGTTTACAGGAATTTACATCTCCTATCCAGTGTCTAACGTGCGTGCAATAACTTAATAGATGTTCGGGATTCCATCTCCTAAAGATCCGTTAAACTATCTACATACAAAATACAATACGCTATTATAAAATGCCTACAGGAAAGTAAAGTATTAAAATAGCGTTAAGACACTACCTATATCCCCATTAACACATTTTATATAAATTTCATAGTCTATACAGTACCGTAATCCCTCCATAAACTGGAGGGCTATTAAAGGGCACTCCATAGTGTACGACACAAACCAAACTTGTAGTGGGAGCAATCAGGATAAATACGACAAGGCACGTGAGGCAATGCCCAGGGTAGGATGATACCGTTTTGCACTCCCGGACTTGTGGTACGCAAAGCAGCTACTACCGCCCACCTTGGAATACGCTCCCATAATCAAATCGAGGGTGGCCACCAAATCAATCACAAAGCAATAAATACGGTATCAAAGAAATGTGCCTGATAGGGGGAGAGAACCCACTTGGCCCGGTATAGCTCCTGTTTTAGTCATTTTAATTATGACCCGAAAGTCAAGGCTATCCATCATCGTTCTCTTACTTCATTCCAGTAGCGTTCACCAAACCATCCTACTTCATTCTGGATTCTCCACCACGTGCACAGTTGTTAAAGTGGTTTTTGGTATTGGTAGAGAGTATGACAATATCCGATCTCGGTCTCTTTAACGACCAAACGCTTATTTCACACCGGTTGGTTCTTTTACATTTCCAAAACCGATTCATAATTGATACCAATATCATATTCACTTCAAAATCATATCACTTTCGAAATCATATTCACTTCGAAATCATATCACTTTCGAAATCATATCACTTTAAATCATATCACTGTCAAAATCATATTCAATTTCACAATCATAACCACAAAATAAGTTAAACCATCATATCAAAATATGTGCATTCAAATCAATTAAATCTAAATCATAACAGTTCCAACTATAAACAGTTTGAATATTGGAATTAGTTTACATATTGGAATAGTTATACAAAAAAATAGTTTATATTTTTAAAATAAGTTATAGATTAAATAGTTTATATATTAAAATAGGTTATATTAAAATATATATATTAAAAGTTGTTTATAAATTTAAAATAACATATATATTAAGATAGTTTATATATTAAAAATAAGTTATAGATTAAACTAGTTTATATATTAAAAATAGTTTGTATATTAAAATAGGTTATATATTAAAATAGTTAATGTATTAAAATTTATTAATATATTAAGATAGTTTGTATGAGAAAAATAGTTTATATGTTAAAAGAGTTTGTATATTAAAAGAGTTTATATCGAAATAGTTTCAAATTAGAATTGTTTCTTCCAATTTCACAAATCAATTCAAATCAACTTTAGTTCCAAAATTCAATTTAAATCAATCTCGGTTCAACAATTTCAATTCAAAAGGCTAAAGGTTTCAATTCAAGTTCTCATTCAAACCATTTCAATTTATCGATTTCAAATCTATATTTCACTACACCAAAACAGATGATTCCCAACGAGTATAACTGTCGCAAACAGTTTCAGCAACGCTTATTAGCGTCGCTGTAGGGGCGTCACAATTTATTGCCAACGCTTATAAGCGTTGGGGAGTTTAGTTTCCCAACGCTAATAAACGTTGAAAGGTTGTATTCGCCAACGCTTATAAACGTTGGTGTATATTATTTAGCAACGCTTATAAACGTTGGCAAATTAACCATCCAACATTGTTTAATTTTCTATGCTGACGCTTATAAGCGTTGGTAAATTTTAATTGCCAACGCTTATAACGCTGAAATATTTTCATTCTCAATATAGTCAATTATTTTAACATTAGTAAACAATTAATAACTAACATGATATGCATTATTATACTACATTCAATAGGAACCCAAAATTTACAATATTCATGATCAAATAACATAAATTTCATAGTCAACTACTTCATAACAATGTCAACTACTTCATAACAAGTACAATACATAATTAAGTTGGTTAATTCAATACATAATCAACTACTTCATAACAATGTCAAATTGGAATACAAAAGACAACGTAAATTTCATAGTGAAATTCTACAAATACCGAATACGAAACTCCGGCCATAGTTTCATAGTTACATCTTTTACAGCTCGAGCCATCTTCACTTGTTTTATAGAAGAAGTATAAGTAATTGCTCGACAATAATTTTTATGTCCAGCCTTCCAAACCGTTGTTCGTGAAATATCTGCTACTGGATTCACTACAACAAAACAGTGGCATCAAAATGATGAACTTTTTCATCAGAAAATGTTGCACCGTTGCCTTTTATGCTTTCAAAGAAGATGGAATCATGGAACCTGCATTTAGATGAACTTTCATAAAAAAATTTCCCTCTTTTTGGAAGCATTAACTTCATAGTACAAACTTCAAGTATTAATATTTGATTAAAAAGATGAATGAGATTTTAAGGAAAACCTAGATTTCTTCTGTCTTTATTGTCTGAAACGTTCCAGCGTCCATTATTGGATAAACTGGCGTGCTTTCTTTAGGATGAAATAGTCCATGACATATAACAAAGCTTTTCCAACTGCCAACTAAGTTGCATCAAGGGTAATAAGATATGAGAAACCCTTCAAAACCTGCAAAACATGGAAAGTTGTACCAAATACATCAATTACAAAGAAAATATATCACACAAAAATGACATGATCAATTAGTTCGTTTATTGAAAAGAAAGAAAAAAAATGGTAATCGAGTATTTTGAATTTTCAAAGAAGAATTTAAAGAACAACCTAACATGGTTTGTAGTTATATTTTATTGCAAGCATATCCAGATGTAGATTTTCAGAATTTAACATGCTCATCTATTTGTTTTTACCTTATGACTTGTGTATTCAGAAGCCAAACCCAAAATGATTCTCAAGTGCTGCAAGTTACTTATAGGTTTTGAATTAAACTTTAATCGGTACTAATTCAGTTTCATCGAAGCTTGCAGGTATAAAATAGAAACATGTAGCAAATTGCAAACGTACCACTGTGTAATTAATACATAGAAGATAAACAATTGCGATGTACTATTAAACAGAACTAGAAAGAAGATACAAGGAGGTAAATGCATGTCATTAAGCATTTCAGGGAGGCTAAAGGCTAGAGCCTAGAGCTTATCAAGCTAACTATATACCTAATGGTGCTTTAAATTTCCTTAAGGTACAGTTAAAAGGTTCATACTTTTTGCTCTAACTTTATTTGAAGATATAAAAGAAAATAATTAACCCAATGGTTAACTGTCCGATATTCTAAATCCAGTTTAGATTATTTGAAGAAGAAAAATTAATGACTTGAACTCTATGCTTGGAATTCCAATGAAAGTTTCAAAGTGTTCGCAGCCAGTTTTTGACGCTTGACGTTCGCGTCAATTTGGACAAGTGATGTTGAACCAAATGAATCATTTAAGCTAACCATTGAAAAAATGACCAGTTGCCGTTAGATGCGTTGACGCATCAGAAGCCAATAAATTATTTCTATCTCTTCATCTCCTCTATCATATTTCCATTCGTCATACCCCAATCTGAAAATTCAACGTTTTTTCATCGATTCTACATAAGTTTTTGAGACAATTTTTTACATATTTGTATTTATCGTATAAATATCTCTCTTCTATTTTACTCGAAATTTTTTGAATTTTTTTCACACAGTGTCGATACATAAATTGTCCAATTCTACTAGCAATATCGTTGACTGAACCGAGAAATGGACATTGGCATTTATTGAAATTTGGTACAAACACATTGTGACTCGAAAAGGTCGGGTTGGCTATTGGTACTTCAATATCGTTGATGTCTTCAACACTCGACTAGAGTCAATTACAATGATAGTCGGATAAAGAATAAGTTTGACAACCTCAAACGTGAATGGAACCCGTGTAACAAGCTGTTGTAGATTAAAAGCGGGTTTTTAAATGTGGAGAAGGACATCGTCGGAGGAACCGACAAGTGTTGGGACTTCGTCTCGTAATCGTTAGCTAAGTGGAGTTTCGTCTCGTGAGGATGAGATGATATAAATCTTTCGTTGGATTATGGATGTGCGACAGGAGAATGACCTATTTTTCAAATGAGAAATCACAATTATTCTGACCAACAGTGCAACACACTACACAGTTGTCTGTGTGCTGATGAACAATCTCGAAGAAGTTAGACGGCTTATTCTATGTCTAGTAGCAAGATTTATGATATATATATATATCTGTGTGTGTGTGTGTGTATGTGTGTGTATATATGTGTGTGTGTATATATGTGTGTGTATGTATATATATATATATGTGTGTATATGTGTGCGTGCGTGTGTGTATTGTATTTCGAACTACTAGTATGTAATAAAATTTGTCTTTTTTATTGCATATAAATGATGAATCCTTATGGAAGGTTTGTTCAGAAACAAGTAACCCTTGGGTAAAAAACCTATTCAGCAAATTCAAATAGCTTCTATCTAATCTTTGACTACATTTCAGTAACAATTACTACTGATAATGATGGTACAAACAAACAAACAAAAAAAATCCTTTTTTTAACAGGACACAGTGTTGTAAAAGAGCATTTATAGTAGCCTCTTGGATAAGGATTATCTCTAGTCACTTTCTGGCCATACTTCCTCCACTGCTACCCATCTTTAAGCAACTATTTATAAAATCGACTTTAAGTCAACCTACCTAAAATTACAGGTAATGGCAGAAATGCAATACAGAACTGAAACATAAACTGACCAGACTTGTATCAGATGGATCTGTTTCAACACTAACTTTTGATATTCTGGCCTGACCACCTTCTTCATTCAATAGTCTTTCTTCATCACTTGATGTACTATTTCTTTTCGGGAAGGCGAAGGTCATTGCACTATTAAAAGATGTAGTGCTACTCATCATTTTAAAAAGTTCGCTTTGCATCATGTTATAATTTGCTTACATTGATGATAGAATTGGTTGGACAACACTAATTGTGTTCAATGAAACAATTGCGAAGAAAATACAAAGACCACATATTCTTTCCATGTGCTTACTAAACAAAGTCAACTTGGATCTGATAGCTACAAACTTCAAAAGCAACAATTTCTATAGTGGTATAATTGATATAACCATCACTGGCATATATGGACAAAAAGAAATCGACTTAGCCTCATCATTCAGCAATGCAAGCAATTAGCGAAGAAATCTAAACATTTGAAAAGTTTAAAAAAGCAAAACGGAGAAATCACTAAAAGTTTTTAACTTATCTGATATTCATAAACTGTAAATTATTTTCTATACATAATTTACACCTAATACATATCCTAATTTTGAAAGAGCAAAGAGGTTTAAGTATAAAAAGTAAATTTATGAAAAAGAGGACATATGAAAAATCTGAAATTGGAGTTTTAAATTTAGGATTCATATACACACACACACACACACACACACACACATATATATATATACACACACACATATATATATAGACACACACACACACATATATATATATACACACACACACACATATATGCTTATTTATTTTGAGTGATGGAACGAATAGCAAACAGAACATACCATCCAATCCATATGTTATCCCAGTTATAAAAAATAACTAATAAGCTTCTTCCTTTTCTCCCTTAATCAACTCCACATCCATATTGTGGAAAAATAGCAACAGCTTTAACAAATCACAATGCAGCAAAGAAGCACATATATTTGGAGATCTGCACCTTATCTTAATAGTTGTTCTTCTCTTCCTCATCCTAGTCTAAATTTAAAAAACAGGCGCAGAAGCAGCAGTTTTATGTTTTTAATATTTCTTAAGGGGAACAACTAAAATGTAAATTCGTATGATACCCAGATCAAAACCCTCATCATCAGTAGTGCGCATATAATATAGTTAACACATGTAAATTTATGTTTTTTAATTTTTCATATGGGGAACAACTAAAATGTTAGTATAAAATAATTGATTCTACCTTCTATGAGATAAAATGGACAGTTTACTATTAATATAAAATGCTACAAGTATGAGTTGAGCACTGAATTTTTTTTTAATATCTACCTTAAAAAATCAATACATTGAACTTGCAACTTGATAGTGAAAATTGCAGTTGAAAGTGCTGCTTGCAGCAAGTAGGCTCGGTTTATTGTAAATTAATATTTTAACGAAGTTTGGTAGCTAGAAACCGTCGCATTTGCAAATAAAAATTTGTTACTTGGAAATTAAATACGCCTGGCATTTCAAATTAAAATGTATTAGAAATTTTTGATGACACCACGAAATCATTAAATGTAGGAACTTACTTATGTATGAATTATGTTTAAAATATATGAACCTCATTTATGTATTGTTTATTATTGTTGTCTTTTAATAGCTATTTCATGTCCACAAATGGTTGTATTGCAACCCACTGAAATTAATTCATGGATCCACCACAGTATCAAATGGTATTAAGAACTTGGTATTTTCTATACTTGAAAAAAAAACCCTAAATACTTCTTTTTAATAAATAAAAAATATAACACTCTACATGCCCTCATACTCGGTAACTACATAGAAAATAGGTTCTGGTAATTTTCTGTACAAACTTAGAAGTTCACTGTATGGGCAATGAAAGTTCTACAACTTGTACATGACAGAAGATCATTGGATAAGTTGATAATTGTAAGAAAAGAGCAAATTTCCGATGGATGACAAATGATATTACCTTGAGGTCCTTTCTTTGGTACCATCGTCCCTTTAGCATAAACTCTTGATCCAACAAGTCATTTTCTGGACTATATTCAGCTCTGTAATGCCAAACAACGTGCTCTTATCATAATACGGCAGGAAACTTGTAAAACCAGTAAATGAAGTTTTGCACAAACTTGAAAATCGAAGAATGGGTATTCTTATCAAATGCATATTCTTCTTATATAGAATTCTACATGTTTTGTAGAACTAAATTTTGTCAACATATGCCTAATCAGTGAAGGTTTTCTATCAGTGGCATTCTAAAACAAATCAAGCATGCAGTAACATATCAAGCATTGCACATAACATAAATAACCTAATCTATAACACATAGGACGCTAATGATTTTGCACACAAATTTGAAAGCACCATATAAGTCAGTAATAGTTTTTCCACAAGCACGTCGTCATTTTTCATCACATTTTTTACGATCCTCAACACCGATGTCTCCATCAGATTGTAAAGATATACTTTCAATTTTTGCACCAATGTCTCCATCAGATTGTAAAATATCAAAACTAGATGTTTACATCAGATTGTAAAGATAATTGAAAAGGATGCATTTTTTGAATAACATGCTTTCAAGTTTGATTCACTATAAGTAAAAATATAGTAACTCAGAAGCTATCAAATCTGAAGTAAAATAAATACAAAATACAGTAAATACCTTTTACTGAATGTAAAGCCAAAATCAGGGATCTACGTCCGATTGGTGGAGGCAAAATCAGGGATCTGGGTGTAGCATTGGTGATGGATGCAGCCATGGTAGATCAGCGTGGCGAGCTGATTCTGGAAGGGAAGTGGAAGCAGAGCACTGCGTCTGGAAAGGAAGCGGCGACAAGCGTACGTGCTGAGAAAACTCGGCAGGAGGTTAGGTTTTGAATCTGGTTTTTAGGGGAAAAGTGGAAGCAGCCGTGAACGAGTGCAAAGAAACTTTTTCTTCTTTTTTGCTCTCTCTGTAGAAAGTTGGTGGATCCATAAGCCTCGACCTCGTCCTCCCACGAAGCAAGCCAGAAGCTGCGGCCACATCTCCACTCCGTTTGAGAATTCCACTTTCTCTAGAAGGATGAAGTGGCGGCCTTCCTTTGTATGAAAATGAGCTTCTCAACTTAGATTCATCGGAAGGCAAACCAGAAGGTACGACATTATTAGGATTAGTAAAGGAATTATTCTGAGAGTTCGTCCCCTCCAATCCAAAATCACAATCAACTGAAATTTCACCACCGCATGCCTTCTGCTTGCCCAGAAACTTACTTATCAGTACAGTAGGCGGATCAGCTTTAGGAGTCACGTCATCATCGTCGATTTGAATGGCGGAGAAGTCGCGGCGCTCGGCGCCTGGGATCATGGGGTTCTTTTCCGGTTCAGGAAGTGAATATTTGGAGAATGAACGTAATGTGGAGTGCTGCCTGCTGCTAATGATTTCTACTTCCCAAAGTAAGCGAATTGGAGAATGAACGTGAGAGAGGGAAACAATTTGGGGAAAATGCGGCCAGGGATAAGCGTGGCTAGGGTTAAGCGTGATATGTTATTCAATTACAATTTTGCCCTAGTATATTTCAATTAACTCCATTTAAACAAGGCTTACAACGAAAATAAGTGTCGCCGTATTTAAAAGTGTAAATTTTTTTTTCCAGTAACACTTATATTGGATAGTGACACTTATTAGCGAGACTAAAATGCAACCCATATAAGCGTCGCCAAATGAAAAAAAAAGTGTTGCCAAATGACTGTTTTGGTGTAGTGTTTGAACTACAAATTTAAACCACTTCAAATTCAGTAGGTTTCAAAGTTTAAATATTCAAACATTTACAATAACTCAATTTTGATAAATTTCATTTATATTTCAAAATGCAACTTTAAGATTCCAATTTAAATTCTTTAAATAATTTATTTAAACAAATTTTCAATTCAACATTTTAAAGCTTGGATTTTGAAAATAATTCAGTTCATATAAATCAAATTTTATATCATAATATAATTGAAATGGATTCAAAATTTAAGGATTTAAAATCATTTATTTTAACCAATCCGGTGTCCGTATATAATTTTCTACACTTTGGTCAAGTGTTACAGATACATATCATTTCAACCCACAATAATTTAAATTTACGCGTATATATCATTTCAACCCGCAATTCCGAATAAAATTCAAAATCCATAAAATCGCTCGAGTTTATCATTTCAACCTATAACAATTTTTCTCTAATATATAAGATCGTTCGGGTATGTATCATTTCAACCCATAGTGATTTTCCTAATAATAACTAAGGGAACTTGCAGTGCGATAACAACATATAAATAAACATACATCCAATCATCCAAATATCAACAATTAAACATCCATCACAATCATTATTCAAATCACTAATAAATCACAACAAATGAACTGGTTATCAATCAGGTATTTAACAAACAATTTAAATTCCAGTATTAATTTAAAATGGCAATCAAATTCAATATAAATTCAAATTAAATTTAAATGACAATTTTAAAATAACAAACAGTAATCAATAAATTTCTAATCACATCATAAATTAAATTTAACTAACATAAGATGGTTTAGTATCGTGAGTGGGTTAAAACAGTCACCTTTGATTTCAAATCGATTTAAAATCCAAATAAAGCCCAAAATTCTAATAGTCTCAGAATTCAGCCAAACTAGTTCCAAAATGTCCGGAATTTCGATACGATCGCAACGGAACAAATCGTGCCCAAATCCGAGCTCGTATGCAAAAGTTATCGATATTAGAACGTTAAAATTTTAAAATTAAATTAAAAATAAACAAAGCAAAAGAATACCACGTCATCATCTCTAGCATTAACGAAACCCTCAACTATCTCTCGTACGTGAAACCACTCCCAACCGCCATGCTTCCATGAATTTTCGCCGCCGCCATGATGATTTCTACCACGATCTGAGCATGTCGCCGCTTCCCCATACTTCGCCGCCTCTGCCTGGGGCGCGCCGCCACCTCCGGTGATCTCCCATGCCCATGCCACCGCCCATGAAGATAAGCAAATTCTAGCGAATTTAGGCATCTACGACAAGATGTAACCATATAGATAGACTCCAAAAATCTTCCTCTACACAACTATACCCTCCGATCGTCATATAATTGACGATCCACCATCGATCGCGGAACCCTAGAAATGGACGGTTGAGAAAGATCATCGATTTCTGGCCAAACCATGATTCGAATCGAAAAACAAACTACAGCAGAAGATTGCTCTCATCGAGAGCTTTCCAACGATATATAATATGACATAGTTTGAGAAGTTTAAATTTTTTCGATTTGATTTCGATTTGAAACTGAATTTGGGAACTAGGTTTTGGTTTGTCTACCATTGGAAAGATGAGATGAGAAGGAAATGTACGTACAGACAAAATAAAATAAAAAGGCTGCTAGGGTTTATAACAGCCTATATATAGGCAAAGTTAGATAAGAATAAATGGACATATCGAATTGGGTCGAAACGATAACAATGACCCAAAAAGCCCTTTTCGTTTCCGAAACGAAATTAGGTCATCCCATATATCAAAATAGATGTGTTTGATATTTTTAAGCTCAATGGAACTACTTTCAAACCCTAATTCCATTGTATACAGAAGTTAGCTTTAAAATCAGATTATTTTCATTGAATTCATTAAATTGATTTCTACGCATTTCAAGCCCGCACGATCAAACGACAAGTCTGATCACTACGAAACTTGAAATCTTACAATAATTCACTGTTACGGATCTGATGAAACTGGTTTCATCGAAATCCAAAACAGTGGCTAAAATGGCTAATTTTAATGTTAATTAAATAAATTATTATTAAATTAATTTAATCACTTTTAAATTCAAATTTAATAATTAACAATTTCATCATTCTAGGTTTCATAGAAATTATAATCCTTTAAAATTAATTTTTCATGTTAAATCCAATATTAAATATTGCACAAATTTTAGTGTCCAATTACAACTGTAATTAAATTTCCAATTAATTATATTTTAATTTCATAAATTCTTTTATTTTGATTCTCAATCTTATTATTAAATCATAAAATATCATATGAATATAATTAACATTAATGTACACTTTATTTTATTCTATTACACTCATATTCTTCAGTTATCACTTAAACTCGTATTAACTATAATATTTAATTTCATTAATTCCATTAATTGCCAATTTAATTCCTTATTTACAATTATAACCAAATTAAATTTACAATTATTTCAATTGATTGAAATTGCATTAAAATGATTATCAGTCACATTAAATTAACATTATTAAATTTAATTCTAATAATTCATTCCATTTATAAATCATAAATTTTATTTCTACCAATATTAAATTCTAAAATCTTATTAAATTTTATTGTTTTAATTATCAAAATTTACGGGTCGTTACACTCTCCCCCACTCAAAACTTTTCGTCCACGAAAAGGAAAAAGGAGGAATTAAGAAACTAATAGATTTTTATTCAATAATCAATTTGTAAACACTTTAAACTTACATAATTAAGTATTTAAATAAAATATATACATTGATAAAAAATTAAATCTTCCATATCCAAGTTTAATAAAAGTTTGAAAATATTTTCACTTTCACAAAAAATTTCTAAGTGTCAAATTCATGAAAAATTTCGGCAGAGCCTCCATTGTACGGATAGGTCCGAAAAAATAATAATATCAATAATTTCAATATATATATATATATATATCATATTTCAATAATAAAATATCCCAACCATGGGAAAAAATATATCGTTGCAAAACCGTAATCCGAAAACGTATCTATTTGTCGGGCAAACAACGCTTAATTTATGAAACCAAAAGCAGTGGCTATTGCTTCCATAATCTTGCATTTCACTTATATAATCCAAAGTAATGAGAATAATGTACAAGAGAAATATTTAGTGTTTTCAATTAGTAACAAAAGAAAATCAACACAGAACATATGCAAACAAAACAACACAACCATCATATGCAACAAAAGAATCAACCATACATCCATAGCAACCAAAACTAATGGTTTGTTCAGGTTTTACAAACTTCTCATCGTTCAAGGGTGTTAAATAATTACCAAGTATACCTTACACTCAACAACCTTTGGTAATTTCTTAATAGATTACTCATACAACCTTAAACAAATCGAAGTATCATTTCCCAAACATCCCATAAGCCAAACAACAAAGAATTTAACACATTATTTAAGTTTTTTCGATTGGTTTCTTTTTCATCATTTACATTCATTTATTTTCATTCATTCATACAATGTCTTCTTTTTTTCATTCATTCATTTACTTGCATAAATTATTTCACATTCAATATTTAAGATAATCAATGAATTCATTATTTAAGTATTATATACATTTTATTGCAGTTTAATTCACATTTATTATTTAATTATATACTTGATTTCCATTTAATATTAATATTCATTAGTGAATAAATTCATATTTAAGTTTCTTAACCTTTAAATTTACATTCATCCTTTCTTTTATAGTATCAACTAATAATAAGCTTATTGAGAATCATTTCAGTCATTTCGTAATTTTATAAACATTTTATTAGATTATACTCACTTTTTACAATTCAATCTAATTATTAGCATTTCAAAACATTAACTTATGCTTATAACATTTCTTGTACATCAAAATTCTTATTTATAGAAAACATTTCCATTTGAACACTTTCATTACTTAAGTTTTACTTGTATAATATTCTGTTACATATTCCTATTTAACATTACAACTTTTTAAACATTTCTGGTAAGTTATATATATGTTTTAAGAATGTAATTGAATGTTACACAAATTTATCTTATTCATTTTAGTTAACAAAATGTTCAATAATTACATCTTCTAAATTTTCATATCTTTTGATTTACAAGTTACAAATTTCCAATTTCTTATATATTTCATTAATCACTTAGCTTCTAATTTCTTATTTTTCATTTTAGAAGTTTCCAATTATTAAAATAGTTAAGATTTCATTTCATTACAATAATTGAAATCCCTAATTTGTAGAAATTTAAGAACTAAATACCGGGTTCCATTTCAAATCATTTAAAATAAATATATATATACTCATAGCTTTTATATCCAATCATATTTAGAAATTAAAAATTAAGATTTGTTTATCAAAACAAATGTGTAGTAAAACTACTACAATGGTTTTTCCACTTGAAACTCGAAAATAAATGTCAATGATGTGTGCACTCATCACCAAAATTATTTTCCAGCGACAGAAGAGGGGAGTACAGAACGTATTTACTTTTAAAATTCTTTTAGAAACATTTCTTTTAAATCACTTTAAAAATATTTATATCCGAAAATACTTCCAAATAATACTAATATTATATTCCAAAATCTTTTGAAAACAAATTTCAAACCCCGGAACTTAAGTTCTCAAATTTCCAGTTCTTATTTACTTCATTTGTAAATTTTATTTTACAACCAATATTTATAAGATTTCACTTCCTAACAAACAAATATATCACATACAACTATATCCATTTATAAAAATTATTCTTTTATTATACAAAAAATAATGCTATATAAAATTATTTCATTTACCTATATTTCTAAAACAATATTGTGTCGGTCTACCCTATTAAGTGTTTAGAAATCCCTATCGATGCCATAGCGTCCTATGTACCGACCAGAATTTATAAATACTAAACATAACAAATTAACACAAAATAAAAACATTTTATAACACTAACAAGTATGCTCTCTCATATATATACACTCAGGCAAACTCATTCTAGGGTATTACTACCCTATCTCTAATGAGTTAGATCCAATAAAGCTAAGGTTATCGCTAAACCTCACTCTGATACCAAATGTAACGACCCATCTTTTTGGACGGTTTAAATCGACAATAAACCACACATGTCAACTCAAACCATTCAAAAGAGAGAACTGTTAATGGGGTAAATAAGAAAATAAGAGAAAAGAAAGAAAAACAAAACACAGAATCTCACAGCGGAATGACAAAATATAATAATCAAATAAACAGTTCATGAAGCTGTTTTCAAATAACATTTGATTACACTTTTACAATACAAATCAGAGTTACACATACAGTAGGAATAAATAAATAATGCAGCGGAACAACATGATGTAGTGGAATAAATATAATAAATAGTAGACTAATCTCCGTTTTCATCCTTCCAATAAAATGGTCTTCAGTACACTAAAAAGCTCAGACTGACCCGAGCGTAATGAAAAGACAAAACACTCGAGTTAGAACTAAAAGATCTTATGTAAGTTAAATCAACAATAAATAAATATGAGTGCAACGGCTTCAGAGATGTTTACGGGATTTTACATCTCCTCTCTAGTGTCTTGCGTGCAATAACTTAAGAGATGTTTGGGATTCCATCTCCTAAGGATCTGTTAAACTATCTACATACATAGTACAATACGCTATTATAATATGTCTACAGTAAAGTAAAGTATTAAATAACTTTAAGGCGTTACCCATATCCCCCTTAACATATTTAATATAAACGCCGTAGTCTATACAGTACCGTAATTCCTACGTAAATTGGAGGGCTATCAGAGGGCACTCCATAGTGTACAACACAAACCAAACTCGTAGTGGGCACGATCAGGATAAATATGACAAGGCACGCGAGGCAATGCCCAAGGTAGGATACTACCGTTTTGCACTCCCGGACTGGTGGTAACACATAGTAGCTACTACCGCCACCTCAAAACACACTCCCATAATCAAATCGAGGGTGGCCACCAAATCAATCACAAAGCAATAAATATGGTATCGAAGAAATGTGCCTGATAGAGGGAGCGACCCCACTTGGCACGGTACAGCTCCTGCTTTAGTCATTCTAATTATGACTGGAAAGTCAAGGCTATCCATCATTGTTCTCTTACTTCATTGCAGTAGCGTTCGCCAAACCATCCTACTTCATTCTGGATTCTCCACCACGTGCACAGTTGTTAAAGTGGTTTTCGGTATTGGCAAAGAGTATGACAATATTCGATCCCGGTCTTTTTAACAACCAAACGCTTATTTCACACCGGTTGGTTCTTTTACATTTCCAAAACCGATTCATAATTGATTTCAAAATATCATATTCACTTCAAAATCATATCACTTTCGAAATCATATTCACTTTCGAAACCATTATTTACTTTAAATCATATCACTTTCGAAATCATATTCAATTTCACAATCATAACCACAAAACAGGTTAAACCATCATATCAAAATATTCACATTTAAATCAATTAAATCTAAATCATAACAGTTCCAACTATAAACAGTTTAAATATTGGAATTAGTTTACATATTGGAATAGTTATACAAAAAAATAATTTATATTTTTAAAATAGGTTATAGATTAAATAGTTTATATATTAGAAATAGTTGATATATTAAAATAGGTTATATTAAAATATATATTAAAAGTTGTTTATAAATTTAAAATAACATATATATTAAGATGTTAATATATTAAAAATAAGTTATAGATTAAAAAAGTTTATATATTAAAAATAGTTTATATATTAAAATAGGTTATATATTAAAATAGTTGATGTATTAAAATTTATTAATATATTAAGATGGTTTGTATGAGAAAAATAGTTCATATGTTAAAAGAGTTTGTATATTAAAAGAGTTTATATAGAAATAGTTTCAAATTAGAATTGTTTCTTCCAATTTCACAAATCAATTCAAATCAACTTTAGTTCCAAAATTCAATTTAAATCAATCTCGGTTCAACAATTTCAATTCAAAAGGCTAAAGGTTTCAATTCAAGTTCTCATTAAAACCATTTCAATTTATCGATTTCAAATTCATATTTGAACTACAAATTTAAACTACTTCAAATTCAATAGGTTTCAAAGTTTAAATATTCAAACATTTACAATAACTCAATTTTGATAAATTTCATTTATATTTCAAAATGCAACTTTAAGATTCCAATTTAAATTCTTTAAACAATTTATTTAAACAAATTTTCAATTCAACATTTCAAAGCTTGTATTTTGAAAATAATTAAGTTCATATAAATCAAATTTTATTTCATAATATCATTTAACTAGATTCAAAATTTAAGGATTTAAAATCATTTAATTTAACCAATCCGGTGTCCGTATATAATTTTCTACCCTATGGTCAAGTGATACGGATATATAACATTTCAACACGCAATAATTTAAATTTACGGGTATATATCATTTCAACCCGTAATCCCGAATAAAATTCAAAATCCATAAAATCGCTCGAGTTTATCATTTCAACCCATAACGATTTTTCCCTAATTTATAAGATCATTCGGGTATGTATCATTTCAACCCATAGTGATGTTCCTACTAATAACTAAGAGAACTTGCAGTGTGATAACAACATATAAATAAACATACATCCAATCATCCAAATATCAATAATTAAACATCCATCACAACCATCATTTAAATCAACCAATAAATTACAACAAATGAACTGGTTATCAATCAGGTATTTAACAAACAATTTAATTCCAATATTAATTTAAAATGGCAATCAAATTCAATATAAATTCAAAATAAATTTAAATGACAATTTTAAAATAACAAACAGCAATCAATAAATTTCTAATCGCATCATAAATTAAATTTAACTAACATAAGATGGTTTAGTATTCGTGAGTGGGTTAAAATACTCACCTTTGATTTCAAATCGATTTAAAATCCAAATAAAGCCCAAAATTCTAACAATCTCAGAATTCAGCCAAACCAGCTCCATAATGTCTGGAATTTCGATACGATCGCAACGGAAGAAACTATGCCCAAATCCGAGCTCTTATGCAAAAGTTATCGATATTAGAACGTTAAAATTTTAAAATTAAATTAAAAATAAACAAAGCAAAAGAATACCCCGTCATCATCTCTATCATCAATGAAACCCTCGACCATCTCTCGTACGCGAAAACCACTCCTAGCCGACACGCTTCCATGAATTTTCGCCGCTGCCACGATGATTTCTACCACGATTTGAGCATGTCGCCGCTTCCCCCATACTCTACCGCCTCTGCCCACGTCGCTGCCCACGAAGTAAGCAAATTCTGGCGAATTTAGGCATCTACGGCAAGATGTAACCGTATAGATCGACTCCAAAAATCCTCCTCTACACGCCTATACTCTCCAATCGTCGTATAATTGACCATCCACCGTCGATCGCGAAACCCTAGAAATGGACGGTTGAGAAAGATCGTCGATTTATGGCCAAACCGTGACTCGAATCAAAAACGAACTGCAATAGAAGATTGCGCTCGTCGAGAGTTTTCTAACGATATATAATATGACATAGTTTGAGGAGTTTAAATTTTTTTTGACTTGATTTTGATTTGAAATTGAATTTGGGAATTAGGTTTTGGTTTGTCTACCATTGAAAAGAGGAGTTGAGAAGGAAATGTACATACAACCAAAATAAAATAAAAAGGCTGCTAGAGTTTATAACAGCCTATATATAGGCAAAGTTAGATAAAAACAAATGGACAGATCGAATTGGGTCGAACCGATAGCCGGAAAAGCCAGTTTCGTTTCCGAAACGAAATTAGGTCATCCCATATATTAAAATAGATTTTTTTGATATTTTTAAGCTCAATGGAACTAGTTTCAAACCCTAATTCCATTGTATACAGAAATTAGCTTTAAAACTAGATACTTTTAATTGAATTTATTAAATTGATTTCTACGCGTTTCAAGCCCACATGATCAAACGACAAGTCCAATCGCTAAGAAACTTGAAATCTTACAATAATTCACTGTTATGGATCCGATGAAACTGGTTTCGTCGAAATCCGAGATAGTGGCTAAAATGGCTAATTTTCACATTGATTAAATGAATTATTATTAAATTAATTTAATCACTTTTAAATTCAAATTTAATAATTAACAATTTCATCATTCTAGATTTCATAGAAATTATAATCCTTTAAAATAAATTTTCCATGTTAAATCCAATATTAAATATTGCACAAATTTCAGTGTCCAATTACAACTGTAATTAAATTTCCAATTAATTATATTTTAATTTCAATAAATTATTTTATTTTGATTCTCACTCTTATTATTAAATCATAAAATATCATATGAATATAATTAACGTTAATTTACACTTTATTTCATTCTATAACACTCATATTCTTCAGTTATCACTTAAACTCATATTAACCGTAATATTTAATTTCATTAATTCCATTAATTGCCAATTTAATTCCTTATTTACAATTATAACCAAATTAACTTTACAATTATTTCAGTTGATTGAAATTGCATTAAAATGATTATCAGTCAAATTAAATTAACATTATTAAATTTAATTCTAATAATCCATTCCATTTATAAATCATAAATTTTATTTCTCCCAATATTAAATTCTAAAATCTTATTAAATTTTATAGTTTTAATTATCAAAATTTACGAGTCGTTACAATTAGTTTCCTCGATTAGAAACTCTATTTCCCTTATATATCCATATACTATGATAGAAAACTTTATGATCATATCAAGAATCCGTTTCAAGTGTTTACCGTTGAGAATCGAGTGAAAAATCTTAGTCCGGATTGGTGTAAATCACTAAGAAACCCTATACCTGAATCTTAGATTAAGAACCGTCATGTGAATAAAATGACCTATGTACAACTTACGTATTTTATCCTATTGGTTTCTTCAACTATACCAATTACTTTTTTGTATCACATCATTTACACAAATAGTACCTCATTTAATACTCAAAACCATTTATGAAACATTTCATAAAATATAACTTAAGTTTATAAACATTTCACAAAGGCATAACTCTATTTATAATATATTTCATAAAAAACAACTTAAGTTTACACTGGTATAATACTCTACTACATCCTAAGGGTATATACAAAACATCAAATTCATTTTACGTTCTAAAATTCAGATGAAGGCCCAAAATAAATCTGGGTTTTATAACTCAATCAACCTTTTTGACTTCTGTATCCATCAGGATAAGCAAGTAGCTAGGAGGGGTGGGACACTAGTATCCAAACTCCAACCTAAAGTCCACTTTCCTCAGACACCCCTAAGGTAAAAACGTATATTAGTTAGTCTACTAACATTGGTTTACATAACAAGGATGTTCAAACCAATTTAAAAGTTGTGTTAACTTACTACCTTCTCAATTCAAGAGTTTAAAAAACTCATCATTATATTTTCAAAAACACTCAGCTTCAAATCCTATAACAATCCAGAAATTTCATACTATCAAAAATCGTTGAAAAATCCATTTCGTTCTAACAAATGAAAATTACCAAATAAACGAAAACCACCAAACAAACACATCATACTATGAAGAATATACCACATTGTCCTAATGTATAAGGTACATGCGTAAAAAAAATAACTCATCAAAGTTTCACTTATTTATTAGACACCCTTTACTTTAAAGGGAAAAAAATAAAAGGTTTCATAATCATTTGGCTATGCCACTACCGCTCGTGCTTCCAACATAGTATGCATACAAATATCTTTTACAGAAAGCTCGTATCAATATCTGTATTAACAAAAGAACTATGTATTTTACTACTTTGCATTTTATATCAAATTTCTTTAAGGAACACTTTAGAACTAAATACCTGGGTTTTATTTCAAATCCTTTGAAATAATAATATATACATACATCTTATGTATATCAAATCATACTTTTGAGATTAAATCAAAATCTTATTCAAAGCAGCATAAAATACTTCGTATAATAGTACTTAGTATCATGATCTCAATTTATAAACCAAATTTTCAAATATTTACTTTAAAATCCATAGAAAATACACAAATAGATTGAGTAATGGCAAAATGATACCAAGGAAACAGGTCCTACTAGGTTGTACTATACTAAGAAGGGTAATACTCACGAGAAGTGTTTACCAACAGAATACATCCCTTACCCATTTTTAGCCATTTCCAGCCACTCGAACTATATAACATAAAAATACTTTGTTTTGAATCGACTCGCTACTAACGAGAGCAACTTCGAGCTCAAGCAAATCTTAAAACTCTTTTCAAAATATTACCATTTAAAAATTCTTTTAAATAATAATGTTATTATTTTCTCTAAAATTTTGGAAACCATTTTCAAAGATACCGGGATATAAGTCCTCAATATATCAGTTTAAATCCTCTTGTTTATAAACTATAATTTATAAATCATACTTATATAAATTCACTTTCTTAGAAAATTTATACTAAACTTCTTTCATTAGAGTTAACTTCTAACCTAACATTATCACTAAACATCTTATAGTCAAACTATGAAATTAAATTCACAAGGTGTTCGTTTCAATGCACCCACGATTATCGTCTACCCAACCCATGCGGTAAAAAGGTAAATTGCTGATAAACTTGTTGAACACAAATCAACAATCAATAAACAATAATAAATGCTCACAAACTGGTCGAGCACTAATTAAATAAATCAATCAGAGATAATAAATGCTTATAAACTGGCCGAGCATGACAACCATTCTACAAATGGTAACAATGCTCATAAACTATCGAGCATAACTAAACCAATCAATTAGGGATAATAAATGAATATCATTAACACATACATTAACTAAACTACACTTACGAACCGTGCTTTACCTATATATAAGATCTTTTAATTTTCTTAAGTGGAATACCTTTAATGTATACATTTAAAACAAATACAAATACGCTCTCGTATATATAGCACACTCAACTCATTCTAGGGCATCACTTATTCTATATCTAATAAATCTTTAATATAGTTTCCCTTTATCGTTTATGTTGATAGATTACTTGCATACGCAGTAGTTGTTGAGCAAACCCAAGCTAGAGCTGTTATGTGTAGTATTATTAATATATTCCTTAGACGAAGTAAGATACATGCATGTATTTGTTGATCAAACTCTAGTTACATAGCATTATACTAAGGCCATCGAGAATTGATAGATAAGAGTGAATAATTTCTTTTGATTTGTTGAGAAAACTTAAGGTCAAGATCGAGAATAGTGCAAAGATCGCAGTCAAAAGTGGTATATACCATGTAATCGATAAAGAGTTATCCATCGCCTGCGGGGCTATAATTTGTTGAGCAAACTGAATGTTAAAATCCCAAGGCAAGAGAGTCGTAGCACTCACAAGAGAAATCTAACGGTTTCTATATATTTCTTAGGGTTTGGAGAAATACAAAAATCTTATCGGAGCCATATTAGAAAAATGAAATGATTAAATCTAACCATTCTAATATATTTAAAAAAAACATACTTTCATAGGCTATGGATGTAAGAAGGTCCACCACCGCCTCACCCCCTTTTAAATTCAGGCCATCACAAAGCACTTTTCGATCCTGAGATTTTCTACTCATTTAAGGAATTATTACATACCTCCGCAAATAATAAACCGATAAGATGCAACTAATCTGACTGATAAAATTGTTTATCGATTGAAATATACTAATGAATCAAATTAGGTTCGATAAAGAAATATAAATATACTTACTAGTAAATAATGTAGCATGTTTTCACTTTAAGACCCATGAACATTACAAGAAAGTTACCCTATTGCACCTTGCTATTTACAATTGGCACCATATGACAGTAGCAATAAATGATTTTTAATAACTAGCATTTCCTAACAGTTGTAATAAATGATCTTTAACAACTGGCATTTTCTGATAGTTGCAATAAACATATTTTAACAACTGTGTTTTCCTGCTAATTGCAATAAACATATTTTTAACAACTACGTTTTCCTGTCAGTTGCAATGAATATATTTTTAACTACTTCATTTTCCTACCAGTTACAATAAACATATTTTTAACAACTGCGCTTTTCTACCAGTTGTGATAAACATAGTTTTAACAATTGCGTTTTCCTGCCAACTACAATAAATATATCTTTAATAACTGTTTCTTTTAGCCAGTCGTAATAGAGATCTATAATAGCTAATTAATTTTGACCGTTGTAAATATTTAAGTGGTTGTGCAACCACTTTTAAGTAAACATTGTTAATTACAAACAATAATCTGAGTGAACACAAAGATTTCCACTTGGATATTTTAATTAATAACACATAACTAATACGTACTTACTACTAATTTGTAAATACTAATTTATAATTAACAATTATAA
This sequence comes from Allium fistulosum, assembly GCA_030737815.1. Classification (NCBI taxonomy): domain Eukaryota; kingdom Viridiplantae; phylum Streptophyta; class Magnoliopsida; order Asparagales; family Amaryllidaceae; genus Allium; species Allium fistulosum. The sequence goes on from CM060903.1 coordinate 951,025,983, forward strand.
TGACATCTTATATATGTCTTTATTTATAATTTATTATAATCAACGACTATCAATAAATTATATATAATTACTAATTATTATCAATAAATAAAATTATTTTTTATATTTAATAATCTATTATAGTTAATTATTAATAATTAGTAAATCATAGTTAATAGTTATTAATTACATTTAATAATTAATAAATATAATTGATAATTATTATTAAATAATTATTATTAAATAATTAATAATTAATGTATAACATTTAATTAATAAGTAATATTTAATAATTAAGAAATAATATTTAATATTTAACAATTAATTTTCAATAATTATTATTATTAAATAATTAACGATTAATTATTATATAATAAGCATTTAGTATTTAATATTAATAAGTAATATTTTTAACAATTGCGTTTTCCTACCAGTTGCAATAAACATATTTTTAACAACTGAGCTTTCCTTACGAGTTGCAATAAACATATTTCTAGCAACTGTGTTTTCCTACTAGTTGCAATAAACATATTTTTAACAAATACCTTTCTTGCAAGTTGCAATAAACATATTTTTAACAACTTGGTTTTCCTATCAGTTATAATAAATATATTTTAAAAAACTGTTTCTTTTAGCTAGTTGTAATAGAGATATGTAACACCTAATTAATTTTGATCGTTGTAAATATTTATTTATAACCATTGTCCTACACATAAGTTTTAAGTGATCATGTAACCACTTTTAAGTAACGTTGTTAATTACAAACAATAATATGAGTGAACACAAAGGTTTTCGCTTAAATATTTTAATTAATAGTAAATAATTAAAAATTACTTATATAATTTGTAAATATTAATTTATAATTAATAATTGTAAACGACGGCTTATATATATCTTTATTTATAATTTATTATAATCAACGTCAATAAATAATTTATAATTACTAATTAATATCAATAATTAACATTATTTTTATATAATAATAATTTTTAATAATTAATTAGTAATAATTAGTAAATTATAGTTAATATTCATTGATTACATTTAATAATTAATAATTAATATTAAATAATTAATACTTATTATTTAATAATTAATACTTATTATTTAATAATTAATTTTTAACATTTACTCTTTAATTAATAAGTAATATTTAATAAATAAGAAATAATATTTAATATTTAATAATTAATTTTTACTAATTATTAATTAATAATTACTATTAAATAATTAATTACTAATAATTATATAATAAGCTTTTAGTATTTAGTATTAATAATATTTAATATTAGTAATTACTATTAAATAATTAATTATCAAATGTTTAATTAATAAGCAATATTAATAATTAAGAAGAAACATTTAGTATTTAATATTTTAAAATTAATAATAATAATAATAAATTAATGGATAATAATTAAAAATTAATTCGAAATATGAAATGATTTGTACTAATAATAAATAAATAATAATTAATTAATAAATTAATAATCAATAAATAAATGATAATTGATTAATAAGTACTATTAAATAGTAATTAATAATTAATAATAATTTTTTTATGAACTAATTTATAATGTGTATTTGAAAGAGGTATTTTTATGAATTAATTAATTGTTTGTTATCAATATTGTTGATATTATTGTTTTTAATTTGTTTTAAGTATTTTTAAATTTATATTCAATTGTTATTTAAATTAATATTAAATATTAAATTCAATATTTAGATTAATATTAAATTATAAATGAATAATGTCATTGTTTAGTAAAAATTAGAAAAAATATGATAAAAAATAGGACAGTTCAAAATGTTCAAAAATGGTAAATCTCCTTTGAATTTGAATAAATATTTATATAGTAATTTCTTTTAGAAAAAAATTAATTCAGGTTTATAATACTTCAAATTGGACCATTCACATTCACTGAAAATTTTCACTTAATAGTCTACTTAATATTTATAAAACTTCAAATTATATTATAAACAAATTTTGGCTCCAACCTTTAAAATTTTGGTTTCAACCTCTAAAATCTTGGCTCCAACCTCTAAAATTTTATATAAAATTTTGACTCCAAATGTTTAAAATTTAGACTCCAACTTAACACACACGCCCCGTTCGAAAAACGGTATATACCATTTGTGTTGGAATTTGAAGTTCGAGGTGAAATTAAATAGTACATACTAAATTATTATTATTATTATTTAGTTACTACTTCTTTATTATATTTTACAATTATTACTATTAGTATTTAATATTTAATATGTAATACTTAATTGTTAATAAATTATAATAATTATTTAATAAATAATAATTAATAATTAAAACTAATATTTAGTCCATAATTAATAAGTATTATAAGTTTCTACAATACCAAGTACGCTAATGTTAAAAGGCCTAAAGGAAACATGCTCGAATCAACACGGGAGTCATCTGAACCACGAAAATATCAGCTACCCCTGAATACCATTCAAATTCCAATTCGCACATTCCCGCATCCCTATTTTCTGGATCTACAGCAAAGTCCTACGAAGTATTACAAATTTTCCGGCTCCAAAACAAAACTTTTGGCTCCGACCTAAAATTTTCAACTTCTCTCCCAATTCCGTCTATGTTATTTTACCTACAGCACTCCTCATACCCAGTTCCCTGAATTCACTTTCAAATTCAAAATCCAAACCCATCAGACAATCCTATGATCCAATTTGAAAACGAAAATCGAACTCGAAGAACGATCCTGCCAGCTCGAACTCGAAGGACCTCAGGAGATGGTACGCGTTCTCCAACCCGAAGGCTCCAACCGGAGACGGAAGGAGTAATGATGCTAGTCATGGAAGTGTCGATTGGAACCTAGGTGGATCCACCATCGATGTAATGTTTGTTTTCCATCAAGAATCGAGTTTTGTAAATTGGGTTTTATTTACTTCAAATTATAGGACATGGGCCTGTCGGTCCTATTCATTCATAGTTTTTCTGACTTCTGAGTTATTTGTTGGACTGAGATGAGATTTGCATAGAAAGCTGAGATTTTGTGGGTTTGGAATAAGACAGAAGTAGTGTAATGGCATGCTTGTGGATATTCTGTATTGCGGTTGGTCTTTTTGGCAACCATGATTCTAAAGGTAAGTGCTATTATATATGCTACAGTTGCTAATTGGCCGTCGGTTATGAATGTGGTTGTAGAATTGGGACAAATTTTGCTATATTCTGTGATTTTTTTGGTCTGCTCTATTATAATTTGCAGACATACTTCTTAATTTCTTGTAGTTGTTCATATATGAGGAATCACAAACACACTAAAGTCCAAGAAAAACTAGAAGACCAGGTACCATTCCTTATTCAATCTGCAATTGGTTTCTCCATTTCTATGTTTTAATGTTTCTTATGTGTTTCCATAGTCTTCTTCTAATTTTAGATCAGTTTATTTAATAGGATTTGAGGTAGAATCGATTAATTTAGAAAAGAGGATTAGTAACATTTTTTATGAGAAATAATAGGTAGGTGCGAAAATGAGATCAGGGTTAGTGGTTGCTAATTTAGATAGGTTTGGATTAACTTAACTGATAGCCTGAACCTAATACCTAATAAGCTCTATGCTTTTATTTAATATTCAGATTTTTTTGAAAGTTGGTATTTTATTAACATATGTGGGGAATTTACATTGTTGAGTAGTCCTTAAGGTAATACAAGTGATGAGTGAACGAAACAAAACTCACTCGTAGAATAAAGAGCAACTGTGACGATCCACATTTCGGAAGATTTAAATCGACAATAATCCACACATGTCCAATTTAAACAATCCAGAATGTAGATAATCAATGTGGTTAAATAAGAAAAATAAGAAAGAAGAAGAAAACAAAACACAGAATCTCACAGCGGAAACGATAAAATATAATAGTCAAATATCAGTTCATCAAGCTGTTTATATCATGGTTTAAGATTTCAAACGGTACCCCTAAATTTCGGGGGTACCGTACCGCTGCCGTTGGTAAGCGAACCGAAATCGATTGAAAAATTCGGTTTCGGTTAAGATGTAGAAAAAAAGAAGTTATAGATCGACCTCACTACTGAAATCGAAAGAACAAATTACCCGAAGGAAGATCGACATCAACTTCTCATCCTCGGCAGCAAGATCGACCTCGAAGTGTAGGGTAGTGAAGATCGAGCAAGATCCTTGATGAAGCATTCCTCTTTTTTTCGCTCTTCAACGTTTTTCCCTTTTGGATTTTGCTTTGGATTTGAGTGACAAATGAAAATTTGAGCGGCAGATTTTGCCCTAATTCCATTTAATCTACTGTCTGTTTGCGTGTTGGCTGTATTAAGTTATATTTAATCCGCTGTGTTGGATTAGGCTGTGTTGGATTAGGCAGTGTTGGGCTGTGCTACTTGGGCTGAAATTAGTTTAATTTTCCTTAGTTTAACTATTTTGGGTTTATCCATATGTAAGTTATATGGACTGAAATTGTTTATTTTGGGTTTAAGTATAATGAGTTGTGTGTGTAATGTTAAGCTTTAATTATATTATATTATTAAGTTTAATTAAGTTATAATTTAGTGTAATTTAATCTAAGTATAGTTTGATTCAGTTGTTATAATTTAATCTAATTGTTAAGAAAACTGAAATCGGGACCGAAACCGAAAGCAAGACCGAAACTTCCAAAATTTTCGAAATCGTCCGAAACTAATAAAATTTCAATTGACCGAAACCGAAATCGAAACCGAGTTCTTGAACCTTGGTTTATATCATAATTCATACATTTGATTATAATCTATACAACATTTATCAGAGTTATATGTATACATCAGGGATAAATAATCAATACTGCAGAATAGCATGATGTAGGGGATAATAATAGTAATAATATACCAACTTCGTCTTTGTCCTCCAGAAGCTGATCTTCAATGCATTAGAAAAAACTCAGGACTGACCCGAGCGTAATGAAAAGACAAAACACTTGAGTCATGATTAAAATACTCTTATGTAAGTCAAATCAATCACAAAATATGAATGCAATAACTTAAGAGATGTTACAGGATTTTCCATCTTCTAAGGATCCGTTAAACTATTTATATATAACAGTATACGCTATAGTATATAATGTCTATCAGTAAAATAAATATCAAAATAGCATTAAGGCTTTACATTGATCCACCTTAATACATTTTTACAGTTCTAAACCAAAGTCGTAATGAGCTCGTATAGGGATAAATATGACAAGGCACGTGATGCAATGCCCAAGGTAGGATTCTACTCGTTTACACTTTCTGGCTGGTCGTAACCCATCCGTGGCCGACCGCGACTATCAATCTAAACAAAAGGTGCACCCATCGAGTCAAAAATCACAATAGTAATATGAATGATCAACGTCGCTAGAGGTAGCTAACCTCATTGGCCTGACATATGCTTCTGTTTTAGTCATTTTAATTATGACACAAGTGTCAAGGCTATTCATCATCGTTCTCTTACTTCATTTCAGTAACGTTCGCCAATTCAACCATTACATTCTGGATATCATCCACCGCGTCCACAGTTGTCAAAGTGATTTCAATATTGACACTTTGACAGAGAGTGTGCCAATAAGAGGCCCCGGTCTTTTTAACAATCAAACGTCATTTTACACACCGATTGGTTCTTTTATATTTCAAAAATAATTCGTACTTAATATCAAAATATCATATTCGCTTCAAAATCAAATCCATTTCTAAATCATCATACCCGCTTCAAAAAAACCATATTTTTACTTCAAATGTTAATGCAACTCGATATATCGATTTCACTTCAAAACTTGATTCGAATTACAGTTTTGGTTATAATTCAGTTTAACCCAATTCGCATTTAAATCCAAGATTTAAATATAAACATTCCACCCTGTGACCAGTTTGAATTTTAGAAAATAGTTTAAATAGTTTTAAAATAGTTAAATAGTTTAAATAGTTTAATGGAAAATAATTTGAGTATTAAAAATGGTTTATATAGTAAAATAGTTGGGAAAATTAAAATAGTTTGAATATTTAAAGAAAATAGATTTGAAATAGTTTATACTAAAATAATTTATTTAAAAATAGTTTCCAAGCCAAACTAATTCAATTCCAAAATTTCCAATTCAAATCAATTTCCATTTCCATTTCGATTTACTCGATTCAATTCCGATTTCATACATTTGTTTATAATCTAGACAATATTTATCAGAGTTATATGTATACATCAGGGATAAATAATCAATACTTCAGAATAGCATGTAGGGGATAATAATAGTAATAATTTACCAACTTCGTCTTTGTCCTCCAGAAACTGATCTTCAATGCATTGGAAAAAAACTCAGGACTGACCCGAGTGTAATGAAAAGACAAAACATTCGAGTCAGGACTAAAATACTTTTATGTAAGTCAAATCAATCACAAAATATGAGTGCTAACTTAAAAGATATTACGGGATTTTTCATCTCCTAAGGGTCCGTTAAACTATATATATATATATATAATACTATACACTATAATATATAATGTCTATCAGTAAAATAAATATCAAAATAGCATTAAGGTTTTACATTGATCCACATTAAAACATTTTTACAGTTCTAAACCAAAGTCGTAATGGGCTCGTATAGGGATAAATATGACAAGACATGTGAGGCAATGTCCAAGGTAGGATTCTACCAGTTTACTCTTTCTGGCTGGTCGTAACCCATTCGTGGCCGACCGCGACTATCAATCCAAACAAAAGGTGCACCTATCGAGTCAAAAATCACAATAGTAATATGAATGATCAACGTCGCTAGAGGTAGCTAACCTCATTGGCCAGACATAGGCTTTTGTTTTAGTCATTTTAATTATGACATAAGTGTCAAGGCTATCCATCATCGTTCTCTTACTTCATTTCAGTAGCGTTCGCCAATTCAACCATTACATTCTGGATATCATCCACCGCGTACACAGTTGTCAAAGTGGTTCCAATATTGACATTTTGACAGAGAGTGTGCCAATAAGAGGCCCTAGTCTTATTAACAACCAAACGTCATTTTACACACCGGTTGGTTCTTTTATATTTCGAAAACAATTCGTATTTGATATCAAAATATCATATTCGCTTTAAAATCAAATCCATTTCGAAATCATCATATTCGCTTCAAAAAACCATATTTTTACTTCAAATGTTAATTCAACTCGATATATCGATTTCACGTCAAAACTTGATTCGAATTACAGTTTTGGTTATAATTCAGTTTAACCCAGTTCACATTTAAATCTAAGATTTAAATATAAACATTCCACTCTTTGATCAGTTTGAATTTTAGAAAATAGTTTAAATAATTTTAAAATAGTTAAATAGTTAAAATAGTTTAATAGAAAATAATTTGAGTATTAAAAATGGTTTACATAGTAAAATAGTTGGGAAAATTAAAATAGTTTGAATATTTAAAGAAAATAGATTTGAAATAGTTTATACTAAAATAATTTATTTAAAAATAGTTTCAAGCTAAACTGATTCAATTCCAAAATTTCCAATCCAAATCAATTTCCATTTCGATTTACTCGGTTCAATTCCGATTTCAAGTCGAATTTTAATTTCAATTCCAAATTAATTTAAATTCCAAATTTAAACCGTTTCGATTTATATTAATTACGAGTTCGATTTTCAAAATATCGATTCAAAACACTTAAATCAAATTTTCCTTCAATATTCAATTTAAAATCCAAATCTTCAAATATAATTAAATTCCGAGCTCAATTTCGAAATATCATTTTATATCACCTTTTACTTAGGAATATTCAAAGTTCGAGTAAAAGTTTAATTAAAAAAAAATCGATTTTCTGAAATTCACATCATATTTCGATTATAACTTAAAAATCTCAACTTCGATTATTTAAAACATTTCTATTTCAAATTTAATTTCGACATTCCGAACTCCAATTCAAAAATAAATTCGACTTTCATAAATTCGATTTTTTCCTTAAAACCAAATCATTTAAATAATTTCAAATCAAAATTTTAAAATCATTTAATTTAACCAATCCGATGTCCGTATATAATTCTCTATCCTATGGCCAAGTGAATCAATTATTTCAATTTAATTCCAGGGATGGATATATATCATTTCAATCCAAAATAAATGCCATAGGTATATATCATTTCAACCTATTTCTTAATTTATTCGAAATAATTAAATTTACAGTTTTATATACTGTAAATAATTTACAGGGTGGTAACGGGATATATAAAAATAAATAAACATCCAAATCGTCTAAAATATCAACCAAATTTCATCCATCACAACAATCGTTCAAACAACCAACAAATCTCAACAATTATCTATTTATTTGCAATTGAGAATTTAACTAGCAGTTAATTTCAATTTAACTGTTAATTCAAAATCCTAACATATGAATTTCTTTATCGGTTTTTATGTCAGTTAAATTATCAAGCAGCAATCAATAAAATTAAATCACTTCATGATTTTTGATTTAACTAATCATAAAAATATTTAGTGCTTGTGAGCGTTAAACACTCACCTCAATTTGAAACTGAAAATACTTTCAGCTTCAAATAAATTCCAGTTTCACTCCAAGTTGAAGACGACTTTGATACGATCCCAATGCAATTTTTATTGCTCGAATCGGACCTCGTACGTGCACAACACGAATTTATTAATATATGATAACTATAAAAATTTTATCGCTTCGATTTTGACCCCGCCATGGCCGCGGCGCTTCACGAGCGTCAGCGCAATGCCCCTTTTTTTTCTCGATTCGATGTTTCCTCTTTTTTTTGAATTCGTTTGTCTGTTATTTTTTTCAATCTGGGAAGAGATAAGATGATAGAGCGGATAAGGGTACGAGGAAACACTGGCGGCTGTAAGATGAGATAGGTAAGGGAAAAAATATATATACAATATTATAATAACGAAAATATCTAACTCGATTGGCCTGCGTATTTCCGGACTCCAAACGAAGCATTCCGCCTGACGTTCATAATGTTTTACCCCCATTCCGAACACAATGGAATTAGTTTCGAAAACCAATTCGATCGTATGCGGAAGATAGCTTTTCAAAGTCAATTATTTTAATAAATTTTTTACGCGTTTCAAGCTCGCACGGCCAAACGACAAATTCCGAACGCTACGAAACTTGAAATCCTACAATAATTCACTATTACGGTTCCGATGAAACTAGTTTCGTCGAAATCCGAAACAGTGGTCAAAATTGTTGTTTTTACTTGTCAACTATAATATAAAATTTCCAATTTCTAATTATTCGCTTTTACGTCCAATTTTATATGTTAAAATCCTCATTCATATTTAAATAAAATTTGAATCAATTTCCTATACCATTTTAATCATATTAAATCCATAATTCAATTATCAAATAATCTCCAATATTAAATTTAAACAAATTAAATTATCCAATAAATTAATATTAACAAATCATTATATTTTTATTTCCACCCATATTTATCCAATAATTACATTAAATTTAATAACTTACAATTGTCAAAAGTACGGATCGTTACAGCAACTGTGAGTGGATAACAACTCAAAATAAGGAGTAGAGAAAAAAGAAAAAGAAAATAAATTGCAAGCTAGACATAATAGCATGTTCTCATAAAGTCAAAGTCTCCTCATGTCACACAACACTGCTTCATTCATTTTACTGCTTCACTTAACTTAAACTTTCCCAAAATAGTTTAAAATGGGGAATGTTCACTCTTTTGATCGCTAGTAAAAGATAGATGCATACATTGTTGACCAAAATCGCACCAGATCTGAGATTGCCACCTTTTGAAACGTCCAAGCCAGAGCTTGAAGTCTTCCATTAGCTTGTGGTTGCAAACTCCATGTCTTACTTATATAATTAAGGCCAAAACTTTTGCATAGCATGCTTCGTTTTTTGCATTCATCGCTATATAACTTCGATTTGCAACTAATAAGATTACAATGCAGAATGATTAAGGCCAGTCTTGTATCCTTTGATAGACACTTATTGTCGAAAATTCTAGCATTTATTTCCAACCAAATATGCCACACTGCTGCTGAAATAGTGATGTCGATTAAGGCTATGGAAACACATAAGAAACATTACATAGAAATGGAGAAATTTATTGCGGATTGAATAAGGAGGAAAGATGCTGGGTCTTCTAGTTTTTCTTGGACTATAATTTTTGATACATTATTACCATGTAAAGAATTTTTTTAGTTTTTTTTTTCAAATAGGCCCATCTGCCTCTCCTGCTCATGCCCCAAAGCATCTGCCTTCACCCATGCCATTGGATTCATATGTTTATGGTAAATTTATATCGCATACATATACTTTTTTCCATTCGTTTTAATTATATTAATGTTAACTCGAGTTTGTATTATATGCAGCACTATATAAACCACCAATGCAGTCGCTTCTAAAGCAATTCCAAAGCATCCAACTTCACCATTGCTTCATCCTGTGAAATCATTGCCTCCTCCACCTCCTAATTCGAGTATCATCCTATAATTGCATCCTCATATTACTTTATATATTTGCGTACAAATAATGCACTTGATTATGTGAAAAATAACAAGTGAACTACACATGTAGATTGCAACTGTACTACATGTATAGAGCCACCAACGAATACACCTCCTGGATGCCCATGTTTGTGTGTATTGCCAATGAAAGTTAGCCTAGGTGTTGCTTTTTATGCATTCTTCCCTTTAGTTCTAGAGCTTGCTCAGGAGATTGCAGTTGGGGTTTCAATGGAGCTAAGTCAAGTTTGTATCATGGGAGCAAATGCTGCAAGTGGAGAGCCAGAAAAGACTGTAGTACTCATTAATCTTGTCCCACGTGGTCAAAAGTTTGATGATATCACAGCATTGGCGACCTTTCAGAAGTTTTAGCATAATAAAGTTTTTATTAAAGCTCCATTCTTTGGCAGTTATGATGTTTTATTTGTCCTCTATCCAGGTGAGAAATCATCATCATACGAGTTCTACCCATTTAGACCACTTTTCAAAATTTATTACAAATTTAGTCTGTGTCGAAATCTAATTATAAAAATAGATCATTTCCTACCTATGTGGTAGAAAATGACATTTTGCAGTATACATTTCTTTAAAATAATGTGTTTGCGACGTATTTATGTATTTTTTTTTTAAAAATTGTACAGGCTATATCAACTACGTGTTTTGCATCTATTTGCACTCATTGTATTACTCCTCATCAATACCTTGATCATTACGTTATTCCATCAATACATGTGCATGCAACTTCGCATATTAAAGCTGACGGCTGCTAGTTGCGAAAGGCCACTTACAACTAGCTTGCCGGTTGTGGAATGAGTATTTTGATGTAGTAGAGCTAAATTATACAACTACTAAATATATTATTACCTTGATCACTCATGAGTATTGAACTCTAAAGTAATACAAGAATGGATGTTTGATCAATTTTCGAGCGTATATAGAGGGTCTTATGATGAACGGTCACGTTTGTGTTATTGAAATCTCGATGAAAATGTTTCACTCGGAATGAGCAAGTAAACCGTAGTGCAAGATAACGTGTTTAATACAATTGAATACAATGAAGACCTTGTGTTAGAAGTAACACAAATAAAAAAACTACTAGATGGACCTAGGAATTCAATTACTGAAATGTCAGTTCGATCAGTTTACATAAGCACAACTTATCTAATATCCTTTAAATGCTAAGAATGTTTTAATTCACTTTTATAAAGACTTCGGCGTAGTCTTTTAGTAAGGGTTTCCTTTTGAATGGTTTGACCATTTAGAGCGAAAAGCGATGTCCGTGGGTAGATGTAACACAGGCACATTTGGGATGAAGAGATTGAATGGCCACCTTTGCTTCATAAAGTGACATCGGAAATGAGAATTTTATAAATACTAGTAGACACATAACATGAAACGAGAAATGTGATTTCTATTCCATATATATTTTCGTATAGAAAATTGTTTTTATGAGAGTTATTTCTTTGTGTTTAAGATATTTGATCTGAAACTCATGACTGTAAAATAGTTGTAGTGGATGAAATAAAATCGCATAATTAGCGGTTAAATGAAGCTGCTATTTCATATGATTTATTATATAGTGGGAACGTATCCTATGACACTTGTTAGTGGACGCATTAAGTTACTAAAGACTACCTTCGTATATATACCAAGTATAATGTACCAAATAATTACTGTTTTTCAGTATCGACTAAAAATGCATTTAATTTATTTTAGTATGAATATTGTGAATATTCATTATAACATAAATCATAATAATGGTATTTGTTTTCATAACAAAAGTGATGCATTAACCATAGAAAATATAAAAGCATCTAAATTTTTTTACAATTATTTTGAAATTATGGACTGAGCCATATCTTTATGAAATAATTCTTTAGTCATACGACCATGAGTCATGTGATACTGGTGAATTGAATCATTACAATTAAGGACAAAGCACCCATTCATTAAGAATGACAAAAGATTTAATGAACTCTTTATATACGTACGTACGTGTGTGTATGTGTGTGTGCGCTATCAAAGGTATAATGATACCAAATTGGATTCACTTACTTCGTTAAATTCACCGATTTATTATCACCGTAACACCTCAAAAATTTTAGTAATAAATTAAAATATTAATAAGGGTAAAATTGTAATTTTACATAAAAAGATGGAATAGTAAATTTTTTCAAACTTTTGAATTAGGCCTTTGGACCTATTTCATTTCATATGGAATATCGTTTACAGTTAGAAACATATATAACTTGTTAAATTTGGTAAAACGGGTCAAAATTAGCGGAAACTATAACTAATGACATTTTCATAATTATTAATTTTGGGTTTAGACGAGATAACCCTAGTTTTCAACTATAAATAAGTCTATAACCCTCACTTCTTCCTATTCTAAACCATAGTCATCACCTTTCTAGTTCTATATATACAATTCTTCTTCTTCCTCCTTAAACTTCTCAAATCAAAACACTTCTTATTCTCTTCTCTAAAATTTTATTAACCAAAATCAAATTAAAGCATATCAAATTCAAAAAAGAGAGAGAATCAAAACTAAAAGATAAAGAGATAAGGAAGGACGAACCAATCAAGCTTGGAGGTCTAGGAAAGGATATTTAAATCAAACTAAAAGGATGAAAGCTTTATAAAGGTGAATTAATTGATTACGACGTTATAATGGTTCATAAGTAATTAAATTTCTTTTTACTCTACTTTAATAAAAATATTATTTCTGAATTTGAAATAATAATTTTAACCAAAATTTATTTAATTTACAGTTTTATCTATAAATCAAAGAGGATAGTAATGGTGGAAAATCCTAGGTGTTAATTTAATAAGAATAATTATAAAAAAGAGGAAAAAGATAGGCCAGTGGAATTTATCTCTAATTGTATAGAGATAAATCTTTATTCGATAAAGTTTGGTTTGATTTGGATAAATGAAAGTAATAGAATACTTATTTACTTACCTTGAATTGATTATATAACTTGGACTACAAATATTTTTGTTTGAAGGATATAGGTGGTTTATCTAAAAGTTATACACATACATACATACATATAATCATTGAAATTAACTAGCTGAATTCGTGTAAACAAAATAGATATCATATACAAAATATGGTTAAGAATGAACCTTAAGTCCATAATCGAATCGGCAAAGAAGACAAACTAAACAATAAAATAAACAAAACTATCAAATTTGGAAAAACCCTTAACCAGACGTCTGAAAAGTTAATCAGACGTCCGAATTTGGTTTCGGAAATTTGAATGTCAGACAAACCAAAACCGAAAGAAAATAGTTCAAAATCGACCCGATTCAGACATCTGAATTCTTTTTCAAACGTCTGGAATTAAAATCCAACTTCAGAGAAAGAAATCAGATTTTTGAATACCTTGAAAAGGATTTTTATAATAAGGGCTAGACGTCCGAAATAATTTTCAGACGTCTAAATTGTTTCAGCAAGCTCAAGTTGAAACTGGATCTGATGTAGGCCAAGTAGGGCAAATCGAGGGACTTATTCCAACTTTTTCGACTTTCAGGAATTCACATAGCTACATGGAGTGGTGCAACATGCAATATCAGTGTATCAATTCTACACTAGATGACGTACCTTGGGCCACACTTCATGATGTGCATAAGTGAAACACGATAAGGTGTGCGATGATAGCACAACTAGAAGCTCTTATTGTTACCGGGGCATGCCCAGTCACATGTTGGACATCGAGGAATGGAAACAGAGACATCCACAATAGTAGGGTAATATAGCCAGGTAGTGGCTGAACCTACGGGGAATCGTTTGAAGCAATTTGTTTAGCTTCAGGTTGAATGATAAAGAGTATATGATATGTTTACCATTGAGAAAGTGACGTAAATGCTTCGGTAGGTCCTAAATCATTGAGGTGGTAAACTCGGCGCCAACCCATACATTACAATGTTCGCTTAGTGTGTATATGCGATTTAAATGGTCCGCCATTGGGAATGTTAACTCAATATTGGTTAGGCGGTTACTTATTAAGACTACATATTAGGGATAAACCTGGAGTTATTTTTTTTGTTGGTGGTTAAACCTTCGTGGGTTGTTGTTGATGTATGTGTAACAAGAACTACACCCTATGATGTGCAAAGTAAACAAATCCTTTAGATGTAATATATAAACACAAATAGACATCTTAGGTCATGTAGATTATAAATGAAGTTAATTGCTTGTGAATGCCATACACTAGTAATACAGTTCATTCACCAAACTTTGTATGATCTACTCCTTTTCTTCCCATTTTGTACTCGTTACGGAAGGGCAGGCCAATATGTGATTTGGCCAAGACATCTTACGTGGAGGAGGAAACTAGGCACCCAGAGTTACATTACTTATAGTTATTCTCTACATACTTTATATTATATTATTTTATCAGCCAGACTTTATGTTGTCATTGGAGACATCATTGTATAGACTACATTATGTTATAACTATTACTTTATTTGCTTATTTTCGGTATTTATAGTTTATTTTCTTCCATTATGAGATCTGAAAGTGTAGAATGCGTTAGATTTATAATTATCTCTGTATTATGTGAGGTTCTAAAATCCGATGATCCGCACTTCTTAACATGATGCGAGTTCGAAAGCCATTTTAAGCTTTGAATTAGTGTGTCCGAGGGTGCGGTTTGTCACAGTTAGTATCGGTGCTTAGGTTCGGGATTTTTTAGGGATTAAGCATATTGAGAGAATGTATTATATATTTTCAAAAATTATTATATATATGTGTGTGTGCATGTATGCACGTGTGTGCTTATATATGTATATGTATGTATGTATAAGTATAACACTGACACACCCTCATATTCCAATAATGCTTTATATTCTTAGAGAAAAATTGATAATAATTCCTAATTACCGATAATTGAGATGACCAATCAAGATGAAAGTGGTTCTGGTGAAGCAGCCAAGGTTCCGGGCATGAACCTTCTTATATGGTTCCGCTGGTATCTTAAAGCAAGAGGCCAAGCCGAACTTAACCTCAATAGAGGACCCGTAGCACCAGCACATGAGGCAGCACTAGCTCCTTCGCCTGTTTCGGATTTTCCTAAGTTATGTCGGGATTTCCAAAGTTTAGGCGAAAAGAATTATTCTGGGATTGAATTATTTGTTGAGAAGCGGGCATGGCTGAGCAATTATAATAGGACTTTTGCCATGATAGGCGTAGAGGATGCAATGGAGGGATAATTAGCTTCATGGCACTTGCAAGGAGAATCCTTGAATCAGTGGGGGAGTATTGTTGTTGAATTAGATGAGAGTGGGATTACGTAGACTGATTTTAAGAGATGCTCCGAGACTATGTTTATTTCTAAGGCGAAATAGGGAGTAGAGCTAGAGAAGTTCATTCATTTGGAGCAAGGTGGCCATGGTGTCAAGAAGTATGTAAATGAATTTAATTAGCTAGAGAAGTTTGGCTTGGGCCTTACCAATACACCAGTGAAGAAGATGACAAAGTTTATGAAGGGATTAAGTCTATCTTTGAGAGATATTTCTTTGAACCTTTGATTTACTAAAGCTACTTTTGAGAGCTTGGTTGAGATGGCGTTGCCAAATTCAATTAGGAAAGAAGAATCTAAGAAAGCAGACCGGAAACCAGTTCAGCAAGGTCACCATATAGGCAGAATGGAAACTCAAGGAAAAATAAAGAAATCAAAGTTTTAAGTGTAAGAAATGCCAAGGCAAGGGATTTGGCTGGGGATTGTAGGACGAGTAGTACGAAGATCAAATGCCATAACTGCAACCAATTTGGGCACATGAAGAGGGAGTATCTAAATGCACCTAAGACTTCTACGCAAGTGGATCCAGCATATGCACTTGATGTTGTTCCTAGATTGAATGCAGCTCTAGCGGTGTATAAGGGGAGGAATGTCACCATTGAAGGTGTGGTAAATCCTTTTGATTTATCTATTAGCACTTTATTCACTACAGCAAAACGTGGTAAATCTTTTTTGATTTATCTATTAGCACTTTATTCACTACAACAAAACTTACTTTTGACTGCAATGATTCTCAGCATTTTAATGACAAACTCGATTGAAGTTATTTTAAAATAAAAAATATCAAGTACAAACGTCGTTAAAGTTTGTAACAACCCACCATTTTCGAACTCATAATCATGCAATGAAGTTTGGCAATGACGAGTCGTCATGTGATACATGTTGATATTTAGAGAGAGCTAATTATATAATCGAAAATAAACTATCTAACACTTTCAGAAGTCACAGCGGAAGGAATAAAATACTGGTGCCATTTAAAATAAGCACACTTTTATTTATATACATATATCAATCACATAGTTACATATCCACATAAATAAAATACTAACCACAACACACTTCATAATTATATGTCTTCGCTTTTACACAATATAATATATACAATATTTACAAGTTCCCATCTCCAGATCCGCCACTTCATCGAGCTTCGTTAACCCGAATATTATGGATAAAAGGAAACGGGAGGGGGTCAGACATAAGTCTGAGTAAGTGAAGTCCATTCGGTCTATATATACTACGATGTCAGTGTTATGACATGAGTAGTGTCTAATGCGTGCCTCAACCTGAATCTGACTGTTATATGATAGATCAATTTTACTAAACTGAACAAGTTATATCCAATCCTTTATTTTACTCATGTCTTTAATTCAATACATCCCATTCCATTATTAATATATTCAAATGAAGTAATCATCCAATCACCGATTTCCAATTTCAAAGTTATTATCCACTTATCAAGCTTGACCAAATATAACACTTATACCCATATAGTATACACGGTATTCCCAAGCTATACATATAGTTTATAACCAAGTATTTATATCAAGTAAGTTATTATTTAATTTGGAACATGTCAGGATATAATACACATACACACCTAGGGTATACATATTTCACTATCAGTTAACTTCGTTTATAACACAAACATACACTTAATATGTATATTACATTCTTTGTCACATTCACACACACTTAGTGTATATAGCTATATATATTTCATTATTTGCACACCACTACATTATTAACTTTAATTCCCCTCAAGTTAAAGAGACTTTAAAGGTCGTTATAGAAATCAAAAAAGTCGCCACAAAGTCGCTACACATTGCCGAGAAGGAAACCAAAGCTTTGTTAGTCGCTATGCACTGGATCGAAAATGGCCGATAGTAGTACACAATGTAAATGCAGCATAATAGTATAGTAGATCACACAGTCGGTTTTATACTAGTTCGGACCTTCCATCCTACATCCAGTCTCGAAGCTCCCCTTTGGTATTTCACTATCAACACTGTCACTTCACCCGGGGAACAGGTTTACAGACCCTGCCTGAACAACTAAACATGACTTCAACAACAATTACAAGTAGTGTAACAAAAATGTTACTCTTTGACACAACATATCTTGATATACAGAATGCCAGTTTGATGTACAATGACTCCTATAACCAAACCAAATGATATCGAGTGGAGTTGTAGAGGCTAAGGAGTTTATTCAACTAGAGTATGGGATGTGGAGGTGAAGCAAACTAGTCGAAATCTCTGAATCGGATGAATTTCTTAAAACTCGGAGAATTGCTTTAGAATTGAGAGTATAGGAGTGGAAATCAAAGCATAGAGTTGTGTTATGGTTCAAGGATTGTTAGGGCTTTATATAGATGTTGTATGGATGTTAAAGTAGGGTTGCAACCTTCCAATTTCACCATTGATGAGGAGAAGTGGCTATAAGAGCAGAGAGATGCAACTTCTGGAGCGAAGAGGCACGAAGATATCACTTCATAAACTAGCTGTTTTATACTAGGTCGGTCGACTAAAAGAAGGTTTTAGTCGACTGGCTTAGTGTAAAATTCGAGCCCGAGAGCATAGCTAAAAACAGTAGACAAGTTCATATTCAGTCAACTGGGTCCAGTCGACTGAACAAGGCTTTCAGTCAACTGAATCATAGTATTTTCCAAAAGCTTGTATGGTGTAGTGGTAAGTGCATGTGCTCATCTCTCAGTCCACTCGGGTTCAAATCCTTGCTTTGCATAGTTTTAGCCATTTTATTTTACACCTTTTCCATCATCGTTTTGACCTGAAATAACTCAATAAACATATTAGTAGCATTGTTGCATGGTTTTTATCATCAAAACACCATATACATGGTTCTTTCATTCTCCCCCTTTTTGATGATGACAAACACACAACTTTATAATATAAAACAGTAGCTCCCCTAGAGCATTGGCATATTATAAAATATGTAAAACGCGCGTTCTTCTCCCCCTTTGTCATCAACAAAAAGGAATAAGAGCATTGGCATATTATATGATAAAAACTCCTCCTAAGTATAATGTTTCTCTTTAATTTTTAACTATGTACTCCCTCTATCAATATGCTCATTATTTCTCCCTCTATTTTATTTAAAAAAGGTATGAGAAAATTAAAAACAAATAAAGAATATCATAGAAAAGTAAAAAATAAATAATTTTAGCATTAATGCAAAGCGATGAGTATCCAATAGATACGTCAAATGTAAGCAAAATGATACTCATATTACAATAGATATAAGGTTTACAACTTAGGAAACCATGTCCAGTTGGATGTGGTTGGTCTCCTAAAAATATAATTTCCACTATTAATCACAGTGTCGTAATAGTTGCTAATGTATGATTGTTTATCATAACCTGTAACGATCTCGGATTTTATATAAATTTAAATTGATAATTAATTTGATTTTTGAATAAAAAAATTTGTGAAATTAATTGGTAGATTGATTTGAGTTTCTCCAAATTCAAGTACAATATGTGTTAATCACTTTAATTTAAATCTTGTATATATATGTGAATATATATGTATATGTGCATATATGAGTAGATTTGAATATATATATATATATTGGATTTGAATTTTAAATTTTAAGTAAATGGTTATAAAATCATCTATGAAAAATATAAAGTAAACAAATTAGTTAAATTTAAACAACATGTAAAAAAAGGATTCATTTATATTACAAAGCATAAGATTAAAGAAAGAAGAAATACACTCAAATATGAAACAAACAAAGGAAGAAAAAAAAATATACATATGAATTAGCTTACAAAAGGAACACTAATATACATTCAAGAATGAAACATGGCAAGAAAAAAATGTATTGAGTTGAAAAAGTGAACAAAAATAAATATGTATATATTGGCTTGTATAAGAAGATACTAGTATGAGTAGATTGTACAATGCTAATTAATGTCAGCCACCAAACCAAAATCTATCAGCCTCCACAAAGAAAAAAATCTTTGATTTTGTACAGAGGCCATATCATCATCCAGTACAAACAAATATCAATACCCTGTAAACTTCTTCCCTATATATCAACCATCTTCATTTCTTTTCGTTCATTCAACTGTGTAGCATCTGATGTAAGCTTCATCTTTAACTTAAACAAAACTTCAATATAAACAACAATTTAGCTCAGATAAAACCAGAGAATCAAAAGAAGGTTTCAAAATAACAATTTCAAAGCCTGATTCATCAAAGAAGCTCTGTTCATCTTCTCAAAACAACTGTGAGTAACATTCCTTTTTAAATTTTAAGAATTGAATTAGTTGCAAGTATATATATATCTGGAAAAAGTGTATGTTGTAGTTTCCTATGTATGTATGTTGATGTTTAGATATATGCCTGCCTGTACACATTTAGTTACCTCTGTTCTTGTTTCTTCCAGACTAGATTCGCAAACAAATCCTCATCCTTTGATTTAATAACGGATAGAGCTTAAAATATAAACGAAAGTTGTTTGTTTGGTTATAAACTAAGTTTTAAAAATTTATTCAAGTCAACACAATTTGTAAATATCCCTGGAGATCATAGAAATCTGAGCAAACTTTAAATTAGTCAAATTTCTTAATTCCTAAATTCAGGTATGTAGATTGAATTTATATACCGTACCATGATTTTTAAAGCAAAAATCATGATTTTTAGAGCTAAGATAAAAGAGCAGTTCGAGTTTGTTCGAATTTCGTTATTTAGGTGATCTCTGATGATCTATGGTGTCGTGGTGGTCGAGTTTCCTCCTGGAGGTGGAGGAGTGATCAAAGGGTCTGGGAAAAATGTAGTGGAGGTGGTCAGATAGTTGTGGTGACGGCGGCGAGCTCGTGAAGTTTCTAAACCTAGTTTTGTAAGGTCGGGAAATTTTGATTCGATCGTCATCCACGCATGATCGAGTTGCTCGTGCTTTTTGGTGATGGTAGGAGGAGCGATGATGAGTAGATGACCGGAGTTTCAGGACCTTCGGTGGTCGAGGCATCGAGAGCGATGCGTTGCCAGGACTGGTGGAAGTTTTTCGTCTGTGTTTCCAGATCTGGAAGTTCGAACTCGTTTTCGAATTCGAGAAGAATTCGTTCGATCGGAGTGTAGATGTGAGTTCGTATGGGTTCGAGAGATCGTCGAGCAATGTCGCGACGTTCATCTGAGGACGGCGACGTTGGGCACATGCACAGTGTGCACTTCGAATCTGGAGAGGATGGGTTGTGTTGGAAGCTCGGGTTTGTCTCGTGCAAATGGAGGTACGACTCGAAGTGGTTTGGGTTTGGTTCGGGTAGCATATTGAACAGATTTGAAAACCTGTTCTTTTTGTTAAAATATAAAACTGGATTTAAAACTTCAAATCAAAGTTTAAAATGAGTTTTAAAATCAAAGTTTAACTATGAACTTAGTTTAGTTTGAAACTTA
Source organism: Allium fistulosum (assembly GCA_030737815.1). Classification (NCBI taxonomy): domain Eukaryota; kingdom Viridiplantae; phylum Streptophyta; class Magnoliopsida; order Asparagales; family Amaryllidaceae; genus Allium; species Allium fistulosum. Next base: position 951,047,173 of record CM060903.1, read on the forward strand.
GATTAGAGAAGTTAGAATTTAAAATAGATTTGAAATTGTAAATGGAAATTTAAACAAGTTGAAAAATTAGAAAGTTTAAAACCTGAAATAAATTTTAAACCAGATTTCCAGATTTTGAAACTAACTAAGATCAATTGAAATATAAAAAAAAGAAATTTGAAATCAATGTTTCAACATATTGTAAATAATCATTAAATCATAAAAATGAATGTGTTACTTCAAATAATGAAGATTAATGATTTATTATTCATTAATTGATGAGTTCTTAATGATTAATCAGTTTATCATCAATAATGATCAATATAAGTAAATTTCTTTAGAAAAGCGATTAAAGAAAATTTAATAGTTAATAAAAGTTATTAACTAAGATCATTTGAATAATTTATTAATGTTATAAATTTCAACAATAAATTTAGATTAATTAATTCAATAATAATCATTTGTGAAATTATTAAGTATAATTACTTAATAAGAGTAATTAAGGAATTAATTATTCAGTGTAATTAATTGAGTTAATTTGATTAGTCCAAGTTAAATTTCTTGAGTTTAATCTAGAATAATCAGTTGACAAATTGGGAAATATAATTACTTAGAGGAGTAAGTAATTAATAGATAATTACTGGATGTAATAAATTGAATGATAATTTGAAGTTTGAGTATAATTATTTGTTAATAATTAAAGGATTAATTAATAATTATGATTAATTAAGATTTATTTAATAATTAAAGATTAATTGATTCGTTAATTAAGATTGATTTGTTAATAATTAAAGGTTAACCAATGAATTTGAAAGGGAAATTTCTTTCAAATAATTTGTAATTAACTATGATGGTTAACCCAGATTAATGATTCATTCCTAAATAATAAATCTGATTTAAATTAATCAGTTGATTAATAAGTTTACTTGTGAATGTTTGGATTTTATTTAATGGGTGAATTGTTTGATATCCCTGATTTGTGATTCTTTGTGATATATCCTGATTTGTGTTGTGATCTGTAATATAAATTATTTATCTGGGATGACTGTAATTTATTATCTGTGATACATATATATCTGTGGATCTGTGAATAAGGATAAGCGTTATAGTTATACCGCTTATCAAATATATTGTTGTATTTGAATCTGTGATGATTGAATAATGTTGCACTATTGTGTTAAACCCCTGGACCACACTTTTACACACACAAATATGGATTTCACGAGAAAATCGATTAAGTCACAGATGATTTAAATTTAATATTTTTGGAATTGAAATTTTAATTTCAATTGATTTTGGAAATGGATTTGGGTTAAATGTTAAAGCTTTTGAAAAGGAGTTTTTAAGATAAAAGTTATTTTGAATAACTTGGTAAAGTTTTTCAATTTAAATAATTCAATTTGAATTTGAATTCAAAATTTGGAATTGAATTCCATGTTTGGAAATTATGGTTAAAGATGTCATAAATATGTTTATATGAATTTAAACCATTTTAAAAGTATGGTTTTGAGAATTTGAATTTAACCCAAGGACTTTAACTCGTATAAATGAATCAGGTTTTCCGAAATGAAAACTATTTGTTTTCAAATAATAGAAGCTTTCACATAAGGAATGAATTTTCAATTTGTGTCAAAAGAATTTCAAGTTTGAAATGAAAATGGTTTTCCGAGTTATGAATAAATCTTTGTGAAAGATTGTTGAACTTTGTTTTGAAATTGGGAAGGTGTACCTTTTGTATAAAAGGTCGAAATGGAATTGTTTTGAAAGCTATCAGTTAAATCTTTGTTTTAAAGATTGGACGAGTTAATCCAAATTGAAATGGAAATTGATTTGGAAAATCTATGAATAGATCTTTGTGAAACTGGGTGAACTTTGTGAGATAAATCTTTTTGTAAAAGATTGGAAATGGTAATGTGTTTAAACCATTTGAAGAAAAGTTTTGGGTAATAAGTTGTGACTTAACTGAAATCCCAATATCCATATGTTTTAAATATTGCGCTCACTATTCGGTTTAGCCGGGAGAGGACTTTATGTCATATAACCCATTTCGAATAGTGATACGACGTGAATGGATAGCATTTGAAGACCGGTGTTGAAGATCGGGTATTTGTGAAAACGAAAGGATAACCCGTCGATTGTCCCTGCACTGAGTCGCGCCGGTATAGAGATTTCCTAAGTGATGGGAAATCCGATCGGGATTGTGAATACCCAGATTGCAAGGGCTTCTTCAGAAGTGCTTTCGGTTCTGTTCGAACCCGGAACAGACTTGTATGGTTATATTGTCTGACATTACACTTTGAGATATAAAGCTGATTTCTTTCAAATACATTTCTGTTTGGTGGCGGAGATTTATTCTCTTAGCTTAACACCCTTCTCTAAGATGTACGAGCTCAGAGGTTATGTAGTTGAAGGTTATAAGTGATATACTCCCAAATTGGTAATGTGGCATGCTGAGTGCTGCTGTGTGTTGCTGATCATTTGTTGATCAAAGCATGGCTTTGTGAAAAGCGTGGCTTTGTGGACGAGACCTCATCGGACCTCACACCCCGGAAATGGTCGAAACAGGAAAGATGCAGCAAGGTTTAAGGGATAGCTCCCCTAGGGTATGTCCATTCCTTCTGGAAAAAGGTGGTATCATGGTATGGACCCCATATATTTTCCCCGTGTGGTTGCTCCAATCTCATTTACTGTGTGATTGTTGCTTTGTGATCGAGGCGCCTCGGATAAAGGTCGTAAACGACCGGGGGTGGCATATCTTTGGTTTACTTCCCGGGAAGGGGGTAACCGGTCTTGTGTTGGCAGAGAGCCAGGTAGGTTCTCGGGGCGTCCCTCCAGAGGCGTTCCCATGTGGCATAGGAAGTTCCTTAGCCTGACCATTTGTTGGAAAATCCAAAGAAACAATACGAACCTTATACGGCTTTAGTTGTAGAACCTGCCATTTAAAATGGCAGTTATAGTAGGCATAGTATAATGGTACCTATGCTGGCTAAGATTAATATTATATTTTCGAAATGTTTCCTACACTATGCACTAGTAATAATATCAAAAGAGTTTTTTTTTGCATAGTGAGCATGTTTGACTATCATAAGGAGAAATCTCTCCCATGTGTGCGATTGCATTGTGTGTGTGTGCCGGGAGGCCTTATGGTAGTTTCATTTTCCAAAAAGCATGCGGATTTCAATGTTTAAAATTCTTTTGTTGTTTGTTTTAAAGATAAACTATTTTTGTTACTCACACCAGTCCCATGACTACCTGGAGTTTATTGCTCCCTTCCTAAACTCTGGGTGCCCACAATTTTCCACACGGGCAGTCTGAGTTGGGTTTTTCAGATAGTCAGGTTTAATAAATGATTTGGAGCTAGTTCAGTTTTTGGAGATCACGACCGACCTTGCTTATCTTTTTGAAACATGATGGTGGTTCGAGCTTGACGTTGGAGTTGTTGGATTCATTCTCTTTTTCGGATCATTTGGAGTTATCAGTTCTGTTGTTTCCGCTGTAACATTATTATTTGTCTCTGATATTGTTGTATCATATTGATATCATTGTTGTATATCATCCTGGATATTGTATTCATTGGAGTTGTATATGATATCATTCATTTCTTTCTTCCGCTGCGTTGTTATACTTACTGTGTTATAAGCTCTGGCGAGCCAGATTCGGCGTTTGAATCTGCGGCATTCGAGTACAAGTGAAGTACGGGTGCCAATTTTCGAAGGCCGAGTCAGGATCGTTATAATAATCAGTTAGATTAGCAGGAACCTATATATCAATATTAATTGTCATTGATTTAGTACTCAAATGATTTTTTTCTATTTCTAAGCATAATAATATTATGACAGGAATTGGTTTTAGAAACATCTCTACTTTTAGTACTAGCACTCGAACATGTATACATGAATGCATATCTAGTACTTTTTCTACAATTATCTTGTTTATAGTCTAAACCGGTTCCATTATTGTGAGCTCTGTTATTAGTAGTTAAGAAAGATAAATCATCTTTTTCTCTATTAAATTTTTTGATTTTCTCATTTAGTTTATCAAAAACAGATTTGAGATCACAAATTTCTTTTTGCAACATAATATTATTATCTTTTAAAAATTCACATTCTTCAATTAATTCTAGATTCCTATCATTTAAAGCCATGTTCTCTTTTTCAAGAGTAAAAGTTTAGAATTAGAATCATTTAAACAATTTTACAAAAATATAATTTTATTTTGCAAAACTTCGATTTCCTTTAAAAGATCGGTATTTTTATCGTTTATGCGCTCATTATCTTTTAATAAAACATCTTGTAAAATAAGTTCTTCCAATGTATTTTCAAAATTTTCAGTTTGTTTTACTAAAACTTATTTTCTTCCATTAAAATAATAATTTTACGCTCACAATAATCTAATTTAGCTAAATCAATAGAATTGACCTTTTGTGATACTTTAAAATCTTTTAATAACTTCTCATGCATTTGTAAAAGATCACTATATATAGAATCTAAGCTTACCGATTTTGATCTAAAATAAGCCATACGACATATGTATCTTGATTATATATATTGTTGCTCACTTCCATAAATTTGCTTTTTTCGACTGTCTTTGAGCTTTGAGTGGATCTTCTCTTTTTGGCTATTATTCTATGATGTTTTGACGATCGATATAATTCTAGACTCCAATACCACTTGTTAGTCGCTATGCATTGGATTGAGAATGGCCGATAGTAGTAAACAATGTAAATGAAGTGGAATAGTATAATAGATCACATAGTTGATTTTATACTGGTTCGGACCTCCCATTCTACGTCCAGTCCTGAAGCTCCTCTTGGTATTTCACTATCAACACCCTCTTTTCACCCGAGGAATAGATTTACAGACTCTGCCTGAACAAGCGATCAGGACTTCAACAACAAGTATAAGTAGTGTAACAAAAACGTTACTCTTTGACACAACATATCTTGATATACAGAATGTCAGTTTTATGTACAATGACTCCTATAACCAAACCAAATGATATTGAGTGGAGGTTTAGAGGCTAAGGAGTTTATTCGACTAGTATGGGATGAGGAGATGGAGCAAACTAGTCGAAATCTCTGAATAAAATGAATTTCTTGAAACTCGGAGAATTGCTTTAGGAATTAGAGAGTTCAAGAGTGGAAATGAAAACATGGAGTTGTTTTATAATTCAGGGGTGGTTAGGGGTTTATATAGATGCTGTAGGGATGCTAAAGTAGGGTTGCAACCTTCCAATTTCACCATTGATGAAGAGAAGTGGCTGCAGGAGCAGAGAGGTGCAACTTCTGGAGCGAAGAGACACGAAGATATCACTTCAAAAAACTAGTCGTTTTATACTAGGTCAATCGACTGAAAGAAGGCTTCAGCCGACTGGTTTAGTGTAAAATTCAAGCCCGAGAGCATAGCCAAAAACAGTAGACAAGTTGTTCATATTCAGTCGACTGAACAAGTCTTTCAGTCGATCGAATCATGGTATTTTTCCAAAAGCTTGTGTGGTGCAGTGGTACGGGCATGAAGTCATCTCTCAACCCACTCGGGTTTGAATCCTAGCTTTGCGTATTTTTAGCCATTATATTTTACACCTTTTAGATCATCGTTTTGACCTGAAATAACTCAATAAACATATTAATACCATTGTTTTATAGTTGTTATCATCAAAACATCATATATATGATTTTTTTTCAAGCTTCAAGGAAGACGTCGAACGAATGGTGACCAGAATGTCCCGAAACCCAACCTAGAATTTAGTGAGATAAGTCTACTAGGTTCACGACTGGTGCACAATAAATGGATTGAGTATGTGTTTATACGTTAAACACTCTCAAACATTTCGTATATGCCTGGCTCGAGTAAAATTGCTCCAGCCATGGTCTGAGTTTAAGCTAACAAATTAAATGCCTACAGGCGGACCAGTGGAGGCCACATGTGGATCGATGGACGACGATTTAGTTTTCACAATTCCGAATTTCGATCGTTTCTTCTACAATTCGATTTATACTCCATTGTTTACTTTTTTAACACTTTATGCCTCCCTTAGACACCATATTCACTACCCTAACCCTTCATATATTACACTTCATTATAATCATAATCACTTCTTAACTTCCAGTATCTAACCATTATACTCAATATCCATTTAATAAACGATCTAAATGAAACTTAACCTCGAATTTGATTATTATTAACTTCATTAATCTCTGTAATTATTTTAGCATCAATTTCCTAATCCAAATTACCAAATTCACTATTTAATTAACCTAGTAAATTCTGTAATCATATATATATATATAATCAAATCAGTAATTGCCTAACATCTATTCCTTAATTAGCCTCTAATCATAATTAAAACAATGGCATGGAATATACATCGAATAAACGGGATCCATTCACATTGATTTGCCTCAAATCCTTTGATTTCACCACCGTCCAGAATTTCTAGAAATCCAAACTTTGTAATAGCCTTCAACTCACTCCAGAAGATAGAGAATCTCGCCTTAGTTCTAACACACTTTGTTTCACCATATTTTGTTAAGAATTGATGATTTTGTGTTGATTTGAATGGAGGAGAAAGAAGATGAATGCGATTTTCAGAAATAGGAAAAAGAGAATTGGAATTATATGTATCTTTTAAATGGTCTTTAAAAGTGAAAACTGAAATGGTTTTTCAATTTGAATTCAAACTATGGGCTTGGTCCAACTCAGCCCAAACCCGATATTCACGCAAAATCTAGCCCACTGCAATAAAATAATGTTATCTCACTCATACGACATCCAATTCAGACAAGTGAATGCTCTGCCTTGACCAAAAATGAGAGCTACACAATGGTGCGACTTCTGTCAGCTATATCAACAATTTGTGAAAATTACTATTTTACCCTTGTATTAAAATTTACTAAGTTACCCTTCAATTAGTTCCAAAATTTATTTATTCATTAATTATTATTATTATTTAAGTTTTATATAAAATTCCGAGGCATCACATTCTCCTCCTCTTAAAAGAATTTCATCCTCAAAATTCAAAAGGAACAAAATAATGTAATATACGCTCGCTTTTTCGTTTACATATTCGTATCACTCATGCATGTGTACAACCATTCAAACAAAGCGCCATCAATACTCAATATAGAAACCAATCGAATCAAGCATCTATGTATGTATGTGTGTGTGTGTGTATAGCAGGCAAAATCTCAAATCAAATTCATCAGATAGGTGTACGTGTTCTATTAGCATATATAAATACATATGGTTGTTCCTGTATACTTCATGAAATATAATCAATAACATAACATCCAAAATATGCATGTAAATGACATATGGTAATATATATGCAATTTTCTAACATTTGGGCCCTTCTACATGAATGAGATTGTAACAACCCGTATTTTTAACACTTTAAAAATACGAATTAAAATGAAAATTTTGATAAAAATCCGAAGGAAATAAAATTTTGTGTTGTTAAATGTGAATTACAAGTTAAAATACAAAACTGAATTATGAAATAACTTATTTGTAAATTAAATAAAGATGTTAACTTGTAATTGAACGTAAGTAAAGATTTAAATTTGAATGTAACAAGTAATTGAATTGAATTGAATTTGATTGTAAACAACGAAATAAATAAAATGTTACATTTAATATTGAAGTTATAATATGGAAATCAACGTAAATGAATGTAATTTAATATTACTGTGAATTTAAATAAGATGATAGCTGAAGAAAATGAAAGTAAATTAATTATAAACTATTGATAATAATGTATAAGTAAATGGTTGATTCAATAATGAAAGTGTAAATCGAAATAAAAAAAATTCATTTGGAATTAAATAACTTGAATTTGAATTACAATATAATTGCTAATATAATCTTTTATATTGGATTTATAATGGAAATTGCATTGTAAAAGATTGTTAGTTACTGTGAAATTAAAAATGGAATTTGTGAACAATTGAAATTTGATTTAAAAGTTAATAATTTAAAATTGGGAATTTTAAATTGAAATTAAACAGTCGAATAAATTATTTTTCGAATATTGGATTTAATTAGACAATTAAATCGATAATTTAATAAGTTAAATTTCAGAAATAATTGAAAATCGAGTTGAATATGATTGAAAATGATTTGTAAAATTTTATCTTATCATATTGGAGTATAGTAATGTTATAGAACTTTTAAAATTGAATTTAAAGTTAATTTGTGAAAATTGAATATTTTAATATTTAATTATCGACTGAAAAATAGCCATTTTTCGAACAGTCTCCGAATTGAACGAAACTAGTTCCATTGGATCCGTAATAGTTTGTTATTATCGGATTTCAATTTTCGTAGCAATCGGAGTTATCATTTGACCGTGGCAGCTCGAAACGCATCGAATTGTTTTTAATATTAATTCGGCGAGAGAAAATAGTCATTTTTCAAAAAGTCTCGGATTTCGACGAAACTAGTTTCATCGGATCCGTAATGTGATATTATTGTATGGTTTCAAATTTCGTGTCAATCGGAGTTACCGTTTGTCCGGGGCAAGCCAAAACGCATCGAAATCGGTTTAAATCGGTTTAATTTAAACTGATCGTTTTTCTCCGTAACTCGCACGGAGGACCGAATTAGCCTCCGAAACATATTCCATTGCGTTCGGAACGTGGGGTAAACCTTAGAAACGCCAGCCGGCACGATTCGTTTGGAGTTCAAAAAATTTTGGATGAATAGTGTCGCGTATTTTTCTATAAAAGCACTTCATATTTTTTTCTTTTTTGCAAAATAAACTAAACCCTAGGGTTTCTTCACGCAGCCGCCATTATCATTTCGAATGGCCAGAAATTAGTTTCATTCTTCCCTCGATTACTTCCAATCCGTGAACAATTAGTAAAAGTCATCAACTGCAAACTCGAAGAGGGCGAGGAGATCTAGCTAATCAACGGTGGAGATTGGATTTGGAGCAGTGTGGTGGTCGTTAGGGGGCCGCGTGGGCCTGCCGTTCGTGCACGAATCCCCACGTCTTGGGGAGGCCGAGTTCAACAATGCTCTGGCTGAGCATGGAGTGGTGGGTGGCGCTTCAAATAGTGGTGCCTGATCTGCGTGGAGATGCTCGTAGGGTGGTGCGTGTATTAGGGTTTAGGGCGGCTCATGGGTTTGGTGCGTGCGTGCAAAACCTGGGGAAAAGAAGACAGTGGGAACGGCCTGGATCTAGGGCAGGAAGTGGACGTCCAGATTTTGCTGTAGGGTTTGTAAATAAATAAAAGTGTAAATTAAGTTTATAATAATTCGTTCAAACTTTAAACTATCATAACTGTGTCATACGAGGTCGGAAAATTACGAAACGAAGTGCGTTGGCTTCGTTTTGACGAGCACTACGCTATGGAGCTGGATTGGAATCGTTTGGAGCTAGAGAAAATTTCGGATAAAATTAAACGCTCGTTTAATTTTATTCGAAATAAAACGCTGGAACTGCACTGAAATCAAGGTGAGTGTTTTATAACGCTCACAACATACTGAATATCTTTATGGTAGTTAAATTTGACATTATGAAGTGATATGAATTTATTTGTCGTTGTTTGATAAAAATTTAATTGTCATGTGAATTCACCGTTGAAAAATTAAATTGACAGTAAATTGAAATTAGGATTTAATCGAAATCAAATTTCCCGATATTGATAACTATGAAATTGCCGTGAATTGTATTGACTATTGGATGATTTATTTCGATGGATGCTATTGGTTGATATTTAAATGTTTGGATGTTTATTTGCTTATATATATATCCTGTTATACATGCATATGACACTGTGATTGGTTTAAGTAATATATATTCATCCCTAACATTTAATCGAAATAAATAATCACTTGGTCGTAGGTTAGAAAATTATATACGGACACCGGGTTGGTTAAATTAAATGTTTTAAAAGTTGTTTTGAAATTATTTAAATGAATTGATTTTAAGAATAAAATCCAAATTATGGAAATTGAATTATTTGAATTGGAGCTTTGAAATGTTGGAATTTAAACTTGATAAACGAAATTGTTTAATTAATCGAAGTTTAGTTATTTATAAAAAAATGAAATACGACATAAATTTTTTGAAGTTGATTTGTTTTAAAGATTGGACTTTTATTCGAACTTTGAATATTTCTAAGAAAATTTATATGAAATGATATTTCAGGTTTGAGTTTAGAATTGAAATTTGGATTCAAAAATTTGGTATTGAAAGTAAATTTGATTTAATGTTTAAATCGATATTTTGAAATTGGATTTGGAATTGAAATTGGTAATTAATTTGAAATTGGAATTTAAATTAATTTGGAATTGAAATTTAAATTCATTTGGAATTGGGATTGGAATTGGAAATTGATTTGAAATTGTAAATTGAAAGTGAACGGGATTTGTTTATTTGGATCAAAATTTATATGGAATCAAAATTTATTCGAGTTGAAATCGGAATTGAATCGATTAGATCGAAATGGAAATTGGAATTGATTTGGGTAGGAAATTGGGAAGTTGACTGGTTTGACTTTGGAATTGTTTTTAATGAATATTTTAGTATGAATGATTTAAAATCTATATTCTTTAAATATTGAAATTATTTTGATTTTCAAACTGTTTTACTATATAAACCATTTTTATATTCAAATTATTTTCGATTAAACTATTTAAATATTTTCTATTAAACTATTTTTAACTATTTAAATATTTTCTATTAAACTATTTTAACTATTTTAATTATTTAAACTACTTTTAAACTACTTAAAACTATTTTCTAAAATTTTCAAGCTGGTCAATAAGGTGAATTGTTTATATTTAAATCTCGAATTTAAATACGAATTGGGTTAAATGAAGTTGCAACCTAAATTGAAATTCGAAATGATTTTGAAATCGAAATGAGATATTGAGGCGAAATGATTTTGAAATGAAATCGTATACTTTGAGTAGATATGATGATTTTGAAATGGCTTTTATTTTTGAAGCGAATATGATATTTTTGATAATCAATTATGAATTGATTTTGAAAATGTAAAAGAGCCATCGGTGTAGTAATACGTAGTTATTAAAGAGACCGGGATCGGATATGGACATACTCTCTGTCGATACCGAAAACCACTTTAATAACTAGTATACGTGGAGTGTTGATCCAGAACGAAGTGGATGGTTTGGTGAACGTGTTGACTGAAGAAAGAGAACGATATTGGATGACCCCTGACATGACTAAAACAGGAGCCGCGCCGGGCCATTGAGGATCGCCATCTCTAGCGGACACACTCCTTCGTTACCATGTCTATTACTTTTGTGATTCGATTTGGGTGCACCCCTCGATTTTGGGAGTGTTGTTTCGCGGTGTTGGGGTAGTAGCTGCTATGCCCAACATCAGTCCGGATCAGGCAACTACTAGTATCCTAGTTGGTATCGTCTCATGTACCTTGTCATACTGATTATCCTATTCGCGACCACTACGATTTTGATTTGTACCTTTAGTATATGGATTGCCCTCTGGTGACTTCCGATTTTGGGGAAACTACGGTCTTGTATATGCTATTGGGAATAAAACTGTGTTAAGGGTGGAATGGGCCATGGCTTAACGCTAGTTTGATATTTTACTTTATGATAGACATTATTGTATATAGCGTATTCTATTATATAGTAGATAGTTTAACGGATCCTTAGGAGATGGAACCCCGAACATCTCTTAAGTTAATGCACGCACGTTAAACACTGGATAGGAGGTGTCTAAAACCCGTAAACATCTCCGACGCCGTCGCACTCATTTTTACTTATTCGATTTAACTTACATGAGATATTTTAGTCCTGACTCGAGTGTTTTGTCTTTTCATTATGCTCGGGTCAGCCTGAGCATTTCAGGTAAGGTTGAAGATCTATTCTGGAGGACGAAGACGGAGTTTGGTATTACATCATTTGTATTCTACTACTGTATTATTTTTCCGCTGCATTGTTGTATTATCTCTGATATGTATGTAACTCTGATTTATGATGTATAATAATAATCAAATTTATTTATTTAACAGCTTCATGAACTGTTATTTTATTATTATATCTTGTTCCTTCCGCTGCGAGATTCTGAGTTTTTTTTCTGTTCTTTCCTTTCTTTTCTTATTTAACCCCAATAACTATCTGTATTTTGGATTGTTTGAGTCGACATGTGTGTATGTTTTGTCGACTTGAACGGTCGAAAATGGCGGGTCGTTACAGTTGGTATCAGAGCTTTGGTTTAGATTACCTGAGCTCTAGTGGGGAATAACTCGTTGAAATAGGGTTGAAACCTATGAATGAGTTTGAGTGTATATGAGAGAGCGTACTTGTTATTTGCTATAAAATGGTTTTATATTGTGTTGATTTGTTCCGTTGAGTATTTATAAATTCTGGTCGGTACATGGGACGCCATGGCATCGATAGGGATTTCTAAACACTCGAATAGGACAAACTGACATAATATCGTTTTGAATTATATTTTATATAAATATTATTATGAATATATAAATTTTGATTGTATTGGTTGGTAGGAGATGATAATATTAGATTATCGTCGTCAATTGGTTGACTTGTCAATATTTCTAAATTATTGACAAATGAAAAAAAAATGAATTTGGGAAATATAATTGAAAATGGAATTAAATGAATATGATTTTGGATATGAGAATATAAATTCCAATGTTTGAAATTTGTTGCAAATGTTTTGAAAATAATATACATATTATATGAAAGAAACTCGAATAGGAAAGATTTTAAATGACTTTGAAATGAAATAAGTGATGTATGCCCCACTTGACGTTTGGAAAATAAGTTTCGGTAATGTGTGCATGCATTATCGACGTTTATTTTTCAAGAGTCCGAGTGGGGGAGACCACTAAATGTTTTCTGTACTCTTGGAATAAATTAGAAATTGAAATTTTTCTAAAATATGAAATAGAATTTAAAGGTTAAAATGAAAATTTAAATTGTAATAGTAAACTTTAATGTGATAAATAATAAATTGAAGATTTGTTAAATAAGCTCAACACTAGAATTTAATGAAAATAAGTTGTATATTATCAACTGCACTAAATTTGCATAACCATAACTTACCTAATATTTAAAAGTTTAAAATGCATATTTTGATAAGTAAGTAAAAAAAAAATACAAGTATGATAGTGTAAATAAAATGTGAAGATCAAATTGATAGTTGCAAATATAAAAGAAGTTCAAATTGAAAAATGAATAATATATACTTAGTTGATGGTATGAAATTTAATTTGAACAAGCAAAATTATTGAATTAAATCAATGAGGAAAACAAGTAAAGTGAATTATGGAATTTGATATAATTCAAACAAAGTAAATGAATTGAGTAAACTTGATTTGTTTGGAAATGAATAAACCAATTGAGACAAATAAAAGAAATTGATTGACTTGGTGGTAAATTTGGTATGGACGCTAATGTTGTTGTGCTTTGGTTGTAGATGGATGTTAGGTGAGTAAATACGATTCATAATGTAATGGAATTGAATAAATGGAATAAAAATTTAAGTAATTAAATTCAATTTGTAGTAAGGTGATGTTGAATATAATTGAATTCAATTTAATGTGAAGCAAAATTGTCTTGAGTTAAAATGTGGAGGTAATAAAGTGAATAAACCGGAAGACGAATTTAATGTAAACTTATTTCATAAAAATATAAAAGAAATTAACAACTTTGGGTTAATGCTTGATTTTCCGGAAACTTTAAATTGGATAGTTTGTATTTGTAATAACAAACAAATGTAGAAATCTAAAATTGTCCGGTATGTGCTGAAACTAAAAGTACCATAACTTTTAAATGAATAATCGGAATTTGATGATCTTGGACTTTTCGGAAAGCTTAGAATCTGTAGCACGACTTTTGTTTAGAGTATTTCAGAAAATTCATTCGTTTACTAGGTTAAAAATGTAAATGTCTATCGCTGTCCTGTGTAAGAATAAGCAAAACCAATAGCATTTGACCTTAGTATTTATGACATAACTTTTTACTGGTTTATCGGATTTTCATGATCTTGTACTTTCTGGAAACCTCAGAACCTATGCTCCAACTTTTGTTTTAGAAGCCTTGCATTTTGCTGAAGTTTAGAAGGTCGAAAGTGTGCGTGAAGGTCGCTGACCTGCACGGACCTAAAACGTATTCCCGTAGTAAAACGGCCGTAACTTTTGAACGGTTAGTCCAAATTAGACGATTTTGGACATTCCGGAAACCCTGAAACAAATGCTACAACTTTTGTTTATATTACCTTGCAAAATTCTGTCGTTTGGTTGGCTAAAAACTAGAATCTACTTGCTGTCCTGAACACAAAATTTTCAGTTTGGAAGTTAATATGTTATGTATATGTTGTATATGGCAAGTATATTGATCTATCATTATATGCATGGTTCTAACCTGGTTATTGAGTATTTTAATAGGTAGAAAGGGGTTGCGCTCCACTTCCGAAACCCGTTTCTGCGCTAAATGCAAATGTAAGTAAAAATTTGCTAGTAAACGCTAATAAAGATACGTATTTGGATTATTTATCGTATTTGGATTATATATATACTGTTTTCCCCATATATGGGATGCCTCATTATTTGAATGAGATGTATATCGATTATATTTGTTATATTTGTATGGGAAATATTTTCCCGATCGAACCGCGCAAAGGAGATGCTGCCGAAATTTTCCGTAAATCTGAGTGTTAGAAAATTTTTGAAACTTTAAAACCTATAATCTATTTTCTCAATGTTAATAGGGTTTATAGGTATATAAGATGATAATAACTATTACCTCGTTCCTTTTCGCGGACGAAAAGTTTTAAGTGGGAGAGAATGTAACAACCCGTATTTTTAACACTTTAAAAATACGAATTAAAATGAAAATTTTGATAAAAATCCGAAGGAAATAAAATTTTGTGTTGTTAAATGTGAATTACAAGTTAAAATACAAAACTGAATTCTGAAATAACTTATTTGTAAATTAAATAAAGATGTTAACTTGTAATTGAACGTAAGTAAAGATTTAAATTTGAATGTAACAAGTAATTGAATTGAATTGAATTTGATTGTAAGCAACGAAATAAATAAAATGTTACATTTAATATTGAAGTTATAATATGGAAATCAACGTAAATGAATGTAATTTAATATTACTGTGAATTTAAATAAGATGATAGCTGAAGAAAATGAAAGTAAATGAATTATAAACTATTGATAATAATGTATAAGTAAATGGTTGATTCAATAATGAAAGTGTAAATCGAAATAAAAAAAATTCATTTGGAATTAAATAACTTGAATTTGAATTACAATATAATTGCTAATATAATCTTTTATATTGGATTTATAATGGAAAATTGCATTGTAAAAGATTGTTAGTTACTGTGAAATTAAAAATGGAATTTGTGAACAATTGAAATTTGATTTAAAAGTTAATAATTTAAAATTGGGAATTTTAAATTGAAATTAAACAGTCGAATAAATTATTTTTCGAATATTGGATTTAATTAGACAATTAAATCGATAATTTAATAAGTTAAATTTCAGAAATAATTGAAAATCGAGTTGAATATGATTGAAAATGATTTGTAAAATTTTATCTTATCATATTGGAGTATAGTAATGTTATAGAACTTTTAAAATTGAATTTAAAGTTAATTTGTGAAAATTGAATATTTTAATATTTAATTATCGACTGAAAAATAGCCATTTTTCGAACAGTCTCAGAATTGAACGAAACTAGTTCCATTGGATCCGTAATAGTTTGTTATTATCGGATTTCAATTTTCGTAGCAATCGGAGTTATCATTTGACCGTGGCAGCTCGAAACGCATCGAATTGTTTTTAATATTAATTCGGCGAGAGAAAATAGTCATTTTTCAAAAAGTCTCGGATTTTGACGAAACCAGTTTCATCGGATCCGTAATGTGATATTATTGTATGGTTTCAAATTTCGTGTCAATCGGAGTTACCGTTTGTCCGAGGCAAGCCAAAACGCATCGAAATCGGTTTAAATCGGTTTAATTTAAACTGATCGTTTTTCTCCGTAACTCGCACGGAGAACCGAATTAGCCTCCGAAACATATTCCATTGCGTTCGGAACGTGGGGTAAACCTTAGAAACGCCAGCCGGCACGCTTCGTTTGGAGTTCGAAATTTTTTGGATGAATAGTGTCGCGTATTTTTCTATAAAAGCACTTCATATTTTTTCTTTTTTTGCAAAATAAACTAAACCCTAGGGTTTCTTCACTCAGCCGCCATTATCATTTCGAATGTCCAGAAATTAGTTTCATTCTTCCCTCGATTACTTCCAATCCGTGAACAATTAGTAAAAGTCATCAACTGCAAACTCGAAGAGGGCGAGGAGATCTAGCTAATCAACGGTGGAGATTGGATTTGGAGCAGTGTGGTGGTCGCTAAGGGGCCGCGTGGGCCTGCCGTTCATGCACGAATCCCCACATCTTGGGGAGGCCGAGTTCAACAATGCTCTGGCTGAGCATGGAGTGGTGGGTGGCGCTTCAAATAGTGGTGCCTGATCTGCGTGGAGATGCTCGTAGGGTGGTGCGTGTATTAGGGTTTAGGGCGGCTCATGGGTTTGGTGCGTGCGTGCAAAACCTGGGGAGAAGAAGACAGTGGGAATGGCCTGGATCTAGGGTAGGAAGTGGACGTCCAGATTTTGCTGTAGGGTTTGTAAATAAATAAAAGTGTAAATTAAGTTTATAATAATTCGTTCAAACTTTAAACTATCATAACTGTGTCATACGAGGTCAGAAAATTACGAAACGAAGTGCGTTGGCTTCGTTTTGACGAGCACTACGCTATGGAGCTGGATTGGAATCGTTTGGAGCTAGAGAAAATTTCAGGTAAAATTAAACGCTCGTTTAATTTTATTCGAAATAAAATGCTGGAACTGCACTGAAATCAAGGTGAGTGTTTTATAACGCTCACAACGTACTGAATATCTTTATGGTAGTTAAATTTGACATTATGAAGTGATATGAATTTATTTGTCGTTGTTTGATAAAAATTTAATTGTCATGTGAATTCACCGTTGAAAAATTAAATTGACAGTAAATTGAAATTAGGATTTAATCGAAATCAAATTTCCCGATATTGATAACTATGAAATTGCCGTGAATTGTATTGACTATTGGATGATTTATTTCGATGGATGCTATTGGTTGATATTTAAATGTTTGGATGTTTATTTGCTTATATATATATATCCTGTTATACATGCATATGACACTGTGATTGGTTGAAGTAATATATATTCATCCCTGACATTTAATCGAAATAAATAATCACTTGGCCGTAGGTTAGAAAATTATATATGGACACCGGGTTGGTTAAATTAAATGTTTTAAAAGTTGTTTTGAAATTATTTAAATGAATTGATTTTAAGAATAAAATCCAAATTATGGAAATTGAATTATTTGAATTGGAGCTTGAAATGTTGGAATTTAAACTTGATAAACGAAATTGTTTAATTAATCGAAGTTTAGTTATTTATAAAAAAATGAAATACGACATAAATTTTTGGAAGTTGATTTGTTTTAAAGATTGGACTTTTATTCGAACTTTGAATATTTCTAAGAAAATTTATATGAAATGATATTTCAGGTTTGAGTTTAGAATTGAAATTTGGATTCAAAAATTTGGTATTGAAAGTAAATTTGATTTAATGTTTAAATCGATATTTTGAAATTGGATTTGGAATTGAAATTGGAAATTAATTTGAAATTGGAATTTAAATTAATTTGGAATTGAAATTTAAATTCATTTGGAATTGGGATTGGGATTGGAAATTGATTTGAAATTGGAAATTGAAAGTGAACGGGATTTGTTTATTGGGATCGAAATTTATATGGAATCAAAATTTATTCGAGTTGAAATCGGAATTGAATCGATTAGATCGAAATGGAAATTGGAATTGATTTGGGTAGGAAATTGGGAAGTTGACTGGTTTGACTTTGGAATTGTTTTTAATGAATATTTTAGTATGAATGATTTAAAATCTATATTCTTTAAATATTGAAATTATTTTGATTTTCAAACTGTTTTACTATATAAACCATTTTTATATTCAAATTATTTTCGATTAAACTATTTAAATATTTTCTATTAAACTATTTTTAACTATTTAAATATTTTCTACTAAACTATTTTAACTATTTTAATTATTTAAACTACTTTTAAACTACTTAAAACTATTTTCTAAAATTTTCAAGCTTGTCAATAAGGTGAATTGTTTATATTTAAATCTCGAATTTAAATACGAATTGGGTTAAATGAAGTTGCAACCTAAATTGAAATTCGAAATGATTTTGAAATCGAAATGAGATATTGAGGCGAAATGATTTTGAAATGAAATCGTATACTTTGAGTAGATATGATGATTTTGAAATGGCTTTTATTTTTGAAGCGAATATGATATTTTTGATAATCAATTATGAATTGATTTTGAAAATGTAAAAGAGCCATCGGTGTAGTAATACGTAGTTATTAAAGAGACCGGGATCGGATATGGACATACTCTCTGTCGATACCGAAAACCACTTTAATAACTAGTATACGCGGAGTGTTGATCCAGAACGAAGTGGATGGTTTGGTGAACGCGTTGACTGAAGAAAGAGAACGATATTGGATGACCCCTGACATGACTAAAACAGGAGCCGCGCCGGGCCATTGAGGATCGCCATCTCTAGCGGACACACTCCTTCGTTACCATGTCTATTACTTTTGTGATTCGATTTGGGTGCACCCCTCGATTTTGGGAGTGTTGTTTCGCGGTGTTGGGGTAGTAGCTGCTATGCCCAACATCAGTCCGGATCAGGCAACTACTAGTATCCTAGTTGGTATCGCCTCATGTACCTTGTCATACTGATTATCCTATTCACGACCACTATGATTTTGATTTGTACCTTTAGTATATGGATTGCCCTCTGGTGACTTCCGGTTTTGGGGAAACTATGGTCTTGTATATGCTATTGGGAATAAAACTGTGTTAAGGATGGAATGGGCCATGGCTTAACGCTAGTTTGATATTTTACTTTATGATAGACATTATTGTATATAGCGTATTCTATTATATAGTAGATAGTTTAACGGATCCTTAGGAGATGGAAACCCCGAACATCTCTTAAGTTAATGCACGCACGTTAAACACTGGATAGGAGGTGTCTAAAACCCGTAAACATCTCCGACGCCGTCGCACTCATTTTTACTTATTCGATTTAACTTACATGAGATATTTTAGTCCTGACTCGAGTGTTTTGTCTTTTCATTACGCTCGGGTCAGCCTGAGCATTTCAGATAAGGTTGAAGATCTATTCTGGAGGACGAAGACGGAGTTTGGTATTACATCATTTGTATTCTACTACTGTATTATTTTTCCGCTGCATTGTTGTATTATCTCTGATATGTATGTAACTCTGATTTATGATGTATAATAATAATCAAATTTATTTATTTAACAGCTTCATGAACTGTTATTTTATTATTATATCTTGTTCCTTCCGCTGCGAGATTCTGAGTTTTTTTTTCTGTTCTTTCCTTTCTTTTCTTATTTAACCCCAATAACTATCTGTATTTTGGATTGTTTGAGTCGACATGTGTGTATGTTTTGTCGACTTGAACGGTCGAAAATGGCGGGTCGTTACAGAGATGATATGACATATATGGTATAATGCAAGCATCCTAAGACGAGCATATAAAATCTATATGAATGCTAACCATTATAGCATAAAATAAAGTGCATACTTATATATATATATATATATATAATTCTAGCAATTTAGTGATCACAATAATAAACAAAATTGTCCAAGCGTAGCAGTGATCTAAATAAGAAATTAACTCTAAGTAAGCAAACTAAACAAAAGAAACAACCAAACTAACATTACCCTCAACCAAACAAGTAATCAAATATACTTATCACACATTTATCCAACACTTTCTAGATAAGAAATCTTTAATATCACTTATATAAAATTGTCTAACAGATACTCAATAATCCATTTCCATTCCTAAGTGATATCATTTTTTTAAAGTTAGTTCGATCTATGAAAATTAACCTACTATATTAAGATATCAACAAATTTCAGCAAATCCCTCAACTTTCAATTAAATTTTCATCATTCTTCATTATCAAATAATTGAAACCCCTCAAGTCTCAGCCTTTGTATCAATTATATAAAATCTCCACCAACGGTCTTACAGATAACCCCATCATCCTTATAAGGTCTTGATCAATCGTAACTCTACATAATCGATATTCATTACCATATGTACATGTCTATTTTTGGATAGAGTTCCTTACTCCAAAATATAATCCTTAACTAAATCGGTCTTTATTCATTCATATCATATTTTAGCTTCTTCAGCGCTACATCATCCATACAACCACTATATAAAATTTATACAGATATGACTTGGCCTTCTTAGATCTCACTCTCAACCATTTCTTATTATTAGTCAATCTTTATTTTTAGATCTCACATTTCTCAAAGTATACTGTAGCGACCTAGAAATTCGAACACTTCATCTTCGATTATCGTAACGTTTTGAAATATAATTAAGTGTTATAAATATGATTTTATAACCTTGTGAGATATCATTTAATTAATGAATAATGATAAGAAAATTATTTTTGAAAATTGTTTACAAAAGTATATTCTTTGAAGGAAAATCAATCATGTGACCAGAAATCGGTTTATCGATAAACCGCTTTTCGATCGATATAAGTTGTTTAAACTCTTTTGCACTTTTTTGATAATCAAATGAACACATTAACAACTAGTTAGCACACACTCCTATTTATAAAGCTTGGAAGGTTCTAAAATGTTCTAATGGATAAGAATATTATCATGAGAAGGGTATAATAGTAATTAGCATAAAGGAGATGTGATGTAAAGGAGAAGTGATAGGAGGTGAAGCTTCCATGGCATGGTGGGGAGGTGAGTGGAGGCTTAAAAAACACCATATAAAGCTTATAAAAGGAGGGGCATACCTTTAGGAATAAATCATAAATTCACAAAGCAAATACAAGCTTCTTTAATGGCTTTTTCTTCTACTACTTCTTCTATTATGTTCTAAAAGAAATTATTGCAAATCAAATCCAAATCAAATCAAACTCGAAGTGAAGCCTTGGGAAATATTAGAACACCTTCCACCATGTTAGAACTTGAATAAGTGAAGCCATACACTCCCTAGATGGATAGGCCGTGAGCAATATGAAGATTGGGAGGGCAAAAAAAAGTGGAAAGTAAGGAGAAGAAGGAGGGAAAGGTGGTTGCAAGGTGGAGGTTTGACTTAGGTGCTTGGACTTGGTTTTTTGTTGGGTTATAGGTGAGTTAACACACATCTTTGAATGTAAAATATAACATATATATATTGTGTTTTGATTGTATTTAAGTAGTTGAATTGTTATTGACATTGTTGAAAACATTGGTTAGATTCTTGTTTTAAAAACAAGATGCATATGTGATCCATGTCAATGGACTTGTATGACTTGTAAAAAAACCTTGGAAAAAAGAGCATAGGTTATAGATGGATTTTGGTTTAGATAAGACTCGGATTTGAAAGTACACTTATAGCGATAGTCGCTATAGATGCAATTTAGAATTGCCTTGTTTTTGGCTATTTATATGGAACTTTGTAGAGAGATATTTAGGGGTTTCTCATCGTATTTATAAAGTTTTATATGTATATTTATTGCTATTAAAAGCTTGGATAGTAAAAAGTTAATTAACATCTCGAAAAGTGGCCAAAACTTCACTTGTGCAAAACTGCCCCATTTAGCTTTGATTGTTGAATTTTAAATGTTTGAAAAGATCTTTAAATTTAATTATTTTGTTTTATTCTTTTTATAGGTGTTTACTAACTCATATTAGAGTATTGTAAAAGTAGTTTGAGATATTTATCAATTATTAAGAATTGGTTGTGAATTTTTAAAGAAGATGATTTTATAACAAAAACTTGTTTTTCTAAGTTTTTAAGGAAATTATAAAGTTGTTATTTTCAAGTAATGTTTTGAGAAAATGTTTTAAAACCTATTATAAGTATTATAAAGTATTTTAAAAGCATTTTAAAGTATATATAGTTATTAGAAAATATGTTGACTATTTGATATCTTATGGAATGAAATACCTTTTGACTTGTTTATTTGCATATTAAGTTTCGATAAACAAATTACTACACATATATCACTTTAAAAAGGGTTTCAAAAGTATAAACAAAAGGTTTAGGAAGGGTTTATAATTGCTAAATGACCAAATGGTTAATTGTTAAATTACTTGTTTCAAAATTATTAACAACACTTAACACTAAAAATCGATGAAGTAAGGCTTATCTATTTATGAGAGTTAAGATTGATGTTCGAGTAGGGATGGAGAAATAGAGCTCTAACCTACCAGCTTTCCTCTTAACCAAGGAATAGTAAGCGGAAAATGTCAAAAACGTGTTAATCATGTTGATTTCGTACTTGTTTATGGAAATCATGAATACTATACTTATCAATAAAAGCCAACCATGTAGACTTATTTATTTATTTATGAGATTTAAGAATGAAGTGTCTAGGCAAGGCTTTAATGCAGCCATTGCTCAAACTTACTCGACTTCACTCTTGGATGAGGAATGGTTAAGTTGGAATGTCGGAAACGAGTTAAGCGTACGAGTATTGATTTGTATAAGCAATTGTTTTAACTAGATAATCGATAGCTGATTATCGAGCTTGACCAAATTTGACTTAAGAAATTATCAAAAGACTTTGCAATTTCATACCAATGAGAATCCCCGGGGAGGAGTAGTACGTTTCTAGCTTTCGCTTACTTCTGAGAGAGCCATAATTGGGTTAACCGAAAATTCATCGATTGGTTTTGGAGAGTCCGGTAAGTGGGAAGAGTGAACTTATATGAGATGACTCAAACCCGTAATCACTTCAAAACCATATATGCGATCTATGTTCCAGAAGCAGTTGTGAAGTGGAATGTTATAGAGTTGAACTATCTATCCTAAGGTTAAGTGCAAGGGAGAGGTCAACGTTAACATATCAAACAACGATATCGTGTGGGACTATCTATCTTAAGGAGTTTTCCAAGAGAGAGGACAACGTTAGCATTCATGGAATACTTATGTCGGGAACCAATGTGGAGGTTCAAGATCTGTTCGAGATGCTCGAATCCATGCAGTGATTCGTGATTTGTTCAAGATGAAGGTATCCAATTTAGGATTTGTGCGCTGCTTAAGTGGCAATGACTCGTATGAAAGATGCCGAACGTAGCCTCGACATCAGAAATGATTAAAACCAGAGTAAGATGCACAATCTTGGGTTTAGCTTACCCAAGAGGGTATATCAACTCTAGATCTAGAGTATGCTTATTGATATGTTGCATGTGGGAGTTGTTGATACTTGGTGCCATGCAATACATCATTGGGCCAATTGTGTTTGTCTCAGAGTATATCTTATCTAGAGATATACAATTCTCGGAAGGAAGTTTCTGATCCTAATCATGGAGTTTGGATTTGGCTTGATTCCAGGAGAGCTCCACATAAATCCTTACATCTATGCGAACACACCTTAGCAGTATTGATTGTATACTTATTATTGTTGTGGCATTCACATAGTAGCTATTTGATATGATTTATGTGCTACACACTAGACATTATCTATCATATCACTGTATGTTAAACTTAATAAATGGTTGGTTTCATTTGAGGGAAAAACCGTTATGGTAATCTGTACGACCTCAAAAAGGTGCTATTATATGTAACCCTTATTTCTTGAGTTTCTCACACTGGTTTACCAGATCGATCCTGGTGTTATTTTCTTGTAATGCTCGGGTCAGTCCCATGTATGTTTTCAAATTAGCTTTGGACGCTTAGAGAATATGGAAAAGAATTGGATGTTTACCTTTCGTAGTGTTCTTATTTTCCCTGCATATCTATATTGTATATATCAGCATTGTGAGGACAGACAGTTATAACTGTCCAGGCTGACGATAGTACTTAAGTTTTAGTAACTCTGAAATTTCTGTATTCAAAGTAACCTTTTATACTGTTCCTTTGATATTATATATCACTTTTCCATTGTGAGATACTGAATTGTGTTCTTCTTTTCTTGTTCTATTCTTTTTATTTATTTTACCCTAACATTTTGTTTTTCCAATACTTGGGCGCTCGACACATTAATATCGTGGATGTATTTAGTGTTGACATTCCAGGGTCGAAAAGTCGGATCTTTACATTTGGTATCAAAGCTTAAGGTTAAGCAAATACCTTGGCTTTGGTTGGGTATGGCTCATTAGAGATAGGGTAAGGGACACCCTAGAATGAGTCGAGTGTATTATACATATAAGAGCTTATTTATATTTTGAAAACTAAACTTTTAAAATTATTCCTTAGGAATATCTATTCCTTAGTTACTCTCCGTTTGAAATAACTCTATCCTTTCTTATCCTAAAGAAGTTTTGCTTTGATTAGGTATTAAGGACTATAAGTACTAGAGCTGCCAATGCTAGAGGTGGTCGGAGTAGTATTGCCACGAATGGAGAGAATCGAGCATCGAGGAATGTTGCTCCAGTTGAGGAATCAAGAATGAATGTCGTAGAGGAGATCGTGCAGGTCAGGATTCAGATGAGTTTTGCTTCGCTCTGCCACGATTATGAGAGACTGGGGGGTTAGAGGTTTAGTGGTATGGAGACTATTATAGAAGTCCAGTCTTGAATTAGACTATGCGATCAGATATTTAGAGATATGGATCTAGATGACGTAATAAAGCATAGGTTGACATCGCAACATATGCAGCCATGGACTGGTAAAGTTCTGTTATAGCTGATGTCCAAGAGAACGACTTCTCTTGGTCCCAATTCAAAGATGAGTTTGAGATGAAGTTTGTCCCAGAAGTCGGAAATACTTTGTTACTTAGGAGCTTCTTAGATCTGAAGTAGGGGACCATGATCATGGCAGAATATGAGAATTGGTTCATTGCATTGTCCCGGTTTGGGTTTGGGTTTGTAGACACACCACTAAAGAAGAACGAGATGTTCATTACGGGTATGCGCCCTGAGTTCTAGAGGGATATGCTTAATCACATTATGTGGTCTTTTGTGGGTTTGGTGAACATGGCTTTAAGGTTGAGAGCTTGACTCCGAAGCCTTCTATTTCTGCATCGGTGGGAGACAACACACATAAGTTTCAGTCGTTAAAGAATAGGTCCACCCTTGTTTGTAACAAATGTGGGAAGAATGGTCACTTTTCTAATAAATGTAGGTTGAGTGGAGAAGGCCAGATAGTTAAAGCATCGATCAAGAAGTTTCTGAAGCTTGATGCCCAGTTTGTACTGAAAGTTTTTTACGGTTACCATCAGCCTGGCCATTTTATTAGAGATTATCCTATGCTCAAGAAAGGGGAGAAGCCTAGGGTTTTTGCTATTTCTGCGCTGAGAAGGGGAAGCAGATTCTTAAGAGTATACTATCTGTTTATGGCTTTCCTATTCGTGTTTGTTTGACTCTAGTGCTTCACATAGTTTCATATCCCATAACCTTGATGATTGGTTAGTCATACTCGGCATGTTAGGAACATGGACTATTGTTTATTGCTGATTTGTGCTCAACCAGTTTATGAGCAGCTTTACCTTTCTACATCATGGGGTGGGTAGATAGTAATTGTGGGTGCATTGAACAAACACCTTATGAATTAAGTTTCACGGTTTGACTATAAGGTGTTTGGTGGTAATGTTGGGTTAGAAGTTAAAATTTAGTAAAAGATGTTTACTATAAACAAAAGGAAAGATATAATATTTTGCAAATAAATATTTGTGAAAACATTCATATAAGTTGGTGATTTTATATAAGTATAGTTTATAAAATATGGTTTATAAATGAAAATGATTCAAATAGAGAATTTGAAAACTTAAATCCCGGTATCTTTGAAAATCTTTTTCAAGGTTTTGGAGAAAATAATAATAGTGCTATTTGAAAGTAAATATTTAGGAAATTAAGATCATGATACTTAGTATTATTTTACGAATTATTTGATACCTCTTTATAATGATTTTGGTTAACTACCAAAAGTATGATTTGGATGTACTGAACTCACTTATGTCGCTTGAAAATAATTTCGGTGATGACTACAACATCATTGACGTTCATTTTTTGGTTTCTAAGTATGGGATGCTACAAAGTTGTTTTGTTAAAACGGATTTTGATTTAATCTCAAAGAATGATTTGATATAGAAAAGTTATATGTATATATTATTTCAAAATGATTTAAAATAAAAACCGGTGTTTAGTTCTAAAGTTCTTTAGTTAAGTTATTTCATGGACACATGTAGCCTATGCATCAGGAAAGTATAGTATGTGCGTCATGATATGTTGTTTGATAGTTTTCATTTGCTAAAATTAAATGGAATTTTCGGTGATTTTGGACCGTCGGAAACTCCCGAATCATTATAGAACTTGTAATTTGGTGTTCTTGAAAATATAAAGTTGAGTTTGTATAACACTTGAGTTGGAAAGGTAGTAAGTTAAAACAAGTTTAAATTATAGATCATCCTTGTTAAGTTTGATGTTTGTATATACTCTTAGGATGTAATAGAGTATTATACAAGTATGAACTTAAGTTATAAAATGTGGATAACATTGAAGTTATGTTCTATGAAATGATTCATAAATGATTTAGTATTAAATAACATACTATTTGAATAAATGGATGTGATTAAAAAGGAATTGATGTAGTTAAGAAACCAATAAGATAAATACATAAATTGTAAGATCGTTTTATTCGCATGACTGTTCTTAATTCAATGCTCGAGTACATGTTTTCGAGGTGGTTTACACTGGTCTAAGCATGGATTTTTCACTCAATTCTTAATTTTGAACACTTGATATGTGTAACACTTAGAATTTTTAATGTTTTAAATGTGAATATTTAATTTATTTTAATATTCAGATTTGATTCAAATTTTAAAAATAACAAGAAAATCAATTTTTAATAAAACGACTCAATTTCTATTGTAGTATTTTTAATTTAAGTTATTTGATTTTTTCCATAATTTTTAGTTTGGAAAATTATATTATAATAATATAATCTCAAATCATATTAAATCAATAACTATTTCATACGAGATCTAATTGAGACACGTTCTTTTGCATTGTGCTCGTAGGAGCGATAGCTACATGCTGGAATTAGTTTCGTCGAACTTGGAGTAAGTGAAATTTTAGGCTATAGATTTTAGATCAAACCAAAATGCTTCGACGTCAACTGGAATTTCAATGAGTTAAACTCACTTTTTTGGATAATCGGTACGATATATGTTAGAAATAAAATATTGTTTCATGTTGAATGATTATTGGTTTGGTTTGGTTAAATATCCGCTTTTGAAAAGCGAATGACATTTAAAATGAAATACAAGGAATTTTGTAGAGAAATCCGTATTTCTTGTCGTTGTGGTTTTTAATTCTAGTTATATACCTGTTGATTTTAGTTTCATTTATATACTTGTTATATAGATTGTTAAATGCTAAAATTTGATTGTTTGCCATATTGGATGTGACATTGATATAAGGTAAAGTTGAACCTTTTTAGTGGAAATGGTAGTAATAGCATTGGTTAAGTGCTATGGTAGCTATTGGCCTTGTTATAGTATTTTGAAATACTATTAATTGCCATTTGATTTGGAAACGGTTTTGATTCAAAAAATGGTTTTTAAATCTTATTATTTTGGAATTCTGTGATCTTTTATTTAAAATGGATTTTTGAACTTCTTTATTTACTTTAACTTCTTTTATTATTCTTTTCTAATTTATATATGTGTGTGTAAATGTTTTAAAAATTATTTTTGAAAGTATTTATCTATATAGAAAGGTTATTATAGTAACGAATGTTTGTTTTAAAGGAAATAACATGAGTTATCTTTTATTTTAAAGTAATTTTGTTTTTCTAAAGAAGAAGGAATATTTTAGAATAAATATTTGTTAAATGTTTTATATAAGATGTTGTATAAAAGATAGATCTATAAATGTTATTTTATAAATAAAAGAATAGTTTTATAAATAATATTTTGTAAAAGAGGAATGATATCATTTTTATAATTTGGTACAATAAATCACGTTTGTGGAGTTATAGTAATACGTGGAATGATTGTTTAATGGAAAGTATTTGGTTCTATTTTGGAAACTAAAAGTTTGTGACAAATTCGGAGATTTATAAACGGTATTTTATAAATAAAAATGAATTTATAAAAGGATTTTATGAATAGGAAAGATGTGTTTAAAAGGATTTTTATAATTATAAAAGGAAGATTTATAAAAGAGTTATAAATAGAAAAGAGTTTTATAAAAGAAATTTTAGAAATGAATTTAGAGTATGTAATTATATTTGGAGATTTACAAAAGGAGTTTTATAATTATATTTTGAGATTTGTAAAAGAAGATTTGTAAATAATAGTTTATAAAGGAGATATATAAATGATATTTTATAAAGGAGATTTACAAATGAAGTTTTATAAAGGAATTTATAAATGGAGTTTGTAAATATGAAAGGGATTTATAAACAGGGAATTTTATAAAGGAAATGAGGTTTGATTGCTATAAATTATCATTTAAATTATAGCGGTATGTAAAGTATTCTTTTCATACTTAACACCAAATTCTGAGGTAAGGAAACTCGTCTCTATCTTAAGAATTATGAATGTGTGTTGAGGCAATGATAGTTTTCTAACTTGTCTGGTTTTATTGTTAATCAAGAGATAATACTGTTTGAAATCAAGAAGTGGTGGTAAATATATTTGGTCTAATTTCTATACGATCTATTGACTTATAAAAGGGTTTATCATAATCAATGTTTTAAATGACATTTGCTTTAACCTAGTTAAGTATGGTTTGGGAAAATATAATCTTTCTTAAGATTTATGAATATGCTTATACCGTTGAGATAAGTATATATGTACATTCCTTAAGTATTGGAAATATAGTTTTTTGTGAATATACTTATATTGTTGATATAAGTATATGGAAAAGTTTTCTAAGGTTTGAAAGTGAAATGTTTTGTGAGTGTACTTATAAAGTTGAGATAAGTATATCAGTATTTTTCAAAGTATTGAAAGGAGTAGAGAAGGGTTTGAATATATATCTTTGTAAAAGTATTTTAGTGTACAAGAATTTACAAATTGGTTTAATTAATGAAAGACTTAACTAAAGAGGCTCAGTGGTTGCTTATATGCTTAACCATACTTGGTTTTCGCATGGAATTAAATATCTGGTTGAATTTTTTTTGTATTTGATAGTTAAATAACCGACTATCAAATCTTAGCATGTTTTAAAAACTATTGTTGCTAGTTCGGATAAACCGGGATCATATATATTATCCGATAATCACTTCAAACCGGCATAAATGTTCGGTTTATGACTCGTGCATGGAGTAGGTACTGAAGGGGCTCATATTGGGATTCGTGGAGTGTAGGAACATAGTGGGTTCTGAGATAGTGGAAATTGTACTAAGCTAGTAGGCTCGGACGGATGTGCATATTTTAAGGGATCGTTAATGATTCGGAGTGTTTTCTGTTGTACTCGAGGACGCCCATTGTGACGCCCCACCTCTATGCTCATAATAACAAAGAGTATTAAAAGAAATACTGTCTATTATTACGAAGAATAAGGCTGGATAGGAGCGGCCATCCGTAGTTGGCCTTACACTAGTATTGGTTATCTCGATAGGAGTGGTATATACTTTTAATTTTTCATCTCTCATTTATTTACTCCCATCGACATACCCAATTCTAGTATAAAACAAACTACGATGGTTCATAATAGTTTAGGACAATATATATAATAATAACACAGATACAAAAGAATGCGGAACACGGATAACAAAAGATCTTATATATATATATAACTGATGTCAGTTACAATACAGTTGACACAATACATATGATACAACTACAACTGTCGACTCAAGAAGTTATATATACAAGTACATTATCGACTAATATACATGAATACATATCATCTTAAAACAGATACACTGACTACTAAAACAAGACGAAGACCACTCCAAATGATATAAAAAGTCTTCATAGCTCAACAGCAACTCAAAGCAGGAAATCTACAACCTGAAATAACTCGGGTCTGACCCGAGTATTAAATTCAAAAGAAAATAATACACAGGTCAGTCTAATTTAAACTCAGTTATTAATGCACAGAAGCAATAATAATCAAATATCAAATAGACGACAGTCACAAAAATCTCGTATATCCAACTCTTCGATAAGAGAATCGGATAACGGCAGATATAACACTAAACAGTGTTAAACAACAAATCAGCAGATTTAAATCATCAGCAAAGATAAGTGAAAAGAATATCAATGAAGATAATTTAGAAAACATCAGGATTGCCTAATTGGCAATTAACAACAAAATCCAATTATAAAATAATAATTAGAAATTCAGAATCTAATTATCGAATAGATAATCAAACACAACAAAATGATTAATCGAAAGGAATCAAATAAAATTCTCAAATATTGAATTGAACACAAAACAATTCAAACAATTGAAATGTCAATTAAAACATCAATACCGTGTGGCTGCAGTTCACGCATGCATGCACTGCCTCGCCACTACAGTGATGAAGTACCCAAAAGCTCAAGGAATCAAAAACAGATGGCATCAAACCAAATTAGATCTCGGTGTGGCTGCAGTACACGCACGCATGCACTGCCTTGCCACTACCGTCCGTCGAATCTGCCAGGGTCAAGACACTGATTCAACTCGAATGCAGAGCACAGAGGCTCGAATGACCAAGTGCATGAAGGCAATGGTACAAACTACCAAAAAGGAACCAGACCACATAATCAAGCAGTGGCCAGGAAAGACAAGCATAAGCAAACTGCCTCAAATGGTACAAGTTAAAAACTGCAAGTCCAAATCAACATAAAAGTTCTCAATTCAAAATGACAGGAACATCACAGACCAGTGCCAACAGACTCAAATAATACATGCACCAACAACAAGATCAAAGGCAAGGCAATGCTCACTGAAGACTACAAGTCAAGTGCTAGCAAAAATGTGCAACTCCAATACAAATGCAAATGTACCAGACTCAAATACATTCAAGCATGTGCAGACAGGCAATCAAACTCCACCAACTACATAAGCAGCATGTACACATAAGTGCAGCAGCAACACCATACAATCTCACTACTACATAATGGAACAAGCAATAGTGTAACATTAAGTAACTAAATACAAGGGCAGTGACCTCATACAATGATGAACATGCAGCTGTTTGCGCCAAAAATGGTCACAAACCCCAAGTATTGTGAAAGCACCAGTGTATGAATACAAATCAGTAATATTCAAACACAAATCTCAGATCTAAGCAAGCAACAAACAGCAATCCAGAAATAATGAACAGCGACACACAATTTATAGTGGTTCGGCTATCTCCGGCCTACGTCCACTTCAATGATTTTTATCTTTTATTGATGTTCTTTGCCGATTACAGATGGTTACAGCAGATACAATGAATGAATTTAAGTATAACAGCAATGGAAAGAAGTAGAATTGAATCCGGCAGAGTCTAGACGTTGGTCAGCCCAAAAAAGATCCCCTTTCTGTAGGCTTCAGGGGGCTATTTATAGGCGTGGGAGGTCTGGATCACGCCTAAACTTCAGGAGACTTCTTCTGGCACGTGAGGGGGCCTGCGCGACCGACCCCACCAAGTTTCGACTCGATCTGCGACCGATACGAAGCAATTTCGTATCCATCAAGGAATGATCCAATCGAGCTGAAACTTGGCAGGATTGTTCTTTACCTTGTATGCAAACTGCTATGAAAATTTCGTTGCATTTGGATCAATGGCTTAGGAGATATGATTGATTCAAGGTCATGTTTTTCATAGTCTGCCGCTTTCGAATCCATACTTTTGCATCCATCTGTTCGACTCGATCGAGGCACATGCGTGGGAGGTGACGTGGAGTGATATGGAACGAGTTTCCTGGGTCGATCCGATTTAAGTGGCGTATTGACCGATTCGTATCCACGAACTTCGCCTTGTTTGTATCGAGTACTATTATCCAGTTTTAATCAATCAACTCCGTGCATCTCGTATCAGTTGTCAACGTCTAGTTCAAATCAAGGTATGCAGCTTAGCTCGTATCGATGGAGACCCATTCAATGGATACGTGATGGATACGAACTAAAGCTTCCTGATGGTCAAATGAACGCCTCGTCCATCGATTCGAACTAATCATCGGTCAACCGATACGAAGTTCATGGATACGAACCAAGGTGTGGTGATGGATACGAACGGATGGATTCGAGCTTCATGACCACGGACCGATTCATGCCTGATCGATTCGAAGTCGCCAAGCCCTGATGGATTCGAACTCGACGATGTCTCCCTGATGGATACGAATCTGATCGATTCGAACAGGTCGCCACCTTGTTTTTCTGATGGATACGAACGACACACTTTTTCTAATTCGAATCGATCATATCTCGTCCGTACGAACTCCGATTAACTTAAAATTTGGGAATGTTGGCTTTCACGGTTTTGCTTGTCATGTCTTGTCAATTGCGGCCCGATCCGGACTCGGACAAAATTCATCGATATCCGTGGTTATCCTATAACGCATAGTTGATATTAATGATTTGTTATTACCGATTTCCAGCTAATTTTTAGGTATCTCAGCTTTTCCAAAAAGTGGGATAACAGCAGCAAGTCTATATGCAACATGATCAAACTCAATACAACATGACAGTAAGATGGCCCAGTGACGACATGAATGATCCAGACCACAAAGTCAAGCTGTGGACAGGAATTAAGCAACATGAATGCAATAGTAAACCGACAGAGTGTACATGACTTTAACTACAGGCACAAGACCGAACCAACATCTCAAGCAACATGAAGTGAATCACAACCCAAAGGAGTGACATGACCAACAAACACTAATTGAAACACACAGGAAGAAGGCTCAGTAGTGAAACAACAACATCAAGTGATACTGAGCACACGTGAAACAATGTAGGTAGATCAAATGAGGTGCTCAATGTAACCTGGAGCAACAGAAAATCAATGGTACTACACAGCAACGTACAGTCGCAAATAGTCAAGTTCAGTTAAAGGAAATCTCAAACCAAGGTAGTAAGCAGCAGGAATTCATGTCATCAAAAATGAATTTACCAAAAATAAAAATCATGCCAACCCAGTAACATGAAAAGAACGAAAGTCAGTGAAATCATCAACGTCTAACAATAATCGCGTAATCATACCAAAAACAAATCGAATGGCCGAGATAATCAAGAACCTCGAATTAAATTCAAACAATAGAATGAATAGTTGTGAGTGAAAAAGATCACTCAAGAAAACTTCAATCAAAAGACTATTAGTCCAACCACATATATACACATAGGCACGTATATGTATACATGTATAGGGGCTAGAAGCATTGACAGTAACCCATGTGAACATAAAAAATGCAACATATATAGTACTGTAAACTGGACAGTACTAGCATCATAATCGAGAACAAGAAAAAAAATGCAAAAATCATGGAACAACAAAGTGATCTAACAACTGATCAATACAAACAAAACAATGCATCAAAACTCAAGTGGACCAGAAATGCAAAACTAAGCCCAGCAACAGGATACGAATCATGTATCAGTGAAGACTTAAATGTACAGCTTGAATGAAGTGTAACACTGAAAGCAAATTGCAAAGCCATACAAAATCACTAATTCAAAACAGTGACAACCAACATAGAATTAAAACCAACTACAAACAATGTTAGCGCCGAAGACAACGAAAACAATTAAGCAGACAAGTTTAACTATTTGAATTAGATGTGAGTGACGAGATCACTCACCTCTTTCATTGATTGAAATCTGAAACTGTGGCATCCTGAAGTCGATCGAGGCTGAAGTCAACCACGAATCGAGCGAGGTCGTCAAGCTGTAAGGGGAACGAATTAAATGGAGCCACCACTTATTTCGAAGCCCTAATTTGAAGAGGACGAACGAGAGAAGAACGGGCCGCTACCATTCTTTTTCGTAAGCTAGGGTTTTACGAATCAAATGAAAAAAAAAGAGAAAGAGGAACGGGTTTGTCTCTAAGTTATCTCGGCAGAACAAAGAAACATGGGCCAACATTTTCTTTAAAGCCCAAACAACATTTAACACAAAATAAACCCGATAAAGTCCCAATAGCAATTTACAGCCAATTCAATCGTCAAATAAAATCGCAATGCTAGCACATTAATCGATTAATGACGATTATAAAACAATACAAAATCCCGGGTTGTTACAGACTCCCCTCCTTATAAAAATTACGTCCCCGCAATTTTCATTATTAAGGTCGTCTCCAACCATTATTTTTCTAACATAAACTGGTTAAGTTAGAAAAATAAAGGTCGAGAATTCAAACACCAAAGAAATCTTTTAACTTCATAGAAGAAATTCACAAATTCTCAACAAAATCTAATTATCCGATAGATAATTAGAAAACAGCAAAATCTAATTACCAACAAAAGATGAATAAAAAGCGCAAATCACAATTCGCAAAGCTACAATTTTCTAGTTACCCAACAATTAACTAGAAAACACAAACTTCATAATCAGCCGACTCTAACTATCAACAGAGATAGATAGAAAATAGCAATTCAATAAAATCAACATAATCTAGACTCAATTAGAGACTAGAAATTTTCATATCAATAAAAAGCAGCAATCAACCAATATCTAATTATCATAATGAAAATCAGGAAACATCAAATCAGCAAATATTCGATTATCAAAAACGATAATCAAATCTCAAATCAGCAATTATTCAATTATCAAAAACGATAATCAAATCTCAAATCAGCAAATATTCAATTATCAAAAACGATAATCAAATCTCAAATCAGCAAATATTCAATTATCAAAAACGATAATCAAATCTCAAATCAGCAATTATTCAATTATCAAAAACGATAATCAAATCTCAAATCAGCAAATATTCAATTATCAAAAACGATAATCAAATCTCAAATCAGTAATTATTCAATTATCAAAAACGATAATCAAATCTCAAATCAGCAAACATTCAATTATCAAAAACGATAATCAAATCTCAAATCAGCAAACATTCAATTATCAAAAACAATAATCAAATCTCAAATCAGCAATTATTCAATTATCAAAAACGATAATCAAATCTCAAATCAGCAATTATTCAATTATCAAAAAACGATAATCAAATCTCAAATCAGCAAATATTCAATTATCAAAAACGATAATCAAATCTCAAATCAGCAATTATTCAATTATCAAAAACGATAATCAAATCTCAAATCAGCAATTATTCATATTCAATTATCAAAAACGATAATCAAATCTCAAATCAGCAATTATTCAATTATCAAAAACGATAATCAAATCTCAAATCAGCAAATATTCAATTATCAAAAACGATAATCAAATCTCAAATCAGCAAACATTCAATTATCAAAAACGATAATCAAATCTCAAATCAGCAAACATTCAATTATCAAAAACGATAATCAAATCTCAAATCAGCAAACATTCAATTATCAAAAACGATAATCAAATCTCAAATCAGCAAATATTCAATTATCAAAAACGATAATCAAATCTCAAATCAGCAAATATTCAATTATCAAAATTGATAATCAAATCTCAAATCAGCAATTATTCAATTATCAAAAACGATAATCAAATCTCAAATCAGCAAATATTCAATTATCAAAAACGATAATCAAATTTCAAATCAACAAATATTTAATTATCAAAAGCGATAACTAAATCTCAAATCAACAAATATTCGATTATCAAAAACGATAATCAGAACTCATATCAACTAATATCTAATTATCACAAGCGATAATTAGAAACAACAAATATCCGATTATCAAAAATGATAATCAGAACTCATATCAACAAATATCTAATTATCACAAGCGATAATTAGAAACAACAAATATTCGATTATCAAAAATGATAATCAGAACTCATATCAACAAATATCCAATTATCACAAGCGATAATTAGAAGCAACAAATATCCGATTATCAAAAACGAAATCAGAACTCATATCAACAAATATTTAATTACCGATACGATAATTAAATCTCATAACATCAGATATCTAATTACCTGCAGATAATTAGAAACAACAAATATCTAGAAATCAATTAAGAAGACTAGAAAATCAACATAAAAGCTTGAATCGATCCCATCAGATGGCGATTTTTTAATTCACCGCACGTGCATCAACAAATGGCCGAAGCCTACCTAGTATTCAACATAATTTTGGCGCCCATCAGATTGACCCGAAGGTCCGCAGAGTGACCCGAAGGTCTAGTACTGGTATTTGACCCGAAGGTCCATCAAAGTGGCCCGAAAGCCCAACAAATGACCCGAAGGTCCAACAAATGACCCGAAGGTCCAACATAGTGGCTCAAAAGCACACAAATCAACAAAATCATCAAAACATCAAATATTTCAATTAACGAGTCCGGAATTAACCAAAATAGCAAACGCACATGTCCCATAACCATGAGTTTTACTAAATCATTTAATTCTCTTCATTGTTTCCTTGAAAGTGCAAAATCGTGGATTTTGTAAAAATACATTTTACATTCTCAAACGGACAAGTCCGGAATTAAGCGAATCAGTAAAAGAAAGGGGTCATAGTCCTTGATTTTGCTGAAACGTTTAAATCGCTTCCTCATTCTTTTGAAAGCGCAAACTATTAAATTCCTGAAAACAATTTTATTTATTTTATAAAAATAACAATTCACATTCTCAACTGGACAAGTCCGGAGTTAAGCGAAAACAGTAAAAGAAAGGGGTGATAGTCCTCGATTTTGCTGAAACGTTTAAATCGCTTCCTCATTCTTTTGAAAGCGCAAACTGTTAAATTCCTGAAAACAATTTTATTTATTTTATAAAAATAACAATTCACATTCTCAACTGGACAAGTTCGGAGTTAAGCGAAACAGTAAAAGAAAGGGGTCATAGTCCTCGATTTTGCTGAATCGTTTAAGTCGCTTCCTCATTCTTTTGAAAGCGCGAACTGTTAAAATTTTTATAAACAATTTTCATAAATTTTTTTTTCCAATCACGTGATTAAAGCAACAACATCAGTAGCAATTTCGAAAAGGAAATTGCACTTCTCAAAACATCGTAAAACGAATCCCAGAATCAGCATTGCGGAATAACCGTTTGAAAATCCACTTTTAAAATTTGACGGTTACTGAAGTCAAAGCGACAGTTATTTTTAAACGTCAAAATCTCATCAAAATAATTCACATCAAAATGTAACACCAATGAATTTTCATTCATCAAAAATGCCACAAAACACCGTGCTTCAAAAATATAGCATTGGTGTAAAAATCCCGTTATAAAAATAACGGCAACAAAATACGCTTCATAACCAAGCATCGGTTCAACGTAAAATAAATGCAGTAACGTGCAACTCAAATTTGCACGTACTACAAAATGAACAAAGAAATCATTCGAATGTATCTTCAATGAAGATAATTCAAAACATCAAAAATCTAATCAATATATGATTAGCATAAAAGAAACCCAGCAAAAATCTCAACAAAATCACATAGCTCCAATCGCTTTGAATCCTGAATCGGATTCGAACTTTTCAAAGAAACAAATTAAACACAGCTATGTAAACACAAATGAAATCTATTTCAATTTCCTATTTCGATTTTTAAATCAAAAGATTATCAGTTGTACTCAGCGAAGACAGTTTCACTGTTTCCGCTGCGCACTCTGATTAATAGAACACATTTAATCAAATCAACAAAACACAGTTTCACTTTTATTTTTAAATAAAGATACTTAAAAATTTCATCCAGATTTCAAAACTTTAGTTTTGACTCAAAGCAC
Source organism: Allium fistulosum (assembly GCA_030737815.1). NCBI lineage: Eukaryota > Viridiplantae > Streptophyta > Magnoliopsida > Asparagales > Amaryllidaceae > Allium > Allium fistulosum. The sequence goes on from CM060903.1 coordinate 951,085,035, forward strand.
AAATAAAACATCGACCAATAGTTGTAACATATGTTCCATCTAAGTTATGCTTTATATTATGTCCATAAACCCCAAGCTCTGATACCAACTGTGACGCCCCATCTCTATGCTCATAATAACAAAGAGTATTAAAAGAAATACTGTTTATTATTACGAAGAATAAGGCTGGATAGGAGCGGCCATCCGTAGTTGGCCTTACACTAGTATTGGTTATCTCGATAGGAGTGGTATATACTTTTAATTTTTCATCTCTCATTTATTTACTCCCATCGACATACCCAATTCTAGTATAAAACGAACTACGATGGTTCATAATAGTTTAGGACAATATATATAATAATAACACAGATACGAAAGAATGCGGAACACGGATAATAAAAGATCTCATATATATATATATATATAACTGATGTCAGTTACAATACAGTTGACACAATACATATGATACAACTACAACTGCCGACTCAAGAAGTTATATATACAAGTACATTATCGACTAATATACATGAATACATATCATCTTAAAACAGACACATTGACTACCACAACAAGACGAAGACCACTCCAAATGATATAAAAAGTCTTCATAGCTCAACAACAACTCAAAGCAGGAAATCTACAACCTGAAATAACTCGGGTCTGACCCGAGTATTAAATTCAAAAGAAAAAATACACGGGTCAGTCTAATTCAAACTTAGTTATTAATGCACAGAAGCAATAATAATCAAATATCAAATAGACGATAGTCACAGAAATCTCGTATATCCAACTCTTCGATAAGAGAATCGGATAACGACAGATATAACACTAAACAGTGTTAAACAACAAATCAGCAGATTTAAATCATCAGCAAAGATAAGTGAAAAGAATATCAATGAAGATAATTTAGAAAACATCAGGATTGCCTAATTGGCAATTAACAACAAAATCCAATTATAAAATAATAATTAGAAATTCAGAATCTAATTATCGAATAGATAATTAGACACAACAAAATGATTAATCGAAAGGAATCAAATAAAATTCTCAAATATTGAATTGAACACAAAACAATTCAAACAATTGAAATGTCAATTAAAACGTCAATACTGTGTGGCTGCAGTTCACGCATGCGTGCACTGCCTCGCCACTACAGTGATGAAGTACCCAAAAGCTCAAGGAATCAAAAACAGATGGCATCAAACCAAATTAGATCTCGGTGTGGCTGCAGTACACGCACGCGCGCACTGCCTCGCCACTACCGTCCGTCGAATCTGCCAGGGTCAAGACACTGATTCAACTCGAATGCAGAGCACAGAGGCTCGAATGACCAAGTGCACGAAGGCAATGGTACAAACTACCAAAAAGGAACCAGACCACATAATCAAGCAGTGGCCAGGAAAGACAAGCATAAGCAAACTGCCTCAAATGGTACAAGTTAAAAACTGCAAGTCCAAATCAACATAAAAGCTCTCAATTAAAAATGACAGGAACATCACAGACCAGTGCCAACAGACTCAAATAATACATGCACCCACAACAAGATCAAAGGCAAGGCAATGCTCACTGAAGACTACAAGTCAAGTGCCAGCAAAAATGTGCAACTCCAATACAAATGCAAATGTACCAGACTCAAATGCATTCAAGCATGTGCAGACAGGCTATCAAACTCCACCAACTACATAAGCAGCATGTACACATAAGTGCAGCAGCAACACCATACAATCTCACTACTACATAATGGAACAAGCAATAGTGTAACATTAAGTAACTAAATACAAGGGCAGTGACCTCATATAATGATGAACAGGCAGTAAGTCTATATGCAACATGATCAAACTCAATACAACATGACAGTAAGATGGCCCAGTGACGACATGAATGATCCAGACCACAAAGTCAAGCTGTGGACAGGAATTAAGCAACATGAATGCAATAGTAAACCGACAGAGTGTACATGACTTTAACTACAGGCACAAGACCGAACCAACATCTCAAGCAACATGAAGTGAATCACAACCCAAAGGAGTGACATGACCAACAAACTCTAATTGAAACACACAGGAAGAAGGCTCAGTAGTGAAACAACAACATCAAGTGATACTGAGCACACGTGAAACAATGCAGGTAGATCAAATGAGGTGCTCAATGTAAACTGGAGCAACAGAAAATCAATGGTACTACACAGCAACGTACAGTCGCAAATAGTCAAGTTCAGTTAAAGGAAATCTCAAACCAAGGTAGTAAGCAGCAGAAATTCATGTCATCAAAAATGAATTTACCAAAAAAAAAAATCGTGCCAACCCAGTAACATGAAAAGAACGAAAGTCGGTGAAATCATTAACGTCTAACAATAATCGCGTAATCATAGCAAAAACAAATCGAATGGCCGAGATAATCAAGAACCTCGAATTAAATTCAAACAATAGAATGAATAGTTGTGAGTGAAAAAGATCACTCAAGAAAACTTCAATCAAAAGACTATTAGTCCAACCACATATATACACATAGGCACGTATATGTATACATGTATAGGGGCTAGAAGCATTGACAGTAACCCATGTGAACATCAAAAATGCAACATATATAATACTGTAAACTGGACAGTACTAGCATCATAATCGAGAACAAGACAAAATGCCAAAATCATGGAACATCAAAGTGATCTAACAACTGATCAATACAAACAAAACAATGCATCAAAACTCAAGTGGACCAGAAATGCAAAACTAAGCCCAGCAACAGGATACGAATCATGTATCAGTGCAGACTTAAACATACAGCTTGAATGAAGTGTAACACTTAAAGAAAATTGCAAAGCCATACAAAATCACTAATTCAAAACAGTGACATCCAACATAGAATTAAAACCAACTACGAACAATGTTAGCGCCGAAGACAACGAAAACAATTAAGCAGACGAGTTTAACTATTTGAATTAGATGTGAGTGACGAGATCACTCACCTCTTTCATTGATCGAAATCTAAAACTGTGGAATCCCGAAGTCGATCGAGGCTGAAGTCAACCACGAATCGAGCGAGGTCATCAAGCTGCAAGGGGAACGAATTAAACGGAGCCACCACTTATTTCGAAGCCCTAATTTGAAGAGGACGAACGAGAGAAGAATGGGCCGCCACCATTCTTTTTCGTATGCTAGGGTTTTATGAATCAAATGAAAAAAATGAGAAAGAGGAACAGGTTTGTCTCTGAGTTATCTCGGCAGAACAAAGAAACATGGGCCAACATTTTCTTTAAAGCCCAAAAAACATTTAACACAAAATAAACCCGATAAAGTCCCAATATCAATTTACAGCCAAGTCAATCGTCAAATAAAATCGCAATGCTAGCACATTAATAGATTAATGATGATTATAAAACAATACAAAATCCCGGGTTGTTACACCCATGGATCATGGTGGGATCCATATACCCTGGACCCATGGCTTTAGGTCTAATGTCCAGCTTTGGGCTGTGAGACATGTATCCAGCTTTGGGTTGTGAGACACATATCCAACTTTCGGCCGTGAGATATAAAAGTACGATGGAGAACTAGGAGTTTCCACTGGTCCCTAGCACTATGGGTGTAACAACCCGCATATTTTACGAATTTTATATTTAAATATAGAATCGTTAATCGGATCGATGTCCAAAAGCTACTTTTTGCAAACAGTCGAATTAGGACTCGAGACCACTTCCATTGAGTTCAAAACGTCGTTTGCAATCTTTTAAATATAAACATCGAAATATTTGGAGTAAGTAGAATTTTGCTACTTTTTCACATAGGGCTTTGGCTTTGGGTTCAGCCCATTTGCCCAATTCTGGTTTTATCAACCCAACTCCACTCCAACTCTTCATTACTTCATTTCTAAACCATAATATTCAAGCTTTTGCAACAATGGTGGGAGAGATGGGAAATGGAAATTCCTAAACCCTAATTCCATTTGCAAATCAAATTCTTGCTCCAAATTCAAGAGAATCCATTGGTAAGCATCCTCTTCATCTTCTCCAACTCTTTCTTCCTTCTATTTCAGAAATTACTAAACCTAAATTTGGGAAATGCTTGCTTTGATCTAGATTGAAGCTTGTAGAGTTGAAGTGGAGAACGGTTTTTCTTCTCTTTGCAATTGAGCTCCTTCTTCATTGATTTTGTGAAAAGGTGAGATTTTTATCTCACATCTTAGTCTATAATTATCTTTGATTGTTAGGTATGAATTCCTAACACTTATTCATGTGCATTTGATTTTGGTTTGGATTGATTTTGTGTATATTCCAATTTTTGGTGTTTAGATTTAATTTTTGTGAAAATCCTTTTATGGATGTTTGAACATGTTTTTGGGGATGCATCGAAGTGCCTATAGGGCTGGGTTGCCGATTGGCGTAAACCCTTAGTGCTCGTCGCTCGTTCGATCGCATTTCGATTTGGATTTGTCGTTTTTGAGCTAGGTTGTTTATTTTCGCCTAGCAGAAAAATTCAGACGTCTGAAATAAAATTCAGACGTCTGTCACCAAATATAGACGTCTGTAACAAAAATACAGACGTCTGAGATCAAATATAGACGTCTGTGACAAAAAATTTAGACGTCTGAATATAGTTCAAAATGTTTTTTACTCTCTGTTTCAATTTTTGACCTCTGAGCCGTCTGTCACAAAAATTCAGACGTCTGAGATAAAATTTAGACGTCTGTCACAAAAATTTAGACGTCTGAACTGCTGATTTTGCCTAATTTGCCTATTTTCGAGTAAGTTTCCAAGGTTTATCGATTTTTGTCGATCCGACTTATTGTTATCAATTATTATCGAGTTTGATGACTTCTTTCTTTGGATTTTTGAGAATATCCATTTTTGATGGATTCGTTATTGATTTCTTTGGATTTTATTCACGTCTTCGAATGTGAATTTTTATGATTGATTGTTTCTACAATCACTTCTATGATTTGTCACTTCAAAATATAAAGGTTTTCTATACTAGTAGTAAATATCAAAACCCTTTCATTAAAACGATTTCAACACTATTTTATTACAAAGCTCTTTTTCTCAAACCGTTTTCCAATCTATTAGTATATACAAACCTTTACCTCATTCGTATGAGAAAATATAATTAAACGGCTTAGCAAAACAAGTGGTATGAAACGCTTGTGTTTACTTCGTCGGTTAATTTTTGGACTTGTTCGATTGAAACCCTTGTGACAATTTTCGAGTGGAAATCTACAATTTGTTCGTAAATATTTTAGTTAAGCTAGTGGTTATGGGACATGAAGCTAAACTCCTATATTTACTAGCTTAGTGTAATTGACACTTCTTCATGATCGATGATGATCATTTTATGGTTTAGACAAGCAATGTGCGATGTCTCTTTGTCCACATGGAGGACTATACTTCATTTTATTGAGCTTCGGCTCACCAGGAGGAGCTTCGGCTCAAAGTCCGCAATGGGGGACTATACCCTGTCAGGAGGAGCTTCGGCTCACCAGGAGAAGCTTCAGCTCAAAGTCCGCAATGGGGGACTATACCTTGTCAGGAGGAGCTTCGGCTCACCAGGAGGAGCTTCGGCTCAAAGTCCGCAATGGGGGACTATACCCTGTCATGAGGAGCTTCAGCTCACCAGGAGGAGCTTCGGCTCAAAGTCCGCAATGGGGGACTATACCCTGTCAGGAGGAGCTTCGGCTCACCAGGAGAAGCTTCAGCTCAAAGTCCGCAATGGGGGACTATACCCTGTCATGAGGAGCTTCAGCTCACCAGGAGGAGCTTCGGCTCAAAGTCCGCAATGGGGGACTATACCCTGTCAGGAGGAGCTTCGGCTCACCAGGAGGAGCTTTGTCTCAAAGTCCGCAATGGGGGACTATACCCTGTCAGGAGGAGCTCCGACTCATTTTTATAGGATTGGCCATCCTTTTCTTGTGATTTCTGGATTTCTTGTTGTGATTTCTGGAATTTATGTTTTACCAGCTTTTACCATTGACATTGATGAGTATGTCATTTTATTGTGGCTTGGTGAATTAAATAAAGAATATGACATTCTTTTGATGCTATGAGATTCTTGAGATATTGTATGCCTTTAGTTGATTTTCCATGTAGACTTGACGTAGTATGACATTCTTGGTTATCATACGTTTTTATTATATCTCTTCTTATATCTCATTTTATCTGATAATTATAGCTAGACTGATCCGTTTATTATTTTCTTCTTAAATAATACTCGGGTCAGACTGAGATTTTACAGGTGCTTCCTCTTGACTTCTTATCTCGGACTACCATCTGACTTTTGGCTAACTACTCGTGCTTAGTAGTTTTTTTTGTTGTATACATTTGAGATTAGACTCCTTAATGTATACATATTCTATTGTCTCGTACTTGTATCTATTCTTTTGTGTTAATGTGGATCTTATTTGACCACTACTCTGATGTACACTTTCATGTGTTATATTCATATCTATTTCCGCCTTTGTGATATGAATTGTCTGTGACTGATTTGTGTTATGTTTATTTCTATATTTGTTTCTGAAGATTATATATAGCCACTATGTGATAGCTTTGAGTTTGTATCGGTATGTCGGATTTCCTCCTTAAATGATATGCATTCTATACTATCTGACATATCGGTGCTCGCACAAAGAAGTTACACGAATGGTCGCTCCTCAACAGCCTTATTCTCCGTGCTAGTTGACAGCACTACACCGTAGTGTTCTTGGCTAGTGTGGGTATAGAGGTGGGGCGTCACAGCTTGGTATCAGAGCCAAACTTCGGAACAATGTAGAATAATCTAGCAAGGATCATTGTCCTAAGTCTTTCTTAGGAATCGTGCCATAGGATTTAATTCGGGTCTTTGTACCATTCTATCCTATTTTCTTTTTATGATTCCTTGTTTTATCAATCTATCAAGTTTGATAGAAATTCATTCTGTGAATAACTTTTTCTTCCTCTTTCTTTCTTTCTTAAAGAAGAAGAAATGGTTGGATCTGGCAGTCCTAGCGCTGGTCAATCCAGTAGTCCTTCTCTGGATGGCGTATTCATGTCTGCCCAGCAACTTTTGGATCTTGTAAAGAATCAAAAGTTTATTTGTGCTTTGTGTAAGAACCCCGAAATGGTTTTACCTCTAAAACTTGAAGTTCCTTTCCATCAGCTTGTGGATATCACTCTTCGACATGAAGAGGTTGGTAAAGGAAGTGATAGTGATATTGGGATTTCCAAGAAGAGGCATATTAAGTTCAAGAGCCTTAATCCCAATAAGAGAGTGAAGCAAACTACTTTTGTAGCAAAGACTCCAATCCCTAATCATGGAGGATGCTACAATTGTAATTCTAAAGAACATTATGCGAATATGTGTCCGAAACCCCATTCTTGTCGCTATTGCAAGAATCCGAGTCATCTTTTATCTGCATGTCCCAAACTTTTGAACAAGGACATGAGAAAGCTAAATATTGTGCAAGCCCCTAGCAACTCTTCTCTTAGTCAAGGTATCCATTCTATCCTTGATGACATTTATTTTGTGATTATCTTATTCGAGTTCTTTTGATATGGGTTTCATCTCATTATTTATATATCAAAAGAAATTGTGATTCTTTTTCTTTAAACATTTCTGGGCTTGATGACTACTTTGAGGATTGCGAATCCGGATTGGTGGATCCGCAATACTCAATTTGTTTTTTTATTGATGTCGAAATTATTTTATGTGATTTATCTTTCTGAGCTGATTTTTACTTAAGCTTCGGAATTGACTTTTGTAAGGATTGGCTTAATTATTATGAAGTCATATCCTTTGTCTCGTGTGGACTATTCATCTTCGACATTTTCGATCTGTTAAGCAGATTTCCGTTTTTCCTTTGTGATTTTGATTCCAATTTGATGGCATCATTTTATTCTTTAAGCTCACATGATGAGGAAGGTGTTATTTCTCTCATTCATGTAGTTTGATAATTTTCCGGTATTTTTGAGTTTGTCTTAGGATTATCACCTAAGCAATCTTTTGTGTGGCGTTAAGGTCTTTTTAGCTCGACCTTGCCACCGATTTTCATTTGCTACGAGTTGCGGAAGTTAGCATCCACTTACCGCATTCCGCACTCGTTATGGTTCTTATGAATGACTTATTATGTCATTTAGTTTGTCCAACTTATTTCATCCATTCTATAAATCGAGTCTTCTATGAGTATCTCGATGACTTCATTTTTGTATTAATTGATTTTGGATGGAAATAGCAATTTAAAATTTTGCAAATCTTTTTCATAAGATTTATTTATAAGTATAATTGGATTTTGTTCTTCAGTGAACAAAGAATATTCTTAAAACTTCTAAGAGATATTTTTATCATATGGAAGATGATTTTGTGATTGTATTGCCCATTGAGTGCTTTAAGAATTCTGATCGATGCGCCTGATCAACGTTATCGATAGGAATCTCCTAAACGCTTTGATGAGACAATTTGACACGATATATTGACTTGTACAAATGTAAAATTTTTTTTGAAAGATTATTACATAAAGGTAAGTTGTAATTTTTGAAAATTCTAGCTTTTCGGGAAAGAAGATTATTTGAAAGAGTTCTTTTCCGATATTCTTATTCTTGTGATTCCCGAAGGGAACCAAGACTTTATCTTTTGTACCGATGCTAATAGTATTGGTTTGGATGTCGTTCTCTTGCAAAAGAGAATGTGCTATCACTTGTGCTTCTAAACCATTAAAGCCTATCGAGACTAGGTATGCCACTCATGACCTAGTGCTCGCGGCTTTTGATTTCACTTTTAGAATTTTGGCATCATCACTTTTGGGTGAGAAATTTGTTCTCTACCCCGATCATAAATCTTTGGAATATTTATTTTCTCATAAGGAACTTAATATTGGCTCCAGTTCCTTATATCTTATGGTCTTGAATTCTTTATACTCCCGGAAGGGGAATCATGCTGCCAATGCACTTTGCCTAAAGCAACAAGTAGTTGTTTCTATGATGATATCCGGATGGAATGATCTCGAGACTTTATCCACTTGTGAGATTCGAGATCGTGAATCCAATTTATGTTCATCTCTTGTTTTGTGTAGCCTGGAGGCTTATCCTTCTTTTGGAATATATTTTTTTATAGCTAAACTCTATGTCAAGTTAAATTTCATGGAGTTCTTACTTTTATCGTTAGCAATCATGATCCATTATTTTACTAGTGGATTTTTGGTAAGGTCTTCAAAAGCTTTAGGAACAAAGCTTAAAATTTTAGCATCGCTTATCATCTTTGTCCGATGGACAAACCGAGCGTGTGAATCAACTCTTGAAGATCTCTTTCATTCATGTGTTCTCGATTTTTGTGGAAGTTGGGAAGATCGTATTTCTCTTGTTGAGTTTTCTTCCTATAATAGCTTCCAATCTTGTATTGGGATGGTACCTTTCGAGCCACTCTATGGAAGGCCATGCCGATTCTTTTTGTCTTGGCTTGAAGCCGCTAAGAAGCTGGTTTTAGGTCCAGATCTTATTGGTATTCATTCATGTTTCACCTATGATGGGTGTTGTGCGTTTCTGTTGATCGGGAAAGTTAGCACCACGATATTTTGGTCCATTTCCCATCACCGAACGTATTTTTTCCGTGGCTTATCGCCCCTTTAATTACCGGCTCAATTTTCTGCTATTCGTGACGTTTTCCACGTCTTTTATTTTACGGAAATGCCTTTGGGATTCCGATTTTATTCTTGAGCCTAGTGTTATTGTAGAAATTGAAGTTTCACCTAATTTGACTTTTGAGCAACTTTCTACTTGCATCATTGCTTCGGAGGTTGAGCGCCTTCGAAATAAAGATGTTTTTCTTGTGAAAGTTCGATGGTTCTCAAATCCCAAGGATTGCTCTTGGGAAATCTAGAGAATTCATCGAGCGAACTCGTCCGGGTTTTCTCTTTCACGCTCTTTTTGGTGAACTTCTTATTTCAAATTTTCTTTTGTGTTGATATGCTTTTATGGTTGTTACTATTTATTTTCTTCTTAAAGTATTGCGAGGACGCAATTTCTTTAAGGAGGGGAGTCTGTAACAACCCGCATATTTTACGAATTTTATATTTAAATATTTTATTTAAATATAGAATCGTTAATCGGATCGATGTCCAAAAGCTACTTTTTGCAAACAGTCGAATTAGGACTCGAGACCACTTCCATTGAGTTCAAAACGTCGTTTGCAATCTTTTAAGTATAAACATCGATATATTTGGAGTAAGTATAATTTTGCTACTTTTTCACATAGGGCTTTGGGTTTGGGTTCAGCCCATTTGCCCAATTCTGGTTTTATCAACCCACCTCCACTCCAACTCTTCATTACTTCATTTCTAAACCCTAATGTTCAAGCTTTTGCAACAATGGCGGGAGAGATGGGAAATGGAAATTCCTAAACCCTAATTCCATTTGCAAATCAAATTCTTGCTCCAAATTCAAGAGAAGCCATTGGTAAGCCTCCTCTTCATCTTCTCCAACTCTTTCTTCCTTCTATTTCAGAAATTCCTAAACCTAAATTTGGGAAATGCTTGCTTTGATCTAGATTGAAGCTTGTAGAGTTGAAGTGGAGAACGGTTTGTCTTCTCTTTGCAATTGAGCTCCTTCTTCATTGATTTTGTGAAAAGGTGAGATTTTTATCTCACATCTTAGTCTATAATTATCTTTGATTGTTAGGTATGAATTCCTAACACTTATTCATGTGCATTTGATTTTGGTTTGGATTGATTTTGTGTATATTCCAATTTTTGGTGTTTTGGTTTAATTTTTGTGAAAATCCTTTTATGGATGTTTGAACATATTTTTGGGGATGCATCGAAGTGCCTATAGGGCTGGGTTGCCGATTGGCGTAAACCCTTAGTGCTCGTCGCTCGTTCGATCGCATTTCGATTTGGATTTGTCGTTTTTGAGCTAGGTTGTTTATTTTCGCCTAGCAGAAAAATTCAGACGTCTGAAATAAAATTCAGACGTCTGTCACCAAATATAGACGTCTGTAACAAAAATGCAGACGTCTGTGACAAAAAATTTAGACGTCTGAATATAGTTCAAAATGTTTTTACTCTCTGTTTCAATTTTTGACCTCTGAGCCGTCTGTCACAAAAATTCAGACGTCTGAGATAAAATTTAGACGTCTGTCACAAAAATTTAGACGTCTGAACTGCTGATTTTGCCTAATTTGCCTATTTTCGAGTAAATTTCCAAGGTTTATCGATTTTTGTCGATCCGACTTATTGTTATCAATTATTATCGAGTTTGATGACTTCTTTCTTTGGATTTTTGAGAATATCCATTTTTGATGGATTCGTTATTGATTTCTTTGGATTTTATTCACGTCTTCGAATGTGAATTTTTATGATTGATTGTTTCTACAATCACTTCTATGATTTGTCACTTCAAAATATAAAGGTTTTCTATACTAGTAGTAAATATCAAAACCCTTTCATTAACACGATTTCAACACTATTTTATTACAAAGCTCTTTTTCTCAAACTGTTTTCCAATCTATTAGTATATACAAACCTTTACCTCATTCGTATGAGAAAATATAATTAAACGGCTTAGCAAAACAAGTGGTATGAAACGCTTGCGTTTACTTCGTCGGTTAATTTTTGGACTTGTTCGATTGAAACCCTTGTGACAATTTTCGAGTGGAAATCTACAATTTGTTCGTAAATATTTTAGTTAAGCTAGTGGTTATGGGACATGAAGCTAAACTCCTATAATTACTAGCTTAGTGTAATTGACACTTCTTCATGATCGATGATGATCATTTTATGGTTTAGACTAGCAATGTGCGATGTCTCATTGTCCACATGGAGGACTATACTTCATTTTATTGAGCTTCGGCTCACCAGGAGGAGCTTCGGCTCACCAGGAGGAGCTTCGGCTCAAAGTTCGCAATGGGGGACTATACCCTGTCAGGAGGAGCTTCGGCTCACCAGGAGGAGCTTCGGCTCAAAGTCCGCAATGGGGGACTATACCCTGTCAGGAGGAGCTTCGGCTCACCAGGAGGAGCTTCGGCTCAAAGTCCGCAATGGGGGACTATACCCTGTCATGAGGAGCTTCGGCTCACCAAGAGGAGCTTCGGCTCAAAGTCCGCAATGGGGGACTATACCCTGTCAGGAGGAGCTTCGGCTCACCAGGAGGAGCTTTGTCTCAAAGTCCGCAATGGGGGACTATACCCTGTCAGGAGGAGCTCCGGCTCATTTTTATAGGATTGGCCATCCTTTTCTTGTGATTTCTAGATTTCTTGTTGTGATTTCTGGAATTTATGTTTCACCAGCTTTTACCATTGACATTGATGAGTATGTCATTTTATTGTGGCTTGGTGAATTAAATAAAGAATATGACATTCTTTTGATGCTATGAGATTCTTGAGATATTGTATGCCTTCAGTTGATTTTCTATGTAGACTTGACGTAGTATGACATTCTTGGTTATCATACGTTTTTATTATATCTCTTCTTATATCTCATTTTATCTGATAATTATAGCTAGACTGATCCGTTTATTATTTTCTTCTTAAATAATACTCGGGTCAGACTAAGATTTTACATGTGCTTCCTCTTGACTTCTTATCTGGGACTACCGTCTGACTTTTAGCTAACTACTCGTGCTTAGTAGTTTTTTTGTTGTATACATTTGAGATTAGACTCCTTAATGTATACATATTCTATTGTCTCGTACTTGTATCTATTCTTTTGTGTTAATGTGGATCTTATTTGACCACTACTCTGATGTACACTTTCATGTGTTATATTCATATCTATTTCCGCCTTTGTGATATGAATTGTCTGTGACTGATTTGTGTTATGTTTATTTCTATATTTGTTTCCGAAGATTATATATAGCCACTGTGTGATTGCTTTGAGTTTGTATCGGTATGTCGGATTTCCTCCTTAAATGATATGCATTCTATACTATCTGACATATCGGTGCTCGCATAAAGAAGTTACACGGATGGTCGCTCCTCAACAGCCTTATTCTCCGTGCTAGTTGACAGCACTACACCGTAGTGTTCTTGGCTAGCGTGGGTATAGAGGTGGGGCGTCACAATGGGAGTCATATGAGTTATCATATATCTAGAGCATACTGGGTGACAGTTAGTATTGTTTGATGGATGCTATGTTTATGGTTGCTGTAAGGACCTGATTCTTCGACTTCCGAATATCGACATCAATACGCCCACTGTATCGACTGCCGAGCAAACGAATGCCGGAAAACCGAATTCTTAGGGTTTAAGAAAGAAGAGGTAGAAGAAAAGATAGAAGAAAAGAGAAAAGAAGAAAAACAGAAAACACAGAAACATAAACATGATCAGAATCTCACATTTCGCAGCGGAACAATATATAATAGATAATCACTAGTCTTTTAAAACAAAGAACTATATCAGTCTATACATACATCAATCAGAGTCAATATACAACTCAATACAACAATGGACAGTTATATAAACTTGTCCTCATATAGAATACACAGCGGAATAAATAATATCAGATACAAATACTACGTTCGCCAACCAGCTTGCTTCCAAAGCTCCAGAATATCCTGATAACATAACTCTAGGCTGCCCGTGTGGAAAATTATGAGCACCCAGAGTTTAGAAGGGAAACAATAATGTGACGCCCCACCTCTATACCCACGCTAGCCAAGAACACTACGGTGTAGTGCTGTCAAGTAGCATGGAGAATAAGGCTGTTGAGGAGCGACCATCTATGTAATCGCTTTGTGCGAGCACCGATATGTCAGATAATAAAACATTGCATTTCATCTTTAGAGGAAATCCGACATACCGATACAAACTCAAAGCTACTACACAGTGGCTATAATAGTTTAGGACAATAGATATAAAAATAACACAGATAACATAAATGCGGAATACAGATGGAACGAAAAGTCTCATATATATAATAACTGATATCAGTTACAATACATTTGACACAATACAAATGATACAACTACAACTGTCGACTCAAGAAGTTAACAAGTACATTATCGGCTAATATACATGAAACTTGACTCAGTATAACTAGATGAACAAGACACGGCAGAATCATGATGATTAAACCGTGACAAATGCATGTACATCAATGTGAACACATGAACTACAAGCTGGCATATCAAGCTTCAAAGGGTAAGCAAGTGGTGCAGAATAATAAACAGCGATGAAAATGCAGATACTTGTATATATATATATATATATATATGCCAGGAACAATACGTGAGAACTCTGGTGGAAGCATATGTAGGAAAGGCAATTGTAAAACTGGACAGTGCAATCAGGTTGAAAGCACATTACAGGGCAAAGCATAATCGAAGCCTCCAACATATAAACAATGAATCCCACAGATGCAACTTTAAAAGGCAACTGACTCGAAACTGTTGCAACATGATACCATCAAAAATTTGTATACAACATAAATAGCTAAGGTTACAAAGTATAGACCCAAATGGACAAGGCCGACAGTGCTACCGGAGGCAGTGAAAAGTATGGTAAAAGTCGAACAAGGTCGACATCACAAGCTCAAGAAGGGGTTTCCAAAAGAAAAACTGAAACCATGCAACATTGGGTATAAGTAAATATCCTAGGGATGAACAGAAGTGTCAAATTCAAGGATGACCAAGTCAAAAATGTCCAGTGATCGAAGTCAAATACAAGTATCAGGGATCCAAAAGTAAAGCAGTTTCAAGTCATAAATCTATAAGAACAAATCAAACCCGAAGTCATCATGAATTCACAAAAGCCAAACTGTGAAACCCAACATCACGAGAACAAATGCCTCCGAAAAAAATCCAAGTAAACAAAATTGGACAAGTCAGAGAATCGAACAGCAAAAACCGAAACCACGATAACTACGAAACAGAAACGAACGAAAATCACAGGGTTTGAGTGAATTAGATGTGAGTAAGACTCACCTTGCTTCGAAGCGGCGACGAGCTCGACCTTTGTCGAAGCGAAGACGAGCACGGCGAAGGCACAGACGAACTACATAGCAGCGAACCTTCGATCGAGCTTCAATGTCGGCAGAAGCCCTAGTTTCGCGGCTGCCATTATTTCGTTTTCTTGTTCGATTTGTTATTAGGGTTAGAAAGATGAGAAAATGATAAAAGGATCCGATTATACGCCTTAGTAACTTTTTTTCTCTACAAATAACAAAATAAAATATCAACAAAATTCACCTACGAAAGCCCAATAACATTTTACCCATTTTTCTTAAATCAATTTATATAATAGAGAATTTTGCCAATACTAAAAAGACTTTCAAATTTGATTTAAAATCCCAAACAACGATTAACCATTTTATTAAAGAATCTTAAATACGATTTAAAACTCAATATCAATTGTCAACTATATTAAATCGTCATTTTATCGATAATTAAAATTTACGAATTTCCGGGTTGTTACAAATAAACTCCGAGTCAGTCATGGTGACTGGTGTGAGATCGTAAAATAGTTATTTTTCACAAAGAAAATAAAACAATTTCGAAATGCTTTTGGAAAATGAAACTACCATAAGACCTCCCGCCACACACACAATGCAAACGCAGAATTGGAGGAGATTTCTTCTTATGATAGTCAAAGATGCTTACTACGCAAATCAAATCATTTTTTTTGATATTATTATTAGTGCATAGTGTAGAAAATATTTCAAAAGTATAATATAAATCTTAGCCAGCATAGGCATTTCGCACTTATGCCTACTATAGCTACCATCCAAACAGTGGGGCACCACCATAAGTGAATGATAGGTTCTACAACTAAAACCGTACAAGTCACGTATTGCTTCGTTGGATTTCCAACAAATGGTCAGGCCAAGGAACTTCCCATTTCCACATGGAAACGCCTCTGGAATGACGTCCCGAGAAATAACCTAACATTACGGTTAGATCTCTGCAACACAAGGCCGGGTTACCCCTAACTGGGTAACTACTGACACGAATATGTCATCCCCCGATCGTAACCGATCTATATCCGAGGATCCTCGATTTCCAACAACCACAAAGTAATAAATTTGCAGCAACCACATAGGTTAAATATCTGGGCTCCATACCATGATACCACCTCTATCCAGAAGGAATGACATACACTAAAGGGGCGCTACCCCCTAATAACCTTGCCTCATCTTTCCTGTTTTGACCATTTCCGGGGTGTGAGGTCCAACGATGTCTCGTCCACAAAGCTACGCTTTTCACAAAGCCATGCTTCGGGTCAAACAAATGATCAAAGTAACGATCACAAAGATAAATGATCAAACAAATGATCATATCACAAATGATCAAACAATGATCATTTCACAGCAACACTCAGCATGCCACATTACCAAATTGGGAGTATATTGCTGATAACCTTCAACTACATAACCTCTGAGCTCGTATGTCTCAGAGAAGGGTGTTAAGCTAAGAGAATAAATTCTCCGCCACCAATAGATATATATTTGAAAGAAATCGGCTTTATATCTCAATTTGTAATGTCAGACATACAATCCATACAAGTCTGTTCCGGGATCGAACAGAACCGAAGGCACTTCTCACGATGCCCTTGCAAATTCGGATAATTTTCTAATCACGTCCGGACTTCCCGTCACTAAGGGTGATAAAACCTCTATATCGGAGATCAGCCGATGTAGAGTAACTCGACGGTAATCCTTCCGTTTTCAAAAATATCCGGTCTTCAACACCGGTCATCAAATGCAATCCATTACGACGTATCACATATACGACCCCAAGGTCCTTTTCCGGCTAACCCGAATAGTGAGCGCTTATTCAAAAATAAGTGTGGCATTCAAATTCATCTAGTTCACAACAAATACCCATTCAAGGTAATTATTGATAGTCGGTTATTTAACTATCAATAAAGATGCGCAACATCATTAGATTCCAAATAATTCTCCAAATTATTTAATTTCCAAAAATATCTTTACAAGATATATAATTTCCACACTTCAAAAATAAATCAACGTTTATTTTTAAAACGAATTCCCATTTCTTTTATAAATTCTATAGTGAATTTATATTTTCAAAATATCTACTGATATACGATTTTCAATCGATTTCAAATATTCACTTTCAATTTATCTTTACAAAGATAAATTCTCAAAAACGTTTCATTTCATATTGAAAAACATTTCCATACTTATTTAATAATAAGTAATTCACAAATCTTATTTATTTTCAATCATTTGAAAATATTCAATATACTTAAATCATAATTAAGTGTATATTTCATTCTTTAAGGAAATCTATTTGAGTCAAAACGAATGTTACGTAAAACATCGTTACGACAACCCAAAATTACTAGTATAGGGATTCGAAATTTAGATAGATATATAAATCCCAATACTATATAAAACATTTCCTTTCGGAAACCATTTACTATAACAACAGTGTTATAGTCCACCATTACCTTATTTTCCTCGAAAACGTCTATTTCAACAATGAATGTTGAAATCTATGGTTTCGATAGTTAACATATTTTAAAACATCGTTAAATCGTTTTCATTCTATTCCAATATCACTTTCCCAAAACAGATCCATTTTACTTAATAATATATTCACTGTCCAAAATCGTGAATATACTTCACTAACCAAATTTCACTATTTTCTATACATTTTATTTCAAGAATTATCCACTATCCAAAATCGTGGATAAAATTCCCTTAATAACCTTCTATATTAAATTCATCAAATTTGATTGATTTTCGAATTTATAAAACAGCGTTTATAAATTCCATTTCTATTTTATAACAACTTCGATTTGTAAATCTCCTTTAATGACCAATTCAATTTATAACTCAATGTATATACCAAAAGTCCATATTATAAGTTAAATACTTATAATTCATTTATTTACAAAATCGTTCCTTTAAAACTTCACAAATTTTAAATCTTATTACTTATAAGATTTCATACTTATTCAAAAATCTCAATTAAAATGCCGAAATCCGATTTATAAGTTAATTACGTATAAATCTTTTTTGTTTACAAAATCTATTTATTTTGTAACTTCACAATTTATAAATATAAAATTTCGTTCACTTATGAAATCCATTTATACTTCATTTTAACACTTATAAAACTTGTTTGATAATCCCAATATTTTAGATTTATAAATATCAATTTTGTACATCTTTTATATACATCGTTTTTAATAATTCAAAAATCCCAATTCAAACCATTTTATAAATTACTTAACCATTTATTTCAAAAATCACTTTTCGGTTATATTTCACAAAAATCATAATTCTTATAACTTTAAAATTTTAAACGTTTATTTATTTAAAATAAATCAATTCAAAAATATCTACTAAAATTACCATCGTTATTTTTAAACTTCACAAATGAATCTGATGATGCAACACACAAATTAGTCAATCACGACAACAAACATCATATATCATCATATGATAACAGAATATACAACAATATCTGTAAATAAATAAATACTGGTGAGGAATCCAGTTGGATCCCTCCGACCTGTTTCTCTGCATCCACAGATGTTAGCACAATACCAATTCCACTTCGAGGTGGAATATCGCGGTATATGGGATTTATAAATATACCATCCGCTTATTAACGGCGCAATAGGGTCTCATCCGCTATATAGTTGCGGGAAATCAACAACTCCAATATATACATATGCCAATATGTATATATTGCTATATATATATAGATATATCCTACTATATCTAATATCACATCCAAACAGTCAATCAATCAATAACTGCAATCCAAATTTATTTTGAGTGAGAAGATCTCACCTTAGCTTTAATTTTTTTTGCAATCCCATTTTCCATTCCAGATTGATTTTCTTGATTTATACCTTGTATAACAATCATATAAATTTATTAACATTCAAATTAAATCGAACTATCAATTTTCCGTTATGATAGTTTTAATTAACAACTTCTCCTTTAATAATTTTATATTTTCAATTTAAAATTTTTAATCTAATGATTTATTAACATTAGAGAAAATCTACCAAAAATTTACTAACTAATAAATTAAATTGACCAATAATTTAATTTAGACAAATCATCTGGTTTTAAACTAATACTTTTTAAATTTTCAACTCTTACCTATATATATATATAGATTGAAAATCTACACATATGCTACTGTATATATTCTTTGTAATTAAGAACATCAATTTTTTTCCTATCCCCTAAATAAGTAATACATATACATTTCTTCACTTTTGAATCTTAACTGCCCTATGTATATTTACTAAATCAAAAACAAAAAAAACTTTTTATATACCTTACTATCTACAAAAATATATATATGTAAAAATCGAAAACTGCCTTACATATCCATATATATTAAACTAAGGTGTTTAAAATCACATTAGCTTTACTGTTATTATTCTTGCAAATCTGAACTTAAATTAAACTTTATTCAAATTAACAGATTTATACCTCCTTCCCAATAGAGTAGCCACCAACAGACTTCGCACCGAGATCCCCTCAGTGACCGAACATCTCGACCCCTTCCCATGTGCCTTTGCGAGCAGCCACCACGCGAGGCCCGACTTCCCAGATTAAAACGCGAGCCCAAACACGAGCGTCCCCAAGCCTGGCATGAACCCCAATCGAATAGCGAGCAATCACTACCTCCGCCTACCTCTGCCTTGCTCCACGCCGGCCAGCTCCAGATCGTCTCCATTCCTCGAAAAAAAATCGCTGCGCCTTCTAGCTTCGTCGCTTCTTCGAAACGCAACTAACCCCCATCGGCCCTACTTTGCACGATCTCTTCCCCGTGATTTTTAGGCGTGTATAAAGAAGATAACGTGGTGATGTTAATAAATATAAATATAAATTTGAATTCGATATGGATTTCCACGCGTTTACTCATCGTGTGCTCACATAACAACTCTGATAAATACGAAATTTGAAATCCGGTAATAATTCAATATTACGGACCCAATGGAACTGGTTTCGTCGAATTCCGAGACTGTGCCTCGGAAGGCTATTTTTAAATATCGATTCAAACGATATAATTTCAAAACTGAACAAATCACTTTTAATTTAAATTCTGAAGCTTCTATTATCTTCAGTATTATCAATATGAATTTTAAAAGCTTTGAAATATTTTTCTTCAGCTTAAAATTGAAGATTCAAATTTTTATTCAACTTACAATAGATTAAATTTTATAATTTAATCGTCATATTCATTCTGATAATTTGAAATTCAAGTCAAACCATCATTCAAATATTTAAAATTAATTAAATATTTTCAATTTAAATTATTCAAAATTCTGGGTCGTTACAGTTGCTTCACTAGCCACTTGTCACCCTAGGGACGTCTCACGAGGTAGGTATTGTGGTAGTGATACCTAGACATCTTGACTTGACTTAGTGTGGAGTAGGTATTGTGGATGGAGATACCTAGACACCTGGATAGTTTACATAGTATGGAGTAGGTATTGTAGATGGAGATACATAGGCACCCCGATAGATACTGAGTATGGTGTATCCTTTTTATAATGTTGCAGAGTATCATATTATCTATGTTATGTACCGACTCTTTGGTTGTAGGGACATGTCAGGTATGATTTGTATACCCTCTGTTCCGTATACTATATCAATTTTTATAGTATTTTGAGATTTTTTATCGCTCACACCAGACTGTTGTTTGACCTGAGATTTTATACTTTGCTTCTTATTATCCCAGGTACTCTTACATGAGTAGATTTGAGAGCGCATATGGATAGAATATGGAGTTCTGCAGATGGACTAGCAGGAGGTGATGCTTACTTATATATGTATGTGAGTTTGTTATTGTATTTCCACTGTGGAGCCTTGACGGTGTTTGACTTACTATTATATGAGACAGTGTATCAGTTGATTTTATTTTCCAGTTGTATAAACTATGTTACCGTGTTATATACGTCTATGGATCTTATACTCTGATGATTAGTTCATATTGTTATTACTATCTCGACTGTTTTATATCTGTGTTGGCTATTACATGTACTCTGATGTGAGGTGAGATATACGACAAGTTATTTGGTTATTTGATGTTTCCTTTTTCTTCTTTTTCATTCCCTTCTCTTCTAGTTCCTCTTCTTTACTTCTTTTCTTTCCTTTGACAACCATTCTGCATCATAGGTGTAGGGTGATCATTACACCTTGGAACAAAGCACTTAGGTTATATATGGACTTTGGTTTAAATCGGACTTAGATTTGAAAATGCACTTATAGCGATAGTCGCTATAGATGCGGTTTGGAATTGCGTTGTTTTTGGCTATTTCTATGGAACTTTGTAGAGATATTCTTAAGGGTTTCTCACCATATTTATAATGTTTTATAAGTATGTTTGTTGTTATTAAAAGCTTGGATAATAAAAAGTTAAGTAACATCCTTAAAAGTGGCCAAAACTTCACTTGTGCAAAACTACCCCGTTTAGCATTGATTTTTGGACTTTAAAGGTTTGAAAGATATTTACAATTAAGTATTTTGTTTCATTCTTTTAACAAGTATTTACTAACTCATAATAGAGTATTTTGAAAGTGTTTTGAGATATTTTTGATTTTTTAAGAATTAGTTGTGAATTTTTAAAGAGGAGGATTTTATAATAAAAACTCGTTCTTCAAGTTTTTAAGGAAATTATAAAGTTCTTATTTTCAAGTAATGTTTTAAAGAAGAGGATAGCTTACCCATGAGGGTAATTCGACTCCAGATCTAGAGCATGCATATCGATATGTTGTGCATGGGAGTTGCTGATACTTGGTGACACGTAGTACAATGTTGGGCCAATTGTGTTTACCTTAGAGTATATTCTATCTAGAGATATACGATGCTCGGAAGGAAGTTTCTGATCCTGGTCATATAGTTCAGATTCGCCTTGATCCGAGGAGAGCTCCATGGAAATCCTTACAACTATACGAACACGTCTTAGTGGTATTGATTGTATACTTATTATTGTTGTGGAATTCACACAACAGATGTTTGATATGATTTATGTGCTACACACTAGACATTATCGATCATATCACTATATGTTAAACTTAATGAATGGTTGGTTTCATTTGAGGGAAAAACTGTTATGGTAATTCGTACGGTTTCAAAAAAGTGCTATTATATGTCATCCTTATTTCTTGAGTTTCTCACGCCGGTTTACCAGACTAATCTGGGTGTTATTTTCTTATAATGCTCGGGTTAGTCCCGTGTATGTTTCCATATTTTGTTTTGGACGCTTAGAGATTATGGAGAAGAGCTGAATGACTACCTTTTATAGTATTCTTATTTTCATTGCATTTGTGTATTGTATACATTAGCATTACGAGGACAGGTAGTTATAACTATCCAAGCTAATGACAGTTCTTAGGTCTTAGTAATTCTAAAATTTCTATATTCATAGTAACCTTTTGTACTGTTCTTTTGATATTATATATTACCATTCTGTTGTGAGATTCTGATGTTGTGTTCTTCTTTTCTTATTTATTTACCCTAATTTTCCATCTTTCTGGTACTTGGGTGCTCGACACACGAATACCGTAGATATATTTAGTGTCGATATTCGAGGGTTGATAAGTCGGGTCGTTACATATTATTACAAACATTTACCTATTGCAATATTTACTTCATCTTGGTTCACTTAATTTAATAATTATTTCCTTTACCCCAAATAAGGATTGTCTTTTCCCTATTGTTCCAAATACCCTATTTAGGAAATGCATCCTCCAATAACTTCAAGGTTACTTCAAGACAAACACCAATGATCTCTAATATCTATTACCCCATTCTCGGAACTTCTTAATTTATGCCTCTAAAGTCATTCACAAGCAAATAACAAGGATACTACCATCCTTCCTAATATCATGGCCATCATCATATACCCAAATCGATTGAAATAATATGGCCCATCTGAACATCCCAACTTTTATACTTCATTATATCAAACTTTCATGTTTTATAAATTAGTTTATATTGAACTAGTCCTCACAGTCTTATTTAATTCTATATAAATAATCATATGTACATAGTAATGAACATGCAGTTCCTAACACATATTTATTATGAGCACTTAGCCCAGAAAACATAGTTCTGCAAACAACAATTTTGATATTATGAGCATTTAGCCTAGAACACATAGTTATCCTAACAACAATTTCGATATTATGAGCACTTAGCCCAGAACACATAGTCCTCCTAACAACAATTTCAATATTATGAGCACTCAACCCAGAAGACATAGTTCTCTACATAAGGTATTTCAATACTATGAGCACTCAGCCCAGAACACATAGTTCCCATAACAACAAGTTTCGATATTATGAGCGCCTAGCTCTCCGAATAAACGAATTTTGATATTATAAGCACTTAGCCCAGAACACATAGTTCCATATTTAAATCATTTATCAATATAATATTTCTTAGTTATCCATCAACAACTTATGTTATGGTTTATAAAATCATTTATTCATCTGTTTAGGGGATTTAATCCGAACTATTATTAAAGTCATATTCTTCCTCATCACATAGAATATAAGAATATCCAAATCATAATATAGGTGTACCAATCATTCATAAATCATTCCCCTCTTGAGAGTAGGTGCACTCGATGAAGAAATAACATTCAACGCATATTCCTTAAAAATATGGTTCTCCTTATTTCCTAAGGGGCACTCCCTTGGAAAATTTCCAACCTGATAACATATCTTACAGTTCCACTTTCCTTCATTAGCTTTGCATTCCTTTGCGATGTGTCCCTTAATACCGCATCTATAACAATTTGTATTCCCAAATTCTTCATTAGATCCTATTTCCTTGCATTTACCCTTAGATAATTTCTTTTCATCTTCCTTACCTTTTTCATTTTTCTTACATTCTTCCATTTTAGACATCCCATGGTTAAAGTCGTACAATAGTGCCGCTTCAACCAAACCCTCAAATGTGGCTCCAAATGGGATTTGGTGCAATGCCAATTCTCTTAAAGTTGTGTTTAGTCCCTTTGCAAATTTCATAGACTTCTTTTCCAAGGTGTTCACCAATTCAAACCCAAATTTTGCCAAATCATTAAATTGATTTATATACTCCTTTATCGACAAATCTATTTGCTTTAAATGTATGGACCTCTCCAACATCACACTCTTGTCTGCTCCAAAGAAAAAATTAATTTCAAACTTTCTCTCAAATGCTCCCTAGGTGATACCATTCTCATCATTCTCAGCTGTAACTATTTCATAATAGTTTGCTGCCTTCCCTTGCAAATGCCAAGCTGCTGGCTGCCTTCTCATCACATCACCTAATCCTATTAAGATGAACACCTTCTTATAATTATTAAGCCAAGCCCTGGTTATTGCATATAGTTTTGTCTCGATATAAGGCTTCCCACCCAAACTAGCAAAGTCTCAACATAATTTGGGAAAATCCACTGTGGGTGATAGTTTGGCAGAAATCACGTTATCATTTTGGTTAGTAGCTACTGGTTCAGTGGAGTAGTTGCTTGGAGATACCTACAAAACCAAAGTGGCATATTCATGCCATGAATCTCAGGGACATCCACTCGAGTACCTGCACCCACCTCGGTATTTACTTCACCAATATTGTCTATGTTCCAGTTTCCTCTGATTTATTCATACTTCGGTTATCTATAATTGAGATTCATTAGCAACTTCTCATTAGATAACTAGAAACTAGAACAAAATGTGGTATGTTTCTATATTTATTTAACGTGACTTTTGTATATATATATTATATTATATACTTTCTAAAATATACAAATACGCTCTCTTAATACATTCTTAATCTTATAACCTACGCTCTAATACCAAATGCAACAACCCAATATTTTCGAACCCATAATCACACAACGAAATATGGTAACGACGATTCGTTATGTGATACATGTTGATATTCGAAGAGAGCTAATTACATAATCGAAAATAAACTATCTAACACTTTCAGAAGTCACATCGGAAGGAATAAAGTGCTGATACCATTTGAAATAAGCGCACTTTTATTTATATACATGTATTAGTCATATAGTTACATATCCACATACATAATATCCAAACCACACCACACTTCATAATTATATGCCTTCACTTTTACATAATATTATATATACAATATTTACAAGTTCTCGTCTCCAGATCCGCCACTTCTTCGAGCTCCATTAACCTGCATATTATGGATAAAAGGAAATGGGAAGGGGTTAGACATAAGTCTGAGCAAGTGAAGTCCATTTAGTCTATATATACTATGATGCCAGTGTTATAACATAACTAGTATCTAATGCGTACCTCAACCCGAATTTGTCCATTATACAATAGACCGATTTTACTAAACTGTCTAAATTATATCCAACCCTTTATTTTACTCGTGTCTTTAATTCAATACATCATATTTCATTATTAATATATTCAAATGAAGTAATCATCAAATCACCAGTTTCTAATTTCAAAGTTATTATCCATTGATCAACCTTGACCAAATATAACACGTATACCCACTTAGGGTACACGGTATTCCCAAGCTCTACATCCAGTTTGTAACCAAGTATTCATATCAAGTAAGTTATTATTTAATTTGGAACATATTCGAATATAATACGCATACACACCTAGTGTATACATAGTTCATCATTAGTCAACTTCTTTTATAACACAGACATACACTTAGTATGTATATTACATTCTTTGTCACATTCACACGCACTAGTATATATAGCTATATATATATATATCATTATTTACACAACACTACATTATTAAATTTAATTCCTCTTAAGTTAAAGAGACACTAAAGATCGCTATAGAAGTCAAACAAGTCGCCACAAAGTCAGTACATATCGCCGGAAAGGAAACTAAAGCTTTAAGGAAGACATCGAAAGAATGGTGACCCAAATGGCCCGAAACCCGACCTAGAATTTAGTGAAATAGGTCCACCTAGGTTCACAACTGGTGCATAATCAACGAAGTACGTGTCTATACATCAAACACTCCCAAACATCACTAAAATAACCCGACATGTTATTTAACAATTATTCGCATAGGCCTGGCTGGAGTAAAATTGCTTCAGCCTTAGTTTAGGCTAAAGCTGACAAATTAAATGCCTACATATGGACCTATGGAGGCCATAGGTGGACCGATGGATGACGATTTCAATTTTCACAATGCTAGATTTCGATCATTTCTTCTCCAATTCGATTTATACTTCATTATTTAGTGTTTTAATACTTCATACCTCTCTTGGACATCATATTTCACTACCCTAACCCTTCAAATATCACATTTCATCATTATAATCATAATCACTTATTAACTTCCATAATTTAACAATTGAATTCAAATTCCATTTGATAAACTATGATGACCCGATTCTTCGGCCCTTGGAAATCGACACTAATACATCCTCGGTATTCACGTGCCGCAAATTCAAGTGCCATAGTGGCAGATTATCAAGGGTAAGAAAGAAAATAAAGACAGAACAAAATCTCACATGATTGGAATAACATATATTATTTCAGTATATATATATATATATATCTATACAGTGGAAATTTTAAATACATTTATCAGAGTTAACATGGACAGTTATAAATACTATAATTACAAATGTGGAATACAATAGTACAGAAGTGTGGTGGAAATAAGGTAATAGCCTACTGAAGAATCTTCTAACTCCATGCTTCGAGCTCCATTCGGATTTTTTTAAAAAACTTGACTACTAGGCTGCCCAGGGAAATTAGGGCACCCAGAGTTTAAGGGATAAGAAGAATAAACTTCGGGTTAGTCATGGGACTGGTGTGAGAAACTCAAAATATGCATTTTTATAAAAAAGGTATCTCATAAGACCACGCTGCACATAAACACGGAATGAGTTTTTACCTTATGATAACCAAAAACATTTATTACGTAAAATCATTTGATATTATGTTTAATGACATTCTTTAGAAAATACTTTTCAAATAAACTTATGAATTTTAGACGAAATTGTAATATTATTAAATTCCAGCATACTAGCTACAAAGTAGGTTCTACAATCAAGTCCAAAGGCACTTATTGGAGAATGGATTTCCATACAATGGAAGGTAAGGAACTACCTTCCGTATAGTACACCTATAGAGGAATGTACTAAGGATCGACGTCTTCGAAACCTCTGCACCTGGCAAGACCGGCCTACCCATGGACCCGCCTAGTGGTGGATAGAACCGAATATGACATCACCTCGGTCGTAACTGACCTACCGTGGCCACAATATACACAAAATTAATTTAAAACCCGACGTCATAGCGAGAATAAATATATCTAGAAGGGTAATGACCATACCCTTATGGGCGCGACCCACATAGCCATACAACATGCCCTGTTTAAGTCATTTCCAGTTGATGAGGCCTGGGGTAGCGATTACCTTTCACATAGCACATTCCACTTTGAATGCCACATTGCCATTCCTTAATCACACGACTGATTTCTACAAACGTATAACTCCAAAGCTCATGTGTCTTAGGAAAGGGTTTTAAGCTAAGAGAAGTTCCCTTCTCCACCACCAATCAGACAATACGTTCATAGAGATCAATCAATGTAATTACAAATGCAATGTCAGACATTCATCCATACAAGTTGTCCAAGAACAGGAGACACTGAAGGTACTCTCCTGCCACATCCTGTCGGGAATTACCCATGTGATTAGTAGCGAGAAGTCCTTGCAATCCGAAGAGTTTCAGAAATGAAGGGACCACTGCTACTTTAGTTATTTGGGAGCTAACTAGAATTATCAACAAGCAGTTCTTCCACCCCAAAGATCTCCGGTCTTCATCCTTCATTATCTTTATCAGGTCTTTATTTTTCAAACTCGTACATTGGTTTGAAATGGTCTTCGGATAAGAATCTCTCAAATCCAACCCCGGTTCCTTCGAACAAATCATCGATAATAGGATGTTTAGTAAATAGGGAATTATTCTTTGATTGATTAATTCTTTTCATCAAATATCTTCTAGAGATATAAATACCTTTAAAAATATTCTTTCCGGTATATATAAAACATTAAACCTCTCTTATCAAATCCTTTGGTCATTTAAAACTTTTTTTAAATTCCAAATCATTTCATTCTTTACTTAGGAAAATATTTCCAAATCATTTCATTTAAATCTTAACAAATATTTTCAAATCATACTTCCAAATCTGGTAAAAAACAATGCTATTTAAGACATCATTTACTATAAACACAAACCGATAAATTTTAAGTATAGGAATTAAATTAATTCCAAATCATTTTCATAAGTCATATTGGAAAATGTTATCGAGTTAAAAGGGTCGATAGAAATGCTAATTCTACTCAACATCAATTTTCGTATTCAACCTTTACTATCCATCGAATATTAGTGAAATCACCTTTTAAATTCACACGGATAGTACGGGTTTTCTCCTGGAATTCAATATCAATTATAAGAAGATTATCTCTATACAATCCAAGTTATTTAAATTTGGAAAATTATATCTTTTATACTTTGGGAAATTTTGATCCGAGTAAATTAAATTTACTATCCCCATCGCCGGGCCAGTCCGGGTAGCTAGGGAGGGCAGGCAACTGTTTTGCCAAACCCAAGCCTATAGACAACCTCTCTGTCACCCATAAGGTGGTCAAGTTATTTAATCGACTCTAAATCCTTTTATTACCTTTTAGAGATGGTTTTTATTTACTCAACACAATTCCAAATGTGTTTTAAAACAATTTTTCTTTAACCAATTTAATTTAAACTCCTTTAAAAGAATTTTCAAATCACTTTGAAAATACTTAATTATTCATTTGAAAAGATTCACAAAAGATTCGGGAAAGAATAATTAAGTTAAATCATTGTTTGCAAAATGCTGCGGAAAAGTGCTGCAAATAGTGTTTTAAAAGCTTAATTCATTAAAACAACTTTTCGATTGTTTAGAAATCCATTTTTATAACTTAAATCTCTTTTAAAACATTTTGAAAGATTTATAGAATTTATTTTATATTTTTAAAGAATTAAAAATATCCATTTTAAAACATTTACTACTTTGACCTTCGAACTGGCAAAGCGCGATTTTATTGAAAACTTGATTTTCTCATATTTTAAAATCTACTAAACGAAATCTCAATCGTTTTCTTTTGGTTGAAAACTATGATTATAAGGGTTTGGGAAATCTTATTTCAAAGCAATCCGACTCCGAATCCATCCTATAAATGGATTTAACTCTTACGGCGCGAAATCGTGAACTACCGTTACACGACGCGCCTATTTTTGACTAAATTTTTCATATTTATTTAAACTTTACCGAAACACTTTTAAATATTTATAAAACATTTCTAAACTATATTAAACCATTTTTAAGAGGTTTAAACATTCCATATACATCATTTCATTAATTAAAGAAAAGTGATTTTTTTGTGATTTTCGACGTGTATTAAACGTGATTTGTTAATACAATCAAACAACAATATTAAACATCCATATTATCATATTCAAACATGATAAACAACCATCATTAACAATCATATCCAAACATATATATCATCCAATAATATATATAACTATAGTTTAGGAGTTTTCTCACATTGATTTTCTATCGGATAAAGGGCTATAGCTTCACTAACTCGCGATCCGAGCTCACAAACTCCAACACCTTGCCTCTTAGTGTGCTCGGCCATTTCATGACAAAAGTGGTGCTTGGCCAAGCAAGAGGAATGAGGTGTAGGACTTTGAATTCTTATTGAATTTACCAAAAACTAGACCTGAAAATAGGTCATCTTCTCTCGTGTTTTTGGACATTCTACTCTTTGAATTTGGAAATTGTTTCTACTCTCTGAATTTGGACATTCCTCCAAGCTTGAGTGGTTCAATATCGTCAAACGAACGAGATGGTATTGTAGAGCTTAGGATTTACTCCTCAAGCTGCTAAAGAAAATGATTTCTAGGATCTGGGAAGAACATAACAAAAGAGTGTTTATGCATGAGGCAAGATCTAGTATTATAATTATTAGGATTATTCAGAATAGTTGCTTGTAATGTAGTTATTTTATTGCCTTTTGATATGTCATTTGGGCTTGATGGGCCTTAAATGAAATTTCAATAGGTATTTTCTTGTTTTGGTTTTCACTATACATCTCTTGTTATGATAGCATGTTATCGTAATATTTCTTCTCTCTATATATTTGGTAGGGGCCAGTTTCTCCCCGTTAGCTTTGCTAAAAGTCGTAGGAAATTCTTTCCTATAAGGTATCGAAAAAAGAATCATCCAATTTGGATTAGCTATGAATGGGATATGGTCAAATAAAAAGAGGCACTCTCAGATTTTCAAAAATCACACCCGAAAATGGGTCAACTTCTAACTGAATTTTGGACGTGTTACTCAAACAAATACGAAAAGAGGTCAAAATAAAAGCTCTTAAAAATTATTTTCTCTACAATATGAAAAAAAGAAACACTCAATTTCGATTTGTTACCATGAAGATATGATCAAAAGAAGATAGGGCATTCTCGGACTTAAAATTCTGGGCCCGAAAATGCAATGGAAAGAAGTGGGTTTTGAGCATGGCTAAGCTTAGAATGGGAAGAAGTGGTCAACTAGAAAGTTGTAGCCACTGAAAAATTGAATGGTTCTAGGAAAAGACTTGCACCAATTCATTTGGGTTTTAGAGAGTTATGGAGGAATGAAGAAGAGAGAAAAAGTGTGGGTATTTATAGCCAAGATTTGGAAAATATCCCACCTCATTTCACACTTCCTCCATCACCCATGTGCTCCCTTCACCATCCATCACTTCACATGGCTGCCTATACCGTACCAACATCACCTCCATGTGTGTGTGTCCATGTGCATGTCCTTAGTTGACTTTGTGAAAACTTAAGTGAAAAGAAAACTTAAAATATCATAGATATTTTAAGTGTAATGTATACATATATATGTATGCATGTATTATGTATGTATACTTATGTATATGCATGTGTTAGTGCATGCATGTGTATGTTATGTATGTGCACAAGACATATAAACACGTTGCAATGACTTCAAACAACTTCCGTTCGTTAAACCGTTGAAAATCATAAAACCGATTTCCGATCACATTTTCACTTATATTTTAAATTACATATAAATGTAAACAAATTTGAAAATAAATTTCTTATCATTTTTAACTAATTAAAATGATCACTTTTTATTTATAAAACCATATAAATTAATACTAACAAATATTTACAAAAATCACTATTATATCGATAAAGCGATACGAATTTTCTAATATTTTAAAATCAAGTATATATCTTCATAAAATTATTACTAATGATTTATTATCACTTTGAATTATCATCATTTAAAACAATTATTTGAATAATTATTAAATCATTAAATCTCAATTTAAATTTAATAAATAAATAAATTATTAAATATAAGGGCATCATTGATGATGTCATAAATTCTTTTATTTTCTCAAAAATAAAATATATAATTTTATTTCATAATCTTGTTCAAAATTAAAAATAAGTGTATGTATCCAGCACTATGTGCGACGTTTTACGATTATAAAGCTGTTTATCGATAAAACGGTTTCCGGCCATTTTATCGGTATTTCTTTCCGAAAGAAATATTTTTGTGAACATTTTTCCAAAATAAGTTCATCATTATTATTTATCACTTAAAACTTGATTATTTATGAAAAATAATCTATATTTGAATATTTAAATATTTTTAATAAAAACGATTAAAATTCGGGTCGTTACATACTTACCCCCTTAAAAGAATTTCATCCCCGAAATTACCCGAAACAAAACCCAAAGGTTTTGCCCAAAACATTTATTATTAAACATACACACGTACGATGTACATTGATCATCCGTACACAATATCTGATTCGATCCGTCTATTCGAATTCACAACTTTACTTCCGAACTAGTATTGATCCCTTGATCCCCTAGTACGGACTACGATCAAGCCTTTTGATCGGAAATTTTTAGTTTTCCTTGCATAGCTCTCAACTATGATAGAAAACCCAAGTTCATCGTCAAGAATCGAGTGATAAATCTTTTTTCAGACTAGTGTAAACACCTCAAAGTTCCGTACGCGAATCTTAGATCAAATTATGCGATGAAATAATCCACATATTTTATATGAATTTAATACTCTTTCGAAAAAAATTTATGAAAACATTTCATAAAGCATTCTTTCTTTATTCAAACATTTTTATAAAGATGCTTCTTTATATTTAACTATTTGCTAACATTTTGAAGAAATTATTCAAGTTAAAGATAACTTACCTTTTATTATAACACACCTCTCATATTATAATTTGCTTCTTTTAACCAATATTGAATGCAAACACCTTTGTATTTAATAAAACTTCTTTTGTTGATCAAGACTTATTTTACTAATTAATACTCCTTTTATTAATTATTCACTTATACCAATTTCAATACTTAAAATCATTCATATACTTATTCAAATGTTTTAAGTATATTCATAATTTACTTAACAAGTTTTACTTACTTTAAAATATAATCAAAGAGATCGAAATAATTATTACCCAAACATTGTTATAATAAACTCCTTTATAAATTAAAGATATAACATTTTCTATCTTTTCATATAAGATTCCAATACTTGTTATTATCTTTAAAATCCAATTATTAAAGAACTAAATATACCCATAAAATTTCTTTCAAAGTGTCATTCAAGGGTTTAAAAAAACAAATGTTGCTAAAACATTCGTTTACTACAAATCCATAACCATTCATTAATAACTTTAAACATTTATTTTAAAGATCAAAGCATACTCATGCTTATCAATTAAGATAATACACTTTGATAAAAGAGTAAATTAGTTTAAAGGAAAAAGTTTAATAAAATTTAATTTTAACGGACATTAAAATTTAACTTCCGTCTCAAGGACAAGCACCAAAATTTCACGATCGTTCCTGCTTTTTTAATCTCTTTTCCTATGTAAACAAAATTTCTCCTCCATCAAACAATGGAAACCCAAACCCAAATCAATTTTCTTCCTCAAACTGATTTACAAGCGCAATCGACTTTGGAAGCTAAGTCGATGGACATAAATCCACATATTTCAACAAATCATGAACAAATAAACGATGAACCTAGGATTTCAAAAGGTAGGACTTCGAATGCTATGCGTACATAAATAAAGAGAATACAAAAAACTAATTCATCCACGGCTGTTGATTCGACTGATATTCATGAAGAAACCAAGAGGACGACAAAACCTAGGGCAGCAAAAACTGTGAATGAAGACGACATGAAGAAACAACAGCTTTGTGATGAAATCGTCAGTAGAAAAAGAAAGACAAAGGTATAACATCTGATTTTTTTTTCTCAAAATAAAAGATAATTTTACAATGATAGTTGAATTATCATTTTAATTGTAAATAGTTTTACAATAAAAGTTTATGCTGAATTGGTAATCATATAGACAGTTTTAGAATGATAATTGAATATATCACTTTATTCGTTACATGCATTATATTTAAATGGTAGATGAAAATAGCATTTCAGTTTTTGATAAATATTAGATGATAATTAGATTGATAATTAAAGAATGGTAGTTGTATATATCACTTTATTTACTGTATGTGTAATGATGCAATGATAGATGAAAATAACATTTCGATATTTAATTGATGGTAGATGATAATTAGATGGATAGTTATTGAATGATAGTTCAATACATCATTTGATTTTTATGGACCATATTGAAATATGAGATGATAGATGAACATAGCATTCAGTCTTTGACAGATGATAGACAACATAAGATGAATAGTTATAGAATGATAGACAAATATAGCATTGAAAAAAATGATAGACAAACATAGCATGATAGAATGATAGTTGAATATATCATTTTATTTACTGTATGTTTTATGATGGAATGATAAATGATAAATGAAAATAGCATTTCAATATTTGATAAATGGTAGAGGATAATCAGATAGATAGTTATTGAATGATAGTTCAATATATCATTTGATTTGTATGCATCATATTGAAATATGAGATGATAGATGAACATAGCATTCAGTTTTTGACGGTTGATAGACAACAATAAGATGAATAGTTACAGAATGATAGACAAGTATAGCATTGAAAAAAATGATAGACAAACATAGCATTCAATATTTAAACTATAGAAGCATACATTGAAAAAGAGTAATGATAGACAAATATAGCATTTGAAAAAATAATGATAGATGAATATAGCACAAGAAAATTATGCATTCATAGTTGAAAAAATTGATAGATAAAAATAAGAATGCATTTAAATACCGAATTATTCATTCATAGTTTTTTGTACAGCAATCAAAAGGTAAAAGATTGAAGAAAGCAAAAACAACAGAAGGAAAAAAAATCAAAGAAAGTATCTTAGGAAAAAATTAAGTATCGATGTAGCTTGCTTCCAATGGTAAAAATTTTCAGAAAAATTAAGGAAAAAGGAGGTTATCTTGTAGATCAATTGAATTATTTAAAACAAACACCCTTCGAAAAATTTATGCTAGTGTTTTTCGAAGAAATTTTATCCATAACCGCTTTTACAAAATCATCAACAACCTTAGATGATATCGTAGAAACATTTTCTATCAATGACGAAGCTTTTAAAGTGGGAAATATTTTTAAAAATCAAACCTGAAGATGTTTCAATTCTCTTTAGCTTACCTTTGTCTGGAATTAATATATTTCCATTACGTAAAATGAGTTTACAAATCCTTACAGATAATTGTAAAGATTTTGTACTAAGAAATTTTGGAACAGTAGAGCACATCACAAAGGATATTACAATTTCAAAGATAAATAATGTACTGGAAACACAACAATTTCAACATGAAACTGATTTTCCAAAACTGATTATTATTCTTGCAATGATAACCTTCTTCTTTCCCGACAACCAAAGATACTTAGCATGGGGATATATTCCTTATATTCTTGATCAAAACAAAATGAACTCAGTATCTTGGTCGGTTTCAATTCATCATTCATTGATTAGAGCTTTGATGGCTTTCAAAACAAAGCCGAGAAACATGTCGGGTTGTTCCATGCTCCCAATTGTAAGTACAACATTCTAACTTTATGTTAACGCATCTATCTCTATAACTTAAATTATACACATTATATGTTTTAACAAGTAATATTTTATTTGTAGTTTTTCCTATGTGAGCATGTGAATTTGATATCCCCATTAGTAACATACCGTTCTACCTTACCTAGATTGGGGAGGTGGAATCTTGGAAGCTTGAAAAAGGTCATTTCAAGAGAAGCTTTGATGAACATGGACAATAGAAAGGTATTATTTCTCACACAAGTACAAGAAATATATAATGATAGATAAATATATCATAACATAGTGTATATTAACAGTTTTCATTTTGCTATTATATAGTCATAATTTAAA
The DNA here is from genome assembly GCA_030737815.1 of Allium fistulosum. Lineage (NCBI taxonomy): Eukaryota > Viridiplantae > Streptophyta > Magnoliopsida > Asparagales > Amaryllidaceae > Allium > Allium fistulosum. The sequence continues at coordinate 951,120,333 of CM060903.1, forward strand.
TGATAGTTACATATATCATTTCTGCACAAATACAATTTTTTGTAGTTGCTACTAAAGAATTATAGTCAGATATAACATCACATGAAAAATGACAATTATATATAAAATTAGTTCATTCATTGTATGTTAGCTTATTCATTATTATTTATGTTATTACATAGATTTTTGTTGAAATAAGAAACCCGACTGAAGATGAAAAAGCACTTCTTCAACAAACAAGCCAACAATTTTTTTTTCAGCTGGATACCAATGAGAATATTGGGATACAAAAAATAGAAAACTTGGAAGAGACATCAAAAAAGCAAGTCGACTCAATGCAGCAGTACATTGAAGATTTGGAAAATAAATTGAAGAAGAGTGAAAAAGAATTAGAAAAAGAGAGATAGAAAAGAATACAAGTAGAAGACATTATCATACAGTTGAGAAAAGAAATCAAAAGAAAGAGAAGAAATATAACCACCATCATTTGATCTCAATATAACTCAGGAAATTAAAATGATGCAGCAAGAGAAAGAACAACAGGATCAAAAGAAACCTTCAGAGGCAACAGAAAAATCCCCGACAGTGCATGAAAAAACACAGAAGAAACCAAGCTCTTTAGTTTTGAGGGTTAAAAAGCGCCAACGAAGGAATAAAATTGATCCCGATTGCCAGTATGAAATTGTCCATGGAAAAACAAAGAAAAACGTTGAAAATGAAGACCAAAAGGAGCAACCTGAAACTGAGGAAGGTCAAAAAGAAAATACAAGTGAATAGGAACAAGAAGAACAAAATGAAGAATCTGATTATGAAGAGGAATCTGAAACCGAAACAGATGAGCAAGTCACTACAATTGAAAATGAAGAAATTATTGATGTTGATGGGTACTCGCCATCAAGTAAAGCTTACAAGAGTAAAGATATCACAAAAATCAGTATTCTACAATTATTGAATGAAGAACAACAAAACAAAATTCTAACTTTCTTCAAATTTAACGAAAATGAGAAGTAAGATTTCTGATCTTTTTTCTTTCATTATATTTGTAATTAAATAAAATTGAAAAAAACAAACTTGTCAATTATTGATTTTCAATTACAGCACTGTAGCATATGAAAAAGGTGAAGGGAACAAAGGAGGAATCACAATAGTGAAATCTATGCTGGAAGCAGTTCTATTTGAGGGGGTTATAGATGGACAGGTCTGTAACAACCCGCATATTTCACGATTATATATTTAAATGTTTTATTTAAATATAGCATCGTTAATCGGATTAAAGTCCGAAATGTTACTTTTTGCAAACAGTCGAATTGAGACTCGAGACCACTTCCATTGAGTCCAAAATGGCGTTTACAACTTTTTTGAGTATAAACATCGATATGTTTAGAGTTGAGTAGAATTTTGCTATTTTTCTATTTGGGCTTTGGGTTTCAGCCCACTAACCCATCATAATACCCTAACTCCTCTACTCTTCATCCATTCACTCATTCTACTTCCTAACACTCAAGCTCAAAGTAAAAATGGGGGAAAGAAAGGGAAATGGAAATTCCTAAACCCTAGTTTTGTTTAGGAAACTCAAATTCAAGTCCAAAATCAAGGAGAAGCTTAGGTAAGCATCCTCTTCATCTTCTCCATCTCCATCTCTCTTCAATTTCAGAATTTCCTAAACCCTAACTTAGAAAATGTTTTTCTTTTGAGCTTAGATTGAAGCTTCTTGGGTTAAAATTGAAGAGTGATTGTTCTTGCCTTGCTCTATAGCTTCTCTCTGTGTTTTTGGGTTTAAAGGTGAGTTCTTTAACTCACATCTACGTCTATAGCTATCATTGTTGTTGGGTACGAATTCCTAACATTTTTGCATATTCATTTGCTTTTGATTTGAATTGATTTGGTGAATTTTCCAAATTTTGATGTTTTGGTCCAATTTTATGAAAATCCTTTTATGGATGTTTGGACATTGATATTTGGGGTATATCGAAGAGCCTATAAGGCCGGATTGTCACTTGGCGTAAATCCTTAGTCGCCGTTGCTCGTCCGATCGCTTCCGATATGTTTTGGTCACTTTGGCCTAGGCAAAATGTTGCCCAGACCAGGTGACCAGACGTCTGGTGACCAAGTCCAGACGTCTGGTTTGGACCTGGAGAAAAAATATATGCACGCAGACTTTATAAAAAAAGCCAGATACTAATTCCAGAAGTCTGAAATCTCAGATCAGACGTCTGACTTGAAGTTTCAAACGTCTCGGGGTTCTCTGAATTATTTCCAGTGAATAAATCCAAACGTCTGGGTTCAAAACCAGACGTCTGTTTCGTTATTCCAAACGTCTGGGTGGCTTTATGAACTATTTCCAGAAAATAAATCCAGACGTCTGGATTCCAAACCAGACGTCTGAAAATGTTCATTTTTGCCTATTCAGGCTGTTTTGTGTGAATTTCCATTGTTTATCGATTTTAGTTGCTCCGGATAGTTGTCATCACTTGTTATCGACTTTGATGACTTCTTTTTTGGGAGTTTTGGGAATACCCATTTTGATGGATTTGGTATCGATTTCTTTGGAATTTGATTCACGTCTTCGAATGTGAATCTTTGGTGATTGATTGTTTCTACAATCATTTTAGTGATTTGTCACTTTCAAATATAAAGGTTTCTATACTAGTAGTAAATATTCAAACTCTTTCACAAAGATGTTTTCAACTCTAATTTAATATAAAGCTTGCTTTTAAAACCGTTTTCCAATCTATTAGTATATACAAACCTTTATCTCATTCGTATGAGAAATCTAATTAAACGGCTTAGTAAAACAAGTGGTAGGAAACGCTTGCATTTACTTCGTCGGTTAATTCTTGGACTTGTTCGATTGAACTCTTGTGACAACTTTCGAGTGGAAATCTACAATCTGTTCGTAAATATTTGAGTTAAGCAAGTGGTTATGGGACATGAAGCTAAACTCTTATATTTACTAGCTTAGTGTAATTGACACTTCTTGATGATCGATGATGATCATTTTATGGTTTAGACTAGCAATGTGTGATGTCTCTTTATCCACGTAGGGGACTGTACCTCGTTTTATTGAGCTTCGTCTCATTTCTTTTATGGGCTAGCAACCCATGTTATTTTACAGTTTTTGGTTCATCGGATGTACCGTTATTGTACTACATTGATGTCCCGGCATTTTGGTTCATCGGATGTACCGTTATTGTACTACATCGATTTCCCGGCTTTTTGGTCATCGGATGTACCATTATTGTACTACATCGATGTTTCGGCTTTCGAGTTCATCGGGCGTACCGTTATTGCACTACATAGTTGTTCCAAATTATTTGAGTTTCGAGTTCATCGGGCATAACGTTATTGCACTACGTCGTTGTTCCAAAATATTTGAGTTTCTGGTTCCTTGGGCGTACCGTTATTACACTACGCCGTTGCACCGGCTCTATGGTTAGCGACCATGGAATAGCATTCCGTTTGTGATACACGTGTTGGTGAGTTTTCATGCTCCCATTTGTGATAGGCCTTCCCCCCTTTGTGATTTTTGGATTTCTAATTGATGATTTCTAGAATTTGTGTTTCACCAATTTTCGTGGATTTCATTGATAAGCTTTATCAATATTTGTGTTTGGTGAATAATTTAAAGAATATGTAATTCTTTTTGGTGCTTTGAGTTGATTTGAGATATTGTATGATTTTTGTGTTATTTGATGTATACTTGACACAGTATGGCATTTTTGGTTATCATACGTTTTTGGTCATATCTCTTATCACATCTCATTTTATCTGATATTTATAACTAGACTGATCCGTTTATTATTTTCTTCTTAAATAATACTCGGGTCAGACCGAGATATTTCAGGTGCTTCTGCTTGACTTCTTATCAGGGCTTGTCACCTGACTTTTGCCTAATTACTTTAGCTTAGTAGTTTTTGTTATTATACATTCGAGATTGAGACTCCTTGATGTATAATTATTCTTTTGTCTAGCACTTGTATCTATTCTTTTGTGATGTAGTGGATCTTGTTTGACCACTACTTTGATGTACACTTTTATGTGATATATTCATATCTGATTCCGCCTTTCTGATATGAATGTCTGTGACTGATTTGTGTTATGTTTATTTCTATATTTGTTTCCGAGGTCCATATAGCCACTGTGTGGTAGCTTTGAGTTTGAATCGGTATGTCGGATTTCCTCTTGAATTGAAATGTAAGTTATATTATCTGACATATCGGTCCTCGCACAAAGCAATTACACAGATGGTCACTCCTCAATAGCCTTATTCTTCATGCTAGTTGACGACATTACTCCGTAGTGTCCTTGGCTAGCGTGAGTATAGAGGTGGGGCGCCACAACTTGGTATCGGAGCCAAACTTCGGAACAATGTAGAATAATCTAGCAAGGATCATTGTCCTTCTTAGGAATCGTGCCATAGGATTTAATTCGAGTCTTCGTACCGTTCTATCCTATTTCTTTTATGATGCCTTATTTTATCAATCTAGTTTATTTGAATTCATTCTGAGAATAAACTTTTTCCTCTTCTTTCTTTTTTTCTTAAAGAAGAGAAATGGTTAGACCAGGCCGTCCCAGCGCCGGTCAATCCAGTGCTACTCCTCAGGATGGAGTATTCATGTCTGCCCTTGATAGTATTATTTTGTTTCATGATTATCCTATTCGAATTCTTTTGATATGGGTGCATCTCCTTCTTTTATATCAAAAGAACTTGTTGATACATTTTCTTTAAATATTATTGGCTTGATGACTTCATTGAGTATTTCGAATCCGGTTAGTGGATCCGCCACACTCAGTTTACTTGGCGAAAAATGTCGAGATTATTTTATGTGATTATTCTTTCCGAACCGATTTGCATTTTATGCGTTACTTAGGCTTCGGAATTGATTTTTGGGAAAGGATTGGCCTGATCATTATGAAGCCCACATCCTATGTACCAAGTGGACTATCCATCTTCGACATCCTCAATCTGTTAAGCGGATTTCTATTGTTCTTAATGATTTTGATTTCCAAATTCGGTGGTATCATTTTATTCTTTAAACCCACTTGATGAGGAAGATGTTATTTCCCTCATTAAAGTAGTTTTTGAATTTTCCTTTATATTTGAGCTTGTCTTAGGATTACCACCTAAGCAATCTATTGAGTGGTGCTAAGGTCTTTTCAGCTCGACCTTTCCACCGGTTTTCATCAGCTACGAGTTGCAGAGGGTAGCACCCCTTACCGCATTCCACACTCATTATGATTCTTATGAGTGGTTCGTTATGTCATTTGGTTTGACGAACCTTCCAGCTTATTTCATCCATCTTATGAATCGAGTAATCTGCGAATATCTCGATGAGACCATCCTTGTATTTATTGATTATGGATGAAAACAACAATTTAAAATTTGCAAATCTTTTTAATAAGATATTTATAAGTATGATTGGATTTTGGTCTTAAAACGAGCAAAGAATATTCATAAAATTTTAAGTGACATGTTTATCATATAAAAGATGATTTTGTGTTGTTTTGCCCATTGAGTGCTTTAAGAATTCTGGTCAATGCGCTTGATTAACGTTATCGATAGGAATCTCCTAAATGCTATGATGAGACAGTCAGACACAATAAATTGACTTGTAAAAAGTAAAATTTTCTAAAAAGATGATTACACAAAGTTAATTACAATTTTGAAAGTCTTAGCTTTTCGGGAAAGAGGACCATTTAAAAGAACTCTTTTCCGATGTTTTTATTCTTTCGATTCCCAAAGGGAATCAAGACTTTATTGTTTTTACCGATACTAGTCGTATTGGTTTGGGTGCCATTCTCTAGCAAAAGGGAATGTGTAATCACATATGCTTCTTGACAATTAAAGCTTGTCGAGACTAGATATGCCATTCATGATCTGGTGCTCGCGACCATTGTTTTCGCTCTTAGAATTTGGCGTCTTTATCTTTTGGGAGAGAAATTTGTTCTCTACACTGATCATAAATCTTTGAAGTATATATCTTCTCAAAAGGAACTTAAATTGCATCAACAACGTTAGCTCGAGTTCCTTGCATCTTATGATCTTGATATTCCCTATACTCCCGGAAAGGGTAATCGAGTTGCCGATGCCCTTAGTTGTAAGCAACAAGCGGTTGTTGCAATGATGATATCCGAATGGAATGATCTTGAGACTTTATCCAGTTGTGAGATTCGAGATCATGAATCCAATTCATGTTCATCTCTTGTTTTGTGTAGCCTTGAGGCTCATCCTTCTTTTTGGACCGTACCTCTATTGGCTAAACTCTATGTCAAAGAAATTGTTAAATTGCATGGAGTTCCTACTTCTATTGTTAGCGATCGTGATCCATTATTTACTAGTGGATTTTGGAAAGGTCTTTAAAAAGCTTTGGGAACAAAGCTTAATTTTAGAACTGCTTATCATCCTTAGTTCGATGGACAAACCGAGCATGTGAATCAAACTCTTGAAGATCTCCTTCGTGCATATGTTCTTGATTTTGGGAAGATCATATTTCTCTTGTTGAGTTTTCTTCCTATAATAGCTTCCAATCTAGTATTGGTATGGCACCTTTCGAGGCACTCTACGGAAGGCCGTGTCGATCTCCTTCATGTTGTCTTGAAGCCGGTGAGAAGCTGGTTTTAGGTCCATATTTTATTCGTGTTTCACCTATGAAGGGTGTTGTCCATTTCAGTCGATCAGGAAAGTTAGTACCTCAATATGTTGGTCCATTTCCCATCACCGAATGTATTGGTTCCGAGGCTTATCGCCTTTTATTACCGGCTCAATTTTCTGCTATTCATGATGTTTTCCACGTCTCTCAACTACGGAAATGCCTTAGGGATTTTGATTCTATTCTTGAGTCCGGTGTTATTGAAGAGATTGAGGTTTCACCTAATTTGACTTATGAGCAACATCCTACTCGTATCTTTACTTCAGAGGTTAAACGCCTTCGAAATAAAGATGTTCCGTTTGTGAAGGTTCAATGGTCCTCAAATCCTAAGGATTGCTCTTGGGAATCTAGAGAATTCATCGAGCGAACACATCCGGACTTACTCTCTCGTGCTCCTTAAGGTGAACTTCTCATTTCAAAATTTCTTCTTTTGTGTTGATTATGCTTTAGTATGGTTGTTACTTTTTATTTTCGTCTTAAGTATTACGAGGACGCAATTTCTTTAAGGAGGGGAGTCTACATTAACCCGCATATTTCATGATTGTATATTTAAATGTTTTATTTAAATATAGCATCGTTAATCAGATTAAAGTTCGAAATGTTACTTTTTGTAAACAGTCGAATTGGGACTCGAGACCACTTCCATTGAGTCCAAAATGGCATTTACAACTTTTTTGAGTATAAACATCGATATGTTTGGAGTTGAGTAGAATTTTGCTATTTTTCTATTTGGGCTTTGGGTTTGGGTTTCAGCCCACTAACCCATCATAATACCCTAACTCCTCTACTCTTCATCCATTCACTCATTCTATTTCCTAACACTCGAGCTCAAAGTAAAAATGGGGGAAAGAAAGGGAAATGGAAATTCCTAAACCCTAGTTTTGTTTAGGAAACTCAAATTCAAGTCCAAAATCAAGGAGAAGCTTAGATAAGCATCCTCTTCATCTTCTCCATCTCCATCTCTCTTCAATTTCAGAATTTCCTAAACCCTAACTTAGGAAATGTTTTTCTTTTGAGCTTAGATTGAAGCTTCTTGGGTTAAAATTGAAGAGTGATTGTTCTTGCCTTGCTCTATAGCTTCTCTTTTGTGTTTTTGGATTTAAAGGTGAGTTCTTTAAATCACATCTACGTCTATAGCTATCATTGTTGTTGGGTATGAATTCCTAACATTTGTGCATATTCATTTGCTTTTGATTTGAATTGATTTGGTGAATTTTCCAAATTTTGAAGTTTTGGTCCAATTTTATGAAAATCCTTTTATGGATGTTTGGACATTGATATTTGGAGTGTATCGAAGAGCCTATAAGGCCGGATTGTCGCGTGGTGTAAATCCTTAGACGCCATTGCTCGTCCGATCGCTTCCGATACGTTTTGGCCACTTTGGCCTAGGCAAAATGTTGCCCAGACCTGGTGACCAGACGTCTGGTGACCAAGTCCAAACGTCTGGTTTGGACCTGGAGCAAAAATATATGCACGTAGACTTTATAAAAAAAGACAGATACTAATTACAGACGTCTGAAATCTCAGATCAGACGTCTGGATGAGTCTCAGACGTCTGACTTGAAGTTTCAGACGTCTAGGGGTTCTTTGGATTATTTCCAGTGAATAAATCTTGACGTCTGGGTTCTAAACCAGACGTCTGTTTCGTTATTCCAAACGTCTTAGTGGCTTTATAAACTATTTCCAGAAAACAAATCCAGACGTCTGGATTCCAAACCAGACGTCTGGAAACGTTCATTTTTGCCTATTCAGGCTGTTTTGTGTGAATTTCCATTGTTTATCGATTTTAGTTGCTCCGAATAGTTGTCATCACTTGTTATCGACTTTGATGACTTCTTTTACGGGAGTTTTGGGAATATCCATTTTGATGGATTTGGTATCGATTTCTTTGGAATTTGATTCACGTCTTCGAATGTGAATCTTTGGTGATTGATTGTTTCTACAATCATTTTTGTGATTTTTCACTTTCAAATACAAAGGTTTCTATGCTAGTAGTAAATATTCAAACTCTTTACAAAGATGTTTACAACTCTAATTTAATATAAAGCTCGCTTTTAAAACTGTTTTCCAATCTATTAGTATATACAAACCTCTACCTCACTCGTATGAGAAATCTAATTAAACGGCTTAGTAAAACAAGTGGTATGCAACGCTTGCGTTTACTTCGTCGGTTAATTCTTGGACTTGTTCGATTTACTCTTGTGACAACTTTCGAGTGGAAATCTACAATCTGTTTGTAAATATTTGAGTTAAGAAAGTGGTTATGGGACATGAAGCTAAACCCTTATATTTACCAGCTTAGTGTAATCGACACTTCTTGATGATCGATGATTATCATTTTATGGTTTAGACTAGCAATATGCGATGTCTCTTTGTCCACGTAGTGGACTGTACCTCGTTTTATTGAGCTTCGTCTCATTTCTTTTATGGGCTAGCGACCCATGTTCTTTTACGGTTTTTGGTTCATCGGATGTACCGTTATTGTACTACATCGATGTCCCGGTTTTTTGGTTCATCGGATGTACCATTATTATACTACATCGATTTCCCGGCTTTTTGGTTCATCGGATGTACCATTATTGTACTACATTGATGTTTTGGCTTTAAAGTTCATCGGGCGTACCATTATTGCACTACGTCATTGTTCCAAATTATTTGAGTTTCGAGTTCATCGGGCATACCGTTATTGCACTACGTCGTTGTTCTAAAATATTTGAGTTTCTGGTTCCTCGGGTGTACCGTTATTGCACTACGCTGTTGCACCGGCTCTATGGTTAGCGACCATGGAATAGCATTCTGTTTGTGATACACATGTTGGTGAGTTTTCATGCTCCCGTTTGTTATAGGCCTTCCCCTCTTTATGATTTTTGGATTTCTAATTGATGATTTCTAGAATTTGTGTTTCACCAATTTTCGTGGATTTCATTGATAAGCTTTATCAATATTTGTGTTTGGTGAATAATTTAAAGAATATGTGATTCTTTTTGGTGCTTCGAGTTGATTTGAGATATTGTATGATTTTTGTGTTATTTGATGTATACTTGACACAGTATGGCATTTTTGGTTATCATACGTTTTTGGTCATATCTCTTATCCTATCTCATTTTATCTGATATTTATAGCTAGACTAATCCGTTTATTATTTTCTTCTTAAATAATACTCGGGTCAGACCGAGATATTTCAGGTGCTTCTGCTTGACTTCTTATCAGGGCTTGTCACCTGACTTTTGCCTAACTACTTTAGCTTAGTAGTTTTTGTTATTATACATTCGAGATTGAGACTCCTTGATGTATAATTATTCTTTTGTCTAGCACTTGTATCTATTCTTTTGTGATGTAGTGGATCTTGTTTGACCACTACTTTGATGTACACTTTTATGTGATATATTCATATCTGATTCCGCCTTTGTGATATGAATGTCTGTGACTGATTTGTGTTATGTTTATTTCTATATTTGTTTCCGAGGTCCACATACCCACTGTGTGGTAGCTTTGAGTTTGAATCGGTATGTCGGATTTCCTCTTGAATTGAAATGTAAGTTATATTATCTGACATATCGGTCCTCGCACAAAGCAATTACACAGATGGTCGCTCCTCAACAGCCTTATTCTTCGTGCTAGATGATGACATTACTCCGTAGTGTTCTTGGCTAGCGTGAGTATAGAGGTGGGGCGCCACAGACAGGTATGCATCAAATTAGAATTATGATAGTAAAAAAGTGTATATAAATGTATAAAATGGAAGAATGATAGGTAAACCTAGCATTCAACTTTTCAAAGTGCATATAAATGAATTGAATAAGAGAGTTACAGTTAAAAGTAGCATTAGTATTTGTAAAATGCAGATAACTGTATAGGATGGGAGAATGATTGTTAAAACTAGCATTCATAGTTTTTTAAGTGCATATAAATGTATAGGATGAGAGAATGATAGTTAAAACTAGCATTCAAAGTTTCAAACTGCATATAAATGTATTGAATAAAAGAATGGGAGTTAAAAATAACATTGGTATTTGTAAAGGGCATATAAATATATCGAATGTCCAAGATGATTGTTTAAACTATCATTTGCATTTTTCAGTGCATACAATGCAGTAAACTTGTAAATGATAGTGAATACTAGCATTAATATTCCTGGTTCAAAAATATTAAAAAAAATTAATTATCCCATAAAACTTACAACCTTCTTTGTTTGGTTAAACAGCTTATTGATTGGTTTTATTACAATCAAGAGATGTATGAACACAGTTACTACTTCACTACAATGATGATGGTAAGTATAAGCTTTTCATTATAAATGTTAAAAAATAATATAAAGTATTCTAATACATATGAATGTGCAGAATGCTTTAGTACATGATCAGCAAACTGTGATCAAAGACATAGTCATACCGATAATAGATGTCATTGTCAAAGATGAATTTACAAAGAAAATTTTCTTTCCTCTACATTACACAAACCCTTGGAGCTTGTTGATGCTAAACTATGAAACAATGCAGTGGAGTCATTATGATTCAACCAAACCAAAAACTAGATCAACAAGGACTTTAAAACCCAGCTATAACCAAGCCCTCATTCTTGTAAGAAAAGTATAATTTTTAAATCACTGTAACATTAATATACAACACTAATTTTTCTTCTTGCAGAAAGAAAAAAATTGAATTGATGTTCAAGAAGAAATGGGCCGGCAGAAGTAGGAATACTGAACAAAGAATTTCACAAACCTAAAGTGTTGCAGCCAAAAAGCCCACCACAGGATTCTGATTCGTAACTAATTTCATTTCTTCTCTTGTCATTTTAGATTGTATATTCATCCAACTTTTGTTATTCTTTTTTAAAATACAGCTGAATACATGTAATGATCAAAATGATAGTTAAACCTACAACTGAAATTTTTAAAGTGCATAAAATTGGGAAAATGAAAAAAACGACAGTTCAAACTATCATTTATATTTTTTCAGTGCTTATAAATTTATCAAATATCCAAAATGATTGTTTACAATAGCATACATATTTTTAAAGTCTTTTGGACTAGACTAAACATGCAAACTGATAACCAAAATATCATTTGTATTTTTAAATTGCACCAGAATGCATTAAATATGCAAAATGATAGTTAAAGCTAGCATTGCTAATTGACAATTCATTGAACTGCATCTATTGAACAAAAAGAATATGTATAAGGTGCACATTCCACACGCAGCAATGGTGTCTCTATGAATGCATTGATTAATATTATGATCAAAATATAAAGCTATATTTTAGAATTCTAGAGTAAAGAATGCTATCTTATTTTAGCATTAGGTTATACTGTAATATTAACTAATATTTCTATATCTGAAACAGACTTGATTGTGCATTCTTTGTCATGTCAAACTTGAAAAAACTTGACAAGGATGAGATGCCAAAAAAATATCCAAAGGAAATGCTAAGAAACCTAAGAGCTGCAGTGGTGTATGACATACTCAATGATCCACAATACAATTGGTCAATGGAGAAATCCTACAAAGATTCTACATAAGAATAGTTGTTGCATTTTAACTTAGAATTTTGGATTTATTTGAACTGAACCACTTCTGCTAATTAAACTGAGATGGAGTCTTATATGTTTTCCAATGCTTGTATTTTGTTCTCAGTGTATAAACTGCTCAGATGGATTTGAACTTCTCAATTTGAATTTGATTCGATTATAGTTGTCTGTTTTCAGTGCATAAACTACAATGTATAAACTATGGATATATTGAAGTGTTATTTTTATGTGTTTTTTGATGCTTTTACTGTATTTCTGAAGTGGCGAATAATGTTTTATACTGAAATGCTAGATAGAACTAGCATTATGCGAAAATATATTTCTCAGTGATTGAACTGTGATGAATAATGTGTGAATTTATCCATATAGCATTTTTATATGATTTCCAATGTTTGAACCCTGTTTCAAGTTTGATGACTACTGTTTACACTGTAATGCTAGTTACAACTAGCATTCAACTGAAATGCTAAATACAACTATCATTCAACTGTAATGCTAGTTATACTATAACGCAGTCCATGTTGATTGTTATTTTAATGGTAGTTGCCAAAGTAGGTTTAGTGCATAAGTATCTCGTAGATCCTATAACTTTTTCAGACCTATAGCCCATTCTTTTTTTGGCACACACAATTTATCCCAAGAAATTTTATGTTTCCTTCCTTCCTAAAGAAAGTCTACATTTATCTTATTTGATTTCTTTAAAGTGGCAATAGGAAGTTGATATATCAGTAGCTAGTATAGCACCATAGGATATATTACACCATAAATCAGTAGCCAATATAGCACCATAGGATATATTACACCATTAATCAGTAGCCAGTATTTGTAATCCCATTTATCTACTTTGTTTGTTATTTTCTGAAATAGACAGGTGCAGTCTGCATAATGAAGATATTCCATAGGTTGCACTTTACAAATTGGTGTTAATTCTTTTCTCTAACTGCTCTTTCTAACAATAAGGAAAGATATTCCATTGCAATATAAAAGAAATATGGGGGCAGATGTTTCCCCATATCATATAAACAGTACATCATCATACTGGAAATTCATCACAAAACCACTCATGTAATCTCATCAGCTAATCATATAAACAGTATATCATCATCATCAGATCCTTCGTTCTTGCACAATAGCTTAGTCAGTTCTATATAATGATAGATTATGGGTTTCAATGTTGAAATTGTATTTCAGGTGTGATGCATACTGATTATAATGAAATGCTAGTTACAACTAGCATTCGAGTGAAATAATAAGTACATCTAGCATTAAATAGAAATGTTAATACTGAAGTGTAGAGCTCATGCAGTTCTTTAATTCATATTAAATATTTTGCAATATGAATAAATAATAGATTCATAAAAACAGAAATTCAACAACAAAGGAAAATATAGGAACAACAGATATTAGAAATTAAAATAAAATAACCAAAACATTTCACATTTTATTTTCTAATGATTTCACAAAGTATGACTTCATTCTTCTATAAGCTTTAGCAGCTTTACACTTAAAAAACTACTCCACTACACTAACAAAACACATAAATTTTCTTAACTTTTTGAAGAATCAAGACAATTCCTTTTGTTGTGGCCAACTTCATTACACTGACTGCATCTGTTTCTTTTACTTTGAGAATATCCAAATCCACCACGCCTCTTTGTAGATGGTCTTCCTGCACCACGAACTTCTTTAGGAGGCCTAATCAAAACATCATTTTCAGTAGCAACTGGCTTATCAAAATCTGGAATTGGATTGATAGCATTAGCATACGAAGATCTGAAAGCATTAACAGTAAAATAGTCCTCCACAAAATCATAAACTGATAATCTAGACTTGTTAATGCACTTAATTGCATGGGCACATGGAAAACTAATAACTCTCCATTGATTACAACTGCATAAACGATTTTTAAGATCAACAACCCGTGACTTAGGAGATTTAACTTCAAACACAAATTCCAAAGACTTATAAATATCCCAACCAAAGCAATCATCTACTAACTTAGACAAACGTTCCTCCATAACAGGACAAAGATTCGTTGTCCACAAACAACATTCATCTCTTCGTCTCACCATTTGCTCCGTAACTTTCACTCGAATACCATCCAAACAAGAAGTTATATCCATCGAATATCACTAAAATCACCTTTTAAATTCACACAGATAGTACGGGTTCTTTCCTCGGAATTTAATATCAAGTATAAGAAGATTATCTCCATATAATCCAAGTTATTTAAATTTGGAAAATTATATCTTTTATACTTTGGGAAATTTTGATCCGAGTAAATTAAATTTACTACCTCCACCGTCGGGCCAGTCCGGGTAGCTAGGGAAGGCAGGCAACTGGTTTACCAAACCCAAGCCTATAGACTACCTCTCTGTCACCCATAAGGCAGTCAAGTTATTTGATCGACTCTAAAGCCTTTTTTACCTTTTAAAGATGGTTTTTATTTACTCAACACTATTCCAAATTTGTTTTAAAACAATTTTCCTTTAACCAATTTAATTTAAACTCCTTAAAATAATTTTTAAATCACTTTGAAAATACTTAATTATTCATTTGAAAAGATTCACAAAAGATTCGAGAAAGAATAATTAAGTTAAATGATTGATTGCAAAAGTTATTAAAAAGTGCTGCAAATAACGTTTTAAAAGCTTATTTGATTAAAACAACTTTTCGATTATTTAGAAATCCATTTTTATAACTCAAATATCTTTTAAAACATTTTAAAAGATTTATATAATTTATTTTATATTTTTAAAGAATTAAAACTATCCATTTTAAAACATTTACTACTTTGACCTTCGAACTACCAAAGCGCGATTTTATTTTAAACTTGATTTGCTCATATTTTAAAATCTACTAAACGAAATTTCAATCATTTTCTTTTGGTTGAAAACTATGATTATAAGGGTTTGGAAATTCTTATTCCAAAGCAATCCAACTCCGAATCTATCCTATAAATGGATTTAACTCTTACGGCGCGAAATCGCGAACTACCGTTACAAGACGAACCTATTTTTGACTAAATTTTTAATATTTATTTAAACTTTTCCAAAACACTTTTAAATGTTTGTAAAACATTTCTAAACTATATTAAATCATTATTAAGAGGTTTAAACATTCCAAATACATAATTTCATTAATTAAAGAAAAGTAATTTTCTTTGTGATTTTCGACGGGTATCAAACGTGACTTGATAATACAATCAAACAACAATATTAAACATCCATATTATCATATTCCAACATGATAAACAACCATCATTAACAATCATTTCCAAACATATATATCATCCAATAATACATATAACTATAGTTTAGGAGTTTTCTCACATTGATTTTCTTTCGGAAAAAAGGCTATAGCTTTACTAACTCGCGATCCGAGCTCACGAACTCCAACACCTTGCCTCTTAGTGTGCTCGTCCATTCCATGAACAAAGTGGTGCTCGGCCAAGCATGGGGAATGAGGTGTAGGACTTTGGATTCTTATTGAATTTACCAAAAACTAGACCTGAAAATAGGTCATCTTCTCTCGGGTTTTTGGACATTCTACTCTCTGAATTTGAAAATGTAGTCAACATGAAAGTTGTAGGAAATTCTTTTTTATACGGTTTCGAAATAATAATCATCCAACTTGGATTAGTTATGAATGGGATATGGTCAAATGAAAAGAGGCACTCTCGTATTTACAAAAATCACACCCGAAAATGGGTCAACTCCTAATTGAATTTTGTACATGTTACTCAAAGAATTATGAAAAGTGGTCAAAAGAAAAGCTCTTGAAAATTCTTTTCTCTACAATTTGATTAAAAGAAACACTCTATTTTGATTTGTTACGAGGAAGATATAATCAAAAGAAGATAGAGCAGTCTTGAACTTAAAATTCTGGGTCCGAAAATGCAATGAAAAGAAGTGGGTTTTGAGCATGGCTAAGCTTAGAACGGGAAGAAGTGGTCAACTAGAAAGTTGTAGCCATTGAAATTTTGAATGGTTTGAAATAAGGAGTTGTACCATTTCATTTTGGTTTGAGAGAGTTATGGAGGAATAAAGAAGAGAGAAAAAGTGTGGGTATTTATAGACAAGCTTTGGAAAATATCCCACCTCACTTCACTCTTCCTCCATCACCCATGTTCTCCCTTCACCATCCATCACTTCACAAGGCTACCTTTACCCTTCCATCATCACCCCCATGTGTGTATGTCCATGTGCATGTCCTTAGTTGAATTTGTGAAAGTTTAAGTGAGAAGAAAGCTTAAAATATCTTAGATATTTTAACTGTAATGTATACATATATATATGTATGCATGTATTATGTATGTATACTTATGTATATGTATGTGTTAGTGCATGCATGTTAATGTTATGTATGTGCGCAAGACATATAAACATGTTGCAATGACTTCGAACAACTTCCGTTCGTTAAACTGTTGAAAATCGGAAAACCAATTTCCAGTCACATTTTCACTTATATTTTAAATTACATATAAATGTATACAAAATTTGAAAATAAATTTCTTATCATTTTTAACCAATTAAAATGATCACTTTTTATTTAAAAACCATATAAATTAATACTAACAAATATTTACAAAAATCGCTATTATTTCGATAAAGTGATACGAATTTTCTTATATTTTCAAATCAAGCATATATCTTCATAAAATTATTACTAATGATTTATTATCACTTTATAACTATTTAAAATTAATTATCATCATTTAAAACAATTATTTGAATAATTATTAAATCATTAAATCTCAATTTAAATTTAATAAATCAATTATTAAATATAAGGGCATCACTGATGATGTCTTAAATTTTTTATTTTCTCAAATGTAAAATATATAATTTTATTTCATAATTTTGTTCAAAATTAAAAAAGTGTATGTATCCAGCTCCGTGCGTGACATATACGATTATAGAGCTGTTTATCGATAAAACGGTTTCCGGCCATTTTATCGGTATTTCTTTTCGAAAGAAATATTTTTTGAACATTTTTCCAAAATAAGTTAATTATTATTATTTATCACTTAAAACTTGATTATTTATGAAAAATAATCTATATTTGAATATTTAAAATAATTTAAATATCTTTAATAAAAGTGATTAAAATTCGGGTCGTTACATACTTCCCCCCTTAAAAGAATTTCGTCCTCGAAATTACCCAAAAAAACCCAAAGGTTTTGCCCAAAACATTTATTATTAAACTTACACCCATACGATGTACATTGATCATCCATACACAATATCTGATTCGATCTTCTATTCGAATTCAGAACTTTACTTCCGAACTAGTACTGATCCCTCTATCCTCTAGTGCAGACTCCGGTCAGGCCTTTTGATCGGAAATTTTTAGTTTTCCTTGCTTAGCTCTCAACTATGATAGAAAACTCAAGTATCCAACCACAAAACCTCATCAATGTTCATTGTCAAGAATCGAGTGATAAATCTTTTTCCGGACTGGTGTAAACACCTCAAAGTTCTGTACTCGAATCTTAGATCAAATTATGCGACGAAATAATCCATATACTTCATATGAATTTAATACTCTTTCAAAAAAATTATCAAAACATTTCATAAGACTTTCGTTCTTTATTCAAGCATTTTTATAAAGATGCTTCTTTATATTTAACTATTTGCTAACATTTCTAAGAAATTATTCAAGTTAAAGATAACTTACCTATGATTATAACATACCTCTCATATTATAATTTGCTTCTTTTAACCAATATTGAATGCAAACACCTTTGTAGTTAATAAAACTTCTTCTGTTGATCAAGATTTATTTTACTAGTTTTCTATGCAGCCTGTCCCAAGCCAGGATAAAGGAGGAGGGTTGTGATAGGCTTGGCGAGCCAACGTAAAAACCCCAGCCTCTCTTATGGAAATGGAACCTAATTATATTTCATTGGGGCGTAACCCTCTTAGCGACGCGCCATATTGAGGCTCGGGTATGGTGAAAAGTGAGCAAGGGCTGGGTCGCCACTCCCTTAGTGGCGCGCCATATCGAGGCTCGGGTATGGTGAAAAATATGCAAGGGCTGGGTCGTCACTCCTTTAGTGGTGCGCTACATCGACGCCCCGATGTAGTGATAAATGAGCAAGGGTCTTCGCACTTTACTCGGCGGGTGCGAAGGGTAAGGAAGCTAGTCAATGAAAGTAGGATTCGGTTAGGTAGTTGGAATGTAGGATCATTAACAAGAAAGCTAAGAGAGATAGTTGATACCATGACTAGGAGACGTGTAAATATCTTATGCGTTTAGGAGACTAAATGGACGGGCCAAAAGGCGAAGGAGGTGGAGAACACAGGCTTCAAGTTATGGTACACGGGAAAAGAGCGTAACAAGAACGGGGTAGATATTTTAATTGACAAGGACCTTAGAAACGGAGTGGTCGACGTTAGGAGACAAGGGGACAAGATCATCCTAGTTAAGCTGGTAGTAGGTGATATGATTTTGAACGTCATTAGTGCTTATGCCCCACAAGTAGGTCTAAGTGAAGCCAACAAGAGGAATTTCTGGGAAGAGCTAGATGTCCTGGTTAGGGATGTGCCTAGTAGCGAAAAACTTTTCATAGGAGGAGATTTCAATGGCCATGTTGGTACAACTAGTGGGGGGTTTGAGAGAGGGCATGATGGTTTTGGATATGGCGATAGGAACCAAGAAGGAGACGACATATTGAATTTCGCTATTGCTTATGACCTCATGATAGCTAATACCTTCTTTAGGAAGAGACAGTCACACTTAATTACTTTTAGTAATGGCCAACACTTTAGCCAGATTGACTTTGTACTTACTAGAAGAGTCGACAAACGAGCTTGTGTAGATTACAAAGTCATACCTGGAGAATGTGTCGTCTCACAGCATCAACTTTGATATCCGAGATTCATCTCCGAATATGTGTTCAATAAGGTAAAGGAGCCAAGACTAGTCGGACGAAATGGTGGAAGCTCAAAGGAGACGCCTCACGGGTGTTTAAGGATAGAGTGATGGTAGAAGGGGCATGGAATATGGAAGGAGAAGCAAATCACATGTGGGATGAGATGTCAAGACGCATTCGGAAAGTGGCTACCGAGGTGTTTGGGATAGCGAAAGGAAATAAACGCGAACCTAAAAATTCTTGGTGGTGGAACAGTGATGTGCAAAAGGCTATCAAGGAGAAGAAGGAATGCTATAAGTGCTTACATCATCATAGGAGCAAGGACAACATGCAAAAGTACAAAGTGGTAAAGAAGAACGCAAAGAGAGCGGTGAGTGAAGCAAGAGGTCGGGCGTATGAAGATCTATATCATAACCTAAGTACGAAAGAGGGTGAAAAAAATGTCTATAGGATAGCTGAGCTCCGCGAGAGGAAGACAAGAGACTTCAACCAAGTTAAATGCATCAAAGATGACAATAATAGACTTTTGGTGAAGGACGAGGAGATAAAAAATAGATGGAGAGATTATTGCGACAAACTATTTAATGAAGAAGGTGATAGCACTACGATCGAGATAGACGACTCTTCTGATGACACTTGCAGACATTTTGTTCGGAGAATTCAAGAATCCGGGGTAAAGGAGGCACTAAAATGGATGAAAGCAGGCAAGGCATTGGGGCCGGATGACATCTCCATTGAGGTGTGGAGATGCCTTGGAGATGCAGGGATAGCATGGCTAACTAAGTTGTTCAATAATATTTTCAAATCAAACAAGATGCCAGATGAGTGGAGGAAAAGCATACTAGTTCCAAATTTTAAGAATAAAGGAGATATCCAAAGTTGCACAAACTACAGAGGAATTAAGCTTATGAGTCATACAATGAAGCTTTGGGAGAGAGTCATTGAGCATAGACTAAGAAGAATGACAAGTGTTTCAAAAAACCAATTTGGCTTCATGCCTGGGAGGTCGACCACAGAGGCGAGTTTCTTGGTAAGACAACTTATGGAGAAGTTTAGGGAGCAAAAGAAGGATCTACACATGGTATTTATCGATTTGGAGAAAGCTTATGACAAGGTACCGCGAAAGGTGATGTGGTGGGCCCTGGAAAAGAAGAGAGTCCCAACAAAGTACATTACACTTATCAAGAATATGTACGATGATGTTGTGACTAGTGTCAGAGCATGCGATGGTGAAACCGGTGACTTTCCCATTAACATAGGATTACATCAAGGGTCAGCTTTGAGCCCCTACATTTTTGCTCTAGTGATGGATGAGGTTACGAAGGGTATACAAGGTGAGATTCCTTGGTGTATGCTATTTGCTGATGATGTTGTGTTAATTGATGAAAGTAGGATTGGGGTTGATAGACAACTGGAGCTGTGGAGACAGACTTTAGAATCAAAGGGTTTTAGGCTTAGCAGAACTAAAACAGAGTATATGAAGTGAGGGTTCAGCGGTGTCAGGTCGGAAGATGGAGATGTCACTCTGGCTAGACAAATAGTTCCCAAGAAGGAATCATTTCGATATCTAGGATCAATGTTGCAGTATAATGGTGAGATTGATGAAGTTGTTAGTTTTAGAATTCGAGCGGGATGGGTGAAATGGCGACAAGCATCTGGGATTCTCTGTGACAGAAAGGTCCCACAAAAGCTTAAAGGAAAATTCTACAAAACGGCAATCAGGCCTGCGATGTTGTATGGTGCAGAATGTTGGCCTACTAAAAGCCAACATGTCCAAAAGATAAGCGTAGCAGAGATGCGTATGCTACGATGGAGCTGCGGTCATACAAGAAGAGACCGAATTAGAAATGATGATATACGTGATAAACTTGGAGTAGCACCAATTGAGGAGAAGCTAATTCAACATCGCTTAAGATGGTTTGGACATCTTCAATGAAGGCCGCCCGAGGCACCTGTGCGTGTTGGAATTATAGGCCGTGTTGAATGCTCAAAGAGAGGTGGAGGTCGACCAAGGTTGACATGGGAGGAAGTAGTAAAAAGGGATTTGAAGGATTGGGGTATATCCGAAGAGTGGTGACGGATCGGAGCGAGTGGAAGTTAGCGATTCACGTACCAGAACCATGAGCGTTGAGTTTTATAAGTTTTAGATTATAGGACTAGGAAACATGAGCCTAAGACGTAGGTTTGGTCTTTGACCAATATTACTATTAGTATCATTATAGCTATTAGTATTATTATTATCATTCCTCTTATATATATACATATATATTTTTATTTTATTTTACTTTCCTTAGTTATTATTATTAATTTACTTATTTGACTTTATTTTATTATTGTTATTGCTATTGTTATTATTATAACTTTTAAATTGATTTTTTCATTTAGTTTTGGGTTCCATCTCTAGCCCACCCCAACTTGTTTGGGAATAATGGCTTAGTTGTTGTTGTTGTTGTAATACCTCTTTTTTTAGTTATCCCCATATACCAGTTTCAATACTTAAAAGTATTCATGTAACGACCCCAGATTTTATATAAATTTAAATTGATAATTAAAGTAAAATTTTGAATTAAAATTGTATAGTTAATTGGAAATTGATGCGAGTTTCCCCGAATTCAAATAAGTGTTGATGTTAAACAAATATCTCAAATAAATTTATAGTTATATAAAATATGAAATGAACATATTAAATAATTCTAGAATTATATAAACTATAAAAATAAATATTAAGGTAAATACATTGGATAAAATCTAAATGACATAAACTAAAGTAGAAATTCACCTATATTACCAAACGAATATAAAAATAATTAGAATTAAATTTAGGAATAATTGAGATAAAAAATAAATATAAAAAAACATAAGATAAATTTATAGAAAATTTGTATAGTAAACAAATTACATAAATTAAACAATCTATATTAAAAATAGAAATTCATTATGAATTCTAAAACAAAATAAAATGAATACCTTAGATAAATTATAACAACATATGAAAAATAAAATAAAAATAAAAGTTTACTTGTATTACAAATTATAAGACCAAACCAAACATACATTCATGTACACTAAAAAAAAGAATGAAACAAATATAAATATAAGTAAAACTTACAAAGGAAGATGTTAGTATATAGATAAGTATGCAAGTTGCAAAAAAAAATAAGTACAAGGTAATTAATATGACACCACAACAAGATCATACCAGCCACCACCATTTCAAATATCTGTACAGCCGAAGAAAAATAAAATGTATGTGGTACAAACTAATTAATGCAAGCATCTTCAGCCATGCATATTGTACAAACACATTTCATCACCCTGTACAAAAACATTACCCTGTAACTTCATTTTTCAAATGCATCAACCTCATTTCAGTTCGTCCATCAAGAGAACTGAGTAGAAAACTAAAGCAAATCTGGAGTGATGACCATTTTAAAATTCAAACAAAACTTTAATACTTCAACTCAAACACAAACAAGAATATCAAAGAAGGGAGCTTCAGCAAACAAATTTCAAAGCTGTGCCAACATGAGGCTCTATTCATTTTGAAAACACAGTGAGTAAACACGTTTTTTTGACTTAAGTATAATTAAATTTGTGATAGCATGGTGCTTGCATATATGTTTGATTTGTATAGTTCTGTGCTTAGATATATGAGTGTTCTGTAACTTTGAATATACTGTTGTTTCCCTGTTGTAGTTACAAGGTTAAGAGTTAATCAAAATACAAAAACATCTTCTTCCAATTATGTATAGGCTTACATTTTAAAAAAAAATAAGTTGTTTAAACATAAATTAAGCTTTTGGAATTTGTTTTAAACCTGTTAGTGGAGTAGCCCCACTGGAAATCTAGTTCTACATGCAACATGTATATTATGTTAAGATTCGAATGTGATAAATTGTTGATTCAATTATATAATCTGAATCTACATTCAAAAATAGGATTTTTGAAACAAAGATGAGAATTTTTAGTTAAGTATGCTTCGAGCAGTTCAAAGATGAACTGAAGTTGCATTTTTATCAATTTCCGGCGATTCGTTGAACCGGAGATGTCGGGATCTCGACTGGAGATGCGGGGGTGATCGAGAAGTCTGGGAAAAATGCTCGGAGGTTGATCAAAGCCTCGTGGTGACGGTGGCGGGCAGTTTTTGCTCGTAAACCTAGTTTGGACGTGGCGGGGTATTTTGTTTCGTTCATCATCAATAATGAATCGAGTGCTTCATGGTGCTGGGGAATGGTAGAAGGAATGTCGACGAAGAGTTAACCGGAGTCTCGAGTTTTCTGGTGGTCGAGGTTGGGAGAACGGCGGCAGTTTACAGGTTGATGGTGGTTCCGGTTTACGTTTCCCAGTTTGGGTTTTTGAGCTCGATTTTAATTTTGAGTCGAAGGTGATGTTCTGATGGTCGGAGATTCGCGCGATGGTGATTGTCGACGTGTTCGACAATGTGGCGATGCCGGAAGATCGCCAGAGGCAATGTGCACGTGCACTCTGGTGTGTGAGTGTGTTGTTGCCTGGAAAGAGCAGAGGGGATTCATGCATCGAACTCGAGTAATTCGAGTGGATTGCTCGAAGCAAAAATTTGTCATCTCGGGTCGAAAATGTGTTACAGGCCTTCAAGCCTGTTTTCTGTTTTGAAATCTGGAAACTAAAAATTTGAATTTTAAAACAATATTTTTAAAACTGAGTTTTAAAGCAAAGTGTAAACAAAGATTCTAGTTGAATTGAAATTTAGTTGAAGATAAATAATAGTTTTAAATTCCATTTGTTTTAATAATTTAAAAGTAATTAAAGGTATTGAAGAAAATTGGATTTTAAAATAGAATTGAATTGGAAAATTGAAATTTAAACAAGTTAAATTTAAATTTTGAAAACCTGGACTTAACCCTAGATTTCGAAAAGAAATAAAGTTTATAAATTTAAATGTTTACATAAGTTATATGTTAAAGTAAAACTTTAAAATATGTTGAATCAAAAAGGAAAGTTGAATTTAACCTCTTTTAAATTTCTTGATAACAAAAGTAGTCCTTTGACATGTGAATTTAAAGCAAGTTGAAAATCAATGTTTCAAATATTTTGTGAGTGTTAATTAAATCATTAATAAATATGAGTTTTACTTTTAAGTAAATAAAGATTCAATAATTTGTAATTCATAAATTTTGAAGTTAATTAGAATGGAATAACTAATGTTTTGTATTAATTAAATTAGTAATTAGAAGTTTAAATTTATAAATTAAGGTTTAAGTTAATTAATTAAGAGATAGTTAATGTGTAATCATAGATTTCCAATTTGTGTTAGAGGAATTTCAATTTGAAATGAAAATGGATAATTTATGATTAGAAATTTATTAATTCTAATTAAGAACTAATTAAGTTACAATTATCACCTAATTAATTAAATAATTAGGATTAATTAATGGATTATTAATGGTTAGTCAATTTCTATAAATAATGATTAAAGATTGATTAATCAAGTATTTAAAGGTTAATTAATTTAAAGAATAATTAATTAATGTGATAAATTAATTAAGGTAATTAATTTGAGAATAAATAATAATAATAATAAAAGGTTAATTAATTATGAAATCGATTAGGGATGATCACTTATTATAATTAATTAAAGGAAAATTTAATAATTAAAAGGTTAATTATTTAATGATTAATGGTTAATTAATAAATGATTAAAGAATAATTAATCAAAATGATTTCTAATTTATTGATGTTGATTAACCAGGATTAGTAATTTATTCATAAGTAATTAATCTGATTAAATTAATCAGACAATTAACTGATCTTACTTATGAATGTTTGGATTTTATTGAATGGGTGAAAGGTTTGATATATCCCTGTTCTATGATGCTTTGTGATACATCCTGATTTGTGTGTGACTTGCACTGTAGTTCTTTATCTGGGATGAATGTAATTTTTATTATCTGTAATATATATATCTGTTATCTGTGAATAAAAGATAAGCGTTATAGTTATACCGCTTATCAACTATATTTCTGCATTCTGATCTGTGATGATTTGATGATGTTGCACTACTGTGTAAAACCCCTAGACTACACCATACACACAAATATGGATTTCACGTGGAAATCGGTTAAGTCACAGATGATTTAAAATTAATATTTTTTTGAAATTAAATTTTTTATTTCAATTGATTTTGGAAATGAATTTGGGTTAAATGTTAAGCTTTTGAAAAGGAGTTTAAGAATAAAGTTATTTTGAATAACTTGGTAAGTTTTCTAATTTAAATAATTTAATTTGAATTTTGAATTCAAAATTTGGAATTGAATTCCATGATTGGAAATTACGGTTAAAGATATTATGAATGTGTTTACATGAATTTAAACCATTTTAAAAGTATAATTTTGGGAATTTGAATTTAACCCAAGGATTTCAACTTGTATGATTGAATTAGATTTTCTGAAATGAAACTGTTTGTTTTCAATGGAATAAAAGCTTTCAGATAAGAAATGAAATTCCAGTTTAATTAATGGAATTTCAAGATTGAATTGAAAAAAAATGGTTTTCCAAGTTATGAATGAATTCTTTTTGAAAGCTATGAATTGAATCCGTTTATTTTTAACAGATTTAAAATGGTGATTTGTTTAAACCATTCGAAATGGAATTGTTTTGAAAGCTATGAGTTAAATCTTTGTTTTAAAGATTTAACGAGTTAATCCAATTGAAATGGAAATTAATTTGGAAAATCTATGAATGAATCTTTTGTTTAAAAGATTAAAGTGTGGAAAATTGTTTAAACCATTGAAGGTTGTTAAAATGAATCTTTTTGTTTAAAGATTTGAAAATGGTAATTTGTTAAAACATTTGAAAAGAAAGTTTGGGTTTAAGATGTGACCTAACTGAAATCCCAATATCCATATGTTTTAAAGATTGCGCTCGTTATTCGGTTTAGCCGGGAGAGGACCTTGGTGTCACATAACCCATTCCGAATAATGATACATCGTATATGGATTGCATTTGAAGACCGGTGGTGAAGACCGGATATTTTTGAAAACGAAAGGACAACTCGTCGAATGTCTCTGCATCGACTGGTCCCCGATATAGAGATTTGATTACCCTTTGTGATGGGAAGTCCGGACGTGATTAGAAAATTATCCGAATTTGCAAGGGCTTCTTCGGAAGTGCCTTCGGTTCTGTTCGAACCCGGAACAGACTTGTATGGTTACATGTCTGACATTACATTTTGAGATATAAAGCAGATTTCTTTCAAATACATTTCTGTTGGTGGTGGAGAATTTATTCTCTTAGCTTAACACCCTTCTCTGAGACGTACGAGCTCAGAGGTTATGTAGTTGAAGGTTATCAGCGATATACTCCCAATTTGGTAATGTGGCATGCTGAGTGTTGCTGTGTGTTGATCATCTATTGATCATTTGTGATCAAAGCATGGCTTTCGTGAAAAAGCGTAGCTTTGTGGACGAGACCTCATCGAACCTCACAGACCGGAAATGGTCGAAACAGGAATGATGCGGCAAGGTTATGACGGTCGCGCCCTTTAGGGTATGTCATTTCCTTCTGGAAAAGGGTGGTATCATGGTATGGAGCCCAGATACTTACTTATGTGGACACTTTATTTATTATGTGCGATGTTGGTTACCGAGCGCTCGGATAAAGGTCCCAAAGGACCGGGGGATGGCATATTCGTGAGTTACCTGTTACAGGGGTAACCCGGCCTTGTGTTGGCAGAGAGCTAGTTAGTTCTCGGGACGTCCAGCCAGAGGCGATCCAATGTGGCCTGCCATTTACTTATGGTGGTCACCACTGTTTAGATGGTAGCTATAGTAGGCATACGATACTGGTCGTATGTTGGCTAAGATTAATATTATACTTTCGAAATGTTTTCTGCACTATGCACTAATAATAATAATCCAATGATTTTCCGTAGTAAGCATGTTTGACTATCATAAGAAGAAATCTCCTCCAATTCTACGTTTGCATTGTGTGTATGGCGGGAGGTCTTATGGTAGTTTCATTTTCCAAAAGCATTGCGGGTTTCAATGTTTAAAATTCTTTTATTGTTTGTTTTAAAGATAAACTGTTTTTGTTGCTCACACCAGTCCCACGACTGACTCGGAGTTTATTGTTCCCTTCCTAAACTCTGGGTGCCCACCATTTTCCACACGGGCAGTCTGGAGTTGGGTTTTTCAGATATTCAGGTTAGTGGATTATCTGGAGCTAGTTCAGTATTTGGAGTTCATTCATCGGAGTTGCTCATCTTGGAATTGTGGATTCATTTTTGTCCGAAGATCATTTTGGAGTTATCACTTCTATTGATATTGTTCCGCTGCAGATGTTATCTTTTCTTTCCGCTGCTATTGTCATTGTATCATATCTCTGATATTGTTGTATCATATTGATATCATTGTTGTATATCATATTCTGGATATTGTATTCATTGGATTTGTATATGATATCATCTATTTCTTTATTCCGCTGTGTTGTTATACTTAATGGTGTTATAAGCTCCGGCAAGCCAGATTCGGCATTTGAATCTACGGCATTTTAAGTACAAGTGAAGTACGGGTGTCGATTTTCGAAGGCCGAGTTTTTGGACTGTTACATGTGGTATCAGAGCCGAGGGTAAAACTTTAGCTCAGGAGTATAACACATTAAGTAGCTCATTAGAGATAGGGTGAAGTATACCCTAGAATGAGTAATTCTCAGATATCCGTCCGTATGCCTCAATAAATTCTCTTGCTATCCACTGATAGTATGTATGAGTGCAAGAAGAGGATGAGATAGGGGACAGGGGAATACGACTATAAATGGTCAATACTCTGTAACAACAAGGAAATAATCTTTTCTCTATCAATCTCTTTCGTTCAACATCTCTTCTCAATTCTTTGATAGTTCCTGGTAGATTCAGGAAGAGATTTGATATATTTGTATGGGACATAAACTCCAACTGAGCCAAAATTGTTTGTTTGGATGTATTGGTTGCTTTGGTTGCTATGGTTGATAGGTATACTTTAGTTTCTAAACTTAAAATTTTGAAATTATATCCATATATCTACCTATTCTTTGGGTCTGGATATATTCTACGAATGGTTAGTTATCCTTTCGAACTAACCGATGCCACTGTATATTTCGTAGATCTGGATAACCCGAGTATCCTGTGAAAAATTAAATAGATTCGTTCTTGTATCTATTATTGATATTCTGATTTGGTAAGCCAAATGCAGAATAGATGTTTAGTTGATTTGATGAAATATTCTTCAGTTATCTTTGTGTCTCCTTGGCAATTTCGAGGACGGAATTCTTTTAAGGGGGGAAGTCTGTAACGACCCCAGATTTTATGTAAATTTAAATTGATAATTAAAGTAAAATTTTGAATTAAAATTGTATAGTTAATTGGAAATTGATGCGAGTTTCCCCGAATTCAAATAAGTGTTGATGTCAAACAAATATCTCAAATAAATTTATAGTTATATAAAATGTGAAATAAACATATTAAATAATTCTAGAATTATATAAACTATAAAAATAAATATTAAGGTAAATACATTGGATAAAATCTAATGACATAAACTAAAGTAGAAATTCACCTATATTACCAAACGAATATAAAAATAATTAGTATTAAATTTAGGAATAATTGAGATACAAAATAAATATAAAAATACATAAGATAAATTTATAGAAAATTTGTATAGTAAACAAATTACATAAATTAAACAATCTATATTAAAAATAGAAATTCATTATGAATTCTAAAACAAAATAAAATGAATACCTTAGATAAATTATAACAACATATGAAAAATAAAATAAAAATAAAAGTTTACTTGTATTACAAATTATAAGACCAAACCAAACATACATTCATGTACACTAAAAAAATGAAACAAATATAAATGTAACAACCAAGGGTTTTGCACAGAATTATTAGTGTCAAATGACGATTAAAATTGATAGCTAATTGCTGTTTGAAGTTTTTAAATTTGGTTGTGACTCTTTAATATTGATTAAGGAATTGAGTAGCTTTGCAATTTTGAATCGATTGAAATCCTTTTTTTGAATTTGTTAAAGAGTTATACGGGCTTTCCTTTATTAATTCAGCCCGTTTCCTTTTGATTGAGATAATGGTTGTAAACCCGTTCCTCTTATCATTTTTTTCATTCGAACCCTAAACAAAAGCAAACGAAAGAAAAAGAAAAATGGCGGCTCAATGTTTTCGCTCGCTCCTCTTTCAAAAATTAAGGCATCAATGAAATCGAAGATAGTGGCTGCCATGGTTAACTTCGTTCATTTTCTTCGAATTGCTACGGCTTCGTCTCTTCGCTTGGCTCTCTGCTGCCTCGATTGTGACAGAGGTGAGTGATTTATTCACTCACATTTAGTTTAAATTCCTGTTTTGTTCGATTCGAACTTGCGATTTCGTGATTACTTTGGCTTGTTATGATTTTGCTGGTGTTGATTCGTTCCGTGTTCCTTTTTGATTCCAGTCAATTATTCACGGTCTTGACTTCGATCGCTTTGATTTTTGTTCTAGCAATTGACTTTATGTTGACTTCGGTCATGGTGACTTGTGATGAGATGTTGTTTTCTGTTTCGATTTGGATTTTGATATCACTAGACTTTGACTGTAATAATATTTGACTTTGGCATTTATCTTGATTTGGTGTTGGGACCTTTTGCGTGACTGGTACATCATTTTGATGATGATGCTTCTCTGTTGACATGTGTTATTCGGCCACGACACTGTCTTGGTTCGAACTGGTCCATTGTTGTTTCATTGATTCACTTGTATTCAAGTTCATTATATGTGTACATCTGTTTCACAGTTTATTATTCTGCATCACTCGTATACCATCTGAAGCTTGATATGCTAGATTGTAGTCCATGTGTTCACTCTGATGTATATGCATTTGCCACTGTTTGTTGACTCTGATTTTGAAACTGCTTGCCGATGAGATTTCTGTTTTTATAAGGTTCGAAACCCTTACTTTCGTTCGTAAGAATTGGTTTGAATTTATCAATCGATATCTCGACCTGACATTGTTTATGTGTTTTTTTCTGTGGCATTGGCTCATTTTGAAATTCGACTTGTATCTTGCTAACTTGATAAATTCAGATTTGAATTGGTCTTAACATTGGTAGTGGTTGACTCCGGCAACTTGAAATGATTTCTGGACTGTGCGTTGTCGAACATATGAGTTTTGTTTTCCTTTGTGCCTTTGTGTCTCCGGGCCTCTGTGCCTTGTGATAATTAAATTTTGATTTATAATTGAGTTCACTGCACGTGAGTTTGTAGTTTTTGTATTCGAGTCTGGTGCTTGCATTTTTCAGTCTCACAGTTGCATACATGTTGTACCTTAGGTACACATATTTGCTCCTGACCTATTGCACTATTTTTAGTTGTTGCTGTGTTATGTAGTAACCCAGTTTTATTTGCATTGATCTGGAGTTGTTGTTGCATTCGGTCCTCACTTTAGTCTGGTTCACTCTAGAAAGTTTGTCCACGTGTGATCACTTTTGCACTTTGTGCAAACATGTACATATATGCTTCTTTGTCTCGACTTCACTTCACTTCACTGTGCCTTGTTTTTTATTGTGATACTTGTACATTTGTTACTGGTTCACGTTCACATACATTTTCTACTTGGGTTGCATTGTCCAGTCCCATGTAGTTGTTACTGGTGGCTTCGACATACCTTAATTTACGATGCAGTTATCTTGATTCAAAACTGATAATTGCTCCTGAGCATTTTTGTAGTTTCACTGCAACTTTTGTTTGCATATTTTAAATGCAAATACACCTGAGCATTTTTGTAGTTTCACTGCAACTTTTGTTTGCATAATTAATATGCAGATACACTTGAACACTTTGTAGTTGAAGTCTGCATCGGTTCACGTAAACATGTAGTTTCACTTTGTCGATAATACTCTAATTGTTGAGGCAGTGCCATCGATATTGGTTGTGATTGTTCCACTCATACCGTCTAGTTGGAGTACTTCATTTTGTCACTGACTTGTCTTGATTTCACTGGAACTAGTGGTATTAGTCTTGATCATTTGGATACTACTGTTGCACTAGTAGTTTATATACACTGTTGCGTTTGAGTTTTTAGTTGCAGTCTACCCTTATATACTCATGTGGTGGCTGTAGCTTCTTTTTGTGGAAATTGTGACCTTGTTGTATTATAGTGCATTGAGTTAATTTTCAGGTGCATTGATACATCTATTTTGTTGCACTGCGATTGATCATCTCGGCTGTGACATTGGTCACTCTGATGTCTCCGAACCTGCTTGCAACTGCTGGCACTATTGTTGCCTTCACTTGCATACTTGTTACTCATATATTTAGGTGTTGTGGTGCCATGCCTCTGGTGCCCTCACTCTCCTTCTATTTGGTAGTTGTACCACTGCTTTGTGTGCGTTGAGTCACTGTCTCGACTTGCACTTGACTCACTGGTTCGAGTCACTTGTGCATGTCACTATTCATTTCTATTGCACTGAGATTCATTTGATTTGAGTTGATGTCATTTTTTTCTGGTTCACTGAGCTTTGTGTATTTCATCAGGATAGTGGCGAGGCAGTGCACGCATGCGTGTACTGCAGCCCTATCAGAATTGACAGTTTTAATAGATATTTCGATTGTTTGAATTGTTTCGTTGGTTCAATTCAATATTTTGAAGTTGTATTCTGATTTGATTTGATTTGATCATTTTGGTGTTGTCTAATTATCTAATTGATAATTAGATTATGAGTTTCTAATTATTTATTCAATAATTAGATTTTTGTTGTTAATTCCCGTTTAGGCAATTCTGATGTTTTTCTAAATTGTCTTCATTGATGATCTTTTCATTTATCTTTGTTGATGATTGAATCTGCCGATTTGTTGTTTAACACTATTAAGTGTTATATTTATCGTTATCCGATTTCTTTGTTAAAGGATCGGATAGACGAGAATTATTGTGACTGTCGTCTATTCATTATTTAATTATTATTGCTTCTATGCACTAACAACTGAGTTTGAATTAGACTGACCCGTGTATTATTTTCTTTTGAATTTAATACTCGGGTCAGACCCAAGTTATTTCAGGTTGTAGATTTCCTGCTTTGAGTTGCTGTCTGAGCTATGAAGACTTTTCACATCTTTTGAAGTGGTCTTCGTCTTGTTGTAGTAGTCAGTGTGTCTCTTTAGGGTTGATATGTATTCATGTATATTAGTCGATAATGTACTTGTATATATAACTTCCAGAGTCGATAGTTGTAGTCGTATCATATGTATTGTGTCAACTGTATTGTAACTGACATCAGTTATTATATATATGAGACTTTTTGTTAGCTGTATTCCGCATTCTTTTGTATCTGTGTTATTATTATATATATTGTCCTAAACTATTATGAACCATCGTAGTTCGTTTTATACTGGTAATTGGGTATGTCGATGAGAGTAAATAAAGAAACGATAAAAAATGAAAAATATATACCACTCCTATCGAGGTAACCAATACTAGTATAAGGCCAACTACGGATGACCGCTCCTATCCAGCCTTATTCTTCGTAATAACAAACAGTATTTCTTTTAATACTCTTTGTTATTGTGAGCATAGAGGTGGGGCGTCACAATAAATATAAGTAAAACTTACAAAGGAAGATGTTAGTATATAGATAAGTATGCAAGTTGCAAAAAAAAAAAGTACAAGGCAATTAATATGACACCACAACAAGATCATACCAGCCACCACCATTTCAAATATCTGTACAGCCGAAGAAAAATAAAATGTATGTGGTACAAACTAATTAATGCAAGCATCTTCAGCCATGCCTATTGTACAAACACATTTCATCACCCTGTACAAAAACATTACCCTGTAACTTCATTTTTCAAATGCATCAACCTCATTTCAGTTCGTCCATCAAGAGAACTGAGTAGAAAACTAAAGCAAATCTGGAGTGATGACCATTTTAAAATTTAAACAAAACTTTAATACTTCAACTCAAACACAAACAAGAAGATCAAAGAAGGGAGCTTCAGCAAACAAATTTCAAAGCTGTGCCAACATGAGGCTCTGTTCATTTTGAAAACACAGTGAGTAAACACATTTTTTTGACTTAAGTATAATTAAATCTGTGATAGCATGGTGCTTGCATATATGTTTGATTTGTATAGTTCTGTGTTTAGATATATGAGTGTTCTGTAACTTTGAATATGAGTGTTTACAGGGTTAAGAGTTAATCAGCTGTTTTCTTAGGCAAATATTGTAGTGCACTTAGTAATGGATTGTTCACTTTCCGCGGAGAGAAGTTTTTCTAAATTGAAATTGATTAAAAACTATCTTCGAACTAGCATGTCACAAGAACGACTGAATGGACTAGCAATGATTTCAATAGAAAATATGTTTTTAGAGAAGCTTAATTATGACAATTTGATCGGAGAATTTGCAACAAAAAATGCAAGAAGAAGCATTTTTCTTTGAACTTTTTGAAGAAAGTTGGCCATTATTTTGTATGAAAAGTTGATGTTTAATTTGTTTATTTTTTGAATTGAATGTGGTAACCTTCTTCATGCAGTGTATTTTGAATGGAAAGTGAACATTTTGTATGTTATAATCTTGTATGTTATCTTATGCTTAATATTCAAAAAAAATATTGAAATTTTATATAGCAATGGGCAACAAAATTCGAGTGTGGCTTGGGCAATAAATTCTTTGGGCCAGCACCGATACCACCCGCACTCAATATCAATAAAAGTTTACTTATTTTCAGGCATTTCAATATTTTACTACCAAAATGTGTTTTCTATTAAATAATGTTACAAAATTACAATAAGAAGAATACAAAAAATAAAGCAGGACTCCAAGATGTATGTCCGAAATGTAGGTCAATAATGATAACCATACATCTTTTGATGCTCTGAACCTTTTTCTCTGTGTCCTAATAATAACTCAGGAGGACATACGGCCAACACTTTAGTTCAGAGTAAACTACTGGCCGGGATTTATACAATGAATTGTCAATATAATATTTCAAAGTCTAAAATTATTTGTAAAATACAGTAATTAATCTAGCTTAATTAACACACTGCACTTGTATGATTTGAATACTTATTGGTCATAACGTGAATCTTGTTAACCATTCATGGTAGTATATATGAAAAAAAGCCTTTTTGGCTGACAATGGAAAATTAGCTTCTTGGTAGTGCATTCATATACCAGTTTATTTGTTTCTCATGATCAATAATGCTTGCTGACTTAGTGTCAATGTGCAAGCCTGGTTAAGAATTTATCATTAGCCTGCAGTCATAGAATATGCTGCTAAACATTTGTGTACTGTTAGTAAATAAAAGTATTCCTATAATTGGTGTTACAACCGATATGTTTATAGTGCATTATGATGTTAGACAAATATGTTCATAGTCCATAATGTAGCTAGACCAATATAATGGTGAAAAATATAAATTTATTTTTGTCTATTTGGCTTGAAACCTACCCATTTATTAAAATTTTAACCCAAACTCTAAATCTCTGGAAGTTGTTAAATTAATAACAAAATTGTTGACTGGGTAAGCATCTACTGTATGGCTTATGAAGAAACATTATCTATCCATGTTGTGTTTAATTCTCTGCCGATGCGATTGATAATAATTGGTTCATATAATATCTTCCATTGTAGAAGAACATATATGCTAACTACAATGTTATGAGATCAAATCCCATGTACCAAACCCCCATGTTCCTATGTCCCCAACCAATCGGGGACACCGATTTTCAGCTATTTTGCAATTAAACCTATTTCTCTCTTCTGCTGTTTGAGGTTTAATTGTAAAATGGTTGAAAATCGACGTCCCCGATTGGTTGGGGACAGAGGGACAAGAGTGGTTTGGTACAGGGATACTGATTTTGTCAATACTGCTTTTAAATGCATGTTTTTCTTACTCATTCAACTTCACTAATTTATCCATTCTCCCATTGGTCATCACCATGATATGTCTATGCTGAATTATGTTTCTTTTGTTCAGTGTTTGAACCAAACATAAGTTACTTGCTGTTCTTCTAAAATTTTGTGCACTTTTAGATATTCAAAAATGTGGTTCATTGACTTCTTTGGCAGGACATTTTTAGATGACATGATTTGCATTAATCTAACATGAAAAGTCGTTCAATGAGGCATAGAGTTCAATTTCAGCTGCCATGAAATACATGAAATACAACTGAGGTATTGAAGCATGTTGAGCATACATGAAATACAACCAAGGTATGCTGCTTTCAATAATTATCTTAACAGTTCACCAAAAGCTTTGAATCTTGATTTATTGAAGGATGCTAAGTTTGACAAAAGCTTTGAATTTTGATCTATTGAAGCATGCTAAGTTGACAAAAGCAAGCTAATAGAAAAATGAAGAAGGAAAAAAGTAAGATGGTTTATGTACGTCATATATGTTATCGTTTTTCCACTTGTTTCACTCATATTTGTACTTCTAAAGCGTAGTGGGTTTGAACTATTGGACATTATACCATCGTATTTCTGTAACAATATTATACATTATCTAAATATTTTGTTCCTATAGATTAAAGTGGGGAAATATCTAAGTTTGTGTAAAACCCAATACGACTTCTACGGAAACACAAAGGTAGAACATTCATTGTAGGGTTTTCATCCGTCTTGTAACATGTTAGCGGTTCATCTTATTGTGGTAAAGTATAGTTCAATTTTTAGTAAAGAATTAGAAACATCAAAACATTAGATAGGAAGGAGTACAGTACCAACGTAAACAAACCCAACATCTTTTTAAGTCCATCCACGCAAATTCATTAAACGTGAAAGGAAAAAT
Organism: Allium fistulosum; assembly: GCA_030737815.1. Lineage (NCBI taxonomy): Eukaryota > Viridiplantae > Streptophyta > Magnoliopsida > Asparagales > Amaryllidaceae > Allium > Allium fistulosum. Next base: position 951,156,173 of record CM060903.1, read on the forward strand.
TGCCATTTAGAGGATCCTGAGCTCAGTTAGGATTAAATTAAGCACCATTAAATGGACAAGACTCCATGTCAATGTTAAAAACTATTGTAATATATTAATGAAATATATGCATATTAAGTTTGTAAACTTAGTTAACTGGGTTTGAATCGACTTAATTCAGTTTGAATCAAAGTAAAATCAGTTTGCATTGAAGCAATTCAGTTCACAAACGTAATTCGCAAACCTAGTTTGCAAGCTGAGTGCACTAAGTTTGCAAACAAAGTGCATTGATTGCAAACTTTGCAAACTCAGTTTGAAAACTGAGTGCGCTTAGTTGGTAAACATAGTGCACCCGAGTGTTTACAAACTTACAATATGTTTGCAAACTAAGTGCACTGAATGTGTAAACTAAGTGTGCAAACTGATTTTACTGCAATTGTATTATTTTTTCATGGTTACATTTTTTTCATCAAGCTGGCTTCATTTTCATATCTTAGTTAAGATATTATAATTGTTTAGATATTCAATACATCTAGTATCAGATGTGATGATTGAAAGTACCATAAGTTTATATTGTTGTGTGCATATTCTTGTTGTATAGATTCCTATTCAGATTATGTTACAATTTTTTTTCTATATAGACCAAAGTTATCAAGGTGCGCCTAGACGCCAGAAAGGCGCAGGCATACCTGCTGCGCCTTTCCACTCGTCAAGGCGCCTCTGCTACTGGAGGCGCACGAAAAGCGCATTAAGCGTGCCTTTTGATGAGTCGCCGAGGTGCAGTAAATCGTGCCTCGAGTAGGGGACGGTGTTTTTGCTGGCCAACCCAACAAATAGACCCAAACCCGACCTGTTTTATATTTCATAGTTTGCATTATCTTGTTCCTTTAACCAGTAACAATCTTCAGCTAATCATTTGCCTAATTTTTAATGAGTTTGTTGTATTTAATCATTTCTGTACTTGTATTTCCTATAGCATCATCTATACAAACAACAGCATTACAATAATTAGATGGTAGTGCTGCTCCTTTCGTCAAAATGAGGGATGAGATGATAACACATTGATTTTGAGAGTTTTGGTATGAGGTTTACTTTTGATTTTCAAAAAATAACCATATCCCTACCAATCATTATTCAAATTTATCCTATATAACAGGTTTCAAATATATGGTGCTCTACATCTTGAGCTAATATTTTTCTCATATCAACTGAGTGCTGCATTACAACAGAGCACTATGCTCAGTTGCACTTCGCAACTGGGCACCAGTTGCACTTTGCATTGAACATTGTGCCATGGCAACTGAGCACCACGCCTGCTCTGTTGCATTTTGCAACTGAGAACCTCAACTTAACTGCAAAAAGCAACCAAGCAAGCTCTCAGTTGCATTTTCAACTGAGCATTGTGCTCAGTTGCAAAATTGCAACTGAGCACAAGCTCAGTTGTAATTGCATTTGCAACTCAGCTCAATTGCATTTGCGATTGAGCTTGAACTCGGTTTTTAATTTCAGTAGACGCAGAGCTCTTATTTTATTTCGAATTCGAATTTTAGTTGAGATAAGTACTCAATTTTCTTTTACTAAAAACTAGGTAGTGTTTGGTTTAAAAATGAATTTTGTGTTTTCGGTTTTTAATATGCATCTCAAATGTGAAAAATGGAGGGACGACGGAGAGGATGAAAGAAAGATGGATGGTAGGACGAAGGGGATAGAGGGACGACAGAAGAATTGATTGTTTTACGTGCTTGTGTTATTTTCCAAAATGCGGAAAATAAAAAAAAAGTTGTTTTCTATTTTGTATGTTAACTTCGTTTTCTAAATTGATCGTTTTCAACGATATAAATGTGTCGTGTGCAATTTTGTATTGACGAAAACTCAAAACTAAAAAAACAAATCAAACATTACTTAATTTTTTCTTTTTTTTCCCTTTTAATTTGAATTTATAGGCACCTGTACAAAAAGAAGAAGAGGAAGGAAATCAAAAGTTGGAAGTGGTGGTGGCATAGCAAGCATGCAAAATATGAAAAATGACTCATTTTAAATATAGGCTTCTACAAATAACTTATTTGATGCGTATTTTCAGAATGTGTATGTAATGGATAGAGCTTTTTTATGAAATAGGCGGAGGGGGATCACTGGGGGGATCGAATGTAAAGGAGGATGGGCAGAATCAGGGGAAAGAAAGATGGAAGAGCCACCAATAGAGAAAGGTAGCAATCGATCGTGAATGGGAAGGGAAAGGTCATTGTGCACGTGCACAGGCACTTGCGTATCAGTGTTAAGAGGTTCACGAAAAGTAGAAATCTGGTTGAAAAAATTTAGTGGATCAGCTGAAACAGAAGCATGAAGGTTTGGGATTATTTGTGTTGGCATAGAAGAATTTAATGAAGAGAAAGAAATATTTGTAGGGGAATCTGATTGAGACATGTTAACAATTATGTTATTTGAAATAGGGGAATTTGATTGGTGTGCATGTCCACATTCATGCACGTCCCCTTTGGTTGATTTATCAGCCATAAATGCAGTGTTTTGGGATCCACTTGCATTATCAACCGAGTTATTGTTTACACCTGGTTCAAAAAGCATTTCAACTTCATTATTATCCTCGTCTACTTCCAAAATGGATTCCAAAGCAGCATATTTATTGCTAGTTTGCATGGAGAAATCTAATTCAATGACTTTACTTTTTCCTTTAATATCAGACTTAGAACTGCTAATGTTAATAGCTGTGTCGTTGACATCTACCACTTCATTTAAAATCAGTTGATGTGTGAACCCCAACACCACCTTCTTTCATGTTTGCTGTCTTCTTAACATACAACTTTTTGCAAGCAACCTTTGTCCAATTATTGACATTTTTCTTTGCAACACCATTTTCTTTATGTAAAACTCTCCTAGCGTGTGGAGTATTTCTAGGAAAAAAATCCTCCCTTCCTTTATTCAATTCAGTTTCTTTTACCACTTCCACTACCTTGAACTCACTGCGATTGTCATTGTTATGTCCAAAAACTTTGCAACCAGTGCAAATTTCCGGTCTCCACTGGTAATAAACATAAACTTGTTGAGTACCACCATCCGATAATAGGACAGGGAAGGAGTCAAGCAGCTGTTCATTTGGGGTAATTTCAACAAGACATTTAGCAAAACTAATTCGCTGAAGTTTTTCAGTATTTTCATCTAGACAAATCAACCTCCCCAGTCTATTTGCCAACCAATTGATGCCAATCGGTGACCATGAGAAGATAGGGACGTTAGAAAAATGAATCCACACTAGGACAGCTTTAATGGAGCCAAAAACATTACTAAGGGATCCCATTGCTTAATGATGAATAACTTATTTCTTATGACAATGGGGCTGCCTTCGACAATTTTCCTTTTATCCTCAATATCAGAGAGCAAGAAAAGAAACATTGTTAGGATTTCTGCAATATGAAATGAGAATTTCGAAGAAGAAAGAGATGAAAATTTTATTGATAAAATGTTTGATACAGATTGCTTTTGATAATTGATACAATACTTTCTACTTTACATTCTGTACAATAGCATGGTATATAAATAGATTCAATTGGGCTTTACTGAAGAGGCCCAGACCACTATGGTAGTCAGGTTTAATCCCATATAATTTCTCTACTGGACTTATCCCACCTATTACCTTTGTTGGTAGTCTATTAATGAGGTATACAGCAGTATTAAAGGCCTCCGGCCAAAACTTTAATTGCAGTGATGCATGAGCTAATAGACTAAGTCCAGTCTCAACTATGTGTCTATGTTTCCTTTCAACTAACCCATTCTGTTCTGAAGTGTATGGACAAGTAATTCTGTGCACTATTCCCTTCTTTCTAAAATAATCACTGAGGGTCTTAAATTGAGTTCCCCCATCTGATTGTATTACTTTAACTTGATTGCTAGTTTGTTTTTCAGCCATGACTATGAAATTTATGACAGCATTATAGGTGTCAGTCTTGGATTTTAAAAAATAAATCCATGTGTGCCTAGTGTGTGCATCAACAAAGGAAATATAGTACGTATATTTAAAGTCTGAACATATGGGTGCTAGTCCCCATAAGTCTATAGCAACCAAGTCTAAGGGCTTTGAATAAACTGTTAAAGACTCATTAAATGCCAATTTATGACTTTTACCCATTTGGCAGTATGTGCAGACATAGGGTAATGAGACATTATCAAAAGATATTCTATTTTCATTAAGAACCTGCTTTACAACTTTCACACTTGGATGACCAAGTTTGTAATGCCATGTATCAAATACACTTTTGGAGTCTTGCTCCACACACATGTTACAGTACTTCTGATTGACTGAGGACACATTGTTATTGACAGATTTGAATTTATAAAGTCCTTTTTCAGCATCACCCTGCAACAAAATGTCTTTTGTCAATATGTCTCTAACTAAACAGTATGTAGGGTAGAATTCAAAATAGACTTTATTGTCATTGGCAAACTGGGATACACTAATGAGATTTTTCTTTATTTTGGGTACTCTTAGTAAGTTATGCAAAAACAGTTGTTTCTTGCCTTTAATATAAGCATTACCAATATGAGTAATATTGATACACTTACCATTTCCCATGCAAATTGACTGTTTACCTCTATACTTCATGTTGTCGAGATTCAAATTATCAAGATTATTTGTAATATGATTTGTTGCACCAGAGTCTGGGTACCAGCAGTCATCTTGAGTGCTTTCTGGCCTTGCTGTATCATTAGAGTTGTGATTCTTTTCACCTGTTTGGGTTTCTGAGTTAGCTTGAGCCATGTTAGCACTTGGGTTGTTATTTCTTTGACCACTGGTCTGATTTGAATATCTGAAATAACATTTGACTGCTGTATGACCTACTTTTTCGCAAATCTGGCATTTGGGTCTGTTATTACTATTATTCCATCTGCCTCTTCCTCTGGACCTATTGGAATTTCCTCCCCTTTGTACATTCTGATCTGACCTGTTATTGCCTTGACCTTTGTTCTTGGAGTTAGTAGTGTAGTTGATGGAGAATTCAGAGTCTTGTGATTTCTTGTTATCTATTCTAGCTTCATGGGCCAGTAATATGGAGTAAACATCATCAACAGATGGTAACTCCTTTTGAGATGCAATAACAGCAACTACTGACTCATAATCGTCGCTTAATCCATTCAGGATAGTTAAAATTTGTTTTGAATCTGACACCTTATGATTTGCAGCCTCCAAAAGATCATAAGTGGCTTTTACCTTGAAGAGATATTCTCTCATAGTATTGCCATCTTTTTTCATGCTGTGTAGCTGTCTCTTGTGATACATCACTTTGGCTGCAGATTGTGTGTTGAACACCTTTTCTATTGTTGACCATATATCATTTGCTGTCTTGCACCCAATGACATGAGACAATAATTTTGTGTTTATTGATGACAATAGCCAAGAACAGATAAGTCTGTCTTGTCTATGATATTTTGTATACTCCTCATTAACAACAGTTTTGTTTTCTTCAACAGTTTTATATTTGGGGGGAATTGCAACGGTTCCAAGAATGTGACCTTCAAGTCCATATCCTTGGATTGCAGTTTCAATCTGCAGTTTCCAGAGAAGATAGTTATCTTCGCTCAAGTGAGCAGTTACAAGATTGGTTTGAGGACTAACTACAGTGTTAACGAGTTTTTCAACTGTAGTATGAGGTTGATGATTATCAGTCATATTGACAGATGTGGCAGAGGTTGAATCATCAGTCATGATGAATTCAGGTTAAACTTAGACAGTCAACAGATAAGAGATATGCAAAGAAAATCAATCAAAGATAAAGATCAAGAATTAGAGAACAAGAATTGCTCACAACCAGGTTTGATGCTACTGTAAGATTTAGATGATGAGAACCTTCTTTTGTCTAAACTCTGATAAGTCTTGCTGCGGGCACTTTCTTTAGTTTTGAGATGATTCTTGATTTCTTTTATCTGTTTTGAGTTTTCTTTGATTGATTTCTTCAAGATTTGATGAGAAGGCCTGATGCAGCCTGGTTCTTTGAATTTAGGCACGACACTTGATTTCTCTATCAAATCTGCCCACTCAGATGATGAGACTCTGTCTTCTGATGAGTGGAGAATGCTCAGATGATGAATCTTTTCTGATGAGTAAGTTTTGCTGTTAAGCTTTGAGGCTCTGATACCATGTTAGGATTTCTACAATATGAAATGAGAATTTCAAAGAAGAAAGAGATGAAAATTTTATTGATAAAATGTTTGATACAGATTGCTTTTGATAATTGATACAATACTTTCTACTTTACATTCTGTACAATAGCATGGTATATAAATAGATTCAATTGGGCTTTACTGAAGAGGCCCAGACCACTATGATAAGGCATGATAAGGCTTGTAAGCTCTGAACTGTTGGATGTAATCTCAGTGTATTTGATATATCCAGATAGTATCGTTCATTTATTCATTATCTCCAATTAACATACTACCATCAGATTTCATTGTAATGTTCCCTCTGAGCTTCCAAATCTGCTTAAGATGCCGAATAACTGTAGTGTAGGAAAGGGGCACGTCGAGAAACAAGCCCACTAAATAATCACACCAAGTAGAGTTACCAAGCCACCAGCACTTCATTCGGAGGAATGAGAACATTGTCTTGAAGCACAGGGACAATCTGAACAGGGGTGTACTTTCCCGCATTACGCGACAGTCTCTTGAAAAGGGAAGTCCATTCCTGTTCAGAGGACAGAGGGGCAGATTGCGACGTCGGGGAGGGGAAAGGGACAGCTGAAGGAGGAGAAACATTAGAAGGCTTAGATGGGGGAAGGGCAGTGGGTGGACAAGGGGAGGAGAGGGAGGACGGGAGGAGGAACGGGAGGAGGGATATCGGGTGGAACAGGAGAAGGGATGAAAGGGATAAGAGGAGGTAAGAAGTCAGGGGGAAGGTGATGGGGATGGGATGGAAGGGACATTTTTTATTTTTAAATATAAAATAATTGATTTTACTTCACATTCCTGTATCCATCTCAGTGCGCGACGTTTTACTATTGTAGAGTTATTTATTGATAAAACAGTTTTTCGGTTATTTTATTGATATTTTTTCCAAAGTGTATATTTTTACGAATATTTCTCCAAAATAGGTTCACTATTATCATTCATTTCACAAAACTTGATTATTTGTTGAAAATAATCAATATTTGAATATTTAAAATAAATTAAATATTCTTAATTAAAGTGATCAAGATTTGGGTCGTTACAATTTAGGTAGTGCGTTTGATCGTTTCGAACGTGACTGGAATGGCAGCACATGGAGGCATCGAGCTCAGCGAGGCTTGGCTAGAGGTTGGGTGGCGAAGTGCACAGCTGATGGTGGCGGCGAAGGCTCTCGTGCGTGAGGCGTTTGTAGTGGGGAAATTTTCCTTGTGGCCTTGTTTCCTGTTTGTGCTTCTCTTTCAGGTTGAAGGGTCATTTTGGGTTTGTGGCATCCATAGCTGATGGTGGTTAGTCGGCTAAAACGCGGTGGGTAAGGCAAACTTGCAGGTGGGGTCGAAGCAGCAATCTACAATCGTGGTGAGGCGTGCACATACACGTGCGTGCACGAGTGGGGTGGAGTAGTTTGATTTTTTTAGCTCCGGTTTTCTTTGATTTGGGGATTTGAATTTGAGATATAAGTTTAGGAAGATAGTGATTTGGGAATTTGGTTAATGGGCCAAGTCGGGTTGAAGTGGATAGTGTTATTTTATATTTTAGTTAGTTAAATTATTTAATTTAAAATGGTTAACTTTGAAAATTGATATCGCCTTCGTTCTTGATCCGTTTAACCCGCGGTTTCTTGCACTAGACTCGTATTGACAAGTTCAACACTTTAATAAAAATGGTTGACGATTTTTATGAAGTATAATTTGAAGATAAATTAATGTTGGTAGAAAATAATTACGCAGTTGGTAATTATATTTATCATACATTCAGTTTGCAGAAAAAAAACACCATTTTGATATATCTAAATTTGATAGATTATATTGGACATCTATTTAGCAAAATAAATCTCCATTCTGCTATTTTATTATTTTTCACATTTATTGATATGTCGGTTGAGTTGGACAAATGACGTGTTATTTATCATTTGCTAATTGTGAATTTTATTTACATATTTTCTGCTTGTGTATATATAAGCGATATGATCTGGATTGTTGAATTGAAAATAAGTGGTTGCTTGTCTATGTACCAGTGGAATCGTTAAGCCTCTTTCCAAATCCCAAAAAGAAATGGATTTGGATTTACCTTGACTTTAAGTATTTTGAAGTAAATTATTTTCTATGTTTAGATGGTTAAGTTAATATCATTTTAATATTTTAAAGTTGAAAGTTATTTAATTATTTTATTTAAGTTGTTTTAAAAGGCAAGTTATTATTTTATTTAAGATATTTTTACAGTTAATTAATTATTTTACTAATGGTACTTTAAGTTAGTTAATTATTTAATAATGATATTTTTGGAAATTATTAGTTATTTATTTATAGTAGTTTAAGTTAATTAATCATCTATTTAATAGTGATTAAGTTTATTAATAATTAATGTGTGTTAAAGTTAATTATTTACAGATGATGTTTTGAAATTTAATAAATTATTTATTAGGGAGGTTTAAAAGGCAACCAAGTTTATTAAATAAAATGTGTTTAAAGTAAATAAATGTTTTATAAAGAGAATTATTTTTAATAAAAGGTTGTTAAAGTTATAAATTGGAAAGATATCTTGGATTTTGGAAAAGAAGGTTTGGGATTATAGAACTTTGATTTTATATGAATTGGATCACTCATAAAAATAAAGTTTATGAAATAAATAATTAATCCTTCTGAATTTTGGTGGTATGAAAACATTTTCCATACTTAACACCGAAGGATTAATGGTTTGGGTATACATTAAACAATGTTTTGAATGACATTATTTTGATCCATTTAATATGATTGTGAAATAAGAATCTCTCTTAAATATTTTGTGAATACTCTTATACCATTGTATAAGTATATGGTAAAGTTTTCCAAGTATAGAAAGTAAAATGGTTTGAGGATATACTTATACCGATGAGATAAGTATATGAATATTTTTATAAATAATTAAAGTGTCTTAATTAATGAAGATTAATTAAAGGAGGCTTAGTGAATCCCATAGGAAATTAAATCTAAGTCGATTTGTTTGTTTACTCGATAGTTAAATAATCGACTATTAAGTCTGGACCAATTTTTAACTCTTGGAATATTTAGGAGAAATACGAGAATTATATGGTACAATTATCTTTGTTGATGCTACTGTACATATAAACTCATAGTGATCTCCTAGGACAAATGATCAGGAGGTCCGTCCATTTAAATGATTAGGAGGTGATCCCTGCTCTTATGTATTGTCTGTTTATTTCTAAAAGAACCGAAGTTGAGTTTACCGAAAAACTGTTGAATGTTGGTTCGAGAGATCGGGATCTGATAAGTATGAATTATCTGAAACCCACTTCGAACCAACTCAAGCATTCAATTAGGAAGCATCTTGAAGATGATGGAATTAAAGACGGAGTTCTTTGAAGTGTAAGGACTATTTGCTACTAATCCTATGGATGATTGCAAGATATATGTAATAGAATTAGTGCCTTCGCTTTGTTCAAATCCTGAAAAAATTGTATGGACTAATGCTAACATTGCATTATCACTTGGAGGGAAGTGTTAGAGTTCCAAGTGGGATTGCTATCAAAAAGGTAAAACATAGCCTCAAGCCTCATCAACCGAGAATGACTAAAACAAGGGATATGCAACATGGTTATGTGGGTCATACCCATTAGGATACTGTAATCGCCTTTCTAGATGCATACATTTATAGATTTGGTTGTGCATGAGAGCTCTCGAAAAAGGTGTAAAGCAACCTAGGTGATGAAATATTTGGTACTATCCAGTAAGAGGTAGGCCGGTCCTGTGTTGGCAAGTGGTCCATTTGGGTCCCTCGGTACATTTTTCTAGAGATGTACTATGGCATGCGGTACCTCAGTAGCCTTGTCATTCAATGGAATTCACTCTCCAATACGTGCCTTTACGGACTTAGTTGTATACCTATTATGCTGGAATTTAATTAATGTAACAATTTTAGCTATGCTTCTATAATTTATTTTAAACCCTAGACATTATTATAATATCATTTGATTTTTCATAAAATGGTTTGGTTATGGTAAGGTAAAACCCATCCGTGTTTAAGTGCGGCGTGGTCTTACGAGATATATTTTATTTTAAAGGGTATAAGATATAACAACTCCTTGTGACTTGAGTTTCTCACACCGGTTTACCAGATCGATTCAGGCGTTATTTTCTTATAATGCTCGGGTCAGCCAAAACATATTTTCAAGATTTACTGGATACTTTGGAGCTTCAGGAGGAGCTGGATCCTCTAAGACATATTCTCATATTTTATCTTCCGCTATTTATTCTTGTATGTATTTATCAACAATTGTAAGGACAGGTTGTTATAATTGTCCAGAGCTGATGATAAGTTAGTTTTTGCTCTGATGATAGTATGTATATTAAAATTTTCTTTTCTTCTATTAAAGACCCGTTGTATATTATATATTACTCGTCACATTATGAGATTCTATTCTGTCTTTCTTTTCTTTCACCCCAACAATTTACCTTTTTGGCACTTGGATGTTCGGCAATTGAATACCGTGGATATATTAGTGTCAACTTCCGAGGATCAAAAGGGCATGTCATTTCAGTTGGTATTAGAGTTGAAGGTTAAGCGAGAACCTTGGCACTAGTAGGGTAAACTCATTAGAGGTAGTGTTAGTAATACCCTAGAATGAGTTTGAGTGTGTGTGTGTCTGTGCGCGTATGAGAGTGCGTGTTTGTTAGTGCTATATAAAATGTTTTATACTGTATTCATTGATCTATTGGGTGGTTTATGATTTTGTTCAATATGGTAACGTTATTGATAAAGATCTCTAAACACTTGAAGAAGACCAATCGACACAGTATTATTTTAAATTGGATAAATGAAACAATTTTACCTAGAAGTATATTTTATATATAAAAAGAATGATTTTTGAAAAAAATTAATATAGTTATTTTTGATGTGTGTGTTTATTAGGATATGACAATATCCAATTATTATCATTTGTGGTTTGATTAGTCATGCTCATTTAATTTTGGGCATTGATTATTTTTTGTTGATTCATCTGAGCTTTCCCTTTTTAAAGCATGGGTTGGGTAAATAGAAATCAAGGGAAGCATTGAAACGAACACCTTATGAATTAAGTTTAACAATTTGACTATAAGACATTCAGTGATAATGCTGGGTACCAATTGGGTTTGAATAAGAATGACTATTAAGAGAAAGCTAGAATATTTTGAAAATAAAAGTTGAGAAATGATTTTATAGAAGAAATTGATTCTATAAAATTGGATAATAAGAATGTATCTTATAAGTAAAGAGGATTTAAGTAGAGAATTTGAGGACTTAAGTCCCGACGCTTTTAAAAAATGGTTTTTAGGCTTTTGGGAAAATAATAATGGTATTATTTGAAAGTATTTATGAATAGAAATATTTTAATAGATTGTAAAGAAGATAGAAAGCACTGAACTAACTTGTGTCGTTGGAAGATAATTCCGATGATGACTGCAACATCATTAGTGTTCATTTTTGAGTTTCTAAGTGGGGAAACGCTACCATAGTAATTTGTTATAAAATTTGTTTGATAAAGCAGATTTTGATTTGATCCCAAAAGCATGATTGGATTTGCAAATGGGAAATATGTACATTATTATTTCAAATGATTTTTGTAGCAGTAATAGTTTACATGAAAATATTTAGAAAGGAAATTTTTATGTAAGGAGTATTTTCTTTGGATTAGTTTGGGACGAGTCTCGATTTGTTTTGTGATAATTTGAATAATCTTTGAAGTGATCATCAGCTGTTTGGTTAGGCAAATATTGTAGTGCACTTAGTAAATTATTCCATTTATCATTGTACAATCGACGCAAGTTCGAATCCAAACGAACCCAAAGCAAGTTGGAAATTGATATTTTGTTAAAGCTATTTGTTTGGACATATATACCGTATTTTTTCAAAAATGGAATTTTGAAATAGAAGGAGTATTTTTGTGTTAACTAGTTCAAGTGGCCCGAAAATAACCAAAAATGGATAAGAGATGTGTTCGGGTGGTAAACACTTCTTTTAAGTATTTCCTTCTTGGTAAGGGTACGTATGATTCTATTTGATAGTATACAGTTCCTTAGTACAATTTTGGGGTTACATGGGCTATATATATATATATTCTATGGGTAAAATATATAGTATCATTTCAAAAAGGGATTCTAAAATAAAAAATAGGGTATTTGGGTCTTGAGTTTACTTAAAGGAAAATAAATTTAAAATAAAAAGATTTGAAATCAGATAGGGTATTATACAAGTCTTAGACTTAAGTTGTGATTAATGAATATGTTTTCATAAATAATTATGGAAAGTAAATTGGTTGAGTTTTAGTGTTAACTGTTTTCTTCTTTGTTGTTTGAGGTGGAATTTCGAGGTCCAAATTCTTCTAAGGGGGAGAATATAACGACCTAGAATTTTATCACTTTGACTTATGAATATTTAATTTAATTTAAATATTCAATTGATGGTTTTAATAATTAAATAACCCTCACTTAATTTATAACTAGTGATAGAAAATTCATTTTTGAATTCTGTTTACATAAATAGGTAGTTCGACGAAAAACTAAAAATATGTCTGAAACCCATTTTTCGGATTTTCATCTCTTTATTGAACGACGAGTGTAAAAGAGTGTAATACCCTTGTTTACACTTTGAAAACAGTATTTAAATAAACTAACAATAATAAGAATTTAATGAAAAAATTGTATTAGAAAATGGTAAATGTGAAATGAAAAGATCCCTAAGTGTGAAAATTGATTCAAGTACATGATCACCCTAATATCCACCATCTTTTTTATATGCTTGGTACTATGGAGGCTTGGAAATGAAGTTTGAGTTGAATTTGTGATTTAAGGAGCATGTTTATTTTATTTTCTTATTTTTATTTAGTTATGCAATCTTTTATATATACTCTATCCTCATCTTATATTTCATACTTGGCCTTCTTATTTTCATATTCATTTTTCATCATTCTAGAGTATTGGGAATGAAAAATCTCATTTAAAAAAAACTCCAAAATTTATACTTTACCGAAAGATCAAACTTTCAAGCATTTCAACAAATTTGGGAAAGGTGAGATCTTCATTTCTTGGTTTATTTGATTATATATATATATGTATGTATGTATATGATAAATGTTGTGGAAATTTATAGCTTGGTTGGTTTGTTTTTTTAAATATCTATCATATTTAAAATAATGGTTTAAAAATTAAAAAAATGCTTTGAAAATGGAAAATATACTTACTCGAAATCTACTAGAAACCAATTCATATTGTTTTGTACTTACTGTTTGTTGAAAAATATGAAGAAACCTTTTCCATCCTAGATTTCAAAATTCATTATCTCTCAAATCAGTTAAAAATAGCCTACGCGAGCAGCTAGAAAGTTATCTATATTCATTTCTAGCTATTTTTAAAAATGGTCGGAAGGGATTTCGTCAAATAGGGAGGAAGATATGGGTCCAAATCAGTAAGTGGTCGAGTTATGGTTGTTTTTTGTCTAGCGCTATTTGTCGAACGGAGAGTGCGGTCGCATTCGTCTTGGTAAACGGATATTTTTAGATCAATTCGTGGGATTTTAGGGTGTTGGATGGCGTCGTGTGGTGAGATGATCTATTTTGGATCATAATTGAAATTTCGGCGATTGCGGTGGTTTAGGGCGGTGCAATTGGAGCGGCCTAGGGTGATAACGGAGCTACAATGGTGTCATGGGGTGTATGATGGTTGAAGGTTGGCTGTCGAGCTCGGATTAGGGTTTTAAGAAGTGGGTTTCATTGGTTCGAGTGCGACTGGAATGGCAACATGTGGTGTAACAACCCGTATATTTGGACCATTTAAATTGACAATAATCCACACATGTCAACTTAAATAGTACAAAACACGAATCATTAATGGAGTATATGTATATAAATGAGAATCATCACAGAATCACATAAAATATAACATAACAGAATAGTGCAGCGGAATTACAACATAGTCATAGAGTAGTTCATGAAGCTACCCATAAATACAACAATGTCTCAAATAAAATGAAATAGAACAACATAGATGTCCAATAGTGTCCAAATAGAAAGAACAATATTGTAAAGATAAAATGATGATAGCCTTCGGTCTTCAGCTCCAAATAGAACAGCAACAGCAATCCTCAGTCTGATCCGAGCATAAGCACAAACAAACACTCGAATCAGGACATATATTATTATACAGATAATATGATTCAGAATATGAAATAACAATAACTTAAAGATGAATGGAATAAACATCTTCAGGATCCGTTAAACTATTTATACATAGTAGGGTACGATAAGTAGATAATGTCTAACAGTAAAGTAAAATATCAAGATAGTGTTAAGGCGTCACAATTATTCCCCTTAACACATTTTATATAAGCATCATAGTCTATACAGCATTGTAAACTCCACTGTAAACTAGTGGGCTATCAGGGAGTACTCCATAGATATAATACAAGACAAATTCGTAGTGGTCGCGTATAGGGCTACAAGTATGACAAGGCACATGAGGCAATACCGAAGGTAGTTACACTACCGTTTGCCTGATCCGGACTGGTGAGAACGCATCGCCGCAGCGATCGCAACACCACGAAACAACACTCCCAAATCAAGGGTGCGCACCAATCAATCACAAAGTAATGAGTAGTTTACGAAGAAGTGTGTTCGCTCGAGGTAGCTACCCCATTTGGCCCGGCACGGCTCCTGTTTTAGTCATTTCCAATTTGACACAAGTGTCAAGGCTGTCCATTATCATTCACTTTCTTCAGTCATCATCGTACGTCAATCCAACCACTTCATTCTGGATCACTCTCCGCATATAGTTATTAAAGTGGTATTCGGTTTAGACAGTGAGTATGTCCCTAACCGATTCCAGTCTCTTTAATAACCTTCGTAATTATTTCACCGATTGGTCGTTTAATAAATTTCAAAAATCAAATCAATTCAATTACAATTAGAATTTGTAAATCAACGTTCCGTTTGTCTTTCTAAACCAATTTGCAAAATTTCCGTTTCATGTCTTCCAAATTCCATTTTTTAAAATTCTATAATTCAATTTCAAATTTTGATTTGAACAATTCAAGTATACACTTAAATTTGTATATAAGTTCCATTCCACAATCTTTTAAATTTAATTCAACGTTCAAATCGATTTAAACTCATTTATCGATTTCTTTCGATATTCGTTAAATTTATTTATTATTTAAAACAATTTCCATTAATTTCTAATTCATTAAATTTACTTCTCAAGTTCAGCTTCATTATCAAAACATACAAATTTAATTCAATTTCAATTTGTCAAATCCAATTCTTTAAATTTCAAGTCTTTCATTTGTTTCGATAAAACGCATTTTTATTTCTTGTTAAAGAAATTCAATTTCATACATTTATTACTTTAGTTACAATTTCAAACTCAATAAGGAAACTTAGTTCCACTTATTCCAAACGTTCAATTTCACTTAAAAGAAAATTCAATTTAAATCAAATTTTTTTTATACAAGAAAAATTCAATTCAATTCAATTTAATTATTAAATAATTCAATTCAATTTAATTATTAAATAATTCAATCTCATCAATTAATCAATAATTTCAAATCTTAATCATTAACTAATTCCAAAACCTAATTATTAATAATTTCAAAACTTAATTATTAATCAATTAAATTTTAAACAATGCCCTTTCATCAATTACTGCGTTAATATTTGTTTCAAATTTCAAATATTCACAATTTCCATTCATTTTAAATTTAAATTCCAATTTTAATTCAAAACCTTATTATTATTCAAATAAAATCTTTATTTTATTTTAAATCAAACATTGACCAATCGGGTTTTAATTCAATTTTCTATCCTAAGTCAAAGTTTATTTGGGTATTTATCATTTCAACCCGATTCCATTTCAATTCAAATATCAAAGCATAACAAAGGGAACTTGCAGTGTGATAACTGGGATGGTGTCAAAGTAAATAAACAAGCAATAACATCCATACATAATAATTCAACAATTATTCAAATAATCCCGAAATGATCGTATTAATTTACATTTGTTATTTATGCAAATTAATACAATTATTTCTAGAATCCACACTATCATTTCATGTAGATTAAAGATTATTATATTACGGTTTTTCACTTGTCGTTTAATTCCAAAATTTTTATACTACAACAATTTATCCAATATACGATCAATGGTACAAAGTGTAATTATCACTTCCTACGTGTCAATCAACTTAACAATTAAAAGGGGTCATATTTAACAAATCAATTTTAACATATGAACGGGTCAAGTTTAACTAATCAATATTCACATATATAATCCATTTTAATTTGTTGACTATCCTATATCAACCTCAACTTGCATATTATTTATCACTTAACCATAACAATTAACATCCAATTTAACATCACATAGCAATCATTCATCAACCAAACTTGTATAAGAATATAGTCATGAAAATAAATTCACCTTTCGTGGATAAAGAAATGGACCCAAAGCAAGAATAAGCACGAGTAGAGTCGGTATAATGCGAACAACAGACACTGTAATATCGACAAAAGAAAACGATATTACTACAATGAACGTTTGTATATAATTTATAAATTTATATAAATGTGCTTACCCAAGACGAAGAAAAGGAACGGAGCTGAAAATTGATGCTGCTGCGAAAAGCTCAGTCGGTTGCTGCAACAACAACAGGGAACGAAAATTGGTTACAACTCTAACCCATACATCAACTTATATACATCAATATATAAATATGTGACAGCAACGGAAATGGGTTTTCAGAAGTCTGCACTGCACAACTGTTTGCAACAGCAAACTTTTTTTTTTCTAAACACGGCCGAGACTCATAAAACATTTCCCCCATCATTTGGAACTCACGCATCCTTCACCCTCCCCCTGCATGCCATAACATGCGTACACTTTGCCTCTTTTCTTTTTTATTAGCACATGCACGTGTGCTCTCGTGCACAGGCCTGGGTGTAGCCGGGTTCAGGAGGCGTGCGAGGTGGTTAACACATGGTCGAGGGGTGGAACTGACGACGCGATGTGGTGATTTCGGTAGCCGGGTGAAAAACACTAGATGTGGGTGGTCGGTTTTAGGTGGAGGATGGCAAGGGAGGGCGAAGGAAATGGGCAGCATACGGTGGAGGGAAGGTGAGGTGCGTTGGTGTGAGCTGAGTTTTCGGCCTTGCATTCTTTCGTTTGTAAATTTTTTTTATATTTGCAGTAGAAACTAAAGGGTAAGGAAGAACAGAGGTGAGTAGAAGAGAGGAGGAAGAAAATTACCTGAAGTGTTTATGAATGAGTGATAGTGAATTCGTACTGCAAATTTTATTATATTTTAGAAGACCCAATATGTGCAGTAACTGCTTTTTTTTTGGAATACGAAGTGTTGTTCTTATTTTCCCAATTTCCTCACAAATTTCCAAACGTCCCTACCAATTCCCTAGACATCTCCAAACTTCCAACCACTGTAATAAATGCATCACCTGAGATTTTTAATTTTTAATTTTCTTTTATAAGCGGGCTAAAAATTCGGGCTGAAGTTTGTTTAACCGGTCCGTCCGAAACCGTTAAATTAACGCGACTATTTTTACGTCTGACTCCAATTTGCACGAATAGATATACCGTTTTGATCAGCGCGACGAGGCGCTTCCAACGGTACACAGATAATTGCGATACGACATTTTTATAAAATTCGATTTTACGCTACTTAAATTATTCGTTTTGCAAAACAATTTAAACGGAATAGGCGATGACGGTATTTGACGAAACGAACTACATCATCTTGCTCAGAATAATTTTTACAACAAAACTGTGTAAAAATATTTGGATTTGAAAGATAAATTTTACGCAGCTTAATATGAACTGATATACAGAAAAATGCGAACGAAATTTACTGTAATATTTTGCGACGAAACTTTTTCTATATTCATATCTAACTGGACGCATCTTATAAATAAAGTTTGGACGTTAATTGAGATCGTTTAGAAATTTTCAAAATTTTATATTAAAACGATGGATTTTAAAATTTAAATTGGGCTGAAAAATCAGGGTCGTTACACGTGGAAGCACCAAGCTCGGCAAAGCTTGGTCTGGAGGTAGGGAGTGAGGTCTGAAGGTTTGTAGCGATCGAATTTGATGGTGGTGAGTTGGCTGTGTCGTACTAGGCAAGACAAACTTGCGGGTGGGGTCAGAGCGGCGATCAGCGGTCATGGTGAGGTGTGCACGTGCGTGCAAGAGAGGGATAGATCAATTTGATTTTTTTGGCTCCAGTTTTCTTTGATCTGGGGATTTGAATTTGAGATATAGGTTTGGGAAGATAGTGATTTGGGAATTGGGTTAAAACCCCAAGTCGGGTTGAAGTGGGTAGTGTTATTTTATATTTTAGTCAGTTAAATTATTTAATTTAAAATGGTTAACTTTGAAAATTTGTATCTCCTTCTTTTTTGATCTGCTTAACCTGCTGTTTCTTGCACTAGACTCGTATTAACGAGTTCAACACTTCAATAAAAATGGTTGATGAATTTTGTGAAGTATAATTTGGAGATAAATTAATATTGGTAGAAAATAATTACATAGTTGGTAATTATATTTATCACTGACATTCAGTTAGTATAATAAAAATACCATTTACTATATTTAAATTTGATAGATTATATTGGACATCTATTTAGCAGAATAAATCCCCGTTCTATTATTTTATTAATTTGGACATTTATTGATATGTTTGTTGAGTTGGAAAAATGACGTGTTATCTATCATTTGTTAATTATGAATTTTATTTACATGTTTCTTGCTTATGTAAATATTAGTGATATGATCTGGATTGTTGAACTGAAAATTAGTGGTAGCTTGTCTAAGTACCAATGGGGTCGCTAAGCCTCTTTCCAAATTCCAAAAATAAATGGATTTAGATTTACCTTGACTTTAAGTATTTTGAAGAAAAACATTTTCTATGTTTAAATGGTTAATCTATATTATTTTAATATTTAAAAGTTGAAAGTTATTTAATTATTTTATTTCAGTTGTTTTAAAAGCTACTCAATTATCTTATTTACGCTATTTTTAAAGTTAATTAATTATTTTGTTAATGATATTTTAAGTTAGTTAATTATATTTAATAGTAATGTTTTTGGAAATTATTAATTATTTATTTATAGTGGTTTAAGTTAATTAATCATTTATTTAATAGTGATTAAGTTTATAAATTATTCACTATCGTGTTTTAAAGTTAATTGTTTATTGATAATGTTTTTAAATTTAATAAATTATTCATTAGGGTGGTTTAAAAGGTAATCAAAATTATTAAATCTAAAGTGTTCAAAGTAAATAACAATTTTATAAAGATAATTATTTTTAGTAAAAGGCTATTAAAGTTATAAATTGGAAAGAGATCTTCGACTTTGGAAAAGAAGTTTTGGGATTATAGAACTTTGATTTTATATGAAATGGATCGCTTATAAGAATAAAGTTTATGAAATAAATAAATAATCCTTCTAAATTTTGGTGGTATGGAAACATTTTCTATACATAACACCGAAGGATTAGTGGTTGGGGTATATAGGAAACAATGTTTTGAATGACATTGTTTTGATCCATTTAATATGATTGTGAAATAAGAAATCTCTCTTAAACATTTTGTCACTTATACCATTGTATAAGTATACGGTAAAGTTTTCCAAGTATAGAAAGTAAATGGTTTAAGGATATACTTATACTGGTGATATAAGTATATCAATATTTTTATAAAGAATTGAAGGGTCTTAATTAATAAAGATTAACTAAAGGAGGCTTAGTGGATCCCATAGGAAATTAAATCTAAGTTGATTCATTTGTTTACTTGATAATTAAATAGCCGGCTATCAAGTTTAGACCAATTTTTAACTCTGGGAATATCTAGGAGAAACACGAGATTATATGGTACAGTTATCTTTGTTGATGTTACTGTATATATAAAATTGTAGTGATCTCCTAGGAAAAATTATAAGTAGATCCATCAACTTAAATGGTTAGGGGGGTGATCCCTGCTCTTATGTATTGTCTTTTTATTTCTGAAAGAACTGGAGTTGCGTTTACCCTAAAACAATCGAATGTTAGTTCGAAGAGACTGGGATCGGATAAGTATGAATTATCTGAAAACCACTTCGAAGAAACTCAAGCATTTGATTTGGAAGCATCTTGAAGATGTTGGAATTAAAGACGAAGTTCTTTGAAGTGCAAGGGCTACTTGCTACTAATCATGTTCATGATTCCAAGAAGGATGTAGTAGAAGTAATACAGTTTATTCATATCATGAACAACTTGTATGGACAGATGCTAACATTGCATTGTCGTTTGAAGGGCAGTGTTAACATTCCAAGTAGGATTGCTATCTAAAAGGTAAAATGTAGCCTCAAGGCTCATCAACGGGGAATGACTAAAATATGGGATATGCAGCAGGACTATGTAGGTCGCACCCGTTAGAGTATTGTCATCACCCTTCAAGATATATACATTTATGGATTTGGTTGTGCATAAGAGCTCTTGGGAAAGTTGCAAAGCAAACAAGGTGATGAAATATTCGGTACTATCCAGTAAGGGGTAGGTCGATTCTGTGTTGGCAGGGGATCCATGTGAGGCACTCGGTACACCTTTTAGAGATGTATTGTGGCAGATGGTACCCAGTAGTATTGTCATTGTATGGAATTCATTTTCCAATATGTGCCTTTATGGACTTAGTTATATACCTATTATGCTGGAATTTAATTAATGCAACAATTTCGACCATGATTTCATTATTTTAAACCCTAGATATTATTATAATATCACTGGATTTTCTATAAAATGGCTTGGTTATGGTAAGGTAAAAACCCGTCCGTGTTTATGTGCGGCGTGGTCTTACGAAATACCTTTTATTTTAAAGGGTTTTTATAACATATAACAACTCTTTGTGATTTAAACTTCTCACGTTGGTTTACCAGACCGACCCGGGCGTTATTTTCTTATATTGCTCGGGTCAGCCCGAGCATATTTTCTAGATTTAGTTGGACACTTTGGAGTTTAAGGACCCATTGTATGTTATATATTAGTCATCACATTGTGTGATTTTGTTCTGTCTTTCTTTTCTTTCACCCTAACGACTTATCTTTCCGGCACTTGATTGTTCGGCAAGTGAATACCGTTTATGTATTAATGTCGACTTCTAAGGATAAAAAAGACGGGTCGTTACATATTTCATTAATAACAACATATTATATTTGCTTTTTCTCGATACTTATAATTAATTTGGGATGAACTGTCAACCTTATAAAACTAATCATGCTAAAAAAGTCAATGGCCATGGACCATTTTCTTACTATAAATATAATTTGTCAAAATTAAGTCCATAAAACCCAACTATTTCAGCATTTAATTTTAAGCGTCAACCACTGTTTTAAATCTCGGCTATCTCGGCCGAGATCTCGGTTGAAGTCTTGGGCGAAACAAAACATGAGATATCGGTTGATATCTCATTTTGATTATATCAGCCGAAATTTACATATATCGGTCGATATATGGAGCGAAACGATATTCCGAGATATCCCCGATATATTGTTTTTTCAAA
The DNA here is from genome assembly GCA_030737815.1 of Allium fistulosum. Taxonomy (NCBI): domain Eukaryota; kingdom Viridiplantae; phylum Streptophyta; class Magnoliopsida; order Asparagales; family Amaryllidaceae; genus Allium; species Allium fistulosum. The sequence continues at coordinate 951,177,890 of CM060903.1, forward strand.
AAAAATAGGCCCATCTCAGTCTATCATAAAAAAAATTGAACAAAGCCCTTTTCTTTCTGATTCAACTTCTCAAAAGATCACGTTCCTCGTCATAATATCGAACTCCCTCTTCTCCGGAGAAAAAAATCGAACTCCCTCTTTTAAAAAAATCAAACTCACTCTTCTAACATCTGACAGCTCGCGGTTGCTTCTAATTTTCGACTACTCGATCTCGGTTTTGACAGTCTGCAGCTTCGTCTTCGACCAATCTCTCTACTCTCTACATGTATGTAAATTAGGGTTGTTTCCATTTTAATGAAATTTAATTTTTTAGAAAATTGAATATACAGTATAATTTAGAGTAGATTTGCAAGTAGATTTAGTTTATTATTCTTACCGCATAACCTTCTGCAAGTAGATTTGCATTGCCTGAAACCCTTCGATTCCTGATATCTCTTATATGCATTTGCTTTTATTTGCATCAGTTCCTGATACTGTTATTATGTTATTCTTACTGCATATATGTAATTGTATAGAACCCGCTTTTTTTCAGTTAACTTGTTGCCTTTCTTCTACTTATATGTAATTGCTAAAACTGATGATGTTTTGTAACTTTTGTTGAACTATTTCATATAGTTGAAGTATAATTGCATTATTTTTCTCAGTTAGAATAGTGGAGATTAGTTGCAGCAATTCAGTAAATGTTAAATAAACCGATACCATGCATTTTTTGCTATAAATTATGTGATGTGTTATACTCCGATATGGTCTCGAGATGAACTTTAGGTACGAGATGTAAATCTAATATTGGCGCCCGAGATGCACTCGTCTCGTCGGAGATCTCCCCCGATACGATACCAAGTCACTAAAATCCCCGAGATGAAACGTGCCCGATATCCGAGATTTAAAACCTTGTCGTCAACTGTATTCTCATTTACAACTTTAACTTATACAATTTTACATACCTAACAAATGTGCCTTCTTTATCATCGCCTTACGAACTATTCACACATGTAAATATCAATAAATGGATAATCAACACTAGAATAAGTATTGTAAAATTATTTGTTGGCTTAGCTTAATTTATGGATTTGATATCATTATTTGGTCATTAGGATGAATTGATTATAGATTTTCATTTTTAGATATTATCTTTCATGAGTTAACATTTAATGTTATGAGAAAAGAAAATTGTGTTATGCTTATTGTATAGTTGAATAATGATACTTTATAATATTAATTTCTTCAATTTGGTTAATCTAATGTGTCTTCATTTCCATTTGGTTATTAATTTTTTATACCAGGCATGTGTGCGCGCGCGAGAGCATGCGTGTGTGCGTGCGCATGTGTGCATGCGTGCTTATTTTCCCACAGTTGAGATGGACAGTCTAGTATAGGCATGGTGCTATTCATTTATTGGTAGGTAATAGAATTTTCAAAATTAAACAAAGCCAACTCTAGGCTACTGGATTTTGAACGACCGAGCTGTATTTATACTTCTTGAAATTGTTTGTCCAATATAATTATTATTTACCAATTTATTGTCAACCAAGAGCTTTTAAAATCTTTTCTACTTTTTATATTTTAGAATAGTTCTACTCATACTAAGGTTTCTTAATGAATGCATCTTGAATAATTAATGCATTTATCGGAAGTGAATTTATTTTACAGAAGCTTATTGGAGAGATCCTAATTTCATGGCCTAAAAGGTTTATATTGTTTGATTAGGCTACTATGGTAAGTTATTGTCATCCACTGGCATCTTCAGTTGGTATTTCTTGATTTGATTCAAGATTTGGATTCCTGTAAGATTCATAAAAAATTAAATTTAGTTAGAAAATATTGACTCCATTGTTTGATCTAACATGGACGTTGTTGTTGTTTTAAGGCTTAGTAAATTCTGCTTCCTTCGTAATCTTCCTTTTTTTACATATTACAATTAAGAAGAGTTTTTCCATTAATTAAAGTAGTGTTTGAACCAACATTCCCAACCATTGATGAATAAAGAGTCCTCTATATTTGGGTTAAGAGTTTATAGTCTCATTATGAGATATGCTTACAAATATGTGAAGCAAGAAGCATCTACATCTATGCTTCAACTTAGCATGATTGGAATGATGACCACATTGATCTACTAGGATTTATAGGAGTTCAATGTCTTATGCATATTTATTTTGTTGTCGTTTGTTTAGGAATATGTTTATTTACTATGCCAAAATAATTATAACATTGGTTGTGAATAATTTTTTTTAAGTATAATTGCTATACGGATTATTAATGAACCCTAAATTTTTGTAATGTCCTTACTCCTAAAATTATTGTTTTTAGATGCATTATTATTGTTTGATAGAAGTTCCATTCTAACCAAACTGATGAAGAAAATGGCATGTATTCCGCTGTGTTCATGTTTGTATCCATCTAAAAACAAAGAAGTTAAACACCTAATTTTCTTTGTGCACGTTCATTGGACGTGCATGTATACTCGTATATACACACACATACACACACAAAATCAACCATTCAAGCAACATTCATTATGAATCAAGGGTATCAGTGAGTGATAAGTGAAGCTTCCAGTTCATAGTAAATAGATTAAGTAGACCCATTTCATATACCAATAACAATTCAATTATAAATATGCTTTTAGACACAGATATGTGAGTGGAAAACACTCACCTTAGCTTAAGAAAGCTCCATCCTTCCTATATTGCTTCATAGCTCCACAAAACCCAAAATTTTCATTTACTGTAAATGTTACGCGACACTAAAATTGCTCAAATCGTACTTTGATGGCTCATGGAGGTGTAGAATCATGTTGGGAAGATCAAATTTAAGTTTTATAATTTTTAGGATTTTATTTGATTTTAGGTAAATTTTGAAAGAAAATGGAAGATTAGAATTCATAATTTTGTTTTTGTGAAGAATGGAGATAAGGAGGCTTACGGTTGAGAAAACGAAGCAAGGAAAAAGAGCTTCTAGACTTATCACGAAATGAGGAGATTTTTCTAAGTGTTGTGTTTGGGCCTAATGGGCTTGTTACCTCGCCTTTTGGTCAAGTTCGGGATATCAACAAATTGGCTAAAAATGATGGATATCAGGATTGGAGATCGATTGGAAACAAGGGTATGATCGATACCGTCAAAGTTGGACCAAGCTCCAATTAAGGTGCGATCGATTGTGAATGATAAGTTAGGCCCGATGAGGCTACTTTCAAATTTCAGGTCAATCGGAGTTCGTATGCTCAAGTTATGGATGGATCAATGTTCGTGAAAAATGGATTCATATCGATACTTTCGTATCGATCACTATGGCATTTGGTTTAAATCGATCGATATTCGTATTGATACATCTCGTATCGATACATTTCGTATCGATCAGTTAACTCCAGGATGGATAACGTGCTTTGCATCTTGTTTCGGATCTATCACGGTTCGTATTGATCTTACTCAGATCGATATGAAAACATATACTTCACCAGAGCACATCAGATCGATACGAAGAATGGCGGCATTGGATGGATACGAAGCAATGGTTACGAAGGTTTGGAAGTGTATTTCGTATCGATCACTTATCGATCGATACGAAGGACATATATGGAGGAAGCTATGTTGGATGGATACGAAAGTATCGAGCAGCACATCTCAAACCCAGAAGGAAGCAATTGCACTAAGAACCATGTTTCATATCGATCATGTTCGTATCGATCGATACGAAAGAAGCGGTCAAGATGGAGCGCATCGCTGGATCACAACACATGACTCGGATCGATACGAATGTTAAGGAGCGTAAGACTCGGATGGACGGTAATCGGATGGATAAAAAAATGATGGATACGAATCTATGGATACGAAAGCTTCAACTTCACTAGTAAATTCGAACTTAGATCGATCATATCTGGAAAACTACACATTGGAACTTTATGAAATTTGGAGAGCAAGGACTTTGCACTATCATCTTCCATCACGATCTATCGCAACTCGATCGGAGCAGTTTATGATCGATGCGAACTTGCTATGGATTGATCAAGGATCGATCCAAAATGACTCCCGATCGATCATGTGGGCCCATCTGGGCTTGAGAAAGAGTATTCCAAGATTCAAAGCAGATATTTTCAGCTCCACACCTATAAATAGCACCTCCATTGCACTAAAAGGGGTCCCTTTTGCTCGGCTCCTCTTTATCTTCTTCTCTTTTGGCTAGACTTTGTCATTTTTGGCTATTGATATTCAAAGGATTGTAACTGTAACCACAATATAAAGGAAATAAAAGGATCAATTCAAAGTGGACGTAGGCCGGAGATAGCCGAATCACTATAACTCTTATGTCTTCTCTTACTTTCTTTCTTAATTTTGTTATTTCTTCTTTTTACTCTCTACATCATCTGGATTTGAGATCTATTACTGGATACTAAGGATTTGTGTGCAAACACTGGTGCTTTCATTACATTCGGGGTTTGTGACCATTTTAGGTGCAAATACTTTGGTGCTTTCACTGAGAAGACTAGCACCTGCTACATTGGATTTGGAGTTTAGATTTGGAAGCTAAGGGACCGGATCTAGGAGGAATCATGGTTAGGAAATCAACAAGAAGGACATTACTAGAAAGGAGCCATCAAGAGGGAAGTCAAGAGGCTTCCTTCGGAGCTAGAGCAGATCAGACATCCATCTACATTACAAGGAATGAGATGCAGACAATGATGGATTCCATTCTGGAGAGATTATTGAAGAGCCAACATGAGATGATGTAGAATCTCTTCAGGTAAATGAGCACAGCTGGAACCTAGAACCCAAGAAATGGAGCAACCACAACTGCTGACAATGTAGAACAAGGAGTTGGAGCTGTAGAAATCTCTAAAGGTCAAATCCAGAACCAGAATGGAGAATGCGAAGGAAATCAACAAAGGACTGGGGGTAGACCCTCAGGATCGAATATTGGAAGGCCCGTGAATGAAGCTCAGCAAGCTGGGGCCAAAGCAAACGTGAATGAGCAACATGAAGAGTACTACCCAGAATGCCCTCCAGGACATAAGGGCAGGATAGAAATGCATATAGGAGGCCACCCCCGGGTGGAGATGAGCGGATGGCTGGATTAATCAAAAGGATTATGAGAGGAGAGCTACCAAGCAGAGGCTTGGAGGAAGTTAGTCGGAGTCCGTTCACTTCGAATATCAGAAATGCAAGTAACCCTCCAAAATTCAAACTACCAACGCTGGAGGCCTATGATGGGAAGTCAGACCCAACTTTGCCCATAACCAGATACATTAGGCATATGGAAGTGCCTGGGGCATCCTAAGAAATTATGGCAAGATGCTTCCCATTGTATTTGACAGCTTTAGCTGCGCTCTGGTTTAGGCAGCTGGAGAGTGGATCGATGAGAACATGGGGCGAACTAGTGGAACGCTTCATGAGACAGTTCAGGGTCCACATTACACGACCCAAGAATGTAATGACATTGGCATCGATGAAGCAGAGGACAGGAGAGTCCGTAAGGAATTTTCTAATGCGTTTCAATGCAGCCGTGGCTTCGGTGGATCGTGCGGATCCATCAATGATTTTGATGGCGGCGGTAGCAGGAATTGCAGAAGGAACTGAGTTCAAGGACTCATTGGCATGGGATCCGCCACAGGATCTCGGGGAGTTCTATCACGAGGTGGAAAGGTTTATATGATTATAGGATGCACGCGTTGAAAGGCAGGAGGTGAACGCCGCGCAAGGCGAAGGAACATCTGGAGAAGGACGTGGGATGGATAAAGGAAAGCGAAAGCAGGATGATGGGTATGATGGTTCTAACAAACGAAGGAGAGACCGGGAAACCACATACACAGACTTGACGGAGAATCTGGAATGAATTTACTTGGAAACACAGGGCCAACTCCCCTATCGAAATTCACCCAGAAGGAGTCCCATAGAGCGGGAGTGCAGAAGCGGGAGATATTGCCTATTCCATGAGCTGGAAGGGTATACCACAGATGAATGCTGCCACTTGAAGGACATGGTGGAAGAACATATCAGGAGTGGCAGGTTGCCACAGTATGTGAGGAACCAGAAAACAACGGTAGAACATGAGCAGCTGCCGCCTGCACCAAATAGGAATGACCTTGGATTGGGGTCACGACTCGTCATCAGCTGATCGTGATGGCAAGGGCCGAGTTCAGGATTTGAACTTCGATCATCAAATAATCTTTCTGGTTTTGTTTTTAAAAATAAAGCGGCTATGCCACCTATAGATGTAAGGGAACCAGAGCGATTCCCAGGCATGCTCTAAGATGGTAGTAGACCGCTCTGCTCGGAGAGGCAGCACTTAGTTTTTTTTTCTTCTGTTTTTCGTTGAACATTTGGAATTTGGATCTATTGAATGGATTTGGATTTTGTGAAAAAAATCCCTAACCGGAGAGTTACGAGATGGATACTGGAAGTCGGTTGGAAATTGATCGCTTTACTCCCTTGACCAGAAAGGCAGGGACTGGAGTGTAGGAAGTGAGTCGCTTCGCTGGAGAGCAACATGATCAGCTCACTTGACGTTGTTCCCCATTCATCGGAGAGTGATTGGATCGGGGTTCGGCAAGAACCCTGAGTGGCTATAATCGGCCTAGGTCTTAGGCCATGGCATTGCTTAATGTTTAGGGATACTGAACCAGAGTGCAGGGAGTGACGTCGCTTCGTCGGAGAGCGATTGGATCAACTCGCTCGACGTTGTTTCCCCTTCACCAAAGAGTGATAGGATGTGATCCAGCAAGAGCCCGGAGAGGCTATAATCGGTCTAGGAAGTCCAGGACATCGCTATATGCCCTCACCGGGACCGAAGTGCAAGGGATAGGTTGCTTCACCAGAGCACGACAGGATTTGCCTATTCAATCGTTAAATTTGAATCGAGCTTAACAAGGGTCTAGAGAGGCCGTCAATGGTCTAGAGAGATCATAGGGTTCAGTTATTGGCTTCCAAGATGTGAAATGGATATCGATTCGGCTTTGAATGGCCGAGGATTGGATATGGACCCGGAATGGTCCTGGATTCGATTAACAACCCGAAGAGGTCATGGATTCAGATAGTGGCTTTGAACAGCTAAGGATTTGGTTAAGGACCCAGAGTGGTCCCGGATTAGGATGTCGACTCGGAACAGTCACGGATTTGGATATGGCACTTGGATAGAATGGCTTAGTAATGGATTGGATTATGGATCAGATGATATGGCTATGGACGGGATATGGACTTTGGATATTGGATTTAAAGCTGTTCAAAACACGCCTTCCTACCGCAAGGCATGATTTGTGGGGCAAATGTTACCCCGCCTTTTGGTCAAGGTCGGGATATCAACAAATTGGGTAAAAAGGATGGATATCAGGATTGGAGATCTATTGGAAACAAGGCTATGATCGATACCGTCAAAGTTGGACCAAGCTCCAATCAAGATGGGATCAATCGAGAATGATAAGCAAGGCCCGGTGGGGCTACGGTTCAAATTTTAGGGCAATCGGAGTTCGTACGCTCAAGTTATGGATGGATCAATGTTCGTTAAAAATGGATTCATATCGATACTTTCATATTGATACTTTCATATCGATCACTATGGCATTTGGTTTAGATCGATCGATATTCGTATTGATACATCTCGTATCGATACATTTCATATCGATCATTTAACTCCAGAATGGATAACGCGTTTTGCATCTTGTTTCGGATCGATCACAGTTCGTATCGATCATAATCAAATCGATACGAAAACATATACTTCACCAGAGCACATCAGATCGATACGAAGAATAGCGGCATTGGATGGATACGAAGAAATGGTTACGGAGGTTTGGAAGTGTATTTCATATCGATCGATACGAAGGACACATACGGAGGAAGCTATGCTGGATGGATACGAAAGTATCGAGCATCACATCTCAGAAGGAAGCAATTGCACTAAGAACCGTGTTTCGTATCGATCATGTTCGTATCGATCGTTACGAAAGAAGCAGTCAAGGTGGAGCACATCGCATGGATCATAGCACAAGACTTGGATGGATGGTAATCGGATGGATACGAAATGATGGATATGAATCTATGGATACGAAAGCTTCGGCATCACTAGTAAATTTGAACTTGGATCGATCATATCTCGAAAACTACACATTGGAACTTCATGAAATTTGGAGAGCAAGGACTTTGCACTATCATCTTCCACCATGATCTATCTCAGCTCGATCAGAGCAGTTTATGATCGATCCAAACTCGCTATGAGTCGATCAAGGATCAATCCTAAATGACTCCAGATCGATCATGTGGGCCCATTTGGGCTTGAGAAAGAGTATTCCAAGATTCAAGGCAGATATTTCCAGCTATACACCTATAAATAGCACCTCCATTGCAACTAAAAGGGGGTCCCTTTTGCTCGGCTCCTCTTTATATTCTTCTCTTTTGGCTTGACTTTGCCATTTTTGGCTATTGATATTCAATAGATTGTAACTGTAACTACAGTATAAAGGAAATAAAAGGATCAATTCAAAGTGGACGTAGGCCGGAGATAGCCGAACCACCATAAATCTTGTGTCTTCTCTTACTTTCTTTCATTTTAATTTTGTTATTTCTTCATTTTTACTCTCTACATCATCTGGATCAGAGATATGTGACTGGATACTAAGGATTTGTGTGCAAACACTGGTGATTTCATTACATTTGGGGTTTGTGACCATTTTTGGTGCAAACAGGGGTTACTTTCATTTGTTTTCATTCTTTTTCTTCTTATTTATCCATCACTAACCAATTTATTTTCCATATTAGTTTTGTTAAAATCACCAAAAAAATCATATTTATCCTTTTTAAGTATTTTACTATCATTACAAACTTTTACAATAAATATTCCCTGTAATTTAACTCATTTATATAATTGTTTCATTCTACTCTCAAGGTCCATTATTAAATAAATTCACAACCTCCTCATATAAATGAAAAAAACTTCCTTTTCTTTTAAAGTAAATCTTCAAACTTATTTACAATAACTATTAGATTTTATAAAAATTATTTAACAACTTTTTATTGCATCTAAGATCATTTCAAATTAAAACATTAATATTACTTCAAGATAGTTAAAATCCTCATTTCACAAAGTACTCTATTATTAAACTAAAAAAATTTCTATATTTTCAAATGAGTATAATTCTCAATATTCACATTTAAAATTTCCAAAATATTCTCATTTATTATTAAAAACTTATTTAATCGTTAATATCTTCGTTATTAACCTTAATTAATTAGCTTCTTAATGTTGGGTTGTTACGGCTGTGGTGTCCGTTCTATGTAGGACGATTGTCAAGGTTGAAAATAAGAGAAATAATCACAGAACCTGTCATATATCTCACAACGCATCGAAGAAAATATAATAATAACATCATAGATATAAAACAGGCGACATGGTAATAACTAAAATGAACCACAATATCAGAGTACATAGTTTCACAAAGTTATACAAGATAATAATAGACTGTATACAAGTGATAAACTCAAACTGTCTCTAAATATAATAATGAACACTGTTTAGGCTCTATAGTGTCGCATGGCAGAGTAAGAATAAGTCCATATATAATACGAGAACGATGCATCCTGCTCGTCCTCTGCACTGCCGCTGCGTATCACCTAGACCTGCTATCTAGTCTATTCATTTAAGAGTACCCGAGATAATAAGACGTAAAACATAAAACCTCGAGTTGGACAATAGTCTAGTGTGAGCGATAAGAAGCATCAAAATACTATACAGGTCGATATAGTAAGGAACAAGGGTAAACGAACCATACATGACATGTTCCTATAACCAAAGATTTAGCAAAAAACAAACATAAAATGCTACTCTACTATCATCATTAAGTGTACTACATCCTAGGTACAATATCGGGTGTCTAGGTATCTCTATCCATAACACCTAGATCATGTGACCTCCCTAGAGTGATAGCCTATTGAAAAAGCAATCATAACAAACATAGCATCCATCAAACAATCCTCGTTGTCACTCACTGTGCCTTGGATATATGATAACTCGTATGGCCATTCCTCTACCATAGATTAATGGAAAAATCTCGCTTTTCAGTGTACGCCCACCAGCCCATAGCAGACACTAGATCCATTCCACCAATTCGGGGTGGCCATTCCAAGTACCCAATGAGCATCATCACACCCCCTACTTACGATTACATCAGAAAACACTCCAGGTATCAATGATCCCTTAGCACGCGTATCCGAGCCTTTTCCTTACTCCATCTAGTTTCCATTCATCCTTAAGGAGCCATTCGACATTCTTTTCTTTCCATGATAGAACCATTCAACATTCTATCCATGGGTTACATTCCCAAAACCCACCTTTGTTGATAATCATCTTCATGACTCCACTCAACATCGAGCCATCATCATTGGAACGTAACTCCTTCACCGTCGGGTTACCATCATCAAAGTCCCAAAGCCATCATCCTTCATCATGCTGCCATATCAAAATCGAACATCGAATGAATGAACAAACATCTTTAGCATGACCTATAGGGCCTCCTCAGCATCCCTTAGAATTTGGCTAAAAATGGCCATATTAATTCAGGTCGGTACCAATCTGATCAGATCCGTATCATCTGAATTGCTTAACCAAAAATTTGGCTAAGACTTTTATACCCCGACCTCTTCGGTCCTAGCTTGCTTTGAGCTCCTTTTCTTGGTGCTACACTCCCCAAGTCTTCAGCAACTTCCCTGAGTCCCAAAACGAGGTCGGTACCAATCTGAATTGCTTGCGAAAAATTTGACCGAGTCTTTCACACTCTAACCTCTTCCATCCTTACTTGCTTTGAGCTCCTTTCCCTAGTGCAACATTCCTCAAGTCCTCTAGTTCTCCCTTCTGGCTCAAAAATAGTTCTATACCAGTCAAAAAGAGATCGGTACCGATCCATAGATTATCCCCAAATGTCTGAGTTAAGTCTATATATCCATTTCCTTGCCTTTCCTGAAGTATTTCCTAAAGTTTCACAGCCTAATTCCCCAAATAACCTCTTTTGCTGATTAGTTCTGGAATTTCTACCGACCTTAATTTAAGTGCCAAACTCACCATCATATAACCTACGACCTGAAGTGTGGACTCCTCCCCTCCTCCAAAGCTCTCCTACAAGTTTCATCCAATTTTAAGCACTTTTGTCCTCGTTTTGCCCAAGTTGACAACCATAACCTTGCTACACTAAAATACTAACATACCATATCAAAACAAAACATGCAATAGAAACCATCATCCATATACATTAATTAAGCATAAGAAATTCATCTAAGCATGATAAACATACAAGAATCTATCTAGATCTAAATTTACATTAAAATTACAATATGATCCAAAAAAGGTTGCAAAACCATATAAAATCCATTTTAATCTTTTTAATTTCAGTCATAAACACAAATGAGGGTTAGATTAAAGTTTAAATTCATTTTAACATGTAAATGATATTAAAATCATCATTTTTAACAATGTGGACAAGCATAAAATAGTGAGAGATTAATAATCACTCACGTAATATCTAAAATACCAATTTAAACTCTCAAATCTGAAGTAAACAGCAAGAAATCCAAGTCAAAAGCACCCAAAATGATAGATCTACAACCCCCTTCACTAATTAGCCTTCTAATGATGGATTTGGCAAAGATTAGTAAGAAGAAAAGAGGCTTTTTGATGAAATTACGGTTAATGGAGGTTTGGAATTTTTTGGGGAAGTGGAAAATGATCTACCTCTGTTCCATTATCTCCCAATTAGGAATAATTCCCGAAAATTAGTTAGTGGGCCTAAGTCTGGGTTTAGTTTAATTGCCTACTAATCTATCCAACAATAGACATAACTTAAAATGACCATACCTCATAAATGATAAGTCTATTTTTCTATTACGACCATTCTACGGAATGAGAAACCATTATCCTTGTAACATCCCCTACTCCAAGACTCGAAAAAAGACGTCGATAATGCAGCAGTCATCATCAAAATAATTTTCAGTGACAAAGTGAGTCCACTGTTATTTTACACAAGACAAGTAAACAGAGCAACTAAACTGCTTTTTCGTTACATCAATTCTAATTACATAATTCATTACATCATTTTAACCCATATCGTTGCCCATGCAAGGGTAAATATAAATAAAACATTGATATAGTAGTGTTGTGTCCGACAAATGAAGATGCCAACACAACACATAATCAGTTATAGGTTTAGGTTTTACACAATGGAATTTCGAAATAATTTTTATTATAAATAGCGACCCTCCTGCTTCGTCTTTGAAAACTTTATTCTTCCTTCAAAAGATACCCATCTAATTCATAAATTCAGCATATTTGAATGAGTACCCATGAGTTATGGGAGATAATAAAAACATGGGTCAAACATAAAGCCTAGTATAAGTAAAACCTCTACCCTAGTTGTAACGATACGACTTTTCGACGCTCGAAAGTCGACATTAATACGTCCACTGTATCAAATGCCGCGCAATCGAATGCCGGAAAATCGAACCATTAGGGTTAAAAGAAGAGGTAGAAGAAGACAGAAGAAAAGAAAGAACAAAAAAACAGAAACAGAAACAATATCAGAATCTCACATTCGCAGCGGAACAATATATAATAGATAAATCAATAATCTTTACAACAAAAGACTATATCAGTTTATACATACATCAATCAGAGTAAATATACAACTCAATACAAAACAATAGACAGTTATATAAACTTGTCCTCATACAGAATACACAGCGGAAATAAATAACAAGTACGGAAGTACGTTTCGCCATCCAGCTTATCCCCAAAGCTCCAGAATATCCAGAATATCCTGATAAAAATAACTCTAGGCTGCCCGTGTGGAAAATTATGTACACCCAGAGTTTAGAAGGGAACAATAAACTCCGAGTCAGTCATGGTGACTGGTGTGAGATCATAAAACAGTTATTTTCACAAAGAAAATAAAATTAATTCGCAATGCTTTTGGAAAATGAAACTACCATAAGACCTCCCGCCACACACACAATGCAAACGCAGAATTGGAGGAGATTTCTTCTTATGATAGTCAGAGATGCTTACTACGCCAATCATTGGATTATTATTATTAATGTCTAGTGTAGAAAACATTTCGAAAGTATAATATTAATCTTAGCCAGCATACGACCAATATCGTATGCCTACTATAGCTACCATCTAAACAGTGGTGACCACCATAAGTAAATGGAAGGTTCTACAACTAAAACCGTACAAGTTCCGTAGTGGGAAATGGATTTCCAACAAATGGTCAGGCTAAGGAACTTCCTTTCCTACTGTCGAATGAGATTGCCTCTGGCTGGACGTCCCGAGAGACAAACTGCTCTCTGCCAAACAAGGCCGGGTTACCCCTGTAACTAGGTAACTCACGAATATGTCATTCCTCGGTCCTTTGGGACCTTTTTCCGAGCGCTCGATAACCAACATCACACATAATAAATAAAGTGTGTCCACATGAGTAAGTATCTGGGCTCCATACCATGATACCACCCCTTTCCAAAAGAAAATGACATACCCTAAAGGGCGCGACCCTCATAACCTTGCCGCAACATTCCTGTTTCGACCATTTCCGGGTTGTTGAGGCCCTGACGAAGTCTCGTCCACAAAGCTATGCTTTTTCACAAAGCCACGCTTTGATCACAAATGATCAATAAATGATCATCATCACAGCAACACTCAGCATGCCACATTACCAAATTGGGAATATATCGCTGATAACCTTAACTACATAACCTCTGAGCTCATACGTCTCAGAGAAGGGTGTTAAGCTAAGAGAATAAATTCTCCGCCACCAACAGAAATGTATTTGAAAGAAATCAGCTTTACATCTCAAAATGTACTGTCAGACACGTAACCATATAAGTCTGTTCCGGGTTCGAACAGAACCGAAGGCACTTCCGAAGAAGCCCTTGCAATCCGGATATTCACAATCCCGATAAAACTTCCCATCACAAAGGAAATCTCAATACCGTAGCTAATGGTGCAGAGACAATCGATAGGTCATCCTATCGTTTTCACAAATACCCGGTCTTCATCACCGGTCTACAATACGATCCATATCGTCGAATCATTATTCGGAATGGGTTATCTGACACAAAGGTCCTTTCCCGGCTAAACCGAATAATAAGCGTTTGTTTTAAAAACAAATTCAAATGCCATTTCAAAGGCAATATTGATAGTCGGTGATTTAACTATCAACAATATTCACAACAATCATCAGATTCAAATAATTTTCCCAAATTATTTAATTTCAGAATATCTTCACGAGATATATATTTCCCCACGCTTAACATTTGAAAACCAATTTCAAATCACATTTCATCTTTCAACTTTTGAAAATAAATTTCAAATCAATTTCCTTACGCGGAATACATTTCCAAATATTTCTTTTAAAATTCCACTTAGAATTTTTAATTTATATTTTAAAAGTCACTTTGGAAAATATACTCGGCTTTATAGTGAAAATACACTTTCACTTCAAAATGGTCCATTTAAACCAATTAAATAAATCCTTATCGATTTATTTCAAATTTACGTTCAAAATCCGTAAATTTACTTTCACCCTTAAAAATAAATCAGTGTTTAATTTTAAAACAAATTTCCCTTTCATTTCATAATTTCCAATTTGAATTTGCATTCCCAAATATTCACTTTTAACCCCAAAATCAAATTCCAATTTGATTTCTAATTTTATTTCAATATCAAATCGATTACAAATCGATTTCTAAGTTTTATTTCAATAGAACAAAACATTGCAATTTATTTCTGAATTTATCTCCAAATAACAAATCATTTGCAAATCGATTACTAGATTTATTTTACAAACACAAAATCAATTTCAAACAAATTTTCCAATGATTTATTTTCTATCACCAAATTAATTACAAATTTGATTTCTAAATTCATTTTCAATTCCAAATAAATTTCCATATCGATTTCTCAAAGATTCATTTTCAAATACCAAATCAATTACAAATTGATTTTTTTTAAAGTTTATCACTTTTAAATAAATTCCCTTATACTTTCCAAATTATTTAAAATTCCATTCTTTAATGAATTCTTCAACTTTTAAAACAATATTATTCAAAACTCGTTTACTAATATTTTTTCCCATATTTTGGAATTTATTCGGTAAAATTTCGAAAATCAGTTTTAATACTTTCAAATTCCTTCTTTCAAGTAAATTCAATTCTTAAAAATAAATTCACTTAAAGTTTTCCGCTTTAATTCCAAAATCCAATTTATATTCATTTCTGGTATCCAACGATACCAAAAATACATTCGGCTAAATTATAGCCTTCAAAAATTTCAATTATCAATAAATCATCCACAGATTATCAATAATCATATCATTCACATATGAAATAATATTCAAACAATTTGAGGAATCCAGTTGGATCCCTCCAACCTGTTTCCCTGCATCCACAGATGTTAGCACAATACCAATTCCACTTCGAGGTGGAATATCGCGGTATATAGGATTTTATAAAAATATCATCCGCTATTATGCGGCGCAATAGGGTCTCATCCGCTATATAATGCGGGAAATCACAACTGCAATATATACATATGCCAATATATATATATATTGCTATATATAGATATATCCTACTATATCTAATATCACATCCAAACAGCAATCAATCAATAACTGCAATAAATCAAATTTCCAATTTGAGTGAGAAGATCTCACCTTTGCTTTACTTTGCAATCCATTTCCGTTTTGACCATTTCTTCACGGTTTTAGACCTTGTATAAATAATTATACAATTCATAAATATTCGAAATATTCGAATAATCAATTTTCATTTTAAAATTTTAATTAACCAATGATTTTATTTTAAATCAATTTCTTTTAACAAATTTATTTAACTAAAAATTTAATTTGAAACTAAATTCCCTTGAATAAATTTTCTTTAGTAATTTAAATAGTTTTAGATAAGTCAACTAGACAATACCTTTATGTTTTATTTTCTGTAATAGCAATATAACTTCTTTTTTTTAAATTCCAGTTTAAACTTGATTACAGTAAACATTCTTTACTAAAAGTATATATATATATATATATCTGCTTTACTTATACATATTAAAAATCAAATCTTTATAAACTCCTTCAACATTTTTTTCTTTTGACTGAATGTATATATGTTCAGAATTAAACGAAAACAGGTTATACCTTACTGCCGAACGCCTACCCATCGACTTCGAACAATTTCCCGACCACCATTGCCAGAGAAGTCGACTTCGCCTACATCTGACACCAACAACACTGCCACTCGCGAAGTTCGCCATTCCATTCTTGACGTGCTCGAAATCTCCACCTCGCTCGAATCGAAGCCACGATGTGCCCTAGTCGCGAGTTCCACCGATGCTCAGAACAGTGTCACCTCCATTACGATGTCGCTGCCCAGTCGCGAGCGCCACCCCTACAAAATCGAAGTCACCTTCGATCTTACCTCCCCCCAGATCGCCGAGATCGAGCATGCCATGTTCGAGATTGCTTCGCGATATGGTCGCGATTCCATTTTCCCCTTTCCCCCCTTTTTTTTCGAATTGGCCTTCTATCCGAACACGATTTAGGGATTTATAAGTTAACTGGGAATGAGGGGAGGAACGATAAGTGGTTTTCGAATATAAGGGGGGATGGCTCAAGATTTAAATTTTTAAAAGAAACTGCGGCCATTTTTTTTTCTTTGAAGCTTTCATTCTGTTGCTTGCGTTTAAAGATAGGAACGGGAAAAAGTGTTGAGTTGTTTATTTAAGAGGGCGACGGAAGTTCAAAATGAAGGACAAGTGTTGAAAACCAGAATGAGGTCTTCCAACAATTATTATTTATATTTAAATTTCAAATTCAAATTTAAATCATCTCGATTATCGCAACTCAAAATCTCGATCTCCTATCGAGGCATGCCGCTAGGCGTTTATAATGTTATACCCTTGTTTCGAACACAATGGAAAAGGTTTCGAGTCTAAACTCGATCATATGGAAAAGATAGCTTTTTGGACCAGCTATAATATTAAATTTTCGATTTAATTTCAGCGCGTTTGTTTATAGTACGGCCAAACGATCACTCCAAACATTACGAAAATTAAAATCCGATAATAATACAATATTACGGATCCAATGGAACTGGTTTCGTAGAATTCCGAGACTGTGCTCCGGAACGCTATTTTTTAAATATCGATTAAACGATATAAATTCAAAACTAAACAAATCATTTCCAAATTCAATTCTGAAACTCTTATTATCTTCAGTATAATCAATATGTATTTTCCGAGCCTTCATATTATTTTTAATCAGCTCAAAACTGAAGATTCAAATTTTTACCCAAATTTAATAATTAAATTCAATAATTTAATCGCCCAATTTACTCTGATAATTGAATTTTAGATTAAACCATCATTTGAATATTTAAACTAAATTAAATATTCACATTTCAAATGTCAAAAATTCAGGATCGTTACAATCTTCCCCCCTTAAAAGCATTTCGTCCCGAAATTACAAGTAAAGAAGAATGCTCCAATACCCGTTAACTATTTTCTCAAATCCAAATAGTTTTATCAATTTTTCAATTCAATATTTTTATTAAAGATTCGTTATCACTTTAACTAACTTTCCAAAATCAACCATAAGTTCCAAATAATATGGTTTTCTTAACAATTCAAATTTAAGTTCAAATTTTAAATTGTCCAAAATTTCTCAAAAATTTTCTAACTCTCGAAATTTTCGAAAAATTTCGCCAGCGTCTCCTTTGCGCGGCTGACACGGTACAACTACAAAACGTCCCTACGGACTCTCAGATCTCAAAAGAAAACAAAATGCCAAGTGGCAAAATCAGAATCACATCAAATCTCATACTGGAATTTTAAATACATACCTTTGCCAAGCAAATTAATTTTATCTTCAAAATCAAAATCAAACTCCATTTTTTTCCTTGGCCTTTACAATCCCTGTGTATTTTATTTCACAACAATGTCCAAATTTACTTATTGGATTCCAAATATCAATTTTACTTAAGAATTTCATTCTCTATTTCTTAAGTTTAATATAAGTGTTTACATACTTCTTATATTTATTTTCACTTCACTGACAAAGCTATATATTCATTTCCATTCAACTTTGCGTTTTCAATTCCATTGAATTCAATTTACAATTTCAATTCAATTTGAATTCTTTTTATTTTTAAACTTTCATTCAGATTTTCATTTCAAATTTTCTTGAATTCGATTCATCTTTAACTTCGAAGGTTGAATCTTATTTACCTTTTCTAGTTCAATTCCTAGATTCCCATTACAATTTGAAAATCAAATTTCCGTTAACAAAATTTTTCCAAATTTGTCTAACTCCCAAAATTTTCGGAAAATTTTGGCGGAGTCTCCTTTGTACGGAGGAGCTTTTGCAATTTGACAAAAGATATAAATTTATATACATCGACCCACTCGGTCGGAAAAGCAGAAAAACAGTTCATATTTCCTATTTTTATTGCGTACGCGTACCTTATTAGCATTTTAAGCAAAGCGGTAATTTATTAGCATTTTGCACAACAAAACCCAGCCAAACGGCTTCCCTGCACCTGTACTTACTTAGTTTAAACAGGTAAGTGACAAATATAGGAAATCTATTTAACTATTCACTTATTTCAATAACAAATATATAGATTTCATTAGCCAAACATCCAAAATAAATTCCATTAGCAATTCATAAGGTTTCAATTCAAATTAAATCGCTTCTATCTAATTTACATTCAATTTCTATTTAATTCAAGTGATTAACAACTCACTTTTTTACATTCAATTCATTTTTAAGTGAAACGAATTCATACCATTTCAATTGATTCAAAAATCAATTTCTATTTGCTTTTATTAACTCACAGAATTTATACAATCTCGTTTTTGTCAAACGATAATTCTTTCTATTCAGATTTGTTAATATTCATGCAACTAAATGATTACTTGAACTAACAATCGTTTAAATTGATTCCATTCAATTTAACTTACATTCCATGTTCTCATTCATTTCATTTGAAACCATTTCACAAAAAATTTCTTAAGTCGAGCATTTATTCAATATTTACTTAAGCTATTTCACTTCAAAACTCAAGTTCATTTCCTTGTAAACAATTTCCAATTTCAATTCTTGATTTGATTTTCATTTAACAAATTTATTGCATTCACTAATTTAATTCAATTAGTATATTCACTTATTCTTTTTAAATTTCACATTTCCATATTCAATTCATCTCGAATTCACTTAATTAATAACAAGGAAATTACAATTAATTTCTGCTTACTTGAATTTATTTGCAAATTCAACCTATTTTAATTTAGTTCACAACTCAATTTTAACTTAACTAACTTCCAATTCATTACTTTATGAATTAACAATTTATCAAGTTAGTTTACTTGAATTCAATCCACTTTATCTTATTTATTTTTTTCCAAGTTTGGATTTTTATTCAACTTTATTCAAATCAAATTTCATTCCATTTCTTCAATTCATTTATTTACAAATGTAGCTTCATTTGTTCACTCACAAATTCATTTCTTTTCAATTTGAATCTTATTCCAAATCAACTTTCACTTTATTTTAATTTAGAGAATTCATTTATAAATTCACATTACCAATTTCATTTCCTTAATGAATTTTATTCTCAATTATTTTCCTGGAATTCTATTCCAAATTATAAATCTCATTTACAATTTATATTTACAAATCTCATTTGTATATGAATTCAATCCCTCATCTTTCAATCCACATTTATAAATTTCATTTGTTAAATGAATTTATCTTCAAATCTTTGGTTATATCATTTTATTTCTTATTTGTTTTTCATATAACAGTGATAATAATTCAATATTATCACTTCCTAACAACCAAGCATCCATATATTATAATAATTCATAGAAAATCATTTCTTTTCTATACAAAAATAGTTTTGGGCAAAATTATTTCATTTACCCTATTTAAAACAATACTATGTCTATTTATCCTGTTTAAAAGTTTAGAAACCCCTATCGATTACAGTTGGCCAGACTGCACCGACCAGAATCTATAAACAATCAACCGATAAGTCAACACAATATAAAACAAATTTTATATTCACTAACAAATACGCGCTCATATCTATTACTACACTCACACTCAATCTAGAGTACTACTAACTCTATCTCTAATGAGTAACACCAAACAGAGCAGGGTTGTCGCTTAACCGGATGACCTGATACCACATGTAATGATATGACTTTTCGACGCTCGAAAGTCGACATTAATACGTCCACTGTATCAAATGCCGCGCAATCGAATGCCGGAAAACCGAACCATTAGGGTTAAAAGAAGAGCTAGAAGAAGACAGAAGAAAAGAAAGAACAGAAAAACAGAAACAGAAACAATATCAGAATCTCACAATCGCAGCGGAACAATATATAATAGATAAATCAATAAACTTTACAACAAAAGACTATATCAGTTTATACATACATCAATCAGAGTTAATATACAACTCAATACAAAACAATGGACAGTTATATAAACTTGTCCTCATACAGAATACACATCGGAAATAAATAACAAGTACGGAAGTACGTCTCGCCATCCAGCTTATCCCCAAAGCTCCAGAATATCCAGAATATCCTGATAAAAATAACTCTAGGCTGCCCATGTGGAAAATTATGGGCACCCAGGGTTTAGAAGGGAACAATAAACTCCGAGTCAGCCATGGTGACTGGTGTGAGATCATAAAACAGTTATTTTCACAAAGAAAATAAAATTAATTCGCAATGCTTTTGGAAAATGAAACTACCATAAGACCTCCCGCCACACACACAATGCAAACGCAGAATTGGAGGAGATTTCTTCTTATGATAGTCAGAGATGCTTACTACGCCAATCATTGGATTATTATTATTAATGTCTAGTGTAGAAAACATTTCGAAAGTATAATATTAATCTTAGCCAGCATACGACCAGTATCGTATGCCTACTATAGCTACCATCTAAACAGTGGTGACCACCATAAGTAAATGGCAGGTTCTACAACTAAAACCGTACAAGTTCCGTAGTGGGAAATGGATTTCCAACAAATGGTCAGGCTAAGGAACTTTCTTTCCTACTGCCGAATGGGATCGCCTCTGGCTGGACGTCCCGAGAGACAAACTGCTCTCTGCCAAACAAGGCCGGGTTACCCCTGTAACTAGGTAACTCACGAATATGTCATCCCCCGGTCCTTTGGGACCTTTTTCCAAGCGCTCGATAACCAACATCACACATAATAAATAAAGTGTGTCCACATGAGTAAGTATCTGGGCTCCATACCATGATACCACTCCTTTCCAGAAGAAAATGACATACCCTAAAGGGCGCGACCCTCATAACCTTGCCGCAACATTCCTGTATCGACCATTTCCGGGTTGTTGAGGCCCTGACGAAGTCTCGTCCACAAAGCTACGCTTTTTCACAAAGCCACGCTTTGATCACAAATGATCAATAAATGATCATCATCACAACAACACTCAGCATGCCACATTACCAAATTGGGAATATATCGCTGATAACCTTAACTACATAACCACTGAGCTCATACGTCTCAGAGAAGGGTGTTAAGCTAAGAGAATAAATTCTCCGCCACCAACAGAAATGTATTTGAAAGAAATCATCTTTACATCTCAAAATGTAATGTCAGACACGTAACCATATAAGTCTGTTCCGGGTTCGAACAGAACCGAAGGCACTTCCGAAGAAGCCCTTGCAATCCGGATATTCACAATCCCGATAAAACTTCCCATCACAAAGGAAATCTCAATACCGTAGCTAACGGTGCAGAGACAATCGATAGGTCATCCTATCATTTTCACAAATACCCGGTCTTCATCACCGGTCTACAATACGATCCATATCGTCGAATCATTATTCGGAATGGGTTATCTGACACAAAGGTCCTTTCCCGGCTAAACCGAATAATAAGCGTTTGTTTTAAAAACAAATTCAAATGCCATTTCAAAGGCAATATTGATAGTCGGTGATTTAACTATCAACAATATTCACAACAATCATCAGATTCAAATAATTTTCCCAAATTATTTAATTTCAGAATATCTTCACGAGATATATATTTCCCCACGCTTAACATTTGAAAACCAATTTCAAATCACATTTCATCTTTCAACTTTTGAAAATAAATTTCAAATCAATTTCCTTACGCGGAATACATTTCCAAATATTTCTTTTAAAATTCCACTTAGAATTTTTAATTTATATTTTAAAAGTCACTTTGGAAAATATACTCGGCTTTATAGTGAAAATACAGTTTCACTTCAAAACGGTCCATTTAAACCAATTAAATAAATCCTTATCGATTTATTTCAAATTTACGTTCAAAATCCGTAAATTTACTTTCACCCTTAAAAATAAATCAGCGTTTATTTTTAAAACAAATTTCCCTTTCATTTCATAATTTCCAATTTGAATTTGCATTCCCAAATATTCACTTTTAACCCTAAAATCAAATTCCAATTTGATTTCTAATTTTATTTCAATGTCAAATCGATTACAAATCGATTTCTAAGTTTTATTTCAATAAAACAAAACATTGCAATTTATTTCTGAATTTATCTCCAAATAACAAATCATTTGCAAATCGATTACTAGATTTATTTTACAAACACAAAATCAATTTCAAACAAATTTTCTAATGATTTATTTTCTATCACCAAATTAATTACAAATTTGATTTCTAAATTCATTTTCAATTCCA
Source organism: Allium fistulosum (assembly GCA_030737815.1). Taxonomy (NCBI): domain Eukaryota; kingdom Viridiplantae; phylum Streptophyta; class Magnoliopsida; order Asparagales; family Amaryllidaceae; genus Allium; species Allium fistulosum. Next base: position 951,200,629 of record CM060903.1, read on the forward strand.
AATAAATTTCCATATCGATTTCTCAAAGATTCATTTTCAAATACCAAATCAATTACAAATTGATTTTTTTTAAAGTTTATCACTTTTAAATAAATTCCCTTATTCTTTCCAAATTATTTAAAATTCCATTCTTTAATGAATTCTTCAACTTTTAAAACAATATTATTCAAAACTCGTTTACTAATATTTTTTCCCATATTTTGGAATTTATTCGGTAAAATTTCGAAAATCAGTTTTAATACTTTCAAATTCCTTCTTTCAAGTAAATTCAATTCTTAAAAATAAATTCACTTAAAGTTTTCCGCTTTAACTCGAAAATCCAATTTATATTCAATTTGGTATCCAACGATACCAAAAATACATTCGGCTAAATTTTAGCCTTCAACAATTTCAATTATCAATAAATAATCCACAGATTATCAATAATCATATCATTCACATATGAAATAATATTCAAACAATTTGAGGAATCCAGTTGGATCCCTCCAACCTGTTTCCCTGTATCCACAGATGTTAGCACAATACCAATTCCACTTCGAGGTGGAATATCGCGGTATATAGGATTTTATAAAAATATCATCCGCTATTATGCGGCGCAATAGGGTCTCATTCGCTATATAATGCGGGAAATCACAACTGCAATACATACATATGCCAATATATATATATTGCTATATATATAGATATATCCTACTATATCTAATATCACATCCAAACAGCAATCAATCAATAACTGCAATAAATCAAATTTCCAATCTGAGTGAGAAGATCTCACCTTTGCTTTACTTTGCAATCCATTTCCGTTTTGACCATTTCTTCACGGTTTTAGACCTTGTATAAATAATTATACAATTCATCAATATTCGAAATAATTGAATAAACAATTTTCATTTTAAAATTTTAATTAACCAATGATTTTATTTTAAATCAATTTCTTTTAACAAATTTATTTAACTAAAAATTTAATTTGAAACTAAATTCCCTTGAATAAATTTTCTTTAGTAATTTAAATAGTTTTAGATAAGTCAATTAGACAATACCTTTATGTTTTATTTTCTGTAATAGCAATATAACTTCTTTTTTTTTAAATTCCAGTTTAAACTTGATTACAGTAAACATTCTTTACTAAAAGTATATATATATATATCTGCTTTACTTATACATATTAAAAATCAAATCTTTATAAACTCCTTCAATATTTTTTTCTTTTGACTGAATGTATATATGTTCAGAATTAAACAAAAACAAGTTATACCTTACTGCCGAACGCCTACCCATCGACTTCGAACAATTTCCCAACCACCATTGCCAGAGATGAAGTCGACTTCGCCTGCATCTGAAACCAACAACACTGCCACTCGCGAAGTTTGCCATTCCATTCTTGTCGTGCTCGATATCTCCACCTCGCTCGAATCGAAGCCACGATGTGCCCTAGTCGCGAGTTCCACCGATGCTCAGAATAGTGTCGCCTCCATTGCGATGCCGCTGCCCAGTCGCGAGCGCCACCCCTACAAAATCGAAGTCACCTTCGATCTTACTTCCCCCCAGATCGCCGAGATCGAGCATGCCATGTTCGAGATTGCTTCGCGATATGGTCGCGATTCCATTTTCTCCTTTCCCCCTTTTTTTTCGAATTGGCCTTCTATCCGAACACGATTTAGGGATTTATAAGTTAACTGGGAATGAGGGGAGGAACGATAAGTGGTTTTCGAATATAAGGGGGGATGGCTCAAGATTTAAATTTTTAAAAGAAACTACGGCCATTTTTTTTCTTTGAAGATTTCATTCTGTTGCTTGCGTTTAAAGATAGGAACGGGAAAAAATGTTGAGTTGTTTATTTTAGAGGGTGACGCGTGTTCAAAATGAAGGACAAGTGTTGATAACCAGAATGAGGTCTTCTAACAATTATTATTTATATTTAAATTTCAAATTCAAATTTAAATCATCTCGATTATCGCAACTCAAAATCTCGATCTCCTATTGAGGCGTGCCGCTAGGCGTTTATAATGTTATACCCCTGTTCCGAACACAATGGAAAAGGTTTCGAGTCCAAACTCGATCGTATGGAAAAGATAGCTTTTTGGACCAGCTATAATATTAAATTTTCGATTTAATTTCAGCGCGTTTGCTTATCGTACGGCCAAACGATCACTCCAAACATTACGAAAATTGAAATCCGATAATAGTACAATATTATGAATCCAATGGAACTGGTTTCGTAGAATTCCAAGACTGTGCTCCGGAACGCTATTTTTTAAATATCGATTAAACGATATAAATTCAAAACTGAACAAATCATTTCCAAATTCAATTCTGAAACTCTTATTATCTTCAGTATAATCAATATGTATTTTCCGAGCCTTCATATTATTTTTAATTAGCTCAAAACTGAAGATTCAAATTTTTATCCAGATTTAATAATTAAATTCAATAATTTAATCGCCCAATTTACTCTGATAATTGAATTTCATATTAAACCATCATTCGAATATTTAAACTAAATTAAATATTCACATATCAAATTTCAAAAATTCATGATCGTTACACTAGTCATCTATAGTGAAACCATGTTGCTAACATGGAACATGTTTTCCCCTCACTTCATTATCATCAAGATACATCATATATCTAAATTATATCATATAAAAGCAACCATGTGCATATACAATCAAGAAGTATGCCCTACACCTATCATCCAGTTATGAACCATGTCATATATTAATTCAAGTTAAGCATACCTTATACTTGTCATTAGTTATGAAACATGACTTACAATCATTCATCACCCATACAAACATCACCCAATCTCTTGTTTTAGGCTTTCATCGTTAAGTTGTCATTAACTTATTTGGTGATTACCTCCCTAGGCCTATTTGTCACTAATTTATCTTTTCTCGAACAATGTCGCCTGATGAAATGGCCACTCATTCCAGCAACATGAGGCCCATTACTCTCCTAAGAGGTTGAATGTAAGCACTCTAAAAACATACTGGTAAGCATTCTTACTAAGCGTCAATAGCTCCTCTAAGTCCCTGAACCACCATCGTTCATGTTGTTAATTTATTTATTTTTGTTGTATCACCACCCTAATATTTTGGTACTCTATCATAACTCCCCTTTAGAGTTTATATCTTTTAGAATTGAACCCTATCAGGGCACCCTGTCTTATACTATTGGACTTTAGACTAATAGTCAAGGCACGCTGCCATCCAATAACTCCATGAGATGATATACCTTTACAATCATAGTATAAACCATTTCATTCATTTATTAATTATGTACCATACACATTAGATAAAACATCTTTATCTTTCGTTTAAAGGATACCCTATCATTTATTAGCTTCTCTAAGCTTTCTCCCGTTTCAAAATAAGTTAACACAATTTTAATTTATAAAATCTTTCCTTTATTTCATCCCTATGAAATCGTTCAGTAACACTTGGAAACTATCTTCCAAAGTGCTCTAAGCATTTTCTCATTTTACTTAAATATAGAATCCCATACTTTCGTGAGTTATGATTAGTTGTCACGAATTAGCGATCCTATAGCTTTCGAATGTTAGGTTATTTTATAGTCTACTTGGGTATTCTATAACCATCGCCGGTCAATTCTTCTTAGGCCATCACTTATTTACAGTCTTTCTATAGCTATCGTGTGCTAGCTTCCAAGAGCCTTCGTGGGTGGATAGCATCTGTAACAACCTGCATATTTCACGATTATATATTTAAATGTTTTATTTAAATATAGCATCGTTAATCGGATTAAAGTCCAAAATGTTACATTTTGTAAACAGTCGAATTGGGACTCGAGACCACTTCCATTGAGTCCAAAATGGCATTTACAACTTTTTTGAGTATATACATCGATATGATTGGAGTTGAGTAGAATTTTGCTATTTTTCTATTTTGGGCTTTGGGTTTGGGTTTCAGCCCACTAACCCAACTTAATACCCTAACTCCTCTACTCTTCATTCATTCTATTCCTCATTTCCTAACACTCTCAAGCTAAAGTAAAAATGAGGGAAAAGATAGGAAATTAAAATTCCTAAACCCTAGTTTGATTAGGAAATACAAATTCAAGTCCAAAATCAAAGAGAAGCTTAGGTAAGCATCCCCTTCTTCTTCTCCACCTCAATCTCTCTCCAATTTCAGAAATTTCCTATAACCTAACTTAGGAAATATTTGCTTATGATCTTAGATTGGAGCTTCTAGAGTTGAAGTTGAAGTGTGGTTGATCTTTCCTTTGTTTTAAGCTTCTCATTCGTTATCTTTGGGTATAAAGGTGAGTTTTTGAACTCACATCTACATCTATAACTCTCATTGTTATTAGTTATGAATTCCTAACATTTATTCATGTTCATTTGCTTTTGATTTGAATTGATTTAGTGAATTTTCCAATTTTTGGTTTTGAAGTCCAATTTTATGAAAATCCTACTATGGATGTTTGGATATGATATTTGGGGTGTATCGAAGAGCCTATAAGGCCGGGTTGTCGCTTGGAATAAATCTCTAGTCTTCATTGCTCGTTCGATCACTCTTGAATCATTTTTGCCATCATGGCCTAGGCAAATTGTTGCCCAGACCAGGTGACTAGACGTCTGGTTGGTCAAGTCCAGACGTCTGGTTATAGACCTGGAGAAAAAAAATATACGGCAGAAAGAAGAAAAAAAGGCAGAGACTTGGACCAGACGTCTGGTCCAAACCTACCAGACGTTTGATTAGTTTTCAGACGTTTGGTTAGGGTTCAGACGTCTGGTAGGTTTCTGGAATATTTCCAGAACCCAAATCCAGATGTCTGGATGAACCCCAGACGTCTAGAACTGCCAATTTTGCCTATTTTGGCTATTTTTGAGTGGATTTCCAATTTTAATCATTTTTGTTGATCCGGTTAGTTGTTATCACTTATTATCGACTTTGATGACTTCTTTCTTTGGATTTTTGGGAATATCCATTTGATGGATATGATATCGATTTCTATGGTTTTGATTCACCTCGTTGAATGTGAATTTCTGGTTGATCGATTGTTTCTTCAATCGTTTCCTGTGATATGTCACTTTTAAAAATACAAAGGTTTCTATACTAGTAGTAAATACTAATTTTTTTTCATTAAAACGATTTCGACACTATTTTAAATATAAAGCTCGCTTTTAAAACCGTTTTCCAATCTGTTAGTATACACAAACCTTTACCTCATTCGTATGAGAAATCTAATTAAACGACTTAGCAAAACAAGTGGTATGAAACGCTTGCGTTTACTTCGTCGGTTAATTCTTGGACTTGTTCGATCGAACTCTCGTGACAATTTTCGAGTGAAAATCTACAATTTGTTCGTAAATATTTAAGTTAAGCTAGTGGTTATGGGACATGGAGCTAAACTCATTTATTTACCAGCTTAGTGTAATTTACACTTGTCGATCATTGATGGTCATTTTGTGATTTAGACTAGCGATGTGCGATGTCTCTTTGTTTGTGTGGGGGACTAAAAAACCCCGTTTGTGGAGCTTCGGTTTAAATTGGTGGGGTAGCGACCCATTCTCTTTGGGCCGATTGTGGAGCTTCGGCTCAAACTTGATGGTTAGCGACCATGGAATAGCGTTCCGCTTGTGACACACGTGTTGGGGAGTCTTCATGCTCTTGTTTGTGATAGGCCTTCCCCTTTTTGTGATTTCTGGATTTCTAGTTAATGATTTCTAGAATTTGTGTTTCATCGATTTTTGCGATTGGCATTGATATGTTTTATCAATATTTGTGTTTTGGTGAATAATTTAAAGAATATGAAATTCTTTTTAGTGTTTGAGAATATTTGAGATATTGTATGATTTTTGTTGTTATCTGATGTATACTTGTCACAGTATGGCATTATTGTTATCATACGTTTTTGTCATATTTCTTATCCTATCTCATTTTATATGATATTTATAGCTAGACTGATCCGTTTATTATTTTTCTTCTTAAATAATACTCGGGTCAGACCGAGGTATTTCAAGTGCTTCTACTTGACTTCTTATCAGGGGCCATCATCTGACTTTTGGCTAACTACTTTAGATTAGTAGTTTTTGCTTTTATACATTCGAGATAGAGACTCCTGGCATACATATTCTTTTGCTTAGCACTTGTACCTATTCTTTTGTGATGTAGTGGATCTTGTATGACCACTATTTTGATGTACACTTTTATGTGATATATTCATATCTGTTTCCGCCTTAGTGATATGAATATCTGTGACTGATTTGTGTTATGCTTATTTCTATATTTGTTTCCGAAGCCCACTTAGCCACTATGTAGTAGCTTTGAGTTTGTATTTGATATGTCAGATTTCCTCTTGAAAGTCATACTATCTGACATATCGGTACTCACACAAAGCAATTACACAGGTGGTCGCTCCTCAACAGCCTTATTCTTCGCGCTAGTCGACGGCATTACCCAGTAGTGTCCTTGGCTAGTGTGAGTATAGAGGTGGGGTGTCACAGCTTCCCAAGCTACCGCGTATTGACTACTCTATAGCCTTTGTGTGTTGTCTCCCCTAATGCCTTCGCACGTAATCCACTTGGTAGCCATTGCGTGTTAATTTTTTATTTGTCATCGCATATCATTCCATTAAAAACCATCACATGCTATTTCTCTTAAATTCTTCATGTTTTATCTCATTCAGTCATCACATGTCATCCCTTCTGAAGCCTTCGTGTGCTATGTCTCCTGAAGTCATCATGTGCTATCTCATCCATAGCCATCATGAGCTATTCCTTCTATAACCTTTGTGGGCAATCCCATATATAGTCTTCATATGCTAATTTCCATACTTAGCTTTCATTTGATAAGCTTAACAAAGATTTCGTTTAATAGCTCTCCCAAAGCTATCGTGGTATATATGTATTAAAGCCTCCGTGACTTATAATATATATGTATATATAGGCCTTCGTAAGAAGATAGCTTCAATGCTATCACATATTAACTTATTAATAACCATAGTAGGTTATCTCCACTAGTGTCATCGTATGTAATGTTATATATACTCTCGTTAGTTAAATGGCGATCTTGTAATTATGTTGAAAACTGATACATTGCCTTGTTTAGTATTAACTTTACACAAAATCTCATTTGGTGTCGAATTCCCATTAGCTAATGTTTATCTTTACAGTTCACTTTTTAGAAATGGGCTAATAACGTCTTCCATTCGTTAATTAATTATCCTTTTACTTAGCCAATTAATTCATATAAAATCTAAAATTAATGGGAAAACTCCCAAAAATTCATGAAAAATCAATTTTATCATCTTTTACCCTTTCCCAAAATTTAACATCAAAATAATAAATTTATTAATTTTAATAACTAATTTACCTGAAATTAACTATTTTCTCAACTTAGCAAATTCATATTAATTCCAAATTAATACCAAAAATTATGAAATTAAAAACCCATCTCTATTTCATCATTATAAACATCATATTTCTATTTCAAATCATTTTACTTAGATTAATTCATGTTCTTCTTTAAAACATGAACAAATTGACTTCATTTAAATTTCTAGGCACTACCAAATAGTGTTTAATCATTTAAACATGTTTAACATTACACATTCATATGAAAATCAAATTTGAACCCAATAGATTAGAAGGTTTTATGGAAAGATTTTACTTAGCTTGATTTAAGAAACCTTGTTTTAATCTTCCTTTCCCTTCAAAGTTGAAAGTTTTAATCTTCTAGCTTTGAAATCTTCTTCTTCTTCCTTGAAAATAGGGGCAGACCTTGGTTTTTGAGTTTAAGGATTTTGTTTTGTAAAATGAATTGAAGTGGAAGAAATATGGGGTTAGGGTTAAAGAAACTGTGCTAGTAGGCTAATATATTATTCTAGCCTAGTCATACTATTTCATTTCCTTTAACACAAACATTCCAATCCAAAATTTAAATTTATTTCCATTAAAAAGGCCAAACTTAATTGCTCTAATTACCCTTGGTCCATTAAATTAACTTTATAAAGTGTCCCACACTTAATCAATCAAATCTCCTTTAGGACATTCATGCAATTAAATTATCTTATTCATCTCTTTAATGGTATCGTCTGATTATTATTTTAATTTGATTTCCCATATTATGGACCTTATAAAATATAGGGTGTTATAGTTTCCCCTCTTTACAAAAATTTTGTCCTTGAAATTTCGGTAAGGATAACAAAATTTACACTAACAGCTTGAAAGTGCAAAGTCATCATCATATAAGCACACCCAAGTACTATAGTTTACACCAGTACCCTACTAATTCAAACCATCAATCATCAAACAAAATGTATCTATGCAACTACTAATACACAACCATATCATATATAAATATACTAGCACCCTACTAGTCAATACAATAGACAAACAAAGAACCCTGCTATGTATACATGAATGTCCAAAATAACTTAGGATAAATGTTCCTAATCTTATCCTTTACCTTTTAGGTACAATCTTTTTTGTCGTCACTTCAATGGACAGGAACAAGTTTGATACTTTGTCCCTCAATTCCTTCGTACCCTGACCTACTATCCCCTTCGGTCGTCACACATATGTCAAATCTGGCTCTATAGATAAATCCTCTATCGCTCTCGGTTCCACTACCGAACTTGGGTCGTGCACACATTTCCTCAAATGAAATATATTAAAAACATTATACACACCTATTAAACAACTTTGTAGCCCGACTCGATAAGTGAGCTTACTAATCCACTCGATCACTGGAAATGGTCCTACATATCTAGGTGCAACTTCTCTACCTTCCCAAGCACATAACTCCTTGCATCGGAGAAACTTTCACGAACACATGATCGCCTACTGCAAACTCAAGCTCTTTCCTTTGCTTGTCAGCCTAAATATTCAGCCTCGATTGCGCTGCCTTCATTCTCAACTCTATCATGTTGGTAGTACCTCTTACCAAATCGTGTCCTAGCAATAGTCTATCTCCCATGTCCATCTAACATACCTACGAATTACATCATCTGCCATACAGTGCCTCAAACGGTGCCATCTCGACACTCGACTAGTAAATATTATTGTATGAGAATTCTACTAGATGCAAATGATCTTCTCAAGATCCTATGAAATCCAAAACACATGCTCTTAGCAAATCCTTGAGTACACTGTTCACCCTCTCAGTTTGACCATTAGTCTGTGGGTGTTAAACAATGCTCAAGTTCAATTCTATACCCAATGCACTCTGCAAACTTCTCTAAAACTCACTGGTAAACAATGGGTCTCTATCGCTATTGATACTGCTCGGTATCCCATATAGTCTCCTACATTCTTTATATATACCTTTGCTAAACTAGCTAAACTAGTTGTAGTCCTTGTTGACTTTATGAGGATAAAGTGGGCACTCTTAGTCAATCTATCGACTATCACCAAAATACTATCATTTTCCATCCTTGACCTATGCAACCCATCAACAAAATCAATAGACATGGAATCCCACATTCAAGTCGGTACTTCCAAAGGTTGAAGAAAACCACATGGTTTTTGATATTAAGCTTTTACTTGCTGACAAGTAAAACATCTCTTCACACATTCACAGATATATCTCTTCATCTCTTCCCAAAAGAAAACGCTCGACATATCACGATACATCTTCGTACCCATGGGATGAATAGTAAATTCGACCAATGACTTTCTTCTAAGACTTCCTTTCAATTGTCTCCTATATCTGGAACACATAGTATTCCTTTTGTTCTAAGCCATGCCATAGAGTCTACCTCGAATCCTTTCAAATCCTCAACATCTTCCTCCATCTCTAACCGCCTAATTCTTTTGAAAATTAATGGGTCCTCTCTTTGCTTGCAGCAATTCTATCCATAAGTGCTAGAAGTACCTCCAAACTTGCTAAAATGCCCAGATATCTACTCGATCTAGTATTCTACCTATAATACACTCTACAAGAGGCTAGCGTGTCTACCGTCTTCCATTCTTCAATCATGGCTAACACTTCATTATCATGCTTTCTATTAAAAGCATTGGCAGCGTTGCTCCCTTTCCTAGCATGTATTCTATCCCAAAATCATATGCCACCAGAAATTCAAGCCATCTCTAGTGCCTCATATTCAACTCCTTCTAAGAGAATATATACTTAAGGGATTTGTGATCCATATATCACTCAAATTGTTCTTCCAACAAGTAATGTCTATAAATCTTTAGCACGAACACCGCCTCTACCAACTCTAAATCATGGGTCGGATATCTAACTTCATGTGGCCTCAACTGCCTTGATGCATAAGTTATCACTCACCCTCTTTGCATCAGCACCACCCTAAACCAGTTCCATAAGAATCAGTCTACACTACCAGATCCCGGTTCCCTTCAGGAAAAATCAATACAGGAGCATTCATCAATAACTTCTTTAACTCCTAAAACGACCCTTCACACTTTTTACTCCATACGAACTTCTCGTTCTATGGAATAGCTAGCCAATCCGAAGAAACTTCTCATCTCCATGACCGTCTCTGGCCTCTTCCAACCATTAATAGTTTCTAGCTTCGATGGATCTGCTGCTAATCAATTTTCTTAAATAACATGCCTAAGAAACTTTACCTCTCATTTTCAAAAATCGCATTTTGAAAACTTTGCCTTCAACTTGTGTAGTTTTAGCGTCTCTATCACCAATTTCAGGTGGACTTTATGGTCTCATTCTTCCTTAGAGTATACCAAATATCATCAACGAAGACTAGCATAATTCTATCCAACTGATTGCGAAAGATTTGGTGCATAAGATCAATGAAGAACGCATGGGCGTTGGTTACTAACCGCTCATATGAACCGTACCTTATTCGAAACGCGGATAATAGAATAATATCTTCCACTACCCTCGGTTAATGGAAACATGTTGCCAAATCCAACTGCTAGAGCATGCAAGGTCCACTCAACTTGTTAAACAAGTCGTCTTTTTGTGAGATTTTTCGTCCTACAACACCCAAAATGAACGTGAAGTAACTTTAGTGTTAATTACTTAGGTGATTTAGAATTAACAAATTTAAGTGATATTAAATTTTCCTTTAGGTGATAAATGTGTTGTTGTAAGCTTACATAATTATGAAGTTGCACTTTAACTGTTTATTAAAATGTCAAATCAAACTACTATTTAATTCAAGTAAAAATTGAACAAAATCTAATATTGAAACCTAGGTGAAAATAAACAGAAGTGTAGAAAAGTAAAAGACATAAAGAAGTTACGTAGTTCAAATGTTAAGAAATCATACATCCATGGGGACATGTCACTTTCTTCTTTATCTTTCTTGGTACAAATTTTAATGGTAGAGAGTATAATAATTTTACTTTTTAAACATTAAAATAACAAATTGAGATAAAGATCCCCTTCTTGCTATAGTTCTTTTTCTATTTATAGTATAGAGATGCACGTGCATCGCCACAATCCCTCTTCCGCCATTTTATTTCCACCTTTGGATCATGACATGTGTCATCCATCCGCATTATCTATTTGATGCATGTAGATTGCCGACGTGCCTTTGGAAAGAAATTTTGATTTGAGCGGATAAATTTTGGATTTTGGAGGGAAGCTTGAAATTGAAGTGGGAACATTTGAAATTATAGGGGGAGACTTCTAATTCGAATAGGTTTCATATCTGATCTGCACTCCCCTCTTTTCTACCGGATGAGCTATGTTGCCTCTATCATTGTTATTGTAATGGTGTTGAGAGATATGCCTACGTTCTGCCTTAGGAGTTGTTGATACTTATGAGGTTGACCTAAGTTGTCTGGTGTGCCTTGCATGCATGGTTCTGCATTGGAATGATTGAAGTTATACTGTCTTACTTGATTCATAACATTTGTTTGGCTTTGTGTTAGGGTTGAGTTGTTTGGGTTGCTTAGATTAACTTGCGGCACCTTAATATAGGTCTGTACTTGCCTTGAACTGCTCTTGGTGTGAGTATGCGCAAACTACTGGGATTGGATGCTTATCTCTATGCTGTTTATTTAACAAGTGTAGATCTATGGTGGAGTGATGTTTGGGTAACCCTATGCCCAGCCCTTGGAATGCTTTGGATTCCAAGTGGTACTGCTTAAGAGTCCTCTGTGATTGCATGGCAGATCTGTTCTTGAAAGAGTTAGCAATGCATAAGCTTTTAAGGCTGATAATTGGGCTTATTGGATTCTTGGTTGCAGAGTAGTTTCCTTTTATTGTCCTTTTCATTTTGCCTCTACATTTGTTATGTCCTAATTGTAATGCATTTATTTATTAACCTGTTCTGATGGTAGGGCATTCTTCATTAGCTTGTCTTGATGGTAGTGTATTACTTTATCAGCTTGGGGTGGTGCATCATGTTGATTTTCTGATGCAAGATCATTGGTGTAGATCTGTTATCATTGTACCCTAATTTATAAGTGTTGTACATCATCTTGTTGCAACTTCGTGCTTTTTGGCTCCAGCTCTGTTAGCTGGATTAAATATCTTGACTGTAGGTTGGCTCTCACATTTTATAGTCATTCTTAGCAATAGTATCAAGAGTTCGATTGAATAACCGAGCACAGTTTCTATGACTAGTTGCAATTTCTAACTTCTTTTTGTTTAGTGTTAACTGAACCATTTCAACTTCTTCTCTCTTTATCTTGGCATTATTCATCAGGGTAGTTCTTTGGGCTTTGTGCCTTCTTCGACCTACCTTTAAAAAGGTTTGAGGAATATGGGTATAACACTTGTCCCCATGTATACATCGATCATAGATTGTTGTGGACTTGTTTTTCATTCTCATTTATTCTCTGCAGCCCATCACTTGATTCTTCTTTTTTCTTGTCTTTTTAAAAACAAAGGAAAGTCTCTGCAGTCATTTCGCACTTAATGCTCCTGACATATGTCATTCCCTCAATAGCCAACTCTCTAAATTATTATCAAACTACCCTTTTCATTTTCTAGGAGAATCTATTACGATCTTAGCACTTATTATTCTTTGATGTTAATTGATTGACGTTTCACAAATTTCCTCATCATTCTGATTATGTGGTTGGTATTTGAATTAAGGTATGTATATATTTTTCTCTTCTTCTCTTTGTTCTTTTCTACATTTTTATTCAATAATGAAAAAGAAAGAAAAGGGTGAGAAAATCATCATTTGCGAACTCAATTCCATTCTTGAGTTCAGAATCTCTTTTTAATCAAAGTAAGGATCTTGTGTTTTGTTAGATCTCTTTATTTTAACGCTCTTTTTTGTAACTATCCTCATAATCTTTGAAATTACCTCTTCTTCTTCCTTTTTGCTTTTTCTCTCTAAAATTATTTGCTCGGAAGACATTGAGGGTATTTTAAATCAATTTGGATTCATAGGTTATGAGGTTAGAATTCCTAAACCCCATGAGCATATTAACAATCCTCCAAATGGATTTACCTCTCTTACTCCCAAATATATACGATGCAGGCTCTATCTTCCTCCAAATCAAATCCTTCATCAATAGATAACCACCATTGATCTTGTCCCTATCTAGCTCGCCCTCTTTCATACTCGCTTGTTATCGCCACCTTCATTCTTTATACGAAGAATAGTTATACTCTTTCTTGTAATGAGTTGCAGTTTCTATTTGATAGTAATAAGTCCTTTAAGGGGTCATGCTGGTTTTTTTATGCCCAGGCTAAAAATGTTGTCCTGACGACAGTTCCTCGAAAGACTCAAAGATCAGTTGACTTATATTTCTTTATTTCAAACTCTGATAATTTCCCTTCTTCTTTTCGTCAACATCCTACTTAGCTTGTTTTTAGGACGATACCAAGTCATATGAGTCACGTAGGGATCATATTTTAGAATTAGGTGCGAAGGAGAGGAATATGCAATTGTTTTTTTAATAAAGAGATGCTGGAAAAACATGACTTTCTGAGCCCAAATCACAAATTCTTTTGTGTTATTTTTAAGCTTTCCTAAACTTCGGTTGAGCCTTGGGTTATAATTTACTATCAGTAGATATAATATTCGTAATTTTTACATTCCCGACCTTCGCGGAAACTTCTTATGATCTTGAAATTCCTTTTATACAGGTGAAATGGATGATGAAGCCTTGAAAGAGCTCCTTAGCAAATCGACGAAGAAGCATATCCAAAAGAGAAAGCATGATGCTGATAAAGGTTCTGAATGGGGTTCTAAGAAATTAGTCACTTCCTCTCCTCCTCCTCCATCAACAGCTCTCCATGTTTCTAACTTTGGTAGCTCTCCCTATTCCTCCTCTACAGCGTCTTATTGATCCATGCACTCGATACTTACCTTTCCCCGAATGCACCGCATTTAAACTTGTTGAGAGGGTAGGAAGGGCTACACTAGATAGTATGTCCGGTATTGCCTCGTCTCCCCTTCTTTTCTTCCCTTTCCATTTCTTAAGCTTTCTTCTTCTCAGCTCATGTTTGAGTTAGAAAGATCTTGGTCCTACGTAAGCATTTGTTTTCTTTTGGTAGCTTATTTAACCATCTCTAACCCATTGTTAGTTTTCTTTACTATTATTTATTTAGCTTGGAGCCTTGACAGTTGAGGCTTGGAAGAAGTGGGAAGGTGAGTAGGTCGTTACCCTTGCTCAGGTTGCTGCACTTGAAGCGAGTCTTACTTTAGCTGGTTCTGAGAAGGCTAATATTGCTTCTGGAAAGGCCAGTATTGTTTTCAAAAAGGCCAAGATTGAGGAAGATTTCAAGTTGTATCGGGAGAAGGCTGAAAGAGAGGCCAAATCTATAGTGGATGCCTTGGCCTTAAAAGATTGTGAGTTGAAGGAGAAGGAGCTAGCAACGGCGCAGGAATGACTTAAGCATAGCACTTCCATCATAGCCTACAAACCGTATGCCTTAGCTCGACATTAGTTTTGAGGACGAGATCAAACTTGACTTCTTTGGGGACCCGGCCATGGTTAGCAAGGTTTACACCTACTGCTGAGCTTAGTGGGAACAAAGTCGCTATGGAGAACGCCTCTCCTTTTGCTTTTGAGAGACAAAGTGTGGATGAGGGGACTAGGAAGGTGAGGTGTTTAAGGATGCAGATAGGTCTAAAAAACCGAGGATACTTCAAATCCTCATGTAAATGTTTAATTTTCGTATTTGAACTTTAGGACTTTTTTTCAATGTGTAATGAAAGTTGAATTTTCTTTTGTCATGTTGATTTTCTTCGTAGCGATTTTATTACGTGGTCTTTATCACTTTATTTGTTTATATTAGTCTTCTAAAGAAGTCTCGTTTACTAAACTTCTAAAGGAAAGCAAGGTAAAGCTCAAAACTCAAACCTTAGATCATCTCGGTGTTAGTGCTGCAACTATCAATAGGCACAAGAAAGAATTAGATGAGTCTTTTACAACACTTTGGGATGAGACCCAAGGGTTGCATTCTAGGATTGATCAAGTAGTTAAAGAGAAGGAAGCCCTTAGTGACTTTGTACTGCGTTGATGGCAATACACCCTAAAGAGTGGCTCTTTCCCACTGGATAGTCCTCACCGTGAGTGGTTTAGGCGTAGGCTCAGGAACTTACACAAGGATTAAATCCAACCTATCTTTGTTATTATATCTTTTTTCTTTTTGTACATGAGTTCGTTAAATCGATGTAGTTAATAATAGATGTTTCTATTTGGCGCACTTTGATTTTATTTGAGTTGAGTTTTACTTATTACCAATTAGTTTGGCCCCTATGAGCTTGCATCTAAATTTAATCAGTCTCTGAACCGAACATTCCTTCTACCCCCATCATTTGTGGTTTTAATGATACAAGCATAACCAAATTCGAGGCTGCGGCCATAACCCCTACCGAGTCTCTAGATGAGGAAAAAATTTGTTTAATCTTGGCTATTGAGAGGCTTAAGAAGGATTTTAAAGGTGCTCGTGAGGAGCTTAGAGAAGCAAAAGATGCACTACAATGTTAGCATGAACATAACACTAAGTTGCGTACAAGAGTTGAGGTTGCTGAGTCAAAATTAGAAGGAACGCAGCAGTCTTTGAAGGATGACGATAAACTTTATGGCATTGTTTATAAGGAAAAAATAGCATAGTTGAAGAGGACTATAGAGGATATGTCTGAGTAGATCACTCGCCAAATTAGAGAGAAGGAAACCATTGAAGGTAGAGAGGCAAAGAAGCTTCTTCAAATAGGAAGAAAGGGATGAAGGACTGATGCCCTTAGACTCTTTGAGGGCTTTTCAAGGAATACTAAGAAAACTAAGGTAGAGCTAATTAATGCCTTGGAAGACATGAGAGAGAAAGCCATACTGAAGATTTATGAGTTTGATTATTCCCTGTGTGATGCTCATGGTAAGTTATCCTCCTGCTCATAAAAACCTAGACAAGAGAAAACTAATAGCAAGATGGGAGAGGTTTTCTTGCAACGTGCCAGGGATACGTTCGAATATTTCTATCCTATGCTTGTTCTAAATATTCTAAGCAATATCACGGGTTTTGAGATGTCCATAGAAAGGCTAGTGGATCAATGGGTAGGAGCTTGCTATGACCCTAGAAAGACCTTTCTTGTAGTTCAGCTCCGCCCTTGCCTAGATTGTTTGTAATTGCTACTTGTGTTTTTTGTGACTTAATAAATTAAAACGGCTTTGTGTTTCTATGTTGATGCATATTTCTTCTAAGTTGTAACTATACCGTGTAGGTTTAAAGTTCTTTGTAGAATTTATGTATTTCTTATGAGCCCTTCGCTTGGTTATATTTCTCTTTAATTTCATTTTGCGTGGGCTCATTTGATTTTCAGCCCGCATCTTTCAACCAAGATCAAGAGACGACTATCCTAGAAGAAAAGCTTAATTCGGCTTTGACTAGAGTTACTGAGCTGGAAGGTTTATTGAAGGATGCGAAAAACATATATGAGGTCATATACGTGGATGGGATTAAAGCTCTAAAGCATAAGGTTGAGGAGATAAATGAATAGATTGCAAGGCAGGCCAGTAGTGTAGACGCCCCTACTACACTATTAACTCTAGGTGCAACTTTCAGACCAGGTGCTGCTCCTGCGCCCCCTTTTGGGGCTGATCCAAATGATGTTCTTAAATGGAAGAATGATTTGAAAAACTATTATGAGTAATATTAATGAGTTAGAGGATAATTATGAGAAGAAATTGGGAACTTCTGGAACCCGCACCTCACCTTACCTTTCTACTACGTAAGAGCTCTTCGGTTCCTTTTCTAGGACCACTGAGAAAAAAAGGGATCAACTTTTGGGTGAGATTGAACGAACTAGGAGGGTGGCTATGGGATGCATGAATGCCCTTGAGAATAAAATATTCACCCTAGAATGTGAAGCTCACTGAGATCCTGTCGCAGTTTCTCGAGGGGGTTAGATAGGGCTTCCTTATTGGAGAAGCTTCATGATATTAAGGCAGGAAAGTTTATGGTAGAGGTTAGTGTGAAGCATGCAATTGACCTTTTCACTCTCTTTTGGCCAAGACTTGATTTGACCTTCTTATACAATCATGTAGACAATGAATTTGATTTGCAGGACTATGGTAACAATTGGGCCGGCGCCAATTATGACCCTCGCATTGTTTGTGGATGTATTCCCATTGGTCGCTCATCTATTTTTATTACTGAGCAACACGACCCACCTCCTGCTCTCCAACTGACAGGTAGTTCTCCTCCACGTCCTGCTTTGAGTATCCGTCGAATACATAATCGGAGAAGATCACGATAGACTCTTCTACTGAATTTGAGTCATATTTGTGATTTTCTCTCGTTTTAGTGTAGATTATTACATCTCTTTTGTACTTTTAAATTGTTTGTACACGTATGGGTTGCATACGTATAAGCATAGTATTTATCGAACAGTAGTCAGGACTGAATAAGTATAAGTAAATCTTGTTTTTGATGTTTACCTGGCATGCTTTAAGTAATTTCTGGGATTGCATTTGTTCTAGTAGTTATTGTGCGTCCCATGAGTTGCTTTCCTTTTCTATTTTGAATTCGTTGTTTGCTTAGTTCATGCTTCTTGAATGTCACTTTTGGTGTTTGTAATGTTGTCATGCGCTTGGCACGGTATGCCCCTCTATTTGGGGGTGAACTGTTGTTTTAAACTGTTGAGTCAGGTCGTGTATTTACAACCTTCTTAAATCACGCGCATGGGTTTTTGTACTGGTTCAGGCTGTCTAATTTCCTTAGGTCTAGTGTGGCTATGCTAACAAAATTAACATATAGGAGTTTTATATTGGTTTGGGCCGTTCAATATTCCTACGTCCAGTTCAATTATTTGGCTCAAAAACCTAGGCTGCATTTTATGCAGTTTTGTTTTGATAACTAATTCTAGCAGTCTAATATCCCTACGTCTAGTGTAGTTATTATGTAATATCGAAGAGATCAATATATGGAGATTTTTATGCTGGTTTGGGCTGTCTAATATCTGTATATCATGTTCATTGTATTATCACTCCTTTCACAATAATAATTACAATGCTTGTTACATAAGTACCGCAAGTCATACAAAATAGGGCCTGAGGTGCTTTGAATTTGTAACATCCCCTATCCTGAGGCCCAAAGATAAGTGCTATAGATGTTGCAGTCATCTATAGTATTTAACTTTCGGTGACAAAATATGGTAGTGTTAATGATATTCATAATATCAGAAGCACATGGATATGAAATAAAATCATAGATTTCAAAAACAACTATTCTGATTACATTTCAAATCAATATTTCATATTCAGTTACATAATCCCAAAACGATTCTCAGGTTTCAATCAAATACAATTATTACAAATTACGCCAAGAGCAACATATGAAGATGCCCCTTAGATGATCAGAGTACTAAATTCATAGACATATCAATCAAAAATACATCACAGCTGAAATAACTCTAAATAACTCCTACATAGATAGCTTTGCCTCATGCACGTCTTCGAAAGCTTATTCGTCCAACCTACTAAACCTAAAGAGACCTTAACTCTCAATCTACTCAAATTAAATTTTGAGCACCCGAGATTTTAAGGGGAAAACATAAACTTTGAGTCAGACATAAAGCCTTGTGTAAATAATACTATTACATACCGGTTTACTGATATTAAGTGAGACCATGCCACTTAGCAGAATAGGTTTCTCCTCACTAATATCTTTTTAAAAGCATATCTTTTACAAATCAAAATCCTATAATCAAACTGATTATAACAACAAGAGCAATAACATATATGCATATAAATCAGGTAATCAATGGACTATCTCTCCACACTATAGTCTTACTTGGCTAACTATTAACCATTGGCTTAATCGGGCCTACGAGACATAATCAATAATCTAACTTCTGTTAGACAAAATACTGGGCCATCTGCCTTTAACTGTCTTCTTCTAGGGTCAACTGATCCTAATGGTTTTGTGTAACAACCCGGTATTGCGTACCAATTATTTATCATCTTTGGACGGTCATCTTTCCTATTCGATTGCTGTTTGGAAAATTGTTAAGTGTTTAATCGGTTGATAATTGTTATTGGTATTCGAATCGGGTTTGAAATGTGAAAATTGTCTGATTTCAATTGAGATTTATTCGGGTTAAAATTCTTTAATAAAAATTGTTGAAATGGTTCGCGGGCTTTAATTGGACCTTGGCCCACGTTCTTTTGGTTGTGATAATTATCTAGGGTCGAAAACCGTTCCTCCTTGATCACTTTTTCCCTTTCGTTTAAACCCTAAGCCTAAATCGCAAACGAAAAGAATGGCGGCCACAATCCTTTTCGTTCGTTCTCGCGTGTTCCCCCCTGAATCAAGTTAGGGCATCGGAATCGAAGACAACGGCCTCAAGGGGTTCGAACTTCGCTCGTCTTCCCTCGATTGCTACAGCTTCAACTCGTTTCTGGACTTCGTGATTTCATCACTCGAGACTGCTCCAATTGGTCGAGATCAAAGTGAGTAATATCTCACATCTAATTCATTTCAGTTTGATGCTTCTGCAATTTGATTTTTTTTGGGTGTTGATCTAGTTCGTTTAACACTTGCTGTTGAGGCCATTATGTTCTTACTGCCTCTAGTGGTATTTCTGCTCTTGCTCGTTTTACTGTTGCTTTATGATATTGAGTTGTTTCGAATTACCTTTGGAACATGCCTACTCTGGTACTTTGTTTATTACGGTTTCATGAGAATTCTAGCATGTCTGCACCCATATACTCGTTCATTATTGCACTGGTAGTTGAGTTTTGGGCATGTGAGCATTTAGCTTTGGCCTGGTTCGAACTAGTTGCCACCCCTCTTGAACTTGTTTCACTGTTTGGTCAATGCATATTTGAATTTGGGGTTAGATTTGAGCATTGTAGCTGATGTCTCGTCTCTGGCCATATTTGGGTCAATACTGGAAATATGTTTTGATAGTTCATTCTTGACACATTTGGCACTTTCACTTGGGTCATTCAAATTTGTATATTTCTATACTGTTAGCTTCAATCTTGAACACTGTTCTCTCAAGCCTGCATAGACTGTTGCATTTTCCCAGTAACCCACTTGAACTTGTTTATGAAATTCCATAACATAGGCCATTAACTGTTGGCATTAGTCTTGACTTTACTCTTTTCATTTACATAAAGTAGATGTATTTGCTTGCATCCATATGGTCACTGCATCAGGTGTGATACAGTTTACGTTTGAGTTGAATTTGGTCCAATTTCATTTAGTTATTCACTGGCCACTGTATATAAGTTTTTAATGTAATCCACTGTGCATTCGTCTGCAGTGTTACCATGTTCATTTGATAGCACCTTGGTCATTTTAGTTGGACTTGTACACTTCTGGTTTCACGGCATAGCATATTGGTACATATTAAAAATGCTGCCTCATTGAGTTGCACTGAACTTTTGTGTTTGCATTAGCTTCACGATGAAGCTGGTGCTGTTTTGGTCGATACTGTGTTCATATATGGTTATTTTAGAACCATTTCACTGTTGAGGCTGTGACACTTGTTGTTGCGCTTGCTTGACCCTGTTTCATTCCTCTTTAAGCTTGTTGTGCTTTGCATTGCGTTGAATTCTAAACTTCTGGTTCCAGTGTGGTCCACTATACCACTATTGTCATCTTCTCTTGACCATTTTGGCATTGTCTTGCTGTGTTCGAAATTGTATACCGGCTATTGTTTTTGTGATGCTGTTGTCTTGAGTTTGTGTAATACTTTGTCGAATTTATTTGCATTGTGTTTCCTGGCCTCCCTTTCTGTACAGCCTGCTCTGGGGCACTTGCTCATTTGAGTTGTGCCGCTTCGGGTTGCACTTACTCTACCATTATTCACTTCGAGCATGCGTTGCTCTGTCCAGTTTTATTATGATATATGTGTGTTCGTGTGCTGTGGTGCCAAACTTCTGGTGCCCTCACCCTCCCTCTATTTGTGTAGTTGTACCACTGCAGTGTGCGTCGGTGCTGCAGATGTGTTGAGTCAGGTCTGCCCATTCTTGTTTCTGTCTTTAGCTGTTCATGTTCCTATGCTTGTGAAGCTTATGTTGTGGCTTCACTCGTATCTCTTGTGATATCTTTTGAGTCTGTTTACTTTCTGACCAATATGGGTTAGATATTTTGATTTCTTCGAAGTATTAATTACTATTAATACTCGGAATTGTGGTGACTTCATATTCTGTTATGGCGAGGCAGTGCACGCGTGCGTGCACTGCAGCCACACCAAATTGACAGATTTTAATCGATATCTCTTTTATTCTTAATTCATCGACCCGTTGGGTAATTCGTAGGCTGCATTGGCGAGGCAGTACACGTTAGCGTGTACTGCAGCCAATTAGCCTTGATATTTTTAAATTGACATTTCTATTACTTAAACTGCTTTGGATTTCTGTTTTGTGGATTTACACTGTTTAGTGTTATATCTGCCGTTATCCAATTCTCGTATCGAGAGTTGGATATACGAGATTTCTGTGACTGTCATCTATATTGAGATTGATTATTATTGCTTCTATGCTCTAATAGCTGATTTTGAATTAGACTGATCCGAGTATTATTTTCTTTTGAATGTAATACTCGGGTCAGACCGAGTATTTACAGGTTGTAGATTTTTAGCTTTGGGTTGCTGCTAGAGCTATGAAGACTTTTTATATCATTTGAAGGGGTCTTCGTCTTGTTGTAGTAGCCAGTGTGTCTGTTGTAAGATGATAATGTATTCATGTATATTAGTCGATAATGTACTTGTATATATAACTTCTTGAGTCGATAATTGTAGTTGTATCATTTGTATTGTGTCAAATGTATTGTAACTGATATCAGTTATTGTTTATATGAGACTTTTCGTTCCATCTTTATTCCGCATTTATGTTATCTGTGTTATTTTTATATCCATTGTCCTAAACTATTATAGCCACTGTGTAGTAGCTTTGAGTGTGTATCGGTATGTCGGGTTTCCTCTAAAAGATGAAATGCATGTTATTCTATCTGACATATCGGTGCTCGCACAAGGCAATTACATGGATGGTCGCTCCTCAACAGCCTTATTCTCCGTGCTAGTTGACAGCACTACTCCGTAGTGTTCTTGGCTAGCGTGGGTATAGAGGTGGGGCGTCACAGCTTGGTATCAGAGCCTGGGGTTTAGGACAATTATAAAACATAACTTAGATGGAACATGTGTTACAACTATTTGTCGATGTTTTATCTCTCATCTTTACATATGACTATTTTTGACTGTTAGGTATGAATTCCTAACGCTTATTCTTGTGTTTTCGGCTTTGAATTGATTTAGCCGATGTTGATTTTGTTTTAATTTGGCAAATTAAAGCCATTTTTACTTTTGGACTTTGTTCCACTTTTGTTCTATGCTATGAGTGTCATTATGTACTTGTTACACTGTGATGAAAAATAGCTGGACCTGTTGCAAATTGAGTGATTTTGATTTCCCATTCACATCTAGTTTGAATCTCAGCGATTTTGAACTTGATATTTTGTGTTTTCCTCATCTGGATTTCCCTTCGACTTCGGTCACTTTGTTTTTGAGAAATTGCTAATTTCTTGATTCTCAAGACTCTGATTTTGTTTGCCGTTGGTTTCTTTGATAATGATGATTGATTCATTTTATACTCGACTGCGGCTATTAATTGTTGACTTCGACGTTGACTTGATTCTTACTTTTGTTGAAGTCATTTATGCATTTCTGCTCGATTTGCTTTGTTTTTCCAGTTGATAATCGATTCTTCTTTTCTAATTAGTTGTTATCATCTTTGTCGATTTTGATAACTTCTATTTCTGGAATTTTTGGGTATTCCTACTTTGATGAATTTGGAATCAAATTCTTTGGATTTTATTCACGTCTTCGAATGTGAAATTTTAGTGAACTGACTTGGTTTCCTAATTTAATCGATTCTTGATCATTTCCCCGATTTGTTGCTATCATTTATTAGCAACTTTGATGACATTTTCTTCGGGATTTTTGTGAACATACTTTCTGATGGATTCAGTATCGATTTCTCTGGATTCCATTCACATCTTCGTATGTGAATTCTTGTGATTGATTGTTTCTACAATCATTTTTGTGATTTGTCACTTTAAAAATATAAAGGTTTTCTATACTAGTAGTAAATATTAAAATCCCTTTTTCCAAACGATTTCAAAACTATTTTACTACAAAGTCCTTTTTCTTGAACCGTTTTCCAATCTATTAGTATATACAAGCCTTTATTTCACTCGTATGAGAAATTGAATTAAACGGCCTAGTAAAACAAGTGGTATGAAACGCTTGCGTTTACTTCGTCGGTTAACTCCTGGACTTGTTCGATTGAACCTTTTGTGACAATTTTCTAGTGAAGATTTACAGTTTGTTCGTAAATATTTAAGTTAAGCAAGTGGTTATGGGACATGAAGCTAAACTTTTATATTTACTAGCTTAGTGTAATTGACACTTCTCGTTGATCATGACGATCATTTTATAATTTAGACTAGCAATTGTGCGATGTCTCTTTGTTTGCAAGGTAAGACTAGACCGCAATAGTGTGATTCCGACTCACACACATCTCTTTGTCCGCAAGGTTAGTCTAGGCCGCAGTAGTGTGATTCCGACTCACACATATCTTTATGTTTGCGAGGTTAGGCTAGACACCACTTGTGTGATTCCATTCACACATACCTTTTTGCTTTTTGGTTAGTCTGGACCTTAATTTGTGTGATTCCACTCACACATATCTTTTTGTTTGCGAGGTTAGACTAGACACCACTTGTGTGATTCCATTCACACATACCTTTTTGCTTTTTGGTTAGTCTGGACCTTAATTTGTGTGATTCCACTCACCCATGTCTTTTTCTCTGCGAGGTTAGCCTAGACCTCAATCTGTGTGATTCCGACTCACACGCGTGGGATAGCGACCCACGGTCTTCGGACCATTCCCGTGCGAAACTTTAATGGATGGCTTCCATGAGATAGCTTCTCGTCTTGTGATACCGGTATTTTGGAGTTTTCATGCTCCCATTTTGTGATAGGCATTTCCCTTTTCCTTTTTATGGTTTAGACTAGCAAATGTGCGATGTCTCTTTCTCTGCGAGGTTAGCCTAGACCTCAATCTGTGTGATTCCGACTCACACGCGTGGGATAGCGACCCACGGTCTTCGGACCATTCCTGTGCGAAACTTTAATGGTTAGCCACCATGAGATAGCTTCTCGTCTTGTGAAACCGGTGTTTTGGAGTTTTCATACTCCCGTTTTCTGATAGGCTTTTTCCCCCCTTTTTATGATTTCTGGATTTCTTGTGATGATTTCTAGAATTTGTGCTTCACCAATTTTCGTGATTTCTATTGACAAGTTTTGTCAATTTTTGTGTATTGGTGAATTCATGTGTTATTGACTTGTTATGAATACAAGTTTAGGGTATAATATCCCTTTCTATCTTTGAGAAGATTCTTGTGACATTTTTGATGAATGAAAATTCATTTGGCATTATATTTTGATGCCAGTTATTTTGATGAGATTTTGACGTGTTAACTTCAGTACTCGTCAATTTTGAAATCGATTTACAAGCGGTTCTCCCGCAACACTGATATTGCTAATTTAATCACGTATTTTCAAAATTCGTTATTTTTAAAAGTTGTTTCAAAATATAAATTAAAATTGTTTTCAAAATTCTTACAGTTTGCATTTTCAAAAGAACGAGGAAGCGATTTAAACGTTTCAGAAAAATCGAGGACTATGACCCCTTTCTTTTACCGATTCGCTTAATTCCGGACTTGTCCGTTTGAGAATGTGAAATGTTATTTTTAAAACACACAATTCTGCACTTTCAAGAAAACGATAAAGAGATTTAAACGATTTAGCAAAAGTAAGGAGTATGGAACCATACTTTTACTACTTCGGTTAATTCCGGACTCGTTAATTGAATATTTATGACTTTTGATTATCGTTTTTGATAATCAGATATTTGTGAAATTTGATTATCATTTGAGATAATTAAATATTTTTCGATTTGATTAATCGAATATTTGTGTTTCTGATTATCGTTTTTGATAATCAGATATTTGTGAAATTTGATTATCATTTGAGATAATTAAATATTTTTCGATTTGATTAATCGAATATTTGTGTTTCTGATTTTCGTTTTTGATAATCAGATATTTGTGAAATTTGATTATCATTTGAGATAATTAAATATTTTTCGATTTGATTAATCGAATATTTGTGTTTCTGATTATCGTTTTTGATAATCAGATATTTGTGAAATTTGATTATCATTTGAGATAATTAAATATTTTTCGATTTGATTAATCGAATATTTGTGTTTCTGATTATCGTTTTTGATAATCAGATATTTGTGAAATTTGATTATCATTTGAGATAATTAAATATTTTTCGATTTGATTAATCGAATATTTGTGTTTCTGATTATCGTTTTTGATAATAAGATATTTGTGAAATTTGATTATCGTCTGAGATAATTAAATATTTTTCGATTTGATTAATCGAATATTTGTGTTTCTGATTATCGTTTTTGATAATCAGATATTTGTGAAATTTGATTATCGTTTGAGATAATTAAATATTTTTCGATTTGATAATCGAATCTTTGTGATTTCTGATTATCATTTTTGATAATCAGATATTTGTGAAATTTGATTATCATTTGAGATAATTAAATATTTTTCGATTTGATTAATCGAATATTTGTGTTTCTGATTATCGTTTTTGATAATCAGATATTTGTGAAATTTGATTATCATTTGAGATAATTAAATATTTTTCGATTTGATTAATCGAATATTTGTGTTTCTGATTATCGTTTTTGATAATAAGATATTTGTGAAATTTGATTATCGTCTGAGATAATTAAATATTTTTCGATTTGATTAATCGAATATTTGTGTTTCTGATTATCGTTTTTGATAATCAGATATTTGTGAAATTTGATTATCGTTTGAGATAATTAAATATTTTTCGATTTGATAATCGAATCTTTGTGATTTCTGATTATCATTTTTGATAATCAGATATTTTTGAAAATTCAATTATCGTTTTTGATGATTGAATATTTGCGATTTTGAGATTCGAGCTTCGTCTTTTTCTCTGGCAATCCAGGTGAGTAATTTGATTTACTCACATTCAATTCGTGCAGTACGTGATTTCTGCTCTGATTCCTTTTCTTTCAATTGCTAGAACTCGATTGATTCTTGCTTCTAATAGTCGTCTGATTTTGATTCCTTGATCCCCTCGATGTTGATTCTTTTAATTTTAAGCAATCGAACCTTTCGATTTTTATCTGATACTTCCATAATTCCTATACTTTCCTGCTGACATTTGCTTTGCTTATGCATTCGACATTGCCATGCTCTTATGGTTGTTACTTCCTTCCCACTTATCTCTTAGGATTGCGAGGACGCAATTTCTTTAAGGAGGGGAGTCTGTAACAACCCGGTATTGCGTACCAATTATTTATCATCTTTGGACGGTCATCTTTCCTATTCGATTGCTGTTTGGAAAATTGTTAAGTGTTTAATCGGTTGATAATTGTTATTGGTATTCGAATCGGGTTTGAAATGTGAAAATTGTCTGATTTCAATTGAGATTTATTCGGGTTAAAATTCTTTAATAAAAATTGTTGAAATGGTTCGCGGGCTTTAATTGGACCTTGGCCCACGTTCTTTTGGTTGTGATAATTATCTAGGGTCGAAAACCGTTCCTCCTTGATCACTTTTTCCCTTTCGTTTAAACCCTAAGCCTAAATCGCAAACGAAAAGAATGGCGGCCACAATCCTTTTCGTTCGTTCTCGCGTGTTCCCCCCTGAATCAAGTTAGGGCATCGGAATCGAAGACAACGGCCTCAAGGGGTTCGAACTTCGCTCGTCTTCCCTCGATTGCTACAGCTTCAACTCGTTTCTGGACTTCGTGATTTCATCACTCGAGACTGCTCCAATTGGTCGAGATCAAAGTGAGTAATATCTCACATCTAATTCATTTCAGTTTGATGCTTCTGCAATTTGATTTTTTTTGGGTGTTGATCTAGTTCGTTTAACACTTGCTGTTGAGGCCATTATGTTCTTACTGCCTCTAGTGGTATTTCTGCTCTTGCTCGTTTTACTGTTGCTTTATGATATTGAGTTGTTTCGAATTACCTTTGGAACATGCCTACTCTGGTACTTTGTTTATTACGGTTTCATGAGAATTCTAGCATGTCTGCACCCATATACTCGTTCATTATTGCACTGGTAGTTGAGTTTTGGGCATGTGAGCATTTAGCTTTGGCCTGGTTCGAACTAGTTGCCACCCCTCTTGAACTTGTTTCACTGTTTGGTCAATGCATATTTGAATTTGGGGTTAGATTTGAGCATTGTAGCTGATGTCTCGTCTCTGGCCATATTTGGGTCAATACTGGAAATATGTTTTGATAGTTCATTCTTGACACATTTGGCACTTTCACTTGGGTCATTCAAATTTGTATATTTCTATACTGTTAGCTTCAATCTTGAACACTGTTCTCTCAAGCCTGCATAGACTGTTGCATTTTCCCAGTAACCCACTTGAACTTGTTTATGAAATTCCATAACATAGGCCATTAACTGTTGGCATTAGTCTTGACTTTACTCTTTTCATTTACATAAAGTAGATGTATTTGCTTGCATCCATATGGTCACTGCATCAGGTGTGATACAGTTTACGTTTGAGTTGAATTTGGTCCAATTTCATTTAGTTATTCACTGGCCACTGTATATAAGTTTTTAATGTAATCCACTGTGCATTCGTCTGCAGTGTTACCATGTTCATTTGATAGCACCTTGGTCATTTTAGTTGGACTTGTACACTTCTGGTTTCACGGCATAGCATATTGGTACATATTAAAAATGCTGCCTCATTGAGTTGCACTGAACTTTTGTGTTTGCATTAGCTTCACGATGAAGCTGGTGCTGTTTTGGTCGATACTGTGTTCATATATGGTTATTTTAGAACCATTTCACTGTTGAGGCTGTGACACTTGTTGTTGCGCTTGCTTGACCCTGTTTCATTCCTCTTTAAGCTTGTTGTGCTTTGCATTGCGTTGAATTCTAAACTTCTGGTTCCAGTGTGGTCCACTATACCACTATTGTCATCTTCTCTTGACCATTTTGGCATTGTCTTGCTGTGTTCGAAATTGTATACCGGCTATTGTTTTTGTGATGCTGTTGTCTTGAGTTTGTGTAATACTTTGTCGAATTTATTTGCATTGTGTTTCCTGGCCTCCCTTTCTGTACAGCCTGCTCTGGGGCACTTGCTCATTTGAGTTGTGCCGCTTCGGGTTGCACTTACTCTACCATTATTCACTTCGAGCATGCGTTGCTCTGTCCAGTTTTATTATGATATATGTGTGTTCGTGTGCTGTGGTGCCAAACTTCTGGTGCCCTCACCCTCCCTCTATTTGTGTAGTTGTACCACTGCAGTGTGCGTCGGTGCTGCAGATGTGTTGAGTCAGGTCTGCCCATTCTTGTTTCTGTCTTTAGCTGTTCATGTTCCTATGCTTGTGAAGCTTATGTTGTGGCTTCACTCGTATCTCTTGTGATATCTTTTGAGTCTGTTTACTTTCTGACCAATATGGGTTAGATATTTTGATTTCTTCGAAGTATTAATTACTATTAATACTCGGAATTGTGGTGACTTCATATTCTGTTATGGCGAGGCAGTGCACGCGTGCGTGCACTGCAGCCACACCAAATTGACAGATTTTAATCGATATCTCTTTTATTCTTAATTCATCGACCCGTTGGGTAATTCGTAGGCTGCATTGGCGAGGCAGTACACGTTAGCGTGTACTGCAGCCAATTAGCCTTGATATTTTTAAATTGACATTTCTATTACTTAAACTGCTTTGGATTTCTGTTTTGTGGATTTACACTGTTTAGTGTTATATCTGCCGTTATCCAATTCTCGTATCGAGAGTTGGATATACGAGATTTCTGTGACTGTCATCTATATTGAGATTGATTATTATTGCTTCTATGCTCTAATAGCTGATTTTGAATTAGACTGATCCGAGTATTATTTTCTTTTGAATGTAATACTCGGGTCAGACCGAGTATTTACAGGTTGTAGATTTTTAGCTTTGGGTTGCTGCTAGAGCTATGAAGACTTTTTATATCATTTGAAGGGGTCTTCGTCTTGTTGTAGTAGCCAGTGTGTCTGTTGTAAGATGATAATGTATTCATGTATATTAGTCGATAATGTACTTGTATATATAACTTCTTGAGTCGATAATTGTAGTTGTATCATTTGTATTGTGTCAAATGTATTGTAACTGATATCAGTTATTGTTTATATGAGACTTTTCGTTCCATCTTTATTCCGCATTTATGTTATCTGTGTTATTTTTATATCCATTGTCCTAAACTATTATAGCCACTGTGTAGTAGCTTTGAGTGTGTATCAGTATGTCGGGTTTCCTCTAAAAGATGAAATGCATGTTATTCTATCTGACATATCGGTGCTCGCACAAGGCAATTACATGGATGGTCGCTCCTCAACAGCCTTATTCTCCGTGCTAGTTGACAGCACTACTCCGTAGTGTTCTTGGCTAGCGTGGGTATAGAGGTGGGGCGTCACATTTTGTGGGCTCGCCAATAACCTATCTTTACTCTATATATTCTCTTCTATGTGTAACATCATTTTAGTCCCATCTGTGACAAAGCCATACACACTGGAATTATGGACTTATTTTAGCTAGGGGCTAATAGCTAAAGTATATGGCGCGACCCTATACCAGTCCCTTCTGGTCTTCTAATATCTGAGTCATAAACTTAGGGTTAACTACCCTATTAAATTTTCATTTCCTTGTAAACAATCTTTACAAATGATTTGCCCTTGAAATCATATCTTTATAAAACAAGGAAATCATACTCTTTGCTTTACTCAAAATACTTAAGCCATGATATATGCTTTACACAAAACAATGTTGATGAAATCTAATCAATGAGATTATCTATCCCTTCAAAATAAGTTAGAACCCTTTTTAACTTAGAAAACTTTAGGCCATGAAGCCAAATCAATACATTCGAAACCTTTGTTTAAAACCTTAAACAATACCTTTCAAAATCATTGAAAACAACCCTTTCGAAAGCATTACTTAAAACCTTAGACATCCTCTTTCAGAACCATTTATACTTATATTTCAAAAGCATTGGATCCTTCCTTTCGAAATACTTAAAACATATATTTTGAAACATTCACAATATACCTTTCTAAATCATTGGGCTCAAGTAAAGGATTATGAGAACATTGCTTCGAAACCATTTAAAATTATTCCTTTCGAATCCATTGGGTTTAACATTAAATATAACCATTGGGTTAAAGAAAACAGAAGCAAAAGTATCCTTTTCTAAAGCTTTAATCCAAGTAAAGGAATCGGGGAAGAGGATAGCTTCGAAACCCAACCTGTAACAACCCACATATTTTAAATTTTTGAATATTTAAATATATATTTTTAAATATAATTGTTAATCGGATTAAAGTCCGAAAAGCTATTTTTTGCAAACAGTCGAATTGAGACTCGAGACCACTTCCATTGAGTCCAAAATGGCATTTGCGACTCTTTTGAGTATAAACATCGATATGTTTGGAGCTAGCTAAAATTTCGACCTTTTCACTTAGGGCTTTGGGTTGGGTTTCAGCCCATTAACTTAACATATCAACCCAACTCCACTCCACTCCTCTTCCTTACTTCATAATATTTCCTACAACTTAAGCTTTAGCAAAAATGGTGGTGGAGATGGGAAATTAAAATCCTAAACCCTAGTTTCTTTAGCAAATCCAAGTTTTAGCTCCAAATTCAAAGAGAAACTATTGGTAAGTATCTCCATCTTCTTCTCCAACTCAATCTCTCTTTAAATTCAGAAATTTCCTAAACCTAACTTTGGAAATGTTCTTCTTTTAAGCTTAGATTCAAGCTTCTAGAGTTGAGTTTGAAGAGTGGTTGATCCTCCTTGTTTCCATGCTTCTCCGTCATCATTTTTGGGCTTAAAAGTGAGTTCTTGAACTCACATCTATGTCTATAGCTTTGATTGTTGTTAGGTATGAATTCCTAACATCTATTTCTTATTCAATTGTTTTTGAATTGAATTGGTTTGGTGAATTTTCCTAATTTTGGTTTTTTGAAGTCAAAATTTATGAAAACCCTAGTATGGTTGTTTAGACATGTTGTTTTGGGTGAATTGAAGAGCCTTTAGGGCTGGGTTGTCGCTTGGCATAAGCCTTTAGGGCTGGGTTGTCGCTTGGCATAAATCCTTTGTCACCGTTGCTCTTTCAATCGCTTCGAATCCGAGAAGTTGTGTAGGTTTGCCCATTTAAGGGCTATGAAAATTCTGTCCTGCTACAGGTGACAGACGTCTGTGGATTATCCACAGACGTCTGTGGCTTCAGAAAAAATATTTCCCGAAACAGGTGACAGACGTCTATGGATTATCCACAGACGTCTATGGCTGTTGATTTCTGGAAATTAACCTATTTTTATGTGGATTTCCAAATTTATCGATTTTTGATTATCCATATAGTTATTGTCAATTAATATCAACTTTGATGATTTCTTTTCTGGATTTTTGGTGTTTCTATTTGATCGATTTGATACCGATTTCCATGGCTTGATTCACGTTATCGAAATGTGAATTCTTGTGATAGATTGTTTCTACAATCATTTTGTGATTTGTCACTTCTAAATAAAGGTTTCTATACTAGTAGTAAATATTAAAACTCTTTTACAAAGATGATTTCAACTCTATTTTTAATACAAAGCTCTTTTATAAAACTGTTTTCTAATCTATTAGTATATACAAACCTTTACCTCACTCGTATGAGAAAATCTAATTAAACGGCTTAGCAAAACAAGTGGTATGAAACGCTTGCGTTTACTTCGTCGGTTAATTCTTGGACTTGTTCGATTGAACTCTTGTGACAATTTACGAGTGGGAATCTACAATTTGTTCGTAAATATTTAAGTTAAGCTAGTGGTTATGGGACATGAAGCTAAACTCATATTTACTAGCTTAGTGTAATCGACACTTTTTATTGATCGATGATGATCATTTTGTGATTTAGACTAGCGATGTGCAATGTCTATTTGTCTGCGAGGGAGACTAAACCCCGTTTTGTGGAACTTCAGTTCAATTTGGCGGGGTAGCGACCCGTGGTCTTCGGGCCGTTTGTGGAGCTTCGGCTCAAAATTTATGGTTAGCGACCATGGAATAGCGTTCCATTTGTGATACACGTGTTGGTGAGTTTTCATGCTCCCGTTTGTGATAGGCCTACCCCCTTTGTGATTTCTGGATTTCTAATTGATGATTTCTAGAATTTGTGTTTCACCAACCTTTGCGATTGGCATTAATATGTTTGTCAATATTTGTAGTTCGGTGAATAAAATAAAGAATATGATATTCTTTTTGGTGCTTTGAGATTCTTGAGATATTGTATGATTTTGTTGTTGTTTTAATCACACTTGTCCTAGTATGACATTATCGTTATCATACGTTCTTATTATATCTCTGCTTATATCTCATTTATTTAATGATAATTATAGCTTGACTGATCCGTTTATTATTTTCTTATTAAATAATACTCGGGTCAGACCGAGATGTTACAGGTGCTTCTGCTTGACTCCTTAGCTGGGATCACCTTTTGACTTTTGTCTAACTACATTACATTTTTAGTTTTTGTTGTTATACATTTGAGATGGAGACTCCTTGATGTATACATATTCTTTTGTCTAGCACTTGTATCTATTCTTTTGTGATATTGTGGATCTTGTTTGACCACTACTATGATGTACACTTTTATGTGTTGTATTCATATCTATTTCCTCCTTTGAGATATGAACATCTGTGACTGATTTATGTTATGTTTATTTCTATAATTGTTCCCGAGGTCCACTTAGCCACTGTGTAGTCGCTTTGAGTTTGTATCGGTATGTCAGATTTCCTCTTGAAATGAAATGCATTTTATACTATCTGACATATCGGTGCTCGCACAAGGCAATTACATGGATGGTCGCTCCTCAACAGCCTTATTTTTCGCGCTAGTCGACGGCATTACCCAGTGGTGTCCTTGGCTAGTGTGAGCATAGAGGTGGGGTGTCACATAACCTTTCGAAACCATTGCCACCAAAGCCATTTAAAAGCGGCTATACGACCCTTTCGAAAGCATTGAGAAAGCGACTTCAAAGTTAAAAGGCGAAAGCACCCTTTTCGAATACATTATGATTCGAACGGTATGAATGTGGCAGCTAGGTATCGAATTGGTTCAAATACGACTATTCTTTCGAAAGTTTCTTTTAGAATAAAAGCACGCAACAACTCTTTCGAAAGATCCTTTCTAAAAACAAAGGCAAGTGGCGACTTATTCAAAAGCTTCTTTTTCAATAAAGGTGAGTTGATTGATTTGAAAGCTCGTTAGAGTGGCTTCAACCCTTTCGAATGCATGACTTCAACACAGTCCCTTTCGCCTTTCTCCAATGCACTACGTACCAATTGCTTGATACCATGTGCATTGGTTTCGAATGGGTTCGAAAGGCCTACTGGGCATGGCGACAGAAGTAAGCAAAGGAAGTGGCAAAGTTGTAATTCGAAGCAAAATCGATTTTTATGCTTTTTAAAGTAATTTCCTTTCATCTAACTTGTCTAATTTGTCAAAATATGATTTGTTGTCATTTCTTTATCAAAATCCTTTTCTAAAAAGGTCGCCAAATTTGAAATTTACAATTTAAAACATTTTAATCAAATAAGCCCTTCTCCTTGATTTAACGCATAAAACATTTAAGCCCTTTAACTTAAATAATTTTATAACCATAGTGAAATACTTAGGAAAATTCCCCAAAAATCACAACAATTCAATTTTAATATATTTTCTAACATATATAAATTTCAGACCCAAAATTATTATATAATTGCCTTAATTAATTAAAACCCGATTTTAGCTATTTTCTCTCATAGAAAATCCATAATAAATCCACAATTAGTTAGAAAATTTTGAAACTTGAAACCCACTTCTAAAACAATGTTTTTGGTCATATATCAAAAATGCAACTTATTTGGATGCCATTTAATAGGTTTTCTGATCTTAACATATCATAAGATCATATAAAATCATATATAGCATTAACAAGCATATATATATATATAAACAACCATAACATGGAATATTACTTGTAGAATAATTCGGACATAATAATGAAACTGAAACCATTATAAAAATGGTATGTAAATCAAATTATTCACCTTGGCTTGGTGTTAAGAAGGTTAAGATTTGTCCTTTGATTAATTTCTTCAAGCTTTCTACTTGATTCATGGCTTACCTTCTTTTTGATTCCTCTTAATGGTGGCTGGCCGAGCTCTTAGGATTTTAATTTTGTTTGTGAATGTTAGAATGAATAAGGAATGGAGAATGGAAGGGTTTAGGCTATTAGAATGAAGGATGTTCCTATTTTACCCTTATCATATTTCTCCTACTTACTTATTTTCAATTCTCTTTTGTTTATACATTCATTAAGGAACGACCGCTTATTAATTAACAAATCTCAATCCCTTAACTATTACCATTATTTTATTTTATTTATCCAATTAAATGTTCTAAATAATGTTACTCAAAATTAGGGTTGTTACAGAATTCCATGTTCTTAGAACTAAGTTATCATTAGGTCTCGATAACTGGTATGCCTCATTAGCCAATACTTCGGCCACGACTAATGGACCTTCTCAATCTAAGCCTAGAGCTCCATCTTTAGGATTTTGTGTGTGTTAGCTATCACCCTTTACAGTATAGGATCCCCCTTGCCAAAGTTTCTTTCTTTGAACCTGACATTGTAGTTCTTTGCCATCGTTTGTTGATATGCGACAAATGCTACTGCTGCCATATCCCTTTTTTCCCGAATGAGATTGAGGGCAGCTACCTTCAGCCTTTTTGTTCTTTTCTGCCATGTATGATATTCTTCTATGTGATGGGAGCTCTTCTTCAACAGGGAGCATGGTTTCATATCCACAGGTTAGCGAAAAAGGAGTATGTCCTGTTGGAGATCTAGTCGAGGTTTGGTAGGCCTATAAAATCAAACATAGCTCTTCCGCCCACTTTCCCGTAGCCTTTTGCAGTCTTTTCTTAAGTAGCTTCTTAATGGTTTTGTTTGCATCTTTAACGTGCCCATTCGCTTATGGGTGTGCGACGGGGGAAAAACTCTTATTTACGCTATTCTTTTCACAAAGCTCTGCAAACTCTTTGCTTTTAAACAGGGTGCCATTTTTGGAAATTATCTTGTAGGGGATTCTAAATATAGTGATTATGTTTCTTACCACGAAAGTGACTCTTCTTTGCAGTGATCGTGGCTAAGGGTGTTGCCTCTACCCACTTGGCAAAGTAGTCTATTGCCACTATAGCATACTTTACCTCTCCCTTTAACATAGAAAGTGGACCTATCAAATCTATGTCCCATATGTCGAATAGACATGGGCTGGTAAGTTGGATGTGCTCGTAAGATGGCTGCTTGAGGATACTTGCGAATCTTTGACATCTGTCACATCTTCTTACAAATTCCCTCACATCCTAAAGCACTATGCGTCAGTAATAACCATGCCTCAATACTTTCTTTGCTAATTTGGTCTCTCTTGAATGATCTCCACATTGTCCCTTATGTACTTCCCTCATAACATGTACCCTTTTTCTTTGGAAATGTATCTAAGATAAGGGGTTAAGTACCCTCTCTTTTATAATGTGCCATCAAAGAAGGAGTAGTACAGTGCCCGGTGTCTTATTTTTTGGGCTCGTTCTTGTTCTGAGGTAGGGTTATATTTTGTAGGAATTGTTTGATGGGAGTCATCCAGTTGTTCTCCTTAGTTTGTTGAAGCATGGGTTCAACTGGGATTGTTCTCGATTTTCCGCTGTTTCCTGATCTCGAGCCCCTTGAATTACAAGCCTTTAGGCTTGGGTTAGGGCCATTATTTGATTTGATTCTATTATGCTTGGCTCTTCTTGATACCCTATTAGTACTGCCTTCATTTCATTTGCCACTTTGGTGCTTGCAAGTTTAGCTAATGAGTCGGCAGACGAGTTATTTTCATGTGGAATTTGTTCTATACTAAACTATTAGAACTGCTCTAGTAATTTCTTAGAAAGTTCCATATGTTAGGCCAAGGTTGGTTCCTTTGCTTGGTAATTGCACTACACTTAGTTCACAACTAATTGAGAATCACTTTGAATTTTAATGTGGCTTACCTTCATTACCCGGGCCATTCTCAGGCCTACGAGGAGAGCTTCGTATTTTGCAACTTTATTAGTTGCTTTGAAACCAAGCCGCACTGCTCCATATAGCTTCTGCTCATCTGGAGTGATTAGTACATACCTAGTTCTTACCCCCTGCTCATTTGATGCTCTATCTACGAATAGGCCAGAACTGAGGGGCAGAGGATTCTTCCTTAGGTTGAGGCTCAACTGGCAATGTGCATTTTGTAATGAAGTCTGCCAGTGCTTGATCTTTGATTGCCTTTCGAGAACAATAAGTGATGTCATATTGGTTGAGCTCCATTGCCCATTTCAATAAGCAGCCTAATGTTTCTGGCTTCTATAGTATCTACCTTAGGAGTTTGTTTGTGAGGACTTTGATGGGATGTGCTTGGAAATAGGACTACGGCTTCCTTGCTGTAAGGAGTAGGTTGTAAAGCTAGCTTTTTAATGACTGAGTAGTTTAGCTATGCTCATGACAGCTGCTTACTTGTGAAGTAGATGGGCCTTTGGGTCCTTTTGTCTTATCGTATTACTGTAGCACTAACAACTTTATCGGTTATGGTTAAATAAACATACAAGTCATCACCTGTTTCCGGTTTAGATAATATGGGAGTGTTGACCAGGTGATCCTTTAGGTTTTGGAATGCAGCTTTACATTCCTTAGTCCATTCAAAGTTTCGCCCCTTCTTTACCCGATCGAAGAACATAATGCACTTGTCCATTGATTTTGATATAAATTTGCTCAGTGCTGCTTCTTTGCCATTTAGACTCATCAGATCCTTTGGTTTTTCTGGGATCCCCATTTTCCTTATGGCTTTGATCTTTTCGGGGTTTGCTTCTTTGACACATGCACTTACTATGTACCCCAGGAACTTCCCTGATTGGATAGCGAAGGTACATTTCAGAGGATTCAGATTTATATTATACTGCATCAGGACTTCAAATGTTTGTTCTAGGTTTCGAACATGACTCGATGCAACTTTGACTTGACCAGCATATCATCCATATATACCTCCACATTCTTTCCAATCTGATCTGA
This sequence comes from Allium fistulosum, assembly GCA_030737815.1. NCBI lineage: Eukaryota > Viridiplantae > Streptophyta > Magnoliopsida > Asparagales > Amaryllidaceae > Allium > Allium fistulosum. Next base: position 951,238,241 of record CM060903.1, read on the forward strand.
GAACATCATTTTGGCCAGCCTTTGATAGGTTACCCTGGCATTTTTGAGTCCAAACGGCATGACTTTGTAGCAGTACAATCCTTTATCTATTACGAAACTGATATGCTCTTAGTCTGGTTCTAACATAGCTATCTGCTTGTATCCTAAATACACATATACGAAAGATAGCAGTTCATGTCCACTGGTTGCATCTACTAACTGATCAATTCTGGGAAAGAGGAAATTGTCCTTCGGGTAAGCCTTGTTGAGGTTGGTGTAATCTATACAGGTTCTCTACTTCCCGTTAGGTTTCCTTATGAGTATTGTGTTGGCGATCAACTTCGGGTAGTATACTTCCCTAATGAATCCATTCTCTTTTAACTTTTTAACTTTCTCATGAAGAGCGTTGTACCTTTCTTAATCTTGGGTCCTGCGCTTTTTCCTGAGTAGATGGGCATCAGGATCAATATTGAGAACATGATAGATAATTGGTGGATCTATCCCTACAACATCTGAGTGTGTCCAAGCAAATACATCTGCTAATTTCTTCAAGAAGTCTATCAGTTCAGCATGAGCTTCTACATCGAGATTCTTTCCAATCTTGCAATATGGGGTCCTTTGGGTCTACCTGTACATCTTCTAGATTGTCCACCGACTTTAACTCCTCTCTATTTTTCCTAATTTCGGGTCTATTTCACTTTCTTCCTCGTCTAGTTTTTAGGAGACCGAGGGTGCCTATTTCTAAGTTTCCTCGAAGAAGTAATGGACATAGACTGAATTATATTCATCAGTGCTGATCATGTGCACGTGTGTTAGTTTTTCTTTCTTTGTGGATTTTGGAGGTACAGGATCAGCTGCTTCGGCACTGGCTTTTGTACTTGGTACCGACGCAGTTCTTTAAACTAGCTTGATTTCTTTTTGGTTATTATTATTACAAGAATTAGAAGAGGCAGTAGTATAATTTCAAACAATTTTATTGCTACAAGTAAGGTTTACATCGTATAACTTCCTAGCTAAAAATTGTTCTCCTTTTATCTACCCTATTCCTATAAGAGTATTGAATTTCATGAGCTGGTCTTTTTGGAAAATGATTTCCCCCGAGAGTACCAGAGCAGGTCTTCCAAAGAAAGCATTGTATGGTGAGGGCTGATCAATGATCAAGAAACTTGCATAAAACAATTTGTCTAGCGGGGAAGTTCCAACCATAACAAGCAAGCGTGCTGATTCCACTGGGATAGTGGCAGTATTATTGAAGCCATAGATCAATTTAGGACTAGGCTTTAGGATCTCAAATGGCAACTTCATTTGATCATATGCAGACTTGAAAATGACATTGACTGAAATTCCAGAATTAACAAAGACTTTCTTCATAGTGCAATTTGATGTCTACGCTATGATAATAAGTAAATCTTGGTGTAGGAACATGACTCCTGCCGCATCAGCTACCGCAAATGTTATCTTCGATGCAGTCTTTTGCTTGACATGGAAAACTGACTTTTATTGGACTCTGGCTTCTTCCATGTATCTCTCTATGTCTTTCTTGCTTGCGCCAGCAAGGTGTGGTCCTCCATGAATCGAGGTTATAAGGTTAGAGGGGTTTCCAACTTGATTCTCATTTAGGTCTGGGGCTAGGTTTCTTGTCTCAACTTCACCATTTGCCTTTTGGAAGCTGCTTAGGTAATCTTTCTGGATCGACCTATCTATCTCATTCTTTAGATGTCGGCAATTGTCAGTATGATGACCATTAGCTTGGTGAAAGCGGCAGTATACCCCACTTTGGTTCTATTCTTCTTTCTTTCCCTTGCTGGGCACATTGCACGTAAGCTCTATCCTGGTCATATCGTATATCTGGCCAGGATTGTGGGTAAGGGGGTTGTTGTAGTGAAGCTGGGCTCCTTTTGTCCCTTTACTGGTGGGTGATATCCTTCTGCTCCCTTTTTCTTGTCATAGATGGTGCAGAAGTTCTCCGAGTCTGTGTTGTAGAACCAGCTTCTTCTATCCTTATATAACCAATGGCTCTTTCGTAGAAAGCCTTTATAGTATAGCATGAATTTTTACTGTTCTTATCCCACGTTGATGTTCCCTTCCTAATTCCAGCGTGGGCCGCCGTCACTAATGATCCTTCACTGCTTACTTCTATCCTGAGAGCCTCTAACTTAAATCATTTTATAAAGTTACGTAAGCTCCCATTCTTGCCTTGCTTAACACATGACATCATGTTTCCATCCTAGGAGGCTTCTCTCCCTAAATTGAATTGCCTTAGAAAATTGGTAAGTAGTTGTCCCTAAGATTAGACCTTCTCTGGTTCGAACCTCCTAAATCACTTGGATGCAGCACCGGCTAGGTAAACTGGGAAGAGTTTACAACTAGCCATCCTTCCCACTTTCAGGATGTCCACGTAATATTCAAATGTGCAAATATGATCGTGGGGATTTGTAGTCACATCGAACTTGTCAATAGATGGGGCTTTGAAGCTGTCAGGGAAGTTTGCTTCAATGATAGTTTCGCTGAATAGGGGAAGATTCTTCTTCCCTACCTTTCTCCCCAGTACCTTTTTGGCAAAGTTTAGCCAATTGCTCCATTCGTGCTTTTAGCTTGCGAATTTCGTCTTCCGTGAGGTCTAACTGGGATAAGTCTTCTTCTTATAACGAGGCAGCATGATTATCTTCAAGAGCAAATTGAGTTTATTTCTTTAGCAGCAGAGGGTTGATATTTTCTGGTTTAGATTTGATTTGTGGATTGCCAAGATCTTGCCTTTCAGCTTGGCTTTAGTTTTTGGACTAGCGTCCCATCTCTGGTAGTGCTATTATCATTCCCTCACTGAATAACCAATAAGTGAACAATGGTAGTGAGGATGTTCTTAGGGAAGCATGTTGGGACATTGTTCTCTCTAGCCCTTCCATACGTTGGTTGATTTGGTTTGTAAAGGCATTTAGCGTGGTAAGGATTGGATCCCAGGGTGCTTTAGTTGAGGTTTGCTCCTTAACCGGGCTTTTTGAGGTTATGAATGGCTTCTTTGAGAGTTTTGAGGCCAAGTGTAATTGTTCTTGAGTGGGTAAGGTGGATGAATCAGTGGGAATCATGGTGTATAAAGAAAATAAGGATAAAGTTTACTGGATGTAGGAAATAGAGGTAAGGTATACTTGCTAGAGTTTGGAAAAGGGACACGGAGCTTCGTGGCCTCCTAGCACCAAAATGTTAGTGAGATTTTTTGTCTCACAACACCCAAAATGAACGTAAAGTAACTTTAGTGTTAATTACTTCGATGATTTAAAATTAAAAATTTAAATGATATTAAATTTTCCTTTAGGTGGTAAACATTCTGTTGAAAGCTTACACAATTATGTAGCTGCACTTTAACTGTTTGTTGAAATTTCAAATCAAACTGGTATTTAATTCAAGTAAAAACTAAACAAAATCTAACACTAAAATCTAGGTGAAAATAAGAAAAAGTGTAGAAAAGTAAAAGACACAAAGAATTTACGTGGTTCGGATGTTAAAGAGTCCTACGTCTATGGGGAAATGTCACTTTCTTCTTTATTTTCTTGGTATAGATTTTAATGGCAGAGAGTACAATGATTTTACTCTTTAAACCTTCAAAATAACAAATCAATAAAAAGATCCCCTTCTTGCTACAATGCTTATTCTATTTACATTATACATATGCACATGGATCACCATAATCCTTCTTCCACTATTTTGTTTTTGCCTTTGGATCATGCCATGTGTCATCCATCTGCATTGTCTATTTGATGCATGTGGATTACTGGCGTGTCTTTGGCGAGAAACTTTGATTTGAGCAGTTAAGTTTAGGGTTTTGGAGGAAAGCTTGAAATTGAAGAAGGAATATTTGAAATTGTGGTAGGAGACTTCAAATTCGAATGGGTTTCGTATCTGATCTGCACTCCTCCTTTTTCTGCAGGATGAGCTATGCTACCTCTATCATTTTTTTGTGTGATGGTGTTGAGAGCTATACCTCCGTTCTGCCTTAGGTGTTGTTGATACTTATGAGGATAACCTATGCTATCCAGTGTGCTCGCGCACATGGTTTTGTGCTGGGATGATTTAAGTTAAGTTGTCTTACTTAATTCGTAACATCTACTTGGTTTTGTGCCGAGGTTGAGTCATTTGGGTTGCTTTTATTAACCTACGGTGCCTTAGTATAAGTCTGCACTTGTCCCTGAACTACTTTTGGTGTGAGGATGCGCAAGCTACTGGGATTGGATGCTTATGTCTTTGTTGTTTGTTTAATAAGTGTAGATCTGTGGTGGTGTGCTGTTTAGGTAACCCTATGCACATCCCTTGGAATGCTTTGGATTCCAAGTGGTACTGTTTAGAGAGTCCTCAGTGATCACATATTCACATGGTAGATCTGTACTTGAAAGAGATAGCAATGCATAAGCTTTTAAGAATGATAATTGGGCTTATTAGATCCTTTGGTTGTAGAGTAGTTTTCTTCTATTGTCCTTTTCTTTTTGCCTCCATGTTTGTTATGTCCTGATGGTGCACGTTTATTTATTAACCTATTCTCATGGTTACTCATTCTTCATCAACTTGTCCTGATGGCAGTGCATTCCTTTATCAGTTTAGGATGGCACATTATGTTGGCTTTCTGATGCAATATCATTAGTGTGGATCTGCTATCTTCGTACCTTGATTTATGAGCGTAGTGCATCATCTCATTGCAACTTTTTGCTTTTTGGTTGTAGGTCTATTAGCTGGATCAAACATCGTGACTGCAGGTTAGCTCTCACTGTATATCCATTCTTGGTTGCAGCACATAGACTTCATTTGATTCCGACTTCTTTTTACAGAGTCAATCGAATCATTTCAACTTCTTCTCTCTTTATCTCGGCTTTATTTGTGAGTGAAGTTCTCTAGGCTTTGTGCCTCCTTCGACTGCTACTATCCCGCCTTTTGGAAAATCCGTGACACCAAGGACTTGACTAGAGATTGAAGATGATTCGTCCCGAAGATCAGCTATCTATGAGTCCATGATAGATATAGGAAAATTTGGTCCAAGTCTGGATCGAGCTTCAATTAGCATGATATGACTAACAAGGCTATAAAAGACAATATTTCAAATTTTGGGTCAATCGGAGTTCGTATGCTCAAGTTATCGATCGATCAAAATCCATGTAGAAGATATCAGTTTGTATCCATCAAAGTCCATACCACTTCGTATCCATCCAGCTTCGTATCCATCAACTTCGTGTCCATCCCTTTCATATCCATCAAGCAATAACATTGATCAGAGTTCATCTGCTCAACCACTGCCTAATTCGTATCGATCCCACTAATACCCATTTCGTATCGATCAACTAAGCATCGATACAAAACCAACATCCAAGCATCGATACGAAGGCAACATCCAGGCATCGATATGAAGGCAACATCTAGGAACATTGATACGAAAAGCTTGGCATTAGATGGTTACGAAAGGAAGTAGTCAAGCCAAAGGAATCAGTCTGCAAGCATGAAAGATGGATCTCCTCATAATTGTCACTCTACGTCATCAATGCACAACCGATCGATATGTAGCCTACCGATACGAAGGAGTATTGATACGAAAGCATCGATACGCAACCGTCGACCTGCCTACAAAATCAACCTTGGATCGATCATAACTCAAAAACTACAAGTCCAAATGCTATGAAATTTTCACAAAAGCTTGCATATCACCTGAAGACCCACCATGATCGATCGTAGCTCAAATGGAGCCAATCTTGACTGATACGAAATGCACTTGGATCGATCCTGATCGATCCCAAATGACCCCAGATCGATCTGGTGGGCCCACCCGCATGTGAGATGAGGTATTCCGAGGTTTGGGGGAGATATTTCCAGATCCACTCCTATAAATAGCACTCCCACGCCTACAGAAAAAGGACTTTTGATGCTTCTACGCCATTACTCTACTGCAACTCCATTGTAACTTGAGAGCTAGTGATTTGTACTGTTGTAATCAGTTGTCAATCATCAATAAATAGCAAAACTATTCAAAGTGGACGTAGGCTACAACGCCGAACCACTATAAATTCTTGTCTCTTTCTATTTCTGTTTGATTTTATTGGTGTGATTGTTAGATTAGCCTCATTTTCCATTTAATTTCTTCATTCTAATCTCTTCAATTACATCCGAAGAGTGTTGTGCCCAATTTTGGTACAAATACTTTGGTTCATGAGCCACCCCGTCGGTTCAGGATGCCGAATCTGCCGGTGTACGAAGGAAATTCGAATCCTAACCAACATATATTGAAGTATGAATGGCTCATGAACGCCGCTTGAGCTGATGATGTGGTTAAGTGTAGAAGTTTTCCTATCTCTTTGGGAGGCATTGCAACTATGTGGTTCACTCGATTACCACCCAGATCCATCTAATGTTTTGAAGTTTGTTGAGCAGTTCCGTATGCATGCTACTAGACCAAAGGATGTCAACACCTTGTCCAGTGTTACTCAAGCTCCAAGAGGGACTCTTAAATATTATCTAGGAAGGTTCCATGCTTCTTGTGCAGAGGTCAGCAACCCCAATGATAATTTTATGCTGATGGCATTGACTAAAGGGATCGATCCCGATTCTGAGTTTGGTGATTGGTTGGATGGGAAACCCCCTGATTCGTTAGATCATTTCTATGCTAAGGCGGCCCAATTCTTGAGGAGAGAAGACGCTAGACGATCTAGGAAGCAGGACGTAGTGGGGCCCAGTAGTTAAGGCATTCAAAGTAATGTTGCTGTGAAGCAGGATGGTGAGAATTCCGCCAAAGTGCAATTGAATATTCAGAATAACCAAGGTCAATAGAAGGGCAATGGAGGTCCGGGAAAGAATAGAGACCCAAATCACGGATCGAGACATAGAGCTCCCATGTTCAACCGATATACTCTCCTAAACACATTGTTGCAAAATGTTCACCTTTAGACTTGTAATACTAGACAATATATGAAGCCAGCTCCGAAACCATCATCTGAGAAACAAATTCAAACCGGGAATATCTATTGATTCCACGATTGTTATGGCCAATACTAATGAGTGCCGTCATTACAAGACATCATCGAGAAGTAGACTGGAGAAAGGAAGTTGGAGCAGTTCGTTCGGGCTCCGCAAGATGGAGTTGCGGGCCCATCTAATCCAAATCAAGGTCAAGGCCAAGCTAGGCCCGAAGAACCCGTGCATACTGGTCGGAGGTTGGTAATAAACACTGTGAGTGGTGGTCCTCATTCGGCTGATCGGAGCTGGAAGGAAATGGAGTCACATGCCAGTTAGATTAGGGATATGGACTTTGAATGCTGTAGTAATGTTGATGATGGGGCCCTGGCAAAACAACAGAGGACGATGACAGACGACATCGTTTTCAAGAACCGAGATGCTGACAGAGTCAAGGCCTCGACTATTGATCTGTTGGTCATCTCAGCCCAAACAGGTCCTGCTTAGATGAAGAGGATCTTGGTTGACAGCGGAAGCTCGGTGAACATTCTTTTCAAACGCGCCTATGACCAAATGAGAATGGAGGCGAAAGATCTAAAACCGTGTCAGCCATGCATACATGGTTTTAATGGAAGTGAAACCATACCAGCTGGCATGGTAGAGTTACCCGTTGAATTAGGTATTGGTGATCGTTGGAGAGTCCGAATGTTATAGTTTGTGGTGTTAGACATACATTCCCCCTACAATGCTTTCTTGGACCGACCGACCCTCGCGGAATTCAAGGCAGCGATTACCCTTGGTGTTTAACTCTGAAGTTCCCCATTGATAATGGGGTTGGAGTAGTACATGGTGATCAGGCGGCTGGACACGCCTATTATGTTGCGGAGCTGCGGGATGCGTAATGGAAGGAGAAAGGGAAGGGCGTAGAGGAATCTCTCTGCGTCCATTTTTCAGAAAATTGACAACTAACGCCTGGGCCTAGGCTCGGACGCCATAACCAATTCCTTAAGGACCTCGATCCTAGAGACAATAACGACGAGGAGGAAGTCAAAGATAACCAGGCTTCCTCGGCGGAGTTGACGATCGATGTTCTGATCCACGACGATGATGATTCCAGAATGGTAAAGGTCGGATCTTAATTTAGCCACCAAATGAGACAGGAATTGGTTGATTTCCTCTGGGTGAACCTTGATGTGTTTGCCTGGAGTCATTCAGACATGTGTGGGATCTCGTCGGACATCGCGAGCCATGCATTAAATGTTGGCCCACGGCACATCTCGGTCAAACAAAAAAGGCGCGGTATGGATCCAGAGAGATCTGCCGCCCTAAAGGAAGAAGTAAATAAACTCAAGTCGAATGGGCATTCGTGATGCTTTATACCTGAAGTAGGTATCTAATCCAGTGCTTTTCAAAAAGTCAAACAGGAAATGGCAAACATGTGTGGACTACTCAGATTTGAATAAAGCCTGCCCTAAAGATAGTTCCCCTCTTCCCAAAATTGATAACTTGTGGATTCAACAGCCGGACACGAGCTCTTATCTTTCATGGACGCGTATTCCAGCTACAATCAAATACATATGCATCTACCTGACCAGGAACATACTAGCTTCATCACTGATTTGGGACTCTATTATTACAAGGTGACGCCATTCGGACTCAAGAACGCTGGAGCAACTTATCAGAGGCTCGTGAACCGAATGTTCACTAACCAGATTGAAAAGACCATGGAGGTGTATGTGGATGACATGCTCGTGAAGTCACAACTATCTATCAACCACATCAATGATTTGGAAATATTGTTTAACATACTCCGAAAGTATAGAATGAAACTCAATCCATTGAAGTGCCATTTCGGAGTTGCATCGGGAAAGTTCCTTGGATTCATTTTCAATGCCAGAGGAATTGAAGCCAATTCCGAAAAAATCTGGACGATTCGGATCTCGAAACTCCTAGAACCATAAAGCAGGTGCAAAGCCTCAATGGGAAGGTGGCAGCCTTAAGCAGATTCATTTCGAGATCTACAAACAAGTGCATTCCCTTCTTTGACCTGATCAGAAAAGGAAAAAAAATTTGGAGTGGACAGAGGAGTGCGAAGGTGCATTCCAAGCACTAGTTCAGCATTTGACAACACCTCCTATTTTGTCGAAGCCAATTGATCACGAGAGATAATATGTCTATCTAGCGGTTTCGTCAAATGCAATCAGTGCTGCTTTGATTCGAAAAGAGGATCGGATCCAACGACCAGTCTATTATATCAGCAAAAGGCTAACAGGGGCAGAAAGAAACTACCCGAAGGTGGAAAAGCTGGCTTATTGTCTCTTCATAGCCTCGAAAAAGCTCTGTCCATATTTCCAGGCTCATCCGATCACTGTTTATACCGACTAGCCATTACGATAGGTCCTTACGCGACCTGAGACGTCTGGTAGATTACTTAAGTGGAATATCGAGCCGAGTCAATTTGATATCACTTATACGCCGTGGTGAGCTATTCAAGGACAAGTTCTGGTGGACTTCATAGCTGGATTCACCATATCGGAGGATTTGCCCGAAGCCAGTGAATTTCCCAAGCGTACATGGAAGCTATACACTGATGGAGCATCAAAAGACCGTTGTTCAGGCGCTGGAGTGGTACTCGAAACCCAAGAAGGTCGGTCCATATGCTATGCTTTAAAGTTTGATTTCCACGCAACTAACACCGAAGCCGAGTACGAAGCTTTGCTTGCTGGACTAAGACATACCAGAGACTTGGGAATCATTGCTGTGGAAATTTATTGTGATTCATAATTGGTCGTATGCCAGGTTCGAGGAGAGTATCAAGCTAGAGACAGGAGATTGGCTACCTACCTTACTCGGATTCAAGAAGTGTTGAATTAGTTCAACTATTATGCTATTCACTGTATACATCGAGAGCACAATCAAAAAGCTAATTCTTTAGCAAAACTAGCCAGCACTGGCGAAGCACAACAAATGAGACTTGTCCCCGTTGAGTCACTTACTACTCTGAGCATTAACCATATGGAGACAGACTGGGTGCATGAGGCAACGCCCGAGAAGGAGTCATGGATGACTCCGTTCAGAAACCTTCTTGAGCATGGAGCTTTACCAGAGCACAGAAGTGAGAAAAGACAGGTTCTCCGAAAAGCTTCACGATTTATTATCCAGAATGGAGTCCTGTACAGGAGGGGATATTCTGTTCCATTACTCTGATGTATTGTCCACGACGAGATCAAACGAGTGTTGCATGAGGGAGAGTGCGGTGATTACACTGGGGGGCAAGCCCTTGCCAAAAAGATACTCATATATGGATATTACTGGCCGACAGTGAATCAAGACGCATCAGATTATGCCGAGAAATGTGATAGGTACCAGAAACATGCCAGAATTCCAAGAGCCCCGCCTACAGAAATTACTCAGATGGTCAGTCCATGGCCGTTCGCCACATGGGGTATTGATATAATAGGGTCTCTACCTTTAGCCAAGAGTGCTGCAAAGTACGCCATCGTTGTAGTTGACTACTTTACAATGGGCGGAAGCTGAGCCCCTTGCCACTATCACGACAAAGAAAGTGATCAACTTTGTTGTGCGCAACATCATCTGTCACTTTGGCCTCCCACACACCATCGAACCTGATACGTGACCCAATTCGATGGTGTCAAGTTCAAAGATTTATGTCAATGCTACCGCATCCAAAAGAAGTTCTCAGCAATAGCTCACCCTCAAGCAAATGGACAAGTCAAAGCTGTCAACAAAGTTATCAAGTCCATTCTAAAAAATGACTGGAAAAAGCTGGAGGTAAGTGGGTCGATGAGCTTCTCATGGCCCTATGGCGTATCGAACTACCCACAAGTCCGCGACTGGCCATACTCCGTTTGCACTTTCCTACGGCTCTGTAGCCGTTATTCTAGTTGAACTAGAAGTACCTTCTCACTGTACGACCTATTACAATTCAAAGACAAACGCCATCCTACTTGCAAAATCACTGGATTTATTGGATGAGAAGCGTGAGGAGGTTGATTTGAGGGCAGCCGCACACCGTAGTTGGTCGCTCGATTATACAATGCTAAGGTCGACCTAGAACCTTCGAAGTTGATGATCTCGTACTTAAGAGAATTTATCCGGTCCCTTCACACATGAAACCGACATGGGAAGGACTGTATGTCATTGAACGGAGACTTGGAGACGACACATTCAAACTATCAAATGTTGACGGTCTCACTTTACCAAGGGCATGGAGCAGCGAGATTCTCCGTCGCTATTACACATAATTAGCTTTTATTCATTTTAGTCTGCTTTTCCTTTGAAATTTGTTTATGCATTTTTTGAATTTGAACTTGTAATAGGGAAACTGACTTTGCCATACATTCTTATTTCAGCAATAAAATGCAGACTCATCAAGCCAGAGTGGCAATTCTTGAAATGCATCATGTGACCATCATAATGTACGAAGAGCTAAGTCCCGACCTGCGGTGGGACTCATTCAAATAGGGAGTGATCGCGATCCGACCGGTCACTCGCTAAGTGAAACCCCGAGCTCGGGGGGAGCAACGATAAAGTCAAGAAGGATTGAAACATGACAATCCTCTAACGAACTCCAGCTCCCAGAGTGCGAGCTTAAGTATAGAACTTCGAAATCCGGGCTCGAGGAGGATGGATCCGTCCATCCATGACCTCACCTTCATTCTTCCAAGTTCAGAGAGGATGGATTCGTTCATCTAGGACTTCGCTTGCCAAATCAAGGTGGATGTGATCCGACCATCCACAACCTTGATCAACTCCTTGTTCTTGGGGTGCGAACGAGATCCTAATACTTAAACAGATGTGACTGACCGTCTGTCGACTGACTCCAGATTCCCGGAGTGCAAACTGGAGTATAAACATCAAATGGGTGTGACTGACCACCCTCGATCAACTTTGGTCCCGAGAGCGCGGACTGAGTATAAACACCAAATGGGTGTGACTGACCACCCATCAACTAACTCTGGTCCCGAGAGCGCGGACCAGAGTATAAACACTAAACAGGTGTGACCAACCACCCGTGAAACAACTTATGTCCCCGGAGTGCGGATATAATCTTAAATGTTAGACGGGTGTAACTGACCACCCATCAACTGACTTTGGCCCCGAGAGCGCGGACCAGAGTATAAGTATTAAACGGGCGTGACCGACCGCCTGAAGATTAACTCATGTCCCTGGAGCGCGGATATGATTCCAAACATTAAACAGGTGTGACCAACCGCACGTAAATTAACTTATGTCCTTGGAGTGTGGATATAATTTTGAATACCAAACGGGTGTGACTAACCGTCTGTAAATTAGCTCATGTCCCCGAAGCGTGGATATGATTCTATGCGATAAGCAGGCATGACTGACCGCTGACATGCAAGTTCAATCCCTAGAGTGCGGATGCAACTACTAGCAGATGAGCGAGTTTGACCCGGTCACTCAAACTCATTTCACTTTAACTTTGTTCCGACTAAGTTAAATTAACCTTAGCAAAGGCGGAAAATGACTGCCGACTGACTACTTCAATTCTCCCCAAGACTTAGGGCATAACTTAAGTACCAGCTGTTGACCAAGACAGTGCAACGTTGGGATTCGACTTGATGTTTGATTATGACCCAAAGCCATAACTTCAGGATTTAGCGATCGGACTCAAGTTCGACTCAGAAACTAAATCCTCACAAATACATTGAATGGAAACGCAAGTGCTGAAATAATTAAACAAATGAACATGGAGTTATGTTGAAAAATGAAAAGAAGTTTTATTTCCACTATTCTTTGAAAAAGATAAGTACAAAAATCCATTCGATGAATTCCTATAAGCCGGGGACCAAACCCATAACTATACAAGGCCTACAAAAGCAAAAGAAAATCCTATTCCAAGCTATCTACAAAAAATAGGAAGCAAAAGTGCAAGTCTACGCCTTTGATTTTTTATCTTTCCTGCTTTTCTTCGGCGTAGACCCGCTAGAGCTACTGCTCAAAACCTTCTCCCTCTTTGAACCTTTGCCTCCCTGGCCTGCTTCGGCGGGCTTATCTCCAACCGAGGGTATTGAAGCAGTCTCCTCCTCGGAACTTACAGGGATCGGAATGTCCTTTGTGTGCGGAACCGGAGGGATGGTGGTACTTTCGATGTTAGAGGGAGGAGGCATGCCGGTATTAATGATGGTGCCACCTGGAGAAACGATAATTATCGGTATCGGACCGAGACCTGTCATGCCCCCGCCTGCTCTACTAGCCTGCTCAGCTTGCTCGATTTCGGCTTTTATTTCCTCCATTATCTGCTCCGCCCGGTCCATACCTATGCTCATTGGAATGCTGCTAGTCGGACCCGAGGAACCCGTGATGACCACATCTTCATCTATGTTGAACGGCATTTCAATACTCGGATGGCTTTGGTGGACGAGTAGCGCTTCCATTAATTGGTCATTAATCACATAATTGTCATCGTGTGTTTCCCCGGCCGAAGTGGTGACCGTCGCGATCGTAACCTCTGTTGTAAACGCCTCCTTCTCGTGATGCATTTCTTGAGTTGTAGGAGGATCGATTGATGCAGAATCTAGAGCTGAATAAAGATATGAGAATATATTAGTAACGTCTTCTGACAGTGCCGCTACATTTGGATGAATGGAAGAAGTGTCCAAAATACCTTCCTCGGGTTGACTCCCGTGTTGAGCTGATGAGCCTTCCGAGCCGCGTTCATGTATCAGAGAAAGGTGTGGCTTATCAGGGTCATATCCTGGGATAACTGAAGGATCGATAGAAGAAGTAGGCTCAGATTGAGAGACTGGAAGCGCTTCGAAACCTACTTCATGATGCTCAACTCCAGATCCTTCTCCAACGTCCGGATACTTTGCAGCCAACTTTTCTTTTTCAAGAGCGACGATTGTATCATGGAGGACTTTCGGTTCATCTTCGACAAGTATTTGAGCTTCTAGTTCAAACTCATCGATAGTCGTAGCGTCGCGGATCACCTTTTCATCGTCCACCAAGTGGCTCCAGGCCTTGTATAATTGGAAGCGGTAATCTTCGCCGAACAAGTTTAAGTTGCGGTTTCTCAAGACGTTGGCATTGTACATGACTAGGAGATCTTCAAATTCATTCTCCATCCTGGCCTCCACCGCTTTAATTTCGTTCTCAATCCTGGCATCGGCTTCCTGAGCCTTTAAATTCACCGCATCCCTCTCATCCTTAAGTGCCACCGCCTGTTCACATGCTTCTTGGGTGGCTTTGTTGGCCTTATCTTTTTCCTTGGTGACCTCGACCAGTTTCACCCTTAGCCCGCCAACCTCTTTCAGTGTGGCCTCCCTCTCTTCAGTAACAATAGTATTACGGTGGCCCATTTCCTCCACTAAGTCCATGTGGGTTTTTCTCATGTTCTCCATGGATTTCCTGGCCTCTTCGGCTCTCTGGTTAGCTTCTATCTTTGATTTCCTTGAAGATTCAACTTTTTTATTAAGCACTCCTATTATTCTGTCTTTCTGAGAAAGGTTGGCCTCCATTTTCTCAATTATATTGGCCCGTTTGAAAGCTACCGCCGAAGCCTTTTCTGCAATTCTAACCCACTCCCGGTACTGGCTATACACGTCGTGCACGTAATCCTGAACCAGTTTTTCTACATCGGTGGGAATTCTTTCAAATTTAGGGGGAAGTGGAAGCCATCGAAACAAATACTTGGGAAACTTTCTTTAACTTGGCAATTCGGATGGCTCCCTACCTTGTGTGCTCTAAAGCAGTTTGTTCAATGACAACGGGAGCTTCCATTTCAATTCTACGGTATTGATCGTCGGATTTCAAAGTATGAGGAGGCACTACTTGGTGTGTAGTTTCAGAAGAATGCATGCCAGAGCCGGATGGTTTTGAGGAACCTTTAGGTGGTGGTGATCGCGACCAGGAGCGGCGCCTACTTTGATGTGACCTTTTCTTCTCCCTATCATAATGCTCACGCTCTTGGCTGGAGTGGTAGCTGCGATCAAAGTCTCTTTCACTTTCACGCCTATGAGATTCAGAGTAAGAGCTGGAAGAATGGCGTTTGGAGCGAAGATTGCTGAGCATAGACCCCTGCCTCACCACCATGTCTGTAAAATGAAAAGAGAAGCAGAATTAGTCATCTCCAGAGATTAGAAAACATGCGATTAGAAATTGTGGTGTCGTAAAGTGCGTGTAGGCATCTGCAAACCTCTCAACCAATTGATTGTGGTGGCCTTGCTCGTAGGAGTGGGCTCCCCTATATATAAAGAAGTTAAGCCCACGTCAGTCTATGATGGGGAGTGGAGCCCCTCTAATCCAAGATCTTGGAACGAAGTTAGGTCATCTGTAATAGGGACATCCACCCATCCTCTTAATGAGCCTTCCATTTGCGGGGAAGAAATTTCCGGACCTATAGCAGTCGTAGCGCGCAGAGATACTATAACAGTCTTACGCCTCTTGGATTTGTGGGCGAGAGTCTTGCCTTTTCTTTTTGATTCTGATAATTGAAGACTCTGCGAAGGCGCAACTACGAGCTCATCCCTAGCTGGCATACTCTCGTCATCGCCTTGTTTAGTGATTTTGACTCCAGGAGCTCTTCTTCCTCCTTGCCTTACCGGAGCCACCCTGGGAACTCCTATTAGCCCAATGCTTTGATCTCTCTCTATAAGCCCCACGACGATCAAGTTTTCATCAGTAAGAACTTCATCGATTTCTCTAAGTTCAGCTGGCACCAATTGGAGAGTCCTTACTATCTCCTTGAGTTGCACTCCTTCGGGCCGGGGAATCGAAGCTGTAAAAGAAACACAATATTAGACCATCAACTTATATTATCCAGTTAATTGACGAAGAAGTTAAAGCACTTATGTCTAACTTGCCACCGTCTAGCAAATCCTGGTGGACATCTAACGAAGAACCATTTAGTCTTGAAGTAACTCAACTTACTCCAAGCACCTACCACTAGTTGCCAATTCATGACTGCTTCTAGAAAAGTGAGTGAAGGATTATCTCCTCGACTCTTGACATTAAACAAGTATCTGATCTCTTCGACGGTCGGGGGTCGGAAAAGATGCTCCATAAAGATGATATATAAGCTGGTGAGAAGCGCATACCCATTCGGATGCAATTGAGAAGTTGCAATCCTCAAAAAGAATAGCACATCCCTAATAATTGGTTGAACGGGGAAACGTTCCAGCTACGCACATAAATATGTTGCAAGCAGTAAACCCTTCTGGGGGATTGTGCGCTCTATCTTCCGGCCCCAGTAGTAGATCATCTTCAAGTGATAGACCATGCCTGAGACAGATTCTGCCTAGCATATCTTCGGAGATTTTGAAACGAACTGAGTCCTTCGGATTCAAAACTAACACTGCACCCGGCAATTCATCCGGGGCGGGACTTACTACATCTGCCGTGATGTCTGGCCCTTCGATCCTAGGAAGTGGAGGACTCTGAATTTACTGCAGCTTGGAGTTTTCGGGATCCATTGCTATTGAACTTGGTAAAATTGATCATTAGATGGCAATAAACCCGTGTTCCCATTGGTCTAAGGTGAGTGATTGTGTTGTGTAGTGCAGTGCTACATAATACTTTAAATTTCTACAAGTTCGAAAGATGGTAAAACGACAAGACTTCGAGATTCGACCGGAGTGACCTTCATCGCTGACCGTCCCTACCATGCCATCCTAATTTCGAAGAACGATCCATGTTAAATGTTTGTCAAATTATAGTTCTATTGACGAGCTTTGAAGGATAGTCAAATATGCAGTTTAATGGTCAAGTCCAGTTATGCAAGGCTAGAGCTCGTCGGAGTCAAGTGTTCGAATATGCAAGGCTATATTTTGTATGCATCATGGCTCGAATTGGATCGTTCCCCTCAAGTCTAATTTTGTATCGATGCGAAGCCTGGACTAATAGCCTATTCATATCGATACTCTTCGTATCGATCAATTCCAGATCGATGCTCTTCGTATCGATCCAAGGCGAGCGGTTTCGTATCCATCAAATCGAATCGATACGAACTCCCACAATTTCCAGATCGATACAAAGCAGCTTCCACCATCTACCATCGATACGAAGAGCCACCTCCATCCACCTCCAACCATTGCCCATTTCGTATCGATCCGCCTTTCCATCGATACGCATTTGATAAAGCGTAGAGGTCAGTGACTCCTTCGTCTCCCTCTAGTGCTTTCTTCCTCCTTCTCTTCCGAGCAACCATTAGACTAATTCCTCGACCTCACTCCAGCCACGTTTTGGCACCAGCGACATCGGAGTTGGCAGCAGCCTTGGATGAAATGGCATCGAGGCTTGAATCTTATCATTTTAACAAGTTTTAATCGATTGTTTACCTAGTTCGAATGATTTGGTTTAAGGATTAAAAGCTAGTTGTTTTGGAGACGAAGGCTTCTACAGTTCTATCCCTTTCTAGATTGATACGAAGTGGAACGTGTAAACAAAGGCAAGTGGAAATTTTGTCTAAACAAAAGGTATTTATATGGATTCGTAACCAACAGAAAGGTGTTTCGTACCCCAGTGGAAAAAACTGATAGAAGCGGTCAAAATACTATTGATACGAAGGACGCTGTACAAGCATATCTGGAACGATCGTATCCATCGATAAGAAGAACGACCTTCGTATCCATCAACTCAAAGTGATCCAGAGTCTAGCACTTTGTATCCATCAATGACCAGCCATCTATTTCGTATCCATTGATACGAAACCCATCGATACGAAAGTCACTGCAAGACCATATTTGAACCGTTCAACTCCATCGATACGAAACATCAATTTCGTATCCATCTGTTCGAAGACCCAAAAGCTCGTATCCATCGATACGAAGCATCCCTAGGGACTATCTATTTAGTATCGATAGCCATCGATACGAAGCATACATTCCAACATCTCAGATCGATCCAAGAGAGGAGCGATACAAAGGAGTGAATTAAAGCAACCATCAATCGTTGTTACAACTCGAGTTTCACATCGATCCAGGAGAGGATCGATACGAAACTCGATCCAGATAAGAACAAAAGAACTTGACAACAACCCGTGAATGTGCAAACACGAACAGGAGTCAGATAACATACGTGCATGTATGACAAACTAACATTTGATTTTCAAACTTAACAGGAATTGAATGCTTACCTGGTGACCACCAAAACAGTAAACAACAAATTCCTAGCACTCAACCTTCAGTTACAACAAAACACTACATGATCATTAGCAGTCTACAATTCAGCATTTATATTATTGAAAATCAATCAAAGGTTACATCTCTTGATGAAAAGACAACAACTATTCAACGAATCGGATAGAACTTTTTCAGAATAAAGAATGCAGCTTTTCAAAGCACGTCATGTTCACACAAGACGTATTTTGGAGGGCAAATGTTATCCTGCCTTTTGGTAAGGCCGTGACACTAAGGACTTGACTAGAGATTGAAGACGACTCGTCCTGAAGATCGGCTATCTATGAGTCCACGATGGATACATGCAAATTTGGTCCGAGCCCGGATCGAGCTACAATTAGCATGATATGACTAACAAGGCTATGAAAGACAATATTCCAAATTTTGGGTCAATTGGAGTTCGTATGCTCAGTTATGGATAGATCAAAATCCATGTAGAAGATTCAGTTCGTATCCATCAAAGTCCATTCCACTTCATATCCATCCAGCTTTGTATCCATCAACTTCGTGTCCATCAAGCAATAGCATCGATTAGAGTTCATCTGCTCAACCACTGCAAAATTCGCATCGATCCTACTAATACCCATTTCGTATCGATCAACCAAGCATCGATACAAAACCAACATCCAAGCATCGATATGAAGGCAACATCTAGGCATCGATACGAAGGCAACATCCAGGAACATCAGTACGAAAGCAATAGGGATCCATGGATACAACAAGCTTGGCATTAGATGGATATGAAAGGAAGTAGTCAAGCCAAAGGAATCGATCTGCAAGCATGAAAGATGGATCTCCGCATAATTGTCGCTCTACATCATCAATGCACAACTGATCGATATGCAGCCTATCGATACGAAAGCATCGATACGCAGCCGTCAGCCTGCTTACAAAATCAACCTTGGATCGATCATAACTCAAAAACTACAAGTCCAAATGCTATGAAATTTTCACAAAAGTTTGCATATCACCTGAAGACCCATCATGATCGATCGCAGCTCAAATGGAGCCAATCTTGATCGATACGAAATGCACTTGGATCGATCCTGATCGATCCCAAATGACCCCAGATCGATTTGGTGGTCCCACCCACGTGTGAGAAGAGGTATTCCGAGGTTTAGTGGAGATATTTCCAGATCCACTACTATAAATAGCATCCCTACGCCTAAAGAAAAAGGACTTTTGATGCTTCTACGCCGTTACTCTGCTGCAACTCCATTGTAACTTGAGAGCTAGAGATTTGTACTGTTGTAATCAGATGTCAATCATCAATAAACAGCAAAATTATACAAAGTGGACGTAGGCTACAATGCCGAATCACTATAAATTCTTGTCTCTTTCTATTTCTGTTTGATTTTATTGGTGTGATTGTTAGATTAGCCTCATTTTCCATTTAATTTCTTCATTCTAATCTCTTCAATTACATCTGAATAGTGTTGTGCCCAATTTTGGTACAAACAATTGCCTTTAACAAGGTTTAAGAAATATGGGTGTAACCTCGTCTATCTTGGGCAAAGGATAATGATTCTTCACAGTCAACTCATTCAGCTTTTGATAATCAATGCACATCCATAAAGATTTATTCGACTTCTTTATGAATACTCTGGACGTTCCCGACGACAAACTACTCAGCCTAATAAATCTTTATCCCTCAAGTTTCACTAACCATTTCTTCAATTCTTCCACTTACTTGGGCGACATTCTAGTAGGCGGTATACTAACAGGCTAAACCCCCAACGTCAAATCTATATGGGATTCGATTGCCCTTTTGGAAGGTAATCCCATTGCAGGTTCAAAAACATGTGCAAATTCTCGGACTACACATACCTTACTGATATCATCTTCTTGATCTTCCATAGCACATAGCTTCAAGCCCGACTTCTCCTTCATTTCGTCCAACTCTATCATAATTCTTTCTTCTCCCCGTGGATTTTGTATGGTGATAATCCTATCTTCATAATAATCCTGGCGTCATTACGCACCAACCAGTCCATACCAAAAAGCACCCCATGCCTTATGAAGTCAAACACGTATAGTCACCAACAAACAAATGTTAACATAAGTCAAACTCTGCATCTTAACCCGAGATTGGCACACCCACCGTTCAGATTAATCCTACCTAAGGAAGTAACCAAATAGGCAATGTCTAATTCTAACCTATCAACAAAATCTCTAGAAATGAAAGACCGAGAAGCACTAGTATCAAATAGGACTCTAACTAATATATTGGAAATCAAAATCGTACTACCAAGCACACCCTTTCCTTTTTCCTCAGCAGTTGGTCCGGACGAAGGTCCTTCCAAAGCATAAACCTTTACCTGCTTCGCTTCTAGGCAATCCCTCTTCTTATGGCCTGGTCTATTATATATAAAACACTCAGTTATGTTCTTGTTCTCTAGCTGGGTAAACTTAAAGGAGTAGTGCCTCTTTTGGTTGTAGTTAAAACAAGTGACATCAGCTATATTCGGCTTCTAAGTCCTATCTATAGATGTTTTTACTCCCTTCTGATTCTTTCTTCCCTTTTGATATAGATTAAACCTTTTCTTCTACCCACCCTTGGGTCTAACATCAGCTTTCCTTTCTTCTTGATATAAGTGGTCATACCACCTTGTCATTTCCATCACCATTTCAAATTGAGCTAATAGGCAAGCCATCACTTTGTGATTTAACCCCTTCCTCAGACCCTCAATGAACTTCTCATTCTTTTTCAGGGAGTGTTGATATGCTTCCTTCCATACATCGACAAAGTGTTAAAGCACTGAATGTACTCTGCCAAAGTCATCTCTCTTTAATTTAACTCAAGGAAATACCTCCACAAAGCACTCTTCTAAGATTCGAGAACGCTCCTTAAACTGCTCCATGGTTATCTCCTCCACTTGGACTTTAGCAAGCTCTTCCTCCCACCAGTCCAATGCATCTTCCTAGAGCTGATGAGAAGAAAATATCCTCTTTTGAAAATTCTTATATCCTAAGTCTTTAAAATTATGTTTATATACTTCCAACTAATTCAACATTCCAAGGCAGACTCCTTCCTTGTGAACTTCTTTCCTCCATAGCTCTTGAAATCCTTGTTTATCTTAGAAAAGTCTGCTTCTCTCGTTACCTCCTATCTTTGCTGAATAACTCCAGTTAGCTCTTGCCTCATCATCTCCGTCATAAATTGGTGGAACAATGCATTCACATCCATTCCTCTTTTAACTAGGCAAGCACTTGATTATCGGCTTTAGTACGAACTTCCTTGTTCTCCTCCCTTTCTTGGCCATTAGTTTGCATACTATCATCTCCTCTACCAATATTCACTCTTTTACTTCCTATAGTTAGACGTTTATTACATAGGTCCATTCTTGCCTTCTACATAAGCAAAGGTTCGTAAGAAACGGCAGTAAAGGGAGTGAGATAAATTGTACAGGGGTAGATATATTCTCCTATGTATCTATATCAAAATACAAGTACGTTATGTATATATATAGTGTATACCCCACCCATGGTGTTCATTTTCTACTAATAAGTTTCTACTTAGCTCTGCTTTACTTAGTTGTTGTCCTTAACCTAAGCTTTGGTATCAAGTTGTAACATCCCCTACCCCGAGACTCAGTAATAGACGTCGATGATGCTGCAGTCTTCATTGAAATCATTTCCTAACGACAAAGCAAGTTCAATATTATTTTGCATAACATAAGTAAACAGAGCACTATATAGCTTTTTCATTCCATCAATTCAAATCACATTATTTGTGACGCCCTACCTCTATACCCACGCTAACCAAGAACACTATGATGTAGTGCTGTCAATTAGCACGGAGAATAAGGCTGTGGAGGAGCGACCATCCATGTAACTTCTTTGTGCGAGCACCGATATGTCAGATAGAATAGAATGCATATCTTTTAAGGAGGAAATCCGACATACCGATACAAACACAAAGCTATCACACGGTGGCTATATATAATCTTCGGAAACAAACATAGAAGTAATCATAACATAAATCAGCCACAGACATCCATATCACAAAGGCGGAAGAAGATATGAATAAATATATATAACACATGAAAGTGTACATCAGAGTAGTGGTCAGAAAGATCCACGATAATACAAAAGAATAGCATCACGTGCTATACAAAAGAATAAGTACACTACATAGAGTCTATATCTCAAATGTGTACAGCCAAAAGCTACTAATCTAAGTAGTTAGCCAAAAGTAAGAATAATCCTGAAGGGAAGTCAAGCAGAAGCACCTGTAACATCTCGGTCCGACCCGAGTATTATTTATAAGAAAATAATAAACGGATCAGTCTAGCTATAAATATCAGTTGATAAGGTATAGGATAAATAATATGGCATGAACATGTAACAACTATGACGGCATACTACTATAAGTATGTAAACGATAATCAACAAAAGATCAATCAATATCACAAGAATCTTCTCAAAGATAAAATAGGGTATCATACCCTAAACTTGTATTCATAACAAGTCAATAACACATAAATTCACCAATGCACAAAAGCTGATATCATTTCAATGAAAATCATGAAAATTGGTGAAGCATAAATTCCAGAAATCATCACAAGAAATCCAGAAAAACACATAAAAAAGGGGAGGCCTAACACATGAATGGGAGCATGAAAACTCACCTACGCGTAAAACACATGACAAGAAGCTATCTCATGGAAGCTATCCATTAAATTTTCACACAGGAATGGCCCGAAGACCGTAGGGTGCTACCCTAAATATGTGATGGCGAAACATCACATAAACGGGGTATAGTCTCCCTCGCAGACAAAGAAACATCGCTCAATCGCTAGTCTAAATCACAAAAATGATCGTCATGATCATCAGGAAGTGTCAATCACACTAAGCTAGTAAATATATGAGTTTAGCTTCATGTCCCATAACCACTTGCTTAACTTAAATATTTACGAACAAACTGTAGATCTTCACTAGAAAATTGTCATAAAAAGGGTTCAATCGAACAAGTCCAAGAGCTAACCGACGAAGTGAACGCAAGAGTTTCATACCACTCGTTTTACTAAGTCGTTTACGTCTATTTCTCATTCGAGTGAAGTAAAGGCTTGTATATACTAGTAGATTGGAAATCGGTTTGAGAAAACGAACTTTTGATATTTAAAATAGTGATGAAATCGCTTTGATGAAAGAGTTTTGATATTTACTACTAGTATTGAAACCTTCATATATCTTTAAAGTGACAAGTTATAAAGCGATTGTTGAAACAATCTATCACAAAAATTCACATTCGAAGACGTGAGCAAAATCCAAGGAAATCAGCTTAAAATGTATCAAAGTGGAAGTTCTGTTAAATGCTTTTCAGATAAGATTGCCTACGCAGAGTTGTACGGGGTTCGACCTAGGGGAAGAATGCCATGTGACCTAGCAGAAGAACAGGTCGAACGACCTAGGGGAAAACAGGTCAAACGACCTAAGTGCTAACTCGCGAGCGACCTAACGAAGTGCGTGACCTAACAGTGAGGCACGACCTAAGGATGTGTGCGACCTATCAGTGAGGCGCGACCTAAGGCCTTACGACCTAAGGGAAACAAGATCTTGCTACCTAACGGAGTTAAGTCCATACGACCTAACAGAGTTACGCGACTTAAGGTGATTCGCGACCTAAGGGTACGCGACCTAACGTGGTTCGCGACCTAAGACTCGCGACTTAAAGTTTGCCTGGGGGATTATAGGTCGGCAATGACCTATGACTTAAGGGCGAACAACCTAACATTTTTCCTGGAGATTATAGGTCGGCAATGACCTACGACTTAACAAAAGTCGAGCGACTTAGTGGTTTGCCGAGGAATTTTAGGTCGGCAACGACCTATAACCTAAAGCTGCTTCGACCTACGACCTATTTCCCTGCGACCTAAGCCAGAACGACCTAAGCATGCAAGCGACCTAAGTCTTAACTCGTGAACGACCTAAGAAAGTGGTGACTTTTCAACGCGTGAGCTAGCAGCCTGGACGACCTAACCAGGGCAGAACGACCTAGGGCCAGATTTTGCAAACAGCACTGAAACTTGAGTTTCTCACCAATTCAATCCAAACCAGTTGCAAACATTAATGCTAAAGTGATAGGAAGTCATTTCCAACAACCCAATGACATTTATAGGCGAGATGTGAGATTAAAAATCTCACCTTTTCACGGAATTCGATGAAGATGAAGATTGAAAGCAAGGAGAAGCAATCCAAAGCTTGAATCCACTATCTTCTACTTGAATTTGGAGTTGAATCTCGGATTTGCAATAGAATTTGAGTTTGGAGTTTTAATTTCCACTTCCCACCACCATTTTTGATGAAGCTTGAATGTTAAAACAAATGGTGAATGAAGTGAGGAAGAGGGTTGGGCTGAACTAAGGAAGGTGCAGTCCAAACCAAAGTCACAAATGGGAAAAGTGACGAAAATTTCACTATCTCCAAACATATCGAATTTACACTCAAAAAGATCGCAAACGTCATTTTGAACTCAATGGGAGTGGTCTCGAGTCCTAATTTGGCCGTATGCAAAAAGTAGCTTTTCGGACTAACATCCGACTAACGATAAAATATTTAAATATAAAATCAATAGATATGCGGGTTGTTACATTATTCATTACATCATTTTAACCGATCGTTGTCCATGCAGGAGTAAATATAAATAAAATAGAGATAAAGTAGTGTTGTGTCCTACATATGAAGTGTCATGTAACATCCCCCATTTGGAGGCTCAAAACTAATTGCTACGGATGCTGCAGTCATTCATAGTTATTAATTCTCGGTGACCAATTACGGTAATGTTAGATACATTGATATACCAAAAACACATGAATAAAAAAAATTAAACTCAAATTTTAAAACCAATTTCTCATTTCATTACAAATAGCATTTCAGATTCATTACATAATCCCATGAGTAAACCACATTCAACGAAATTACAATTTATTACAAAATACGCTAAGAGCGACATATGAAGATGCCCCCTTGGTTGATCAGAGTCTAAATATAGGCAATTAACAAATTTACCCTTACATCCAAATAACACAGTAGACAATAGATATTATCTCCTAAATAACTAGCTTGTCTCCTACATGTAGGATCTAGATTAACCCTAGAGGGGGGGGGTGAATAAGGTTATCGCAAATTTTCTCGAATTAAATGCGAAATCAAACTGCAGATAAATAAATATGCTGAAGAGTAAATCACACACAAAATTTACCCAGCTTCGGCAACCCCTGCCTACTGCTGCATTCCCAGATTTCTATTAGAATTAAACAGTATCCCGCTTACAAACACTCTAACAGACTCGCACACCCTGCTACCGCCTATAGAGTTTTGCAAACTCGCACCCTGCTCACTAAACTAATCCTAACTAGACAATCTGACACTACCTAAACCCTAGGTGGTGATTTACCCTGATTTAATTTGAAAAGTAAAAATTTAAAAACGAAAACCCAAAGAAAAACAAGGGCAAAAATTAATTTGAAAATGTTCAAACAATTTTGCCCTTTTAAAATAAAATAAACCCTAGCCCAAAAATTAAAACAAAAACAAAGCCTTAGTTATTTTAATAAGGCCGACCCGCTTTGATTATCTTTCGATCCCCCTTTCTTTTATTTTTTGGCCCGCTTTCTTTTATCTGATGAAAGAAAATGGCGATTAAAAACTAGGGCTTCGGCTTCGTTCTTTGTGATTGGCGATTCTGGACTTCGGCTTCGTCTTTCTTTTGAGATTAGAGCTGGCAAATCTGGAATTGGAGCTTCGGCTTGATCTCGTTCCTCTGTTGCTCTGATTTAGGGCTTCTGCTCGATTCTGGAAATTGGGCTTTTGTTACAGTCGACTTTGTTGCTTTGAGATGCTTTGTCGATCGACGACTCTTTGTAGCTTGGCTTCGACTGCTCCTTGTTTGTTGATCGAATTCGATTTTGACTTCGGTATGTGGTTTCTGCCTTTTGTTCTCTGGAATAGATACTTGAATTCGATGATTTTACAGTCAGTGATGATTGGGTTTATATAGGAGTCTAATTCCTATAATTTCGTTCGTGTAAAATTTATTTGACGTTGTTAATTCTTTTTTTCGGCCTCTTGATAATTCTTGAACGATTGTGATATTTGTGACTTGGTCACTCACGTATATTTGATACTTGCTTCTCACGGTTTCGATTTTAAATCGTTCGATCCTTTCTTTGAACGATACAGTCAAAACTTTCCCTTTTTGTTTGGATTTCTGATACTTTCCTAAAATCTGACTTTGACTTTGTCAATTTGTAAACGTGATTAAAACTATGGCTTTGATTTTGCAACGTTCGATTCTTTTGATTAACTGATATTACAGAAAATTGCCTAAATTATAATTCAGACTTGATTTTTACTTTTCCAACCACGTCTCTGACTTTTTCCTTTGATTACGGCTTTGACATGAATTTTTGAAATTGTTAACGTGATTGACTTTTGGCTGTTTCTGGTTCTGGTCATCTTCTTTGTGATATTTTGGCTTCCTTGATATAGTTTGCGTGAACTGTTGCTTCATGTATGAACTGTAACCTTTTGTACCCTGATGTTGTTTACTTCACTGATCTTGTTCATGCTTCCACTTTTTGCTTTGGCTTCACTGCATAGCATATTCTTTTTTGTATAGTTTTACTATAGAATCGCTTCATGTTCATCTCTTGTGTCCACGACTTCACCATTGCCATTTTTGGCTCAACCTGCTGCTACAATGTTCACTGTTCTTCACTTTTACCTGTTCACTTGAATTACATTCATTCTGGTCTTTGCATTGTGTAGTTGCCATTGTATGTTTTCTGACATCACCTGTGTACATGCTTCACTGCATCTTGAACTTAAGTCATTGACTTGATATTGTTGCAGTTGCTTTGTAGTTGTCACTGATTCTGTACTTCTGGTCTTTGTTTGTTCATCTTGAAGTCTGGTTCATTTGCATTTTTCAGATTTGATGTGCATATGTTTCCTGACTTGTACATGCTTCTTGAGCTTGAAACTATTTTATTTCATTGACCTGTGTACATTGACAGTTTTATTGTTGCAGTAATACTTGATTTTTCCAATTTCACCTGAGTTGAATCTGATTTGGATTTGACCTTGTGTTTGGTTGACTGTGCACATGAGTTGGCGAGGCAGTGCACACGTGTATGAATGTACACGTGTGTATTGCAACCACTCACTATTATCTGTCCCTGATATAAATACTGATATGCACAGATATTACACAATCAATGATGATGACGATAACCCATATATCTGAGACAACTATAAGAACAAATTCTATATTTTTGCAAATTAAAATTTGTTTCTTTTTAGATCACTACTGTAGTTGCTAATTATACAGGTACACAGAAGACATGACAAGAACTGGAGCTTGACAATGCAGATTGATGCAGATGTGAAGAAGACTGAGTGTATGAGTGTGTAATGTAAATCAGTGTATGAGTGTGTAATGTAAATCAGTGTATGAGTGTGTAGACTTTGTACTGAATAAAATATTATATTGAAATAAAAATACTGTTTGAATTTGTTAAATTCTGTGCAATAGTATTATTACTTCAACATGAATATTTATTCCTATATCTGAAAACACATCTATAATTCGATATATATTTTGTTATCATCAAACACTAAACACACATCAAACACTGCACGTCTTCAGAAGCTTATTCGTCTAAAGGAGAAGCTGAAAAACCTTAACTCTCAAACTACTCAAAATAAATTGATCACCCGAGAGTTTAAGGGGAAATACATAAACTTAGAGTCAGAAAAAAAGTCTGGTGTGAATAATAATTTACCGTCTCGAACCATATAAATATCTAGTGAGACCACGTCGCTTAACGGAACGGGTTTTCCCATCACTAGTACCCTAACCCAGTTCATAATAACCATATACTATGCACCTGCATCCACAATGGTTAAGACATAACATAATAAGATGTATCATGATGATATGCAAACATGCAATATGCTTTTGATTTCTCATCCCCATTCACCTGACTATCTGTCTCATGTTATATTTTCTAGGTTCACTATTAACCTATTAGTTTTCATGGGCTGACCAATAACCTGTTCCAAGCTTAGGACCATCTGTCCGGTTTTATAGTTTTTATGGGATCACTAAGAACCTATTGGTGTCTACTAATAACATCATCCAACCATAGTTTTATGGGGTCACTATGAACCTATTGGATTTTTCAATAACATCTCTCATACCATAGTTTAAATGGCCTGAATATAAACCTATTGGATTTTCCAATAACATCTCTCATATCATAGTTTTCATGGGATGACTATGAACTTATTGATCTCTATCAACAACCAATTCCAGACATAGTTTTCATGGGAACACTAAGAACCTATTGGCCCCTGCCAATAACAATTTTCATACAATAGTTTTTATGAGCTTATTAAGAACCTGTCTAAACCAATAATCTTTTGATTAGTCTTGGGCATCCTATATTCTGGTCTGTCTGACCTCCTGGATGAAATTCTACTCACATAGGAGTTAACTCAATGTATATTCACTATTGGGTCAACCTAGCCTGTTATTCTGCCCTTAACATCCCAAAATGCAGTTATGGGTTAATAATGAAGTGAATATGATTATACAAGCATACATGATTACTGATCAAATAACATAACAACATAAACATCCATGGTTTAATTCCTTGTAATCATTTTCAAATGAAATATGGTTAATACCCTTAACCCATTATTTTTAGCAAGGAAAGCTTCCTCTAAAATTTCAAGGTTTAATGCCATTTCGAAACTCCTTTTTATTGCTATGTGTTTGCTTTTAAAAATGAGTTAGGGTTCTTTAATTTGAAAACTAAGGCTTTCGACTATATCCTTTGAATCATTACTTAAAACCTTAGACATTCTCTTTCGAAACCATCTAGCATACCTTTTGAAACACTCAAAAACATTCCTTTCGAAACACTCAAAAATATACCTTTCGAAAGCATTGGACTTCAAGTGAGAATTTATGGAAGCATAATGTAACATCCCGCCTTTTTGTACGCTTTAAGCAGACACGCATGCCAACTCAAACCATATAGAAGGGCGGATTTTTATTGGGGTTAATAAGAAAAAGCAGAGAAAGAAAAATAGAATAGAATCTCGCAGCGGAATGACAAAATATAATAATAAAATAATAGTTCATGAAGCTGTTTATAAAACATTTGATTATACTAATACAATACAGAATCAGAGTTACACATATCAGAGATAAACCAATAATAATGCAGCGGAACAGTATGATGTAGTGGAATAATAGAATAAGTAATAATAGTACAAATCTTCGTCTTCGTCCCCCAAAAAAAGGTCTTTAATCCTGAAATGCTCATGCTGACCCGAGCGAATTGAAAAGACAAAACACTCGAGTCAGAACTAAAAGATCTTATGTAAGTTAAATCAACGGTAAATAAATATGAGTGTAAATGGCGTCGGAGATGTTTACGGGGTTTGACATCTCCTATCCAGTGTCTAACGTGAGTGCGGTAACTTAAGAGATGTTCGGGATTCACATCTCCTAAGGATCCGTTAAACTATCTACTATGTAGTACAATACGCTATTATAATATGTCTACAGTAAAGTAAAAGTATTAAAATAGCGTTAAGGCGTTACATTTTCCCCCTTAACATATTTTTATTTCCCATAGTCTATACAGTACCGTAATCCCACCCGTACTGGGTGCCGTCAGAGGGCACTCCATAGGTATGGTACAAACCAAACTCGTAGAAGGCGCGTTAGGGTAGGTGACACGGCACAACTAGGCAATGCCAGGGTAGATATACCAATTACACTTCCGGACCGGTTGTAACGCATAGCAGCTACTACCGCCCACCTCGGAACACACTCCCGAGTAAAAATCGAAGGGTGGCCACCAAATAAATCGCAAAGTCGGAATATAGATCGATGGAGTGTGCCCGATCGAAGGAATGACCTCACTTAGCCCGTCGATTGCTCCTATTTTAGCCACCTTAAGCTAACTCATGGGAGTCAGGTCCACGTATATACCTTTAGGATCGTCGCCACAATCCTACTTCATTCTGGAATCTCCACCGCATACAAAGTTGTCAAAGTGGTTTTCGGTATTGGTAGAGAGTATGACAATATCCGATCCTGGTCTCCTTAACAACCAATCGCTTATTACACACCGGATGGTTCTTTTACATTTCCAAAACCATTTCATAATTCATATCAAATATCATATTCAATTCAAATCATATCACTTTCGAAATCAATACTTACTTCTGAAATTATATCACATTGAAATCATAGTTCGAAAATATATTTCCTTTCAAAAGTCATATTTCCAAAATAGGCTAAACTCTCATTTCAAAATATCATATTAAACCAAATATGTTATTTAATCCCAACTTAGGTTATAATGTCGCTTAACCACATTCACTTTCAAAATCGAGAATTTGAATATAAACCCATCCCTTTTACTTAGTCTGGAATTTAGAAGAAAATAGTTTTAAATAGTTATAAAT
Organism: Allium fistulosum; assembly: GCA_030737815.1. NCBI lineage: Eukaryota > Viridiplantae > Streptophyta > Magnoliopsida > Asparagales > Amaryllidaceae > Allium > Allium fistulosum. Next base: position 951,268,792 of record CM060903.1, read on the forward strand.
AGTTAATATAGATTTAAAATAGATTAAATATAATTAAAATAGATTAAATAGCTTTAAAATAGATTAATTAGATTTAAAATAAGTTAAAATAGGTTAATTAGTTTAAAAGTTGAAAACCTTATTAATAATATATTTAAAACAGTTTATATAAAAATATGAATTTGAAATTTATATCAATTTAAACTATTTATTTCGTTCCAGTACATTTGGACCATTTTAATATCCCAAAATCCAATTTCAAATTTTCCAATTCCAATTCTCAATAAAATATTTAATTCAATATCGCCTCCAATCCACGTTCGAAATATCAATTTAAATTACTCCAAATTCAATATATTTCAAAGTTATATTTCAAACAATTTAAAATAATTCAATTCTGACAAATTTCACTTTTTATTCCAAATTCAACTTTGAAATTTCAATTAAATCCTTTTAACAGTACCTTTAAACCAATTCCAATTTTATCACAAACTTGAATTTCGATAATAATTCAATTCGTATAAATCAATTTTATTCCAAAATATCATTTAAAAGGATTCAAAAATTTAAAGCTTTGAAATCATTTAATTTAACCAATCCGGTGTCCGTATATAATTCTCTACCCTAGGGTCAAGTGATATGGATATTTATCATTTCAATTCGCAATTTAAAATGTTACGGTTATATATCATTTCAAACCGCAATCCCGAATTAATAATAAAATCCATAAAATCGCTCGAGTCTATCATTTCAACCCATAACGATTTTTCCTTAATCTATTGATCATTCGGGTATGTATCATTTCAACCCATAGTATACTTGCAGTTTATAACGATATAAAATAAAACATCCATTCATCCAATAACAACAATCAACATCCAATATAAACATCATCCAAATCAATAAATACCAATATAGAACTGATAATCAATAACAAGTATTTAACTGGCAATTTATATTCAATAATAAATTAAATAACGATTTAATTCAAATAAATTCAAATTAACTAAGATGATGATTTAAAATATACCAAACAGTCATAAATAAATTTCTAAACACATCATAAATTAAATTTAACAAACATAAGAAATTTTAGAAGTTGTGAGTGGGTTAAAACACTCACCTTTGAATTTAAATCGAATTTAAATTCAAAATAAGCCCAAAATTTGAACGGTCTCAGAATTCGTCCAAACTAGCGTCAAAATGTCAGAACTTTCGATGCGATCCTAGCGGAGAAAACCGCGCGTGAAACGGACCTCGTATGTAAAAGTTATTAAGGTTAGAACGTTTTAAAATTAAATTTTTAATAAATAGAATAAAAGAAAACACCTCCATTCAAACATTTCCATTTCAGCACGAAAATAGCTCACGCGTTTTCCCCCTCAACTGGCACGAACCCTAACCCATCCTTCAGCCGCCACCTAACGCCTATTATCGCCGTCGTTTGGTAGGTCATCATCGTGATCAGATGACATCGCCGACCTCTCCTCCTAGAGCCGCACCCAACGCCATAGGTCACGTCACTCCCGGTAGAACCTGGACCTCGTCGCCGCCACTGTTTTTCACGATTTCTGGTACATCCTGACACCTCCGACCAGAAGCGAACCACCAGATCAACTGCCCCTTGCCTCCTCTACATACCTGAACTCCCCGATCGACCAAACAACGAAGATCCACCGTCCAAAGTTGAAACCCTAGAATGGTCGATCGAGATTAAATGAAATATTTCTAGTCACACAATGATTCGAATCAGAAAACAAACAGCAAACTTTACTTGCGCTCGTCGAGAGCTTCAAATCGATATATAATTCGATATATATGGACGAGTTTGAAATTTTCGATTTGATTTTTGATTTGAAATTGCAATTGGGAATTAGGGTTTGTCTGCCATTGAAAAGAGAGGAACAGATGAAATTGTACGTACAGACAAACTGAGTTGAGGAATACTAGGGTTTATAACGGGCTATTTATAGACAAGGTGAAATAGAACGGATGGACAAGATTTGATTTACACGTTGAACAATAAATGACCCGAAAATCCCGTTCTCCCTCAGGAACGAAAATGGGTCATCCCATATATCAAAACAGATGTTTTCCGTATATTTAAAATCAATGGAACAGGTTTCAAGTCCTAATTCAATCGTATGAAGAGGTTATGATATAATTAGCTTATTTCAAATTGATTTCAAGGCGTTTCGAGTCCGTACGATCAAACGACAAGTCCGATCGCTACGAAACTTGAAATCCTATAATAATTTACTGTTACGGATCCGATGAAACTAGTTTCGTTGAAATTCGAGTCAGTGGCCAAAATGGCTATATTTCAATTAATTAAATAAATTAATATTAAATTAATTAAATCACTTTTTCCGTTTAAATTTTAATAATTTACAACTTCTATCATTTTTGATTTCTTAATCACTTACAATAATTTAAACAAATTTAGATGTCAATTTAAAGTTGATTAATTCATTAATTCCAATGTTAAATTTCAATTTCATTAAATTCGGAAATTATAAATTAAAATTCCAAAAATCCATTTATTAAATTTTAAACCTTGTTATTCAAGTCTTTATTATGGTAAGGATATAACTAACATTGGTTTATATCTGAGTACATTAATATTTCCCAATATCATCTTAATTTCCATTTACGTAATATTTAAATATTTAATTTCATTTATTTGCAATAAATCCAATTACTATAGTTTTAAATTCCAATAAATTGATAAATCCTTAGTTCCATTCTTTTAATTCAACTAATTATCATAATATGAATAAAATTTACATTATTTCCAAATATTAATTTAATTTACATTAACAAAATATTAAATTTAGATTTATTGCAATTGATTACCAAATTTAACTTAACTGGCTAAATGATTAGGTAACATATAATAAATGTCAGCGTTAACTTTTAGTTACATTAATAAGCTTTACTTACAAATCAATGTTACCATTTATTTTCATAATACTAATTTCATTCAATTTCCATTAACTATCTATTATTTCCTTAGTTAATCCAATATTTCATTCATTCACTTATATTCAATTTATAACCAAGTATAGCGTTTTTATTATTTCAATTAATTGGAATTTCATTCAATTTATCAAGATTGACTTAAATTGACATTGTTACCGTTCATTCTAGATATTGTTTCATTAATATAATTCACAATTTTATTTATTTATTTCAACATTAAATTGCAAAACTTAACTAAATTAACAATTTTTAATTATCAAAAATTACGGGTAGTTACACATAACTTAGAAACCAAATAAAAGTATCACTTTCGAAACAAACTTTAGATTATAAAAGGGAACACTTTCGAAAGCTATCCTTTCGAAAGACCTATGGTGATGGCAACTTGCTTCTACATGTGTACTTGGGTTTAAATAAGCAGCTTCAACAATGTTTAAAGGTATAGGAGCGGCACCCACCCTTTCGCATGTATAAGTTAAAAGAAAACCAGCTTTAATGGTTGCGGAAGGGTATTGATTCGAAACCCTACCCTCCAAACTCATTGATTCAAAGAGTTATAAAAGCGGCCTCTTACTATGGTGAAAGTTTTAATGCGGCAGCTAGGGTATCGAAGGGGTTCAAAAGCAGCAAAACTTTTGAAGATATTAAATCAAAGGTAGGTTTATAGATTCAAAACCCGAAAACACAACTTCACCTCTTACGCATGCATACTTTTGACACATTTACTACCATTGTCATAGGTCTAATACACTTCGTACCACTATCTTGATACCATGTATATTGGCACTGAATGGATGCGGAAGGGTTAGAGGCTGGTGTGTATCGAAAGGCAGCAGGGTTAAGTGGCGAAGATGTAATTTGGATAAAAACTACATGTTTGCTTATTAAAGAAAATACTTTTCAACTACCATCAATATTTGCCTCAATCTTATTGGTTCAAAAAACTTTATCGATTTCCTTTTTTAGAAATTGCTGCCGAAATCAAATTTGGATTTGAAATAACTTAACACTTAAGCCTTCTCGTTAATAAAACATTTAAAATATTTAAGTCCTCTAACTTAAATAATTTATTATCCATAGTATTATACTTAGGAAAAATCCCCAAAATCATCGTAATTCATATTAAATATGTTTTCTAACATATATAAATTTTAAACCTGAAAACATTATTTAATTACTTTAAATAATTTAAATCCAAAATTAACTACTTTCTCTCATAGGAATTCATGATAAATCCATGATTACTTGAAAAATTATGAAACTTAAAACCAACTTCTATAATAACATTTTTGACCATATATAAAAAATGCAACACTTTTGGATGTCATATGATAAGTTTTCCAATCTAAAACCTATCATAAAATTCATATTAAAATATATAAATCATCAACAAGCGTATATGCTCATTTACTTTATCAAAACATATAATTATTCATCCAATCATATGGTGCGGTTTTAAACCTCAAAACCGAATTAAAACATTCAAGAAGACTTATATGAGATGGTTTAGATCATTATTCACCTTGTTTGGATAAGGAACTTGAGATTCGTTCTTGCTTTAATCTTCATAGCTTGAATCTTAGCCTCTAAATGGATGTTGTGCCCCTCTTCTTCTTAGGGTTATGGCCGGCCTTCAACTCTCTTTGTTTATGTTTTTGGTTAATGAAAATGTGAATGAAAATGAGGTAAGGGGTTTGGGGGTTATGGTATACGACTATTCCATTTTGCCCTTGCCTTATTCTCTTAAGTTTTTAATTTATAAATCACACTTATAATTTCATAAGTTAAGGCACTAGTTTCCAAATCTCAATTCCCTTATCACTCTAACCTCTATATTATTCTATTTAATTTATCTAATTAAATCTCCTGAATAATGTTATTTAACATTAGGGGTATTACAGGCTCCCCTCCATAAAGAATTTCGTCCTCAAAGTTCAGCAAGGACTAAATACTAAGCATAGCAATCATCTGTAACATCTCCTAACTACCATACTAGCCTACCTGACTTAGCCAACAGTCTATATATATATATATATATATATATATATATATATAGTAACAGATATGGAACATACCCTTATAATTGATCAGGATAAGTATCTCTAATCCTATCTTCTGTCTCCCAAGCTATTCAGTTAATGCCCCGCTATTACCCCACTATAACCCTGCTATATCCCATAGCGGATTTCTACCGCTATGATTTTTCCATATAGCCCCAAATATAGCCTTTTCGCTTTAAGCCCCGCTATATTCCGTTATTCCCGCTATATTCTGTTATTCCATTTCCCTATTTCCGCTATATCTTCTTTAAAAGAAATGAATTGAAAAATGACATTTATACATTATAAAAATTATGAAATTAATTTATTTGATTGAATTTTTAATATATTTTCAAAAATGAAAATACTCTAATATTCTACTAAATTCAATTATGTTATATAACAGTTTTACGTTTATCTACAGTATATTCGCACATGTTTTTATTTAAAATTATTTTTGTATTAATTATAATTCAACTGAATGTTAATTTTTCATTTAATTACCATCTATATATTTGTAAAAACATTAAGTATGAGTTTTATATGCTATTTTAGATTCATCCGCTATATCCCACTATATCGTCGTTGTATCCATGCCTATGCAGCTAATGCCCCGCTATTACCCCGCTATTTCCGATATATCCCGTTATTCCCACTATATTCCACTATTTCCGCTATATCTTGTTTAGAAGAAATGAATTGAAAAATGACATTTATACATTATAAAAATTATGAAATTAATTAATTTAATTGAATTTTTAATAGATTTTTAGAAATGAAAATACTCTAATATTCTACTAAATTCAGTTATATAACAATTTTACGTTTATTTATAGTATATTCGCACATGTTTTTATTTAAAATCATTTATGTATTAATTATAATTCAATTGAATGTTAATTTTTCATTTAATTACCATTTATATATTTGTAAAAACATTAAGTATGAGTTTTGTACGCTATTTTAGAGTCATCTGCTATATCCCACTATATCCTTGCTATATCCCCGCTATGACTTTTTGCACCTTCACCGCATTGAATCTACCGAGCACTTTAACTGCACAGATCCCTGCTATGGGTTTTTGCACCTCCACCGCATTGAATTTGCCGAGCGCTTTAACTACACAGAGTCCAAAGTACAGTCCTTCTCATTGTCGCTTCACTAAACTTTCACCAACTCGACTGTCTTGTTTCTTAACCTCTTCTCATCTCTCGCTACAACCTGAAATGGTTAGCTAACAATTTTCAGATCCGGTTCTACTATTAAGTCTTCCAATGCAAACAGAGGGATAGTAGCCTCTGAATCATGCACATACTTACGAAGATGAGACATATGAAACACATTATGGACACCTGCCAAACTGCTCGGCAAATCTAATCTGCATGCGAGCGTTCCGATCCTCTCTATAACTGGGAATGGTCCAACATATCTCGATGCCAGTTTCCCCGACTTCCCGAATCGCACCACACCCTTCATCGGTGATACGTTAATGAAAACCCTATTTCCAACTGAGAACTCTAGATCCTTACTCTTTTTATCTGCGTAACTCTTTTGTCTAGACTTAGATTCCTTCATCCTACCTAAAATCATCTCAATCTTCTATGTTGCATCTCTTACCAGATTTGGACCTAAGACTAATCTATCTCCAGTTTCCAGCCAACACGCTAGTTACTTGCATGGCCTTCCATACAAAGCTTCGAAAGGCGCCTTTCTTTTCTAGTCTGATAAATGTTATTATAGGAAAACTCAACTAAGTGTAGGTGATCTTCCCATGATCCACCAAAATCTAGCACACAAGCTCTCAACAAATCCTCAAGTACTGACTCTCTCTGTCTGCCCGTATGTTTGAGGATGATAAGCAGTACTCATATTGAGCTTGGTACCTAACACATCCGGTAGACTCTTCCAGAACTCGTTTGTAAACAAAGTATCTCTATCACTGACTATACTACCAGGAATCCCATGTAGTCTAATTATGTCCTTTATAAACAATTTAGCCAAAACAGGTCCTGTCCTAGTTGACTTAACTGGAATGAAATGGGCACTCTTTGTCAACCTGTCCACTATTACCCATATACTTTCATTTCCTTAATTTGACTTTGGCAATCTATCTACAAAATTCATGGATATTGAATCCCATTAACAAATTGGTATCTCCAATGGTTGAAGCAACCCACTCAAATTCTGATGTTCGACCATTAGTTGTTGACAGTTCACACACTGCTTTACCTACAAGCAAGCATCCTTATTCATACCTTCCCGGTAGAAACTCCTCTTCATATCTTGTTATAGCTTGGTCCCCCCAGGATGAATCGTAAACTTCGATTGATGACATTCTCTAATGACTTCTCTACTTAAGTCTTCGACATCGGAACACACAACCGTTCTTTCTTTCTCAACCATCCCCTATGGTCAAGACTAAAATCCTTCAGGTTATCAATCACGGTTCCGGCTTCTAGGATTCTAATCTTCTCAGCTAACAATAGGTCATCCTTCTGCTTAGATGCAATCCTTTCGATCAATCTCGGTCGAACTTCCAAGCAAGATAACATGGCAGTGCTCTGACTAGAAATAGCTGTCAATTTTAGTTGTACAGTATAGGTAGTCAAAGCCTCTAGGTCCTTCCATTCTGTTAACATAGCTAACACCACATTCTGATGTTTTCTGCTAAGAGCTTCCGCTACCTTATTTCCTTTTCCAAGCGTATACTCTATACAAAAATCATAAGTTGCTAAAAACTCCAGCCACCTTTGATGTCTCATATTTAACTCCTTTTGAGAGAATAAGTACCTTAAGGACTTATGATCTATATATAAATCAAATCTCTCCCTTAAGAGATAATATCTCCATACGTTCAATACGAAGGTCACCGCTGCCAACTCTAGATCATGAGTAGGATATCTCACTTCATGTGGTCTAAGCTATCGTGAAGCGTAGGCAATAATTTTACCTTTCTGCATCAATACAGCTCCCAATCCGATTCCACATGCATCTGCATACACCACTAATCCCCAATTCCCATTTGGAACAACTAACACAGGCGCGTTGGTCAACAAGTTCTTTAACTTAAGGAATGCTCCCTCACATTTGTCAGACCAAACAAACTTTACGTCTTTCTTGGTTAGCTTAGTCAAAGCGCTGCTATCTGCGAGAAATCCTTAATAAATCTTCGGTAGTAACCAACAAGCCCAAGAAAACTTCTGATCTCAGTCATCTTATTTGGTCTCTTCTAGTTGTTAACAACTTCGATCTTATCTGGACCGATTGACAAACCCTTCCATGAAACCACGTGACCAAGGAACTTAACTTCTTTCTTCCAGAAATGACACTTGGAAAACTTCGCTTTCAGTTGATGTTGCCTGAGCGTCTCAAGCACCACTCTATGATGAACTTCATGCTCTCTTTTATCCTTAGAGTATATTAAGATGTCATCTATGAATACCAAGACGAACCTATCCAAGTGCTCTTAATAAACTTGGTTCATCAAATCCATGAAGAAAGCTGGCGCATTCGTTAACCCAAATGACATCACTAACCACTCGTATGAACCATACCTAGTCCGAAACACCATCAACGGAATACTGTCCTCTGCCACTCTTAGCTAATGGAAACCTGTTGCCAAATCCAATTGGGAAAATACTCTAGCTCCACACAACTGATCAAATAAATCATCGATTTTCAACAAAGGATACCTATTCTTGATTTCTTCATGAACACCATAACCGCTCCCCAAGGCGAACTGTTGGTCTAATGAAATTCTTTCCTTCTAAATCCACTAGCTGCACCTTCAATTCCTTTATCTCAGTAGGTGTCATCCTGCTAGGTGGTCTACTTACATGTTTTGCTCCTGGCACACGATCTATCCAAAACTCAATGGCTCGCTTCGGTGGTAATCCTGTGACTGGCTCAAAAACATCTGCAAACTCTCTTTCTACCAAAACCTGATTCAACTCTTCTTCTACCTCCATTGCATTCAGCAAAGCACAAGCACTTGATTCTGACTTCTACCAAATATATAATTCGGTTATGACTATTGGGGTGTCTTAGAGATATTTCCCTATCTTGGAAAAATATCCTAGCATCATATATGTCTAACCAATCTATACCCAAAATTATCGCAAAGCCTACAAAATCAAAAACATACAAACTGCATGCAACCTTATGACATGAAAATTCAAGTTCTAACTGGTCACATCTACTCCCCAAAGTTGCATACCCTTTTATTAGATTCACAACCCTTAAGGAAGTAACAATGTATGAGGGTTCTAAACATAACTTATCTACCAAATATCAAGGTATAAATGAATGCGATGCACCGGTAGAATATAGTACCCTAACTGGTATACTATGAATCAAAAGCGTACCTTCCATCACAGTCTTTCCCTTCGCAGTAGCGGTTGGTCTAGAAGATGATGGTTCCAAGGCAAAAACCTTTCCCTTGTCTGCTCTAACTTGTTCTAGACACCGATTCGTGCGCCCCATCTGATCATAGTTGAAGCATTTCACTCCTTGTCAGCAGCCTTCTTTGTTATGCTTGTCCGACACTCATGAGCAAAATGCCTCTTCTTATCACACTTGTAGCAAACTACATCAGCCTTCCCTTTCTTGGTGGCTCCTCCTTTCTGAGTTCCTTTCTTCTTAAGGAACTTTCTCTTCTTTCCCCAGGGATCTTGAACCTCAACTGACTCCCCCTTACTAAACGTAGGGAGCATCTCTGCATTCTTGGTGGCCATCTCCACTACAACATTGCTTGGGTCCTGGAGGTGTGGCATGGTTGCCCTGGCAATCTTTGGCTTCAGTCCTCGAACAAACTATTCATTTCTCTTGATGACAGTGTCAATCATGGCATATCCGTATCTAGACAGCTCATCAAATTTCTTAGCATACTCAATTACCGACATCTCACCTTACACTAAGTCCATGAACTTCCTCGATAATACTAACTTGGAAACTTCAGACAAGAACCTCTCTTCGAATCTCCTTCGAAATTCTACCAAAGTCAACTCTTCCTCAGGAACTCCCACGGAAATACCATTCCACCAATAAAGTGCTGCTCCCTACAACTGTCTAGAATCAAGTCTCCTCTTCTACTCATCATCTAATCCCAAGTCAGCAAAAATTTTATCATGATGCAATAACTAGTTTTCTACATCAACATCATCTTCTGTTCCCAAAAACGGCTTCCCACCAAGACTAGTGTAATCCCAGCTCAGCTTGGCATAGTTATTGCCAACTGAGGCCACAGGGTTAGCTCCTCCAACGTTCACGACATTTCCCTCAGCCACTCCTGCAGCTGCTCCAGCTTGCATCAGATTGACGAAGAACTGATACATCATCCCCGTATCTACTTGTAGGGTTCCAGCACCTACACTGGCATTTCTTTTGGATTAGCATTTGCCCGTCGACCCAGATTCCTCCTGGAATTGGGTCGAGCATTTCCATTAGTTGTGGTGCTTTCTACATCTAGATTTCCTCTTCTGTTTCCTGCCTCCATATCTTCCTTTCTTATATATCTGCATGCGAACCTTAGTAAGATACAGAAGAACGGTCTAAGGGAGAGGGGAATATGTACTCATATATATATATATATATATATATATATGTGTGTGTGTGTGTATATATATATATATAACATACGCAAGTATGTTACTATAGCGTTAACCCAAACCCCGGTCTTATTTTCTGATTCATTGGGTTATGTTTTGAAAATCTTTTAGGTTCAAATTTCTTTTAAATTTACATAAACCTATAATATGATACCAACTTGTAACATCCCCTTTTGGAGGTCCAAAAGTGACTCCTACGGTTGCTGCAGTCATCTATAGTTATTAATTCTCGGTGACCAAATGCGGTAATGTTAGATACATTGATATACCAGAAACACATGAATATGAAAAAATTTAAAATCAAATTTCAAAACCAATTTCTCATTTCATTACAAATAGATTTTAGACTCATTACATAATCCCATACGTAAACCATGTTTAGAGAAATTACAATTTATTATAAAATACGCCAAGAGCGACATATGGAGATGCCCCTTGGTTGATTAGAGTCTAAATATAGGAAATTAAACAAATTTGCCCTTACATTCAAATAACACAGCGGACAACAGAGATAATCTCCTAAATACCTAGCTTGCCTCCTTCACGTCTTCGAAAGCTTATTCGTCTAAAGGAGAACCTGAAAAACCTTAACTCTCAAACTACTCAAAATCAATTGAGCACCCGAGAGTTTAAGAGGAAAAACATAAACTTCGAGTTAGACACAAAGTCTGGTGTGAATAATAATCTACCATCTCGAACCATATAGATATCTAGTGAGACTATGTCGCTTAGCAGAATAGGTTTCCCTTTACTAGTTTCCTAACCCAATTTATAATAACCATATACTGTGCACCTGCATCCACAATGGTTAAGACATAACATAATAAAATGTATCATGATGATATGCAAACATGCAATATGCTCTGGATTTCCCATCCCCATTCACCTGACTATTTGTCTCATGTTATAGTTTCTAGGGTCACTATTAACCTATTAGTTTTCATGGGCTGACTAATAACACGTTCCAAGCTTACAGAGTATCTGTCCGGTTTCATAGTTTTTATGGGATCACTAAGAACCTTTTGGCGTCTACCAATAACGTCATCCAATCAAAGTTTTCATGGGGTCACTATGAACCTATTGTATTCTCCAATAACATCTCTCATATCATAGTTTTCATGGGTTGACTATGAACCTATTGGATTTTCGTAAAACATCTCTCATATATTAATTTTCATGGGCTGACTATGAACCTATTGATCTCTATCAATACCCTATTTGGGATGTAGTTTTCATGGGATCATGAGAACCTATTGGCCCCTTCTAACAATTTTCATAACATCATTTTTATAGGCTTACTAAGAACCTGTCTAAACCAATAATCTTTTGATCAGTCTTAGGCATCCTATATTCTGGTTTGTCGGACCTCCTGGATGCAATTCTACTCACACAGGAGTTAATTCAATGTATATTCACTACTGGCTCAACCTAGCCTGTTATTCTGCCCTTAACATCCCAAAATGCAGCTATTTGTTAATAATGAAGTGAATATGATTACATAAGCATACATGATAATTGATCAAATACCACAACAACATAAACATCCATGGTTTAATTCCTTGTAATCGTTTTCAAATGAAATATGGTTAATACCCTTAACTTATTATTTTTAGCAAGTAAAGCTTCCTCTAAAATTTAATGTTTAATGCCATTTTGAAACTCCTTTATATTGCCATGTGTTTACTTTTAAAAATGAGTTAGGGTTGTGAGAAATGCGGATTATGGATCTTAAGGCTAGAATAAACACTAGAGGGGAATGAATAGTGTTTTAAGAATTTACTAGTTCTTTTTGAGTTTATATTAATTTGAACACAAATGTATGCAATATTCAAACACAAATATAATCACAGAATCAAACACAGATGCAAATATAAAGTAAAAGCAGTAAAGGAAAGAACACACCGAATTTTATACTAGTTTGGAGTTACCCTACAACTAGTCCCGCAACACAAGTACGGATTTCCTTTCAAAATCAATTCTTACAATTACACCCTCGATTTCAAGGCCACGAGGTACACCACTCCAGATTCACAATCCTTTGGGTAGAGATACTTGATTTTATGGGCAACAAGTTCACTCAATTGATTTCCTAGGCTACAATCACACCTTCTCTCACTTGATTGATTTTCCAGGCTACAATCACACCTTTTCTCGCTCGATTGATTACAAAGAAGCCTATAACTCTGAATAGCACTGGGATCTTGTTGAGATAGTGATAGAGAATCAAACCAGAGATGATATAGTTAGATTCAATGGTGATTTCGGCAGAGTAATAGTAAAAATGTATATAAAGAAATGTGGAAGAAGAAGAGGAGTGAAATTAGAAAATTATGAATATAAATTCATTTAAAACATCCCCTATTTATAGTAGAACAACAACCATGTCCATTCGGGAAAGGATATGACGAATAGACACTTCCTTTGAAATTCAAACTTTTGGAATCAACTGCCATCATGTCGACATGGGTACCTAGGGGTTTTCGACATGCCTAAGGTATTTTTGATAATTTGTTTTTCTTTTGAAAATAACTTCTATCTTATATTAAAACTATTTAAAACTTTATAAATATACTATAGTTAAAATACATAAATAAGTATAGAGAATAATATTTTGGTATATATAAAATTTTACTATAATTTCATATTTAAATCTTTAAATATAAATATTAAAATTTAAGTACTTTATAATTAATGATAGTTTAAAACCAAGGATAATTTTGATATTGAAAATAAATATTATTTTGAGGCTAAAAGTATTTAAAACCAGGATAGACGTTTTTTATTTAAAAAGGAAGATTTTGAAATCATTTTGAAAACAAGATATAATTTTGTAAAACATTTGAATAAAAGTTAGTGGATACAAAACGATGTTCCACTAGATTTTTCGTAGGTTCCATCCTACTTAGGGTTCCATCCCTTTAACGGGCTCGAAGTGGATTCCATTCCATGAATAAAATGGATTTTAAGATGTCGGTGCTTTTCTAGAAGTTTTAATAAAATTCCTAACTAAATTACTAATCTTGAAATCTTGAACTCTTGATAATCTTGATACTCATGAGTCTTGAATCTTGATATCTTCGATCTTGAGTTCATCAGTTCTTGAATCTCTATACTGTACAGTCTTCATTCTTGGTACCTGCAAGTTTATATCCTGCATATACATATATATATATATATATATATTTCTAAACTATAATGTTAGTATTTATATTTTATAACAAGTCCTATGGTTGTTGTCATCAAAACCATCCTTCTCAAGGACTAACTAGGGTTCTTTAATTTGAAAACTAAGGCTTTCGACTATATCTTTTGTATCATTACTTAAAACATTAGACATTCTCTTTCGAAACCATCCAACATACCTCTCGAAACACTCAAAAACATACCTTTCGAAAGCATTAGAGTTCAAGTGAGAATTTATGGAAGCATAACTTAGAAACCAAAAAAAGCACACTTTTGAAACCATTGATTGAAAACAAAACAAACTTCAAAGTATAAAAGGGAACACTTTCAAAAGCTACCCTTTCAAAAGACCCATGGTGATGGAAACATGCTTCCGCATGTGTACTTGGGTTTAAATAAGCGGCTTTGACCATGTTGAAAGGTATGGGAGCGACACCCACCCTTTCACATGTATAAGTTAAAAGAAAAGCGACTTCAATGGTTGCAGAAGGGTATCGGTTCGAAACCCTACCCTCGAACTCATTGATTCAAAGAGTTATAAAAGCGGCCTCTTACTAAGGCGAAAGGTTTTTATGCGGAAGCTAGGGTATCGAAGGGGTTTAAAAGCAGCAACCCTTTCAGAGATAGTAAATCAAACGTAGGTTTATAGATTCGAAATCTAGAAATACAAATTCACCCCTTATGCATGCATACTTTATGTTAGAACCTCGATTTTCAATGTTTTGATTGTGACAACTATATAAGTCAATATTCTTGTGTACTAATCATTTATGCAGGAGATTCATTGCAGATTCGGATTCAGAAAGCTATGAAGTTGTTATTCTTTTGTTTAAAGTCTGTATATTATTAGAAATATGTTAAAATCTCTCTGATATAGTATATACACACTAACACATACACAAACCATGCAAACGCACAAAGCAGGCTATAATCAGCCAGCTGAATGTCACCATTCAGCCGTCTGACTGCTGAAACATAGAATATTTTTCTATGTAGTTTCAGCCGGCTGAATGGTGACATTCAGACTGCTGAATAAGACCAAAAATGGCATGTTTGCTTGTTGTATCGAATTTAAACTAAATCAGATGGCTGAATTGAAAAATTCAGACGGTTGGTTGTCGATAACGGCTAGTTTTCTGAAGGGATGCTTCTCTTCAACGAAGAGAAACAACTTCTATTCAAAAAGTTGCATTCGTTCCTTTTCATCGTTCTTTTTCGTCAATGATTGCAACTCTTAAAACTCAATAAATAGAATCTAGAATTCAACAAACAATTTACTTAACTTATTTTAGTTCTCTCGAATTCTTACCTCTTATTCTCTATTTACCATTTGCACTCAAAATACATACAATCTCTAGTCGTTGATCACTCTATCTTTCACATTATTCAAGCACATTACACTATATATCATAAAGGAGAAGATTATAGGAAGATTGTACTTTATTGACTTATCAGTGCTATTTAAAGAGCATATTACAGTCAGATACTTTTGTTTATTTGTAAATAAGTCATGTTCGGTTGCTCAGGCAATAAAAGTCCTATTGGGTTGCTTAGGCTGTAGAAGTCCTGTTCGGTTGCTCAGGCGGTGTAAATCTATTCCTCCGGGTTAAGTGAGGGTTGCTAGTTTAATTCCAAAAGGAGTCTAGGACTGGACGTAGAATGGGAGTTCGAACCGGTATAAAAATCTCTGATGTAATTTACTTTACTGCTTTATTTATTTACCTACTTAGTCTATATTCTACACAAGTAATTTATATATACATCCATATTACACAATCCTATAGCACAACTCACTTTCATTTGGTATCGAAGCAAGGACATCTTATAATCATAACATAGTTATCTGATATTTTAATATGGAAAACAGCACTAGCACAGTATCCAACACAAGTTTCCTTGAAGGTCAATCTACTGCACGACCACCACTATTTAACGGATTGAACTATAATTATTGGGCTACTAGGATGAGAATTTATATACAAGCTAATAATTATGAAACCTGGAATATTACTCAAACTGAATATACCATACCTACTACAAAATATTCATAATGGTCTAACACACAAAAACTGGATGCTACTGCAAATGCTAAAGCCATGAATATGGTATACTGTGCATTAGACAAAAATGAATTTAATAGAGTAAGCATGTGTAAACAGCTTATGAAATATGGTGTTCACTTAAAATTACACATGAAGGTACTAACAAAGTAAAGCAGAGTAAGATTTCTATGCTCAAAAATCAGTTCCAGAATTTCAAAATGAAGCAAGATGAAACAATAAATGAAATGTACTCTAGATTTCAAGATATATATATCATTCTCTTTAAGCATTGGGAGAAACATATACAGACTTTGATATTGTTTCAAAAATCCTCAACTCTCTAACGGATGAGTGGGAACGAAAAATCTTAGCGATCGAAGAAGCTAACGCATTCAACCATTAAACCAGAGTAGTTGATAGGAAATCTAATGTCTTATGAAGTTAATCTTAAGGCAAAACGAGTACGTGCTTAAGATAAGGAGAATATAACATTCCAAGCATAAAGGGATGAATCAGAATCAAATGAGGAGATATGGCATTCATTGCTAAAAATTTCAAAAAGTTTTTGAAATTCAAAACGAGCAAAAAATTCAGAAACAACAAGAACAGCTCCAGCAACAATAACAACAAACCATCATCTTCTGCTCTAGAATGTTATGAATGTCATAAGAAAGGTCACATCAAGAAAGACTTTCCTAATCGAAAAAGAGACAAATATAAGCACAAGAAAAACATATTCAAAAAGAAAGCTTTCTCTGTCACTTGGAATGATTCAGAATCATCTTCATCATCAGATAGTGACTCAGGCAGCGATTCAGAACAAGCCAACATATGTTTCATGGCCACAAATGACGAGGTGAGTGATCTAACTTTTGATGATTTATTGGAAATAAACTCAGAATTACTTGACAAACTAAGAAACATCAAAAGAAAGTATGAAGAAACTCTTGAAAAATTAAATAGGACTGAAATTGAGGTAGATATGTTAAGAGATGAGAAACAAATTTTAGAAGAAGAACTTGAAACTACTCAAGAATCTTATTCTAATACGACATCTCAACTTTCTATGTTAAGTCAAGAAATAGAAACTCAAAAGGAAAAGAATGATGCTCTTTTAATTGAAAAGCATGATCTTAAAGCTAATGTTAAAATATTAGAATTAGATATTTCTAGTCTTAAAATAAAATTAGACGATATTACTAGGAATGTCAATTTTAACAAAGATAGAGAAAATCTTTCTAAAATTATAGAAAATTCTCAGTTTCAAATAAAAGAAGACAAGTATATAAGCAAGCTTCTAAAATTATTCCAAAGAAAAAGGATTCCTTATATAACAATTTCAAAAAGAATAATAATACTATTGAAAAACAAATTTCAAAAGTTACAAATTATTCTAAATCAATTAAGATTTGGGTTCCTAAAACAAAATTTTCTTTGAATAGAAATAAATATATAAAATCTTTTATAGAAACTGTTCACAAAAATAATTTTTTCTTTAAAGGAATTCTGAACCCTCTTGGGTTTGGTTTCCTAACACCTAACATTTTAGGACCCAAATAAAAACATGGGCACCAATGTTAATTCTATATTTTGCAGGTACCACCTAAAAGGAGAGGAAAATGGATATTGGACAGTGGTTGCTCAAAACACATGACTGGAAACAAAGAAATGCTAACAAACATTACCTACTCAGATGGAGGTTCTGCACATTTGGAGACAATTCCAAAGGTTATATCATCGGCAATGGCGATGTGAGCAATAATGGTATATCTAATTGACCTCTTAATACAAATATTTTATTAGTTAAAAATTTAAAACATAATTTACTTAGCATCAGCCAACTATGTGACAAAGGATTCAATATCTCTTTTTCTGAAGATAAGTGTAGCATTTTTGATCAGAATAAAAATCTTATTTTTGAAAGTTCTAGAGATAAAAATATATATGTATTGAATATGAAAATAAATAACAATACTGACATGTGTTTGATATCCAAAGAAAATGATCCTTTGTTATGGCACGAAAGATTTTGTCATATTAATTACAAAGCTATAAATAAATTATCTAAAAATGAATTAGTAAAAGGTTTACCAAAAATGAAATTTAAAGTAAACAATATTTGTGATGCTTGTCAATTAGGAAAATTATCAAAATCATCTTTTAAATTAAAGAAAAATATTTCTACCGTACAACCACTTGAACTATTATATTTGGATCTTTTTGGACCAACTTAAGTTCAATCTATAAACCATAGCAAATATGTTTTTGTTATAGTAGACGATTTCTCAAGATATACTTGGACTATTTTTCTGAAAAATAAAAGTGACACTTTTGAAAATTTCAAAATCTTTGCTAAAAGAATTCAAAATTTCAAAAATTAAAAAATTAAAAATATTAGAAGTGATCATGGACGTGAATTCGAAAATGAAGCTTTTGAACATTTTTGTAATAAAAAGGGAATTTCCCATAAATTTTTTTCCTAGAACACCACAACAAAACGGAGTTGTAGAAAGGAAAAATAGAACTTTACAAGAATGTGCAAGAACTTTATTAAACGGAAGCACTTTACCAAGACAGTTTTGGGCAGAAGCTGTAGCAACTGCCTGTTATGTTCTGAATCGTGTTTCCATTCAACCATTAACAAACAACACTCCATATGAACTATTTTATGAAAGAAAACCAAATATTTCATATTTTAAAGTTTTTGGTTCAAAATGTTTTATTTTAAACACAAAAGAACTGTTGGAAAATTCGATCCAAAATTCGATGAAAGAATTTTCATAGGATATTCGGAACAAAGTAAGGCTTATCGAATTTTAACAAAAGAACTAAAACAATCGATAAAACACTTCATGTTTCCTTCGATGAAAATTTTAAGTTTAAAAACAATTTTGAGGATGACGAGATAATAACTAAGACGGTCACAAATACAGTTACTCAAAATAATTTTGAAGAAGATGAAAACATTGTTCATAATTTTGAAGAAGATGAAAACACTGTTCTTAATGAAAATGAATTAAGTTCTCCTCCTCGGATTTTACGAGATCACCCAGTAGAAAATGTCATATGAGAAATTGATTCACATGTCAGAACTAGAAATCAACTTTATCAAATGGGCCATGTAGAATTCCTTTCTAATATTGAAACTAAAAATGCCAAAGAAGACTCTACTGATGACTATTGGATTATAGCTATGCAAAAAGAGCTAAACCAATTCGAACGAAACGAAGTTTGGGAATTAGTTCCTAGACTAAGTGACCAAGCAGTCATTGGTACTAAATGGGTTTTCAAAAATAAAGCAGATGAACAAGGAAATATAACTAGGAATAAAGCTAGATTAGTTGAACAAGGATATAATCAAGACGAAAGAATTAACTATGAAGAAACGTTTGCTCCAGTCGCACGACTAAAAGCAATACATATCTTACTGGCCTTTGCATGTTTTCATAATTTTAAACTTTATCAAATGGATTTTAAAAGTGCATTTTTAAGTGGATATATAAAAGAAAAATTTCTAGACCATGTCTATAAACTTAAGAAAGCTTTATACGGTCTAAAACAAGCACCCCGTGCTTGGTATGAACGTCTTAAAAGCTATCTTATAAATTATGGTTTTGAAATTGGGAAGGTTGATCAAACTCTTTTTATTAAATGAACTAAAAAGGGTATTTTAATTATTCAAATTTATGTTGATGATATTATTTTTGGTTCAAAAAATGATAAGTTATGTTAGGAATTTTCTAATATAATGACCAAAGAATTTGAAATGTCACATATGGGGGATTATCTTATTTCCTTGGATTATAGATTAAACAATTAGATAATGGAAGTCTTATTAATCAAGAAAAATATTGTGATAATCTAACTAAAAGCTTTGGTATGGAAAACACTTCTGCCAAACCAACTCCAATGAGTACAATAATACATCTCGATAGAGATGAAGATGGCAAGAGTGTTGACCAAAAATTATATTGAAGTATAATTGGATCATTACTTTATCTAACTGCTAGTAGACCTGACATAATGATGAGTGTTTGTTTATGTGCTTGATTTCAAGCAAATCCTAAAGAATCACATATGCGAGCAGTGAAACAAATATTACATTATCTAAGCAAAACCAAATATTTCGGACTTTTCTATCCGAAACAATGTCCTTTCGAGTTAGTATCATATAGTGACGCTGACTTTGGGGGATTTCGAACAGATCGAAAAAGTACGAGTGGGACTTGTCACTTCATTGGACAATCCTTACTCTCCTAGTTTAGCAAGAAACAAAATTGTGTTTCACTATCGACATGTGAAGCATAATACATTTCTGCTGCCTTAATGTGCTCAAGCCATATACATGCAACAAACACTTCAAGATTTTGGAGTTAATTTATCTAAATCAACTATTTTGTGTGATAACATAAGTGCTATAAACTTATCTAAAAATCATGTCAATCATTCACGAACTAAACATATTGACATTCGTTATCATTTCCTTCGTGATAATATTGAAAAGGATATAGTCAGATTGGAATTTGTATCCTCTGAAAACCAGCTGGCTGATATATTTACAAAACCTTTAAATGAAAATACTTTTATAAAACTAAGAAGAGAACTAGGAATTTTATCGTTAAAAGATTTATGATTAATTTTTTTTCTATTTTATTTGAGATATTTTTCATAAATAAATTATTTCTTTTTTCAAAAATAATGTTTCCGTGACTCGAACTCTGTTCTCTCACTTACAGGTCATATGCACTACCACTCTACTACATGTTACTTCACATTAGAACCATCTTTTCAATTCCTTGTATATTTTTATCTATTCTTATCTCTCATTTTCAACCTTACATTTTTCTTCTTCTTAACCATTCATCTTTCTCTGGTTGGAATTATTTTAACCTCAAATTTACTTTCTAATTCTGGAACTTATGGTATTATAAATATCCTCTTTTATCAAAAGTTTATACATTTCAAAAGAAAATTTTCTATCAAGCACTTATAATAATGTCTTTCCAAGAAAAATCTGAATACTCCTCAATTGACTACTCTTCCCCTAGTTCGGGCTCAATCAATTTACCCACTCATACACCTATCTATGAACCTGTTCCCATTGTCCCCCCTTCCACACATACTGGATATACTCCACCAGAAAAATGAGCTAAACGTTCTTTATTTTTTGGCTCTCCGTCTACCAAATAAAAAATTGATGACATTCACCATTACCAGAAAGAAACGGTAGAATTACAACGAGAACTCTATTATGAACAAAAGGTTAACGCTAATCGTTTAAGCTTTTTAGAGCAAATCGCATTGAAATTCTACGGATCTTCATCTAAGAACATGGTTCATTAACCTTCTCCTATTCGTTCTCTTGTGTAGCTCGACACAATCCTTGGGAACGCTCTCCACAACGTCCTCCGATGTCACCAAACTCTTGGGAACTGGTAATGGTTGGTCCCTCTCCGACCATTACAGGAGAATACCAAGATTGAGCCAGAAGAATATAGAACACCTAGCTCTTCAACTAACTATGTTTAAATATTTTCCTAATTATATAAATATTCTCTATTGTATTCTATTATTTATTTATATATATATATATATGTATATATATATAATTTTCTTGCAAAAATAGTGTTTGTTGGCTGAAAAAAAGGTTATAATATTTATATTGTGTATTCAGACGGTTGAATACATCCAAACAGCCGGCTGAATATTGTAGGATCTATATTTTCACCCAGATTCAAACGGCTGAACATTCTGACAACAGCCGGCGGAATTTGTTAATTTTGCACTGTAAACTTTCGGGAACACATTCAGATGGCTGCTTACAGTAAAACAGCTGGTTGAATGTTCCCGGAAATATTTTTAAATATGGGTTTCTAACCCGATAATCCAATCTACCCACTTATTTACCCTATATTATAAATCTCCTTTTTCACTTTTCACTTTTTACCGCAGAACCCTAGCCTCCATTTCTTATAAAAACTCCATTTTTTTCTTCAAATTTCAATCCAAAATGCCTCCACGATCAAAGAGGACAAGAGAATCAACTTTGGGCCCCTACACTATATTTCTACCTTTACATATCTATAATTCTATCAAAAGGTTATGCTTTCTCTTACGGTAAAAGGAAGTCTTACAAGTAGTCTCACAGTCCATGTTTCTTAACAACTGTGCAGCTTTGTTCGGTTCGATTTAAAATAAATCGTAATAAGCTTGATGATGCATTATAACTTCACTAAAAAAATTTCTTCTTTGGTTACTAATACAAAGATTATCCCAATTAAATTATAGGTTCGGTTTCTACAAATGTCATTAGAAAGAAAATTATATTTGAAATGCAATGCAAATTTTTAGATTTACTATGGTTTAAATATGAGTTAATAACAGATACGCTCATTGTCCCGAGATTACTTCTAAATTTTTTAATCATAATTTTAGAATGGTTCATCTGATTTTGATGATCTAGCCTATTCTAGAAAGCTTAAAATATGAGCAACAACTTTTGTTTAGAGAATTTTGTGAAATTTTGAATTTAGCTAGGCGAAAAAATTGCTTATTACAAGGTAGACCTGCATTTTAATTTCATCGCATAATTAGTGTTTTTTTGGTAAAATCAGCTTAAATTTTGTTATATTTCATATTTTCAAATTTCCAAATTTTTTTGGAAACATAGTTCATTATACTAAAAGTTCACTTTTGAAAGTATTGTATAAATATGTGTTTTAACATTTTAAACTTATTTGGAAAGTGACTAAACTTATAATGCTACTGTATTTGATGGATATGTGAATACAAAACTACTGTATGTTTATAAAGTATGATCTTACATGATTTCTTGAGCCCAGCATAAGTATAAGAAACATTATGGTATGAATTTAGGTGCGTGTTCGCTTATATGGGCATAAAGCTAAGCAAAAAGGCATAAAAATGCAAATATGAGGTACGTTTTTACAATATATCGATATATTATATGATACTGTGTGGTTTACCCATGTTTTGGGATGCCCCATTGATTGAGATGTATATTTGTTATGATATATTGTGTTTTGATTTTTTGGAATGCTCTCCTTGCAAAGGAGACTCTGTCGAAAATTTTGTAAAAATCCGACACTTAGAAAAATTCACAAAAGTCGTTGAATTTAATTTATTTAAACTGTAGCATACATTAAGAGAAATTGGAGAAAGTTCCAAATAGAGGATTGAGTAGTTTGAGTTTGATAGAAAAGAGTAGATACAGAGAAAGTCAGGATATGAATTGTTTGACATCTCCCTATAAGAAATTGTGAGGATGCAATTTTCATAAGAGAGGGAGTTTGTAACAACCCTGCTTTCTATGCCATATAAATAAATTAATTTCTCTAAAGTAAAATTGTATGAATTTGATATTTGATAATTTATATTTTGAAAATAAATTTTATTTAATTTAATTCTATGTAGTAAAAGATTCAGATTTAATAAATTGAATAAATTAATAAGTTCCTTTCGAATAAGTTATTGAAGTTGAATAAATTTTTTAATTGAATAATAAATATATTTTAAGTGTTAATCAATTTAATATAGATTGAGATATATTTAAAAATAAATACAAGGGCAATTCAAAAGAAAAGAAAATAAATAAATAAATGAAACCCAAAATCAATTAAAGCCCAATGCAACGGCCCAGAATTTTGTCGTTTAAATTTGTGAGTATTTAATATAAATATTCAATTAATGGTTTTTATTTATTTAATAATCCTTTTTTAATTCAAATTAGTCGACGTCATTTGCGCCGTTGAAGTCGTGGGCCGATGTAGTATTTTTGGTAGAGTATCAGTGAGATTTGGTGGTGGTCAACAATGGTGGCCATGGGTTAGGGTTTGGGTTAGAAGGAGATTTGGTCAAATATAGGTGGAACAGAGAGTGGAGTCAGTTTTAGCTCAGAGTGCTCAATCTTGTGGTTGAGTTTAGTGGGGTCTAGTGCTAGGAAGAGGGGTCGTGATTGGGGAGTTGGAGTACCTGGACGCAAATTTTTGGGATTGAGTCTCTCATAGTCAGTCCCGTTTCTGGCCGATGAAGGTGAGGTGAAGGGGTGTAGTCGGATGGGCTCGTCAAGGTGGGCGTGTGGGTGGTCTCGATTGGCTGGATGGTGGATGGGGCAGTGCGTACACGTGCACGGATATGCACGAGCGGGTTCCAGGCATCATTCAAATTGGGGAAAGTATTTTTAGGAAGATGGATGTTACTACTGTAGTTAACAAGGGAATTTGAACCTAGGTCCATGTAAATGTGTTCAATTACATGGAGGGGGAGAGTTTGTTAATTATTTATATATTAAAAAATTGTATGCTAGCTTTAAAGCATGATATCTCACCCATATGGAATTCGATTTACCTGCGGATTTCTGCGTTGGACTTGTATAGATGAGTACAACATTGTAATGTAACTTGTTGATAGAATGTGTGATGTATAGATTTATGATATAATAATAGGGATTGAACCTATTTATGTTATTTTAAATAATAACGTCATTAAGTAAATTATACCTTAATTGGTGACATCTATTTGGCCACATAAAACATCATTCGGTTAAATTAAATGGAATAGATTATTTTTAGACATTTATTTAGCAAAATAAAACACCATTCTGCTATAATTAAACCGAATAGATTATTGATGACATCTATTGAGAAGAATAAATCCACATTCTGCCATTACATTAATTCATATACCAGTTTATTAATATGTTAATTAATTGATATTGGGTAAGTGATGAATTAACTAGTGGTTATGAACTGTTAATTTGATTTACATATATGTTGCTTATGTAAATACTAGTTATGTGACTTGAAAAGTCAAATTGAATTAAATGGTAGTTTGATTAAGTACCATTGTGGCCACTAAGCCTCTTTCCGAACTTGTAAAGTTTTGGGTTTATATTAACTTCAATTTTATAACAATCTGAAGTAAAGTGTTTTATTTAAATTATTTATATTTTAAAAGATAATTTATAACTTTATCATTATTAATATTTAAAGTTACTATTTTTTTATTAATAATGTTTTAAAGATTTATTGTTTTGTTGATGATGTTTTAAAATTAATAAAACTATTTTATTAATGTTGTTTAAGGATAATTAATTATTTATTAAAGATGTTTTAGTTAATAATTTGTTTTATTTAAAAGGGTTTAATATAATAAATGGCTTTATAAAAGGAGTTTTATAATGGTTTTAGAGATTTATAAAAAGGAAAGGTCTTTTTTTTAGATTTATAAAAGGGTACTATATAAATAAACTTTGAGATTTATAAAAGAAGTTATTTTATAAATAGATTTGGAGTTTTATAAAGGGGATATTTATACAGTAAAAGAGATTTACAAAAAGGATTTATAAAAGTAATTTAAAAAAGGAAATGAGATTTGACTTCCCTAAATAACCTTCTTAATTATGGTGGTATGGAACATTCTTTCCCATATTTAACACCGAAGGAATAGTGTTTTGGGTTATTAATATCTCTGTTTTCAATGGCATTTGGTATTGATCAACTTAATATGATTATGAAAATAAGAATCTTTCTTAATGTTTTGTAAATACACTTATACCATTGTATAAGTATAGAAAGGTTTTTCCAAGTATTGAAAGTAGAATGGTTAGTGAATATACTTATATCCGTAGAATAAGTATATGAATATTTTGATAAACACTTGAAAGGTGATTTAAATTAATGAAAGATTTATCAAAAAGAGGCTTAGTGGTTGCTATGTGAAATTAAATCTCTGGGATTGTTGACTTCTTATTATTTGATATTTAAATAATCGACTATCAAATTTTGGTCAAAATCTAACTCTAGAAATATCTAGGAGAAACATGTGAGTTATATGGCACACTAATCTTCGATGATGTTGTACTGTGCGTATAAATTTTGTTTTGTTCTTCTAGGACAAATGATAAGGTGATCTATCCACTTAAACGGTTAGGGGTGATTCTCACTCTTATTGTCTGTTTATTTCCGAAAGAATCGTAGTTGAGTTTACTGGAAACTATCGAATGATGGTTGGAAGAGACTGGGATCAGATAAGTATGAATTATTCGAAACCACTTCGAACCAACTGAGGCATCGTATTAAGACATCTTGAGGATGGTAGAATAAAAGACGGAGCTCTTTAAAGTGCAAGGGCTACTTACTACTGATCTTGAGGGTGATTTCAAAATGGATGAAGTAGAAGTAGTGCCTTTGGTTTGTTCTTATCTTGAAAAACTTGTATGGATGAATTCTGGCATTGGCATTATTGCCTGGAGGTTAGTGTTAGCATTCCAAGTGGGATTTACCAAGAGAGGAAAATGGTAGTCATGACCTCACAAGCCTCACAACCCAGTAATGACTAAAATAGGGTATATGCAATAGAGCTATATGGTTCGCTACCATTTAGCAGCATTATTCCTCGATCTGGATTCGATATTAATGGATTTTGGTATGAGCGCAAAAAGTAGGGCCATGGCTGGTGCACATTGTTTAGAGCCTTTGCCTGGGGGAATGATGTAATCCGGCCTGTCATGTTAAAGGGGCAGCCAGCTTTGTGTAGCAGGGATGCAAGAAGTTCTTGTTGACCTCGATACATTTTGTTTAGAGGTGTACTGTGATGGAGGGTACACCGGTAGACCTGTCACTGATGGAAATCTAATCTCCGATACGTTCCTTTACGGACATAGTTGTGCCCAACTATGTTGAAATGTGAGATGCAAGCATTTCAGCTATTTTATGTATTTATTTTCCCCTCTAGACATTATTATAATATCACTGGATTTTATAATAAAAATGGTTTGGTTATCATAAGGTGAAAACACATCCGTGTTTATGTGCGGCGTGGATTTATGAGATACCTTTATTTTTGAAAGGTTTTATAACTCTAAGAATCCATTTGATTGTGTTTCTCATGTTGGGGTTTTACTAGACTATTCCGGGTGTTATTTCTCTTATAATGCTCGGTTCAGCCCGAGTGTATTTCCCAGAATTTGCTGGACACTTTGGAGCTTTAAAAGACAAGATGGATGCCTCCAAGACGTACTCTCGTATTTTCTTCATCTGCTGCTGTTTGTTTTTGGTCTGTATTTATCAGCAAATTGTAAAGATAGGTTGTTTTAACCACCTAGGCCAATGATAGGTTAGTTACTCTGATTCTATGTGTGTATATTAAAGTTCATTTTTCTTTTTTGTAAAGACCATTGTTATGTCTTATATTAGTCGTCACGCTGTGAGAATCTATTCTATCTTTTCTTTCACCCCAACGATCTGTCTTTCCGGGACTTGGATGTTCGGCACATGAATACCGTGGATGTATTAGTGTCGACTTCTGAGGATCAAAAAGGCAGTTTATTACACAAAACCCCTCCATGCCCGTTTTCTTTCCACTTACTTCCAAAATTCTCTTCCTGCTTCAAGCTTGAGCCGAATCCTTCAGCCCTAATCACCAAAAAGTAAATAATCACATACTGAAAAAAAGGAGGTGACGCTCGATCGGTGACCCGACTCGGCAATTGCAAGGTGATAGCTACGATTGGAAGAGGCCGCCGCAACTGAGGGATGCGTGATGCGATCTGGTTTGCGTAATATGGAAGGCAGGGAGCTGATGGGATGGTGGCTCCAGAAGGTGGCGATTCGATGATGGATGTGGGGTTACTCATTAATTTTGAGGTTGGGTATGTGTGGTGTTGGTGCTACTTTTGGTCATGCTGCAATATGAAGGAAGGCCGGCTATAGTGTGTTATTTGGGTAGCGATGTGGAGGTGACTATTATGCATAGGTTGGAGGTAGTGCCGACATAGTTGCTGACATGGTGGCTGCTGCGTTGCGAAGGTGTAGTGCTTGCGATGAGAGTAATCGCTAATTGGAAATTCGAGCATCA
The DNA here is from genome assembly GCA_030737815.1 of Allium fistulosum. Classification (NCBI taxonomy): domain Eukaryota; kingdom Viridiplantae; phylum Streptophyta; class Magnoliopsida; order Asparagales; family Amaryllidaceae; genus Allium; species Allium fistulosum. The sequence continues at coordinate 951,296,500 of CM060903.1, forward strand.
TTTTGGTGAGTTTTCTCACTCATAACTATATTTATTTCCACTAATATCTTGCATATTATTATTATCCTGATTATTTATGGAATTTCTTGGTTGAATTGGTAGTCTGGGATTTGATTGATTATGAATATTGAATTGTTTTCTTAGATAAATTGTCTGATCGGGATATTTGATTGATTGTTGTGATATTGGATGTTAGTTGGTGTTTGATAATAAAGTTTTGTGTTTTTTGGATGCCCGAAATGCAAAGGAGATGTTGTCCGTTTGCATTTCAATTTGTATAATTTATATATTATGTGTATAGTGAATCGATGGCCGAAATTCGACGGAATTCAAGTTGGTCACATGATAAAAATTTATATTTGATGAATTGTTGATGAGTTTGGAGAAATTTAATTCCACAATTAATATTTTGGACGTTCGATTGATTTTCTATTTTAAAATATTTTTGAATGCTTCAATAAATTATTTTGGTATTTTGAAATTAATTTGAAGTATATTTATAAGTAAATAAAAGTGGTTGTGAGATAAAATGAGTTGTTGGAAATTGTTTTAGAAATAAAGTTATTTTAAAAATGGAAATAGATATTTTCATAAGTAATTAGGTACATGGAATTATTATGATCTTGTATAGTTGAATGGCTTTAATAACATTTTGAAAAGGAATTTATTTTGTAAAGTGTATTTTTAAGAAATAGGATTTAAAAGGTATTTCATAAAGAGATTTTTGAGTACATGAGCCTATTTTGAAGGTAAATCAATTTTGAAATATTATTAAATTGTTTTAAGAGTATTATAAAATAAATCCCATTTCCGTATTTATATCTTAGTGGTTCGAAATTGATTTATTAATATTATGAAAAATTCTATAATGTAAGAAGATTTTAAATTATATTATATGGTTTGAAATAAATATAATTTATTCTGTAACTCATTAATTTATTTTGAAATAGTACTTAGTTATAGAAGATTATTAAATAAGCGATATAAGATACTTTTCAGTATGGGCTATTTGAGAGTTTGACTTTAAAATTAAGATTTGGATTATAAATTATAGTTTTAAATGAAAAGAATTATTCTTAGTGGTTTATAAATTTATTTCTAAATATTATTTAGCTATAGAAAATTTATATTAGTTTATATAATTATTTTGATATATAAAGTGATTTTTGGTAGTTTTGGAATATATATATATATATAAGGATTTGAAATAAAATTTAGTAACTGAATCTTATATTGGGATTAAATAAACAAAGTGAATATATTATTTAATATATATTTGTCATCTATTTCTAAGTATTTATTTTTATTATAAATGATTTGTTATTAAATATCGAGTTCTTGTATGTTATGTTTATTTATTTGAATAACTTATTTTACATTACTTTTCTGATTATTCTTCTCTAGTATATTGAATTTGATTATATGAGCGATTCATAGTTGATGTTGAGTTGTTTAGTTAATTGGCATGATACGGTGATGACATCTTTCTATATGATTTTGTAATAAATTTTATTCTATGTGACGAGAAATCTGAATAAACGGAGTTATAATACCATCAAGTATGAGACTTTTGGTAATATTTCTTTGGTTATTCTTTGGACTCGGTATATATGAAAGGGAGCGCGAATTAAGAATCTTAAGGCTAATTTAACACTAAGGGAGGGTGAATAGTGTTTAATGGATTCTAATACTTATATGGACTAAATTAAAATTATGACATAAACAAATGCAGAACTTAATCACAGAACAATCACAGAATCTAACACAGATGTAGTAAGTAAATAAAAAGCAGTAAAAGGAAAGAACACACCGGATTTTATACTGGTTCGGAGTTACCCTACGTCCAGTCCTGCACCAAGGCAAACACCTCGTATAGATTTTTATTATACCAATGTCGAGATTACAATCCTCAATTTCTAAAGGCCTTGAGGTACCCTCCTGTCTTTGAGTCCGGGCAAACTCTCTTGATTTACGGGACACAAGATCACCCAATTGATTTCCAGGCACAACCATACCTTATAGAGAGACTCGATAAACTTTTGATTACAAATTGATCCTATAACTCTGAATAGCACAATGATCTTCGAGAGAGGGCAGAGAATCAAACAAGAATGAGATTCTAATTTGATTCACTTGAGAATTCGGTAGAATTTCGGCACGATCTTAAAAATATGAAAAATTTAGAATATGGTTTTCTGGAGATGAAGGAGTGAAGAAAATAAGAAAATAGTTAGTTACAAAAATTCGTTTGTGAAGGCAATTTATAGACCAGTAACGGTCATAACCATTCGTGAAGAGATTTAAACGAATAAACACTTCTTTTGAAAATTGAAACTTTTGAATTTAACGGCCACCATGTCGACATGGGGTATCCCATGATGTCGACATCCCTTAGTTAAAAACAATGTAAAATTTGTTTTGAAAATGGTATTGAAAGGAAAATAAGATGAAATGATTCTGGAGTAAAATAAACTAATTTTCCAATGATTTAAAATAAAGAAGAGTAGAAAAATATATTTTCTGAATGTATATATAAATTTGATTTTAAATCTCAAATATATATATATATATTATAAAAGAATTTTTAAAAATCAGAAGATAGTTTAAAAACAAACAAAGTTTAAAACAAGATTTTATTTAAAAACAAAAACAAAGAATACTTTAAGGCTAAAACATCTTTTTGAAAATCATTTGAAAGATAATTTTTAAGGCTAAAACATTTTGAAAAGCAGTTTTGAAAATCATTTTGAAAAACCATTTTGAAGTAGTTTCGCAAGCTTCTTCCTGCAGAATATTTCATTACATCAGGACTCGAGAACTTGTACAAAACCAGGATGTTCGTGGGTTTGTAAGCAACTTGTCGTAGGTTTGTAAGCTACTTTTCGTGGGTTTGTAAGCCATTAAGAAGGTAGAAATGGGTCCCATCCCAAATGAAATTTGGAATGAAGATTTCCATGCTATTATGAAGTTTTAACAAAACTAGACACTTATCTTGAAATCTTGATCTTGATGCTCATGAGTCTTGAAACTTGATTTCTTCATTCTTGATCTTTATACTGTACAGTCTTCAATAATTAGTACCTACCTTATATATATCTTGCATAATAACATTCATATATATCTAGACAATAGTGTTAGTATATAAGTTATAATAAAATAAGTTACAAAGGTTGTTGTCATCAAAACCACTATCTCCTGTTCCTAACAATCTCCCCCTTTTTGATGATGACAACTGTAACATCCCGAAAATTTTCGACTTTCGAAAATTCAACATCGATACTCACTTTATCGACTGCTGAGCCATCGAATGCCGGAAACCCGAAAAGTTATGGTTTTAAGAAAGAAGAAAAAGGTAGAAGAAGAAGATAGAAGAAAAAGAAAGAAGAACAACAGAACAACATCAGAAACAGAAACAATATCAGAATCTCACACATCGCAGCGGAATAATATATAATAAATAAACACTAGATGATTGATGTATGTATAAAATGATATAGCTCTTTGTTTTAAAAGACTAGTGTTTATTTATTATATATTATTCCGCTGCGATGTGTGAGATTCTGATATTGTTTCTGTTTCTGATGTTGTTCTGTTGTTCTTCTTTCTTTTTCTTCTATCTTCTTCTTCTACCTTTTTCTTCTTTCTTAAAACCATAACTTTTCGGGTTTCCGGCATTCGATGGCTCAGCAGTCGATAAAGTGAGTATCGATGTTGAATTTTCGAAAGTCGAAAATTTTCGGGATGTTACATTTTAACTGTCCATTGTTGTATATTGACTCTGATGATTGATGTATGTATAAAATGATATAGCTCTTTGTTTTAAAAGACTAGTGTTTATTTATTATATATTATTCCGCTGCGATGTGTGAGATTCTGATATTGTTTCTGTTTCTGATGTTGTTCTGTTGTTCTTCTTTCTTTTTCTTCTATCTTCTTCTTCTACCTTTTTCTTCTTTCTTAAAACCATAACTTTTCGGGTTTCCGGCATTCGATGGCTCAGCAGTCGATAAAGTGAGTATCGATGTTGAATTTTCGAAAGTCGAAAATTTTCGGGATGTTACAACAACCTTATAAAATATACTTACCACTTCGATCATACCATAACTCCCCCTTACTCCAAGCCTACTATTTTATATAACTTCTCCCTCTTTGTCATCAACAAAAATTACCTATAAACCTTGAACTTAATAGAAAATGAGATAAACAAACATATGACATAAGAATAATAACTATGTATGAGTGAAATATAGCATCCTAAGTTAAATGGAATTCAAGATTTTATACACCAAAGATTGTTTTTAGAAGAACATTAATTAAGATAACACTTATATACAAATTAACAAACCAATATACAATCAAGAAAGAGAAAAATGAAAAACGCTTAACGAGGACCCTTAACTATTGGTGATTTATGGACCGAACAATTTGGATAGTGGAGACAAAAGTTTCCACGTTGTTCGACCAAGTTCCCATTAGCGTCAAAAAGGACCTCTCCAACGCAAATCACGCCATCATCTTCGTCCATATGAACATCTGGATTCGGCAGAGGATGTTCTTCTTCTTGATCCTCTTGTGGTTCTTCTAGAGGCTCTTCTTCTTCAGAATCCCTGGCTTGTGATGATTCTTCGATGACATTGGAATTGGCATGGTTATCCATATGGAAGTTTTGTAAATTCCTAAGGGTTCTGCCTTGCCTATCTTGTTCTCTAGCCATTCGCAGTTGACTTACTTGAATATCCATCCTCATTTGAAGCAAATCTTTCATCTTTTCTTGTAATTTGATGACTCGTACGTGTGTGGAACGTTGAAAAGGGCTAGAATGAGGAGAAGTGGGTGAAGAAGGTTCATTATTAGAAGAGGAAGCCATTAATTTACTATTTTAGAAGTTTATTACAGAGAATAGAACAGAGAAAAGGAGTAAAAGTCGAAATATATAAATATATAACCAAATAACTAATTTTATAGAGAAATTTAAATTTGAAAATCTCGGCCTATATGTCGACATAGGGGAATAGGTCATGTCGACATGCCCAGTTCAATTTTTGAGAAATTTTTATTTATATTAATTATTAACTATACGTGTATTATTTATAATTTATATTTTAGTTAATGAACATATACCTAATTCTCTTCTAAATTTAGTAAAGTTTTGTTCATTTAATGGTTTGGTTAATATATCAGCAATTTGTTTTTCAGTATTAATATATTCAAGAGTTATGACTTCTTTACTTATATTATCTCTAAGAAAATGATGTCTAATATCAATTTGTTTTGTTCTAGCATGATGAGTTGGATTTTTAGATAGGTTTATTGCACTAGTATTATCACAATAAATTAGTGATTCAGTTATAGTTAATCCAAAATCTTTTAAAGTTTGTTGCATATATATAACTTGAGAACAAGCCAAAGCAGCAGATATATATTCTGCTTCAGTTGTTGACAAGGATACAGTGTTTTGCTTCTTACTAAACCAGGAAACCAGAGAATGTCCTAGAAAGTGACAAGTTCCACTTGTACTTTTTCGGTCTGATTTACAACCAGCGTAATCAGCATCACAATATGAAATTAAATCAAATACATCATTTTTAGGGTAAAATAAACCATAATCTAAAGTATGTTTTACATATCTTAAAATTCTTTTAACAGCTTTTAAGTGAGTTTCTTTAGGTTGAGATTGGTATCTTGCATAGAGACAGACACTATGCATGATGTCAGGATGACTTGCTGTTATATAAAGAAGCGAACAATTCATTCCCCTATATAATTTTTGATCAACATCTTTCGATTTATCTTCTTTACTTAAAGCTACATTAGTTGTCATTGGAGTTGGTTTCCCACTAGAAGTGGTCAATCCAAATTTATTAATTAAATCCTTAGCATATTTTTCTTGACTAATGAAAATTCTTTTATCTAATTGTTTGATTTGAAGTCCTAAGAAGAAACTTAATTCTCCCATATGACTCATTTCAAATTCTTTAGTCATTATATCGGAGAATTCTTTATTCATTATGTTATTAGTTGATCAAAATATTATATCATCTACATATATTTGTACTAATTGAATATCATTTTTGTTTCTTTTAATAAAAAGAGTTGTATCTATTTTACCAATTTCAAAACCAGATTGTAGTAAATAAGATCTTAGACTTTCATACCAAGCTCTAGGTGCTTGTTTCATACCATATAAAACTTTCTTTAATTTATATACATGATTTGGAAATTTATTATCTTCAAATAGTGGAGGTTGTTCAACATAAACATCTTCTTTTACAAAACCATTTAGAAAAGCACTTTTAACATCCATTTGATATAACTTGAAATTATTGTAGTTTGCGAAAGCAAGTAGAATCCTGATAGCTTCTAGTCTTGCTACGGGTGCAAAGGTTTCGTCATAATCAATTCCTTCTTCTTGACAATAACCTTGCGCGACTAAACGATCTTTATTTCTCACGACCTCACCAAGTTCATTCATTTTATTTTTATAAACCCATTTTGTTCCAATTATACTTTTATCCTCAGGTCTAGGAACAAGTTCCCAAACATCATTTCTAGTGAACTGATTCAATTCTTCTTGCATAGCAAGAATCCATGAATCATCAGATGATGCTTCCTTTGGATTTTTAGGTTCAATAGTTGATATAAAAGCTACATTACTCATACTATTTAGTTGATTTCTTGTTTTAACTATAGATTCAATATTTCCTGGTATATTTTCTACAGGATGATCTTTTAATAGCCTAATTCTTTTATTAGGTTGAATGATTTCACAATTAGTTGCATTAGCTTCATTATTTAAAGTTACAAAATCTTCTTCATCTTCTATTGTACAGTATCTTTAAAATTTTCATCAAAAGGTACATGCATTGTTTCTTCAATAGTGTTAGTTCTTAAATTATAAACTCTAAATGCTTTACTTCTATTAGAATATCCGATAAAGATACCTTTGTCGGATTTAGGTTCAAATTTATCTAAATTATCTTTTGTATTAAGAATAAAACACTTACTACCAAAAACTTTAAAATAAGCTACTATGGGTTTCTTATTGTAAAGTAATTCATATGGTGTTTTATTAGTTAATGGTCTAATTAAAATCCTATTCAATATATAACAAGCTGTAGCGACTGCTTCAACCCAAAAGTTTTTAGGTAAGTTACTATCAGAAAGCATTGTTCTAGCACACTCTTGAATCGTTCTATTCTTACGTTCTACCACTCTGTTTTTTTGTGGAGTTATTGGAAAAGAGAAATTATGAGTAATTCCTTTTTGATTACAAAAATTTCAAAATTTTCATTTTCAAATTCTCCACCGTGATCACTACGAATAGTTTTTATTTTTAAAGAAAGTTGATTTTGAATTCTTTTAGCAAAATTCTTAAATAATTCAAAAGCATCACTTTTAAGTATAAGAAAAATTGTCCAAGTATATCTAGAATAATCATCTACAACTACAAAAACAGATTTATTGTGATTAATTGATTGAACTTGAGATGGACCAAATAAATCTAAATGAAGTAATTCTAGAGGTTTAGAAGTAGAAATCATATCTTTTAATTTAAATGAACTTTTCTTAAGTTTTCCTAATTGGCAAGTATCACATATACTATCTAATTTAAAGTTTAACTTAGGAAGACCTCTAACTAAGTCAAGTTTTGATAACCTAGATAACAGTTTGAAATTTAAATGACCAAATCTTTTATGCCAAATCGAAGGGTCACTTGTATTAGCCAAAAGACATAAGTTATCATTTGAAACTTTCATACTAAGGATGTAAATGTCTTTCTTCCTAATTCCTTCAAAAATAATATTTGACTTATTATCTTCGATGTAACACTTATCTTTTCCAAATTTAATTTTAAATACTTTATCACATAGTTGACTTATACTAAGCAAATTATGTATTAAATTCCTAACTAGCAAAACATCAGAAATAAGAGGAGTTTTAGAATTACCGACATTGCCGATGTCAATCACATATCCTTTTGAGTTATCTCCAAAGTTGTCCAATCCACCATCTAGATATATAATGTCATTGAGTATCTCGGGATTTCCAGTCATATGCCTTGAACAGCCATTATCAAGTATCCATTTATCTTTCTCAATTTGCATAGTTTGTCCATTGGTTGTTGATTCCTCAAAAGCCATGTAACATGTTTGTTCCTGCATAACAAACCAATTCGGTAGATAACTTGATTTTTCATAAAAACTATATGTAGACTTATGGTACTTTGATGAAATGCATAAATTCAAACTAGTATTAACAAAATTTTCTAAAAATGCCATTTTTAACTTTTCAAGTTTCAGATTATGAAAACTATGAAAACCTATGCTCTGATACCAATTGAAAGGGAGTGCGGATTAAGGATCTTAAGGCTAATTTAACACTAGAGGTGAGGTGAATAGTGTTTAATGGATTCTAAGACTTATATGGAATAACTAAAATTATGACACAAAAAAATACAGAACTTAATCACAGAACAATCACAGAATCAAACACAGATGCAGAAAGTAAATAAAAAGCAGTAAAAGGAAAGAACACACCGGATTTTATACTGGTTTCGAGTTACCCTACGTCCAGTCCTGCACCAAGGCAAACACCTCGTACATATTTTTATTATACCAATGTCGAGATTACAATCCTCAATTTCTAAAGGCCTTGAGGCACCCTCCTGTCTTCGAGTCCGGGGCAAACTCTCTTGATTTACGGGACACAAGATCACCCAATTGATTTCCAGGCACAACCATAACTTATAGAGAGACTCGATAAAATTTTGATTATAAATTGATCCTATAACTCTGAATAGCACTTTGATCTTCGAGAGAGGGCAGAGAATCAAATAAGAATGAGATTCTAATTTGATTCACTTGAGAATTCGGCAGAATTTCGGCACGATCTTAAAAATATGAAAAATTTAGAATATCGTTTTCTAGAGAAGGAGTGAAGAAAATAAGAAAATAGTTAGTTACAAAAATTCGTTTGTGAAGGCTATTTATAGACCAGTAACGGTCATAACCATTCGTGAAGAGATTTAAACGAATAAACATTTCTTTTGAAAATTGAAACTTTTATTTAATGGCCACCATGTCGACATGGGGTATCCCATGATGTCGACATCCCTTAGTTAAAAACAATGTAAAATTTGTTTTGAAAATGGTATTGAAAGGAAAACAAGATGAAATGATTCTGGAGTAAAATAAACTAATTTTCCTATGATTTAAAATAAATAAGAGTAGAAAAATATATTTTTAGAATGTATATATAAATTTCATTTTAAATCTCAAGTATATATATACTATAAAAGAATTTTTAAAAATCAGAAGATAGTTTAAAAACAAACAAAGTTTAAAACAAGAGTTTATTTAAAAACAAAAACAAAGAATACTTTAAGGCTAAAACATCTTTTTGAAAATCATTTGAAAAGATAATTTTTAAGGCTAAAACATTTTGAAAAGCAGTTTTGAAAATCATTTTGAAAAACTATTTTGAAGTAGTTTTGCAAGCTTCTTCCTGCAGAATATTTCATCACATCAGGACTCGAGAACTTGTACAAAACCAGGATGTTCGTGGGTTTGTAAGCCACTTGTCGTAGGTTTGTAAGCTACTTGTCGTGGGTTTGTAAGCCACTAAGAAGATAGAAATGGGTTCCATCCCAAATGAAATTTGGAATGAAGATTTCCATGCTATTATGAAGTTTTAACAAAACTAGACACTTATCTTGAAATCTTGATCTTGATACTCATGAATCTTCAAACTTGATTTCTTCATTCTTGATCTTTATACTGTACAGTCTTCAATAATCAGTACCTTCCTTATATATATCCTGCATAATAACATTCATATATATCTAGACAATAGTGTTAGTATATAATTTATAATAAAATAAGTTACAAAGGTTGTTGTCATCAAAACCACTATCTCCAGTTCCTAACAATATAGAATATTGAAGGAGCGAGTGTGATGTGTGAGCACTATACAAATGGACTAGTAACATGCGGTGGTATGAGATGCCATTGTGTTATTTATTTGATAATCCTTTTCCACGTGGATGACACTCATATGGGGATTCATTATGTACGATGGGCTTGCTGCGATGAGTCACGTATTTAGCTTTGTGTCGGCATATATCGTGCTGTGTGTCGGCATGAGTATGTAGCTATGTATCAACATTATATTATGTATATTTAGTATATGTCTATTAACTGTCCGTCTTCCTTTATAATATTGTAGTTGAACTAGATTGGCTAGTATCCATCCTAGCGGCCTAATCGCAGTGGTCGCGCCCCAGATCTGTGACACCCATAGCTGTGTATCGATAATTTATATTGCCGTGTTTCGGTAGTGTATAGCCTCTATGTGACACCTAAGCCATCAGTTTGTTACCATTTGGGGAGGGGGCATATGTAAGGTTGTGTCCAATGCATAACATAGCCGTGCAGCGTGTTTATGACATGCGATGGACATGAGTCACGATGTCCATTGAGGTAACGAAGCCTGTAGGAGCCATGTTGGTGGAATATGTGTGTCATGTTCGTCAATCACATATGTAGTCTCCTAGAGCAGGTATGTCCGTCAGTCTTATGTATGGTTCTGGCATGTGTGATATAGGCATATACTTATATATATTCAAGACAATGAGTTATGATTATACCCGTAACCGTGTTTAGAGTATGATCAATCTCCTTATCCTTCTTTGGCATGTGTCTTCTATTATTCCTTTCAAGTGTGTTTCGCCAAATATTATCTTTTCATTGGCATGTGTAGCCAACTACTATTTAGTTTCATGTGTTTTCTTTTTATATCTCATTGGCTTGTGCCTCCATTTCTGTAATTTTATTATAGATGATTACTTGTATTGATATGGAGGGTATTTTATTTATAGAGATCGAGTGATACATTTGGGCTAAGCAACTAGTAGCCTGGTTATACATGGTGATATCTCATTTAGAGAAGTATTATGGATTTAGATGATGATTTTTGGACATGGATGGTTCACCCAATTGATGTTGCTGCATGATTTCTAGTTCGATTAGTTTTATATAGATGATGACATCATTATGCTAGGTTTTATGGTGTTCTATGAATATGTTGCTTGAGATTGTTGAGATGGCATTATTATAATTATTGATACCCAACATATACTATGATCCATATGTTTATTAACCTTGGATTTAGATATAGTCTGACCCGTTTATTGTTTATATAATACTTAGGTCAGTCCGAGACATTTTAGATATAGGGACAATAAGACCAGCTTGTATTTTCTGGACATAGATGAGACTAAATACTAAGTATTGTAGATTATATTCTGGTATTGTATTGTCTCTTGTGTGTATATCTATAGATTAGAATATTTCGTGTATTGTATATTATATATTATCGCTACGATTGACTCTGTAATCTCTGATATTTATTGTATATTGTGTATTATTCTATCTTGGAGGCATACATGTTTATTGCTTTTTGCCTATATTATGTATGTATATCTAAGTTATTTATTCAATGTTTAAATACATACTAGTGTTAGCCTAAGGGAATATTTAAATGTGTACCCTATATCGCCTTATTCTCTATATTATCCGACAGTATTACTCTGTAGTACTCTTGGATAATATGGGTATAGAGGTGGGGTGCTATAATCCATCCACACAAGGATCCAAACCCGTCATAATCATGGTGGGAATCCCCACATACCCCTACTATATGGGTACCACCTAGAAACCTTGTAGTATCAATGATCCCATTGCACATGTCTCTGAACATATCACCATTCTATCATATTCCAGTTATCTATAGTAGAACACATCCGTCCTACTCACGAGCTCACTTCTTTGAACTTTCCCTTCTGGGTCATCTTAACTCCCATTGTCGAGTTGTCATCATCGAAACTTCTATAGACATACCTCGTAAGTCGTAGAATCAACATATCAAAGTTCCAAAGCCACAACATCGAACCATCACTCCTCCTCGTCGTCTATCATAGTTCCTCATCATGCCACCATCATCGAAAACAAATGTCGAGCGAATGCATGAACACTCGTACACGTCCACTACGACATCACGAATACATCCCCTAAGGCCTCGACCTCATTGGACTTCACTTGACATGGTCGATACCGATCATGTATATTCGACATCGACCACGTTGGTCAACACCCAACTTGGCCAAAATGGCCAAGTACTAAGGCACTTCACCTCACCTTGCTGACATGCTAACCCAAAGTCCTACTCCTCTAAGCTCAAAACAAGTGATTGAAAAACTTGGAGTAAACAAGGTCGATACCGATTATGTTCCCCTTCCCAAACTTGGCTAAGTCTAAATTTTGTTGCCTCATGTCACTCCCTGGTCCTTCCCGAAGAATCTTGCCCAAAATTTTGAAGTTCTCCCCCATTCGACCCGAAGCAACCAAAAATGCCTACCATATTTTTCTACACAAAATTTTCTAAGTACAAACTTAACGCTGATTTGATTTTTTCAAAGCATGACCTGAAGCACTTTCTCTTCAAACTCAAAGCAATTCATTTCTTGACTCGAAGCACTCTAGTACGGACATATTTTTGTAACCACTGACATGATTTGTCACTCACCATCAACGTGATATTCTCCATCCAAATCTACTCCAAATCATGTGTGAATTCTTCCTTATGCTTCCCAAGTCTTCAAGAACACTATATCCAAATTTCATCACGTTTCGAGCACTTTGGTGCCATTTACACCAAATGACATACCACAATCCCACCCAAAACAAATAGCAAAAACATCAAAACAATTCATATAAAAGTCAAGCATCATTCCATAACATGTAAGAAATACATACAAATCATCCAAATAAAATTTACTAGCATAAATCGTCCTAGCTCTAACTTCCTAGAAAATAGCAATTATGGTTGGTAAGTAGTGTAAATCATCAAAATCCAAATTTATCTTCGTAAATACGATTTTAGTGTGTTATTAACATCAAATCCAAGTTTAAAAATGTTTTAACTTTGAAAATCACTTTAAAATTCATGATTTAACTATAAAATCATACATAGCATAGTGAGAGAAGCAATATCACTCACTTAGCACCAAATCTTCCAAATTACTAATGCAAATATGAGAATGACTTCATGGACTCCAAGATGTACATGATTTACTTGCTAATTATAACTTAATGATGCATTTTAGGCTAATTAAAGTATGAAAGGGGGGAGCTTTTTAATTGAAATTGAACCAATGGAGGTTTAGACATATTTTGGGAAGTGGGAAAATGATTTAGATCTGTCCCATTATCCCCCAGTTAGGCAGACATCTCAAAATGGGTTAGTGGACTTAATTTTAGGCTTAATTAATTACCCACTAATCTGGCCAGTTGTAATATCCCCTATTTTGAGGGACAAAAATAAACTTTACTTTTGTTGTAGTCATCAATAGTATTATTCTTTGGTGATAAAATATGGTCATGTTAATGATATTAATAACATCAGAAGCACATGAATATGAAAAAAATTCAAACATTTATCATTAATCAAACTATCATTACATTTCAGAAATAAGGTTTTCACATTCATTACATAATCCTATTCATTGCCCACATTCAGAGAAATATAATAATTACAAAATGCTCCAAGAGCGACATATAAAGATGCCTCCTTGGTTGATCAGATTCTAACAATTGATAGTTATAAATTCTGTCATTACATCCGTTCAAGCATAGCATAACTTTAAAGAACATAGCGGAAATAAAAGCTCATATAGCTAATTTGCCTCCTGCACATCAACGGAAGCTTATTCTTCAAACCTAAAAATACCTACTCTCGACCTACTCAAATGAGTACTCGAGAGTCTGGAGGGAAAAAACTTTAGGTCAGACAAAAAGTCTGGTGTAAATAATAATTTACCATCTCAAACCAAAATAGATATCGAATGAGACCATGCCACTGAGTGGAACAGGTTTTCCCCTCATTATTATCTTATCCAAATATGTCAATCATAAATCATGCACTTGCAACCACAATGGTAAGAACAAAACATAATATGATCATATATTTGCATGTCATTTGGGTAAGTCTGACTAGTCTGTCATCCTAGGGTTATGTACACCCAAGTTTACCCTTCCCAGCAATAGACTGTCAATCTCAAATCATAGTTTTCCTATGATCACCATGAACCTAATGGTTTTGCAGGCCAACCAATAACCTCTTGGATTGACTCGGGCCAAAACATAACCAAATGTCCACAAATCTCCAAATACAGTTAGGAGAAAAACAACTTAAATAATCCAATGAGCATATAGAGCTACGAGTTCCTTTTTGTGCGTAAACATCTTTTTAGCCTCACTACTGACAAAGCCCTACGCATTGGAATCGCAGACCTTTATCAGCCGTGGGCTAATGGCCGAAGCATAGGGCATGACCCTATACCAGTCTCACGTACACTCTTATCTAGTTTTCTAAATTCATGAGTCATATCTTTTGATCAGTTCAAGGCATCCAAACACAATTGATCTATCTAATCTTTTGAATGCAATTCCACTCACTCAAGAGTTAAGTCTGACCATTCTCGCTACTGGGACAACCTAACAGGTAATTATGCCCCTAAAATCCCAAGATGCAGTGTTGGGTCATGAATTGTGAGTATGACAATGATAAAATATGTAAATTTAACCAATCAATTAGTAATAAGAACATATAACATCGCTTAGTAAAACATGTTCAATCAATAGTTACATACACAATAAAATTACTTAAAATCAAGTAACATTTTCCATTGGCAAACTTTACAAAAAATTGGGCTAAAACAACATTTATTTCCTTGAAACCTTTTATCGTTAACATTGACAAACCACTTAAAATTATTCTTTAAAACAGGGATAATTTCACCCATTACTTAGCCAAAAATTTGTGCCAAAGCACTAACATGAGTCTAAACTGATGGCATAAAAATGGCCATCATAAGTCTAAACTGATGGCATAAAACTGGTCGTCATAAGTCTAAACTGATGGCATAAAACCGGCAGTCATAAGTCTAAACTGATGGCATAAAACAGGTCGTCATAATTCTAAATTGATGGCACAAAACTGGTCGTCATAAGTTTAATCTGATGGCATAACATTGATGTTATAGGTCTAAAAAGGATGGCATCAATAAAGGGTGGCATTAACAAAGGATGGCATTAACATGATGTCGTAGGTGGCATCAAAAAAGGACGACATCAACAAAGGATGGCATTAGCAAAGGATGGCATCAACATTGATGTCGTAGGTCTGGAATCATTATTGATGTCTTAGGTGTCATCAACAAAAGATGGCATCAACAAAGGGTGGCGTCAACATTGATGTCGTAGGTTTGGCATCATCATTGATGTCGTAGGTCTGGCATCATCATTGATGTCGTAGGTGGCATCAACTAAAGATGGCATCAACAAAGGATGGCAGTAACAAAGGGTGACATTAACATTGATGTCGTAGGTTATCAGCCAACGGAATGACATTTCTCTAAATAGCTTGGAAACTGAATTATTTCCCTTTAAGGGTAATACTTTCCACCAAATCTTGCCTCTTGTCAAATTTTTATTGGATAACAAGTTTTCTTTCCATATTCTTTTCAGAATTTGTCAGAAGATCGTATTTTTCTTTCCCAAAGCAATTTACAAACCTTTACAGTTGATATCATTAACTAATATTAATTAAGAGCTTTTCTATCATCAAAATTCGTAGAAATCATAAACACTTGGGAAAAATTCCCAAAAATCACCAAAATCTTTCTTTTCATAAAAATTTCGAGGCCAAAATATTAATTTTATTATTTTTAATAATTAAAACGCGAAATAAACACTATTTCCTCCTCAAGAAATTCATAAAATATTCATATGAATTTAGTAAATTATGAAATTAAAAACCCATCTCCAAAATAATGTTTTACATAACATATTCAAATTTCAAGTCAATTAGAGATCAAAAACTAGGTTTTTACCTTTAAAACCCTTAAGAATAATTCCATAAAAATTCCAATAAATAATGATTCAATCATACATGACATGTTATCATTACCATATCGAAAATCATCCATAGATCCGAAAATAAACATAACTAAATGAGATGGATACTATTATTCACCTTAGATTTGATAAGACAGATTGAGATTTGTTTGCAGATTGATTTCCCTAAGCTTTTCCCATGAATCCCTTTGTTTTCCCCTTCTTTCTTCTTCATGTAATTGCCAGCATCTTTAGGTTAGGTTTTGATTATTTGAGAATAAAATGGGAGAGGGAGAGCTAAGGAAATGAAATAAGGAACTATTCCTATTATGCCCCTGTCATTTATTCTTTTCTTTTCTAAATTTAAAACAATCTTATTAGTTGATTACTTAAGGCACGACTCAAATTAATTAAAAATCAAGATTTCCTTATCACACCACCCACATTATTCTATTTAATTTATCTATTAAATCTTCTGAATAACGTTAAACAAAAATGAGGGGTATTGTAGGCTCCCCTCCTTAAAGAATTTCGTCGTCGAAGTTCAGTAAGGATCATAATAAGCATATTCATCATGCAAACATCTATAACAACACATAACAACAATACCAGCCTATCTGACTAGCAAAAAGTCTATATGACAAATATAGAACATACCATCAAAACTACTCAGGATAAGTATATCTAATCCTATCCCCTATCTCTCAAGTATAGTCTTTCTCATTTTCTCTCCACTGGACTTTCACTAACTTCACTTTCTTGTTTCTACAACACAAACCGGTTGCCTAACAAAAGCAATATCTAGTTCCACCACTAAATCTTCTAATGCTGTCAGTGAATAGTAGTCTCTGGATCATGAACACACTTTCTAAGATAAGAAACATGAAAAACTTTATGAACTCCTGCTAAACTATTCTGTAACTCTATCCAATAAGATAGTTTTCTGATCCTTTTCTGTAATAGGAAACGGTCCAACATATCTCGGTGCCAATTTCCCTGACTTTCCAAATCATACCACACACTTTATCAATGATACCTTAACAAAAACACGATCTCCAACCGAGAAATCTAAATCCTTATACCTCTTATCTGCATAACTTTTTTGCGTAGACTGAGCTTCCTTCATCCTTGTTCGGATCAACTCAGTCTTTTCTGTGGCTTCTCTCAACATATCTAGATCAAGAACCAATTTGTCTCCAATCTCTAACCAACATGCTAGTGATTTGCACAGCCTTCCATAAAGAACTTCGAAAGGCGCCATTTCTATACTAGTTTGATAACTATTGTTATAGGAAAAATCAACCAAGTGCAAATGGTATTCCCATGACCCTCCAAAATCTAGTGTACAAGCCCTCAGCAAATCTTCAAGAACTTTGTTAACTCTTTCCATTTTCCCATCTATTTGTGGATGGTAAGCGGTACTCATCTTTAGCTTGGTACCTAAAAATTCTTGTAGACTCTTCCAAAATTCACTAGTGAATAAAGTATCTGTCACTAATTATAATACTAAGAATCTCATGCAGTCTTACAATGTTCTTTATAAACAACTTCGTAAGGTAGGTTATGTCCTTATTGGCTTAACAGGAATAAAGTGTGCACTCTTGAACAGTCTATCTACCACGACCCATATTCTTTCATTTCCCTATTCGTCCTTGGAAATCCGTCAATAAAATCTATGGATATGGAATCCCATTTCCAAAGTGGCAGTTCTAAAGGTTGAAGTAATCCACTTGGTCTTTGATGCTCAGCTTTTACGTGTTGGCAATTCAAAAATTGTATTATCCACAAGCCTATATCTTTTTTCATTCCTTCCCACAAGAAACTCCTCTTCATGTCCTAATAAATTTTAGTTCCTCAAGGATGAATAGTAAACTTTGATCGGTGACATTCCCCAAGAACTTCCTTCCTTAGGTTAAAATATATGGAACATACAACTGTCCCTTCTTCCTTAATCATCCATTCTGGTCAAGACTAAAATCTTTTAAATCATCAATTTGAGTTCCCTCTTTAAGCCTTCCAACTCATTCAGCTAGAAACGGATCATCTTTCTTCTTAGAAGCAATCCTTTTGATCATTACTGGCCAAACTTCCAAACATGATAACATTGCGATACTCCGAATAGAACTAGCCATCGACCTTAACCTTACACCACATGTAGTCAACGCCTCCAAATATCTCCATTTTGTTAACATAGCTAGCACCACACTCTGATGTTTTCTGCTAAGTGCATCCGCAATTTTATTTCTATTCCATGGCATACATTCAATATCAAAATCATAACCTTCCAAAAACTCTAGCCACCTTTGTTGTCTCATATTCAACTCCTTTTGAGAGAATAAATACTTCAAAGGCTTATGATATGTAAATAACTCGAATCGTTCTCCCAAAAGATAGTGTCTCCACACTTTCAAAGCAAAGATCACCGCTGCCAACTCTAAGTCATGAGTTGGATATCTAACTTCGTATGGTCAAAGCTATCGAGAAGCGTAGGCAATCACTTCACCTCTTTGCACTAACATAGCTCCTAACCCTGCCCCACATGCATCAATATACACCACTATATCTTGATTCCCATCTTGAACAACTAACACAGGTACATTTGTCAATAAATATTTTAGCTTTAAGAATGCTTCATCACATATATTGGTCTAAACATACTTTACACCCTTCCTTATTAGCTTAGTCATAGGTGCCACTATATGAGAGAAATCTTTGATGAATCTCCGATAATAGCCAGCTAACCTAGAAAAATTCTTATCTCGGTCACATCCTCGGGTCTTTTCTAGTTATTAACAACTTCAATCTTTGTTGAATCTATGAATAACCCTTTTTCTAAAACTACATGACCAAGGAAATTTACTTCTTTCTTCCAAAAATGACATTTTGAAAACTTTACTTTTAGTTGATGTTGTCACAACGGCTCTAGCACTATTCTAAGATGAATCTCATGATCTCTTTTATTCTTAGAATAGATTAGAATGTCATCTATAAACACTAACACGAATCTGTCCAAATGCTCTCGAAAGATCTAGTTCATCGAATCCACAAAGTAAACATGTGCATAGGTTAGTCCAACGGGCATGACTAACCATTTTTATGAACCATATCTTGTTCGAACTGCTGTTAATGGAATGCTATCTTTTGCCGCTCTCAATTGATGGAACCCTGTAGCTAAATCTAATTAGGAAAATACCTTGACTCCACTCAACTGATCAAACAAATCATCTATTCTAGACAAAGGATACTGATTCTTTACTATCTTATCATTCCACTTACAATAATCAATACACATTTTTAACACCCATCCGGTTTCTTCATGAACACCGCTACCATTCCCTAAGGAAAACTTCTTGGTCTAATAAAATTCTTTCCTTTTAAGTTCACCAGCTAAACGTTTAACTCTTTCATCTCAGTAGATTTCATTCTGCTAGGCGGTCTACTTATGGGTTCAGCTCCAGGTATAAGATCTATTCGAAACACAATAGCTTGTTTCGGTGGTAGTCCTGTAACTGGCTCAAAAACATCTACATACTCCCTTTCAACAAAATCCCAGTTCACTTCATCCTTCACTTCCATTGCACCAAATAACGCATAAACATCTAAACTCGAATTTTCTACTGAGAATATAATTTGATCATGACTATTAGGGTGTTTTTTGATATCTTCCTATCCTTGCAAAATATCATAGCCACAAAGTGAAACATATATAAATTGTAGGTAAATGCATAACCTAAAAGCTCAAATTCTGAATGGTCATATCTCATCCAAAGAGTTGCATAACCTCCTATCGAATTCGTAACCCTTAAGGAAATAATAAGGTATGATGGTTCTAGCTTTACCTTATCTACCAAACATTGTGAGATAAAAGAATTTGATGCTCCAGTATTAAATAATACTTTAATAGGAATACCATGAATCAAAAGCATACCTCCCATCACAGACTTTCCTTTCTCTTCTGCAGTCAGTCCAGAAGCTGATGGTTCCAAAGAAAAAACTTTCCCATTTTCAGCCTTGGTCGGTACTGGACATTCATTCTTGTAATTCCCCATCCGATTGCAGTTCTAGCACTTCACATTCTTATTTCCTACAACCTTCTTTCCATTACCAAAGCGACACTCATTTGCAAAGTGCCCTTTCTTATTACAGCTATAGCAAACAATATCAGTATTCTTTTTCTTGGCAGCTTCAATTTTTCTGAGCTTCCCGCTTCTTGAAGAACTTCCTCTTCTTTCCCTAAGAACTTGTGTTTTCCACTAACTTCTCTTTTTTAAAAGGCGAAAGCATCTCCTTATTCCTTATTTCCATTTCTACCACAACATCACATGAATCACTTAGATGTAGCATTGTTGCTCTGGCAATCTTCGGCTTCAAACTTCGGAAGAACTTCTCATTCCTCTTAATCACAGTATCTATGGTAGCATATCCATACCAGGATAGCTCGTCAAATTAAGTCACATACTCCAGCACTGACATTTCTCCTTGCTCCAAATCAGAAAACTTCCTAAGCAAGGTTGACTTGGCTACCTCAGACAAGAACCTCTCCTCAAACCCTCTTCTAAACTCAGCACAAGTCAATTCTTCCTTGGGTACGCCTATGGTCACACCATTCCACTAGTACAGAGAAGCTCCTTACAACTTCCTAGAAGCCAGTCTTCTTTTCTACTCATCATTCAGACCTAAGTCAGCAAAGATTCTATCATAGTGCAACCCACTCTCAACTTAAATAGCATCCTCTGTTCCTAGAAAAGACTCTGTCATAGTGAAACCAATAGTCTTCATATGAATTTTTGTAAGATATAGAAGAATGGTCTAAGAGAGAGGGGAGAATAAAGATAGGATACATATTATATATAGCAAATACAAGTACGTTACTATAGCATTATCCCATACCCCAGTCTTATTCTTCGATTTATTTGGATTATGTTCTCAGAAACCTTTTACTCTTTTAAATTTTACATAAACTATACTCTGATACCAAATTATGTCATCCCCCATTTTGAGGTTCAAAAATAAGCGCTATTGATCATGTGGTCATCAATAGTATTATTCTCCAATGGAAAAATTCGATCATGTTAATCATATCAATAACATCGGAAGCACATGAATATTAAAAAAATTCAAACATTTTTCATTAACCAAACTTTCATTACATTTCAGATGTAAGATTTTCACATTCATTACATAATCTCATTTGTTGCCTATGTTCAGAGAAAAGATAATGATTACAAAACACTCCAAGAGCGACATATGAAGATGTCCCCTTGGTTGATCAGAGTCTAATACTTTATAGTTATAAATTCTATCATTACATCCATTCAAACATAACATAAGCTTTAAAGAATACAATAGAAATAAAATCTCCTAACATTAGCTAATTTGCCTCCTGGACATCTCTAAAAGCTTATTCATCTAACATGAAAATCCTTACTCTCGACCTACTCAAATGAATACCCAAGAGTTTAGGGGGAAAAACAAAAACTTAAGGTCGGACAAAAATTCTGATGTGAATAATAATATACAATCTCGAACCAAAATAGATATTTAGTGAGACCACGCCACTGAGCAGAACGGGTTTTCCCCTCACTAGTATCCTATCCAAATATGTCAATCATAAATCATGCACTTGCAACCACAATGGTTAGAACAAAACATAATATGGTCATATGCTTGCATGCAACCCGGGTGAGTCTGACTAATCAGTCATCCTAGGATTATGTACACCCAAGTTTACCCTTCCCAACAATAGACTGTCTGTCTCAAATCATAGTATTCCAAGGGTCACCATGAACCTAATGGTTTTGCAGGCCAACTAATAACCTCTCGAATTGACACGAGCCAAAACATAATTAAATGTCCAAAAATCTCCAAATACAGTTAGGAGTAAAACAACTTAAATAATCTAATGAGCATATAGAGCTACGAGTTCCTTTCTATACGTAAACATCCTTTTAGCCTCACTATTGAAAAAGCCCTACACAATGGAATCGTGGACCTTTACCAACCGGGGGCTAACAGTTGAAGCATAGGATGCGGCCCTACACCAATCCCACCTACACTCTTATCTAGTTTTTAAATTCACAAGTCATATCTTTTGATCAGTTTAGGGCATCCTAATACAATTGATCTATCTGATCTTCTGGATGCAATTCTACCCACTTAGGAGTTTAGTCCGACTATACTCACTGCTGTGACAACCTAACTGGTAATTCTACCCCAAGAACCCCAAGATGCAGTGTTGAGTTATGAATTATGAGCATGATAATGATAAAATATGTAAATTTAACCGATCAATTAGTAACAAAAACATATAACATCACTCAGTAAAACATGTTAAATCAATAGTCACATACATAATAAAATTACTTAAAATTAAGTAACATTTTCCATTGGAAAACTTTACACAAAATTGGGCTAAAACATCATTTATTTCTTTAAAACCTTTTATCTTTAACATTGACAAACCATTTAAAATTATTCTTTAAAAAAAGGAAAACTTCGCCCATTACTTAGCCAAAATCTTGTGCCAAAGCACTAACATAAGTCTAAACTAATAACATAAAAGTGGTCATTATAACTCTAACTGATGGCATAAAACTGGTAATCATAGGTCCCAACCGATGGCATAAAACTGGTCGTCATAAGTTTAAACCGATAGCATAAAATTGGTAATCATAAGTATAAACTGATGGCATAAAAAATGATGTCATAGGTCTAAAAAGGATGGCATCAAATAAGGGTGGCATCAACAAAGGATGGCATCAACATTGATGTTGTAGATCTGGCACTATCATTGTTGTCGTAGGTGGCATCAAAAAAGGATGGCATCAACAAAGGATGGCATTAACAAAGGGTGGCATTAATAAAGGATGGCATTAACAAAGTGTGGCATTAACAAAGGATGGCACCAACATTGATGTCGTAGGTCTGGCATCATCATTGATGTCGTAGGTGGCATCAACAAAGGGTGACATCAACATTGATGTCGTAGGTCTGGCATCATCACTGATGTCGTAGGTCTGGCATCATCACTGATGTCGTGGGTGGAATAAAAAAAGGATGGCATTAACAAAGGACGACATTAACAAAGGGTAGCATTAACAAATTATGGCATTAACATTGATGTCGTAGATGGCATCAACAAAGGGTGGCACCAACATTGATGTCGTAAGTCCGGCATCATCATTGTTGTCGTAAGTGACATCTACAAAGGATGGAATCAACAAAACATGGCATTAACAAAGGGTGGCATCAACATTGATGTCATGGGTTATCACCCAAAGGAATGACATTTCTTTAAATAGCTTGGAAATTGAATTATTTCCTTTTAAAGATAACACTTTCCACCAACTCTTGCCTCTTGTCAATTTTTTATTGGATAACTAGTTTTCTTTTCATATTCTTTTTAGAATTTTTTGGGAGAATGCATATTCTTTTCCAAAATAATTTATAAACCTTTATAATCAGTATCATTAACTAATATTAATTAAGAGCTTTTCTATCATAAAAAATTCATAGAAAACCATAAACACTTGGGAAAAATCCCAAAAATCCAATTTTCCACATTCTTTCATATACATAAATTTCATGACCAAAATATTAATTTATGATTTTTAATAATTAAAACTCGAAACAAACACTGTTTACTCTTTAGGAAATTCATAAAATATTCATATGAACGTGGAAAATTATGAAATTAAATACCTATCTCCAAAATAATGTTTTACACAATATATTCGAATTTCAAGTCAATTGGAGATTAAAAAATAGGATTTTACCTTTAAAACACTTAAGAATAATTCCATAAAAATTCCAATAAATTATCATTCAATCAAACAATGACGTAATTAATCAAACATGACATTATCATAACCAAATTGGAAATCATCCATAGATCCGAAAATAAAAATAACTAAATGGGATGATACTATTATCTACTTATATTTGATAAGAGAGATTAAGATTGGTTTGGAGATTAATTTTCCTAAGATTTTCTCCTGAATCCCTTAGCTTTTCTTTTTTCTTCTTCTTCTTGTATTGAAAATGGGAATGAAATGAGAGAGGGAGAGTTAAGGGAATGAAATAAGAAACTATTCCTATTATGTCCCTCTCGTTTATTCTTTTCTTTTCTAATTTTTAAATAATCTTATTAGTTGATTACTTAAGGCACGACTCAAATTAATTAAAAATTTCATTCTCTTTATCATACCACACATGTTATTCTATTTAATTTATTTAATTAAATCTCCTGAATAAGGTTAAACAAAAATTAGGGGTGTTACACCAGTAGCTATCTAAACTTAAAAACGCAATATTTCCTAAATGGTAAGTCCAAATTATTAATATGACCACTCTAGGGAAAGAGAAACCATCATCTAAATCTAATGAAAGTGGTTTGAGATCTTCATTAGGAACACATCAAAAGTTATCAGGCTTACAAATTTTTAGCGTCAAAACTATACGATAAGAATTCTAAGCGTAGAAAATGTCCCTATTAGACATTCCCCAAAGTTATAGAGTCATACGACTTCCAATAAATTTTAAAAAAAAATTACGATCATCTGATATGTATAATACTGATTGTTACAACCCAAATATCTTTTCTGAAGTTTTTGGTCTTCCTCCTCATAGGGAGATCGAATCTCGAATTTATCTTAAAGAAAATGATAGACATGTTGTCTTACCCCTTGGGCATATAACTCCTAGAGAAGGACGAGAGCATAATAAGCAGATAAATGAATCATTGGAAAATAGATTTATTCGAAGAAGTACTTCGTAATGGGGACCAACAGTTGTCTTTGCTACCAAAGAATATGGCTATTTAAGGCTTTGCATCGACTATCGTGAATTAAGTAAGCAAATAAAGAAGAATAATTATCCACTACTACGAATAGATGATCTCTTTGATCATTTAGTTGGAGAAAAGGTATTCTTTTAGCCTCACTTGGCTACGGGTTTCCATCAGTTGCATGTTGCTAAGGAAAGTATTCATAATACCATTTTTCGAACACCTAATGGACTTTATGAGTGGTTAGTCATGCCCTTTGGACTGACCAATGCACCATGTATTTTGTCAACCTCATCAGTTGAGTCTTTAGAGAATTGTTGAATAAGTTCATGGTTATATTTGTTGTTGACATATTTGTCTATTTAAAATGCAAATAGGAGCACAACTTCTATTTAAGGGAAGTGCTTAGTACTCTAAATAGGCATAAGCCGAAGGAAAATTTTTCCAAATTTCACATTTAGAACAAAGAGGTTCGCTTTCTAGCACGTATTGTCTCTGAGCATGGACTAGCGGTTGATCCTAGTAAAATTGATGCAGTAAAGGATTGGCACATACAAAAGAGTGCTATGGAGGTGAGAAGTTTTCTTGGTTTGGCTGGCTATTATAGGAAGTTCATTAAGGACTATGCTAAAATTTCCACACCATTGACACCCCTTACTAAGAAAAATTTAGTTTTCTCATGGAATTCAGAATCCAAAGAAGCTTTTATTAAGTTAAAGTAATTGTTGACTTATGCACCTGTTTTAGTACTCCCTGATGGTACGATGATGTTCGTAGTATATATCGATGATTGTGGTACATGATTGGGTGCAGTGTTAATACAACAGGGTAGAGTTTTTTTGTTATTCTAGACTACAGTTGAAGGTACACGAGAGAACTACCCAATCCGTGATCCTAAGTTGGCAGCCATTATCTTTGTCCTTAAATCATGGAGGCATTACCTGTTAGGTGAGCGATTTGAGTTATTCACTTATCCTGTCCCTCAAAAATTTATTCTCCTAAAAAGATTTCAATTTGATGTAGTGGAGGTGTATGGAGTTCTTAGTGTCATATGATTTCAGTATATCATATATTCCGTGCAAGGGCAAAGTTATAAGCGACGCAGTGAGTAGAAAGCATGTGATGCTAAGCCCTATGTTTTTGGAGATACTTGGAGTTCATTTCTACATTTGATTTTGGACCTTCAACATACATTACACTAGGATTGTTGGCAGGATTAGATGTTCAACCTTCACTTATGGACCGTTATGGTTCAAGTCAGAGGCAAGGCAAGGAGTTGTTGGATATTTATGAGAAGCTAAATAAACAAGATCATTCAAGTTGTTTGGACTGCTATTCCATTGATACGAAAGGATGGTTGCGAAGAGATTTAAGGTTCTGTGTTCCTTTTGTTAAGAAGTAGATTGACATAGTTCTAGTAGAATTTCATCGTTCTAGGACGACCATTCATCCCAGTGATGACAAAATGTATCCTGATATGAAGAGTGTATTTTTCTAGCCTAATAAGCAAAGGCATGCAATAGAGTTTGTTTCCAATTATGAGACTGAGTAAAGGCGGATCAGAAGAATCTGCATGGATTATTACAACCGTTGGATATTCTGCAGTGGAAACAGGAGGGTATCTCTATAGATTTTGTTGATGGGCTATCTAGACGCAAAATGAGGAATGAGAGTATTTGGATCATAGTAGATCAAATGACCAAATTCCCCATTTTATTTCGGTTGGGAGTACGAGGACATCTGCATCTCTGGCGACTTTATATGTGAGGGAGATAGTTCATTTGCATGGAGTTCCTTCGAGCATTATCAGTGATCGAGACCCTCTTTTCGTTAGTGAGTTTTGAAGGAGTCTTTAGGATGCCTTGGGCATTTAACTAAATTTGAGTATCACTTATCACCCACATACAGTTTGGCAGACAACGAGGGTGAATAGGGTATTGAAGGATTTGTTGTGGATGTGTATCTTGGATTTTTGAATATTCTTAGGCGGATCACTTTCCATTAGTAAAGTTTGCATATGCTAATAGCTATTAGGCTGTGTACATCTCTAGCTTATTGATGGGATACTACAGATAGAATCATTCTTGGACTAGACATAAATAGGGAGACCTTGGAGGAAGTAGACATGATCTGTAGAAGAATGAAGACCGCACAGGATAAGCAGAAATCTTACGCTGATAGGAGACACACGAAGTTGGAGTTCATAGTGTGGACATGGTCTTTGTGAATGTCTCACTGCTTAGACATTTATGAGGTTTAGTAATTCGAGAAAGTTAGAATCAGGGTTTGTAGGGCCTTTTTTGACTTAGGAAGAGTAGGGAAGTTAGCCTATAGAGTGGCGCTTCCTGAAAAGTTGGCGGGAGTTCATAATGTCTTCCATGTGTCACACTTGTAGAAATATTTATATCACTCAACTACTATGGTCGAGCCAAGTCAGTTGTAAGAAGTTGAAGTGGAGAGAGAGTCACTTAGTTGTCGTGCACCTGCTCGTATTGTTGAGTATGGGACAATGATACTCCGCAACAAAGTACTTAAACTGGTTAGAGTCCAGTAGGGCGACGATCCAACTGAGAGTACTTGGGTGCCTAAGGAGAAAATACGAGCTACCCATCCAAAGCTCTTTCCGAGTATGTTTCAATTAACATTAGTGTAAGTACTTGTACACATAGTACTTAACTTAGTATATTCAATAGGAAGGAGTGTATGGGGCTAGGCATGGTTATGAACGTTTCACTAGGACATATTTTGGATAATGGTCGCAAATGGATGTATTTTATTAGTTATTATTGCACATATGAGCTGATGTGTTTATGTTAGCCTACGATACACATCACCTTATTCCTTTTGTTATACCATTTATATGCATAATGAATGTCGCATTTTTTCATATGTATTGAATGGTTGCTCATCCAAATAGAAGTACAAGATATACATAGTAATTCACATACATCTTAGACACATGGCATAAGCACTTATATTTCAAGAGGTCAACTTGTTTAGGAGATGGCTTAATTTTCCATTACCTATATGTTCATATGCACTCCATACTTATATGTACATGTTGCATTGAAAATTTGAAACTAAGGACAATGTTTGCAAGTGGTTGATGGTTGAGTAGATAGTTGTAGATATTGGTTTTCTTATCAACGAGTTGCATTCTTCCATCCTTAGAGATTTCGAGAACGAAATCCTTTTAGGAGGAATGTAACACCTCGGAATTTTAATAATAGATTAAAAAATTAATAAGGGTAAAAATGTAATTTTACATAAAAGGGCGGAATAGTAATTTTTTACAAAATTTAGATTTAGGCCTCGGGACCTATCCCATTGCGTCTGGAATGTCGTTGATAGTTAGAAAATATATATACAACTTTTTAAAATTGATAAAACGGGTCAAATTTACTAAAAACAATAACCAATGGCATTTTTGTAATTATTAGTTTTGGGTTTAGACCAGATAAGCCTAGTTTTCAACTATAAATAAGACCCTAACCTTCACTCCTTTTTCTAAACCATAGCTATCACCTCTCTAGTTCTGTACATGCAATTCTTCTTCTTCCTTCTCAAAACTTCTCAAATCTAAACACTTCTTATTCTCTTCTCCAATATTTTATAAATCAAAATCAAACTATAACGTATCAAATGTAAAGGAGAGAAAATTAGAATTAACAAAGAAAGTGAGAAGAAAGGGTGAACCAATCAAGATTGGAGGACTATGAAAGGTGATTCAAATCAAATTAGAAGAAGGAAAGCTTTGTAAAGGTGAGTGAATTGATTACACTGTTTTGACGATCCATAGGTAAGTAAGTTCCTTTATATTCTACTTGAAGAAAAATATAATTTTTGGATTTGAACCAACAATTTCAACCTAGAGTATTTTTGATCTACAATTTCATTTATAAATCAAAGATGATAGTAACGATGGAAATCCCTAGGTATTAATTTAATAAAAATAATTATAAAAAATGGGAAAAGGATAGGCTAGTGGATTTCATCTCCAATGCTATAGAGATAAACCTATATTTGATAAAATTTTGTTTCATTTGATAAATTTTGGTTTGATTTGGATAAATGAAAGTAATTGAGTACCCATTTTCTTACCTTGAATTGATTATATAACTTAGAATATATATATATATATATGCATGTATGTATATTCGTTGAAATTAACTAGCTCAATTCGTGTAAACAAAAATAGAGATCATACATAAAATATGGTTAAGATTGAACCTTAAGTCCATACTCGAATCCGTGAAGAAGATAAATGAAACAATAAAATAAAAAAATACCAAATCTATAAAAACTTAAGCAGACATCTGGATTTAGTTTCAAACGTCTAAATTTCAGACAGACAAATACCGAGGGAAAATAGTTCAAAATTGACCTGATTCAGTGAGGCATCTGTGGAAGAAACCAAACGTCTAAATACCTAGGAAAGAATTTTTATATACAAGGGCCAGACGTTCGAAAAATATAAGCCCAGGTTGAACTTGGAGTTGGCGTAGGCCAAGTAGGTCTAGTTGGGGGACTTGTTCTTGACTTTCAGGACTTCACATAGCTTCACGGATCCATGCAAATGGCAGTATCAATTTGTTTGATGAAAATTTTTCTATCGGTTAGAAAATCTCCGAAAAAATGTAATAAAAATAATCGCAAGCACGCGACGTACAATTTTAGTACGTGGCGAGTACGGGTCGATCTGCAGGGAGTTGAATTAATTTTAAATTCTACTCAATCAAATTAACCGAAGAGTTTGAAATTCTTTTAAGCTAAAAAATGCAAAAACTAACTACAAGCAAAAGTGAATAAAAATATGAGAATAGAAGGCAATTTAGAGGCAAATCCCTTCTCATAATTACACAAATCAACATAATGAAATTATGATCTCTTTTTTTAGTCATTTGTGAATTTAGTTGATGTGTTTATCCTAAGTATGGTCTATTTGTGCTATTAATTAGCCCAACATAACCATCAAACTTTAACACGCCATCCAAACCACTTGTCAACTTTCATGAAAATGATAATGAAATTAAAAATAAAATATATTCCAAGCATGATCTATTTACTATTGATTAGTAACATAGACCATCGAATTTTGATTCTAAAATCCACTTCATTACCAAAATCATATGTAGATAAAGAGGTAATTTGTGTTTATGTTTGTTTAAGCATAGCCTATTTAGTGTCAACAACATAGGCTATCAAATTCAATGTTAAACAACAAAATTTTACCACATCAAAAATTTCCATTAAGCACAAAAAGAGATAAAATGAAATCACTATGTTAACTTTATGTGATTCATGAGAGCTTCATCATGCCTAAATCGAAAGGTCTTAGCTTCTCATATTTGAATTCATTATATTATAACATAAAGTGATTTCAACATGAAATTAGAAGAGAGCTAATTAAAATAAACTAAAAAGCTAATCTACTTGCATAAAAGAAAGAGACCTAAACTACTAACATAAAAGAAAGGAACATGAATTAAAAGTGCATGAATTAAAATTGCATATAAATAAATTGCATAAAGAAAAGGCTAAGAAGCCATTAAAGAGAAAGAGAGTTTATGTATAAATTTTGTGGCTACAACTAAACTAACTAAAGAGAAGGTAAGAGCTTCTACATGAAACATAAGGGGGTATTTATACATGCCTAAAACCCTAATCCATATTTTAGGGAGCTATCCAAAATGCCCTTTAGGAAGTGTAACCTCCAAGTAATCATTAGGGAATAAATAATCCCCACTAACTTGTCTTCAATCCTCCAAGAACATGTGCATGTGCTTTTAATCTCCATTAGCTTTTAATTGTGGTCCATGGGTTAGTAGGTAGGTGGGCTCCTCCATGATTACATGAATTCTTTTATTTCTTCATCTCTTTTGCTTCCAACTCTTGGGCATGCATATTTCCATGAAGCCACTTCCAAGTTGAATCCAAATTCCTACAAAACAACATAAAAATGTGCAAATAAATTTTCTCAAATTAAATTATGCAAAAAATTATGATTTTACCCCTAAATGAAGGTGAATAAATGATGATTTGAAAACAATTTAAATTTTGATTTAAACATGTAAAATACCCTAATATGCTTTGTTATCCGGCCTTTTGGCCCGACTATATTCAGACCCACTAGACAAGTTAGACTATACGATCATCGAGGAAGACGGCTTGGAGAGATGATTATTAGGCACAGAGATCAACATAGGCAATGACATGAAGCGATGATCAATCGAGGCCAAGAGATAGACTCTCCAGAATATTCTAAGTATGGAATAATGCATCGCCTAGGCGAGGGATCAATGCCTATACCTTTCCCTAGGGGATCAATACATATCATCAATTTTTATCCCAAACTTGGTAAGATCGATATAGAATGACAAGGAAGGCCCCATGAGGCTACAATTCAAGTTCCAAGTCATTTGGAGTTCGTATGCTCAAGTTATGGGCAAATTACTTCACCTATCAAAAGGGATCAGTATAAAAAGGATCATCCATATTCAGCTTTCACTACAAATTGCAACAATGATCGGTTAATAACTCAAAATATACAGATGCTATCAACATGAAACTTGGAGTATAAGCTAATTAGGATGTATGGAACACCCTATAAGGATCGCATGGAATTTGGAGCAAGTTGGAGGGATCGGTACCAATCCCTCTAGACGGATCGGCAGAAATCAGTATTCAAGCAACACTACTTCACGGAAAATGCGATATCTCACAAACCATACGTCAGAATTGCACAAAATTTGGGGAGCAAGTAGATAACATCATGGGGCATCCCTCATAAGGATCATAGCCCATTTGGATGCATTTATAGGGATCATCAATGATCCCTATTGTGGGCTTCGATGGGCCTGTAAATTTTTGGCTAGCCTCGTCTTAGTCTCCTAAGCCTTCTTCCAGAATTTCAATCCAATTCGTGCACGTCTTCCCCTATAAATACAGCAGGCATGGCATCAGAAAAGGGATCATGCTTTCTTAGCTGAGGCTCTGCCATTTTTAATCTTCACTTTTGTACTAATGGATTCCAGTTGATCCAAACACTCTTATAATCATAATCAAGTGGAATATCAATAAAAATATGAAGTGGACGTAGGCCATGATTGACGAACCACAATAAAAGTTCTGTGTGTTCATTTATAATTTCTGCTATGTTTTAATTTCATTCTCCATTTAATCTCTACTAAATTATATTGGGTGTTGATGCCCATTTTTGGCATCAACGTGCTCATTTATTAAATAAAAGTGGATTTAATATGGAAATAAAAATATGCACTATTACGTGCACATCACAATTCTACACTGGATGGCATACATAGGGCCATAATTCATGGCATACATAACATCGAACTCAACATGGCGTGCAATGGTAGCGCAACTATAAGCTCTTATTGTTACTAAGGCAAGCCCAGTCACGTATAGTGGCCGAACCTACGGGGAATCACTATAAGAAATTTCTTTAGCTTCAGGTTGAAAGATAAAGAGTGCAAGGCATGTTTACCATTAAGAAGGTGACACAAATGCTCCAGTAAGCCATAAATTGTCGAGGTAGTATACTCGATGCGAGCCTAGACATTACGATGTGAGCTAAGTTTGTATGTGTGATTTATGTGATATCATTGAGAATGTTAACTCAATGTTGGTTAGGTTGTTACTTAATTAGACCCTATACTATAGATAAACCTAGATTTTTTTTAGTTGTTGGTGGTTAAACCTTCGTGGATTGTTGTTGATGTATGTTAACAAGAACTACACCCTATGATGTGCAAAGTAAACAAATCCTTTAGATGTAATACATAAACACATGTAGACATTTTAGGTCATGCAGACAATAAATGAAGTTAATTGCTTGCGAATGCCATATGGTAGTAATACAATTCATTCACTAGACTTTGTCTGATCCACTCCTTTTCTTACCTTTTTATACCTATTACGTGAGGATTCAAGTAGGCAATTTGGCCAAGACACCTTGCGTGGAGGAGGCTAGGCGCTTAGAGTTACATTAATTATAGTTAGTCTCCATATACTTTGTGTAACGATCCTGAAATTTAAATTTATTTAAATTAATAATTAAATGAATTTTTGAATTAAATTGAGTAATTAAATAAATTTTTGAATAAAAATAGTAAAATCAATTGATAAATTGATAGCGAGTTTCCCCGAGTCTTGAATAAATTCTGTATAAATCATTTATTTTTATAAATAAAGTAAATATTGTATATATGTGAATATATATGTGTATACATTTGATTTGAAATAAAAATCTCAAGTAAATGAATTTGATAATAATTTGAGTTATAAAAATACAAAGTAAGATAGAAATTCATTTTTAATTATAAAATAATAAAAAGAACTATGTAAATTCAAGTATAAACAAATGAAGCTTGTAAAAGAAAACATAACAAAATACAAGCAAGATATAAATATATAGAAGAAATGTCTACCAGCACACAAGAAGTAGATAGGAATAAACAAGTAGCAAGAGTATGAAACAAAATCTTCTCAATGTAATGATCAGCCGAGTTAAAGCAAGAGTTTGCAAAGAAAAGATAAGAAATAGATATGTATATAAGGTAAATTAGAATGTAAAGTCAGTACATTAGTTCAAAGCAAACCAGGTTTGTGTAAAATAAAAATAAATCAAAGTATAAATGAATGAAGACACTAAACAAAAATATCTCCAGCCGAAGTAAGTATGGCAAAAGAACTACAAAGAAAAAAAAAATATAACTACCTATTTACAAACAAATACAAGTATAAGCAAGCATAAACAAAGATAAAAGGACCATTTCATTTAATGCAACATACCTATATCATCTCTCAGCCGAAAGTAAAGGAAACAAAGTAAACAAAAAAAATATATTTAAATAGGTATGTAAGTGTACAATATAGGCAAAGTCATTTAATGCTCGTAAGGCAAACCATGTTGTACAAATATGATATAGCCTGTACACTCTCTCCTCTATATCAGCCTTCTCTAAATTCGTCCATTACAAAACTGAGAAAAGAATGAAAACAATCATCATCAATATAGAGAAAGAAAAGAAAAGCTACAATTAGAAAACAACCAACAGCCACTAGTTCAAAACAATCATCATCAACAAAACAAGAAGGCTCTGTTCAATCTAAGTTCAGGTGAGCAACATTTTATATTTTATAAACGTAAGTATAAATTGGTTGTTTGTTTATTTCTGGAGATAAGTGTGTTGCATGCTATATTTCAAGTTCATTTTGGTAGATGTATGAATATATGCCTGCTGATTTGAAAATTTGATCTTGCCTGTTCTAGAATTCCAGGTTTAAATCTTGATCAAAATCATGATTTCATGTTCAAATCCTTGTTAAGGCTTAAGATTCAAACCAAGTATGGGTATGTAACATAAGTTATAGTTTGAAGTTTTATTTAATATGAAATAAAAACTGTAATGTCTCTGGAAAACAAAATATAACAGAGCAAACATTTTGTAAGTGAAAATTTAAAAATCTAGATTCATTGATCCAGAAGTATAAGTTGATTTCGTGTACTAAAACTTGATTTTTAAAACATAAATTAAAATTTTTAGTTTAAAAATGATGGAGCATTACTGGTTTGACCGGAAATCACGTATTAGGTGAGAACTGTTGATCTAGGATGTTGGAGTGGAAAATGTTTCTCTGGTTGATGGAGTGATGATCGTGGTCTATGGGAAAAATAATGGTAGATGGATCTGAGCATCGAGGCAGTTAGGATTTTGGTTTGAAATTTTAAACCCTAGTTTTGAGGGGGTGTGTTGTTCGATCTCGCGCGGGCTCTAAAGGGGATCGGACGCTACCAGTTTTTGGGAGATGGAGGTGGAAGGGTAGACGATGATGTAGCCGGAGGCGGAAGCGTGCTGATGGTCAGAGTTTGGAGGGAGGTGGCGTTTCCAGGTTTCGAGTGGAACCTGTCCTTTTGTTTCCAGTTCATGGGTTCCAGGCTCGAGTTCGAACTCAAATTTCGAATTCGAGGTGATGGCAAAGCTCGAGTGGTTGGAGGATGGTCTAGAGTCGATCGACGACTTGCTCATTGACGTGGTGATGATCGGAGGTGATCCAATCACCTGTGCACGAGTACGTGCACAATTTCGTGTATCTGGATGTTGATGTTTTGGAGAAGAAGCTGTTGTCTCGGGTTCAATCTCGAGAAAAGCATGAGTTCGACTCGAAGCACGTGGGTTGCGTGATTACCCAAGAGGGTCTTGGTGTTTTTTGATGGTTTACTCGGGTTCATTTGGGAATGTTACAGTTTTTTTTTAATTAAACTTGTCTGTTTGCATTTAAACAGACTTTGAAAAATTGAAACCAGGTTTTAATATAAAGTTAAAACTAGAATTTGAAAGATGGATCAAAATTTATTTATTTTGTATCCTAGTTTGAATTAAAGAATGTTTTATAAAATTTAATTATTGGAACTACTTAAAAAGGGGGTTAAAGTATAACTTTAAAATGTTTTGGATTTAAATAATTTGATTTAAATGTAATTACTTAATGAAAGTAATTAAGGATAAATTACTTATTGTAATTGATTTTGGATATTCTGATTAATTAGAGTTAATTAAATTAGAGTTAATTAAATTAGTTTAATTAACTTAAGAAAATAATTGGATAAGTGAATTTACTTAGTGAAATTTATGGGATAAAAAAAAAATTTAAGGTTAATTAATAAATGATTTAAGAATAATGAATCAAAATGATTTATAATACATTAATGTTAATTAACCAAAATTAATAATTTATTCATAGAATTTAAATCTGACTTGAATTAATCAGAAAATTAACTGACCCTACCTATGGATGTCTGGATTCTATTGAATGTTGAATGGTTTGATATCCCTGATATATGATGCTTTGTGATACACCCTGATTTATGTTGTAATCTGTAATTTACTTATCTGTGATATATGTCTGTGAATAAAAGATAAGCGTTATAGTTTATATCGCTTATCAACTATATCCTGTATTTTGTTATGTGATGATTGATGTTGCACCATTGTGTGTAAAACCCCTAGACTACACCTTTACACACACAAATATGGATTTCACGTGGAAATCGGTTAAGTCACAGATAATGTAAATTTGATGTTTTTGAAATTGAAATTTTTAATTTCAATTGATTTTGAAATTGGAAATTTGGGTTTAAAAGTGAAAAGCTTTTGAAATAGAATTTCAAAGATAAAAGTTATTTTGAATAACTTAATCGAGTTTTGAAATTTAAATAATTTGATTTAAATTTAAATGCAAGATTTGAAATTGAATCCTATGATTTGAAACTAGGGATTAAAGATGTTATACCCGTTATAAAAAGGGTTAAACTATTTTAACAGTATTGATTTTGGGAATGTGAATATAATTCAAGAGTTTTTAACTCGTGTAAATATAATTGAATTTTTCTGAAACGAAAACTATTTGTTTTCAAATAATAACAGCTTTCATATAAGAAGTGAACTTCCAATTTGAGTTGAAAGGTTTCAAATTTAAAATGAAATTGAAATGTTTTGAAAGGCTATGAATGAAATTGTTTTGAAAACTATGAACTGAATCTGTTTATTTTTAACAAATTTAAAATGATGATTGGTTTAATCCAATTGAAATGAAATTGTTTTGAAAGCTATAAGTTAAATCTTGATTTGAAGATTTAACGAGTTAATCCAATTGAAATGGAAATTGTTTTGAAACCTATGAATGTGTCTTTGTGAATGGGGTTAACTTTGTGAAATAAATCTTTTTGTTTAAAGATTTGAAAACGGTAATTTGTTTTAACCATTCGAATGAAACGTTTTGGACTTTAAGCTGTGATTTAACTGAGACCCCAATATCCATATGATTTCTAATAATTGCGCTCACTATTCGGGTTAGCCGGGAAAAGACATTTGTGTCATATAACCCATTCCGAATAAGTGATACGTCGTATATGGATCGCATTTGAAGACCGGTGGTGAAGACCGGATATTTGCGAAAACGAAAGGACAACTCGTCGAATGTCTCTGCATCGAATGGCCCCGATATAGAGATTTTATCACCCTTTGTGATGGGAAGTCCGAACGGGATCGTGAATACCCGGAAATGCAAGGGCTTCGTAAGAAGTGCCTTCGGTTCTGTTCGAACCCAGAACAGACTTGTATGGATACATGTCTGACATTACACTTTGAGATATAAAGCCGATTTCTTTCAAATACATATCTGTTGGTGGCGGAGAATTTATTCTCTTAGCTATACACCCTTCTCTGAGACGTACGAGCTCAGAGGTTATGTAGTTGAAATTTATCAGCGATATATCCCAATTTGGTAATGTGGCATGCTGAGTGTTGCTGTGTGATGATCAGTGTTTGATCATTTGTGATATGATCTTTTGTTTGATCATTTATCTTTGTGATCATAGGTTGATCATCTGTTGACCCAAAGCGTGGCTTTTTGAAAAAAGCGTAGCTTTGTGGACGAGACTTCGTCGAGCCTCACAACCCGGTAATGGTCGAAATAGGAATGTTGCGGCAAGGTTTTCAAGGGTAGCTCCCCTAGGGTATGACCATTCCTTCTGGAAAAGGGTAGTATCATGGTATGGAGCCCAGATACTTACTCATGTGGACACACTTTATTTATGACGTGTGATGTTGGTTTCGAGGTACCTCGGTTAAAGGTCCCAAAGGACCGGGGGTGGCATATCTGAGGTTTCTTTTATCCCTTGGGAAAAGGGGTTGTCGGCCTTGTTTGGCAGAGAACAGTTGGTTCTCGGAACGTCCCGCCAGAGGCGTTTCTTTCGTGGAATAGGAAGTTCCTTAGCCTGACCATTTGTTGGAAATCCAAACAAAACAATACGAGCCCTGTACGGTTTTAGTTGTATTACCTGCCATGGAATGTGGTGGTAACCTGCTATTGAACATGGTAGCTATAGTAGGCATAAGTGCGAAATGTCTATGCTGGCTAAGATTTATATTCTACTTTTGAAATTTTTTCTACACTATGCACTAATAATAATATCAAAAATGATTTGATTTTGCGTAGTAAGCATCTTTGACTATCATAAGGAGAAATCTCCTCCAATTCTGCGATTGCATTGTGTGTGTGGCGGGAGGCCTTATGGTAATTTCATTTTTCAAAAGCATTTCGAATTGACTTTAAAATTCTCTGCTATTTGTTTTTAAAGATAAACTGTTTTTGTTGCTCACACCAGTCCCATGACTGATCCGGAGTTTATTGTTTCTTTCCTAAACTCTGGATGCTCAAAATTTTCTACACGAGCAGTCTAGAGTTTGGTTTTTCAGATATTCAGATTTAGTAGATTATCTGGAGCTAGTTCAGTCTTTGGATCGGACTGCACTTGTTTATCTTTGTGCCTCGTTATTGGGAGTTCGAGCTATTTATGGATTGGCGCTTTGAAGATGGAGATTATCCGCTGCTGAGGTTATCGTTTTCTTTTCCGCTGCTATTTGTTGTATCATATCTCTGATGTATATTGATATTCATTGTATCATTCTGTTGTATCAGATATTGTATATCAATGTATTATTCTTTTATTCCGCTGTGTTATTTACTTAACTGTGTTATAAGCTCCCAAGAACCAGATTCGGCATTTGAATCTACGGCATTTTGAGTACAAGTGAAGTACGGGTGCCGATTTTTGAAGGTCGATTTTTGGATCGTTACAAGTGGTATCAGAGCTAAGGTTGAACTTTAGCTCAGGAGTGTAACACGTTAAGTAGCTCATTAGAGATAGAGTGAAGTAAACTCTAGAATGAGTATATCCCTAAGATATCCGTTTGAACGTCTCAGTAAATTCTCTTACTATCCACTGATAGTGAGTATGAGTGCAAGAAGAAGACGAGGTAGGGGACAAGGGAATACGACTATAAATTGTCAATACCCTGCAACAGTGGAAACAACTTTCTTATCAATATTCTTTGATTCGTTTCCAAATTCATTTGATTCCTTCGTATCATCTACAAGAAGAAGTTTCGATGTGATGATGGCTCTACGAATCGTTGTAGGAATTCTTACCTCGTATCTTAATCGGTTTCTTATCAGCCTTTTGGATTTAAACCTTAATGAATTTGAAATTGGAAATTTAGAATTGAGTTAAATTGATTAATAGAATACAGAGCTAAATTTGAATTATATTGATAAAACGATTTCGTTTGAAACCAAAATTTGAAATTCTATTGTAATTTCTTGTGAATACCAAAGTCCGAAGAGGGACAAATTGGTATGTATTCTAAGATATTCCGACTTGAGTTTGGAATTCATATCTCGTGTTTGAGGAGTTATAGGAGATCGAATCTATCTATCTATCTCTGCGATTGCTTTCGTGCCTGCGAATTTCGAGGACGAAATTCTTTTAAGGGGGGAAGTTTGTAACGATCCTGAAATTTAAATTTATTTAAATTAATAATTAAATGAATTTTTGAATTAAATTGAGTAATTAAATAAATTTTTGAATAAAAATAGTAAAATCAATTGATAAATTGATAGCGAGTTTCCCCGAGTCTTGAATAAATTCTGTATAAATCATTTATTTTTATAAATAAAGTAAATATTGTATATATGTGAATATATATGTGTATACATTTGATTTGAAATAAAAATCTCAAGTAAATGAATTTGATAATAATTTGAGTTATAAAAATACAAAGTAAGATAGAAATTCATTTTTAATTATAAAATAATAAAAAGAACTATGTAAATTCAAGTATAAACAAATGAAGCTTGTAAAAGAAAACATAACAAAATACAAGCAAGATATAAATATATAGAAGAAATGTCTACCAGCACACAAGAAGTAGATAGGAATAAACAAGTAGCAAGAGTATGAAACAAAATCTTCTCAATGTAATGATCAGCCGAGTTAAAGCAAGAGTTTGCAAAGAAAAGATAAGAAATAGATATGTATATAAGGTAAATTAGAATGTAAAGTCAGTACATTAGTTCAAAGCAAACCAGGTTTGTGTAAAATAAAAATAAATCAAAGTATAAATGAATGAAGACACTAAACAAAAATATCTCCAGCCGAAGTAAGTATGGCAAAAGAACTACAAAGAAAAAAAAAATATAACTACCTATTTACAAACAAATACAAGTATAAGCAAGCATAAACAAAGATAAAAGGACCATTTCATTTAATGCAACATACCTATATCATCTCTCAGCCGAAAGTAAAGGAAACAAAGTAAACAAAAAAAATATATTTAAATAGGTATGTAAGTGTACAATATAGGCAAAGTCATTTAATGCTCGTAAGGCAAACCATGTTGTACAAATATGATATAGCCTGTACACTCTCTCCTCTATATCAGCCTTCTCTAAATTCGTCCATTACAAAACTGAGAAAAGAATGAAAACAATCATCATCAATATAGAGAAAGAAAAGAAAAGCTACAATTAGAAAACAACCAACAGCCACTAGTTCAAAACAATCATCATCAACAAAACAAGAAGGCTCTGTTCAATCTAAGTTCAGGTGAGCAACATTTTATATTTTATAAACGTAAGTATAAATTGGTTGTTTGTTTATTTCTGGAGATAAGTGTGTTGAATGCTATATTTCAAGTTCATTTTGGTAGATGTATGAATATATGCCTGCTGATTTGAAAATTTGATCTTGCCTGTTCTAGAATTCCAGGTTTAAATCTTGATCAAAATCATGATTTCATGTTCAAATCCTTGTTAAGGCTTAAGATTCAAACCAAGTATGGGTATGTAACATAAGTTATAGTTTGAAGTTTTATTTAATATGAAATAAAAACTGTAATGTCTCTGGAAAACAAAATATAACAGAGCAAACATTTTGTAAGTGAAAATTTAAAAATCCAGATTCATTGATCCAGAAGTATAAGTTGATTTCATGTACTAAAACTTGATTTTTAAAACATAAATTAAAATTTTTAGTTTAAAAATGATGGAGCATTACTGGTTTGACCGGAAATCATGTATTAGGTGAGAACTGTTGATCTAGGATGTTGGAGTGGAAAATGTTTCTCTGGTTGATGGAGTGATGATCGTGGTCTATGGGAAAAATAATGGTAGATGGATCTGAGCATCGAGGCAGTTAGGATTTTGGTTTGAAATTTTAAACCCTAGTTTTGAGGGGGTGTGTTGTTCGATCTCGCGCGGGCTCTAAAGGGGATCGGACGCTACCAGTTTTTGGGAGATGGAGGTGGAAGGGTAGACGATGATGTAGCCGGAGGCGGAAGCGTGCTGATGGTCAGAGTTTGGAGGGAGGTGGCGTTTCCAGGTTTCGAGTGGAACCTGTCCTTTTGTTTCCAGTTCATGGGTTCCAGGCTCGAGTTCGAACTCAAATTTCGAATTCGAGGTGATGGCAAAGCTCGAGTGGTTGGAGGATGGTCTAGAGTCGATCGACGACTTGCTCATTGATGTGGTGATGATCGGAGGTGATCCAATCACCTGTGCACGAGTACGTGCACAATTTCGTGTATCTGGATGTTGATGTTTTGGAGAAGAAGCTGTTGTCTCGGGTTCAATCTCGAGAAAAGCATGAGTTCGACTCGAAGCACGTGGGTTGCGTGATTACCCAAGAGGGTCTTGGTGTTTTTTGATGGTTTACTCGGGTTCATTTGGGAATGTTACAGTTTTTTTTAATTAAACTTGTCTGTTTGCATTTAAACAGACTTTGAAAAATTGAAACCAGGTTTTAATATAAAGTTAAAACTAGAATTTGAAAGATGGATCAAAATTTATTTATTTTGTATCCTAGTTTGAATTAAAGAATGTTTTATAAAATTTAATTATTGGAACTACTTAAAAAGGGGGTTAAAGTATAACTTTAAAATGTTTTGGATTTAAATAATTTGATTTAAATGTAATTACTTAATGAAAGTAATTAAGGATAAATTACTTATTGTAATTGATTTTGGATATTCTGATTAATTAGAGTTAATTAAATTAGAGTTAATTAAATTAGTTTAATTAACTTAAGAAAATAATTGGATAAGTGAATTTACTTAGTGAAATTTATGGGATAAAAAAAAAATTTAAGGTTAATTAATAAATGATTTAAGAATAATGAATCAAAATGATTTATAATACATTAATGTTAATTAACCAAAATTAATAATTTATTCATAGAATTTAAATCTGACTTGAATTAATCAGAAAATTAACTGACCCTACCTATGGATGTCTGGATTCTATTGAATGTTGAATGGTTTGATATCCCTGATATATGATGCTTTGTGATACACCCTGATTTATGTTGTAATCTGTAATTTACTTATCTGTGATATATGTCTGTGAATAAAAGATAAGCGTTATAGTTTATATCGCTTATCAACTATATCCTGTATTTTGTTATGTGATGATTGATGTTGCACTATTGTGTGTAAAACCCCTAGACTACACCTTTACACACACAAATATGGATTTCACGTGGAAATCGGTTAAGTCACAGATAATGTAAATTTGATGTTTTTGAAATTGAAATTTTTAATTTCAATTGATTTTGAAATTGGAAATTTGGGTTTAAAAGTGAAAAGCTTTTGAAATAGAATTTCAAAGATAAAAGTTATTTTGAATAACTTAATCGAGTTTTGAAATTTAAATAATTTGATTTAAATTTAAATGCAAGATTTGAAATTGAATCCTATGATTTGAAACTAGGGATTAAAGATGTTATACCCGTTATAAAAAGGGTTAAACTATTTTAACAGTATTGATTTTGGGAATGTGAATATAATTCAAGAGTTTTTAACTCGTGTAAATATAATTGAATTTTTCTGAAACGAAAACTATTTGTTTTCAAATAATAACAGCTTTCATATAAGAAGTGAACTTCCAATTTGAGTTGAAAGGTTTCAAATTTAAAATGAAATTGAAATGTTTTGAAAGGCTATGAATGAAATTGTTTTGAAAACTATGAACTGAATCTGTTTATTTTTAACAAATTTAAAATGATGATTGGTTTAATCCAATTGAAATGAAATTGTTTTGAAAGCTATAAGTTAAATCTTGATTTGAAGATTTAACGAGTTAATCCAATTGAAATGGAAATTGTTTTGAAACCTATGAATGTGTCTTTGTGAATGGGGTTAACTTTGTGAAATAAATCTTTTTGTTTAAAGATTTGAAAACGGTAATTTGTTTTAACCATTCGAATGAAACGTTTTGGACTTTAAGCTGTGATTTAACTGAGACCCCAATATCCATATGATTTCTAATAATTGCGCTCACTATTCGGGTTAGCCGGGAAAAGACATTTGTGTCATATAACCCATTCCGAATAAGTGATACGTCGTATATGGATCGCATTTAAAGACCGGTGGTGAAGACCGGATATTTGCGAAAACGAAAGGACAACTCGTCGAATGTCTCTGCATCGAATGGCCCCGATATAGAGATTTTATCACCCTTTGTGATGGGAAGTCCGGACGGGATCGTGAATACCCGGAAATGCAAGGGCTTCGTAAGAAGTGCCTTCGGTTCTGTTCGAACCCAGAACAGACTTGTATGGATACATGTCTGACATTACACTTTGAGATATAAAGCCGATTTCTTTCAAATACATATCTGTTGGTGGCGGAGAATTTATTCTCTTAGCTATACACCCTTCTCTGAGACGTACGAGCTCAGAGGTTATGTAGTTGAAATTTATCAGCGATATATCCCAAT
The DNA here is from genome assembly GCA_030737815.1 of Allium fistulosum. Classification (NCBI taxonomy): domain Eukaryota; kingdom Viridiplantae; phylum Streptophyta; class Magnoliopsida; order Asparagales; family Amaryllidaceae; genus Allium; species Allium fistulosum. Next base: position 951,339,871 of record CM060903.1, read on the forward strand.
TTGGTAATGTGGCATGCTGAGTGTTGCTGTGTGATGATCAGTGTTTGATCATTTGTGATATGATCTTTTTTTTGATCATTTATCTTTGTGATCATAGGTTGATCATCTGTTGACCCAAAGCGTGGCTTTTTGAAAAAAGCGTAGCTTTGTGGACGAGACTTCGTCGAGCCTCACAACCCGGTAATGGTCGAAACAGGAATGTTGCGGCAAGGTTTTCAGGGGTAGCTCCTCTAGGGTATGACCATTCCTTCTGGAAAAGGGTAGTATCATGGTATGGAGCCCAGATACTTACTCATGTGGACACACTTTATTTATGACGTGTGATGTTGGTTTCGAGGTACCTCGGTTAAAGGTCCCAAAGGACCGGGGGTGGCATATCTGAGGTTTCTTTTATCCCTTGGGAAAAGGGGTTGCCGGCCTTGTTTGGCAGAGAACAGTTGGTTCTCGGAACGTCCCGCCAGAGGCGTTTCTTTCGTGGAATAGGAAGTTCCTTAGCCTGACCATTTGTTGGAAATCCAAACAAAACAATACGAGCCCTGTACGGTTTTAGTTGTATTACCTGCCATGGAATGTGGTGGTAACCTGCTATTGAACATGGTAGCTATAGTAGGCATAAGTGCGAAATGTCTATGCTGGCTAAGATTTATATTCTACTTTTGAAATTTTTTCTACACTATGCACTAATAATAATATCAAAAATGATTTGATTTTGCGTAGTAAGCATCTTTGACTATCATAAGGAGAAATCTCCTCCAATTCTGCGATTGCATTGTGTGTGTGGCGGGAGGCCTTATGGTAGTTTCATTTTTCAAAAGCATTTCGAATTGACTTTAAAATTCTCTGCTATTTGTTTTTAAAGATAAACTGTTTTTGTTGCTCACACCAGTCCCATGACTGATCCGGAGTTTATTGTTTCTTTCCTAAACTCTGGATGCTCAAAATTTTCTACACGAGCAGTCTAGAGTTTGGTTTTTCAGATATTTAGATTTAGTAGATTATCTGGAGCTAGTTCAGTCTTTGGATCGGACTGCACTTGTTTATCTTTGTGCCTCGTTATTGGGAGTTCGAGCTATTTATGGATTGGCGCTTTGAAGATGGAGATTATCCGCTGCTGAGGTTATCGTTTTCTTTTCCGCTGCTATTTGTTGTATCATATCTCTGATGTATATTGATATTCATTGTATCATTCTGTTGTATCAGATATTGTATATCAATGTATTATTCTTTTATTCCGCTGTGTTATTTACTTAACTGTGTTATAAGCTCCCAAGAACCAGATTCGGCATTTGAATCTACGGCATTTTGAGTACAAGTGAAGTACGGGTGCCGATTTTCGAAGGTCGATTTTTGGGTTTTGACAACTTTGACTATATTATTCTATCAGTTAGAATTTATGTTATTATTTGGAGACATGATTGTATAGACTATGTTATGTTGAGGCTATTATTAAATTTGCCTAGTTCTTCTATTGTGAGATCTAAAAATGTAGAATGCAGTAGATTTATAATTGTCTACGTATTATGTAATGTTCTAATACCCGATGATACGTACTACTTGGCACGACGTGAGTTTGATAGCCATTTTAAGCTTTGAATCGGTGTGTTTGGGAGTGCGGGTTTTCAAAATTATAGACATGAACATGTATATGTGATATACAAGTAGTATGTCTATGGTTATTTCATTTAATATAAAATAGAACTAGAAAATATAATGTGCAAAGGGAGTAAAAAAATTCGATTTGATCGAATATGGAAGCATATTGAAAAGAGTTCCGAATTTACCTAAAATGGAATAAGATTCAATCTCAAAGTCGCTCCATCGTATGATACATAATGATGTATCAATAAAGTGTAATCAGACTTTATTAGACAATGTACGATTGATGATGAGTGTTGTCGAGTAAACTTCTTTCGATAAGGATATGTACTTAAGAGAAAATCGATATGTTAAATTTAATTTCATTGAAAGCACTGTTTATGAAATCATATAAGATATGAATTGATAAGAAACCTAATCTTAATCAGCTTAAAATGTATGGTTGAGTAATTTATGTTATGAACACATGTTTCATAAACTCAAAACTAGTTCAATTTTATGTAAGAATAAAGGCAGTCATAAAATGTTTCTAAATTCTTATTCCGTCCCACTAAGAAACAATTGTTATTTAAAGAAACACCACCTTCATGACAAATGAATTTCTTTTGGAAATTAGTGGTAGTACAATGGACTTGGACACGATTCAAAGACTCGAATATAGAAATTAATTACGTAAGATGAAATAAAATTAACCATGCTTATAGTTGATGCAACTCATTAGAATGTATAATAAGAATTCATGTATATTAAAGAGAAACTATTAGTTTCTTAACAACCATAGTTGTCAATACGGCATAAAGAGTACAGACTCTAGCATATGGCTTGATGTTGTAAATCTGAAATGGATTCCAAACACATTGTCAAAATACAATATTGATAGTTATATCTAAAGGGATATGATACATCAGGTGCAAATGTGTCTTTTGTTAGTCCATGAGATGATGAAATGATGGTTTTGATGACAACAACCTTAGAATAGATTATAAAATATAAATACTAACATTACAAGTTTAGATATATATGTATATGCAGGTATCGAGAAGGAAGACTATACAGTATAGAGATTCAAGATATAGAGGTAGAAGACTCATGAGTATCAAGATTATCAAGATTATCAAGAGTTCAAGATTTCAAGGTTAAGTTTGTTTTATTAGGAATATTTGTTAAAACTCGTAGAAAAGCACTGGCATCTTAATATCCAATTTATTCGTGGAATGGAATCCACTTCGAGCCTGTTAAAGGGATGGAACCCTAAGTAGGATGGAACCTACGAAAATCTAGTGGGACATTGTTTTGTATCCATTAATTTTAATTCAAATTATTTTACAAAATTATCTTGTTTTCAAAATGATTTCAAAACTTTCCTTTTAAAAGATTCAAAACTCTCTATCCTGATTTTAAATAATTTTAGCCTCAAAAACATCTTTAATTTCAAAGTAAAATTACTCCTGATTTTTAAACTATCTTTTCAAATAATATATTTAACTTTTAAATTATTTATACTTTGATTTAAATTATAGTTAAATAATATGTATATATTGGTCTTTATATTTACTTATGTATTTTAACTATAGTTAAGTATATTTATAAAGTTTAAAATAATTTTAATATAAGATAGAGGATATTTTCAAAGAAAATCAAAACACCAAAAATCCCTTTGGGATGTCGACATGCCCATATACCCCATGTCGACATAGTGTCAGTTGGTTTCAAAATTCAAATTTCAAAAGAAGTGTCTATTCGCCATAACTCTTCATGAATGGTCATGGTTGTTGCTCTTCTATAAATAGGGGTTAGTTTCAACGAATTTTTAATCACTTTTTTCTGGTTTTCACTCCTCTTCTTCTTCCACATTTCTTAATACAAAATCATACAATTACTCTGCCGAAATCAACATTGAATCATACTCGATTACTTCTAGTGTGATTCTCCATCACTATCTCTACAAGATCCAAGTGCTATTCAGAGTTATAGACTTCTTTGTAATCAATCGAGCGAGAAAAGGTGTGATTGTAGCCTTGGAAATCAATTGAGCGAGAGAAGGTGTGATTGTAGCTTTGGAAATCAATTGGGTGAACTTGTTGCCCCGGAAATCAAGTATCTCTACCCAGAGGATTGTCATTCTGGAGGGTGTACCTCGTAGCCTTGAAACCGAGGGTTGTAATTGTTGAATTGGCTTTGAAAGAAAATCCGTACTTAGTTGTGCAGGACTGGATGTAGAGTAACTCTGAACCAGTATAAAATCCAGTGTGTTCTTTCCTTTACTGCTTTTACTTTATATTTGCATCTGTGTTTGATTCTGTGTTCATATCTGTGTCTGATTAGTGCATACATTGTTAACAAATTAAGATAAACTAAAAAAGATTAACAGATTTCTTAAAACACTATTCCCCCCCCTCTAGTGTTAATTCTAGCCTTAAGATCCTTAATCCGCATTTCTCACATTTGGTATTAGAGCTTTGTTTTCAAAAGTTTCATAATCTGAATTTTGAAAAGTTTTAAAATGGCTACTAACACTAGTACTGCTATTTCCACCAACACAAGTTTATTTGTAGAAGGTCAGTCTACTGCCAGACCACCACTTTTTAATGGCAGTAACTATGCATATTGGGCATGTAGGATGAAAATATATTTACAATCTATAGGATTAGATACTTAGAATATCACACAAACTGAATATTCTGAACCCACAACTAATTTTGCACAGTGGACCACTGAGCAAAAGACTGTTGCACAAAATAATTCTAAGGCAATGAATATTCTGTTTTGTTCACTTGAAAGAAATGAATTTAATAGAGTGTCAGTTTGTAAGTCTGCATATGAAATCTGGAAAACTTTGCAAGTAACTCACGTAGGAACAAGCAAAGTTAAACAGACCAAAATTTCCATGCTCACAAATCAGTTTCAGTTATTTAAAATGAATACTAATGAGTCTATTTCAGATATGTATAGTCGATTTCAAGATATTGTGCATTCTTTAATATCTTTGGGAAAGGAATTTTTGGAAGAAGATCAAGTCAGAATTTTTTTGAATTCTCTCACTCCAGAATGGGATCAAAAGACACTTGCGATTGAAGAGGCAAATGACATCAGTACTTTAAAGATAGAAGAATTGATTGGAAATCTAATGTCGTTTGAAGTTCAAATGGTCGGGAGAAGAGAAAGCAAAGCATCTGAAAAGAAATCAATGGCATTCAATGCATTAACCGACGGATCAGATTCAAACAGTGATAATGATGAAGAGATAGCATTTATGACCAGGAATTTTCGGAAATTTCTGAAATACAGAAAGATGAATAATCTCAAGAGAAACAACTTTAATAATTCCGGTAATAAGACTACAATACCAAACTTTATCAAATGCTTCAACTGTGACGAACCAGGTCATATCAAAAGAGACTGTCCGCATCCAGATAAGCAAAACTCTCCTACAAACAATGATTCTGCAAAGAAACGGAAACGTGCATTCACTGCTACTCTAGATGACTCTGACTCATCCTCCAGTGACGATGATCAGAAGAAAGATAATTCAAATCTGTGTTTCACAGCAATTCTCGATTTAGTCGATACCAAAGACACGGACTCTGAAAAAGGTACACGTTTACAATACATTGGTTGAAATTGCATGCTTGAATTGATGGATTGATTGGTTGTTTTTGAATTGCTTGAATTGATTTATTTTGAATTGATATGTTGTTTGAATTTTAAAATCTATTTTCAATTTTTTACTATTATTTTATTATTATTTTTATTATTTTTGACACATTCTGAAATATATTATAAGTACAGTAATATTTCAGAAATATAGACATTAATAATAATATTTATATGTATATGTATATTAGATAATTTAGGATAAATCATGTCATGAAAATTCAAAGCCACATGTTGACATGGCCCCTACCATGATGTCGACATGCCTACCTGAATTTGAATTTCAAATTTTGAATTCAAATGTTTGAATTTCCCTCCACCTTTTCACTTCATTTATTTCTCTGAAAAGATATCTTTTGACCAAAGAATATGTCATTTGAAAGTCTATTTATTCACTATCTTTTATCATATCTTTTCACCTTCATTTTCAAATTCAAACTCTCTCTTCATATCCTCAAGCTTTCTACTCTCTACTCTAATGGCTTCTACAAGCAACCCCTCAACCATGAGAATTTCCAGAAAAATCAAAGAGCAATTACTCAATGATCCGGAGGCAATTAAAGCATACATCAATTATGCTAATTATGCCAAAGTCCATCCCGAAAAATTTGCTATTTTTCAAGATTTTTCTTTTTATGAAATTGATTCTCTTTTTGCAAACAATGGTGTTTTAAGTATTATTGACTCTTCTCAAAATGATTTTGTTTGCTATCCTAATCTTGTCAAAATCTTCTATGCTAATTTAAACCGTAGCTTTTATATTGGAAATGAGAATGAAATTTGGAGTAATGTCAAAGGCACTCAAATTGTTTTGAATTGTAATCTTTTGGGTACCATTCTCAATTGCCAAAGCACGGGAATGGATCTTTCTAGTTTTCAAATCGATGAACATGATCGTGAGACATTTCATCATATTTTTGAAGGAGATGAAAACTTTGAATTTAAGAATCGAAACTTTCGTCCTAAAGCAAGAATTGTCAATCTTCTTTTACAACATACTTTGACCCTAAGATCGGGAAATTTTAACAATCCTACTTCAAAAGTGTGCAAAGCACTTTTTGCTATTTTCGGAAATTATGATATCAATTGGGCGCAAGTTATTTTGGATGAACTTCGTCCTAAAAATTTTGAAATGGGAGAAAACACTTTATATCATGGAATTTACCTTACTCGGATTTTCAACTATTTGGAGTAAATTTCAAAGGAGAAGAATTTATTTCAAGAAAAGTTTTTAATATCTCAAATATTTCACTCATGAAAATCCCATATGTTTTTCAACCTTATGTAACCCTTACCGAAAAGGAAGAGCATTTGGCTCATGAAGAAATGGAAGAGGAAGAAGAAGAAGAAAGGGATGAAATGGAAATAGAAGAAGAAGAAGAAGGTGAAACATCTCTAGAAAGTATTGAATATCCATCCAATCCTTCCAACAAAACCCTTCTCAAAAACCAAAAGATAATTGTGGAGAATCAATGGATTTTAAAACGATCCGTTAGTAAGAAGTTGGATAACATTTCTTCGAAGATGAACAAGTTCTTTTCAAAAGTTAGCAAGAAACTTGGACTATCTTCATCATCTTCATCTTCTAACTAGTTTTATCTTTTAGTATCTTATTGTATTTGTTTTAGTTTGTTTTTCTTTCGAATGTTCGTGTAGTTCATTATGCTTAATCTTTGTATTATCGTAATGAAATTGAATTTCCTTTCTGATATCTAGCTTATCTTATCTCCTGAATAAATGTTAGTATATTATAAATTTATATATACACACAATTATTCACAAAATCAAAGTTGTCAAAAATTTTCACTAACCCATGTTGACATCCCCTAGTAGACCATGTCGACATATACTGGTCAGAAGTGACTATTGATTTTGAATTTGAAATTGAATAACTACCAAATGTCTATTCATTTCAAACGAATTTCTACACCTATATATACCTTTTTCTTCTAGAAATCTTCACTGAAATTTATTTCTCATTATCTTATCTTTCATTTCTTTCTCTAATTCAATTATGGCCAATCCTATTCACAATCTTTCTGAAAATCTTGAAGAAACACTCAATTCATTCAAGAATCTTCTCTCTTTTATTCTACGAAACCAACGTCACTTGGAGTTGAGTCAAATGCAGATGATCAAGGAGCAAGAAAGGCATTTTGATGCAATACGATGGATGATCTCCTCTCTACACAAAGATGATAATGAAGCACATCCTCCTGTCTCTCTCACCAATGATAATGAGAATTGGGATGCAATTAAAGCAGACCCTATATTTGGAGAAGATGGATGGGTAGATGTCCCTCGAAAAGTTTAATTTTCTTTCTTTGTTTATTTGATTTGTTTGAATTAAATTGTTTGATTTGGTTTGATTTGATACTTTGTGTGGATTGATTTTATTTTGTTTGAAGTTTGATGTGTGAAACATATATATATACACTGAAATGAATATAGTTTTTAATTAAGTTATTATGCTCATAAGTATCATTATTTCTTAATCTATATATTATATATTCCGTTGTATAGTTTATCAATGCAGGTATTGAAGTCCAAGAATAAGGGGGAGTAAGTTTTTGTTGATGACAAAGGGGGAGAAATATAAAATAGGGTAGTTAGGCATATATTAGGGGGAGTTGTTAGTTTTAGGGGGAGTTATTAGGATAGAAGGAATATTTTATAAACAAAGGTTGTCATCATCAAAAAGGGTGAGATTGTTAGTCCATGAGATGATGAGATGATGGTTTTGATGACAACAACCTTAGAATATATTATAAAATATAAATACTAACATTACAAGTTTAGATATATATGTATATGCAGGATCTAACCATGCAGGTATCGAGAATGAAGACTGTACAGTATAGAGATTCAAGATATAGAGGTAGAAGACTCATGAGTATCAAGATTATCAAGAGTTCAAGATTTCAAGGTTAAGTTTGTTTTATTAGGAATATTTGTTAAAACTCGTAGAAAAGCACTGGCATCTTAATATCCAATTTATTCGTGGAATGGAATCCACTTCGAGCCCGTTAAAGTGATGGAACCCTAAGTAGGATGGAACCTACGAAAATCTAGTGGGACATTGTTTTGTATCCACTAATTTTAATTCAAAAGATTTTACAAAATTATCTTGTTTTCAAAATGATTTCAAAACTTTCCTTTTAAAAGATTCAAAACTCTATATCCTCATCTTAAATAATTTTAGCCTCAAAAATATCTTTAATTTCAAAGTCAAATTACTCCTGATTATTAAACTATCTTTTCAAATAATATATTTAACTTTTAAATTATTTATACTTTGATTTAAATTATAGTTAAATAATATGTTTATATTGGTCTTTATATTTACTTATGTATTTTAACTATAGTTAAGTATATTTATAAAGTTTAAAATAATTTTAATATAAGATAGAGGATATTTTCAAAGAAAATCAAAACACCAAAAATCCCTTTGGGATGTCGACATGCCCATATACCCCATGTCGACATAGTGTCAGTTGGTTTCAAAATTCAAATTTCAAAAGAAGTGTCTATTCGCCATAACTCTTCATGAATGGTCATGGCAGTTGCTCTTCTATAAATAGGGGTTAGTTTCAACGAATTTTTAATCACTTTTTTTTGGTTTCCACTCCTCTTCTTCTTCCACATTTCTTAATACAAAATCATACCATTACTCTGCCGAAATCAACATCGAATCATACTCGATTACTTCTAGTGTGATTCTCCATCACTATCTCTATAAGATCCAAGTGCTATTCAGAGTTATAGACTTCTTTGTAATCAATCGAGCGAGAAAAGGTGTGATTGTAGCCTTGGAAATCAATTGAGCGAGAGAAGGTGTGATTGTAGCCTTGGAAATCAATTGGGTGAACTTGTTGCCCCGGAAATCGAGTATCTCTACCCAGAGGATTGTCATTCTGGAGGGTGTACCTCGTAGCCTTGAAACCGAGGGTTGTAATTGTTGAATTGGCTTTGAAAGGAAATCAGTACTTAGTTGTGCGGGACTGGATGTAGGGTAACTCAGAACCAGTATAAAATCCGGTGTGTTCTTTCCTTTACTGCTTTTACTTTATATTTGCATCTGTGTTTGATTCTGTGTTTATATCTGTGTCCGATTAGTGCATACATTGTTAACAAATTAAGATAAACTAAAAAAGATTAACAGATTTCTTAAAACACTATTCCCCCCCTTTAGTGTTAATTCTAGCCTTAAGATCCTTAATCCGCATTTCTCACATCTTTAAGAAGATAAATGTTCTTGGACTAATATAAGTGTGTTGATAGGAAATGACCTCATCGATTTCGAATTTTGAAATTAGTGAAGTAATTTTGCTTGTCAACAACCTTAAATCCATTATGATTCTACATGCAATTATCACATAATTTGATTTTAATTTTGACACATTATGTTGAAACATAACTTCTAAATAGTGTTTTATAAGAGACTGTTTGCACATAACAAACAAAATATCTCAAATTTAGTGGGAGAGTTAACATGATTTGTATATTTTGGATATGATCCCAGAGCGGATACAAAAATGGCATCTGATAAGCATCAGAATTGAACAAGTATTTCGATAGAAATATCAAATAGTTTGTTTTTCAGTCAATATGTAGAGGAAGTATGCGTTTATAAGAAAGACTATTAGAAGGTACTAAGATATTTCTAAACTATAAGTAAACAACATAATACTGATGGTTAGCGATGTACCTATGTTAAAATCAGTTTTAGTTTGGTTTTTTAATCCGTGATATTGGATTTTAAAATAATATATGTTATAACTAGTATAAAGGATGTTGGGATTATCCCTAATAATATACAATTACTCTATATTAAAAAAATTATTGTGCATCATATGAGATGGGTTTTTTATGCATCAACAATAGGAATTATCATATATGATATGTTGTCTTCTATATCACAATTTTCTTATGTACTTGGCGTATTATGTGAGAATCAAATATGAATTAAGGTCACTAAATGATAGTTAAGACTATACTCGGGTATTTATGAAATATCAAAGAATTTTTTATGGAAACAATAGAGTCCTTAAGAAGGAGTATTCGAACTCCAACTTCATATGTGATATCGAGCATAGTATGCCAATCCTGAATTCATTTCCAACCATAGTTAAGGAGCTTCAAGCTGGAAATATTTCAAACGAGAGGTTGTGATAGATTCAAACAAATAACTAAGTACATTATTGCATGGTTAAGCACATTATCGCCTTGAATAAAGCATTAACGATAGCTATATATATCTGTGTGTAAATGCACAAATTTATAACTGAGTTTTGAATGATTCCAAATGTTGAGAATCTCATGACATTATTTTGTAAAAACAGTGCCACAATATAGGTCTTGAAAGAACCTAAGGCTCACGGGAAGCCAAGAAACATACTTTGAAAGCTCCATAATATAAAGGCAGTTTATCAAAGATGGAGATATGTTGATTGATAAATAGAAAATAAAACAATATAGCATATATGTTCAAGAAGTGACTAGCTCAATTAGTTCTGAGTAAACTAATGGAAGGAATGGGATTAAAAATCCATAGTTGGCCTCAAGTGCAAGTGGGATATTAAGAGAGTTAAGGATATTCCTTAGGGCATTTATGTAATTTGTTACATATATCTAACTTTGTTGTCAATCTTGTTTATAATAAAGGTGTTTGTTTTCTTATATATATATATATACACACACACACACTTTGTTGTATTGTGATATAATTAATTTGAAGTGTATTAATAAGAAAATCCTTAAATAAAATGTTATGTTATTGTAGTTACAAATAGTTGCAATCATGTGTAACTAATCATAACATAAAATAACATTTTTTTACATATTCCTGGTCAAGATGTTTCTAGAAAGGATATTGATACATCCTTTGAGACTAAATTACATAAACTCTTCAAATGTTGGGCAGTGTACTACTCATGACTATTAGGGGCACCAAGGGGTTACGTACTTGTAGTTATTGGATACTATGGAATGACTCATCCAAGAATTTCCTATTAGTTGATAATAACTAAGCCAAATAAGAAATCTCTGGGTAACAATGTTACATAGTTCCCTCGACTTGAGAATAATATGGAACATCAATGTGGAAAATTTACTTTGATTATGGTTAAATCATGGCATGATGTCCATCGAACAACTATAGTTGGGTCTGAGTTAAAGCATTAGGATTGAACCACTATTCAATAAAGAATTCATCTCGTTAGTTGTATGAGGTTAGTATCACAGTCGACTATAGTCAACTCAAAGTAAAAAACTTTGGCTAGAGTAGTACAGTTAATAATAAATGTTCGTATTGAATCAAGGACTTTGTTTATGGACTAATCAAGTTGAATGTGGATAATATTATAGTTTTGAACAATGTTGAATTCCATACATCCTAAGGTGACATGTGTAAATTATTGTCACTAGTGGTGTCGCATAAAGAAATGTAATATATGTAATTACCAAAAGATTTGTAAGCGATGAATTTGGCCAAAGCGTCACACCATTAGTAAAGGTAACGGGCGAACATTAATATTTAAATTGTTCAATCTTAATTGCTAACAGATTTCACACATCTTAGTCTCACAATCATATTTGTGAATTCTTTAAAAAACCACACGATTTAATTGGTTTATAAAATGTTATAAATTAATTGATATTTAATGTAACGACCTACAAATTTGACATTACAAAATATTAAATTAATTAAGAATGGACTTTTAACGAAAGGGTGAATTGAGTATCATTTTCATAAATGTTGTGAAGGTTTTCCAGAGACGATCAGTTTGATATATAGTTTAAGGCATTTGGAGTTATGATTTGCGAAATAGAGGTGTTATAGTGTTTAAATAATATAAGTAGCTGCTTTGGGCCAAACTAGATACATAGCCTATAAACTAACCTTACGACTATATAACTGAGACTATGGAACTCTAGCTGTCACCTCTATCTTCAGTTTTCTTCTCCAATCCTAAGATTGTTTAATTTTCTGCTAATAGAGATTAGTTAAATAATTAAAAAGCGATTAAAATTCAAATTGTCGAAACCCTGTCGAATTAAATGTTGCTACGAAGTTCTTGACGAATGGACTTGACAGGTGGTGTCCGTTTATTGAAAATATGTCCAAGGTGACCATAAATCATAGTCACAGTTCCCATCGGTGAAACCCGAGGGGTGGATTAGAGTTTTTAATTTAGAAGTCGATAGACAAAATTAAAGGCATAGATTTGTAGGCTGTTATCCGGGTGTTTAAACCAGCATAATTCAAAGGAAGTCGGAACAGCTTGGTCGAGTCAGAATAGCTCAAGAGCCAACCAAAAAGAATAAAACATTTAACCAAAAAGAAATCATACGAAAGAAAAGCAAAAATACACAAAGGTGATGGATCACTAGCGATCTACCATCTATGGATCGCTAGCGATTCATAATCTTGGCTTGAAGATTCATTAGTTCATGTAACATCCCCTACCAAGAGGCCCAAAACTAAGCACTTCAGATGCTGCAGTCATCTATAGTATTAGCTTCCAGCGACTAAATATTTGACCCCTTCAAAAGGTATATGACTTCGAAAGCAAGCTATGTAATATTTCGACGACTAAAACACAGCGGTATATGACTTCGAAAGGTAGAAAGGCAGCAACTATGGGATTTTGACCCCTTCGAAAGCAAGCTTACCTTTCGACCTCGTCGAAAAGTTTAAACCTTTATTTTAAATATTTGACCTGGTTGAAAGAAACCAAGTCGAAAGTGCTTTTTTTCAAAAGCATAACAGGTGTTACTTTGGCTTATAAAACAAACATACTCCAACCTCTTTGGCAACTAACCTTTCGACCAAGTACCCTTTGACCTTGCCCAATTCATTATGTACCAAGTAACTTGATACCATATGCATTGGATTCAGAAGCTTGATGTCGAAAGCTATGATACCTTTCGACCTTGTCGAAAGGTCTGGGTCGGAAGCTTTGATGCTGTATTTGGTTGAAACATGCTAAAAGTATGTTTTTCTTGTTTTTAACTTAAAAGAGATAACTTTTCAACCAACCTACCTTTTTTTGTCAAATTTCTATTTGTTACTAAATACTTTTTAGAAATGTGCTGCCAATAATTTCAAAAATAAACAATGATTTTATTTTATAAAATGCCCCTTCTCCTTAATTAAATATATAAAACATTTAAGTCTCATACCTTAAATAATTTTATATATTCATCAAAACACTTAGGAAAAATCTGGAAAAATTCCAGAAAATCTATTTTAATATGTTTTCCAACGTATAAAAATTGCATATCCAAATAATTATTATTTTGGCCGTAAATAATTTATAACCCAATAAATCATTTTCTTCACTAGAAAATTAATATAAAATCCACATTAATTCAAAAAATTATGAAAATTGAAACCCATCTCTAAAATATCATTTCTGATCTACGTTTAAATTTTCAAGGCATTTGGATGTCATATAATAGGGTTTTCATATCAAACATATAATAAAAGCTAATATGAACATGTATAATTCATCAACAAGCACACATATAACTTTAGTCATTCAAAACATGCCATAAACTTGCAAAACCATTTCGTATCTAATCTTAAAACCAAAACCCAAAAGAAAATGGGATGTAGTAATTATTCATCTTATCTTTGAGATTAAACGATGTGAGATTTGATGTTGAATATGTTGATTAACTTCTTTCTCTTGAATCCTAGCTTTATCTTCCTTTGAGAATGGAAATGGTGGCCGGCCTTGATATATTTTAGTTTGATAAAATGAGAATGAATGTTGCTGCAATTCCAGCTTGCATCATGTTTACGAAAAACTGATACATGGCTCCCATGTCCACTTGAGGAACCCCAGCACTAACATTTTCAGCCTGACCTAGACCTCTTCTTGCATTTGGTTGGGCATTTCCATTAGTGGTGATGCTATCTCCTCCTAGATTAACTCTACCTCCTCTTCCTTCCATATCTGTATTCAAGCTTCGTAAGATGAATAGCCTAGCTAAGATAGGAGTCTAGAGATATAGCGTATACTTATATATAACAAATACAAGTATGTTTCTATAGCGTTATCCCATACCCCGATCTTAACTCTAATTACTAAGGATTATGTTTTCAAAAACCATTTTTAGTTAAAGTATTTCATAAACCATGCTTTGATACCAAGCTATAACATCCCCTATCTAGAGGCCCAAAACCAAGCTCTACAGATGCTGTAGTCATCTATAGTATTAGCTTCCGGCGACTAAATACAGCTATGTTAATGGTATCTATAATATCAAGAGCACTTGAATATGAAACAAAACACAGATTTTCAAAACAACATTTCTTCATTAACTTTCAAAATAGATGTTCCATATTCTTAATACATAATCCAAAATATGTTTCCAGGCATAGATAAAATATACTTATTATAAAATACGCCGAGAGCGGTATATCAAGATACCCCCTTGGATGATCAAAGTCATATAGTCATAATAGACTTAATACAAACACAGCAGAAATACATCAAAACATATAACAAGAACTGCAACTCCTAAGTAGCTATTCGTTTACCTCCTACATGCCTCCGGTAGCCTTATTCGTCATCCTACTAAAACCTGAAAAGACCTTAATCCCTCAACCTACTCAAATCAATTTTGAGCACCCGAGAATTTAAGGGGAAAACACAAACTTCGAGTCAAACATAAAGCCTGGTGTGAATAATACTATACATCTCGGTTAAATATGTTAAGTGAGACGATGCCGCTTAGCGGAACGGGTTTCCCCTCACTAACATCTTTTAAAAACATATCTTTGCAAAACCTTTTCCTACAACCAATACTGGTCAAATACTGTAAAGCATCATTATGTAAACATATATGGATATCGGGTAATAGATGAACTATCTTTTCAAACACATAAGTTTTGTTTGGATAACCTTTAACCTTTGGTTGACTCAAGCCTACCAAACAATAAAAAATAATTAATCTAACTTCTGTTAGACACTCCTCTTTTGGACGGTCTGTCCTTAAATATACGTTAAATACTTCTCTTCTGGATGGTCTGTCCCTAACTTAATCATCTCCCAGGTCTTCCTGATCCTAATGGTTTTTTGGGCTCACCAATAACCTATCCGTATATAAACATATATTCCTTTCACCGTGTAATCATAATTTTAGTCTACCTGACCAAGCCTTACACACTGGAATTTCAGACAAAAATTAGCTGGGGCCAATAGCTAATGTATAGGATGTGACCCTATACCAGTCCCATATGGTATTTTAATATCCGAGTCATTTTACTTAGGGATCCCCTCCCATAATTTTCCTTTAAAATCTCTTTTAAACAATTTAAAACCCTTAAATCAAACTTACATAAGGAAAAAATATATATTCTTTATGCCTTACTCAAATCACTTTGCCATGTTACAAATATATACTCTACTCAAATCACTTTAGTTGATGAAGACATTTAAACATTTGAGAGTATCCCTTTCGATTCCATTGAAAGTACCCCTTTTTAAACTTTTGAAAGCATCTCTTTCGAAACTAAGTAAAACCCTTTATTTATCTAGGCCAAAAGGGCAAAACCTTTCCTTTCGAACCCATACTTCAAACCTTTCGAAACCATTGAAAACCATCCTTTTGGAAGCATTAAAACCTTAGACATCCTATCTTAAAACACTTTAAAACATTGCCTTAGAAAACCTTGAAAGAACCTTCATTTCCACCCTTTCGAAACCATTCAGAAAATAGGACCTTTCGACCTTGTCGGAAGCTACCTTTCGACTCCATCGAAAGCTTAGCTTTCGACCCCTTTGAAATCATTCAGTAAAAAGTACCTTTCGAAAGCATTAAACCTTTAAAACATAAACCATTCGAAAGCTCTCTTGGGTTCAATTTAAAACATGTGGGAAATCTCTTTTAAAACCTTTCGACTTCATCGGAAGCTACCTTTCGACCCCTTCAAAAGCTACTTTTTGACTCCATCGGAAGCTTTGGGTTATACTTTAATTGGAATTAAAAGGGTAAACCACCTAAGTCAAAAACTTCCTTTCAAAAGCATGAGAGAAGCGGCTGGTTTTAAAAACAAGTAAACCTTTCGACCTTGTCGAAAGCATGACTTCGAATGGCAAGAAGGAGGCTGCTAGGGGATTTTGACCCATTCAAAAGCAAGCTTACCTTTCGACCTCGTCGAAAGGTTTAAACCTTTATTTTAAATATTTGACCTGGTCGAAAGCAACCAAGTCGAAAGCTCTTTTTTTGAAAGCATAGCAGGCATTACTTTGGCTTATAAAACAAACATACTCCAACCTCTTTGGCAACTAACCTTTCGACCAAGTACCCTCGACCTTGTCCAATTCATTACGTACCAAGTAACTTGATACCATATGCATTGGCTTCGAAAGCTTGATGTCAAAAGCTATGATACCTTTCAACGTTGTCGAAAGGTCTGGGTCGGAAGCTTTGATGCTGTATTTGGCTGAAACATGCTAAAAGTATGTTTTTCTTGTTTTTAACTTAAAAGAGAAAACTTTTCAACCAACCTGCCTTTGTTTGTCAAATTGTTATTTGTTACTAAATACTTTTCAAAATTGTGCTCCCAATAATATCAAAAATAAATAATGATTTTATTTTATAAAATGCCCCTTCTCCTTAATTAAATATATAGAACATTTAAGTCACATACCTTAAATAATTTTATATATTCATCAAAACACTTAGGAAAAATCTGGAAAAATTCCAGAAATTCTATTTTAATATATTTTCCAACAAATAAAAATTCCAAATCCAAATAATTATTATTTTGGCTGAAAATAATTTATAACCTAATAAATCATTTTCTTCACTAGAAAATTAATATAAAATCCACATTAATTCAGAAAATTATAAAAATTAAAACCCATCTCTAAAATATCATTTTTGATCCACATAAATTTTCAAGGCATTTAGATGTCATATAATAGGGTTTCATATCAAACATATCGTAGAAGCTAATATGAACATGTATAATTCATCAGCAAGCACATATATAACTTTAATCATTCAAAACATGGCATAAACTTGCAAAATCATTTCGGATCTAATCTTAAAATCGAAAACCAAAAGAAAATGGGATGTAGTAATCATTCACCTTAGCTTTGAGATTAAAAGATGTGAGATTTGATGTTGAATATATTAGTTAACTTCTTTCTCTTGAATCCTGTCTTTATCTTCCTTTGAGAATGGAAATATTGGCCGGCCTTGATATATTTTAGTTTAATAAAATGAGAAAGAATGTTTGTTTCATTTCCTAAGGGTTTAGGGTATAAGTCCCTCCTATTTCCCATTTTGCCCTCCCTTATTTCCTAACACATTAGTTCATGTTGTTTCATTTTAATTTATATTTAACATGGCACGACTACCTTTAGTTAAATCAAATCTCAACCTGTTAATCTTCACATTATATTATTTAATTTGGCTAATTAAATATTCTGAATAATGTAATGAAAATATGGGGTGTTACTGTTTACTTGCGTCATGATCCAATGGGTAGCCAAAGACAAAGCTCAGAAATATACTAAGTACATGGATGCTAGCGATCCATGCATTATGGATCGCTAGTGATCCATACCATTTTGCCAGGTCGCCTTGGACTTCAAACCAGATGGTAGGGGGAAGCACCTCAGGCCATTGGATCGTTATCGAGCCAGAACCTATGGATCACTAGCGATCCATCAAGTTAGCTCGGTTCGTGTTGCTTTTTGCAGGGCGACTTTATACAGTGATTTGCAAGCATCTGGCAAGAAGGCCTAGCCCAGTAGCTCTCCAACCTCTATAAATACTCACTTAACTGCAACATAAAGGGGATCCTCTGGACTAGCTACTGAAACTCTACAGAAACTGTGACGACCCGCCTTTCATTCCATAGAAAGACGTATCGTAAATTAGAAAGAAATAGGTAGAAAAGAAAATAGATAGAAAGAAAGAACTAAACAATATCAGAATCTCACAGCGGAACGGAAAAATATATTACATCACATAAATATTACACAGTAGTCACTAATACCATACATCAGAGTCATTCAGTTTTACAAATCATATTAGACAATCGTGATGACCCGTCGATACATTACAACCCAAAATTCAGACAAAGATACAACACAGTGGAAACATATATAGATAGATACGCAAAAGCCTCCTGCTCCAAGCCTTCTCCAAATACGTCAAAGCCAACCTGATCACTTAGCTACTCATAAAAATTTGAGTAACCAAGAGTTTAAGAAAAACAGAAAATAAACTCTAGGTCAGACATGGGTCTGGTGTGAGTAAACGGTTTAAGTTGTTTAACTTTGGAAATCATTTGAAAACAAAGGTATCTCATAAGATCACGCCACAAATAAACATGCCGGGTTTTTACCTTACGATAACCAAAACATTTGATAGGAAATCCAGTGATATTATAATAGTGTCTAGGGTTTTCAAGTAAATATTCACATAGCCGATATTGTTACATTATTAAATTCCATCATACATAAATATACAAACAAACTTGAGATCACTTATTGGAGATTGGATTCCATACAATGGCAGGGCTACTGGGGTACCGGCCGTCACAGTACCTGGTCTAGATCAGAATATCGAGGATCCCCCTGATCCCCTGCAACACAAGACCAGAGCTACCCCTTACTGGATAGTCCGAATAAGACAACCCCATGGTTGTGGCCAACAACCGCCCACACAGTTGAAATAAAAGGGACCTCTAGACAGGGGAAAATCTCATCCTACTTGGGTGCTACCCACTTAGCCTTGTGTGCACCTCCCATGTTTTAGCCATTCCCGGTTGATGAGGCTTAAGGCTACGATTACCTTTATATCACACATATATTGGAATGCTCATCGTCCTCCAATGACGATGGTCTGATAGCATTCGTCCATACAAGTCCATTTCGGGTCCGAACGGAACCGAAGGCACTATCTCTGTTACACTCATTTTGGAATCACCCTCAGAGTTAACGACAAATAGCCCTTGCATTTTGAATCTTCATCTCGACCGAAGGCACTATCTCCATTATACTCGTTTTGGAATCACCCTCAGAGTTAACGAAAAATAGCCCTTGTACTCTAAATCTTCATCTCGATCTTCACTTGAGATTTCATGACCTATCGTTTAATTTGGATCGATGTGGTTTTCGGATATCCAATTTGGTATCCGATCCCGGTCTCATCAAAATCCAAATGCCGTCTTAAAGGCCAAGTATTTTAAGTTTAAACAATTTAATTCAATTGTATTCACACAGCAACTTCATTACAGATAAATAAATCACATTTATCATAGCTATATCCAAAGTATTACACATCATAGAGCATCACAGATTAACATACAATATATATTAATCAATTTAAACATTCTATACAATCAATCATCCATAAGCAAGACTTATTAATCCCATAATTATAATTAATTTAATTAACTCAAATTAAATTAATTACTTATGAATTAATCACCTAAACTTGCTTAATTTATTATTAATTAATCATTCTTTAATTACTTTTATAAATCAATTCATCAATCTTTAATTACTTTTATTAATAAATTAATTAATCTTTAATTACTTTTATTAATAAATTAATTAATATTTAATTACTTTTATTAATCAATTAATTAATCTTTAATTACTTCTATTAATAAATTAATTAATCTTTAATTACTTCATTAATTTAATTAATTAATCTTTAATTACTTCATTAATTTAATTAATCTTTAATTACTCAAGAACCTAATTAATTTTAAGATAAACCATTTATCTTTATTATTTACTTAATTGTCATTAAGATCTTATTTGATAAATCTTGGCATTTATTATCATAAAAACATTTTACCCTTTTGATTAACTACTTAATTACACATTTAATTTAAGTTTAAAATAAACTTAAGAATTAACTTAATAAATTTAAGTTAAATAAATCATACAACCTTTCTTAAACTAAATATTTAAAACACATATTATATAATGAAATTGAATTTAGAAATATATTAAAACTTGATTTATTTTAATTCTTAAAAACTTGCTTTTTATTTAAATTTAAAACTGTTATAATATATACCCGAGTTCAACCCGGTACCTATCCGAGCTCAGACCCGAGAGCTTTCCTTTTTTTTAAATTTAAATTCAAACTGTTAACATTCAGAACACTCGCGAACAACTTGAAACCAAACTCGAGCCAACCCAACATTTCCTCGAGCTTTCCCCCGAGTCATCATGCCTTCTTCCCAAACCACTGATACACAGAACCTCATGCACGTGCACCGATGAATGCTGCAGCTTCGGTCATCGCTACCACCTCCAACACATCGACGACAACCCCACCTTAGATTCCGACCACCCAGATCTTTGACATAAACGCTAAATCAAAATCGAGCAAATTTGGAACAACTGGAACAAAACTGATCGACCCAAAACCTCCTCGATTCGACGCCTCCGACCACCAGAAACCACGAAACCTCGTCCATAGCTTCGCCGAAGACCCACGTTTCCATTCCCCCTACTCTGGTCAAGTCCGATGCTCCCTTGATGACGAACTTGCCTCGAGAACGATGTCGACTAAAACAGGTCCTAAAACCCTACTACGACGCCGCGCCGCCACCACGATGATTAGAAAATTCACCAATCATTTTTGCCGAGACCCCCTACCCTCAAGCATGCCTCAGCAACGACCCCGACCGCCCAAACCTCATCGATCAACAGAAATCGACTAAAACCCAAACTCTGTTCAACCCGAGAATTCTACCTCAAATCAAAACTAAAAATATTGATTTCTATTTTAAAAATCTTGATTTCTATTTTAAAAATCATAGTTCTTAAATATGAATCTGTTGATATAAACAAATACCAAAATTCAAACAACTAAATTTCTGACTTGATTAAATTTTTACTGTTCTTCTTCCTTCCAGTTAAAAACCACCTTATATTTTACTTGAAAATATTTTTAAAACCTAAATCTTGTTTATTCAAACGGATTTTGTTTATAAATCATAACCTAAAGAAGATCAAGGAAGAAGAATTTGATTTTTGATCAAGTATAAAACCTGTAAAATTAGAACAGAGCATTCATTTTGTATACAGACATGCATACCCATATAAACATATATATATATACACACACACACACATGCAATTCATATTAAACAATCATGCAAACACCTCTATCACATACATATATACAGGAAATCACATTCATACAGCCATGCAAAGCATATTACATATCATACATTCCAGGATATTCACATGCATCAGATTTTTATTAACTTAAACCTTTAAGAAAAATGTTTACTCACAGTTGAAATGAATAGAGATGCCTGGAATAGGTTGAACTAGATTTTGAAAACTAGAATTTGATCTTGCTTTGTTTCTAGTTGAATTTGAATCTGCACTCGATCTATGTTGAGTTGAAATTTTGCTTTAAACTGAGATGAATTTTGCTTGCTGAGATTTGAGATAGTTGATAGAGTTGTTGTTGTTTAAATTTCTGGTTTGTTTTTCTTTACAGGCTTGTTTACAGTTTTTTTTATTCTTTGTTTTGAAAATGAAGATAGAAAAGAAAATGAGAGAGTAGAGTATAGATATATTCATAGCTTTGATTTATGATTTTTTTTAAAAGAAAATAAATAAAATTGTGACACTTGTTTAAATGCATGCTAATAACCTTACACTTGTATTTTGCATGTGCTAATAAATTTTTAATATGTTTTTATAAAACTTTTAAAGAAAATCTTTTAAAGAAAATGTTATAAACTAATTATATACTAATAAAAATCATATATATATATTTTAAATCCAATTTATTTTTAAAATATTTATCTTTTGAATTTCCAAATTCAAATTCAAATTCAAATTCTATTTAAAATCTACTTACATATATATACATATATAAACAACACATGTTTAAATGGTTTGGAAAAAGAATAATTTTGCCTATTTTGAATAATTTATAAAAGAAGATAATCAATTTTTATTTGCCTAAAATTCCGGGATATCACAAAAACTATTCTTCACTCTTCTCATTCCTCCTCACAACAGTCATCCAAGGGGTTTACTGTGATTCTCTAGTGAACTCCAGCATTGGGGACTTGGTCTAACTCGGGATATTCAACAACTTTGTAATCCAATTCACTTTGTAACAACAATTAGTTAATAATAAAAGTATAAAGCGGACGTAGGCTTCATTGATAGCTGAACCACTATAAAAATCTTCTTGTCTTCTTACTATTTCTGCCTTTTTACATTTATTCTCTGTATTATTGCTCTGTAAGAACAGGACTGGTGCTTTCACACTCAATCCAGAGTGTTAATCCATTTTTTGGGTTAACATTTTGGTGCTTTCATTGAGAGCTCCAACTCAGGCTTAGATCTAGCTATGTACTTTGGATCAGATAGGTTCAGATTTTAGATCCTTAATCTATGTTCAAAAGATCTACTGCTACAAATCAATGGCTCTGGGAAGAAGAAGAACTACTTTTGGAAGAACTATAGGGGCAGTAATAGCCGGAGAGGATATGAATCATCAGCAAACCGAAGTAAATGGCGCTACACAAGAGATTAGGTGCTAGGATCCTCCAATCAACGTGAAGTCGTTACAAGAGATGAATTGAATAAAATGGTTGATGAAATCAATTTGAAAATGGAAAGTAGTCAGAATGCTCTGATGGATAAGCTTAATGCCCTCTTGACCTTACAATTGCATTTTGCTCCAAGAACTATGGCTAAACCCGCGGTTGCCATAGAACAAGAAAATTCTTCCGTTTCTTGTCTAAACGGAAGAAATAGAAAGCAGCCGCAAAGAGGAGTGATAGCTGGAACCGTGGGAATCTACATGAAAGGAAACACAAGTACTCCACTAACCACAAAGCAACCAGCTATGAACTTGAACCAAGGAGCCAAGACCCCATAAGAGGATATAGCTATGGACCTCACCGACTCAGAAGATGGAGAGCAATTTAACAATGGCAAGTTGGAAGGAAACACCAATGCATTGAATAACGCTAGGAATGTCCAAACTACCCCAATCAGGACAACCGCAAGCCAACGGGACCCTAATGGAGTGGATCTTCCGAAGACAGGAGAGCCTAGGCTTCAGCCCACTCACCAAAACCGTTTGCAAAGCCAAACGCTTGGTGTGGTAAATGACAGCTGACCCCCAGACTACCGAACATTAGTGGCATCTATCATGGATATGGTTAAGCGGTTGATGGATGAGAATAGGAATAGAAGAAATGATAAGTAGGTATCCGCTCCAAGTCGGACTACCTTCACTGATGAGATCTTGAACGAGCGATATCCAAAAAAAGTTCACTATACCAACTATTATGTCCTATGACGGAACAAAAGACCCAAAACCCTATTTGTACAAGTACTGTTGGTACATGGATGGAGCAAATGCTTTGGACGCTGTTTGGTGTAGATGTTTTCCCATTTTTCTGGAAGGAATTGTTGTGGTTCACTAGGCTTCCGCCAAGGTCTATCTCTACCTTCGACCAGCTAGCAATGAGATTCCTTGATCAATTTAGACTTCACACAGCACTGCCTAAAGACGTGATGTCATTGTCCGGCCTATTCCAAGGACGAAATGGATCTCTGAAATCTTTCATGAACCGGTTTAATACCGTAGTGACAGAGGTAAGCAATCTGAATGAGGATATGGTTTTCATGGCTTTGGTCTGCGCCATCCACCCTGAAACTAAGTTCAGAAAATGGATCAAGATGAAACAACCTACCACAAGGAAGGACTTCAACCGTAAGGAGAGTCAATACTTGAGATTGGAAGAGGTGCAGGAATTGGAAAGGAAGTCTACTACCGTGCAAACAATGAACATCAGGCAGAGTGACAAGGCGATGAACCAGAACATAAATGCCTCTGGGACCTCTGAAGGAAGTGTAGGGAAAGACGGAAGCCAAAAAAGGAAGAACCAAAATTCCAATAAAAGAAATGGTAACAATAAACAGCTTAAAGGCTTCAGGCTCGAGGATTGCACCATGCTCAATGATACTCCAAAAACATCTATCTCACAATACAAGGGACAGAGGAATATAAAAATCCCTAAGAAGGAAGCAAGTGAACAACAAAAGCACTCAGGAAAGTTCTGTCGCTTCCATGAGATGCATGGTTACAACACAAACGAGTGTCGTCGCCTAAAGAACTTGATTGAAGAGCTGATCCGGGAAAACAAGATTCAGCAATACGTGAGGAAGTCGCAAAATCTTGATCAACTCACAGCTCCCCAAGCTAATAGGGGTCGAAGAAACCAAGCTAGAACCGGCAAAGAGGGATCAAAGCGAACTGACTGGAGACTATCATTGGAACAATATCTGGAGGACCATATCCCACATAGAGGAGTTGGGGAGAGATGGAGCGGTATGCGAACTCGCTAAAGCATGTTCCGAAGGAATCGTGCCTCGAAATCAAAGATGGAGCTCCAGCCAAGCAGCATAAAACTTTGAATGATGATATAGTATTCCAAAATCGGGACACCGAAGGGATTGAAGCTCCAACCCTCGATCCCATGGTCGTGACAATAGGGATCAGACCAGCCATGGTCCGATGAGTATTGGTTGACAATGGCAGTTTTGTGAACATCCTTTTCAAGCGCACTTTTGATCAAATAAAGATTGGCATGAAAGATGTATTTGCCTGCCAAACCCAAATTCAAGGATTCAACGGTGAGCCTAAACAACCCGTCGGAATGATTGACTTACTTGTAGAACTTGTGGAAGGCAACCGAAGAGTCACCCTCACCCAAACTTTTGTGATTGTAGACGAAATGTTGGCATACAATGCCTTCTTAGGATGACACACAACAGTGGATTTCGGAATCGCTTTAGCCCATGGTGCCTTACCATGAAATTCCCAACGGAAAATGGGATTGGAGTGATCAAAGGAGACCAAAATGTCACAAGGGAATGTTATATCACAGAACTGCGTGAATCCAAAAGAAAAGAATCGGAGAAGAATGTGGGAAGAACCCTTCACGTTCGCAAACCTACCGAATAGCAACTACAGAGCCGCCCCTGGCTGAGGGACCACAGTGGATTCAACAAGGCTTTGGATTCTAGAAAGAAGAGTTCAGGGAAGGATCAGGCAACATCAACAGAATTGACGGTCTCTATTCCTATTGATATGGATGACTCGACACGGGTCTTGAAAATTGGATCGCACCTTGGAAACAAGATGCGATTAGAGCTCACCAAATTTCTTCATGCCAACATGGATGTGTTCGCTTGGACACATTTCGATATGTGTGGGGTATCGCAAGAAATTGCGTGCCACGCGCTCAACATTGACCCCAGGTTTACACCGGTAAAGCAAAAGAGGCGCAGCCAAGGCCCCGAGCGGTCTAAGGCATTGAGAGAAGTAGAAAAACTGATGGCCAATGGTTGTATTCGTGATGCGAACTACCTTGAATGTTACCCCACCCTTTGGTCAAGGCCGGGATATCAACAAATTGGCTGGAAAGGATGATATCAGGATTGGAGCTCGATCGGAAACGAGGCTATGATCGATATCGTCAAAAATGGACCGAGCTCTAATCAAGGTGAGACGATTGGGAATGATAAACAAGGCTAAGCAAGGCTACGTTTCGAATTTCAGGTCAATCGAAGGTCGAATGCTCGAGTTATGGATGGATCAAGATTCAAGAAAAGTCAGTTCGTATCGATACTTTCGTATCGATTGGGATGGACTCGGCTATTTGCACCGAATCAATGGCTTCGTATCGATCCATATGGATATGGATGAGGGAAACGCACTTGGCACCTCACTTTGGACCGATGGATTTCGTATCGATGCAGCACGCATCGATTGAATGGATACAGCAAGGCATACTTTGTATCGATCAAAGCTTGGATCGATACGAAGGGACATAACTTTTTATGGGTACGAACAAATCAGGAGCCATTCTCGTATCGATTGAGTTCATATCGATCGATACGAAGGAAATGTTCAAGAAAACACGGACCACGGAGTGATGGGTACGAAGGATGGGATCGATACAAATAGAGGTGTTTAGGATCAATACGAAGGCAATGGACTTGGATCAATGGATGCAAACAAAGGCACAGTTGATGGGTACGAAAGCATGTGTTTTCGGGATGTTCAGGAGATCGATACGAAGGAGGGAAAGGGTTGATGGATACGACTAAGCCCACGGGCGATGGTGGATGGATACGAAGCATGGAGACGAAAGGCTATGGTCCGATGGATACGAGGAGGGTCAAGGCAAACGAAGCGGTCAGCGAGCACGAAAAATGGATCTACATGCGATTATCGCTCCACATCATCGATCCAAGAACGATCGATACGAAGAGGATTGAGACAAAGCGATCGATACGAAGATATCAGCTTACATTGGAAAACACTAACTTGGATCGATCATAACTCTCACTCTACAAGTCCAAACGTGATGAAATTTTCACAGGAGCTTCCTTATGCACTCAAGAACCTCAATGATCGATCTCGGCTCGATTGGACCACTTTTGGATCGATACGAATTGAACATGGATCGATCCAAAATCACTCCGGATCAATCTGGCGGGCCCACCTGCGCAAGAGAAGAGGTATTCTAGGTTTTGAGGCGGATATTTTTGAATCTACACCTATAAATAGCAGTCCTATAGCAACTAGAAAGGAATCTTCTCCTTCTTGGCTAGGGAAAACTCTGTCATTTTGTTTACTGATTTCAAAGGCTTGTAACTGTAATCTCACTACAAAAGCAATAAAAGGATCAATTCAAAGTGGATGTAGGCCGGATATAGCCGAACCACTATAAACTCTTGTGTTATTTACTTTCTTTCTTACATTTTACATTTGCTATCTCTTCAGTTTTATTCTCTACTATACCTAGATCTGAGATCTGTGTTGGAATATTGTGGATCTGTGTGTATACACTGGTGCTTTCACTACTTCTGGGGTTTGTGACCAATTTTGGCGCAAATAGGTATCTAACCCAATTTTGGTCAAGAAGTCCAATGGGAAATGGCAAACTTGTATCAAATACTCGGACTTAAACAAAGCTTGCCCGAAAGATAGCTTCCCTCTGCCCAGAATCGAACAGCTTGTGGAAGGGACGGTGAGACATGAATTGCTATCATTTATGGACGCGTACTCGGGATACAATCAGATCCTGATGCATGAACTTGATCAAGAAAACACCAGCTTCGTCACCGATTTAGGACTGTACTGCTACAGGGTCATGCCATTCGATTTAATGAATGCTGGGGCAACTTACCAAAGATTAGTCAATGCCATGTTTAAGCGTCGGATCAAAAAAACCATGGAAGTCTATGTGGATGACATGTTGGTAAATCACGAGTAGCTGCCAACCACCTGGATAATCTTGCTGAAATGTTTAAAATACTTCAAAAATATGGAATGAAACTGAACCCACTCAAATGTCACATTAGGGTAGCCTCTAGAAAGTTTATGGGATTCATAGTGAGCGCCAGAGGCATTAAAGCAAATCCAGAGCAAATAACTGGCCTATGGGAAGTCTAAGCCCCAAAGAACAAGAAGGAATTACAGAGCTTAAATGGGAAAATCGCAGCGTTAAGCCGGTTCATCTCGAAAGCCACCGACAAATGTATACCGTTCTTTGATGCATTAAAGAAAGGAAAGAAGAACTTCGAATGGAATGAGGCTTGTCAAACCGCAATTGAAGAATTGTTGCCGGACATGGAAGCCCCGCCAATCCTATCAAAGCCAGCAGACAGAGAGGACCTGTTCATCTACTTAGAAGTCTCACCTCACACGTTGAGCGCTGCCCTTGTGTGTGAAGTAGCAAAAATTCAACGACCCGTATACTACATTAGCAAGCGGTTCACCAGAGCCGAGAAAAATTACCCGAAACCGAAAAAGCTAGCGTATTGCCTCTTGACTGATTAACCTTTAAAGCAAGTATTGACTGATCAACCTTTAAAGAAAGTATTGTACCGATCCAAAACTTTTGGGTGACTCCTCAAATGGAATATCGAATTGAGCCAATATGATATCACTGACCATCCGAGAAGGGTAATCAATGGGTAAGCACTAGCAGATTTCATCGTCGAGTTTACCATACGGGATGACGAAGAAAAATACCATTGGAAGTGGAAACACGATGGAAACTCTTCATCGATGGCACATCTAACAACCTCTGTTCGGGGGCAGGGGTGGTGCTTGAAACCCCGAAGGACGAGCCATTTGCTACGCCTTACGTTTGGAATTCCCTACAACAAATGATGAAGCAAAATATGAAGCGTTGATAGCAGGACTGAAAGTTGTGAAGGAACTCAGAATAAAGTCCGTTCACGTTTACAGCGACTCTCAACTAGTCGTCTGCCAGGTGAAAGGCGAATACCAGGCTCGAGGGGAGAACCTTG
The DNA here is from genome assembly GCA_030737815.1 of Allium fistulosum. Classification (NCBI taxonomy): domain Eukaryota; kingdom Viridiplantae; phylum Streptophyta; class Magnoliopsida; order Asparagales; family Amaryllidaceae; genus Allium; species Allium fistulosum. Next base: position 951,368,487 of record CM060903.1, read on the forward strand.
CCTTATATCTATCTAAAGTACAAGAGTTGCTGAACGACATCGAACATTACACCATAACTCACATCCCGTGGGAGAAAAACATGAAGGCTGACTATTTAGCTAAACTGGAAAGCTCCAGAGAAGCTCAATCGTTGGGACTAGTCCCGGTTGAAATCTTGACTGCTCCAACTATAAAAGAAATCGATATCGACTGGATTTTTGAAACCACCGTCGAACCAAAAACAAGGATGATGCCGATCAAAGACTACTTGCTTATAGGGACTCTTCCAACTGATAGGAATCAATGGAAAAAGCTTCTCCGGAAGACACTGCGGTTCAAAATACAGGATGGAATACTCTACCGAAGGGCATTCACTACCCCCTTGCTCAGATGCATGACTGACGACGAAGCTCGGCGGGTCCCGAAGGAAGTCCACAAAGGCGATTGCAGAGACCATACTAGGGGGCAAACCCTTGCAAAGAAAATCTTCCAGTACAGATATTTCTAGCCAACAGTAAATCACGATGCGACAAATTACGCCAGACGGTATGGTTGATGCCAAAGATTCAGCAAGATTAAAAGAACTCCCTCAACAGAGCTAACGCAGATGGTCAGCCAATGGTCGTTCGCAATATGGAGAATTGACCTAATTGGCGTATTGCCGATAACTAAAGGAGGGGCTAAATATACTATAATTGTCGTTGACTATTTCACAAAATGGGCTGAAGCAGAACCGCTGGCCACCATTACTACAAAGAAAGTTATTAATTTTGTTACTAAAAACATCATTTGCAGGTTTGGCATGCCACAAAATATTATCACTAATAATGGACCTAATTCAAAAGCACTGAGTTCGAAGACTTTTGCAAATGATTTCCAATCGAGAAAAGCTTTTCCACGGTCGCTCATCCAAAAGCAAACGAGCAAGTGGAAGCAATAAACAAGATCGTCAAGTCCACTATCAAAAAGCGGCTCGCTAAAGCTAAAGAAAATTAGGTTAATGAACTTCCACTCGCATTATGGGCCTATAGAACAACACACAAAGAAGCAACCGGGCATACCCCATTCGCTTTGGCATATGGTTCAGAAGCAATGATCCCCGTAGAGCTAGAAGTCCCCTCCCATCGAAAACAGAATTTCAATCAAAGGCAAAAGGAGCAGCTCCTACTCGAGTCGCTTGATATGATTGACGAAAAGAGGGAAGAAGCCGAACTGAGGTCTGTTGCTCACCAGAAAAGGGTCGCACGGTACTTCAACTCCAGAGTTCGCAACCAAGCCTTCAAAGTGGGAGACCTCGTCCTCAAAAGAGTCTATCCCATGCCGGGAGCCTTCGGACCGAACTAGGAAGGGCCATATGTGGTCAATCAAAAGCTGGGAGACGGAACTTTCAAACTGACAACCGTGTATGGAATCCAAATTCCCCGAGCATGGAACAACGAATCGTTGCATCCTTACTTTATCTGAAACTATCTTATGTACTTTATATTTTTCAGCAAATAAGCCGTCCTGGGATACCGAGGGCATTGTAAATAGGCAGAACTTGCCCAACTTTTCTTAATAAAATTGATTTGCTTTCTGAACCAATAAAAATACGTTCATAATAGTAACATGCTGAGTCGACGGGGTCAAATTGACTCAAAACCATTCAAGTGCTGCTTAGGATAGTGGAATCATGCTCAAGTATGCCCCACTTACCCTCCGGGTCGATGGAAGCAAATTGACTCAAACCGTTGGATCGGTGGAACCCGATCCCTGTCTTCTAAGAACCGGTGTTGCACCGACGGCATCGGAAAGGCTCATATCAAAGTCTATCAACCTTTTCTTTCTTGACGGCAACCAGTTGCTATTCGGATTTATGCGGTTGCTCAATAAGGACCTCCTACTCCCGAGCTTTGGCTACCGTAAAGTCGCCCTCCAAAGATACGGAAGGGTCATCTAAGCCATGCAATGCAGCGATCTTCTCAGACTCTAGCCCTGGCTGCAAACCGGACACAGACACAACAACCGGAGCATCCATGGAGACGAGTACAAAAGCAGTTAAAATAGCGAAGGGTCCGAGTATCAAGGAAACTGGCGGATCAACGGATAAGGAAGACAGACTATAAGATCAGAACTGAAAGCATTAAGTTCATCTTGCTCCCGTGACATGAGTTGAAAATTCTCAAACTCGGGAGAAACAAGAAGGTTACCTGCATCAGAGGAGTGGCCGAGAATGACGATCTCATATTCACCGCCTTCTCCATCTTTGGATGGTTGCACAATCTACGGAGAAGCTTTATGGCCCGAAACTCGCCAATCGACCGTGAGGTTGTCACGACGATTCGCCATGTCCGAAAACGAGGTGCTCCGACATCATTTTGGTAGTCGTAGCCATAGCAACATCGGCAACTTCCCATTCCTTTTCAATTTGCAGGATCTCTCGGCCTTCTATCAATGCTTTCTTTGACTCCTCATTAAGGTAGGCATTCTATAGTTCCCGCTCAGTGTAGGCATCCCCGCTATCTCGAAAACTGGTCAGAATTTTTTCCCAAACCACAACGAGAGTGCATGGGAACTTGGGGCAATAATAACCGAGAATCCCCTGATGCAATAGGGAATTGACGTAGAAGTTTAAGATGGTATCGTCCATCTTCTCCATTTTCCTTTCAAAGGTGTCCTATAGCTCCAAACAATCCGTTGTAACGGCAGCCTTTTCGACTTCAACATGGGTTTTGTCGGTGTTAAGCTGCACAAATCTTTCTTGGAGTAGGGCAATCATCTGGGCTTGATTAAATATGGACTTGTCATGGGACATAACAATCCCTTCATACTCCGTGATTTTGTTTTCATGCCCTTCAACAATCTTGTCGTGATCAGCAATAGTCTTCTTCTGGGCTTCGGTAGTCATGTTGCAAGCTTCGAGCTCCTCTTTCAACTTGACTTTGTCCGAATAGGCCTTCTTAATTTCATCTCGGAAGAGGATCTCTATTTTCGCATGGGCCTCCTTCAATTCTTTCAGCTGCATCCCTTTCTTGTACCGGTCGTTCAATTATGGCATCGCGTTCTGCCAATGCCTTCTCGAAGTCATCCTTCTCCGATTCAAAGGAGAGGATCTCTTGGTAATTGTTGCGGTTCGTATCAACCAGCTGTTTGCATAATTTTTCCCATCCCCCGGCTTGCTTCAAATCACTTTGGATCTCTTGAAGGTGGGGCATATATGAATCTATGCGGACTGGGCGAAGGTCGCGGTCAAACTTAACCCCTTTTACAAACCACCCGGGGAGCGCTGCTTCAAGTCTAGGAGGACTAAACGGAAGAACGTAAGCCGATATCCAGGAGAGCACGAAGAAATAGAAGCAAGCACCACGTGGGATGATGGAACTTGGGATGAAGATGGAGCTTGAACAGAAGAAACTGGAACTTCGAGACCGACTAAAGCTGGGGCCGGGGCAAAGGCCTGTTGTTCTGAAGGATGAGAACTGCGATCGACCTTTGACTTTTTGGATGGTTCCTCTCGCTCATCAAAGGTCTTTCTCTTCTTGTAACTTCTCTTGTACGTACGACTCTATTCCCTCTCGTCCCGACGATGAGCTTCAGCCTTTGAGTCCTTCAATCTTCTCCATTCCTCCTTAGTCTCACGAGGCTGATGACTGTTGGTGGATCATTTCAACCAGCATTTCGAATCGGTGAACTCCTCGAGATCATCATAAAGACCATGTCCTCTTATGGTACCTGACATAAAGAATAGATAAAGAGCTTTGTAATGGAAAATAGGCTTGAATAATCTGTGTTTAAGTGAATGTGACCCTAGTGAAGCATGTTATGTGTCTGGGAAGCCTAAAATGACATCACAAACCAGATCGGGCAGCCATTGTAGTAGAAATCAGACTGATTTCGGGCGCAACATGGACTAGGCGAGGAGATGCCTCTTCAAATCTTAAATCTTCCCCCATAAGTTTGTCAAAATCGACGTAGACGTTGCTCAAATCCTCGAAGTCTACGCCGACATCTTTAATCGGGGAATCCCGATATCGCTTGACTTCTGGGGCAGCATCTTTATTATGGGTCTCTTAGGGAGGCAAGTTCAGAATAACTGGACTCATCCCGAGAGTCTCGTCACATGATTCGAAGTCTTCTTCACCAGAACCAATGTCAAAATCATTATCACTAGAGGAGGAATCATAGCTACTGCTACTCTCAACTTCACCCTCCTCTTTTTTTGTTGCCGCTGCAGCCTTGCCTTCTCGTTGCATGAACTCTTCTTCCCCTTCCTCTGGAATCAGGGACATTCTGGCTAGATAACTGGCTTCAGTCGCAACATCTCTTCCTTCATGAGTCTCTTCAACTGACTCGCCAAACAAGCCCTCCTTTCCTTCAAAAACTCCCTCTTTAGAACCATGTGACAAGGAAGTGGAGCGCGTTCGTACTCTGGAGCGGGAAGGAGACGAAATTTCAACCGCTACAGTAGATCACCCTGGATGCAACAACCCATACCGGAGGAAATTCTCGTCTGTTAGCAGAAATCTAACCGATCTTTCCTTGGCATCTACAGCCTTTAGAGTATGGAAAATTTGGTCAAGCGATAAACCTTTATTTGGCTTCGGAATAACTGCAGGAAGCATTTGACTTGTTAGAAAGTCCATTGCGACATTTTGAAATTCAACGAGTAAAGAAGAGAACTTACCCCCCTCGCCCCCCCACATTGTCCAAAGGCGATTGAACCCTTTGGGACATCTAACGAAGAAGTACTAAGTCTTGAACATGGACAAATTGCTTTGAAGTTGCAACATGATCTTACGATTCCCCTATGCCTCAATGACGACAAGGGACGGACACTCGTCTCTCCTCTTAAACGAGGGGAAATATCTCAACTCATCGAAACTTGGAGCATGATTAAATGTCCGCATAAATAGAACATGCATGCAAGTCAAGATCGCATGCCCACTAGGATGAATTTGGAATGGGGCAATTCCCAAGTTTGAAAGAGTGTCTCTCAAGAAATCATTGAAGGGAGGCACTGTTCCGTTTAGGCACATATATCGATAGTATGCAGTGTATCCCAGAGGCGGTATATGGGCGAATTCATTCTTCTCTGGCAGGCGCACGTCATCCTCTGGAATGCCATGTTGCAAACAAATGTTATGCAAAACCTTGGCGGAGATTACGGAAGAAGCTCTCTCCGACAGGTTAAGAAGAACTCTGAAATTTGACGGAGTTCAGTCCACAACCGGACTAACTGGGACTAGCTGACTGTATTTAGGTCACGAAGTGGAAGAGGAAAGGGCGATAGACGATGATTCAGCTTCTGAAAGTGCTGGGGTTCATCCACTGGACTTACGACGAGAAGACTGATACTTCATGCTATACAATAGGACTTGCGTCCAAAGTGGTCAGGTAAATCTATCTTTAACTAAAAACTCCCTTATAACAGTTAAATTTTGAAAGGATATCGATTCACGCCGACACATCGGATTTCAAGTATATACCGGGGCAACTATAGTGTGTTATCTACGAAGGGGTGAGCTCGGTGTCTTGAATACTACAAACGTGTTATCACGTGTAGATAGTTCTCTTATAGTAAAAAAAGAAAAGGGCTTTTCATATCATTTTTTGAAATTATTTCTTCTACACTAACCCGTTATCGATCACGATCGATAACGGATCCATTGTCCGAAGCGACACGGAAAGCTCTTCCCAGTACAGATACACCGAGCGTACAAAAAACAAGACCAATCTGAATCCACCGGGAGGGTAAAACCAATTCACAATGCATCATGTTGTATTGGCAATGTAACTTAGAACAAGTTAATTTTGGTTCTATGCATGAAGATAGCAAAACATGTCAAGCACTGGGGCAAGGGCCGAATGTCGTTCCGTGAAGAACTCAAGACTCGATTTACTATTTTCCTCCATAAAATCAAAATCAACTCGGACTCTTTGCTATAATCATCACCAATACACTCCATCGTCAAATTGCTAAACGAACTTTAGAATCATCATTACCCACCTTGAATCAAGAATCGAAAGGCAAGGATGGTTGAAGTTTTCGACCTAGCGATCCAAGAAAGGGGGGTCGATGGCAATCCAAAAAAAGAGATGGAGCTAGGGTTTGGTCGACAGCGATCCAGAAGAAGCTAGGTCAAAATAAAAGCGACGACGAGATTCAGGTCAATCAACGGCGAAGGGCTCCAGTAGTGAATGGACGGTGACCGTGATAGATCGGATGGACTTAGGTCTAGGACAAAACTTGGATTGAATCGCAGGGAGAAGGCTCGGGTCGCAAGAAGAAAGTAAGGATGAAGATGGATCGGCTCGAGGCAGTTAAATAGGAGATTGCACGAAAAAATTACCAAGTGGTTGGATCGCTAGCGATCCATGTACTATGGATCGCCAGCGATCCATCAAATAGAAGCTATGGGTCATTGGCGATCCATAGCCTATGGATCGCTAGCGATCCATTAACTTGAGCTCGATCAACTTTGAAATTAGCCAGTGTCATCCACGTGCTGTCTAAAGGCATTCTGAAATCCATGGGACCAAACTTAGTTTGTTATGACAAGCAACAACAATTCGGGTCAAAACTTAACGAGCAACTGAATAGCTAAAGTCAAATTCCCATGGTCCTAACATGATTACCTGAACCTCGCCAAGTAGAAACGGGAAGCAATTACTTCCAGAGCACACCTTGTTTTCAACGAAGCCATACTCTAAGGGGCAAATGTTATCCGGGTTTTTAAACCAGTAGAATCCAAAGGAAGTCGGAACAGCTTGGTCAAGTCAGAATAGCTCAAGAGCCAACCAAAAAGACAACCATTTAACCAAAAGAAATCAAATGAAAGAAAAGCTAAAATACGCAAAGGTGATGGATTGCTAGCGATCCATAATATTGGCACGAAGATTCATTAGTTCACTTGCGTCATGATCCAATCGGTAGTCAAAGACAAAGCTCAGAAATACACTTAGTACATAGATCACTAGTGATCCATGCACTATGGATCACTAGCGATCCATACCATTTCACCAGGTTGCCTTGGACTTCCAAGCGGATGGTAGGGGGAAGCACCTCAAGCCACTGGATCATTATCGAGCCAAAGCTATGGATCGCTAGCGATCCATCAAGTTAGCTCAGTTCGTGTTGCTTTTTGCAGGGCGACTTTCTACAGTGATTTGCAAGCATTTGGCAAGAAGGTATAGCCAAGTAGCTCTCCAATCTCTATAAATACTCACCTAACTACAACATAAAGAGGATCCTCTAGATTGGCTGCTGAAACTCTGCAGAAACTATTCTTCACTCTTCTCATTCCTCCTCACAACAGTCATTCAAGGGTTTACTGTGATTCTCCAATGAACTCTAGCATTGAGGACTTAGTCTAACTCGGGATATTCAACAACTTTGTATTCCAGTTCACTTTGTAACAGTAGTCAGTCAATAATAAAAGTTATAAAGTGGACGTAGGCTTCATTAACAGCCGAACCACTATAAAAATCTTCTTGTCTTCTTACTACGTTTTCTTTTTCTACGTTTATTCCCTGTATTATTGCTCTGCAAGAACATGACTGGTGCTTTCACACTCAATCCACGGTGTTGATCCATATTTTGGATTAACATAGGCCTCGATGATATGAACTCAATAATGGTCCCATTAGCACCAAAGAAGGACTTAGGCAACTGGAATTAGGCTCGGAGTGTTGGGTTCACTGATTTAGGGGTGCGGTGGAGCACCCCCGTAGGCAGCGGTGCTAGCATTGATAGATGACAAATTGAAAGGCGAGGCGGATAAATGAGGCACGACATCAAACGGTGGCTGAAGGTGGGTGAAATGTGTGGTTATAGGTGCGAACATTGGTGCATTTTAGCATATCGGTGGCAACGAAGGTATGTTAACTATTATTATTTTATTGTGTACCAATTCTGTTATTTATGATATTGCAACTGAGATCTTAAAACCTAAATAACTTTTGCATACAAACTCTGATTCATGCATGGTTTCTTCTATTGGAATCATGGCAGAATTCCGTACAGTCTGACAATAGGTTTGCTGAGTTTGGAGACTACTAAAAAAAGTGCATTATTATGGTTTATTTACTTAATTAATTTAATTTTAAAATACTAAATTCATATTTATTAATGAAAAATCATAATTATTGATAGGTATTATGATATATTAGTGATTGTTCCATTATTATAATATTTGGATGAATTATGTCTTAATTGGGTAGTTATTGTTGATTGTCGTATTTTTGGATGTTTAATTATAATTAATTGTTCATTTGAATTGTAAAATAATAAACTGAAATAAAATGAATGATAATGGAAATAATAAATAAATAAATGATAGACATGATAATTTAAAGTTTTTATAATGTTTGTAACCAATAGCCATTTAGTGAATTAAATGAAATTAATAGAAGAAATCATAAGGTTATTATTTATAAATTTCTAGGTAAATTCAAAAATAATAACGGAAGATATATTTTAACTAAAATAGGGAGGTTTATTATTATTATTTAATAAAATGTGATTTTATAAATAATAATATGGTTTTTGTTAAAACTAATATTTTTGAGATAAAATACAGTGTTTGGAGAGATTTGAAGTAATGAAATCATAATAAAGTATTTTGAAGCATATTTTCATTTTTGGAAGAATTATTATCGCCTTGTGATAAATAAAATGTGCTTTTATAATAAACAATAATAAAATGTTTTTATACTTCAGAGAAAACAATAGTCGTAACTATGATGTTTTGAATGGATGTATTATGTGATTAATGTTGATTTTATTTATCATATGTATTGTTTTATGACAATGAGATTACATTTGGATGCATGTGCGATATTTTGTCCTTATTACTACATGTGTGTAGTTAACTATGGTTTTATTATTGGTATTTATGTTACTAATATAGTTGTGTAGTACATATTTGAATGTTTTATACTTAAATTGATGGTATATTATTAATAGTTGATAATTAGTATGTGGGTAATGCATGTTGTGATTAGCTTATTTGATCTATAAGGTTGACATTACGTGTTTTCAAATGATTGTAATATTTAATGGCTAAGTGTGCTACTATTGTTGTTATCCCATATTTATGATGATTGATTGGAATGGTTTACTAAGACTAGTGTTTCCTGCTTGCATTAATTGCATTGGTTGCGGTAGTAGCATTGATTGTGTTGGTTGCGTTGGTTGCATTGGTTGTGATAGTTGCATGAATGCTATGCTTGTTACATGTTAATGACTATATGATGCAGAAGAAGAGTAGAAAATCAAACTATGTGGGCGGTCCCTCAAAAGAGGAATGTGGGTAGTCTTTTCCTATATAATATCTATTGAGCATATAACCGTATTACATAGGGATAGGCACAATCCAAACATAGTTGAAACTTGTTCCCTTTCAGTTTATGTATATCTTGTCATTCGGCTTTTTGACCAAGCAGATATTCACTGGAATTAGAACATTAAGGTAAAGTCAAAATGACTCACTAGCTGGGGAACATGTTTAGAAGGGAAAAATGAGCATATTTAAAAAGTTTCATAGCCAGTGGACCAAATTGGACCACTCGGTACCAAGAGGTAGGGCTCGAAACCGAGTTCTTTTTCTGCACTCTGGACCCTTCAATCCACTAGTACACGAAGCTATGGCTCAAGTAATTTCCATGGAGTGCTCTTCTTGAAGAATTAAAGGACAACTCTAAGGATTCTTGAGAAGAAAGCAAAGAAAGCAAAGATGGACAAGAAGTATCAGGAGCTATCAGAAACTCAATCTTCAAAGAGAAGTACTCGAAACACACTGAAATAAAGATAGAAGAACAAGAAGAAGGAGGGGAAGTTTCCCACCATAATAACTAATCGGTACCAGGTGGACCCACTTGGTACCGAGTGGTTTAATTGGTGTTTGGGTCCCACTTCCATCTTCTATGCGCTTGGATGTGGACCTAAAATCAATATTTAGTAGGCCTTTCTGTTAGCTAGTTTCCCTATAAATACAGACCCTATGGCTACTTGAAAAGGACTTTTGGCTCTTTAGTTTTCTTTATCTCCTATCTCTCCTCTCTATACTCACTAAAATGGATACTATTGGTAGTTCTAGGTTATAAGAACTTGTCAATCCCTTATATTAGTGACTTTTGGTCAAATAATCAATAAACTACAGTAGACGTAGGCCTGAGATTGCTGAACCACTATAAAAGTTCTTGTGTTTCTCTTTACTTTTCTGTTAAATCTTAGTAGATCTCAATTTTTCTACAGGTCTTTAAGTGTTGTGCCATTTTTAGCGTCAACATTTTGGTGCTTTCACAGAGAAATCGATTCTTATGGTTAGATCTAGTTTTCTATTTTGAGTTTTAAGAGAGTCGATGGTTAGATCCAAATTATTTGCTTTACGTAATTTGAAAACTTGTTGTTAGAAATCAATGGAACCTAGGGGATTTGAAAGATCATCAAGAGCAGTAGCCGGCGGTGACAAAGGAAGTGCTCACCAACTGGAGTTAGTAATCAACAGGCAGTACCAGGATCATCTTCTTAGCAGGAGATGGTTACTAGTGGAGAGTTTGACAAGATGGTGCAAGAACTGAACCAAAAGTTAGTGGAAAGTCAAAAGGCTCTTATGGAGAAGATGGATGCTAGCATAACACTACTAACCCAGCAACCACAGGATACCAGGAGGAGCAGACGGGAACTTCCCCCACCTGGATCTGAAGAAGAGAATTCGTCTGTTTTTGGTCAATAGATGAAACGAAAAGCAAAAACAGAAGGAAGTATTTGCTAGAGCAGCAGAAAGGATAGCTGGATAAAGTAGGAGTGCTCTCCCCAAAAGGATCACTCGATGCCGACCACAATCATGTCAGTACCGAGAGGAATGTCGGAGACAGGGGAAACAAGGAGCTGACGCTATGGACTTGTTAGACTCAAAGGAGGACCCATAGCATGACGATGATGATTATGAGCTGGATGGCGCAGCTAATGGAGCTGGAGTTCGAACAGCTGCAACAGGACCAACCGAACATCAACGGAAAACCAAAGGAGTGGTTCTCCTACAGACCGGAGAGCATAGACGTCAGTGGGCAAACCAAAATCATTTGCAGAGCCAAACACTCGGTACAGCCCCTAATAGTCGACCTTTTAAATACCGTGCCAACAAGGAAAATATAACGGATATGATTAAGTGGTTGGTCGAGGAAAGCAAAGGTGGAAAGAACGAGGATTGGGGTTTAGTGACAAGAAAAACTCCATTTACGAAAAATATTCTAAGAGAAAAGTATCCTATGAAGTTTACGATGCCGACAATGCCATCGTATAACGGAACTACTGATCCTAGGCAACACTTACTCAGTTATGAATGACATATGGATGGTGCTAAGGCGACGGATTGTAACACCTCGTGCTTTATTAACAAATAAAATCAATTGAAGTAACATAATTTCAAAACAGTGAAAAATATATATGTCAAATATACGCATTTAAAAATTAACATAATTTCAAAACAGTGAAAAATATATATGTCAAATATATGCAACCAATGAGTGTGTGATTAATTGACACATCAATCAATTAAATAAGGAATTAATTAAGAGACATAAAGGCGTCAATTAGTCGGAGAATATGTCACTCTTATAACATTAATTAATTAAGGGATCTTCTAATAAAGGGAAATGTATGTGGGGAATAAATTAAATAATAACATACATATATTAATTTATAATTGACACAATCAATTAATTGAGAAATTAATTAATGACATTAAGTAAGCGTCAATTAATAAAAGAGGGAAACTTATATGTCAATTAATTGGGTAATGAATTGGCGGTTTAAATATGTACAACTAATAAATGTATGATTGAGTGACGTGTAGGAATTAATTTGGATATCGACTAAAATGGGAAAACGTGTCAATTAATTAATTGGCAATTAGTTAAGCGTTTTAAAAAGGGTGTCAATTAATTAAAGAATATGCCATCTTTATAATAGCTAATAATGTAAATTAATTAGCTAGAAGAAAACGCCAGTTATGGGGTTATTTGTTTCCAAGTTAAAAAAAATTAGAACGCGTACAAAAATCAAACAAAGTAATTAGGTTTATGATGTAGGTAAATTAATAAGAATAAATTAAAAAGTATAACTTTTATATGCATTCAATTAATAGAGGTATTAATTGACGTGTTCAAATAGGTAAGAAATTATAACGTATAAGAATCAATTAATATTGGATATATATATATATATGATCCAATTAATTGGATAATTAATGGTGGAATCTTATTTAAAAGGAAACGTGAATTTAATAGGGTCATATAACAAAGAAACAAATGAATAATGTTGGAGAGTTATACGTTATAAGCTAACGTAAAAAAATCAAGTTCTGATGGTGTGGATTGTTTTTCGGGTTAATCGGATGGTTCCTAGTTGTTCACTACATCTATAAATTGAACGTAACTTAACCCTAGCCCATATTATTTTTCTTTGAATCAGCTGCCGTCGTTTACAGCAAACTCCTCTTCTCTTCTCCCTCTTCATTTCTCCTCTGTTAATCAAATCTTTCCCCAAACCAAAAATAAAATTAAAGAAGGAAATACATACAAACAAATCAGAGAATTACGCAAACAAATTAGAGAATTTACAGCGAATCAAAAAAGGGAAAAAGCGGAGAAAAGCGTAGAAAATTAAAAGGGATAGAGATTGAAGCTAAGGACACCATGTGAGTGGATTTAATTATATATATTTTATGTTTATGATATATTATCGTTAGAATCTCGTTAAATAATTTATTTAGTATTTATTTCAGTAATTAATTCTGTTAATTAGTTATGCTGAGACTGTAAATTGTATAAGAGAGCTTATATTTAATTAATATTAGGCTTGACAGTTAGAGAAAGACGTAAGCCTAAAAGTAAGAAATTTACAGTTAATTACATCTATTTTAAAGTAGAAATTTGGCCTGTAAATGTTAGCTTCTTTTTATTCATTTTTACGCGAATAAAATAGTTAAGAGAAGAATTCGTAAATACGGACTAAATTAGAAGAATACTAGATTTACAGAAATTAGATGTAAAATCAGAAAAGCTGAAATAAAAAGAGAAAGATAAAAATTTACAATACTTATGCTATAACGGGAGTAATAACTTAAAGAAAAATCTAATAACTAATTTGGAAGTACGTGATAGATTAATTGGTTAGTTTAGAAAATAGAATACATTTCTATAGTTTAATATTTAAAAAGATAAAGATAAACGTAATTGCAAGAATAAAAGAATAAAAAGGGAATTAGTGTAAAATAGAGAAACTAATGTATTTTGCACAATCCAAAAAGTAAAGAGATAATAAAAGAAATATCTTGCAGTTACGGATTATTGTTTATAACATTATTTAGTATTAAAATATGGAAATGAATTTTTAGCATAGTTTTCGTAACCAACCAAATAGAATAGAACTACTTCCTATAATATAAGAAGATAAAGCAAAGAATTGATGGAATCAAGTTAATTATTAGATAAGAGTAGAAGCTATAAACAGAAATGCACCTTGATCTGCATTTAATGCGCAGACAATATAATAAAAGTAAAGTAGTTATTATGATAAGTAAATTTGTCACAAGCGGACGTAGTCCAAAGCTAAGCTTGTCATATAATATAAGATAATTAAAGAGAATTCAACATCAAAATAAAAGAAGACGGACTAGAATAGAAAAGAGACACTTGTAATTATATTTATAATGTACGGATTATAAAAGAAATTAAAAGCAACAATTACAAGTGAAATTATAACATAGGTTATAATTAAGTAGAAAGAACAGAAGAGGCTTATTTTAGTAAACTTAAGACTTAAATTAAGTTAATAAGCAAGATAATAGAAGTGGTGCATACCAACAGCATTCCCTTTCAGTCAAGAACTGATAGTCTCACAACAGTTAGGTGAGGCTGGGACAAGATTATTCTAATTAGGGTAAATAAGTAGCCAACAAAATAAGAAAAGTAAACTAAATGCAAATTAAAAGATTAGACTTAGGGTCAAATGAAAGAGTGAGATGCGTTTGGAGCAGCCCAAAGGATGAAGAGCCTAACGAAGCAGTTCATCACATATTTCAGCATAGAAGAAGAACGTCCAACTTAGTTATTTTGGGCTAGAAGGAAGTACGAGACTTCAATGGGACGTGAGGGTACTCTAAGTTGGCCCACTGGGGTAGGCGTAGTGAAGCAGTCCTCTAAAGGCAGGTCTGTAGGTGTTCCATCAAAAGAGTATGCCTTGACTGCTTTTTGCATGGCAGGACCATTGTAGGCAGTCAAAAGGGGTCGATGTTTGGAGTAGGATATTCGTATGTCCCAGTACTTGCAAGTAAGTTTAGTGGGCATGACCCAAAAGGATAGTCGCATGCGGATATCGGGCCAGCATTAAAACCAAGAGCGAGTTCGGGAAAGACTAGAGTTAAACCAACAGTCCAATGATACTTTCACTATCGAGACATTGGATGAGGGGCACAGCCAATTGGATGTTTAGATTGTTTGCAGTACGGCACAACTACTTAGCTCTTTAGAAGTCTTTCAATTAGTTGAGGGGTGGCTGCGTGGGGCCATAACCACGATAAGAAAAGAGACAGACTAAATATAATATCTTTGTATTGTAGGCCTAACGAGGCGGTCCTTTACAGAAATAGAAAACTCCCAACTGAATTCCTTACAAAGTAGACCTTGTTAAGCGGGATTCAAGGCGTAGACAAAATGATTATGTATAGTCCTCAAGCTATGCACTAGCTGGTACATTGAGGATGTCCGAGCATTAGTATAGATTAGTGCAGATGCCGTTTACATTTTTATGATAGGCGACAGAACATCTGTATTGTAGGCCTTATGAGGCAGTCCTTTATAGATGTAGTCACAGAACGCCATAGAAGCAAGACGATGGAGTCCTTTGTGAGGAGGATACGGAAGGTACTATGAGTAGTACCAAGGACCAATGCGGTCATTGGGCATATAGCTATATATATATATCAGTTATTTAGTTTTAATCTACTAGGGAGTAGATGGGCAGGATTCACGCACAGAGGCGAGAGTATTATAAACCCAATGAACCTAACATAACAGTAAATGAAAATAAAACGGTATATGTAGAATTAACCTAACCTAACATAACTTTAGTTCTGACCCCCTCCTCATAACATCCTACAGGTTAGGTAGATGGCAGAGACTTCCCGGCTTTGAGACACGTGATTAGAAAGTGTTATTTAATTGGTGAGTATTTACTTACTATTATATTTTAGTTAGTTCCGCTGTGAGATATTTATCTGAGCTCTGATATATTTGTCTTGCCTATTTGTAGGATACCAGATACCAAACTCGGGCTTCAGTGGGCTTGGGTTTAAGTATTTTTTGCAAAAAATCCGGACCCACTGGAACTTGAGTTGTTACACGGATGTTGTTCGATGTAGATGTTTTCCTATGTTCGTGGAAGAAGTTGCGTCGATGAGGTTTATTATGCTCGCGCAGAGATCCTTGTCAACTTTTGATGAGTGTGCTATGAAATTCTTACAACAGTTCTGGCTCCATGTTGCTTGGCCTAAGGACATGATGTCCTTGTCGAGTCTATCTCAAGTACACAAGGTGTCACTGAAAGGGTTTTTGAATCGGTTTAATGTTGTTGTTACAGAAATAATTAATCCAAAGGAGGATCTAGTATTTATGGCGTTGGTTCGAGTTGTACATCCGGATATGGATTTTGGCATGTGCTTGAAGATAAAACAACCAATAACAATGGAGGAGTTCCATTGGAAGGCTAATCAAGTTCTACGACTAGAAGAGGTATGTATAAATGCAGGAAAGACTAATGACAGACAGTTGAAGGAAGTTATTCGGAGAAATGTAGCAATTAAGCAAGCTGGAGAAAGCTTCGGTAATGTGGCGGTTAATGTTGGAAATTTTGGTAACTAGAAGAAAAGGAATCAAGGTCCCGGTGGTAGGCGTAATGAAAACAAGAAACGCCCAAGAAATATGAAACTAGAAGATTATACGCCAGTAAATGATAGACTGGAAAATATATACCTTGCTACTCAAGGAACATAATGGTATAAAAAGTCATCTAAGAAGGAGGCGACTAAGAAGAAAAGGTGCTACAAAAAGTAATGTCGTTTCCATAAAATCCATGGACACAACACAAACGAGTGCAGGCATTTGAAGGATCTCATTGAAAAACTGATTAGGAAGAATAATCTCCAGTGGTACGTTAAAGAGCCATAGGAATGTGGTCAAGCTACAAGACCCTAAGGGCCACTTACCCAAAGGAATTAGCTTGGACCAAGCGGAGAAATGCCCCGGCAAAACGATGGAAGATTAGTTACCAACACCATAACTAGAGGGCCTCATCTAGTGGAGAAAAGATGGAGGGATATGGAATGGTACACGAACTCGCTAAAGCACATACAACAGGAGAATTTCTTTGCCGTAGAAGATGGAGCTCTAGCTAAGCAGCAAAAACTGATAATGGATAACGTTTTGTTCAGAAATAAATGCTGATTGAGTCGAAGCGCCAATTTTCAACCCTATGGTAATAACGACAGGTATAGGACCTCTAACAGTACATTGGATCTTAGTGGATACTGGATCTTCCATAAACATACTATATAGGAGAACATTGGATCAAATGAAGATTAACGTGAAGGAGATTACATCCTATAAAACCAAGATCCAAGGGTTTACAGGATAAGCAAAATAACCAATTGGGATGATTGATATCTTTGGGCCAACTGGCCTTGCTGATTTTAGAATAGCATTAGCTCCTTGGCGTCCAATGATGAAGTTCCCCGTGGAGAATGGGATTGGATTAGTAAGAGAAGACTAGAGCGCAACAAGGGAGTGTTATATCGTAGAACTAAGAGAAGCAAAGAGGCATGAGAAAGGAAAAGATGTGGAGAAGACTCTCCGCATCCATGATTCGTAAGCATAGCAACTAAAGCACAGCGCCTAGCTTCGGAACCATAGCAGATTTTAAAAATATATGGATCCTAGGAAGAAGTCAAGGAAAGTACGGGTGGCACCGGTCGAGCTGACGGTGAACATCCCGATCGATATGGACAATCCAACTCGAGTTCCAAAGATTAGATCTAAGCTTAGCATTAACTTGAGAAAGGAATTGATTAGTTTCCTTTAATGGAATTTAGATGTGTTTGTTTGGATGCATTTGGACATGTGCGGGATATCGTTAGAGATATCGTGTCATGCACTGAATATCGATCCAATTTTTATACCAGTCAGACAGAAAAAAATGCAATCTAGGTCCAAAGCGATCCATTGTGTTAAAAAAAGAAGTGGATAAGCTGATGGCGAACGGCTTTATACACAATGCTTTATACTATAAATGTGTATCCAATCCCGTGTTAGACAAGAAATCAAATGGAAAGTGGCAAATGTGTATCAACTATTTGGATCTGAATATGTTATTCTCGAAGGACAGATTTCCCCTAACCAGGATTGACCAACTGGTAGATGGGAATGCAGAGATGCATATTCAAGTTATAACTAAATTCCGATGCATATTCCAGATCAGGAGAATACTAGCTTTATAAAGGAATTAGGATTATAATACTATCGAATAATATTGTTCGGTTTGAAGAACGTCAGAGCCACTTATCTGAGATGGGTAAATTCCATTTTCAAGAATCAGATCGGACGGACCATGGAGGTGTATGTGGATGACATGATTGTGAAGTCACGAATATCATGGAACCATTTGGGTGACCTTTCGAAGATTTTCGAGGTTTTACGAAAGTATGGAATGAAGCTGAATTTGTTAAAATTATCTTTCGATGTAGCATTGGGAAAATTTCTAAGATTTATTGTTAAAAGGGGCATTAAGGCCAATCCAGAGCAGATGAACGCCCTGAGGAACGTAACCGCCCCGACTACAAAGAAACAACTACAAAGCTTGAATGGAAAGATCGCTGCTTTGAGTCAGTTCATCTCAAAGGCAACAAACAATTGCATACCCTTCATCGATGCCCTCGATAAGGGTAAGAAGAATTTTGAGTGGAATCTAGACTGTCAGAATGCCTTCGAGGGGTTATTGAGACACATGGAGACACCACCGGTCTTATCCAAACTATTGGACGGAGAGGACTTATTCATCTATTTGGCAATGTTTGCTCACGCCTTAAATGCTGCACTTGTACGTGGGGGCGAGGATTCAAAGGCGGTCTAATACATCAGCAAGTGGTTTACAAAAGCTAAAAAGAACTACCCAAAGTTGGAAAAACTAACATATTGCTTGCTGATTGCATCGAGAAAGATGCGACCATATTTTCAAGCTCATCCGATCAAAGTGTTGATGGATCAACCCTTGAAGCAAGTGTTATACCGACCCAAGACTTCGGGGAGGCTACTGAAGTGGAACATAAAGTTGAGCCAATATGACATTACTTACCATCCGAGGGAAGCGATAAACCGACTGATGTTGGTAGACTGTATCACTGTTTACCGCACGATATGGTGAAGGAGAGGATGATGCCGATAAGGTTTCTCATTGGAAGTTGTTTGTGGATAGTGCTTTGAACCAATATAGCATAGGAACAGGTGTAGTGCCCAAAACCCCAGAATGACGGTCGATTTTCTACGCATTGAAACTGGAGTTTCCCGCACTAAAAAACGAGGCTTAGTACCAGGCGTTGATGGTGGGCTTAATAATAGCAAAGGAACTATTGATAAGGATACTCCATATATTTAGTGATTCCTAGCTAGTGGTTTGTTAAGTTAGAAAGAAATATCTGGCTAACTGTGCGAGACATGCCCTTTACTTGACAAAAATACTAGAACCGTTGGATGATGTAGAGCACTACACTATCATGCATATCACCAGGGAGGAGAACACAAAAGCTGATTCATTGGCTAAGCGACTAGTTCTGGGGAAGCACAAATGATGGGTCTAGTTCCAGTAGAGGTTTTAACGGCTCCAAGCATCGATCAAATGGATGTTGATTGGATTTTAGAGGCTATGCAGGAAGAGGAATCATGAATGACTCTGATCAAAGAGAATATTTTCTTAAGGGAACTTTTTCGAGAGATAGAAATGAATGGAAGAATCTCCTTTTAAAAGCACCTTAATTCATGATGCAGGAAGAAGTAATGTACAGAAGAGAATTCTATACCCTCCTGCTTCAATGTGTAACCATGGTTAAGGCTAGGAAGTTCCTCATGAAAATCCATGAGGGCTGCTATGGTGATCACAGCGGGGCAGACTTTGGCTAAAAGGACACTTTGCTATGGATATTTCCGGCAAACAATAAATCATGATGTAGCTAATTACACCGGACGGTGTGACCATTGTCAGAGATTTGCAAAGATTCTAAGAGCCTTGTCTACAGAACTTACACAAACGGTTAGCTCATGACCGTTTGTAGTTTGGAGAATTTATCTGATCGGTGTGTTACCAATCACGAAAGAAGGAGCTAAATACACAATAGTTGCAGTGGATTATTTCACAACGTGGGCTGAAGTGGAACCGCTTTCCATAGTTACAACGAAAAAGATGATCAACTTCGTGACATCATTTGCAGGTTTGGAGTACCCTAGAAATCATCACAGACAATGGAACTCAGTTTGAAAGTACCAAATTTGAGGAATTCTGTAATCGGTTCAGAATCGAGAAGATCTTCTTGGTGGTAGCACATCCACAGGCGAATGGATAAGTGGAAGCAGTGAATAAAATCATCAAGTCCACCTTAAAGAAATAGTTAACTAGAGCTAAGGCAATTGGGTCAATGAACTTCCACTAGCATTATGGGCTTACAGGACGACCCATAGGTCAGCAATTAGACATTCGCTATTCACTCTGGCATATGGATCGAAAGCTATGTTCCCGATAGAACTAGAAGTCCCTCCTTATCGTAAAAGGCATTTCGATCCAAAGGCGAATGAGGAATTCTTACTTGAGTCCCTCGATTTAGTTGATGGAAAGTGGAAATTGGAATTAAGGGTAGTTGCTCAATAAAAAAAGTAGCATGGTACTCAATGCCAAGGTCCAAACCATATTTTCAAGGTAGGGGATCTCGTTTCGAAATGAGTTCTCCAAGGTATAGAGGCATTCGATCCAAACTAGGAAGGTTATTACTCAATCGAGTGAAAGCTTGGAGAAGGAACATTCAAGCAAGCTACAGTTGATGGAATATGGAATTCCTATCCCATGGGCATGAAACAGCAACTTGCCGTGTTACTATTACACCTAGCTTTACTTAGTTTATTTTCGCAAATAAGCCACCCAAGTATTTTGGGGCCAATGTAATAAGGTAGGACTTGGCACATTTTTCACTTATGAATGTAGTTTGCTTCTTGAACCAAAGGAACCGTGTTCATGCAAGTAAGAATCTTATACCGCGCGATTAGCGGTAAGTTCAGGAACATGCTTCTCTAACCGTGGATAATGGTTGAGGAGTGTGCTCCTAAGGGTTCGATCAGATAATTCGACCTCGACCTTTAAGAATTTTCCATTGCCCAACGATTGGCAATGATAAGAAGGAATAACCACTTAGGGGTCGATAGGATAATTGAACCTTGACCCTCATGAATTTTCCACTGCCTAGAGATTGGCAATGACAAGAAGGAATAACCACTTAAGGCTCGATCAAATTATTCGACCCTAACCTTCAACAGTTTTCCATTGCTTGGAGGTTGGCAATGATAAGAAAGATAACCACTTCAGGGTCGATCGGATAATTTGACCCCGACCCTAATGAATTTACCGTTGCATGGAGATTGGCAACGATAAGAAGGAATAACCACTTAGGGGTCGATTGGATAATTCGATGTCAACCTTCAGGATTTTCCATTGCCTGGAGGTTGGCAACTACAAGAAGGGATAACCACTTAGGGGTCGATCGAATAATTCGACCCCAACCTTCATGGATTTGCCATTGTCCCGAGATTGGCAACGACAAGAAAAAATAACCACTAAAGGGTTGATTGGATAATTCGACCCCAGACTTACAAGTATTTATCATTGCCCAAAGCTTGGCAACGTCAAGTAGGACTAACCATGTAGGGGTCTATTGGATAATTTAATCCTGGCTTGCATGTAACGATTTTGTCTGAAGTATGGCAACGTCAAGAAGGAATGTTCGAAATCGAGCAATTAAACCACTGGTTCCCAAAGACGGGTAAAGGTGTACAAACTGAATTTTCACGACTACGCTAGCGGCCTAGCAAGACACGATTGGCTGAGAATATGTGAGGACAATCGTTAAAATACCAGGACAAGCACTCTCAGAATTTTCCAATTGGGAATCAAGATTGGAGGAGAACTAGGGGCAATCAGATAATTTGCCCTACAATGTTTGGCTTATACTAATGACTGGATTCTGGCATTTGGAATAGCAAGTGTCGCGAACAGGGTTTGTTTCACCATAGAAATGTATAAACAAGAAGTAAATACTTCAGTTGATGTTCTTCGACAATAAGGGGCAACACAAAACTTAGACTATTTATGGTAGAAATCGATTGAAGGAAACTCGACCTACCTTAAATAAGGACAACCATGGAGTTGGTTCAATATTTATTCTGTCTTGCCGAATGAAACACTTTTGAAACTATAAATAGAACTAAATGATGGAATAAACTTAGAGCAACTGCAAAATTTTTATTTATATGCACAGAGTTGTAGTAAATAAATGCATTACACAGAAATGGACACATATAATGTAGGTAAATTGCAGTATGTGAAGTTATGTTATATGTGCAAACGGTTATTCTTAAACAGGAATTGTATATAAAAATGCAAAAAGGTAAATAGAACAAGAATTACAAAGTAAAAGGTGATCTTTCCTTACTTCAATTTATATAAACAAAAGTAGCGGGAGTCATTCCCGCACAAGCATAGCGTGTTTATAACAAAAATAAACAACAAGACACAAGTGACCGCGCCCATAAGCTTGAGGAGACTCCTATTTGTTCTTCCCTCTCTTGTGTACCATGCCGTCGGAGCTATCGGGTCGAGTTTTATGCTTTCATCCACCCTTGGGTTTCCTTTCTTTAGGATTGTCACCCTTAAAATGAGTAGTCTCTCCCTTGGTTTTGGCATGTGGCACGTCGGCAGTCATCTCAGTAAAAGCTTCAAAGGATTTAATTTTAAGAGGCTTCAGTTTAATAAAAGAAAGCTTAGTGGTATGGCTTATAAGCATAGAGCTGACAGATTTCTCAATTCCTGGCTCCTTTTTAATTCTGAACTTAGAATGGTCTATTTCTCCATCGCTATAATAGGATCGGTTGGGCCCACAGCGCTAGTCATTTAAACATCTTCCCCTAAGGACTTAGAGATGTCCTCTAACCCTTCTAGGGTCGCTATCTCTTGAGAATCGGGGACGGATTTAGAACCAAGAGGTAGGATTGAAGCTGCAAGTCCTATGGGGATAAAGGTCGACGTCGTGAAAATAATCGCGGTGCCATATCCTTAACTAGCTAGAGGCGGAGGCGGGAGTTGCGAATAACCTATAAGTTGGCAAATAGAATGGTAAAGCTTAGTGATGGATTCGTGTGAGAACTAAAGTTTCTCAAAAAGTGATGAAACCAAATATATACCTTCACCTAGAATTGATTTGAAGCGGGAGATTTAGAAATCTCACCCTCCTCAAGTGAATGCTCGATAGGAGGATCAATCATGGGGGGGCATAAGCTTCAACGGAGGTAACTTTTGTGGATGCCGAGATAGTTCAGGTGGCCTTAGAGTTGGCCCCTTCAGTCTTAAGAATGGCCCCTTGGAGATTGAAGCGGATGATTCAGCTGTACTCGATGCGCTTGGGCCAGCGGAAGCCTCGACGGTAGTAATAGCAGTGGCGGCATCTTCAACAACAAGAATGGCCTTTCCCTCTTCAAGTTTAGCAATGTCTTCGGCATCGAGTTACTTGGTCATGAGTTCTTCCTCAGTAAGGCTTTCGCCAGCTACTTCAAAGCAACGCAACACATTCTCCCAGGCATGAGCAATAGTTTCATCATAGGTGCCCCTAACCACTTCAAGTTCTTATATATAATCACACTTGCAAAGAAGTTCTAGAGAGTATTGTTCAACTCTTCCTTCTACTTTGCCCATGTTGCCTTAAGCTTTCAGTTCCTATGCAGCAAGGGAGTAGTCAACCTCCTTATCTAGCTTTTTGACCCGCACTAACAACAACTTCTCCTCAAGCTTATCTTTCTCCAAGTAGAGCTTTTGAATTTTGGACGCCTGCTCTTCAACGGTCTTATCCCTGGACCGGATAGTCTCATATTTTGCGGTGAGAGCCATGTTATTCTCAACGACTTGGGTTTTCAAGGTGGCACCCTCCTTATGCATAATTTTTAGCAGGTCTTTCAGCACGAGCTCTGCGTTAGTATGGCACATCCTCATCTCTGCCATAAGACTTTCATCCTTAGTCTTGGTTTTCAAAGCATTGTCTCTCTCTGCCATCATCTTCTCCAAGTCTTCTTGTACCCCACAATGATGTTATTGTAAGTTTTCTTCTCAGATTTGAAAGATCAGATATCTTTGTAATTGATTTTGTTGACCTTGGAGAGGGTGAAGTCTAGCCTTTTCCATTTATAGCCCTGGTCGACCAACATTTGAATCCGCTGAACATCCTTGTTTGCTTCTTCCTATGGAATATTTAAGACATCACAATCAAACCTGACACCGTAAAGGAAGATATCTAAAAAAAGCAGCCTGCATACGGGATGATGGAATCAAAGATGAATTTTCACCACCTTCATCTAGGATTTCCCTAGGTAAGAAATTGAAATTTGGAGAACCTTCAACAAGGAGATCGCCGATAGAGATATCAAAATCACTTAAGCCGGCAAAGACGTCTCCTAAGGAGCAAATAAGAGGAATTATCTCGACTGATGGCAATACGCTTGGTTACCTAGCTCTCTTGCAAGATTTGATGATAATATGCTTCGAATGAGGCAAAGAATAAAGCTCAATCCCTTTGGGAGACGTCTCACCGCATGATTCGTCTCCATCCAAACTGGAGGCGCATTCACTATCATCCTCATCAGCACTTTCTTCTTCTATCTCTTCTTCTTCTTCCCCTATCTCTTCCGTCGCTTCTCTCCTCCCTGCACTTTCACTCTCTTCTGGGATCGGTTACATTCTATCTCCTTCATCACCTTCTCTTGGGAATCTACCTGCAACTGGTTCTTCTGATCCCCTTCCACAAGGTCTTCAACATGTGCCACCTCTAATGGCCTTCAACTTCCCCTTAAAGATTCTCGTAGGAGCTACGAGTGATGAAAGAAGATTAGGAACACACTCTAGAAATACTTGATGGAGATAATATATGAATGGAGATCTATTGGGGAGTAAAAGACCAAAGCGTTGAAGGTTCCTATTTGTTAGGAGATATGCGGTGGTGCAATGCTGAAAGCTCATTCCTTCAGAGTTATTAAAGTATCGGTATGCTCATCACAAACATCTTGAGTAGGAATGTCCGTAAGGAAGTAAACAGTGAGTTAAGCACTTGGGCTGAAAGAGTCTAAGTATGACAAGAAAAGTAGGATGGGGTCTTACGTCTAGAAAGCTAACACATGTTGAAGCCATACGGGCATGGGATGAAGAATTATTCGTTCTTGAAGTAAGAACGTTTGTTTTGGAGCTTCCCAATGAACTTGCACTTGCGCTTGAACCAGGCCTCGATAATCATGTATGACGCTGAGTCACGCCTTTGTTTGAAGGTCAAAAGATAAGTTAGCTCATTAAAGTTTGGAGGCCATAGAAACTGCTTCGCAAAAACCAAGAATTAGGAGCTCATGAGAGCATACTCATTAGGTGAACTTGGGATGAAGCTAGCACGGGCTCTTAAAGAATCGTGTGTAGAAATGGATTGAATTGTAGGACATCACCGCCCAGGCACATATATTGATTGGATGTTGTATACCCTAACAGAGGATTGTGTGCTCGTTGGCCCTGAGTAGGAAGTAGCATGTCATCCTCAGGAATTTCATGCTATCTACATATGTTGCGGAGCATCTTAGAGGTGAGAATAGTAGGCACACTACAAGAAATTTTATTTTTTGTAGCGCTCAAAAAACACTACAAAAACTTTTAGTGGCGTTTTGATAATCGTTACGAGAAAACATGCCACTAAAAATCCATGATTTTTTGTTGCATTTATTTTAACGCCACTATAAATGCATTTTTGGTAGCGTTTTTCAAACGCCACCATAAATCTTTTTGTAGCATTTAAAAAACGCCACCAAAAGATTTTTTGGCGCTACTAATAGAATTTCCAACTTTACCCCTATTTTACGGTTGCATTTACTCAACGCCACTATATATATTTCGGTAGCGTTTTTGAAATGCTACTAAAAGTTGTTTATTATTTTATACCATTTTTTCATGCTATTATTTCCTGTTAATGGTCTATTTTGGTTCTATTATATCAATCAACAATCACTCACATAATCATCATATTCAAATAAGTTAAAAAACACATTAACCATATAATCAAATAAAATATCCATAACCATTCCAATACAATAGTTTTTCGACAAAATGACCTAACTCACATACAATAACCATTTGTATACAAATTTACACATCGGGTACTAATAAATGTTATATCTAACTAGTGCTAACAAAACGTTTGATTACCCATAATTCTTTGTTGCATACACAAGTGAAAGCTAGCATTATCAAGTCCAAATTTGCTCTCTTCAAAAGTCCG
This sequence comes from Allium fistulosum, assembly GCA_030737815.1. NCBI lineage: Eukaryota > Viridiplantae > Streptophyta > Magnoliopsida > Asparagales > Amaryllidaceae > Allium > Allium fistulosum. Next base: position 951,394,113 of record CM060903.1, read on the forward strand.
ATGCCTACACAAGTGAAAGCACAATAGATAGTCAAACAATTACATTAACTCGTAGGACTTCAAATATGAGATCAAACATCTACAACATTATACAAGTATATCCTACTATAAATGATGTCATATAAATTATCAAAGTTATAAAAAAATGAAATAAAGTCCTTTCTTGAGCTTAAATAGTAGGAATCAATTTTGCACACTTACGAACCCTCCTTTGATAGAATGTCACACACATGAACATATATATACATATTACATACAGACGTGTGTACACACACGCACAACACACATACACAACTGTGAATTTGATTTATAGGGTTACCTCTGTTTTATTCAATAGAATTTGAAGTAACAATTTCTGCAAATGAAAGTAACAAGTAAGAGAGTGCGTAGCAATGGCTTAGTTATAAGTACCAAAAGTAGCTAATAAGTATATATATTATTTTTTTGGTTAATTTGAAGTGTTTGGCACCAACTGTTTTGTCTTTTTTTTTATGAAATAAGTGTTTGGCAGTAACTTAATTTTTTGATTTAAAAGTAGTAAATAAGTTGATAAGTTGTAAACAACAATTACTTGTTTATGACTTATTTCAAATTTTACAACTAAGTTTTGCCACAATTTCAACTAATTATCCATACACTTTACTTTTTATTATTCGCTTAAAACTACTTCAAAGTTACTGTTGATAACTCCTTTTAAAGAGATGAATAAAGAATTCTGGAAAGAGTAATTCAAAATATTACTATATAAGTGATGGAACATACAGCGATCTTAGGTGCTTTAACCTTCCAATTTGAGGAGGAATTGGCCCAGTCAGCTTGTTATTATGAAGGTCTCTGCGATTTCAAAATAATGGAGTAATAGATAAAGATAATATTAGAATACAACAAGTGTCTATGAATAATTAACACTTCAAATTAGACGAGCTTTTGCAATGGTCTATGACCATTGATCTACCATGAAATATAATGGTACGGTATATAAGATTATAATTGTTTTTTTCATGGTGTTTCATCTTATCATGGTCAGAATACTTACAGTCTTGTCAAATCCAGCAAATTAGTGACAGCGGTAGGAAACGGACCAATTAAAGATACAGCATAAACCTCTCTGCATGTGATCATCACGATATATAAATGATATCAGCATCTGTTGGGCATATATTACAATTACATTACAAAAACTGTTGCTTTATTATACTATAATACCAAGCCACTGGCACAATTTCCATGCAAACTTATTATTGAGTAGCTTCATTGGGAAAACAAGACTGACCACGTACTGCTTCAGTGAGGTATAAGGAAGAAGTCCAAATAAATAATATGATATAATATATTTTCATATGAAACTTTTCCTAACTTGATATATACAAGATTTATCAGCAAATTACTATAAATTCTTATCAAAGAAGGTTGAGCCTTTGGTCGTCCATATAAACAACAGATACATACTACAGTATATGTTAAAGAAATGTACTAATTATTCCATTAATGGCAGGTTAAGCAAATGCAAAAAAAATCTTTAAAATGAACACTGATTTCTTACAGTTCAGTTACAACTCTGTAATCTCCTTGTTGAGAACATGTAACACCAGACCACGGTGGTAGGTCACCATCTCCACATGGATCGTCTCCAACCCATGCATATACAACTCTCCATCCAAGAGATGCCTTGATTTCATTCAAGCTTTCACTAAATACATGAAAAAACATGATGTGATGTTAATTCGATTAATCTACAATTAAGTAGAGATTTAGCCTACTTCAACAATGCAGAATCGCTGAGAAGAAAGTACCAAAAGAGCTTAAACATGCAGCCAATATTTTCTTCCTTAATAATGCCTGGGTCAATACGAAACATGCACATAATATGCTATATGATCTCAATTGTTGAGGGTTAAAGACATGCATTGCCTCCACCCATTTGAGGTACAAGTGCAGTAGGGATGATCACTGTCGTTCCAAGCATAACAAGGTAATGCTGGAATCCTAAGAGAATGGCCTCGGCTGCATCAAATTTTTTATCATGTTATCAAAAAATGCAATTTTCCTAATCAAAACTACAAACACACGATATACCAACATGCTAATAATGGAAATCAAACATGTATATAACAAATTGAAATTGTTTTCCCACTGATGTCAAAGAAAAGAACATCAAACTTAAGTAAGTGTATAGCAAGAGTAGAGAAAATATATACATGCTGGTACTTTCTTTTTCATGTGATGGCACTCATAATGAATCATCATTAGATTTGAAACCACATTTGGCATCAAAAAATTTGAAACCTACGCCATGAAGTTAATGCTTAAATAAATTCGAAAATGACCAAGAATATAGTTCTTTATTCTGCTTATAGCCAAGGTTTTTCCATTTTGCTTATTCTTAAACAACCCATGTTGGATTTCCTTTTATGGGCATGGACACGATAGTGATTGAATCCATAACAACACTTTATATCACTCTTTCCAATTTCCAGAACTGACCAATACAACATGAAAATAATGGTAATTGAGGAGGAATGCTACCATCAGTCAACTGCCTCCCAGTTTCACTAACCAATAAAAAGACTTCCACCACATTTAAAATCTGGTTCATACTGTACCGAAATTTTCCAATGTGTTTTAAAAGAGTAGATAAGCAAAGGGTTCTAATCTTATATAGAGAAGCACTCAAGCAGTCCGTAGTTGAGCGAAATCCCTTATATAAATTCCTACAAAAATTGAAAATGGTTTAAAAAGCTCTTAAGGAATGGAATAAGGGGAAGACTAGTCTCAAGCAGTTGTTTGAAAAGCTAAGAGAAGCAAATAACATATTCTGTTTGGACCGTGATCTTATTTTAGAAAAAACAAAAAAATGCACTAGCTGGATCAAAATTTCAACATTTAGTCTTTATATTTATAGTTAACAGAAATAGTTTATATCTAATATATACACAAATTCAAACTAATTGAGATTACAGTTTATTTTTTTTCTTAAATTAAAACCAAGATAAAACATGCTTAATTATATAATTGTAATGCATTATGCCTCTGTCAGCGTGGTTACCTATTACTTTCCAAACTTTATAATCACCAAAAAAATTAGGGCAACTCATTTAATCACATACTACTGTTAATTGATGGGATATAGTAATGACGACTTAACACAGTAATCATGTATCGGAAAACTATTGTACGTTTCAAGCAAATTATGAACTAATTACTCGATTTCTGCTTAATAATAAAACCTTCAACTGATGAAATAAGAAATAAGATGAGAGAGAAGTTACCTAGCAAAGAGAATTCCACAATCACATCTATACTCCCTTGTACCACAAGTCTTAACATGAGCTTTCCAATCAGAGTGGACAGCGTACAACTTGGAGCAAAGGTCACATCTCCATTTCTTCTCTTCATGCTTCCTGTTGAAGTGCTTCTTGATCCCAGTCAAATCTCCTAGCGCTCTGGACGCTTGGTGATGAACGCAGCTGGTTTCAGGGCAGATGATGTTGTAAAAGACTGAAATGAATGGATAGAAAATTGAGAATCCAAGAAGGAACCGAGCAAATTAAGGGGAATCCATAATTTAAATGATTGTTAGATATAAACAGATCACGACTGTTTTATCAGTTAAGAGTTTTGACTTGCTCAAAAATACAAATGCCCTTAATTTCCTCACTCCTTCATGAGTTCTCGAAATTTCTGTTATGTTCATTTCAATCATTACTATAGCATTCTCCATTCTATAGACACTATGCTGAAAACCTCAAAAATTCTCTCTTCAGTATACAAACTTTATACAGTGAGAAATTTAAAATTAAATTTCAACCTATCATCTTCATATATCAAAATTATGAAATGAGTCCAACATATGTCAGGACAAACAAAGTTTTTAAAGATAATTAAGTCAAACTCGCCTAAACTTACATGCAAAACAGTATAAAACTTAACCTAATTCAGGATATAACAAATTAATTAGGTCAAAACAATCACTACAATAAGGAAATATAAATCAAATATCTGAACAATACGTTTCAAAACGTATATCACATCCCACTCTAAATACGGAAAGATCAAATCGTAATCCACTCAGAATTGCCAAATCAAAATTGAGTACCTTTTCAAGAAGTCAACAACCAAGTCACCGAAGATGTCTGTGCATTGATGGATGGAGTCGCCACTGCCGCCAGATTGGAGTCGCCGTCAGATTGGAGTCACCAATTCGCCGTCGTAATCGAGTTGCCATCGTCGGTCAAAGTCTGGAGTCGCTAGCCGCGTCGTATGCTATGCTGGCGGCCTGGCGCTATTGCTCTTCGCCTCTTCCTTAGTCGCAAAGCCTAATCGATCGCAGGACGAATGGGGTGAACGGAGGGACGACAGTAGTCATTTCCTGGTCGAAGAAAAAAGGAAATGATTTTGCTTTAGGTTTGGGGATTTTTGGGGCTTAGCAATTTAGGGATAGTTTGAGGGGAGAATGAAGTAAATTCAGATGCAAAGTGATCGATGAAAAAGGAAAGCGGGAAGTGAAAAAGTAAATAAAAAAATTTTGGTGAAACATTTTTTACTTTACGCGGGTGCAAAGCGGGAACGTGAAATCTTTTTAGCCGCATTTATATTTTGTAGGGAAATACTTTTTGGTTGCATTTAGAAAGAAACGCCACCAATTTTTGCAACTATAAATGGTTTTTCTTGTAGTGGCACTTGTTCACGAGGATTATCTAGAACCCGAAGGCCAATATATTTGTTTATTGGGGGAGGCAGCTCTTGAATCGGGACAACTATCCTCTATAGCTCAGCAGTAATCTTCTGTCTGGTAATAATAGATATAGAAATGGAAGTTTGAGCCATGGTAGACCCAGCTTCAGGATGAGTAGATGTCCCAGCACCGATATGAAGGCTGGGAGATTGCTGGGTCATTCTGGACAAGGAAACTTGTGGTTCAACAAGGGAAGGTATGTTTTATATTAAAACATTTAACTCATGTGACCAATGCTCAAAATCTAAATGATGTAGATGTATGTTGACCAATCGAATTCTGAACGTCGACCGGGGCAAGTGAAAGTGTTAATCTATGCAGTGTGAGTCTCGTGTATGATACATGACGAATGGACCATCCCGTTTAGATAGCTCGCTCGTGCTAGAAAAACGAGCCACATCACACAATGGCACTGTACATCAGATCTTACCTGTTATCATTAAACAGTCGATAGCAGAACCGTTGTCTAGAGCGACGCGGAAGCTCTTTTTTTACAGGGAACACCAGGGGTGAAGTTATTAAAAGAACTTGGAAATTCAATCGTCCAAGCTTGAGAGCCCGTCTATTAAGACCATTCTCGAAATGAACCATCTTACTAGAATTCAAACGATGATGCACAAGTACCCGAGCTTTGAAAGGAGTTAGTTAGAGTAGAGAAGCTAAGCATCTCTTTAGGATGACTTGAGCATGCCCTAGATTGAACCCAAGTTAAATCCAAACCAAGCTTCGACCTCACCAAAGCCAGTCGAATTACCGCCTCTTATATAGATGACTACGACATGCAAATTTAGCCAACCTAAGTATTGGATCGAGTTTGGGATACGAGATGGAAAGCAAATTAGGTTAGTGGCAAAAGCTTTGGGAGAACGTCGATAGCCGGAGTTGTGAGTCGACGGTGGTGGCATGTTTAGACAATTGGAGGCAATGACTTGGAGGCATCGACGGTGGGTAGAATGATTGAGGATGACGGTGGGCAGTTTAAGCTTGGAAGGTCGAGGCTTGAAGAGGTCGGTTTGAAAGCAGTCGACACGAGTGGAAAGCAAGAAGTGAAAAATGGTGAGAAAATGCTAAGTCCTGAGTACTTATAGTACTCGAGGTCGAGTGGAATAACTCGGTACTGAGCATTTTTTATGACCAAAAACTTGAGGAAAAACCGAAGAGGGGAAAGCTCAAGCTAAGCGAAGGCATGGAACGGTCTCCAGAGCGTAAATTTTGTCCTTAGCACAGAGAATGGTATTTCAACTATGTAAAGAAGTTAAAGGAATATCTACGAAATAAAACCAATGCTTCGATGCAATTCCTGCACCATGAACATGAACATTGAGATAGTAGTCAATGCTCTCATTCCAGAGCATGCTTTGATTTCGACAAAAGCACACTCTGGGGTGTAAGTGTTATTCGGCTTTTTGACCATGTAGATTTTCACTGGAATTAGAACATCAAGGCAAAGACAAAATGATTCACTAGCTTGGGAACATGCTTAGAAGGACAAAATGAACATACCCAAAATGATTCATAGCTAGTGAACCACTCGGTAACGAGAGGTAGGACTCAATACCGAGTGCTTTTTACTACACTCTGGACCCTTCAAACAACTTGTATATGAAGCTATGGCTCAAACGATTTCCATGGAGTGCTCTTCTTGAAGTATAGACGGACAACTCTGGGGATTCTCGAGAAGAAAGCAAAGATGGACAAGAAGTATTAAGAACTATTAGAGGTAACTCAATCTTCAAAGAAAAGTACTCGAAATGCATTGAGATAAAGACAAAAGATCAAGTGGAAGGAGGGGAAGTTTCCCACGGAGGAACCGATCGGTACCAAGTGGAACCACTCGGTACCGAGTGGTTTTAATTAATGATTGGGTCCCACTTCACTTTCATGTGCACTTGGATGTGAACCTAAACTCGGTATTTAGTGGGCCTCCATTTCTGCTAGCTAGTTTCCCTATAAATAAAGACCCTATGGCTACTGGGAAAGAACTTTTAGCTCTTTAATTTTCTTCATCTCCTATCTCTCCTCTCCATAGTTACTAAGGCTGATATTGTTGGAAGTTCTAGGTTATAAGAACTTATTAATCCCTTGTACTAGCGACTCTCAATTAAATAATCAATAAACTATAGTGGATGTAAATCTCAGATTGTCGAACTACTATAAAAATTCTTATGTTCTCTTTACTTTTTTGTTAATTCTTAATAAATCTCAACTTTTCTACAGGTCTTTGGGTGTTGTGTCATTTTTGACATCAACGTGTCTATATAGTTGTGAAGCTGCATGTATGAGCAGAAGAGGGAATGGAAATGTGGATGCAGGCAATATTGTGGATATTTGGTTGGTAAATTCTTTTATAACATTGTTTTATTATTTATTAGTTAATAATAATTGATGTTTTGAGATGTAAATTATTGTGATGATATTGTAAAATAATTGTTTTATTAAGTTAATGTACATTTATACTGATATTTGATTCCACTTTGAGGTTTGCTTTATGTTTGTGGTTTTGAAAAGTTTGAATTATGACTGCTTTTAGAATTGGAAATTAGTTGCAGGGTATTTTTGGTGTTTCTAATTGATTTCTGACATTAAAAATGGTTGGGGTATTACACTTGGTATCATAGCTTAGGTTTAGCAACTCCCTGAGCCTTGGGAAGACTTGACCATTTAGGTAGGTTAATTTACAATTTTTGTTGGGTTAAAAATATAGAATGAAAGAGCTTTCTTGTTTACGTTTATATGTTTTGTGTGTATGGATTGTGTGTGTAGCCACCATTACCTTATCCTAAAATGTTAGTTATTTATAATGACCTTTGAGTAGGAAATAAATACTTTAGGAATGAGGTAAGATAAGCACTTATAGGAGGGACTAAGTGTTTGTTATAATCCGAGTGACCAACATGTGACATTAAAACTTAAACTTAAAATTGGGCCTATTTTTATGGAATTTTGACATGAGAATTTATATAAATATTATACATTTTGGATTTTGAAAGGTATTTTATTTGAGAAGTAAAAAATGTATGTTTTGGACTTAAAGATATTTACTGAAGGTTTACAAAGGTGAAAATAAATATTTGACTTGATGAAAATTTGTTTTAAGGATGTTTTGCGAAAAAAGCTATTTTAGTAAAAGGATATTGGGATATGAAAAAAAAAAGAAATATACTTTTAAGAAGTTATTTTAGTGGAGAAAATATTTGAAAGTATTTTTGTTAGAATAATTTTCAAAAATATCTTTTTGAGTGAGGAGAGATAGGAATATTTTTATTTGAAATAAATGTTTTGCTTAAAAGAACATCCTTAAAATTTGAAAAGCTTTTTGTATGGAAATAAATTTTGGCTGTAATCATGTAAAGAGCAGTGTTTGATAAATAATGTTTGAGGAAAAACATTATTTTTTTGAAAATGATTTTGATTGGGAGTGTGCCCAATTTTTTTTAAAAGAATTTTTATTGGGAATATGTGTGAAGATGTCTTTTCGAAAAAAAGATGCAATGCAAGATATTGCTAAATATTTTAAGAAAATAATTTGGGAAAATATTTTACAAGGATGGAAATAATTTGATTAAATAGTATTTTTGAAAGGAACAGAAGAAAAAAATTGATTTGAATAAAATCCCGTAGGTGTATTTTATTTAGAAAACTCAATTTGAAGGTTGTAAAACTAATCTATGTGACATGAGATGTGGGATGTCTGGTGATGTGAGTTTTAAGTTTTTCCAAAACACATTATGTTGTCATAAAAATTATATGCCTATTTTGTGTGGATTACCCTTATGTGATGTAGGGATATCTAATTATTCCCTTCCTAAAGAAGAGTAGGGATATGAGATGATGATTACCAAGTTTGGTGTATGGGGTTGAGATATTTTACTTTAGTAGTACCGGTTCATTTTGGTTGATTTTTTTTCTATTGCTTGTTGACATTAGTTATATTAATTTTACTGTTTCATTTGACTATGTTGGTTTTACGATCTATGGCATGATTTTTTAAATTAAATTATCTTATTTATATTCTGTTATTTATTATTTACTTGTTTGACAATATTCCTCATTAGTTTATGTTATGCATTCTTAAGTTGATTCTTTTTGCTTTCATCATATTTTTGTTTGACTGTATGTTTTACTTTGATCTGCTTAATTGTAGGTTGCTTGTTATTTGCCTTGTTATGATTGTGTACATTATATAGGAGGATTCTTGCATTTTGTGTCGATAATCTTATGATGAGGTAGTAACCCAATGTTAAATTTCTGGGGGATGTGCATTGGAAAAAAAGAGATTATAAGGGACATATTTGGATCAGTCATGGTTGATGACATGAGATTTTCTCTAGTTGACTTTCGGGCATGCATAGGGAAAATGGTGGATCAAGTGTAAGGAAAACCTAAGGGTTAGGTGAAGTGTTCTAAACTTTGGAGGACCGACAACACGAGGCGTTTGATAGATTAATTCTAGTTTGTAGTGAATGTATGAGACTAGAGTAGTCCGGGAAAGAACGTTCGACAAGGCGAAGAGATGTGATGGAGTATGGGATGTTTAGAGTCTAGCCATATGCAGAAGGGATTATTGTTAACTTTGGATATGGGTGATTCCATACGACAACGGTATGTAAGGACGCTCACCTATGTACCCTGGACCCTGGGACTGTCTAGCCTGCCTTAGGAGGGCAGTATCTATGGAATAGGTATTCGAATGAATATAACTAATTCCAATTGTGAAACATGGTGTCATCGGCCCGAAAGGTCATTGAATGAGTTATGATTTATCCGAAAGACCTTGGGAAGGTCAGGATGAAACAAGACTTTGAGAAAGTCACGGAGAAGAAGACGTTGGGAAGGTCATAAGGAAGAAAGACATTCGGAAAGTCCTAACGAAGAGATGCTACAGTAATGATCACGGTGATGCAATATTTTGGGAAATTCATAGTGAAGTAGGGCTTCTATAATGATCATGGTGAAGAAAGATTTTGGGAAAGTCGTTGTGAAGAAGGGCTTCTATAATGATGGTGGAAATGCAAGACTTTGGAAAACTCATAATGAAGTGAGACATCAATGATGATCATGGTGAAGTGAGACTTTAATAAAGATTGTAGTGGAGCGAGACTTCAATGATGATTGGCAATGTGAGACCTTAGTAATTGATAATACGATGTGAAGACTTGGTGATAGCTTAGTTCACCTTAGTGATGGTTTATATTTTCCAATTGTATGTGAGGGACTGGAAAATCGAGGATTGAAGTAAGTGCAGCATTATTTTAAGGAGGTAGCCATAAGTGGATGCAAATATTATTTTGGAAGGTGTAGGTATGAAATGGTACATCGATTGTTATGGATGAGACTATGAAAAACTTCATCGAAAGGTTGAAAGATATACATATTATAGCGGAAGGGTAATCAGTGTAGGAAATAACATGCATGTGTTATTTGTTGGTATAATAATGTGATGATTACCATTTTTGGGCTGTGTGCATGCTTTACATGAATGAGCTATGTTAATTATCGATTTATTTATATTCTTTTATGTGTGCATGTTTGGACCAACCTAAATTTTGTTGTATATTTCCGCTATAGGCGATTGCGTTTGGATTGCCGAGACATGTAATGTATTGTGTATAGAGTTTATCTTTGGTTGGGATTGTTTCACCCTTTATTGATAGAGTGTTATTGTTGCATACTATATTTTGGATGCGAGATTGAGGAACTCAACATGTTATTACAATAGGTTTATTAAATTCATTATTGTGAATGGACTGCTGTATGTAATGTTTGACTGTCTTGTATGGATGTCATGTACTCCAATTAAAGATGAATGATTTTGATTAATATACTTTCTATATTTTGTGATTAACCCCATGATGTGACTTTATTGATTTAGTTGATGGTTGTATTTGAGAAAATGCAAGCGTGAGATTCTTTCAAGAGGAGAATATTATGACCCACAAATTTGATACTGCAAAATATTAAATTTATTAAGAATGGATTTTTAGTAAAAGAGTGAATTATGTAGTGTGTATAACCACTATGAAATTGTAACAACCCACACCTTAATGGACCCAAATTTCGACTAAATCGAACCCAAGTCCATTAGAATACAGATCGTTGGTTTTGGTAACCTATAATAAACATAAGTATATCAGAGGGCTGTCAACATAAACTCACAATTGGAATAGAAAATATAATAGAACATATATGTTAACCAAGGCTATTACATTGGAATTAATATTATTACTTTAGTATTTGATTGCCTTGCCAGCACCGAGCATAAATGAGAAAACTTCACCATCTGCGGTTCCTGTCTTCCACCAGTAGCTTGTCTGTATAGACCGCCTTTTTGACCCCTGCATGTCAACACTAATACATTTATGGTATTCACTACTGAGAACCTAAGTGCTGAAAAGACAGAAGATTAGGGTAAAGAAAAAGAAGAAAAGAAAAGGAAAAAGAAAGAGGAGAACAAAAACATCAGAATCTCACAATGGAATGATAACATATAATATCAAAAGATAATATATAGAACTACTCTAATATACATAGTATTTCAGAGTTACTAATCAGAGTACTATCATCAGCCTGGACAGTTATACAAACATGCCCTTACAAATGTTGATATATGTACATAAAATAATGCAATGGAAATAAAAATACCACAGTAGGTAAACATCCAGTTCATCTCCAAGAGCTCAATGAACATCAACGAAAACCTGCCTTTCTCAGACCGCTCAAAAGAGCACACAAGGTATTTAGGGAAACAAAAGTCACATGTTAGACATAATTCTAGTGTGAGAAGCTCAAGAAATACATGTACAACATATAACAACACCTTTTGAGACCATCGTAACGGTTATTCCCTCAAAAGATCCAAACTATCTAATAGGTACACACTGCGATATAATAGATAATGTCTAGGATGAAGAATATAAATAAGAATATAGCTATGTCGCTTGTATCTCACGACAGAACAATATTGAAGTAAAATTAAAACTGCTAAGGCAAGTTCGCATATGAATTTTCCATGAAGATTCCTCCAGCTTAAAAACCGAAGTGGATCATTATGAAAAGGATCAGAAACTACATTCCAAGGATCGTATATCTCTAGATAAAATATACCGTAAGGTAAACACAACTGGCCCATGCCCAAAACACGTAAAACCTAAGTATCAACAACTCCCCGCGTGCAACATATCGATAATCATACTCTAGATATGGAGTTGATATACCTCTCTAGGTTAGATAAACCCTGGATCATGCATCCTACTCTATCTTTAGTCATATACCGATGGTGAAGTCACATTCAACATCTCAACACACGAGCCATCATCACTCGAACAAATCACAGATCCACAAATGGATTCCAGCATCTCGAACAGATCCACTTCTAAGAGATAGAACACATATCTCGATCTTGAAGTGGTTTTCGATAAGTAAAACACTTACCGATCTCGGTCTCTTCAAAACTGAATCGATGAATTTTCCAAGTTAAATTGGTCATATTCAACAACAATGAGAATGATCGCATATGGAAACTAAGTCCCGTATACTTGTAATGTTCCAACCTTCTCAACTTCAACTATCGTTCGGCCAAGAATGAAGATCGGTAGGTTAGAGCAATATTGCTTTTACATCTTACTCGAATCATCATTCTAAACTCTTACAGATAGAAACAAATCTACTTTGTCGGCTTTAGTGCTAAGTACACGACTAAATACTTTCCATAAACAGGTAACACATAAAGCACGATTAACAAAGAAAGCATGACCAAGTAAAATAAATGACTTTTAATCCCCTTTTATTATATTATTCCTTTGTTGATTAAAACCTCTTTTATTAGTAAAACTCCTTTTATCTAATAAAATTTCTTCATTAATTAAAACTTCATCATTTAATTAAAACTTATTCCTTTAGTTTAAAACTTCTTCCTTTATTTAAACATCTTTTATTAATTAAGCACCTTTATTAATTAAACTCATTTATTAATTAAACTCTTAATTAATTGAAGCTTCCTTTATTTGTTTAAAACTTCACTCACTTGATTAGACTTCTTATTAATTAAACCTTAACTCATTTAAGCTTGTATATAGATTTAATTTTGATTTATATGATATATACTAGTACTTTACTATTCATGTATTTACTACTCACGTATTTACTATTTACATATTTAATGTTCACATATTTGCTATTCACGTATACTCTTTTATATATTTTAAAAGTATTCATATATTTATCTCAAATGGTATAAGCACATTCACAAATCATTAATATGGTTTACTTACTTTAAAATATAATCAAAGAGGTTAAAAATAAATGTTACTCAAACATTGTTACTATAAACACCTTCCTTTTTAATAAATTAAACGTATAGCTTTCTACCTTTATTTCAAAAGATTCCATACTTGTTATTATCTTTAAATTTCCATCATTAAAGATTTAATTATATTCTAATCATTTAACAATATTTTTTTACTTTAAAATCCAATTCAAGGGTTTAGAAATAAATGTCACTAAAACATTGTTTACTAAAAACCCAAAACACTTTACACTTTAAACATTTATCTTTAAAAATGACTTTTAAAGATCTAATTACATTTATAAGGGTTTAAGACAAATTTTATTTAAACAGTGTCACAACAACCCAAAACTATTCACTTATAATTATCTTTAAAATATTCGTTATTAAATATCTAATTATATTCCTAAGTATAATTAACAAGGGTTAAAAACAATTGTTACTAAAACATCGTTTACTACAATCCAAAACCTTTGCTTATAGTTACCTTTAAATATTCATTATTAAATATCCAATTATTTTCTTAAGTGCGGATAATAAGTCTAAAAAACAATGGTTACTTAAACATCGTTTAGTACAATCCAAAATCATTTATTTACAATTATCGTTTCTTTTAAGACATTCCTTTTTAAAGAACAAAGCATCTCAACATTGCTTAATAAAGGTAACACACTTTATTTAACTTCAAAAATAATTTATTTTGACTTAAGTATTAAAATCCAAACTTCCTTTACTATATTAATAAAATACTTAACTTACTTTATAAAACTTATATATATATATATTACTAAAAACCATTTTTTTAAATGATGTATATATTTATAGGTATGCGAATTCATTTATAAGTTAATATGATTAATAAAATTATAAAATAATTTATAAGATATTATATTAAATAAGCTTTTTAATAATGTAATAATTTTTTTAACTAATTTTCTAAAAACTATATATACTTAAAAATACTACAGAAATACTATACTATGGTTTAAAAAATTATGTTAAATATTAATTAAATTTTTTATAGTTTATTTACAAACCATAAAAACATATTTTCTAATATAAAACCCATTATTTTAAAAATTCATACATAATTATTAAAAATATATTTAAACATTGATATTTTTCCAATAATAAGCACGCTTGTAGTATTTATTAAAAATTCAAAGGAGCCCCAAGATTTCTTTCAAAGTTGACTTTAAAAATCACTGAACACAAGCATTTCAAAGTACATCTATCGCGACCTTTTTGCTTCTAAATATCACAACGTCATTTCATAATTTTTATAACTTCACAAACCAATTCCTCTATGTCAAGCACACCAAAATATGTATAAATTAGAACAACCAAATATATATTTTCATAATATATTAACCAATTTAACATATGTCAAACACAAGGGATTTCAAAGTGCATTTATAACGACTATTTCGCTTCAACCGTTCACTACACAATATCTAACACGTAAACAACAAGTCCTAGCCACGATACATGTTTTTAGAGGGTTATAAGAGAGATTATACTACATATATATATTGTCACTTGCTTTACAAAACAAGAAGGGGTCCAAAAGTAATAACTTGCACCTCTATTTTAAATTCTATAGTTTAGCACAACAAATACACACACAACATTATGAAAATTAAGGTGTGTTAACTCACCCAAGCCCAAGTCAAACCACGACGTAGATAATCTCGCTACGAGTGCAATAACGAAGACGACGTCTCGATTAGACCTTGTATGCAAAAATGATTGATTTTATAAGAATTTGGATTGATTAAATTAATTAAATTAACTATATTCTAAGTTAATAACTTTAACACATGAATCATCTCCACCCCAAATCAATCCCTATACATGAAAGTGCATACTGGTACCCAAACTCGCACACTTCTCTCTTCGATTGCTCTCTCCTTGGTGAACGAAATCTGTAACGACCCACTATTTTGGACCATTCAAATCGACAATAATCCACACATGTCTGACTTGAATAATTCAAAATAACAGATTGTAAATAAATTTGGAGCAAATGAAATCAAATACACAGAATCACAGACACAGAACA
Source organism: Allium fistulosum (assembly GCA_030737815.1). Taxonomy (NCBI): domain Eukaryota; kingdom Viridiplantae; phylum Streptophyta; class Magnoliopsida; order Asparagales; family Amaryllidaceae; genus Allium; species Allium fistulosum. The sequence goes on from CM060903.1 coordinate 951,409,194, forward strand.
TATCAGAATAACTCACAGCGGAAATAAAATACCATAGTAGTTCATGAAGCTACTATATACAAACTCTCAAAACATAATACATAATATCATTCAGAAAACATATACAATAGAAATCCCAAATACATAGAAGTTTATAAATACCAGAACTAGAATAGAACAACTGAACTGAAAGGAACAGATAACTAGACAAGCAGAATCTCCAGCGATTCCTAGCTCCAGAATGAGATCTAAAGCTGAGCTGTAAATACTCAGGCTGACCCGAGCGTAAAGTAAAACACAAAACACTCGAGTCAGGACAATATATACTTATATAATGTAAACCAACTCAAGTGAATTGTAGTAGAAATGCACAATAACTCAAAGGATGCTTGGGATCGCCCATCCTTCAAGGATCAGTTAAACTATAAATTAAATACACCCCGTGGTTAAAATTTCAAAATGGTATTTTATACTTCGAAATCAAATATCATTTCAAAATTCAATATCCTTCAAAAATCCATTTCAAAATATCAAAATATCATATTTCAAAATAGTTTATATATCGAAACAAATTACTTTATTTTAAATCATAAAAATAAAGTTATTATTAATAATTAAATTATTAAATTTCCAAAATTTTAATCTTTCATTTGTTCACTTAAATTAATTAAAACAATGAAAATTCAACTTTTGCAGCATTTAGAAAATGCTACGAAAAGTCACATTTAAAACAGTTCAATTTAACAAAAGACAGCATTTAAAATGCTGTAATAGGGTTACATTAGTTTCAAATAAACTTAGTTAAATTCAACCATTATAACATTACAAAAATGCTATAATAGCCTTTAATTAAATTTAGCCATTTGGTTCATTATTATCAACTACAGCATTTACAAATGTTGTATTATCATTTACATTAGAATTAATAGCATTTCAGAGATGCAGTTAATTAACTTCAAATATTCAGTATAATTTCACAAACAATTATATTTTTATATAAATCATTTTTAACTTATAAAATCATATATAATCATTCAAATACCCTTATATTCATGATTTTATAAAGTTAAACCTCCATTCAAAAATCAAAATTTAATAATAATTCACTTATTAAATTCCAATTTTAAATTATAAATTCATTAAATTAAATTAACTTAACACTTAATTTTAAATTTTCAAATATAACTTAATTCCATTTTTATTTACTTAACTTAAAATTCACTCTTAAGCCAAATTCACAAATTTCCAATTTTAGTTATATTTCAAATTTTCAACTTAAATATTCATTCATTTCACATTTTAACTTTATTCAAAATCATTAATATAATATAAAAATCATTTAAATTCACTTTAATCCAAATTATCATGAAGTTATCACATTTCATATTTAATTTAAATTCCAATTATCACCCAATTAAAATTTCCCAAAATAACTTACATTTCAAATTTTCTAGTTTTACCAATAATTTATTTCACTTATAAATTTTCAAAAAAACAATAATGCTTACATAAATCATTTCTTATTTAGTTTAAATCAAATATTATAATATTTACATTTCAAAAATATTTTTAAGATTTTTATAAAAACATATTTTAACAACGGGTCTGTATTTCATTTCTAGTCTAGGTAAAGTGATACGGGTAATATATCATTTCAACCCGTAATTTACAAAGAAAACCCGGGTTTGATCATTTCAAACCCGCAATCCCAAGGAAATGAAAAATAATTGAAAATCATTCAGGCCTATCATTTCAGCCCATAATGATTTTCTCCTATTCTAAAGTCCGTTCGGGTATGTATCATTTCAACCCATAGTGATTCTAATCTAAAGGGAACTTGCAGTGTGATAAACTGATAAAAATAATAGAACAGCATAATATAACAGTAACATATAATATAATAGGTGTTTAAGCATGGGTGAACATCATAAAATCATAGCATAGCAAGTGTAACATGATAATGCATTTTACAGATTCAAAAGGGCTCAATTCACTAGTTATATATGTACATATTGTCTGGTGAGAATAACTCACCTGTTAAGCTGGAGATTTGCCAACAAAGCTCACAACACAAAGATTATGAAGGCACGACAACTCTAATACAATTTGAGTGTGGAGAGCAAATCCAATGATATAGATCTTGTGTTACAACCCAAACAAAAATCAAAGCGAACCATAAATTTCAATACACTAGAAATGACATAACTTTTAAATAAAAAGAGATACGAATGCCAAATCTTTTGCCTTGCTTTCTCTATTCTTTTGTCATGGCCTAGGGATGTTTTTGGCTCTGGTTTGAACAAGTTTGGTTCAGGTTTGGTCATGTGTATGCATGGCCTAGGTAGTAGAATATGAGGAGAAAGTTTATACAAAGGAATATGAAGAGTTTAGGCAAAATTGGTGGGTTTTGTTCACAAAAAATGGCTCGGCCATGGGCTTGTGTGGTCAGGTCAGAGAGGTATGGATCAAGTCAGTGGAAGGAAAGGTGTGTGGTGGTCTGGCCAGAGGTGGTGGAGGCGGCCTAAGGTGGTGTTGGTGGTGGAAAATGAAGTGGTGAACAAATAGTGGTCAAACAACATGTTTTTATGGCTTGTGTTGCAATTTTTGTGGAGTTTTGGCATCATGGTGGCTCGGCCTTGGTCAAGACTAGAGGAGTAGCTGGTGGTGATGGCAGGGAAGAGATGTAGGGGGTGGTGGCCGTGGATATGGAGTGGAGACCATTCAAAGAAGCAAAGAAAACAAGGCAAAATACATGAAAAATGAGAAGAAAAGTGTAAAAAAAGTAGCCATTACCCATAGATTTTTCTTGAAGCCATGAATGAATGAGAAGGTAAAATGTTTTTGGGTGAATGGAGGCTGAAAAATCACGGCTACAAACCAAAAATGCACAGCCAAGATAGTAATTGAGGAGTTATGGCAAATGAAAGGACAAGGGAGATGAAAGGACTTAAGGTAAATAAGCTTTTAAAACTCTTCATATTTCTTTTTCTTTAAATTCAAATAAAACAAAATAAAATCAGTAAATTGACTTTAAAACCGAAACAAAGTAATATAAAATAAAAATAATTAATTAATTTTAAAGAAAATGGAAAAAGAATATAAGAAATTGCTTAAAAATTGAAAACAGGGTCCAGAAATTACAAATAAATCACTATTGACTTTGGAAAATTAAAAACTTCATTTTAAAAATATTTAAAAAAAAATGTGAAGTAAAATAATTCATTTATATTTTAAAAATGAAATAATTAATTAAATTTAGAGAAATTAGAAAAAGAACTAAAGAAATTGTTTAAAAATTCAAAACAGGACTTAAAATTTACAAATAGAATATCACTAGTTTTAGAAAATTTCTATTTCACTTTAAAACAAATAAAAGGTCAAATAAATAAAATAAATGAGGAACAAAATAAAGTGGGAATGAGAATAAAATAAGATTTTAAGAGAAAAAAAATAGAAAAATAAATAAAGAATTACTTTAATTAATTGAAACTGGAAATTAGAAATTGTAAGCAAAATACAACTGACACTGGAAAATGTCAATTATACTTTTAAAAATGTTTTAAAACCAAAATATAAGCATAACATGTTATTTTACCCATATAAATATAAATTAGAACATTACATGACCAAATAAAATATTATTTATACAATTTAAAATAAACAATTTGTTAAATACAGCAAATTACACACAATATTGAAAAAGGCATAACATTCACATTATAAATCAGATTTCAACGAAACGAAAAGCATTATTCTTAAAATTTTATTTACTTTCATAATAAAAGATAAAATTCAAATTTTCAAACTTTCAAATTTCTAAATTAAAAGTCAAAGTTTGACTATATTGACCAAAATTCACTTTTCTGGAAAATATTCTTTTTAGTCATGTTTGGAATTCTAATTCACATCAAAATCAAAATTTATATTTAAAATAACAAAATTTATTCATTTTAATAAATAAAATAAAGTTTTTAAATCAGGAAATTAAATTAAAGAAATTAATATATATATATAATTAAAATAATCACAAAATACCGGGTTGTTACACTCTCCCCCACTCAAATCTTTTCGTCCTCGAAAAGGAAAAAATTTCGGAGAAACAACTAGGCAGAACAATAGGTTGGAAGACATCCCCGAAAAGAAGGTAGGGGAATAGGGATATCTAGGAGGGAAAATGGGTTGAAAGACAAGGATAAGCCATTAATTAAAATTGTTGGTTAAAGAGGTAAAATATTTAAAACACTTTAAAATCCTTTAGGAAGGAAAATAACTGATCAAAATATCCTTTATATAATATTTTATCAAAATACTTTTATAACTCGATGTTTCAACAAGTTTATCCTTGTTCCTGTAGACTCTGGTAGTGCGTTGATCAGGCGCAAAACTGGAATTCTCTAGGTACTTAGTAGACCTGTTTCAACACCTAGTGAAAATACTGGGAAAACCTTTAAAAACAGATATGGAAAGTACAATCCAAACAAAAAACGAATCAAATCATGGATCGCAGATACACAATGGTTATGTCTGGATCCTCCAGGAAACATCCGTACCTTTTAAGCATTCACTGCCTTGCGAATTTCGCCATGCAACAAACCAATGGACCGCAGGATACATAAAAATGGTTACGCCTGGATCCCCCAGGAAACATCCATACCCCTTAAGCAATCTCTGCCTTGCGGATTACGCCACTAACACGACCATAGATCGCAGATACACAATTGTTACGCCTGGATCCCCCAGGAAACATCCGTACCTTTTAAGCAATCACTGCCTTACGAATTACGCTATGCAGTCGAGTTCGTAAGACCATGGGTAACGCCATGGAATTTGAAGGACACTCGAGTATCATATCCGGAAAACCAAAAATCAAAGAGAATAATATCGATAAAATGAATCCAAGATGTGGCCACAAATCGGATATCAAGCAGAAGGCACTTTCCATATCTTTACTTCGAAAATATGTATCATATAGTACCTTTTCAAATCACTTTCAAATATCTTACTTATATAATATCCATTATATATAAGATTTCACTTTCAAATTGAGTACCCTTTCAAATCTATAGTTTTCGAATCAATTTCATACTCATACAAATCAATTTTATATAAGTTCGACAACTTCCAAATCAAGTGTTTAGTAACATAAGGTTCTCAAATTTCAATTTGTTTCAATATCAGTTCAATTTCAAAATCATATACAATTTCACCGAATTATTTCTTCTCAAATTAATTATCTTTAGTTTCAACGTTTCCAGAATAATAGATTTAGAAAATAAATACAAATTTCCAAATCAATAATTTAAGTCAACCAATTCATTTCCAAAATCAAATGTTTTCAACATCATCTTATACTTATGTAAGGTCCATCTTATATAAGGATCAAATTTTTCAAAATAAATTTCGCAGTATGAAGAGCCATATGGGATTTGAATATCTTTGCTTTTATGGGTTATATATCTTTGTAATTTAAATTGGAATTTTCTTTTAGTAAGCAAAGATATTCTAACTCGACAGCTTTCAATTCCAGCGTCAAAATATATAAATGATATTAGGATATAAGATGTACATACGTCATCATTTCGCAAAACTACATTTGATCGCTCGCTTGATCACACAAGTTCGCTTTCGAACTAGTATTGTCCATTCGACTTCCCTAATGCGGATTTCGATATGGTTTCTCGACTAGAAGCCATCAGTCTCCTTGCATAGCCATATACTACGATAGAGAATTCTAGAATCAAGCCCAAAATCCATATCAAATATTCGCCATCAAGAATCGAATGAAAATCCTAACACGAAATGGTGTAATCCACCTCGAACTTGTGTACTCAAACTTGGATCAAATTAATTATGCGAATAAAACACCATACGTACAACTTATATATTTATTCCAACTTGTTAAATATATAGTTTCATAAAGATGTTACTAAGTTAAAACATTTAAACTAAATTTTATTCAAAATATTTTGAAGACCAAATTCTTTTCAAAGCATTTCGAATCTAAATTTCATATTAGAAAATTTTAAAATTGCCTTATTCATTTACTTAACAAAACAGTTTCAACTTATTTAAATCATATTACTTCATACTTAAACATTCAAAACAAATTTATATACTTTATCAAATAATTCATACTTTTCAAAAATTTTAGCTTTGAAAAGTTAACCTTGATTTGGAAGTGCTCGAACCTTCAAAATAGTCGAAGAAATCATATTTCAATCCAAGAGTTGGAAATCATAATTAAATCAGCAAATCAATTCCAAAATAGGGTTATATCAAATCAAATCCAAAACTCAAGGACTGAACACCGGCTCATTTCAAATTGTTCAATATATATACATATATCTTTCGAATATCACATCACGCTTCGGAATTTGAAATCAGAATTGGTTTCACAAATCAATCGCATAGCAAAGTTACCGAAGTGGCCTCTCCCTCACTCAGAAACTCGAAAATCAATGTCGATGATGCGTGCACTCATCACCGAAATTATTTTCCAGCGACACAAGTGGTTCTGGACTTCCATTTACTTTGAAAACTTCTTTGAAATTCCTTCAAAATCATGAAAACCCATTAAAATCATTGAAACATTACTTATTCGGAAAAATAATTTCAAATCATATTATTTATTATTTCAAAATCTTAAAACCAGTTCCAAAATGCCAGAGTTCAATCACTTAAATTCAGATTCAAAACCTTCAGTTATAAATCATTTTATATGAAAACATTTCTTATAAAATTTTCAAAATTTCAAATCCTTTCAAAACTTCAAATTCTCATTTTTTTTAAAAGGTACATAATCCTTATCAAAAACATTTCATCTTTATATAAAAATATGGCCATCCTTATCAAAATAAAAACTACGATGAATACACAATTTTCAAAAGACAATCAACCACAAACTTTCCAAGGGACGATTCAAGGATGGATTTCAAAGCAAAACAGAGATTCAAATTTAGAAGGACTCTAATCAAATAGAATTCTAATTCAAAGATAGGCTCAAACGAAGATAAGATAATTAAATTACCAAATAGAAGATGGATAAGCCTATATGAATCGCGGGCGACCTTAACTGGTCAACCGTGACTTCAGGAATATAATCGATGCGAAAATCTAAGGCAAATCGACCTTCGATTGCCAGAGATAGAATCTAAATATAGCAGAAGATAGAAAACATCGTAAACCGAGGATACAAAAATCTCCGATGAATCAATGCCAATTATAATCATTCAAAGATTGGCGGAATCGCCACCCTATAAAGGTCATACAAAGTGGAGTGATGCAATGCTCCAAAATCAAAAGAATACAATTAGGGGAGACAGGAATGGATTTCAGAACAAGTGGGAGCGTTCCAAAATTCAAAGGAATCTTATTCGATAAGAATCCAAACGAAGATTAGAGATATATAACCTATATCGATACAGAAAAATTCCCATAAAAATTTGGAAAGACTCGAATTCATAACATACGAAAACAGAAGCATAAATATCTTTAGTTGGACAACTTTAGCTAAGCAAAAGATACAACAGAGTTTACTCAAAACAACTTAACAAACTACTGATTTTGCCATACTCAAAATAGATTCCTATCAATAATGGATCTAGACCAATCAAGAGAGAAGTTCAAAATTTTAGAGGATCCTAATCAAAGAAATGACTAACAAGGTGGATACGAAAGGAATGAAGTTTAAGAAATATTTTACTTTCAAAGCAAGGAAATTTATATCAAAATAATCTTTGAAAATTCTTTAAAAATCATTTGAAAATCATTTTATACTTCGAAAATACGTTCTCTCACAAAGAAATGATTCTGAGATTGATTTCACTTATACTAGGGTATTTCTACCCTATCTCTAATGAGTTTTTGCTCCGTAGGCTAAGGTTTGCCTAAAACCAAAGCTCTGATACCAACTGTAACGACCCACTATTTTGGACCATTCAAATCGACAATAATCCACATATGTCTGACTTGAATAATTCAAAATAACAGATTGTAAATAAATTTGGAGCAAATGAAATCAAATACACAGAATCACAGACACAGAACATATCAGAATAACTCACAACGGAAATAAAATACCATAGTAGTTCATGAAGCTACTATATACAAACTCTCAAAACATAATACATAATATCATTCTGAAAACATATACAATAGAAATCCCAAATACATAGAAGTTTATAAATACCAGAACTAGAATAGAACAACTGAACTGAAAGGAACAGATAAGTAGACAAGCAGAATCTCCAGCGATTCCTAGCTCCAGAATGAGATCCAAAGCTGAGCTGTAAATACTCAGGCTGACCCGAGCGTAAAGTAAAACACAAAACACTCGAGTCAGGACAATATATACTTATATAATGTAAACCAACTCAAGTGAATTGTATTAGAAATGCACAATAACTCAAAGGATGCTTGGGATCGCCCATCCTTCAAGGATCAGTTAAACTATAAATTAAATACACCCCGTGGTTAAAATTTCAAAATGGTATTTTATACTTCGAAATCAAATATCATTTCAAAATTCAATATCCTTCAAAAATCCATTTCAAAATATCAAAATATCATATTTCAAAATAGTTTATATATCGAAACAAATTACTTTATTTTAAATCATAAAAATAAAGTTATTATTAATAATTAAATTATTAAATTTCCAAAATTTTAATCTTTCATTCGTTCACTTAAATTAATTAAAACAATGAAAATTCAACTTTTGCAGCATTTAGAAAATGCTACGGAAAGTCACATTTAAAACAGTTCAATTTAACAAAAGACAGCATTTAAAATGCAGTAATAGGGTTACATTAGTTTCAAATAAACTTAGTTAAATTCAACCATTATAACATTACAAAAATGCTATAATAGCCTTTAATTAAATTTAGCCATTTGGTTCATTATTATCAACTACAGCATTTACAAATGTTGTATTATCATTTACATTAGAATTAATAGCATTTCAGAGATGCAGTTAATTAACTTCAAATATTCAGTATAATTTCACAAACAATTATATTTTTATATAAATCATTTTTAACTTATAAAATCATATATAATCATTCAAATACCCTTATATTCATGATTTTATAAAGTTAAACCTCCATTCAAAAATCAAAATTTAATAATAATTCACTTATTAAATTCCAATTTTAAATTATAAATTCATTAAATTAAATTAACTTAACACTTAATTTTAAATTTTCAAATATAACTTAATTCCATTTTTATTTACTTAACTTAAAATTCACTCTTAAGCCAAATTCACAAATTTCCAATTTTAGTTATATTTCAAATTTTCAACTTAAATATTCATTCATTTCACATTTTAACTTTATTAAAAATCATTAATATAATATAAAAATCATTTAAATTCACTTTAATCCAAATTATCATGAAGTTATCACATTTCATATTTAATTTAAATTCCAATTATCACCCAATTAAAATTTCCCAAAATAACTTACATTTCAAATTTTCTAGTTTTACCAATAATTTATTTCACTTATAAATTTTCAAAAAAACAATAATGCTTACATAAATCATTTTTTATTTAGTTTAAATCAAATATTATAATATTTACATTTCAAAAATATTTTTAAGATTTTTATAAAAACATATTTTAACAACGGGTCTGTATTTCATTTCTAGTCTAGGTAAAGTGATACGGGTAATATATCATTTCAACCCGTAATTTACAAAGAAAACCCGGGTTTGATCATTTCAAACCCGCAATCCCAAGGAAATGAAAAATAATTGAAAATCATTCAGGCCTATCATTTCAGCCCATAATGATTTTCTCCTATTCTAAAGTCCGTTCGGGTATGTATCATTTCAACCCATAGTGATTCTAATCTAAAGGGAACTTGCAGTGTGATAAACTGATAAAAATAATAGAACAGCATAATATAACAGTAACATATAATATAATAGGTGTTTAAGCATGGGTGAACATCATAAAATCATAACATAGCAAGTGTAACATGATAATGCATTTTACAGATTCAATAGGGGTCAATTCACTAGTTATATATGTACATATTGTCTGGTGAGAATAACTCACCTGTTAAGCTGGAGATTTGCCAACAAAGCTCACAACACAAAGATTATGAAGGCACGACAACTCTAATACAATTTGAGTGTGGAGAGCAAATCCAATGATATAGATCTTGTGTTACAACCCAAACAAAAATCAAAGCAAACCATAAATTTCAATACACTAGAAATGACATAACTTTTAAATAAAAAGAGATACGAATGCCAAATCTTTTGCCTTGCTTTCTCTATTCTTTTGTCATGGCCTAGGGATGTTTTTGGCTCTGGTTTGAACAAGTTTGGCTCAGGTTTGGTCATGTGTATGCATGGCCTAGGTAGTAGAATATGAGGAGAAAGTTTATACAAAGGAATATGAAGAGTTTAAGGCAAAATTGGTGGGTTTTGTTCACAAAAAATGGCTCGGCCATGGGCTTGTGTGGTCAGGTCAGAGAGGTATGGATCAGGTCAGTGGAAGGAAAGGTGTGTGGTGGTCTGGCCAGAGGTGGTGGAGGCGGCCTAAGGTGGTGGTGGTGGTGGAAAATGAAGTGGTGAACAAATAGTGGTCAAACAACATGTTTTTATGGCTTGTGTTGCAATTTTTGTGGAGTTTTGGCATCATGGTGGCTCGGCCTTGGTCAAGACTAGAGGAGTAGCTGGTGGTGATGGCAGGGAAGAGATGTAGGGGGTGGTGGCCGTGGATATGGAGTGGAGACCATTCAAAGAAGCAAAGAAAACAAGGCAAAATACATGAAAAATGAGAAGAAAAGTGTAAAAAAAGTAGCCATTACCCATAGATTTTTCTTGAAGCCGTGAATGAATGAGAAGGTAAAATGTTTTTGAGTGAATGGAGGCTGAAAAATCACGGCTACAAACCAAAAATGCACAGCCAAGATAGTAATTGAGGAGTTATGGCAAATGAAAGGACAAGGGAGATGAAAGGACTTAAGGTAAATAAGCTTTTAAAACTCTTCATATTTCTTTTTCTTTAAATTCAAATAAAACAAAAATAAAATCCGTAAATTGACTTTAAAACCGAAACAAAGTAATATAAAATAAAAATAATTAATTAATTTTAAAGAAAATGGAAAAAGAATATAAGAAATTGCTTAAAAATTGAAAACAGGGTCCAGAAATTACAAATAAATCACTATTGACTTTGGAAAATTAAAAACTTCATTTTAAAAATATTTAAAAAAAAAATGTGAAGTAAAATAATTCATTTATATTTTAAAAATGAAATAATTAATTAAATTTAGAGAAATTAGAAAAAGAACTAAAGAAATTGTTTAAAAATTCAAAACAGGACTTAAAATTTACAAATAGAATATCACTAGTTTTAGAAAATTTCTATTTCACTTTAAAACAAATAAAAGGTCAAATAAATAAAATAAATGAGGAACAAAATAAAGTGGGAATGAGAATAAAATAAGATTTTAAGAAAAAAAATAGAAAAATAAATAAAGAATTACTTTAATTAATTGAAACTGGAAATTAGAAATTGTAAGCAAAATACAACTGACACTGGAAAATGTCAATTATACTTTTAAAAATGTTTTAAAACCAAAATATAAGCATAACATGTTATTTTACCCATATAAATATAAATTAGAACATTACATGACCAAATAAAATATTATTTATACAATTTAAAATAAACAATTTGTTAAATACAGCAAATTACACACAATATTGAAAAAGGCATAACATTCACATTATAAATCAGATTTCAACGAAACGAAAAGCATTATTCTTAAAATTTTATTTACTTTCATAATAAAAGATAAAATTCAAATTTTCAAACTTTCAAATTTCTAAATTAAAAGTCAAAGTTTGACTATATTGACCAAAATTCACTTTTCTGGAAAATATTCTTTTTAGTCATGTTTGGAATTCTAATTCACATCAAAATCAAAATTTATATTTAAAATAACAAAATTTATTCATTTTAATAAATAAAATAAAGTTTTTAAATCAGGAAATTAAATTAAAGAAATTAATATATATATATAATTAAAATAATCACAAAATACCGGGTTGTTACAAAATCACTAACTGATTCCTCCAACAAGCTTCTCCTCGTGCGTACTCCGCATCTTACCCAAACTCATCAAGTTTGACCTCTCCCAATAACAAGTGACTTCGGGTGCTCCTCTTCGACGTACTAGGTCACGATCCTTCCTAGGGCGTCAGAGTTCAAGTCATTGGTGGCGGCAGATGCAAGTCGCCAAGCGAAGTGCAACCGTGCCCTTCTATTCGACTATCTCCTCCTTAACCTCCTCACATCTGCAACCCTAGTCGGCAGCAAAAATGTTGACTATGGCCAAGTGCTTTCGCACGCTACAAAAAGACTATAGATGTGAAGCCCCTTCTTCCCAAAGCTTAACGGATCCAGTCTCAGCCACTGTTGACGCCCGAAGCTTCAGAAATAATTCATTTTAAGTGGCGGCTGTTGTTTTTGTTTACTGTTAAAAAAGAAAGAGGAAGAGAGGAGTTCTGAGAGAGGAAGGGCACGGGTGAGCGTATTTATATAAAATATTTGTTGTTTTTAATTATCTTTTAAATCGTAACGCGTTTCGAGCTCGTCCGATCACATAGGACATCGTATCGCTATGAAACTCGTCAGCGTACATCGTCTTATTATTCCGATTCTGATGACACTAGTTTTGTCAAAATTCGAGATTGCCTTGGATGTTAATATCATGCGTTTCGAGGCCGTTTATCGATAAAACGATTTTCGGTCTCATTATCGATTTTTATTCGAACTATTCTTTTGTAAACAAATTTCTTATCATTAGTTATTATTCAAAAGGGGGTTAATAAGGTTACTAAATCAATTTAATCACATTATATTTAATAATCAAATATTTGAATAATTCAGATATTTAAATATGAAGTGTTCAAAATTTTGGATCGTTTATATTTTTCCGCACTTAGAATATTTCATCCTCAAATACCAACACAAGCAACTAACACTACAGGAAAAGTTATTTTATACAACGCTAAGAGACAACGCTTATTACAAGGCTATGTAACACGGGATTCCCAAATTGTTTTCTCTGGCCGCCCCATCTTCGAATTATTTCTCCCCCCTCTTGCTCGAGTTGTTCCTCAAATCCTCACACAAAACCTCTCTTTTCATGGCCTCCACCCTTAACTGCTCTTACCCGCCATTCAAAGGCATACGTGGCATGCTTACTTCTCAACATTTCAAAATAATGCACTACCCTTGCTTTGTTTGTTTTACACACATCCAACCGCACCGTTTACAGGCAGTTTCAATTAGGGAAAATATGGAAATAAAAATAGATACCCTCGCTCCCAATTTATCGATTATAGTCCTTTTCGACTACTTCATATTTACAATCGATGATGTCAACAATCACGCTTAAAAAGTACCGTCGAAGAGAATCATCAACTGCTACCATTGATTTTGAACTTGAAACTTGTAGTGTGATTGAAGGAATCGAAAAATTTTCAATTCGTTTTTATAGGTCTGTCAATCGTTCGTTTTATCAACCCAACTCTGTACAAAAACCGGTTTAGATTTTTTTTCCAGGTATTGCGCCCATTTTATAGTACGTTGTTATAGTCTATGTTATTCAATCGTCTGACCCTATTTGATTTCCTTCTCTATTCTATCTTTCGATAATAATACAGTGCTGAATTTTGGCTTACCAGAAAACTAGTTGATATGTTATGCCTGTTTGAATTTTGATGACCTGCCTTTCATTGTGTTAGTTTCTCTCACACGCATATTTCATGATGTAGAAAATCATCTAATTTCAATTTTCGATGCATAGTGGTATGATATTTATCGCCTAGGAACACTGCCATGCTACGTATTTTTGGCAATATGATGGTTATAAGGTTAAAAAAAATATTCTATCCAAAATTAGTATAACTATAGGTTTATAATTGTAATAAGTTTTGAGAACTGGTGATGTAATTACAAGAGTTGATAATGCATAAATCATTGGTTATTGGATGTATGATTAATTTGTGCATTTTATTTTTGCTATACCCTACCTATCATGATTTTACCTTTGTTTATTAAGCCATTTATGATTAATCCCTTGTATTTATTGTTTATTTTCAGTTTTGTAAAGCCATTTAATTTCACTGTGCCAATGCTTAGTAGTATGATATTTATCACGTACAAACAATGGTTTGCTGTGTATTTTTGGGCAATATGAACAGGGATAAAGTTAAAAAAATATTTCATCCAAACTTAGTATAACTATGATAAATTTTGAGAACTGGTGATGAAATCGCCAGAGTTGATAATGTATAAACCATTGGTTATTGGATGTATGATTAATTTGTGCATCTTATCTGAGTTGATAATGCAATAACTATGAACAGGGGTAAGGTTAAAAAAACATTTCATCCAAAATTAGTATAACTATAAGTTTATAACTCTGATAAATTTTGAAAACTGGTGAATGTAATCACCAGTCCAAGAGTTGATAATGTATAAACCATTAGTTATTGGATGTATGGTTAATTTGTGCATTTTATTTGAGTTGATAATGTACAAACCATTAATTATTGGATGTACGATTAATTTGTGCATTTTATCTCTGTTTATTAAGACATTTATCATTAATCCTTTGTATCTATTATTTATTTTTAGTTTTGTGCAAGAATATAGTATTAGTTTTAGCATTAGAAAAGAAATTGTTTCCTATCTTTTATGCCTTCTTTAATGCCACACCTACCACCATATCACTTTTCTGCTTGTTTTAACTAATGTATATATAAACAACCAATTGATCTCATTTCATATAAATAGTATGATCTAAAAAATTAATAGGGTTGAATTAAACATTTTACATCATTGTTCACTGAATAGAGTAGCAATTAAACAAAATGAAAGATATTTGAATTCAAGTCCAAGTGTTTCGTTTTCCATTGCATGGAAGTGAGTGGGCTTATGTGGTATGTGAATGCAGTATATGAGCTTAAGTTGTAGCCTTATCACTCCTCTCTTTCATTGTTTGCTTGCCATTTTGTTTTGCAGTACCACCACAGTGTCATTGCCAGCATTATGCAGTTGTGCCGCAACTACTGTACTGAAGCATAAATAGTAAATCACATTAAAACAAAGTACATTTCTAGTAGCAATAAATAGAAAATGCAAGTAACAACTATTGTAGCAGACCCTGTGGCCTTTTTTAATAAACCGAAGGAAACAAATCAGTGGCTGGAATTTTGTTGTTCCTGTTTGTTTATTCATATATAATTTTTGGAAAATTTTCAAACTTAAGCTTGTTTTCATAAACAATAACACAAATAACCTAGTTTTGATTTTAATTACAAACATAGACCTGTTCTTGCCAGCTAGACGAGGGCGAATTTTCAAAATGCGCCTTTGGCGAACTTTCAAAATGCGCCAACAGGCGACTTTCGAAAATTCGCCCAAAGGCGCATTTTGAAAATTCGCCTTCGTAAAAACCCTGCACACATTTTAACCAGACAGCAGCAGCCCCACCCCACATACTTCATTTCTTCATTTCTCCCAACTCTTCCAACCAAAACCCAAAAGACACAAACCCCTCAAAACCTTCCTCCACTTTCATTTCTTCGTTTTATATTCAAATTTTTTCACAAATTACTCAATGGCAAGCACATCCGGTATAGAACAAGAAATAAGTATGAATCTATACCCATAATTTGTTGTTTATAATGTAGGGCTTGAAGTCAATGTTTTTAGGGCTTGAAGTCAATGTTTAGAAACAGCAATTCAACTGAAACAAGCAATTTGTTGTTTATAATTTAGGGTTTGAAGTCAATGTTATCTTAAAATTTGTTGTTCAAGAAAAAAAATTGTGCTTGTAAAGTAAATCATTTGAACTCACCATTGATAAAGCATTTACAACACTATCATTACAAGTATTTGTACACATTTTAGTTAGGGTATATTTTTTATTGAAATGAAATGATTTTTAATACTTGTATTTTGTAGAGTATGTTGAGATGGAGGCCGGACCTGTTGATGGAAGGGTATTATTTCTTCAAGCACAACATCGTACTTCTAACGACATATGGATGCATGTGGTTTTAAAAAATATATAATTTTGTGTCAGGTGGTATAATTCCTGCTTTTTAATTGTATTTATCATTTGATCAGTGTGACGATCCAGATACAACTATAGATCACTCCACGTCGGTGAAGAAAGTGACTTCAAACCATCCAGGAGTATTGGCTGAGATTGAGAGGGCCGGTTTTTTACACATAATGAAGTTAGGATACATCCAGCTTGACCACTATCTTATCACTGCTTTGGTAGACAGATGGCGACCGGAGACCTCCACTTTTCATTTCCCTGTTGGTGAGATGACGATTACATTAGGAGATGTAGCCGTGTTGTTAGGTTTGCCTATTGAAGGCAATGCAGTGGCTTATAGAGAAGTGGCATATGACTATATGGAATTGTGTCATGATTTACTCGGTCTTGACCCACCCCCCGAACAAACTAGGGGCAATGAGTTCGTTGAAGTCATGTGGTATAGACGTCAATTGTCGCACGATATTCCTGCTGATGCTACAGAGGCTCAGATTCAGCAGCGAGCACGTGCTATTATTTTGCACATCATTATTTCCCGATTGATGTGCGATCATACAAAGACTCGGGTAGATCTGAAATGGCTACCGTATATTGCTAATTTAGGGGAGTGTGGTAAGTTCTCTTGGGGCAGTGCTGTGTTATCTTATACATATATGGAGTTATCCATGCATTCTCTTTTGGAGAATAAATCTATTGGTGGATGTCTGACACTAGTACAGGTTTGAAACAAACTTCAATAGTTTACTGTTTTACATGATTTGTCTCATTTTTTATCGTAATTTTTTCTTATAAATGCAGCTTTGGTCGTGGACTTATCTTTCGATCGGAAGATTGTTAGTGACAAACGTTGTTGTCGATCAGTCGATGCCGCTTGGGTCTCGGTATATTTTTATCCTTTTAAATTACTTAAACAATGCAATTTTCATGTGTAATATTCATTTGCTAACATCTTATAACAGCTGGGTAGGACCAAAAAAACGCGCCAAACCCCAAGACGGAGTGTGAAGTTCTACCGCAACGAGTTAGATGTGCTGGAGGATGAAGTGGTGACATGGACACCGTACACGCAGGATGTGCTAGCACAGCTTCCAGCCATGTGTACAGCAGCTAGATACTTGTGGACTGCGAGAGTACCACTCATATCTTACACCCAGACTGCATTTCACTTACCCGATAGGGTTATGAGACAGTTTGGCATGATACAGCATATACCGGATGATGCGTCACCCTGCACTTCTACGTACAATGCATAGGAGTATGGATCCTACATTCAGTTGTGGAATGATCGTCATACAGCTACCCAGATTGAGAGGGAGCCTACCATCATGCTAGAGCGGTACAAACGGTGGTACTGGAACATAACACGGCGATATGTTCTTACGGCGCCAGTGGAGGCAGCAGTGTATAGAAGCCCGTACGTTCCCAGAGCACCACTTGAGAGGAACGTGGTAAGTTGATGTTGTAAGTACTATATCAATTACTTATGATGGTTTTGTCTTTTGCTAATTTTCATTCAACTGTACAGGCAGCCGGTATAAGCAGGGCTTGGGAAGAAGCAGAAAATCTTCGCAAACGTCAAACCGACGAGGAGGGTAGGAGGATGTGCACCAACATCCAAAGAATTCTAGATGTTGTGTTATGCATGAATAAACTTGATAGGCCGAGAGCTCCATCTCCACCTCCACCGCCTCCAGCGCTTGTGTACACACGACGTCGTCCTAGAGGAGGTGCGGGTTCATCGTCACAAGGCACCTCGTCACAAAATGCACCGGTACACGAAGAATTTGTTCCTGGCCCATCTCAACCAATGGCCGCATTACCTTCGTCCTCCACTGCCCGCAGAGAACGGAGTAGTAACAGCAGCAGCAGTAGCAGTTCGAGACCATTGGTAACGCGTCGGCAAAGAAGAAGCCCGCGTGAATTTCATGAGCTTCACGAATAAATAGATAATGTTGTTTGATGCGAACTAATGTTGTTTGGATTTGTATTGTACGAACTAATGTTGTTTGGATTTGTAATGTACGAACTAATGTTGTTTGGATTTGTAAAATGTTGTTAAACTTGTGTGGCTGTTTGTGTAAAACGCTATAGTTTAGGCGGGGATTGAAATTGCTGCTCTGTTTGCAGCAGCAGGCTTCTAAGGGCGAATTTTCAAAATTCGCCAATGGGCGAATTCCTAAAATTCGCCCAATGGCGAATTTTGAAAATTCGCCAATAGAAACCTGCACTGTTATAACCAATCAGCCCCTTCTTCCATTTTCATTTCTTTTTTGCTTTAAGGTCGAACCAAAAACCCTAATTTGTCCAAAATATTTTGCAGAAGTCATTAAGGTTGGTATTTTGTCCATTTTTTTCATCTATTCTCACACTTGTTGATTTATAGTACGTCATTCTTCACATCTATTCAAATCGGAAAGTAAATCAATCCATGGTTGCAAGTTTTGACTAATTTGGGTATTTTATTCAACTTTTATTCTAGGTGTAAATGGAGGATTGGGAGATCGATGATCAAACGATGATGAAAATATATGACGATTACGAGCGGAACAAGGGCGCAGACGGTGAGGTCGATTTTATTCCGGAGACCCAAGTGGAAGATCTACCAACAGTGGATGCTACAGAGACAAATGAAGAAGTAGAAACAGAACTTGTTTGTGTTACGCAGGTAAATGTCGTACTCGAGAATCCCCAACCGGTTCAAAAATCAATGCATTCCAGATTGATGACTGTACTTGCTCATCAAAACCCTGATAGATCAAGTTCTAGCATCATGGGACGTTCAGTACTTTGCTATTGCGGAGTTGAATGTATGTTGTTGTTTCCAAAAGTCAGAGAAATGCAGGATGTCGGTTTTACGGCTGTAAAGCGTATATCGATGCACAGACGCATCAGGGGTTGCATAGTTGTAAATTTTTTGAATGGTTGGATCCTCCACTGACAGACAGGGGGGTCCAATACGCGCTTGAGATGCAAGCTAAGGTTAGTCGCTTGGAGAGGATGAATATTGCAATTCGCAATGAAATGCTTGCAGGGTGCTACCGGTTACCACGTGATTGACTGTATGTTTTGATGTATTGGTAGTAAAGTAGTATCCGGTGGTTGTTGTTTGTATATACTTGCTTTTAATCGTCTATCAGTCCTGTATTTTCTATTGAGATGTATTCTGTAGTTCAACAGACTAATAATCTGTTTTATAATGTGTTTTAGCCTGTTTTTTAATTGTTGACTTTTCAAAAGTCGCCTTTGGGCGAATTCTCAAAACTCGCCTTTGGCCCTTGCATTACAGGTTTTCTACACTGCCGGCCATTGCTATGTATTGACGAGACACATTTGTATGGTAAATACAAAGGGACGTTGCTTGTTGCTACTGCTGTAGATGTGGATGACTGTCTATTTCCATTAGCTTATGCGGTTGTCGAATCCGATTCATATGATAGCTGGGGTTGGTTTTTTTCTTACATGCGTGAATTCATTCACAGTGTTTGCAATCGTCGTATTACTTTCATATCGGATCGGATGAAAGGAATTCCGAAGGCTTTACAGGAGAAGTGGCGAGAACCACACAAACATAGGTTTTGTGCACGGCATCTTAAAGCTAATTTTCAAACAGCGGGTTTTAGGGATAACCGACTTACAGCTTTATTTTATTCAGCTGCATGTGCTTCAGAAGTAGTTGAGTACAACAAAATCAGAGAAGAAATTAAAGCTACAAATTCACGGGCTCATGAATGGATTGAAAGAAGTTTAGGGAATTTTAAAGAGAATTGGGCCCTTTGCAAAGACGATGGAGGACGCTTTCATGTTATGACCACCAATGCTTCCGAAAGTTTTAATGGTGTGCTGAAAGGTGCTCGATCATTACCTATAAAGGCGTTGGTTGTACGAACCTTCTTTCGATCGGTTGAATATTTTTGTAAGAGACGAGAGACGACGGATGCTATCACAACACGTTTGACTCCAAAATGGGAAGCTAAAATAGCAGATCGAGCTATTGAAGCACGTCGTTGTAAACTAGTTCGCTTTAGTCGAACAGAATGGCAAGTTATTCATTGCTACGGCGATGAATTTAAAGTGTTAATTGATGGTCCTAACTGCTCATGTACATGCAACATCCCCCTACTGCAAAAATTACCATGTGCCCATGTAATGGCGGCTTGTTCGACACAGGATTACGGTGCTAACAGAGCTCATCATGAGTTCGCATCAGAGTGGTACTCTGTTCGCAGTTACAAAGCTTCATATCAGCCAGAGTTTCATCCCGTGCGTGATAAGAGATACTGGAGACCATACACCGGTCCACATATATTGCCTCCACCTACAAGAAGACAACCTGGACGGCCTAAATCTACGAGGATAAAAAACGTTATGGACGAGCATCAAACGCCTAAATCAAATAGGTGCAGCAAATGTGGATCACAGGGCCATAGCAGAAAGCGATATACTGCTGCGACCTAAACTTCCATTATCAGATGTATGACTGCGTATCGAATTTAGACCTTTTGTGTTTTCAATTTTAAACGAATGTAATTTCTATGTATCAAACAAACTAGTTATGTGTCGAACTTAAATGAACTTCGCAATTGTTAGATTTGCAAGCTTATATCTACGAAAGTTGTTAGATAAGAAATCATATATGTATGTGATTGTTAAATGGACCAACATAACTTGTTTATGTAAGCAGGGTTTTTACGAAGGCGAATTTTCAAAATGCGCCTTTGGGCGAATTTTCGAAAGTCGCCTATTGGCGCATTTTGAAAGTTCGCCAAAGGCGCATTTTGAAAATTCACCCTCGTCTAGCTGGCAAGAACAGGTCTATGTTTGTAATTAAAATCAAAACTAGGTTATTTGTGTTATTGTTTATGAAAACAAGCTTAAGTTTGAAAATTTTCCTTAATTTTTTTAACCTCTGTTAACAGTCACATGAAAAATAGTTAGTAGCAGAGATAAACTCAGTAATTATTTAATTTAGGATAAATTTTCTATTTAGACCAATTTTGCAAACTTTTTGCAAATTTAGACCAATTGCAAAACTAATTACAAAAAATAGATCAGTTTTGACCACATCAGCCGCCATGTGTACTGATGGCATTTCAGATGTCGCCAATACACGTTTTAGTGCATAAAATAACTGGCGGCATTTGAGATACCGTCAATATGCGGCATTTGAGATGCCGCCAGTTCGCGGCATTCAAAATGCCGCACTGTTGTTTGTCTGTTGTTTAAGACATCCCCTTCTTTCATTTACCACTCCACCCTCAATAAATCAAAACCCCAAATCCGAACCCAACACTCCAATTCTCCCAAAATCAATATTTTCACACAAAAACTCGTTAAATCAGGCAAGAAATTAAAGAATGGCTTCCTCGCCCTCTCAAGTACCTCCTATAGGTTTGTGTTCTTCCAATTTTAACTCAAATTTAGAATTTTTGATTTTAGGGTTTAGAAAAAAATAATTTTTTTAGGTATAAATCTATGTTTCTAGACTACAAAGAAGTAGTTTGTGCGTGTAAAACATTTGTTTGATTGGTTCTTGATTGTATATAAGGATTGTTTAGATTATAAATTTGATTTGGTTTTGTTATTGTGGTATAATATGAAGAAATGGCACCCAGACCGATTGATAATAGCGTTCTTTACTTACAAGCTCAACACCGCACTAGCAATAACGATTTGATGGAGGTACATGTTGATATAATTTTTCTTGCATTTTGCAATATGTTAGTAAATAATATAATATCTTGCATTTTGTTTTAATTTTCGACAGACGTTTGAGCTGGACGGATTCATTGACCATTCTTCGACCTTCAAGCTTGTCACATCAGCGCATCCTGGTGTGTTGGAACTAATTTTAGTTAGGGTCGGATTCGGTGTTATTCATAAGTTGGGATATACACAGCTTGATCGTAATCTTCTGATAGCGTTGATCGATAGATGGAGACCTGAGACATCTACATTTCATCTTAGAGTAGGTGAGATGACCATCACATTAAAAGATGTCGCCGTGTTGCTTGGATTGTCAATTAACAGGGATCTCATCGTAAAAACGAATTTCCCACATAATTATATGAATTTGAATGAGCCCTTACTTGACTTGTCTCCTCTAGAAGAGTAAGATGGGGGAATGAGTCGATAGTGGCCACTTGGTTTAGGGAGCAGTTGGTCGATGATATTCCTCGTCGTGCCTCTCCAATGCAGATCGTCCAACGCGTCCGCGCTATTATTTTGCACATCATCACTCAACGTCTTTTCTACGATCGATCGAAGACTCGAGAGGCCCTTCAATGGCTCCTGTTATTGGAAGACTTCGATTTTTGTTGGCAGTATTCATGGGGCAGTGCGGTGCTAGCTTTCACTTATACAAAGCTTACTAGAGTGGCGTTGGTACAACGGTCTGCCGGTGGTTGTATAACTCTAGTTCAGGTACGGTCATAGTTGTTCATTAATTCATATTTATACATGTAGTAATCATTAATGAAATACAACTTATACTCTTGCAGCTATAGTCTTGAACTTATCTTCCGGTCGGTCGTATAACTATGAAGAGACCAATAATCGACAATTCGAAACCATATGGATCGAGGTAAAATGTTGTTGTTTGTACGGTTGTATCAACTTATACACTTTGAACCGTTTGTATAAATTTTTGCTATTTTAGGTGGATTGGACCAAAGAATACGAAAATGACTTCCAAACGGAATTTGGCGTTTTACCGGAACGAGTTTGATGTCCTGGACTATAACGCAGTTGCGTGGACTCCATACACTTAGGCAGAGCTTGAAGCTCTTCTAGCTTTGTGCACTGAGACGAGACAGTTATGGCGGGCAAGACTGATGATATTTTGCTTTAGCGATCTAGCATACCATCTTCCAGATAGAGTGATGAGGCAATTTGGTCTTCGCCAACACTTACCGTATCTTGCTCCATATTATACTCTCTCGTATGGTGAAGATGAGTTTGAAACGATGATAGAGTTATGGAATAACCGCTTCTTAGTTGTGGAAGATGAGCATGAGATCACGCTGAGTGATGAAGAGTACAATAGTTGGTATTGGAATATCACTCGGCATTATGTGTTAAGAAGATGAGAGGAAGTGCCTGAGCAAGATGTTGCTCCTTACACTCCAAGAGCTCCGCTTGAACGAAATGTGGTATGTATTTAAATTTACAATTTTTAAGGTAATTGTAAAATCAATAATGGTATATGTTATATGCAGGCGGATGGTATGTATCGTATGTTGGACATAGTCGATGAGCTTGTGGAGGAGATTCCCAAAAAAGTAAGGCGAAATGCTTCTCTCTCAAACAAATTCTACGATCATGTTTGTCGAAAAACAAGATGACAAGACCAATCCCACTGTCGCCTCCCCTCCTCCTGCAGTGTCACCCCTTATTAAGAACATTGCATCTGTCGCACTATTTGAGGACATTGCATCCGCCGTCGAACCTAAGAGAAAGTATCAAAGACGAAAGAAATGTATGGACGAAAGCTCCAGGGCAATAACTTTTCAACATACGCATCTGGTTGGGCCGTCTCAACCCCCTATGGAAGGAACGCAAGAAGAGAATAGTGAAGAAATTTCGCCTAAAGAGGGAGAATTCATGCTGAAGCCAAGAAAATCGAAAAAGAAAACTCCTCACGAACTAAAAAATTTAAGAAGATAGTGTAGTTTGGAATGTCTTTAATATTGATTGTATTGTTTTTATGTTTGTAATGTAGATTAGGTTGAAACTACTTTCGATTGTAGTATTGTTTTTCATTGTACTTTAGTTCGTAGTGAATATAGTTGTGATTCTTATGTAAGTGTTTCCCGTGTAATTGTGTAGCATGTGTAATGGGGCTGCAGTTGATATGCAGTGTATAACTAGCAGAGCGGCATTTGTAATGCCGCCCCTTGTGCGGTATTTCAAATGCCGCCTAATGTGTAAGTAATAGAGCGGCATTTGAAATGCCGCTCAATGGTGCCATTTGAAATGTCGCTCCAGCGTTTTATATACATTACAATAGCTACCAACTTCTACCTACCCTATCCTTACTTTACCAGTAACTCCTTCATCAAAAACCACACTTTCTGATTTCTCTCAATTTTCAATTTATCTCAAATTGTAATTTATTTCAACAAGTCGTCTACAAGGTAAGTATGGCATTAACCTCTATTAATTTCTTTCAAATTCTATTTTCTCTTACATTGTAATCCCAAAAGCCCATCATCAGAAACAAAACTTTCCGTTTTTATGTCGTATAGTTTGATTCTTTTTATAGATTGATAATGGACAATTCGGAGATTGATGATGAAATAATGATGAAGATTTATGACAAATTTGAACAAAAGAAAGGTAATGGGATGGAAAGTGGCACCAACCTTGATATGGATTTTGTGCTAGAGACGCAAGTTGAACAATTGCCGCCGGCTGTGCATAATGGAACATCAACAATAGTTGTCGCGAATGAAAGACTGGAGCAACAATCACTACATGCATGTCTTTTAGGCGCCCTTGGTCGTCAAAATCTCAATCGTGCTAGTTCAAGCGTGCAACCTCCGTGTGTACTTTGTTACTATGGAGATGAATGTGACGTAATTGTTTGTAGAAACGAGAGGAATGCAGGACGTCGTTTCTACCGATGTGGTGGGTAAGATACGGCCTCATCAAGTTGACTGCTGCAATTTTTTTAAGTGGCTAGATCCAAAAATGTACCCTTGGGGGGTTGAATACGCTTTAGAGATGCAAGCAGAAAATAGTAGTTTGGAGAAGTTGAATCTTGAATATGCAAATGAATTATTGGTCTGTGGATACAAGTATTCGACGTTATGGCCACGAAGATCATTGAAGGAAAAGTGAACTTTTAACTACGTAGTACGAACGATGTTTACGTGTTATCTATGTAGTACGAACGATGTCTAATGTAATGTAATGTTATTCGAATCTTGTGGTATTTGCTATTTGAATTTATGCTATTATAATGTATTGTTATTCGAATTAATTTAGGTACATTCGAATTTACGCTAATGTAATGTGTTGGTATTTGCTACTCGAATTTGGCTGCTGCTGGATATGCAGCAAGGTAATAGCAGAGCGGCATTTGAACTGCCGCCTCGTGTGCGGCATTTCAAATGCCGCCTACTTAAAAACTAGTTCAAGGCATTTGAAATGTCGCTCATGTTGCAGCATTTCAAATGCCGCTCTGCTATTACATTGTTGCATATCCAGCAGCTTTATTCATCTAGCCGAATAATACAACTATGAAATTGTCAAAATAATACTACAAATACAACCAAACTCAATTGTTGAAATTTGATAACATAAACAATTATCTTCGAATATATTCGATTACAGTCGATCTAAAAATACAACCAAACTCAAATAAAAACATTATGTTGCTGAAGTGCAACGATTTTTCTTATGACCCACAACATCGCATTTGCTGCACCTGTTTCCTTTAGGAGTCTGCATCTCGTCCATCGTACCTTTAATTCTAGTAGAACGTGGACGTCCTGGTTGCCTTTTAGCTATAGGAGGTAGGACCAACTGATTATCACTTAAACTCCAATAGCGTTTATCGCGGACAAGATGAAACTCGAGGTTGTAAGCGACCAAGTATTTCTCAATTGAATACCATGTTGAAACGAAGTCATGATGGGCTCTATTAGCTCCATTGGAAACTGTTGAGCAAGCGGCCATATGCGTATAAGGTAAGTGCTCTAATAGAGGTATGTTACATGTACATGAGCAAGTGTTACCGTTGATCAATACTTTGTATTCATCCCTGAAATAGTGATCAACTTGCCATTCAGCTTGACTAAAGCGAATTATTCTTGTACGCCTTGCTTCGTTAGCTCTATCAGCAATCTTTGTTTTCCTGCTGCTTCTCTTCTTTGACAAAAATAATCAACCGATCTAAAAAAGATGCGTGCAACCAGAGCTTTGATAGGTAAAGATCGACCTCCTTTAAGTACACCGTTGAAGCTTTCTACGCAGTTAGTGGTCATGACATGAAATCGATCGCCATCATCTTTACACAATGCCCAATTTTCCTTTTTCCCTCCCAAACTCCTTTCTATCCAGTTGTGTGCCCTACAACTTGTAGATTTGATTTCTTCTTGAATTTTGTTGTACTCGGCTTCCACTGCAGCACATGCTGCAGCATAAAAAAGGCCCGTCGGTCGTTTTTTGTCTAAATCCTGTAGTTTGAAAATTGGCCTTCAAATGTCTAGCACAGAAGCGGTGTTTATGAGGCAAACCCCATTTCGTTTCTAATGCTGTCTGTATTCCTTTCATTCGATCGGAAATGAAGGTAATTCGTCAATGGTTAACACTATGAATGAACCGCCGCATGCAAGCAAAAAACCACCCCAACTATCACTAGATTCTGACTCTACAATTGCATAGGCTAAAGGGTATAGATGGTCATCCGCATCAACAGCAGTGGCTATAAGTAATGTCCCTTTGTATTTCCCATACAAATATGTATCGTCAATACATAACAACGGACGACAATGAACAAAACCTTCAATACAAGGGCCAAAGGCCCAAAAAGCTCGATCAAACACTCTATATTCATCTGCAGTAATGTGTCCCAATGCTTCCCGGGTTCGTTCTAGCAATTTCAGTAAAATATTGCCTTAGTGTTATATGATTCTGTCCAATCACCATAAATCATTTCCACCGCCTT
This sequence comes from Allium fistulosum, assembly GCA_030737815.1. Classification (NCBI taxonomy): domain Eukaryota; kingdom Viridiplantae; phylum Streptophyta; class Magnoliopsida; order Asparagales; family Amaryllidaceae; genus Allium; species Allium fistulosum. Next base: position 951,435,942 of record CM060903.1, read on the forward strand.
ACTCAAAGCTCTTCAAGCCTTCATGTAACTAACTTTCATGAACAATTGTTCTTCCATCAATAGTTGCACCGTCCGGGTTGTTATATTCAGATCGGCTTTCACGAAAGGTAAGATCTTTGATACTAGAAAATTAGAAGTCGCTTGCTTGTGAGTGGAGTTCACTGTAGGGTTAACACAGTTGTGATCGCTCGGATATTTCCTTATAATCCACCAGTTCTGCTCGGATTTTTTTGTTCTCCATAGACAGTTGGCATCTATATTACAAACGCCAGTGTATTTCGTTTTATTTGATTTTATAGCTTTAAAAGACACGGTGTAACAACCCGACTTTTTCTCCACAGAAAGTCGCATCGTTAATTAAGAAAGAAAGGGATAGAAGAAGAAAAGAAAAGAAGAAAGAACAACAACACATCAGAAATCTCACAGCGGAACGAGAAATATATTATATCACATAAGATATTACATAGTATCATATACATCAGAGTACACAATACATCACAGAATAGACAGTTATAAACTTCTGTCTATTATACAACACAAGTACATCTATCATACACAGCGGAAACTCTATATATCTATTCGCTGAAGCCTCCTGCTCCACAGCTCCTCCAGAATTCGTCAAGACTAACCTGAATTCCCTTGACTACTCATACAAATTTGAGTACCCAAGAGTTTAATAAAACAGAAAATAAACACTTGGGTCAGACATGGGTCTGGTGTGAGTAAACGGTTAAATTGCTTAACTTTGAAAACCTTTGAAAACAAAAGTATCACGTAAGACTCCCCACAAATAAACATGGGTAAGTTTTTACCTTACGCTAACTAAAACATTTGATAGGAAATCCAGTTATATTATAATAGGGTCTAGGGTTTTCAAGTAAAATACAGAAATAGCTGAAATGCTTACATCTCACATTCCAACATAGTTGGGCACAACTAATACGTACGGCACTTATTGGAGTTTGGATTCCATACAATGGCCGGGCTACTGGGGTACCGCCCGTCACAGTACGTGGCCTAGATCACCGTACCGAGGAGTACGCCCGCTCCCCTGCAACACAAAGCCGGAACCATCCCTTACTGGATAATCCCGAACAAGATAATCCCGTAGTTGGCGCGACCAACCACACACTAAGCCGAATAAAAGAAAAGGGACCTCTAGACAGGGATCTATCTTGCTCTCAGTGGGTGCTACCCACGAAGCCTTGCTGCACCTCCCCTGTTTTAGCCATTCCCGGTTGATGAGGCTTGAGGTTACGATTACCTTTAATCAGAACATATCACTTAGAATGCTCATCGTCCGCCTGACGATGTACTGAAAGCATTCAATCCATACAAGTTCGTTCCGGGTTCGAACGAAACCGAAGGCATTATCTCGTTACACTCGTTTTGGAATCACCCTCAGAGTTAACGACAATAACCCTTGCACTCTGAATCTTCATCTTCACTTGAGATTCACGACCTATCGTAAATTTGGATCGATGTGGTATTCGGGTCTCCAGACCTGGAATACCGGTATACGGAAACCCGATACCGGTCTCATCGAAATCCAAAACGTATCTTTTAAGGCCAAGTTGTTTTAAAGGTTTAAACAATTTAACTTATCTATACAGATAGATAATTCACAAGTCACAATTGATAATCACATTATCATTTAAACAGATGATTCATAACCAAATAGGTAATCCATATCAACATCACAATAGTTAATCTATATTACCATCATGATACAACCAAGCATTCATACCACACAACATTACTTATCTCATTTCTGAGATTACATCCATTCAAGACAAATCAATGTCATCCATTCTTATATAAGCAATGATTTACTTAATCATAACATAATTAATTTAAAATTGATTTAAATTAACTATCTCTATCTTTAATTAATTTAAAGTGAATTAAATTAATCACTTCATCTCTTAATTAATTTAAAATAAATTAAATTAATTACTTCATTATAAATCTTACTTATATAATCATTAATTAATTACAAATAAATTAATTAATCTTTCTCTAATTATCCACTTTAATTAATCACCTTGATTAATCATTCTTTAATTACATTTAAGTAATTATCTTAATTAATTTCACAAATTAATTATCCTTAACCAAAAACAGTAATTAACCTTTAATTACTTCATTAATTAATTAATTATAATTAATTACTTTAAGCCTTAATTAATTACAATTAATCACTTATCATTTGATTAATTAATCTTAATTAATTAACTCTTAATTACATCATTAATTAATTATAAACTAATGATTCCTAATTACAATCTTTAATTATTTATTTATATTTAAATTAATTAAATAATTAATCTTAATTAAACCATAATTATTAATCATGTTTGATTAATCTAATCCAGTAATTAACTTCCCTTAATTATTTCCCTTAATTAATTACCTTTAATTAATTACCTTAACAAATAATTAATTACCTTATTAATTAATCTTAATCCTTTAATTAACTTAATTAAATAATTTATTTAATTAATAACACTAAGTAATTAACTCTTAATCACTTCTTATTTAATTACTTTCATAAAATAATTATCCTCTAATTACTTTATTAAATATTTTATCTTTACTAAATTACATCCAGTAATTATTTCTTAATTACTTCATCAAGTAATTATACTTAATTAATTTATAAGTGATTATCTTTAATTAATCATTAATTAATTACTTAGTTAATTATTTAACTAAATTAAATAATTTCTTAACTATAAAAGATCTTGATTAAGAAAACCATTATCTTAATTAAATTATTATCTATTCTTAAATCATTTTATATAAATGAATTATCCTTATTAATTTCACATATTAATTTCCTTTAATAAATCAAAACTCTTAATTACTTAAGATAACTCCTTATTTAAAATTAAACAATTACAACATTTAAATTTTAACCTTTAAAATCTTTGAAACCTTTCAAAGTTATTAAATAAATTTTAATACAAAGATTATTTTCAAATCCACTTCCTTAATCTTTTAAAACTTATATATTTAAATTATTTAAAACTTGTTTAAATGATTTTTCTAGAAATCAATTTAGTTTTAAATGGTTACAATTTTGTTTGCCTTTGTTTTTAAAGCTCAGAACATCACAAAACAAAACTTCTTTTGTTTAAAACTTTAAAACATTTCCTTCTAAAAAAATGAATCTTAAGCCTGCTCCTACCAAACCCGAGTAAAGCTCGTGGAAACTCGAAGTAACACTCGCGACCAACTCACTTCACCCTGCTTCGAGTAAAACTCGACCATTCCCGAAGTAAAACCCGTGAAAACGCTTTCTTCCCCAATCCCGTATCTCCAGATGCACGCCAACGTGCACGTTAACGTACACACCCACGATGATCGGCGGCGATCTCTACGATAGCCTCCGACACATCACCTATGACCATGGCAACCTCACGCGATCCCCAGCTGCCACGCTTCACGCAAGAAACAAAATTTAGACATCGAACCCATCAGTTCGAAACCCACATCGTCAGAAAGTTCGACCACCACGGCAAACCAAGCTTCGAGAAAATCTACCGTCTCCACCCTAGCTTCCTCACGTTCCTCTGAACCTATCCCAACCATCACGATCGCCTCCGGTTGTCCTTCGTTGCCGCGAAACCAAGATGAACGTCACGAGAAAAACAGGGTCTTAAACCCTAACTTGATCAATTCCGATCAACACACCTAACTATAAATTCTCGAGTGATTTTTCCCGAGATCTCCACCTTCCCCTCCACCTTCGAGTTCACCCACGGCACCCAGATCGTCGCCGTTCACCTCCGATTGGTCGAAATGACGAAAACATAAATTTCGAAATTTCTCATCGATTACTAATCTAAAAATCATGATTCCAGTTTCAAAAATCATGTTTATTTATATGCAATTCAATGATGAAATCGAAATTGAAAATTAAAATTATAAAATTTTTGATCCAAATTAGGAATTTACTGTAAACTCAAAATTTCAGAGCCAGTTATTCACTTTTAAAACCTGTAATTATTTTTAGGTGATAGATTACTTGATTGCAAACAACTTCTATTTATAAATCATTAGCCAATTCACAATCAACTTCGAGTTATTGATATTATTATGAAATGAATCCAACTATTATCACACAGAGACTATGAAAACTTTACAGGCATTCAAATGTAAATATACAGGCATGCATACAGGCATTTCAAACACTAATATACAAACATGCATACATTACAACATTTCAAATAATGAATCATCACATAAACAAAACATAAATCTATTTTTAAAATAATATTTACTCACTGTTATTTTAAACAGAGACATATGTAAACTACAGACATTCAAAAATGTATAATTCAAGCATGCATCCAATTTTAATTCAAGTATTCAGATAACATGAAGATGTTCATTCACAAGAACAAGTAGAAATCCAAGATTTAAAACTGTTTTTAAAACTTAGGTTTACTCACCAGGCAATAATGCAGAGAACAGAGACAGAGAACAGTTTTGGTTTCCAGGCTTGTTTGATTTTAAACTTGCTTTTCTTTTGCTTTGTTGAATTTTAATCTTGCTGTTTAATTTCCTTATCTGATTGCATGACTTCAGGTTGCATTTGAAGATCTGAAACTTCTTATTGAATTTTCCTTGATCTTTCTTTTTTTCTGATTTGCATTTCCAGATTTATTCTTCTTTCTTTGATTCCCAGGTTTTACTTTTTCTTTAAATTTTGATTTCCAGTCTTTTATTTCTTAGATCTATTTTGTTTTAGTCGAAAATGAGAAGAAGGATTTAGAACTGAAAATGCAGACAACTTTCTTCTTATTATTAAAATTTAAAAATTATAATTATCAAAGAGAAAAACAAATAAAGCCACTTGTCTTCTTATGTTGTTAATTAGCTTACACATATGCATCCAAGCCTCCATATGTTTACAAGTGTTTTATCTTGTCTTTTATTAATTTATTTAAGCTATATACATATGTATTTATGCAATATTTTTATGTATATAAAAATGTATTTATCTTTATACAATTAAGCTTTTAGATTTATAAATATACAAATGTGAATTCAAGTAACTTATATTTTGATCAAATCATATAACATATGTTTATAAATTTGAGAAATTTAGTTTAACTCCTTGTATAAAAATCTTAAACAATTTACCTTATGTTAAAATTAAAATGAAGGAAAAAAAAACAAATGAACTTCTAATTTAAACCTTATTTAAACTTAAGCTTACATATATATTTTTAAATAAGAAATTATTCTTGTTATTTAAATCATAAATATCATTTTCAAAAGTATTAAGTTAAATTACAAATTTCCAAATTACAAATTATATAAATATTAAAGTTTGAAAATACTTTATTAAATTCAAATTCAATATTCTTTCCATTTCAATATATACAATTATATATATTCTAAATGGAAATACTTTTAACATTAGCTTTGATAATTACTATATTGAATTTAATACATAACTCCAAATCACAATATATATATATACATATATATTATAATTTGAAAACATAGTTTTAAAAGACTCCCTATTTATAATATATATACCTATATATATATACATTATAAATATAAAACATTTATATATAAGTTTTAGAAAGATAAATCTTCCCAATTTAAAATTGTTAGAAAAGATATTTCCAAATTAAAATGTTATTAGTTTTTAAAGAAATAAACTTGCCAATTAAAATGTTATTAACCTTTTAAAATGAATAAACTTGTCAATTTATAAAATAAATTGACAAATCAATTTAATTATTTATAAAGATTATTAAATTGATATTGCCAAAATTCCGGGATATCACACACGGCATGTAGAATTGATCATTCGCTCATTGGTGTAACAATTTAGCTTTCATCTCAAAAATCATACCAACTTTAAAGCCACTCTAAACGCTAACGGTTGAAAATAACTCATTGTTGAACTCAAGATTTGCAACAATAGACCTAGCCATTATTTGTGCACAAATCATCATCCAAAGGTACCTCCATTTCCACCTCATCACTGTCTTCAGGAATATTGTCTTCGACCGCAAAATCATAGGTCAAAGCATCATTGTTCACTTGCATACTACCGATCCACGACACGTCATTCTCCGCCATATTCACTACATCCATACTATTTATATGGGGATCGTCATGTATATCTTCACCTACAACCATGTCCATTTCAATATCAACATCTGCTTCGTTTGCGGTTACGTTCACAATCTTCACTTCGACATTAGATTCTGTCGCAATATCATGTGCGGGAAACTTGTAATTTAAAAATAAGTATTAATTTAAATACCGTATCAGAAATAATAGCTAACAAAGTTAGCTTATTCTAAACAAATACCTCTGACTTATATCATATAACTCAGTTGGAGTTGGATACATATAAGGAGACATATGACAATTTGATGGTCCGTCAATACTTTGCAGTGTTGGTCGATAAGGAAGATAATTGCATATAGAACGACAAAACTTTCAACTATTGCATAACTTACACTGTAATACGACATAAAAATTATAAATAAATGTTTCACCCTTCCAAGAAAATGTGAAAAGCTGCCTTGACTTGGATATGGAAAGTTATACTGAACACCTTGTTGATAACTCATACACGGCGGATATCCAAAAAGGGATTGTTGTTGACCGTAGATCGCTGCCATAGGTAGATTACTAAAACTTGGAGATGCAGTTCCATGACTAATACTTACTGTATCAACCCTTCTACGGTAGTCTTCAGTTAAACTGTTAACTACTTGTTCTCATATGGGTTCTTCTTCTTGCAACTGCCTACTTTTCCCAACAAACAACTCTATTGATTTTGATGTCGCTAAAAACATTAGCTCCACATCGTCATCATCGGCTTTTTAATGGCTTTCGATCCTGAATTCGTAGGCCAGTTACACACTAACTCTATGTCAAATTCATCGGATTTTATCTTAGTCGCTTTATAAATGGATTCTTTTAACTGCATCAAAGTACCAACTTTCAATACTTTCGCTGGTTTACACGACTCACCAACATATTTGTCACAATTAAGTTCATCAATAACCAGTTCACCATCATAATAACAAATTGTTGGTACACACTTGGGAGCCATTCTACCTGTCAATTAATCATCTTTTTTACTACTTCCATAAATGACCAAACGACATATGATAACATAAACATACACAAAAAAGTAGAGTTTACAAAATAACATATCAAAATTGTTAAAGAGGACGAAATAGGTATTGTCCCTTGACTATAGCTACTTTCGATCAAGATTTAACTATAATACATATTCTACAGTCCTTAGTTTGGGAATTTTTTTGAGATTTGGGTATTTGGGTTTTTTAAAGATTTGATTTTTTTAGGGTGGAGTGGTAAATGAAAGAGGGGACTGTCTTAAACAGCAGACAAACAACAGGGCGGCATTTCAAATGTCGCGAACTGGTGGCATCTCAAATACCGCATATTGCCAGCATCTCAAATATCGTCAGTTACTTTATGCACTAAAACGTGTACTGGCGGCATTTGAAATGCCACCACTACACGTGGCGGTTGATGTGGTTAAAACTGGTCTATTTTTATAGTTAGTTTTGCAACTGGTCTAAATTTGTAATAAGTTTGCAAAATTGGTCTAAATAAAAAATTTATCCTTTAATTTATGGTAAATTTCCTTCCTTATCTTGGAGTTTGAAGTAAAATATGCAGCTGAAACATGAAACTAAAGTTGCAAAATTGTATCATAAAATTTCAATAAGTATATGATGTAGAAGTACATGTAGTCAAAAAATGAACTTGATGTTGTTAGTTTATTTTTGGTGCAGCTGAATTTCAGTGATGAATGATACAGTTTTTGACTTTATTTGAACAAAAATACAACGATCATGTCTGGCTACTGATTTTATCAATTATAAAAAACTTGGAAAAGTTTATTGTTGACAATTTTCTTCTAACAACACTTGTAAGGTAGTACAAATTATAAACAAAATTTTAGTGTTGATGAAATAAAAGGGAAAAAAATTGTATGTGTAAGGAAAATATCCACAGGTAATTTTCACGACATTTTCTAAATCAGTTCAAAAGCACACATATTTAAACATGTGCAACTTCTAGCACTATCTCCATAATGCTATAAAAATTTAAAAATTCCATTTATCTTGTTTGTAGTTGAATGGTTGGCTTTTTAACCGTCTAAAATGTTGCATCTATAGCTCCGATGATTTAAATAAAATAAAACGTTAAGCAAAAGTATTGTATACAAAGTAAGGATGGTATTTATGTGTTGTATATAATCCCACCCCCGAGACCCTAAAGAAAAAAATGTGGATTCACTGTGGAAAAATACATATTGTTTGGTTTAAGTAAATATAGTAAAACCAATAATTCTACATTTTGAAACATTGAATTTTAAATTTATGGGGCTCTAATAGAATTTTAAATTCCATAGCTTTCAAATTTTAATTTTAATAAATAGTAAAGGCAATAATTATACATTTTGAAATACTGAGTTTTTAAATGTAAAGTTAAAAAAAAATCAAAACTTCAAAATTCAATAATATCAAATAGAATAATTCTATAATTTGAAACATCAAATTTTAAATTTAAAGTTTGAAATTTATGGCATTCAAAGTGTTTAAAGTTAAAAAGGGTTAATGCTCTAAATTTTCCAACGATCAAAATTTGTAAAGGTTTGAGTGTTTATATGCCAAAAAAATTCATTAGTAATTTGCAAAGCTTCTATCACTAATAAAGTAAATCAGCCATTACTATTGAAATTACAAACTATATACTCATTCATGTACATTAGTAATTATTGGCACTAGTATTTCAAGTGGTCTATACTTATAAACAAAAATTCCACACACTAGTACCGTTTCTTATTATCTTACTCTCATGATTACAGGCACTTGAATGGTCAGTATCAGATGCAGGGCCTGGAGCGACCTCTTCTTTGTATTGACTACACATATTTGCTAGTATAAAAAGAGCACCAAAAATAAAGACAATATGGGTACAAATAGCTCTTATAATCCAAAAATTTCTTTGCTTTACATTTTCTGGAATGTCGTCTATGTTGTTTCGGTGTGCATGTATTTGGAGAACAACTGGAATGAAAGATTAATTAAAACATTATCAATCTATTTTAGCATTGGTTTCATTAACGTACATGAGATGTTATAGAAGAATAAGCAAAGTAGCAGCCTAAGCTCTTATAGTCCAAAGTTCAAATACATCTTCTAGGATATGAACGGTGAGTAGCTAATTTTGTATTCAGGTTATGCTTATATATCTTTGATATTTCTATTAATCTGATAATACAATATCAACTATAATTGACCTTATTTAGGCACCCTTCTAAATAGTTAGAGTCTATCCAGTATTACAAATAGGAAATTTGAAATTCAAATATTTATAGTTTGAAAACTATTTTTGAATAATAATAAAAATAGTCTCAAAAGTTGTGTTCTAACTAGAAAATGAAGAGTATTGTTTATATAGTTGTGTTTAGACGAAAATATTATAGCTAAACAAATCATCCATATCAAGGACTAACTTTTTTTTTTTGAAATGGTACTTAAATACAACATGTCATTGGGACAACAAACCACAAATCATGTGTCAATAAATGTTGGACGATATTTTGAAGCACTAGCTGTAACGACAGCCTTTTTCAATCCTTAAATTTCGACACTAATACATTCACGGTGTTCACTTGCCGAGCACTAAGTGTCGAAAAGACTAATTGTTAGGGTAAAAGAAAAGAAAAAAGAACAAGAAAGATGATAAAAAAAACAGCAGAATCTCACAGTGGAATGATAACGTATAATATGAAAAGATAATACACGGTGTTACTCTAATATACATAGCATGTCAGAGTTACTAATCTAAGTACTAATATCAGCCTGGATTGTTATAACAGTCTGTCCTCACAATTCCTGATATATAAACACACACACACATAAAGTAATGTAGTAGAAATAAATACTACGGTAGGTAATCACCCAGCTCCTTTCCAAGAGCTCCAAAGCGTCCATAGCTAAATTTGGAAATATTCACGGGGTTGACCCGAGCATTATAAAAAAAATACCCGAATCAGTCTGGTAAATTAGCGTTAGAAACTCGAATCATTTGGATGATTTAATGTTATAAAACCTTTCAAAAATAAAGGTATCTCGTAAGAACACGCTGCACATAAACACAGATAGCTTTTTACCTTACGATAACCAAACCATTTCTATTAGAAAATCCAGTGATATTATAATAATGTCTAAAATGTGGAATATAAATCAGAAAATAGCGGTGTTGCTTGCATCTCAAAAAACAATAGTATTAGAATACATCTAAAACCGCTAAGGCGCGTTCACATATGGATTTTCCATTAGATGGTCCTTAGTACTTTGAGGCAAGCCTCCATGACACAGGTCTGAAACTACCTTCCGAGCGTCATATATCTCTAGATAAAATATACTAAAAAGGAAAACATAGCTAGTCCACTGAATACGTGCCTCGAATAACATCAACTCCCTAGGGCCCAACAATCGAAAGCATCTCTAAATATGGAGTGATGTACCCTCTGAGGTTATCTACACCCCGTTGGCTATGCCCCTACTATGTTTTTAGTCACATCCGCTGGTGAAGCTACGTCCGGCATTCCAGCACATGAGCCACAACTCAAACAGATCTTGACACACGAGTCCCTAACTCGAATAGATCTCGAATCTCCACATAGATTCCAGCATCTCAAACAAATCCACTTCCAAGAGATAGAACACGTATCTCAGTCATGAAGTGGTTTTCGATAAGTAGAACGCTTACAGATCCCAGTCTATCCAAGACTGAATCGATGAATTTGCTCATATTCAACAATAATGAGAATGATCGCATAAAGAAACTAAGCCCCGTATAATTTCCATAAGCAAGTAACATACAAGCACTATCAAATCATATAAAGAATGATCAATTCATACAAAGCATGATCAAGTCACTTAAACGACTTTTAATTCCCTTTTAATTAATTTATCCTTTATTAATTAAAAACTCCATTTTACTCAATAAAACTTGTTTCACTTACTAAAAACTTCCTTTATTAATTAAAAATCTTTTATTAATTAAAACTTCCTTTTTCTACTTATATATATATATTTTAAAATATCTTTGCAAAAGATATAAACAAGTATATAACAATTCTCTATTCATTGTACTCTTTTCACTACTTAAAAAATATTTATATACTTATCTCAAATGGTTCAAGTATATTCATAAATCATTAATAAGATTTACTTACTTTAATTTATGATCAAAGAGGTTAAAACAAATGTTGTTAAAACATTATTACTATAACCCCTTCTCCCTTATAAATTAAACTTTTACTTTTTCTATCTTTATTTAAAAAGATTACATACTTGTTATTATCCTTAAAATTCCATTATTAAAGATCTAAGTACATTCATAATCATTTAACCATATTTTTGCAATTTAAAATATAATTCGAGGGTTTAAAAATATATGTTACTAAAACATTGTATACGATAAACCCAAACATTTCATACATTAAAATTTTCCTTTAAAATCTCTTTTAACAATCTAATAACGTTTATAAGGGTTTAAGACAAGTGGTACTTATACATTTCACAACAACCCAAAACTATTCACTTATAATTATCTTTAATTTTTTTATTATTAAATATATAATTATAATCCTAATTATAATCTTAATTATAATTACTTATCATTAATTTAACAAGTTAATGTGCTTTTACTTAACTTCATACAGCCATTTATTTTAACTAAAGTGTTGAAATCCCTAGATTCCTTTATTACTTTATTAGACACTTAACTTACTTTTCCAAACTTATATATTTACATAAAATCCTTTTTAAGATTATATATATATATATTAAGTTACACAAAAGATAAGATATTTAATAAAATTCTAAAAACTATATTTAATCCTTTAATAAAATAATTTTCTAATTTTCTAAAAACTATATATATACGTAAAATATACTTTAAAATACTTATGGTATGGTTTAAAACATCCATTTAAAATATTACTAAAAGATTACTTATTTATAATATGTTTAAAACTCAAAATGACATGTTTTTCTGTATTTTAAAATAAACCACTTACTTTAAAAATTCAAAATCAATTCCTAAAAATATATAAATATTCCAAACCACTTTTAAATTTCTCTTATATTAGTTAGAAAATGTAGAATGAAGCAAAATACTTTAATTCAAAACTATCTATAAACAATTTAAAGTGTTAAAAAGAAAAGGTAGCATTTCAGAATTGCAATAGAAGAGAGCTGCGATAGTTTAAAAAACTTTCAAAGATTTAAGAGTTAAAACAGATACTACAGCATTTTAGAAAGTTCTTATAAAAAGTTTTGGGCATCTTAAAAATGTTTCAAGGCCAATTATCGTCTTAAGTTTAAAAACAGGAGTTACAGCCATTTTCAGAATGCTATCAAAAGTTTCGAAATGGTTTATAAGCGTTATTGTAACGACCTGCCTTTCTGATCCTCTAATGATGACACTAATACATCCACAGTATTCATGTGCCAAGCATCCTAGTGCTGGAAAGATAGATTGTTGGGGAAAAATAAAAAATAAAGACAGAACATAATCTCACATCGTTACGAGTAATATATAATATATAACAGATCTTTACCAAAAGAAAACTATACATACATCAATCAAAGTACACTAAACAAATCTTCAGCCTGGACAGTTATAATAGCCTGTCCTCATAATTGCTGAAAAATATAACCAACCAATGTAGTGGAAAATAACATATACGAGAGTACGTCTTGGAGGTATCCATCTCATCTCCTGAATCTCCAAGTATCCAAACTGGTTCTATAAATATGCTTAGTCTAACCCGAGCATTATAAGAAAAATAATGCTCGGATCAGTCTGGTAAACCAGCATGAGAAACACACCTCAATTGAATTTTAATGTTATAAGAATCTTATGAAAATAAAGATATCTCGTAAGACCACGCCGCACATAAACACGGACGGGTTTTTCTTACAATAACCAAAACATTTCATAGGAAGTCTTTTGATATTTTATAATAGTGTATAGGGTTTAAAATAAATATTGAATATAGCCAAAATTGTTACATTGATTAAATTCTAGGATAATATTATAAAACTAAGTCCAAAGGCACTTATTAGAAAATGGATTCTGTTGACGTTAAAAATGGGCATCAACACCCAATAGAATCTAGTAGAGATTAAATAAAGAATCAAATTAAAACAGAGCAAAAATCATAAATGAACACACAAATTTTTAGAGTAGTTCGACAATCTTGGCCTACATCCACTTTATATTTTTATTGATTCTGCACTTGATCATGATTACATGAATGTTTGGATCAACTGGGATCCATTAGTATAAGAATAAAGAATAAAAATGGAAGAGCCTTGGCAGCAGAAAGAAGGATCCCTTTTCCGATGTCATGCCTACTGTATTTATAGAGGAAGACGTGCATGTATCGGGCTAAAATTTCAATAGAAAAACCTCCAGGCCAAGTCGAGCCCACACAAGAATTTTGAGGCCCATTGGGGCCCACAATAGGGATCGGTACCGATCCTTATTTTGGTGTCCAAATAGGGTGAGATCTCTCTTGTGGGTCCCGCATGATGTTAGCTACTTGCCCTCCAAATTTCATGTCATTTTGACTTACATTTTGTGAGATATCGCGTTTTTGGTGAAGTTGTGTTGCATGCATTCCGACTTCAGTCGATCCCTCTAGAGGTATAGAGATCGATCCCTCCAATCTCCTCTGATTGGGATGCGATCCCTAGGGGGTGTGCTCCATGTTCTAATGTGCTTATACTCCAAGTTTCATGTTGATAGTATAAATTTTGAGTTATTGACCGATCATTGTTGCAATATGTAGTGGAAGCTTAATATGGCCAATCCATTTATACCGATCCCTTTTATACGATCCCTTTTACACCAATCACTTTTATACTGATCCCTTTTTATAGGTGAAGTAATTTGCCTATAACTTGAGCATATGAACTCTAAACGACTTGAAACTTGAAATGTAGCCTCATGGGGCCTTCCTTGTCACTCCATATTGATCTCACCCAGTTTAGGACAAAAATTAAGGATAGGTACCGATCTCCAAGGGAAAGGGATATGCATTGATCCCCCGCCTAGGGGAGGCTTTATTCCATAGTTAGAATATTCTGAAGAGTCTATCTCTTGGTCTTGGTTGATCATCACTTCATATCATTGCTTGCGCTTGATCTCTGATCCTAATACCTCTCTCAAGGCTGTCTTCCTTGATGATCGTCTAGACTAACTTGTCCAGCCAGTCTGAATATAGCCGGGCCAAAAGGCTGGATAACATTTTCCTCCCAAAGTACATCTTTTTGCGTACATGACGTGCTTTGAATTGATGTTAAGTTAGGGTCATCGTAGAGGATTCCACTTAGTGTCTTGAATGGTTGTTATCCTTCTATTGCTGATGAGCTGCTTTGTGGAGAGTCAAATCTCTCTCTGTTCTTCATGATGCTTGGTTGTTATCAAATGATGTAAGTTCTAGAGTAGAATCCATCAATAATCGTCTGCACTCAGTTCCATTGAGCTAATTAGTCGAGTTAGTATGCCTTGGTTATCTAATCCAATTCTTTCTCTGGTTTCCCCATATAAGAATCAAATTTCTGTTGACTTCAAGAAATCGAATTTTCAGGATGTACACGTGCACGTTCAGGTACACGTTTTTGTTGTTGGCTTTCGAATGCGTTTATACGCTCACGGGTCGTTTTCAATTTGGTGGAATGTAATTCAATCATTTGCAATTTTTTATCCATTGATCCTTCTCACTCCAAATCTTTATGGATACAAGATGAAGGTATTGGAGAAGTTGATGTTGAAGAGATCGCTGATGATGATCGATTATGGGTTTAAAGCATATGGGTCGATCTTGAGGTTGAATGTGGCATGCTGCATTTGATCACCTAGGAGATGAAATGAGGGGCAGTTTTGATCAATTACAGGCATGGTTGGGCTTGGATGTTGATGGCAAGAGGAATGGTGTTTCTTCAAAAATGATTTTGTGTATAGGACTTCTCTCAATATTTGTTTGATTATGTCGTAGGTAATTCACCGAAGCAGGGGAACGGATAAACTCTTCATGTACATGATTCCTTCTCGGATGACGTAGCGTGAAGCTTTGCGGAGGATCTATCGTTTTTCATTCCTTCGTTCAGGAAGGATTCCCTATTTTAGATAGTCTTTCATAGGGGTCACCCATGACTCCTTGTCTAGGTCCATCTCCAAGATCTGTTCGATCTTAATCTAGTCAATGCTTGGATCATTAAGTACTTTGATTGGGACTAAGCCCATTTGCTACACATTCCCTAAACTGGCATACTACTAGCTGGGAATCGCAAAAGATCTGCAAGGTTTTTACTCCTAGTTCTTTAGCAAGCTTGAGCTTAGCAATCAAGGCTTCATATTCAGCTTCATTATTTTTCATAGGGAAATCAAGTTTCAGGGCATAGTAGATCGATCATTCCTCAGGAGTCGCTAACACAACTCCAGTGCCAGAACATCAGTCATTGGATGCTCCATCCGTGTACATCTCCTACCAAATGGTCGGTTCTACAGTGCTCCCCGGAGAGTCGTCTAGTGTAGTAAATTCGACTATGAAGTTCACTAATGTATGTCCCTGGATAGCTCTCTGAGGGAGATAAGTGATGTTAAATTAGCTCAATTCAATGTTCTACTTGAGTAGTCTCCCAGACGTCTCAGGTCGTTATATGACCTGTCATAACGGCTGGTCGACATAGACGATAATGGGGTGAGCCTAAAAGTAAGAGTAGAGCTTTCATGATTAAATCAATAAGAATTACGCGAGGTTTTGTAGCTTCAGTTAGTTTTCTCTTAGTACCTGCCAATCGCTTGCTTACATAATATACCAGTCTTTGGATCCGGTTCTCTTCGCATAACATTGCGACGCTTATGGCGTGTACCGACATGGCTAAATAGATGTATAAATCATTGTGATCTGGGGGCTTGGATAGGATGAGAGGTCTCTCTAAGTGATCTACCAGAGCTTGAAATGCATCAACGTAGTCCTACGCCCATTCAAAGTTTCTTTTCCATTTCCTGATTAGGTCGAAGAAGAGAGTACACTTGTCGGTGGCCCTGGAGATGAATCGACTTAGGACGATGGCCTTCCCATTTAGGCTCTATACCTTCTTGATTGTCTTCAGTACCTAGATGTCTTTGATTTCCTGAATCTTCTTGAGATTGGCTTTAATTCTGCGAGAGTTGAGCATTAAACCCAGGAACTACCCTGATGCAACGCCAAAAGAGCATTTCAAGGGACTGAGTTCCATTCCATATCTTCGGATAAAACCAAATATCTCTACCAAGTCATCGATGTGGTTGTTTGATTTTGATGACTTCACGAGCATATTATCCACATATACCTCCATTGATCTCTGATATAGTCTTTGAACATCTGGTTGACCAACCTTTGGTAAATAGCACCAGCGTCCTTCAGTCCGAATCTGAATGGCATTACAACATAACAATATAGCCTCGGGTCAGTAATGAAGTTGGTGTGTTCCAGGTCGGGGAAGTGCATCGGGATCTGTTTGCATCCGAAGTACACATCCATGAATCAAAGAAATTCATGTCCAGTGGTTGAGTCTATTAGCTGGTCGATCTTTGGAAGTGGAAAGTTGTCCTTCGGGTTCACCTTGTTCAGGTCTGAGTAGTCGATGCATGTCCGCCACTTTCCATTAGATTTTCTCACAAGAACTGGATTGGATATCCACTTGGGTAGTGGGCGTCGTAGGTAAACCCATTGCTATTGAGTTTATCCACCTCTTCTTTGAGTGCAGCAGATCTCTTTGAATCCATGCTGCGTTGCTTTTGTTTCACCGGGACATGCCTCGGGTCGATATTCAATGCATGGCTCGTGATAAATAGAGAGATCCCACACCTGTCAGAATAGGTCTAAGTGAACACATCATGTTTCTACATCGGAGAAAGTCGGCTAACTCCTTCATCATCATTGCATTGAGTTGCGATCCGATCTTTAGGACCCATGATGGGTTGTCGTGACTGACCGTAATGTCAATCATTAGTTCAGCGGGTGCGGTCGTGGATTCTTTAGGCTCCTCTTCTTCATCTCTCGGGTCTATATCTTTATAGAACTGCCTATGGTGTTGTTTCTTAATATTTGCCTTATATTGTGAGCTGAAAAATGTTTAAATGGCTTTTCACAAGCAATGGGATCGGTTTTCATCCCTTGTTTTAATGGAACTTAATCAGTTTTTGATTTGACACGAATATATTGGACCATGTGAACTCGAAATCGAACAATGGGATATGTCATATATGACTTGCATACTTGAACTAGCATAGGCCTTGAATCGAATGTTTACCACTTCAGACTTGAATAGATTAGCATATTTGTACTTGTACTGATTGTAACATGTGCCCTGAATGAACTTGAATGTGAATGTCTGATTCCTATATGCCGGTAGCCGATCATTAAGTTCAAACGTAACTGTTTCGCATAACAACTAGCATAAAATTTAGTTGAGACAGTCAATAATGATGGTCACTTCGGTCAAATCCCAGAGTCTTGTCATGAACTGTTGAGTCTAATAGTAACAGGTTCTAGACGCTTTCAGCGATTATCTACGATGGTTGAAGATGAAGCTTAAAGAGTGCATCGAATCAAATGTCGAGTAGGGTTCAGCCTCGTGTTGCGCGCAACTACATAGCTAGCTCTTGCTTTGAATTTGAATCCACTTATGTACTCAAGTAACATGCTTTTCATTCACTATATTTGCGATTTGTTGCTCGTTGTTCAGGTTGGAGTGGTGGTCAGTTGCCCATGAGCTTGGGCATCGATTCGATGATTCTATCTCTTAGCTTCCTTTCGGTCGTATCCTCGAGTCATTGTAAACACTAGGTATGAGTCACAATATTAAGCTATTGTAATAATCTTTTTGGATGATCGCACTTCTACCCCAATCTTGGGTTGATAGACGTACTACATGGATGGTTGAGTCTCGTCCTAGTCGTGTTTATACTTCTGCTTAAGCTTCAAAGACTTAGAGTTGATTGATGAATGGTCAGTTCATAGTCACCTTATTTCTCGCTTGTGCCCTCAAGTCTAGGGCATACGTCGATAAGTGGGAAGACAGGTCATGTCCGCTTTAGTTTTATATTCTTTCATGTTGAATCGTGGGACCGAGTTAATTGATGGAAGGCTGAGTCATGCCTACCCTAGATTGTATTTTGGTTTTTCCTTCCAAGGGAATACTTTGATGTTTCGTCGGATTTCGGGTATGAGCTGGGTACTGGATGGTTAATCACGTTCACTTTTGGTGCGGATGTCGCCATACTCTAGGTAGGATCGAGGAATGGATGGTTATGTCATATCTAATCTATGATTAATGCTCCCTCTGTCGGACCAAGGGCAAGGATCGGTGTGCGGACAGTCAAGTCATGTTTGTTTAGTATTGCTCTTCTAGTAGGATCATGGTAAGAGCAAGCGAATGAATGGTTGTGTCGCATTCATTCGAAGTTGGACGGTTAGTCACGTGCATTTTTATTTATATTATCCCGTCAGATCTAGGGACAGAGTTGGCTCAGGTGTAGTCAGGTCATGCTCATTCGGTTTCATCTCCTCCCGGTGGATCAAAGGAGGGTGTTAGAGAATGAATAGTCAAGTCACACTCGTTCATGATTTATTCTCCTATCTACGCTCTGGTGATCTGATTTGTTCAAAGGACATTCGGGTCACATACGTTTGTGTTTGGTGTGGATCGATATTGACCGTTAACCCAGCGGCACGGTATAGAAAGCTCGGATCACGTATCCTGTCGATCTAGTGGCACAAAATAGTCGGTCGCCTATAACTTCGAACGTCGTTTCGATTGGTTTTTGTGTTAAGGCTTCCTTGCGATCGTTACCTTAATTTGTAAAGATCATCAAGCCGAAGCTATAGTGATATGTCATATTCAGCTTGTAGTGTTTGTACTCTCATTCCCATTCTCGGATTAGCAGAATTAGTTCGTGGACGAACGAATTCCATCCATATTTAGTTTACACTCCTCCTGTCGAGTTCAGGTAGGATTTTATGGAATATGGAGTGGTCGAACTGTACTCGTCTATTTGTTTATTCTCATATCCGCACTTTGGGGATAAGAGTTCGTTGGTAGGTGGTCGAACCGCATCAAATTTGTGTTTATACTCCAATCCACACTGGGGGACCAGAGTTATTTGCTGGACGGTCGAACCGCGTTCATGTCTTGGTTTGGACTTTGGGCTTGCTAATGTCCGGGTATGGGTTGGATAGTTCACCGTACCTCGGGCGCAAGCAAGGTTGTGGATAGACCTATCACATCCTCTTTGGATTGGACGGTCGAACCACGTCCAATTTAGGCTTAGGATCTCAAATTGTCCCCTGCATCGAGGGCAAGAATCAATACGTGGACGGTCGTATTACGTCCACTTCTATTTGGATCTTGTTTTTGGCGAGCCTTGGGAGTATTATGAGTGTTCTGGAGAACTTCAAGCTCAAGCAAAGGAGCATATGGTTAGATCGCATCCACTTTGAGATGTGTGTTTGCCCCCAAGTCGAAGGCAAGTCATGAGGAGCGGACGGTCGAACCGCGTTCACTTTTTATGGTATTTAAACTCCATACCATGCTAAAGGATCAGATTTGAACAATGGATGGTCGAACCGCATCCATCTTTTTGTGTTTATACTCCATTCGACGCTCCGGGGACTAGAGGTTTGTGATGGGTGGTCAGTCAAACCCGCTTGGTGTTTATACTCAAGTCCTCGCTCTGGAAACCAGAGTTGATCATGGATGGTCGAACCGTGTCCATCATTTGTGTTTATACTCCTATCCATGCTCCAGGGACCGGAGTTTTATGATAGTGGTCAGTCACACCCATTTGATGTTTATACTCCAGTACGCATTCTAGGAACTAGAGTTGATCAATGGATGATCGAACCATGTCCAATTTGCTTCGTACCCCACCCGGCAAGTCAAGGGGGGCAAGAGTGGTTGGGTGGATGGTCAAGTCACATCCACCTCACGTTGCAGTCGTGTCCTCATGTCGAGGGCAACAGTTGATGAGTAGACGGTCAATTACGCCTACTTTAAGTCGAGCTTCTAGACTGCCTCCTATGTCTAGGGCAGGAGCTAATGTGTGGACGGTCAAATCGTGTCCACTTTAGTTGGACCTTGATCATGCTGAGCTTCGGGAAAGACATAAGTATTTTTCCAAACTTCAAGTATGAGCTAGGGAGTAGATGGTCGAATCACGTCCACTCCAAATCCCTCTTTGGTGTCCAAGTCAAGTGCAGAGGTTGTTGAGCAAATGGTTAGTAATGTCCACTTTGTATTGGATTCTGACCTTGTCGGGCTTTGAGTAAGGTGTGGACGTTCTGTCGGAATTAAAGCACAGAGTAAGAATTGGATGGTCGAGTCACACCCACTTTCCATTTTGAGTCCTTGCTCCCAAGTCAGGGGCATATGGTAACTGATGAGTGGTTGAATCACGCTCATCTTGATGATCCCCCAAAGGTCCGATCAGTATAATTGGTCATAGTTGGTCACCTGTATTGAGCGGTTGGCACCCAACTCTAAGTACTTGGTCATCTGCATCATTTGGAAGTAGTTTAGTTCAAGTTGGTAGCAGTTCACAGCATAACTAAACTGAAATAAATCTTATCGATAAGTGAAGCAACGTCGTATGCTCGCTATTCCATTTCGCCCCAGCCCACTTCAGCTAAAAGCCGACCATAGGTGGTCCAATTGATAATCAAAGTTCTTTATTGATAGGCATCAGCTTCCCTGCTCGCCATTCTATGGGGCTTGCACATATTGTTGAAACTTTCCTTTTTGGATTAGCTTTCCGATCAACCTCGGAGGTGTCTGCAATCATCAGTGTTCTGACCGTGTGTATCTTGAAATATACAACATTTCATGGATTTCTTCTGAGTGGTTTCGGTGGACTCTCTCGAGGCTGGTTTCTAGTACTTCTCTGAGTCGTGAGTCTCCATGTAGATGCTTTTGATTGAATCTTTCAAAGGAGTATACGAGTCGAATTTTGGGATCCTGGGTCGCCTCCTAGAATTCGAGTCCTTATTTAGAGCATAATCATTACTCTTTTTTTGAAACGTTCCAGCCATCGAACCTACATTGTTTCCTATCAATATTAGTCTCGCATCCTCATTGCATAAGCATTGATTTGCTTTGTAATAGAAGTGATCCAAGGTCGTAGAAGGCTTTCCATCTAACCAATCACTGGAATTCGACTTGGGGTCGATTCCCCTTATCAACGCCATCAGTTTGATATCCTCACAGGGGGTGCTCACTTCAGTGGCGGCGATGTTGAATTCAGGCAAAAAGCCTTTGAGTGGCTTGCATGGAATTTGGAATAAGTTGGGTAGTGACATTGCATCCTTGGATATTTTTCTCATAGAACGACTTTAATGAACAGATTCCGATGGGGGAAGATGCTCAAATCATCTTCGGTCTGGTCTTGGCTCACTCTAACAAGTCGTCGTACCATAGGAGCCAAGTTAGGTATTTGGAAGATGGCAAGTTAAGGACAGTCGCAATCTACCCTGGGAGCTTGACCCGGTAACCGATCCTAGTTTGTGTCATATCGTCTTAGTTCTCCTGCCTTTGGGTGTACCGTTTGAGTAGCAGTTCCTTGTCCATTTCTTGACTACAATTCAGCAGATTCCGCTTGATCCTCTATGCCTTAGTCAGTCACAGGACGTAAGGGAAGTGGATAGAATACACCGTCTTTTAGAGCTATTTTTTAACAAAATGGATCATACCCGATCCATTTTTTATGTATATATATACCGATCCACTTTATTTCTTCATTGGGCTGCATTGGTGTTTAGGAGGGTTCGGTCACAAGCATGTTGGAGATGAGGGAGCCAAAAGAGGGATTAGTGTATTGACCTTGCAGAGGGATCGGTATATACACCTTGCAGGGGGATCGGTGTATACTCCTTTAGAAGGATCAGCATATATACCTTGCAGAGGGATTGGTATATACACCTTACAGAGGGATCAATATATACCTTGTAGAGGGATCGATATATATGCTGGAGGGATCGACATACATAATGTTAGAGGGATCAATATAGTTGTTTCGAAGGGATCGATATTGATGTCTTTGGAGGGATTGGTATTGAGCATGTATATGTATTTAGGGGTCGGTTACGATGGCATGGTGTTGAATTTGCATAAGACCATGTTGTGTAAGGAAGACTCGACACTTTCTAGCTCCATGGACTTTAACATTTGCATCCAAACTTGAACTTGACAATGAGCAATAAATTGCAGTCCTCAAGCTTGAACATACATGCATATGGATGGACACGATCTTTTGCCTTGAACATGGATTAGAATCAAACTTGAATTGCCAACGCTATACTCTAGTACACCGATGTCAAATCCCGGCCCCTATGTGAAATTTACAATCGATCGACGTGAATGTCGGTTGAGCGTTTTGCTTGCCTCGTTAAACGCTTGCATCATCAGATCCCCCAACAACATGGGAAGTAGACTTAATTCCTCTAACCATGGCTATCAGCTTCCTTTAGATTTCCTTCAAATCTGAGTAGAATAGGAAGTTTGTCGGTAAATAACTAGATCTGTCTCGTGAATATGGAAATCCATAAGTAGATGATGAGATCCAATCAAGATGAGAATTCGATTCTCAGTGAAAACACCAAAATGTTGAAGCCAAAATGGGCATCAACACCTAATAGAATCCAGTAGAGATTAAATGAAGAATCAAATTAAAAAAGAGCAAAAATCATAAATGAACATATAGATTTTATAGTGGTTCGGCAACCTTGGTCTACGTCCACTTTATATTTTTATTGATCTTGCACTTGTTTATGATTACAAGAATGTTTGGATAAGTTGGGATCCATTAGTACAAGAATAAAGAATAAAAATGGAAGAGCCTTAGCAGCAGAAAGAAGGATCACTTTTCTGGCCCCATGCATGCTGTATTTATAAGGGAAGACGTGCATGGATCGTGCAGAAATTTTGGTAGAAGAACCTCCAAGCCAAGACGAGGCCACACAAGAATTTTGAGGCCTATTAGGGTCCACAATAGGGATTGGCACTGATCCCTATTTTGGTGTCCAAATGGGATGCAATCCCTCTAGTGGGTTCCCCATGATGTTAGCTACTTGCCTCCAAATTTCATGCCATTCCGACTTATCGTTTGTGAGATATCGCGTTTTCCATGAAGTTGTGTTGCATGCATTCTGATTTCAACTGATCCCTCTAGAGGGATAGAGATCAATCCCTCCAATCTCCTCTGATTGGGATGTGATTCCTATGGGGTGTTCTCCATGTTGTAGTGTGCTTATACTCTAAGTTTCATATTGATAGCATTTGTAGATTTTGAGTTATTGACCAATCATTATTGCAATATGTAGTGAAAGTTGAATATGGTTGACCCCTTTTATATCGATCCCTTTTATACCGATCTCTTTTATATCGATTCCTTTTTATAGGTGATATAAATTTCCCGCAACTTGAGCATATGAACTCCAAATGACTTGAAACTTGAAATGTAGCCTCATGGGGACTTCCTTGGCACTCCATATCGATCTCACCTAGTTTGGGATAAAAATTAAGGATAGGTACCAATCACCTAGTGAAAGGGATAGGCACTGATCCCCCGCATAGGGAAGGCATTTTTCATACTTAGAATATTCTAGAGAGTCTATCTCTTGGTCTCGGTTGATCGTTGCTTCATTTCATCGCCTACACTTGATCTTTGAGCCTAATACTCATCTCTCCAGGCCGTCTTCCGTAATGATCATCCAGTCTAACTTATCCAATCAGTCTGAATATAGCCGGGCCAAACAGATTCCATACAATAACAAGGCACCGGGGTACCACCTACCACAGTACACTTTTAGAAAAACGTATCGAGAGCCACACATGGACTCCCTTCCAACACAAGACCGGCCTACCCCTTTCTTGATAATACCAAATATTTCGTCAACCTAATTGCTTTTGCAACCTTTCCGAGAGCTCTCATGCACAACCAAATCCGTAAATGAATATATGAAGAAAGGTGATGACAATACTCTAATGGGTGCGACCAACTTAACCCTGATGCATCTCCCTTGATTTTAGTCATTCCCGGTTGATGAGGGTTGAGGCTACATTTTACCTTTTTAGTATAGCAATCCTACTTGGAATGCTAACACTTCCCTCCAGGTAGAAATGCAATGCCAACATTTATCCATACAAGTTCGTTCTCGGTCTGAACGAAATCAAAGGCGCTACTTTTACTACAACCATTTTGGAATTGGCCTCAGGATTCGTAGCAAGTAGCCCTTGTAATTTAAGGAGCTCCGCCTTCAATTATCTTCCAGATATTCCAATTTAAAATGCTAATGACAGTTCGAAGTGGTTTTTGGATAACATATCTGATCCTAGTCTGCCCAAACCGACAATGATAGTTTAAAACTGGCCAAGTTTGATAGTCGGTTATTTAACTATCAAATAAAAACAACACTCAAATCAAGGATTTAATTCCATAGGGAAAACCAACATTGGTTAAGCATATAAGCAGCCACTAACCTCTTTAATAAATCCTTTCATGAATTAAAATCACTTTGTAAATACTTGTATCAAAATACTTTTACAAAGATATTTTCACAAACCCTTCATACTCCTTTTTATACTTAGAAAATATCCATATACTTTTCTCAACGTATAAGTATATTCACAAAAAAACCACCCTTTCACTACTTAGAAAATGTATTTATACAACTCTAAAATCGTTTATAAAACCCCTTTTAAAAATCTCTAAAACCATTTATAAAACTCTTTTATAAATCATTAAAATAATTTATAAAACTCTTTTTATTAACTTCTAAAACCATTGATGAAACTCTTTTTATAAATTTCTAAAACCATTTATAAAGCTCTTTTATAAATCCATAAAACTATTTATAAAATTTCTTTTATAAATCTATAAACTCATTTATAAAACTTGTTCTTTTATAAAAGTCTTTTATAAAGATCCTTTATAAAAATTCTTCATAAAGGTTACTTGATAAAAATCTTTCCAAAAATCCCTTTATAAAATCCGTTATAAAGCCTTTATAAAATTCCTTTATAAATCCAAAACTCCATTTTCATTTATAAACTCTTTATTAAATGAAATTCCTTTATAAATCAATTTACTATTTATAAATACAATTAATTAAATTAATTAATTAGTTTTAAACATCATAAATAAATAATTATTATTATTTACTTCAAAACATTCTTATATCATATTAATTATTAACAACAAAACAGTATAAATAAATAATTATTATTAACTTCAAAAACACTAAAATAAAATAACTAATAATTTAAAACAATAATAAATAAACAATAATAATCAATCCTCTAACATTATTATAATAAATAATTATTAACTTCCAAAACATTATTAATAAATAATTATTATTAATTCCAAAACATTATTAATAAATAGTAATAATTATCTTTAAACGATATTAATTATTTAAATAAGTAACTTTTAACAATATTAAAATATTGGTAAATAACCTTTAAACAATATTAAATATAATAAACAATTTTTAAACAATTTTAAGTAATAATTAAACAATTTTAAACATTACTATATAATAATTAAACAACTTCAGAATATTATAAAATAATAATTAAACAACTTTAACATTATTAAATTATACTAAAACAACTATTAATTATTTCTAAATATATTAGAAAAGACAAATAAAAAGGTTGGAGTGAACAAAAAAGTTTCAAAATCCATTTTAAACAAAATGTTCCAGAAAACCCAAAAGTCGAATTTAAAATCATTCTCTGAATCAAAATCATTTTTAAGCCTAACGATAATTAATAGTATTCCAAATACCCAGTAGCCACCAAACACTTAACCAATGTTGTTATTGACTTTTATTACTATAGGGGTTAAGTTTTTGAATATATAACGATTTCATAACTAATAGTGCTAACAATCAAGATTCAACAATTAACAATCTATATAAAAGGGTTATACCTAAAATAGAATCAACAGGAATATAACTGGAAATTTAGAAGTAACAATGTAATATCCCGGAAATTTGGGGCAATATCAATTTAATAATCTGTTTAAATAATTAAATTGATTTGATAATATTTGATAATAAAAATTTGAATTGGTTTAATAATTTGATTAAATAAATATTTACTAAGTGAAATTATCTTTTAAAAACCAATAAAATGATTCCTATTTATAATATATATATATATATATATATATATGGGTATATATTGTAAATAGATAAACTTGGGTTTGTAAATTTAATTAATAAATAAAATATTGTTTTTAAATTTCTAATATATATATTTTGATAGTTTGGAAATTATGATTTATTTAATATTAAGCTTTTCAAAGCTATTTAAAACAAAATAACTATATGGTTTTAAGTAAGGTTAATAATAAGGTTTATTTTACATTGCTTAATAAATATGGTTTAAGAATATATATATATAAGTTTAAAATACAATTTACATATGAGATGTTAATTCATTTAATAATAGTAGTAATCTATAATCTCTTTTATAAATTATTTTAAATTGACAAATTTGTTACTTCTAAAACAATATTAATAATGTATTGTTTTGTTTATAGATATGAATAGATTTGTAAGAAATTGAATGGTTATTTTCAATTTGAATGTGTTGTTTTAAATTTACTTTAAATTGGATTTTAAAATATAATTTACATTTGAATTTAAAATTAATTTGAAATTCAAAAGAGGTAATATTTAAATAGTTTTGGATTTGTATATATATATATGGATAAGCTTTTATTTATATATAATTAGTTTTATTTTCTTTTAAGTAACTTATATATATATAAATAAGCGTTTATAAATTAAGAAAAGGCTTTTATTTACATTTAAATAAATATGAATTACTTAGAAGACAAGTGTAATTATATAAAGCTTAATAGTAACATGTGTTGTAAAATTAAGATATGAGAAAGACAAGTGTCAATCTTTTAATTTCTATTTTCTTTTATTTTTAAGAAATTATTTTCAGCCTACATATGCATGTTTTCCTCATCTTCATTTCTTTTCTAACTTTCATTTTCAAAAGAAAATCTGAAATTCAATCCTCCTCTCAAAAACCAGAAAATGTATTTAAACAAAGCCTGTAACTCAAAATCTTCCTCAAACCATAATCTCAAAACAATCTGTAATCAATATCCTCTGAAAAGTTTCTCCTTCAACTCTGTAATGCATTTCTTCAATCTAACAATTAAAGCCTGCAACATTTCTTCAAAACCTGGAGCATGCAAAGCATTTTCAAAAATAAGATCAAAACCTGCAATATCTTTTTCAAATCTGGAAAATTAGAGCATGCATGCAACTGCAATCTCTTCAAACTAAAGCTGGCAATTCAAGTTTTCAAAGCACATCGAATATTCAAGTTTAAAAGTTTTAAAGAGCAAAGGCATCTCAGTTTAAAAGCATTTAAAGGATTTTCAAAGCAGTTTCAAATTTAAGATCTGCTCTTCTTTAAATGGTGAGTAACATTCTTCTAAAAGCTTAATTATTCTTTAAATCTGGATGCATGTTGAAATTATGGAAATCAATATGTTATGTGTGATTTTATATAGTATACTTATCTGTATATATGAATGTATATATATATGTTAGTGTGCATGCCTGCTATTTGCTCTGTTTTTCATTTTAAAATTGGTGAGTGAAATCCTTTTTAAATTTAAGTATAGGGATATCTGTTTGTATGTTTAGTGTATATGTACGTGATTGAGTTTATATATATATTGGATGTATAGATGCATGATGCTGTTATACTTGTTCTTATCTGTGCTTACTGTTAGAAGCCAAAATCATGATCAAAACTAAATTCCTCTGGATACAATCTCTGTTAGAATTTAGGATTCAAACAACACTTAATTGTTTAATCATAACTTAAAGCTTTAACTTTATTTAAATGAATTAAATTGGATTTCTGCTCTGGAAAATAGAGTAGAACAGGAAAGTTTAAGCTTTGTTAAAATTCGAATTCCTTAAATCATTGATTCAGGCATATGATCTGAATACTTGATTGAAAACATGATTTTTAAGATTTGAATCATGATTTTTAGAAATAGGAAGAGAGAGCAGTTCGTGGTTGAACAAAAATTGAGTTTCGATCGATTTCTGATAATCACGTTAGTCTGGAGGGTCGTGGTTCATTCTGAGGGAAGAAGAGCTATCAGTGATTAGAGGAAAAATAGTGGAAGGCCGTATAGATGATCGTGGCGATGGTGGTAGTTCGATCGAGTTTCTAAACCTAGTTTTGGGTGCGCTCTGAAATTTTGATCGAGATGGTATCTCTAAGTGATCGAGCTCTATGATATTTAAGGGGGTCATAGCTTTGAGGTTGAAGAAGAGTTGGACGGAGTTTCAAAGTTTCTGATGGTCGGAGTTTCTGGGTCGTGGCGATTACAGGTTTGAAGATGGTGCCAGTTCTTGTTCCAGGTTTAGGATTAATGCTCGATTTCGAATTTGGAGTTTGTTCGTGATTCTGGTGATTGGGATCGCGAGTGGTGGTCGTAGACGACATGGTGGCGATGGAGTAGATGGTCGGAGGCGATCATCTTGACTGTGCACGTGCACACGAGATATCGGCAATGGTTTTCGTATTTGGGTTAAGGGAAGAAGAAGGTCTCGAGTATTTCTCGAGTTTATAGCGTGAGAGACTCGAAGCGTGTAGGGTTTTTGCTCAGGGGAATTGGTGAGGGACTTGAGTAGATTTTGGTGATTTCAGTTTTAACCTCACAGTGTTTCAAATTTAAAATGAGTTTTAAAATTTAAAGGCAGGATTTAAACTAAGTTTTAAATCAAGTTTCCATATGGGTTTAAGTTTAAATTTGTATTCTAAATTTGAGATAAATAAAGTTTATAAAATTTATAATGTTTTATCAAATTTAAAATATTTAAAGTATATTTTTAAAAAGGGTTTGAATAAATGAATTTGTTCAAAAATCTTAATTTTCTTTATAAATGTTAAGTGTTTCTTAACATTTGGATTTAAAAAGATTTTGTAAATTGGATTTAAAATTGGTTAAAGCTAAATTGTAATTTATTTAAAATCTTTAATTTGAAATGAATTAAGTTAAGATTTTAAAGTAAAATGTTTTAAAGTCTTTGTTAATAATAATTAAAGTAGTTAAAGGTTAATACTTTAATTTAAAGATTAATTAAGCAATTAATTTAGTAATTAGAAATTAATTGGTAATTAAGAAATTATTAAGTTGTAATTAATAAATAGTTGATTAAAGATAAATTTCTTAAAGAAAGTAATTAAAGAATTGTTAATAATTAATGAGAGATCATTAATTAGGAATTATTAAATAATTAATTAATGTGATTAGTTTTTGATAATCAATTAGATTAATTAATTAATATAAATTGGTTAAGTATAAATTACTTAATGAAAGTAATTAAAGAAATTAATTACTTAAGGTAATTAATTAAATAAATTTGATAAGTTTAAATTAATTAGTTAAATTAATTTAAGATAATGATTTGGAAATTTGATAATTACTTAAATGTAATTAGTGAAAGTATAATTACTTAGGAAAGTAATTAAAGGTAATTACTGGATGTAATTAACTGAAGATGATTTAATAATAAAAGTAATTTGAGTTAATTACTTTTGAATAATTAATAAAGGGATTAATTAAAGGATAATTAATTAAGGAGTAATTAATTTATGAAGTGGAGTAATTAAGGGAAGTTAATTACTAAATGAGATTAATCAAAGGTGATTAATAAATGTGACTAATTAATTATTAAATGTAATTAATTTAAATAAGATAATTAATTAAGAGTAATTAAGGATCATTAATTAATAAAATTAATGATGTAATTAAGAATTGATTAATTAAGATTAATTAATAAATAATAAGTGATTAAAGTAATTAATTAATTGTAATTAATTAAGGATTAAGATAATTAAGTATAATTAATTAATTAATGAAGTAATTAAAGATTAATTACTGAATGGTTTAAGATAATTAATTTGTGAAATTAATTAAGTATTAATTACTTAAAGTAATTAAAGGATTATTAATCAGGAATGATTAATTAAGATGGATACTTAGAGTAATGATTAATTAATTGGTTTAATTAATAATTAAGTAAGCAGGATTTATAGAATGAAGTAATTAGTTTAATTCACTTTAAATTAATTAGATGATATAAATCATTGCTTAAGGATGGATGAATGAGATTGAATGTATTTCATTGTTTAATATCTCTGATGAGATATGATTGATATATGATATGGATGTTTGGTTGAATTATAATGATAATGTGAATTATCTGTTTGGGATGATAATGTAGATTATCTATTGAATTATCTATCTTTGTGTATATAGATAAGAATTGAATTGTTTTAACCTTAAAACAACTTGGCCCTTAAAAGATACGTTTTGGATTTCGATGAGACCGGGATCGGGTTTCCGTATACCGGAATTCCAGGTCTGGAGACCCGAATACCACATCGATCCAAATTAACGATAGGTCGTGAATCTCAAGTGAAGATGAAGATTCAGAGTGCAAGGGTTATTGTCGTTAACTCTGAGGGTGATTCCAAAACGAGTGTAACGAGATAATGCCTTCGGTTTCGTTCGAACCCGGAACGAACTTGTATGGATTGAATACTTTCAGAACATCGTCAGGTGGACGATGAGTATTCTAAGTGATGTGTTCTGATTAAAGGTAATCGTAGCCTCAAGCCTCATCAACCGGGAATGGCTAAAACAGGGGAGGTGCAGCAAGGCTTCGTGGGTAGCACCCACTGAGAGTAAGGTCATCCCTGTCTAGAGAGTTCCTCCTTTTATTTCGGCTTAGTGGTGCAGTTGGCGACGGCCATCTGTGGGGTGATTTTATTTGGGATTATCCAGTAAGGGATGGTTCCGGCTTTGTGTTGCAGGGGATTGGGAGTGATCCTCGGTACGGTGATCTAGGCCCCGTACTGTGATGAGCGGTACCCCGGTAGCTCTGCCATTGTATGGAAACCCAAATTCCAATAAGTGATAACGGAATTGATTGTATACCTATGTATGCTGGAATTTAATGAATGTAACAGTTTCGGCTATGTGAATACTTATTTGAAAACCCTAGACCTATTATAATACAATCGGATTTCCTATCAAATGTTTTGGTTAGCGTAAGGTAAAAACTTACCCATGTTTATTTGTGGGGAGTCTTACGTGATACCTTTTCTTTCAAAAGGTTTTGAAGTTAAGCAAGTTTAACCTGTTACTCACACCAGACCCATGTCTGACCCAAGTTGTTTATTTCTGTTTTATAAACTCTTGGGTACTCAAATTTTTACGAGTAGCTAAGGGATTCAGGTTTAGCTTTGACGAATTATGGAGGATCAATGGAGCAGGAGGCTTCAGCGTTGTAGATATATATAGTAGTTCCGCTTTGTCTGTATCTCTGTAGTGTATTGAGTTGTAATGTCTAGACAGATGTTTATAACTGTCTAGTATGTGTTGTATAGTTGTGTAAACTCTGATAATTGTTGTATACTATGTAATAGTTTATGTTATTAATATAATTTATTCGTTCCGCTGTGAGATCGTTGTTGTTGTTTCTTTCTTTCTTCTCTTCTTTTCTATTTTCTACCCCTTTCTTTCTTATTGTCGATGCGTCCTTCTGTGGAGAGAAGGGCGGGTCGTCACAAACAATATCTAGAAATCTGAAATTCTCAATAAAATTCCTGTATTTCAATTTAAATAACAATCGCTTGTAAAAGAAAATATTTAACCAAACAGCTAATAATTTCAACCAAAAAGGTGAGTTAAACCCATCGAAATTCCAGTTGTCGACAAAGCGTTCTGGTTCCGACTAAAATCATATAGCATTCGATTTTAGCTGCAATTTCTACATTCTCCAAATTCATTCAATTCAATTCTGAAGCACTGCTATCGTCGATATAAGTCCAATGCGACCGACCGCGTCCGAATCCGACCATGTATGAACAAGTTATTGCGTTTATATGATTTGGAATTAAATAATATAATGAATCACTAATTACAAACATTAATCTCTAACTACCTAGCTTAACTAACCCTAATCCCCAATTATCAAAACCTAGGCCGTTGCTCTTTGATACTTGACGTTCACTTCATCGTCGAACAACTACCGCTAGAGACCACCACCAACTGCCACACTCTCGTCAATGACAACCCAGCCTCAAATGCTTCCAATGCCACCGGCCACTGCCTATATTATCGCCACTTGCACTTAGGCAAACTGATTAAATAGAACTCTCGACAATAACAAGTGCTTCCGATCTAGGGCGATCCAACCGTCCATCAGCTTCCCCACCTCCCCGTGATCAACTTCCATGTTGACACCTCCGCCCGTCTCCGCCTTTAGTGGCGCCATTAAACAATGGTCATTGGATGATGAGGAATAACAAATGGCAACTAGGGTTTAAATTAGGTTTGGAGCGAAATGTATAGGGATGTCGTCCTATATATAGGCAATATTTGATACTATTCACGCCTGAA
This sequence comes from Allium fistulosum, assembly GCA_030737815.1. Lineage (NCBI taxonomy): Eukaryota > Viridiplantae > Streptophyta > Magnoliopsida > Asparagales > Amaryllidaceae > Allium > Allium fistulosum. The sequence goes on from CM060903.1 coordinate 951,468,552, forward strand.
GATTTTTGAACTCCAGTCGAGGTATGCTCATTGGCGTTCTTAGCTAAATGCCCCTATTCCAAACTCAATAGATCTATTATCGGGACATAATTCTATCATGTATTGAAGTTAGCTTTTAAAATAAAATTATATTATAATTAATTCTTAAAACTAATCTCTATGCATTTCGAGCTCGCACGACCACATAGTATGTCTGATCGTCACGGAACTCGTCAGCGTACAATAATCAGTTATCCGTAATCTAGTGGCACTGGTTTCATCAAAATCCAAGACAGTGCCCTGGGATACTAATTTCATACGTTAAATAAAACGAATTATTATTAAGACAAATTCAATCACTTTAATTATAAATTAAAGTTTACCGTAACGTTTTATTTAAATTAAATTCAAAATTCAAATATTTAAATAATTCCTATATTTGAATTCAAGTTTAAAACTTTAAAATCCAATTATTCTAATATTTAAAATTGATTAAATAATCAAAATCAAATGACCAAAATTTTGGATTGTTACATTCTCCCCCCTAAAAGAAGTTCGTTCCCGAAATTGCCAAGGTAGGGAAAATGCCTCCAAACCCATTAACTTTTCAAAATTAATTAGTTGGAATAGATACTAAATTTTCTAGGTCCTAAAATTATGGAAAATTTCGACAGCAACTCCCTTACATGGCTCGATCGAAAAAACTACAAATCATCACTACGGCCCCAAACCAACAAAAGAAAACAAAAGCCATGTGGCCTCCCATATCTGGGGGATGAAATCATCAAACTGAACCAAAAATAAACTGTAACAACCCGTGATTGCGGTTACCAAATAATAAATTAAAATTGGGATTTTAATTTAATTGGAGCTATTAATGAATTTTTAATGTGGCTAATTTGTTCAAAATTTAGTCATTTTGAATAAATTAATATTTTGGGCTTAAGTGTAAAATGGAGCATTTCAAGGAAATTAATTAGGGAAATTTGTAATTTATATTATTGCAAAATTTTATATGTGTAATATAGTGCAATATTTGATTTGGGAAATTAATTTGCAATTTATTTGCAAAATGGTGATTTTGGCTAATATTAACTATAAACGGTGTTTTGGAAAAATTAGGGGTTAAAATGTAAAATATTGTTGATATAGGATTTTATGAAATGGCTAAAAGTAATTGTTAACATATTTTCATAATTTTCTATGGTTTGAAATGTATTTAGTAATTTGTATGTAGAGTGTACTTAGAGAAAATTGCCTATATATGTATGCACATGAATAATACAAAGTCCTAATGGGTATTAGATCCAATAACCCTAACCATTAGCCTATAAAGTATCTTTTACTCTCCCATTTCAGCCAACACTTCATTTCATAACCACTAAAACCTAATTAGAAAGCTCCAAAACCTAGTCATGGCCTCCTAAGCAAGACTCCAATCTACACCAAATCAAAGAGAGTTAATCCAAACTACTAAAAGAGGTAATAGCAATCACAAAACCCACCTCTAATTCATTCTTTAATTTCTGAAATTATTTTGTAATCCTCTTTTTTTTGTGCATTTAGATTGTGAAACTCTTTGATCTTCTTTTCATTGCTTGGAAAGAGGTAATATATGCTAGCTGAAATTATAATTAGTTTATTGCTGTTAGTAAATTCGGCATATCTCATTCATCTTAAATCAGAATTAAGATTTTCTTGAAGTTCTGGAAAGCTTATTCTGTAGCCTATAACTTTCATGTTTTGAGCTTTGCCTAATTTTGTGGTTTCAATGGTCGAAATCACGTTTGTTTGTCGCTGACCTGACAACAAACTACAAGGTTGATAAAATAAAACCCTGAAATTGATTTGGCCATAAGTTACTCGTTTTTGATCCGAATTAGATAATTTTGAATGTTCCGGAAAGCTTAAAACATATGCTACAATTTTTGTTCAGTGAGTTTTCTGTAATATTGCTATTTAGATGACCTGAAATGCGTTCAAAGACAGAAGACCAATTCTGTCTTTAACAAGTTATCTTGAGTTTCAATCTGATATCGTTTTGCATGTATCTCTCTCGTTTCTTATCCAAATCTAATAATTTTGGATGTTCTGGAAAGCTTAGATTTAGTGCTAAAACTTTCATGTTTTGAGTTTCATGAAATTTCGAAGTTAATTTGGTCAAAATTGTACATTCTTACCACTGTCCCGAGAAAAAAAAAAGAAAAAAAAATAATAAATAATTTTTTTAAACCCTGTTCCAGATTTTTTATCTCCACTTCGCGATGCCGCCACGATCGCATCCGAAGTCGGAATTCGACGTTTTTGGTCTCGTTGGAAAGGTGGAGTTTCGAGCTCCACCTCTGTAAAATTTAGGCATCATCAGCATTCTTTTGGTACTTCGAATTTCGTGTCAAAGTTGAACTCTTGTCGCTGTTTGTAAACAGTGTGAATCTTGTTCTGGGTCCAACTTTGAGACGTCGCTGCTACTTCGTCTCAACTCGGATTCCAGAAATTCTTTTTGCATCTTATAGTAGGGATGTTGGACTATATGCGTACCAGTTTTCATATCATTTGAATTCAGTTTGCTGGTCCAAATAAATTTCCAAACTTGGGTTCGCAGCAGTTTTTGAATGGTCAAACACTTAGAATGAAAATCAAATATCCCTTCTGTTTCCAGCTTTTGAGCGCCACTCCGCGATGCCGCCACGTTCGCATCGGAAGTCGAAATTTGACGTTTTTGGTCTCGTTGGAAAGGTGGAGTTTCGAACTCCATCTCTGTAAAATTTGGGCATCATCGGAATTCGTTTGATACTTTGAATTTCGTGCCGAAGTCGAACTCTGGTCGCTGTTGGTAAACAGTGTGAATCTTGTTCTGGGTCCAACTTTGAGACGTCGCTGCCACTTCGTCTCAACTCGGAATCCAGAAATTCTTTTTGCATCTTAAAGTAGGAATGTTGTACTACATGGCTGCAAATTTTCATGACATTTGGACATAGTTTGCTGGTCCAAATAAATTTCCGAACTTGGGTTCGCAGCTGTTTTTGAATGTTTACAAACACTTAGAATATTCTTGATGATTTTCTGGTTTTCATTGATTTCTTTGAAATTTGTCTCTAGATTTCGTACACGGGTTTTATGAATCCTTTTCAAAAGATTTTGCACTCCTAAATGGCTTTCGAAATTATTATATAATATTATTTTTAATTATTAAATTAATTACTCTATAATAGGAGAGTTTTCAAAAGCCGTTTTAAAGTGATTTCAAAAATCAATTATAAATCCGTTTCGCACAATTATTTTCTATAATAAAACCCCACACTCACACTTTAGCACTTCGAGCGAAGTGGAAAGGTGCTTAAACGGTTGGGAAAAACTCCGGCTTATGGAACCGTGTGTATTTTCTTTCCGGTTAATCCCCGACCTATTCGATTGATCGTTTTGACCTTTGGGTCTAGTTTACCGATGATATGAGGTAGACTTTTTATTGTTTGGAGTGTGAGCTTGCTATTGGTTAGGAAACCGTTTAGTGCGAACGTGGGGTATGAGACTCATTGTTAACACTTTACGGGTTCCTCTCCAAGAAGTTAGTGACACATTTGCCTCTGGGCGGCCAGTACTGGACCTCTGGGTCATCATGCCTCTGGGCAACCGTCTCTGGACACCTGCTCTATGGAGCAGTTTACTTTTCGGCGTGTGCCTCTGGGCCTTTATCCTTCTGGGAAGGATTTCGCCGTTTCGCGCGTTCCGCATCTGTGCGAGTGATCGATCACAACTTTACAGTACTTGGCAACAACGACTCTGGTCGGTGCACGTGCAAAACTTGTATTATCTGATGATTTTTATATCCACTCGAGTACCGCCATTCGGTGTTGGTTCTATGGAACCATACGATGTAAGTGCGATTACCTTGTGGATTCACAGTGTCTCTAGGCACTTCTTTTCAGTGTTTGATTTCATTGACTTTTCAGTATATCCCCATTGCTCTTTGGAGCATCGATCTTTGCTTGGGCATTGATTACAGACTCTGGTCACTCTTGGGATTATTGCCTATGGGCAACTTTTTATAGCTTTGGCTACGCCGATGATATGAGGCGATTTTATTTATTCTACACTTTGGTGTTGATTTCTCTTTGGAGATTTTTATTGTTTATTGATGATTAGGGATCGTCATTATATTCATGTGGTTCATAATATACTTCTCTTTGGATAAGTACTGTTTTACTTATGTACCGCATCATTCTATATCTCAGTTATTACTGATTGTTTAGCTAGCCTGACCCGAGTGTTTTCGCTCGGGTCAGACCGAGTTGTTTCAGGTTAGGTCTCTAGACTTAGCTTCTGTGCTTCCGCTTTGGACTTATCTGCTATGCTTTTGAGATAGCTTATCTTAGTGTCCGCTTATGTTATTATTCAGACTCTGATATGTACATGTTTTTGACTCACATGTGTGAGCAGTGGCTTTGTACCCACTTATGATATTTGGATCTGTATTGATGATGTATTGTTCTGGGATTTTATATCTGTTATGTGATTCTGTTCTGTGATGTTTTTATCATTTATTATTATGCTTTGTCCTGATAGATCTTTAGCCATTTGTAATTTCGTTATAAGTATTTACCGAATATGTCGAACCACCTGATTGAGAAAATTTTAAATAGATTCCACCTTTCGACGTATTCGGTAGATAGTTATAGCTTGATTACAAATGGTCGCTTCCACTATACTCTATTCTCCGCTTTAACAGACAGTATTACTCCCGTAATACTCTTTGTTACAGTGGGTCTCAGAGTGGGGCGTTACATAAACATGTACCTATTATGAGAGCAACTAAACTTTACTTATGAAACCAAAAGCAGCAAACTAGCCTTTGTTTCCATCTACCTGAATCTCACTTACATAACCCAAAAGAGAGTTTAACATGAAAATGAAACAATACTACAACTCAATCATCATATACATGAATTTAAGCAAGCTAAAACAGACATAACAAACAATCATGCCATAGCAAATCATAAAACTTGCATTTTTTAGTGACAAAAGCATATAATTACATTTAAGCCTGTACGATGTACATATGCCATTCGTACGCAATATCAAATCAGATTGCCTACTCAATCGAACAATTTCACTTTCGAACTAGTATCGCTCACTGGACCACTCTAGTGCAGACTCGATCCAGTTCTTTGATTAGAAACCTCTATTCTCCTTACATGGCCATATGATATGATAAAGAACTTTAGAATCAAATCAAAAATCTGTATCAAATGTTCACCGTTAAGAATCAAATGAAAAATTCTAGTTCGGACTGGTGTACATCGCCTCGAAATCATCACTCGAATCTGGATCAATCAGTTATATGAATAAAATGATCTACGTACAACTTACGTATTTATTCCATTGGTTTCTAAATTATACCAAATTCCTTTTATACACATTCAATTTTAAATCACACACAATTTTCCAATAGTATTTCCCTTAATACTAAAATTATTTATGAACGATTTCATAAAACCTTACTCAAAGTTTATAAACATCTTACAAAACATAACTTAGGTTTATTAGACTTTAAAAATTAAGTTCATATTTTTAGTTAGTTCTAAATTCATTTTCTGAGTCATTTCATAACATATTACTTCAAGCCTACAAACACATTATAAAGACTTGTCTTCATTAATAAAACATTTCTCAAGATTATAATTTCCCTTTTAGGAATCATTATTTTACTTAAGAAACTTTACTTAAGTCTATTAACATTCTATAACTCAAGCTCATATTTGCAAAATACTCTTCTACTTCGTAAGAGCATATATACAATATTCAGAATTGTTTTACTTAACCAAAGTATGCAACAAATTTAAACTCATTTTAAATTTCTATCTCTTCAAATTTATAAGTTATAGAAACTTAATTTTTATAGTTTCTCAAAACACATAGCTTCAATTTCTATATACATTCAGGACATTTCGACTATCCAAGATCGTCGAAAATTTCATTTCATTTTAATAAATGAAAATTATCAAACAACATATTGTAATTAGACAAACCGACCAAACTATCCTAATGGATAAGATACTTGAGTCTATACTTTTACTTAACTGAAAATTTAAGAATTTAAACACCCGGTTTGATTTCAAATTATTTGAAATAATATGCATGTCTCCTCATATCCAATCATCCTTTGAGAATTTTAAACAAATTTGTTTTATCCAAACAACTCAATAACCAATTTCTATTACTATGTTAGTAATCTCCCACTTAGAAATTTGAAAACGAACGCTGGTGATGTTGCAGTCATTATTAGGGTTATTTTTTGGCGACCGAAGTGAGTTTGGTGCTTTCTATTTCCATTAAAATCCATTTTAAAATAATTCCATTCATAAATACTCCCAAATAATACTATTATTATTTTTCTCCAAAATTTTAAAACATATTTCAAACACTGGGATATAAGTTCTCCAGTTCTCATTTAAATCCTTTTTAATTTGTAAATCCCATTTATAATCCATATATATAAACAATGCTTATATACATACTTCCACTTTCTTATCAGAAAATCATCCCACAAATGAATTTATTTGTTTACATTATAATAAACCTTTATTAAATTTAAATTTTAATGCCACTTTATCACCAAACGCCTTATAGTCAAAGCGTGAAATTGAATTCACAAGGTGTCCATATTTAAGCAAACCAAACAATAAATTCTCATAAACTACTTGAGCATAAAAAAAAATCAACAATAACTGATAATAATCGAATATTATCATTCTCTAACTTCCAAACACATCATACAAAATTAAATAAATTTCTGAAAACTAATATTTTATATATAAAATATAATCTGGGTAAAATTATTCCATTTACCCAGTCCCAAAACAATATTGTGTCGATTTGCCTTGTTCAAGAGTTTAGAAACCCTTATCAATACAGTTGTACATTCTGTATCGACAAGAATTCATAAGCCACTCAACCGATAAATCAACACAATATAAAACACTTTTATATCACTAACAAATACGCGCTCATATACATAATACAATCAAACTCATCCTAGGGTCTCACTTACCCTATCTCAAATGAGTTAACCCCACCAAAGACTAAGTGTTCGCTCAACCTAAGCTCTGATACGATGTGTAACGACCCACCTTTTTGACCCTCTGAAGCGACACTATACACCCACGGTATTCACATGCCGAGCATCCAAGTGCTGGAAAGACATTGTGGGGAAAAAGAAAGAAAAGACAGAGCATAATCTCACATCGTGATGCGTAATATATAATATACAACAGATCTTTATGAAAAAAAGTATAATATACATACATCAATCAGAGTAAACTAAACAAATCATCAGCCTGGACAATTATAATAACCTATCCTCACAATTGATGATAAATATAACTAACCAATGTAGCGAAAAATAAAATATACGAGAGTACGTCTTAGAGGCATCCATCTCGTCTCCTGAAGCTCCAAGTATCCAAACTGAATCTATAAATATGCTCGCTCTGACCCGAGCATTATAAGAAAAATAATGCGTGGATCAGTATGGTAAACTAGCATAAGAAGCACACCTCAATTGAATTTTAATGTTATAAAAATCTTTTGAAAATAAAGGTATCTCGTAAGACCATGCCACACATAAATACAGATGAGTTTTTATCTTATGATAACCAAAACATTTCGTAGGAAGTCTTCTGATATTTTATAATAGTGTCTAGGGTTCAAAATAAATATTAAATATAGCCGAAAGTGTTATATTAATTAAATTCTAGCATAATATTGTACAACTAAGTCCGAAGGCACTTATTAGAGAATGGATTCCATACAATAACAAGGCTCCGGGGTACACCTACCATAGCACACCTCTAGAAAAATGTACCGAGAGCCACACATGAACTCCCTACCAACACAGGACTGACTTATCCCTTACCGGATAGTACCGAATATTTCATCACCTCAGTTGCTTTTGCAACCATTTTGATAGCTCTCATGTACAACCAAATCCATAAATGAATATATCTAGAAAAGCGATGATAATACCCTAATAGGTGCGACCAACTTAGCCCTGTCGCATCTTCATGATATTAGTCATTCTCGGTTGATTAGACTTGAGGCTACGTTTTACCTTTTTAATATAGCAATCCTACTTGGAATGCTAACACTGCCCTCCAAGCGGAAATGCAATGTTAGCATTCATTCATACAAGTTCATTCTGGGTCTAAACGAAACTGAAGGCACTTCTTCTACTACATCCATTTTGGAATCAACCTTATGATTAGTAGCAAGTAGCCTTTGCACTTTAAAGAGCTCCGTCTTCAATTATCTTCCTGATATTCCAATTTGAAATGCTAATGTCGATTCGAAGTGGTTTTCGGATAAAATATCCGACCCCCATCTCCTCAAACCGACAATGATAGTTTAAAACTAGCCAAGTTTGATAGTCGGATATTTAACTATTAAATAAAAACAACACTCAAATCAAGGATTTAATTCCATAGGGAAAACCAACATTGGTTAAGCATAAAAGCAGCCCCAACCTCTTTAATAAATCCTTTCATGAATTAAAATCTCATTATAAATACTTGTATCAAAATACTTTTACAAAGATATTTTCACAAACCCTTCATACTTCTTTTTATACCTAGACAAATATCCATATACTTATCTCAACGTATAAGCATATTCTCAAAAACACAACCGTTTCACTACTTAGAAAATATATTTATACAACTCTATAATCATTTATAAAACTCCTTTTATAAATCTCTAAAATCATTTATAAAACTCTATTATAAATCTTCAAAACAATTTATAAAACTCTTTATATGAATTAATAAAACCATTTATAAAGCTCTTTTATAAATCCATAAAACTATTTATAAAACTTCTTTTATAAATCTATAAACCTATTTATAAAACTTATTCCATTATAAAAGTCTTTTGTAAAGATCCTTTATTAAAATTCTTTATAAAAATTACTTTATAAAAATCTTTCCAAAAATCCCTTTATAAAATCCTTTATAAAGCCTTTATAAAAATCTTTTCTAAATCCAAAACTCCATTTTCATTTATAAACACCTAATTAAATGAAATTCCTTTATAAATCAATTTATTTTAATAAATAAAATTAATTAAATAAATTAATTAACCTTGAACATCATAAATAAATTATTATTATTATTTACTTTAAAACGTTATTATATCATAGTAATTATTAACAAAAAAATGGTATAAATAAATAATAATAATTAATTTCATAAACGTTATAAATAAAATAACTAATAATTTAAAACAATATTAAACAAACAATAATAATCAGTCCTCAAACATTATTATAATAAATAATTATTAACTTCCAAAATAATACTAATAAATATTTATAATTAATTCCAAAACATTAGTAATAAATAATAATTATTATCTTCAAACAATATTAATTGTTTAAATAAATAACATTTAAAAATATTAAAATATTGATAAAAAAACCTATAAAAAATATTGAATATAAATAAACAACTTTTAAATAATAATTAAACAATTTTAAACATTATTAAATAATAATTAAACAACTTTAAACATTATTAAATAATACTAAAACAACTATAAACCATTTCTAAATATATTATAAAAGACAAATAAAACAGTTGGAGTGAACAGAGAAGTTTCAAAATCCATTTTAAACAAAATATTCTAGAAAAGCCAAAAGTTAGATTTAAAATCATTCTCTGAATCAAAATCATTTTTATGCCCAACGACAGTTAATAGTATTCCAAAATACTAGATTGAGACCAATAGCTACCAAGCACTTAACCAACGTTGTTGATTTTTATCACTACAGGGGTTAAGTTTTTGAACATATAATAATGTCATAACTAATAGTGCTAACAATCAAGATTTAGTAATTAACCATCTATATAACATGGTTATAACAGAAATAGAATCAACAAGAATATAAGTGGAAATTTAAAAGTAACAATATCAAGAAATCTGAATTTCGCAATAAAAATCTTATATTTCAATTTTAATAACAATTGCTTATAAAAGCGAATATTTAACCGAACAACCAAAAATTTCAACCAAACACAAAAAGTAAATTTTTATCTACCATAAAACATTACTGATTAACCAAAAGGATGAGTTAAAATCACCGAAATTTCAGTTGTCGTCGAAGCGTTCAGGTTCTAACTAAAATCAAATAGCATTCGATTTTAGGTGAAAATTCCACATGCTCCAAATTCATCCAATTCAATTCCTAAGCGCAGCTTGTCCATACGAGTCCAACACGACTTACCGCGTCTGTAACAACCCAGAATTTCTGTCATTTTAAATTCGTATATTTAATTGATTTTAAATATTAACAAGTAAGATTTGTAAGTCGAATGAAATTTAATTTTGAATATAGAGATTTAATTGGATAATTAAATCGACAATTTAATATTTGAAATTGCAGAAATAATTGATAATTGGGTTTATTGTGTATAAAAATTGATTTATAAAGTTATATTAAATCATATTGGAGTTAGAATGATGTTATAGAACTTTTAAAATTGAATTAAAAGTTAATTTGTGAAAATTGAATATTTTAATATTTAATTGACAAGTAAAAATAGTCATTTTTCAAACAGTCTCAGATTTCGACGAAACTAGTTTCATCGAATCCGTAATGTTATATTATTGTAAGGTTTCAAATTTCGTGTCAATCGGATTTACCGTTTGTCCGGGGCAAGGCAAAACGCACAGAAATTAGTTTAATCGATTTGATTTAAATTGACCATTTATTTCCGTAACTCGCACATATGATCGAATTAGCTCCCGAAACACGTTCCATTGTGTTCGGAACACGGGTAAAACCTTAGAAACGTCAGCCGGCACGCTTCGTTTGGAGTTCGGAAAATTTCGAGTGAATAGTGTTTTTGTCAATTTTCTATAAAAGGCCAACTATTTTCACATTTGCACTCAAAACCCTAACCCTAGTTGTAGCCGCCAGTTCAAACTTCAATGGCCGAAAGTTTTCGTTCTTCTCCCTCGATTTTCTCCCAATCCACAAAACGATTCGAAATATTGTCAACTACAATGTTGTAGAAAGCAAGGAGTTCTACGTGATCAACGGTGGAGATCGTTTAAAACGAAGTCAATCGTCGTCAATTCGAGCTTGAACGTCATGCATTCGTGCACGCGTTTCGATGCATAGGGAGGACCGAGCTTCACGTGCTCCTAGCTGAGTGTAGAGAGGAGCAAGGGCTTCGAAGCGGTGGTGGTTGATCATCTTCTCGACGAAGGATGGAGGCGAATTAATTCGTAAAATATCGGCGGCATGGGTATATTCGAACGCGACTTTTACTGGGGAGGAAGAAAAAAAGGGTCACGGCCGAGATTTCATCACGTATTTCGAGCGGCCAGAAATGAAGTAGGGTTTTAAATATAAAAGAAATTGTAAATTATTATAATATTAATTCGTACAATGTTTAAAAATGTATATCTTCTTCATACGAGGTCGAAAAATTACGAAACGAATTGCATTGGAATCGCTTTGTCAAGCACTACGCAATGGAGCTGGATTGGAGTCGATTGGAGCTAGTGATAATTTTGAGTAAAATTAAACGCGTGTTTAATTTTATTCGAAATAAAGCACTGCAACTATTTTGGAAGCAAGGTGAGAACTCCTCACTAAATCGAATTGTGTTTCGATTTAATTCTTAAATAGTTAGATTTAAAATTGCTTGATTGTGATGATTGGATGATGATTGTTATTGATTGTCCTGAAATAGACCCTATACGCCGTATATTAAGCGGAGGTTATTTATTAAACACATATACCGCGATATTCCACCTCGAAGTGGAATTGGTATTATATATGTATTTGAAGTTGATTTCCCGCATTATATAGCGGATGAGACCCTATTGCACCGCATAATAGTGGATAGTATTTTATAAATCTCATATACTGCGATATTTCACTTCGAAGTGGAATTGGTATTGTGCTAACATCCGTGGATGCAGGGAAATAGGTTGGAGGGATCCAATAGGATTCCTCAAACATTTAAATTTGTTTCAATGTTGTGTGTTGATTTATATATAATCTGTGTGTGATTATATTCGTGAATAGGAATTGTTGAAGGCTATAATTTAGCCGAATATATTTTTGGTATCGTTGGATACCAGAAATAAATAAAATTAGATTTTTGAAATTCAAGTTGAAAATTTATCGAAAATTTATTTTTGAGAATTGGATAAATTTAAAAGGAGTTTTAAAACGATAAAAGTCTTATTTTTTGAACTATATTGAATTAAATTTCAAAGTTGGGAAAAAGGGGCTTAATAAATGGATTTCGAAAATATTATTTATAAGTTGAAGAATTTATTTAAATTTGGATTTTTAAATAGATTTGAAGAGATAAAGAAATTTATTTTAAAAGGAAATAATTTTGGAAATTCATTGGAAATTTATTTGGGATTTGAAAATTGAAATGAAAATTGATTTAGAGTTGAAAAATGAATATTTGTCAAATTGATTTGAAAATCGTATAAAGAGTGAATATTTGGAAATGTAAATTCACAATGGAAATTCACAAGTAGAAATTTTAATTGGTTATGAAATTAATTGATTTTTAATTTACCATAACTAGTAAAATTGATTTATAGAAATTTATCTGATTTAAATTAATCAGATAATTAAATTAATCCTACTTATGGATGTTTGGATTATATTGGATGTTGAATGTTGTGTGATGCTTTGTGATATCCTGATTTGTGTTGTGATCTGTAAATTGTTTATCTGTGATATATATATCTGTGATCTGTGGATGATAGATAAGTGTTATAATTTATACCGCTTATCAATTATATTGTTATATTTGATCTGTGATGGTTGAATGTTGTTGCACTATTGTGTTGAACCCTTGGACTACACAATACACACAAATGTGGATTTCACGTGAAAATCGGTTAAGTCACAAATTTTTATAAATTTTGAAAATTGAATTTTTGAATCCAAAATAGTTTTGGAATTGAAATTGAAAGTTTTTGAAAATGAGTTTCAAAAATAAAAGTTATTTTGAATAACCTAATAAATTGGAATTTAAATCATTTGATTTAAATTTGAATTCAATATTTTGAAATTGAATTCAATGAATTGGGAATTTTGGTTTAAAAGATTATGCAAGTGTAAAAGGTGTTTATATGGGTTTTTAACCATTTAAAATATGGTTTTGGAAATTTAAATCCAAGATTTGTACTTGGATGGCTTTAACCTGTGTAATTTTAACCAGTTTTTCCCAAAACGAAAACTATCTGTTTTCAAATATTAATAGCTTTCATAAAGTGAAAAGATTTCCAATTTGTATCAAAACATTTCAAGTTGAAATGAAATTGTGAATAGTTTGGAAAAAACTATGAATTAACCTTTGTGAAGATGATTAAGCTTTATTTTGAAATCAAAGAAGATTTTAAATGGTGTATCTTTTATATTATAAAAGACTTGAATTGTGAATAGTTTTGAAAGCTATAAGTTAAATCTTGATTTAAAGATTTAATGGGTTAATCCAATTGAAATGGAAATTGATTTGGAAATCTATGAATGAATCTTTGTGAAACTGGGTGAACTTTGTGAAGCGAATCTTTTGTTTAAAGATCTAAAATAGTAATTTGTTTAAACCATTTAAAGGAAAGGATTTGGGTAATAAGTTATGATTTAATTGAAATCCCTATATCCATATGTTTTAAATATTGTGCTCACTATTCGGGTTAGCCGGGAAAAGACCTTTGTGTCATATAACCCATTCCGAATTAGTGATACGACGATATGGATCGTATTGAAGACCGGTGGTGAAGACCGGGTATTTGTGAAAACGATAGGATGACCTATCGATTGTCTCTGCACCGTTAGCTACAGTATAGAGATTTCCTTTGTGATGGGAAGTTCGATCGGGATTGTGAATACCCGGATTGCAAGGGCTTCTTCGGAAGTGCCTTCGGTTCTGTTCGAACCTGGAACAAACTTGTATGGTTACATGTCTGACATTACATTTTGAGATATAAAGCTAATTTCTTTCAAATACATTTCTGTTGGTGGCGAAGAATTTATTCTCTTAGCTTAACACCCTTCTCTGAGACGTACGAGCTCAGAGGTTATGTAGTTGAAGGTTATCAGTGATATACTCCCAATTTGGTAGTGTGGCATGCTGAGTGTTGCTATATGATGATTATTTATTAACCATTTGTTGATCAAAGCGTGGCTTTGTGAAAAAGTGTAGCTTTGTGGACGATACCTCTTCGGACCTCACAACCCGGAAATGGTCAAAACAAGAATATGCGGCAAGGTTATGAGGGTCGCTCCCTTTAGGGTATGTCATTTCCTTCTGGAAAAGGGTGGTACCAGGTATGGAGCCCTGGTATTTAACCTATGTGGTTACTCCAATCTCATTTACTGTGTGATTGTGCATTTGTTGAGGCGTCTCGGATAAAGGTCCCAAAGGACCGGGGGGTTGCATATTCGTGTAGTAGTTACCTAGTGTAAGAGGTAACCCGGCCTTGTGTTGGCAGAGATCCGGTTAGGTTCTCGGGATGTCCATCCAGAGGCGATCCCATTGACAGTAGGAATTTCCTTAGCCTGACCATTTGTTGGCAATCCATCTTCCAATACGAACCTTGTACGGTATTAGTTGTAGAACCTTCCATTTACTTATGGTGGTCACCACTGTTTAGATGGTAGCTATAGTAGGCATAGTTCAAAATGTCTATGCTGGCTAAGATTAATATTATACTTCCGAAATGTTTTTCTACACTATGCACTAATAATAATAATCCAATGATTTTGCGTAGTAAGCATGTTTGACTATCATAAGAAGAAATCTCCTCCAATTCTGCGTTTGCATTGTGTGTGTGGCGGGAGGTCTTATGGTAGTTTCATTTTCCAAAAAGCATTGCGGATGTCTTTTATTTCCTTTGTTGTTGTTTTAAAGATAATAACTGTTTAAGTTCTCACACCAGTCCCATGACTGACCTGGAGTTTATTGTTCCCTCCCTAAACTCTGGGTGCCCATAATTTTCCACACGGGCAGCCTAGAGTTAGGTTATCAGGTCATTCTGGATTCAGGAGATGCTGTGGAGCTCAGTGGCGAGCTGGATGGCGAGACGTATCACTTGTATATGATATTATTTATTCCGCTGTGTATTCTATATGAGGACATGTTTGTATAACTGTATTGTGTTATATATTGTTGTTGTACACTCTGATGATGATGTAATGTATAAACTGATATAGTTCTTTGATTTAAAGATTTTTCATTTATCTATTATATGTTGTTCCGCTGCGATATGTGAGATTCTGATATTGTTTCTGTTGTTTCTTCTTTCTTTCTTTCTGTCTTCTTCTACCTCTTCTTTTTAACCATAACAATTCGGTTTTCCAGCATTCGATTGCTCGGTAGTTGATATAGTGGACGTATTAATGTCGATTTTCGAAAGTCGAAAATTCGGAACGTTACATGTGGTTTCAGAGCATATGGTTAAGCGTCAACCTTGGCTCTGTTGGGAATTACTCATTAGAGATAGAGTCAACAGTACTCTAGAATGAGTGTGAGTGTAATAATAGATATGAGCGCGTATTTGTTAGTGAATATAAAAATGTTTTATATTGTGTTTGCTTATCCGTTGAGCTGTTTTTGAATTCTGGTCGGTATGTGAGACGCCATATTATCGATAGGGGTTTCTAAACACTTAAACGAGGCAAGTCGATATAGTACCTTTTTAAATTGAGTAAATGAAATAATTTTACCTTGATTATATTTTACATATAAGGAAATAATTCTTTCATAATTATTAAAGTGTATATAAAATTGAATTGTTTGGTTGTTGAAAATGTAAGAATATATATGAGTTAATAAAAGTTGTTTGAATAATCCAAATGAAAACAACAATTGTAAAAGAATGAAGTATATAAGCAAATGAATTATTAAGTATGGAATTATAATTAATATGATTTGCAATTGTTAAATAATCTTATATATAAGAAGTGAAACTATATGAATATATTTATAATTATGAGTTGTAAATAAAAATGAATTTGAACTATGAATTTGAAAATTTTGAATCCTGTTTATTTTGGAAGTTATTTTTCAAAAATAAAAGTTAAATAGTGAAATTATATAAGTAAAGATTTATAAATGTGATTTATAGATAAAAGGAAATTTGAAAGAATTTAAAGCACTGAATTCACTACTGTTGCTAGGAAATAATAAGGATGATGACTGCAGCATCATCAGTATCATTTTTGAGTTTCTTTGTGATGGATTTGCTACCATAATAAATTGAAAAATTGAAGTTTTGTTGTGATAAACAAAATTTAAATTAAAATCCAAATTGAAATTGATAAATATAAGTAAAACCAAATATCAAAATGGTTAAACAATTTTGTTAAGCAAAACGAGATATAAATTTGAATAATTGATGAAATTTGACTTTGGTAAAAGTTAAATAGAATTTACTTTAGAATTGGAATCTGAATTGGATTTATAAGTGGAAATTTAAGTTAAGCTAAACAAATGATGTTTAAAAGGAATATAACTTAAGTTGTATAGTGAAAGCAAATGTAAGTGGAAATTTGAAATTGAATATAACTTAAATAGGTTGAATGAAGTTGATTTTGGTATCGAAGTAAATTAACAAAGTGAATTAAATGGATTTGAACTTGAGTTATATAAATGAAATTCAACTTTATTTGTAAAATGAATTAGCAATTGAATTGAACTAATGGATTGAATGTTAATCAATCGAATGTAAATAAATTGATATGGAATAATGGATGTAAGTGTTAATTCATTAAAAGCTAATAAATTGGAATTTGAATGAATTCAATGAAAGCCAATTTAATATTAAACCAATTGGAATTAAAAATGTTGAACCAAATTGAAAGTGAAGTAAAGTAAATTGAATGAATTTGGTTATGTTGATTATGATTTGGTTGTTAGATGATTGTTGGTTGATTGTATAGGAATTCATATGTATTTGAATTAATCAAATGGAAAGCTAACGTATGAAAGCTATGTAATTGAATCCAAATTGAAAGCGGATCAGCTTGACTTTAAATTAGTGAATGTAAACTAATTGAAAATGAAGAAATGAATGTCGTTGTATATGAATTGGTTGTAAACAATTACAAGTGATGTCGAAATTATATAAGTTGCTTATAAACCTTGTTTAGTATGCATTTCTTTTAATATGCATATGGTGTAGTTGTTTAAAAGAGTAAAATGTTAATAACTTCGTATATATGTCACTTACATGTTTAAATTGAGTAAGTACAGGTGCTGGGGCTGCCGTTCGGCTGATTTGGGTGTGCTAATAAGTTAATAAATAACTGCTTTGCTTAAAAATGCTAAAAAGGTACGCCTACGCAATAAAAATAGGAAATATGAACTGTTTTTTTTCTTTTCCGACCGTGTGGGTCGATGTATATATATTTATGTCTATTGTGATCCTACTACGATTGAACCGCGCAAAGGAGGCTATGATGAATTTTTCTGAAAATTTAAGGCGTTAGAAAATTTTCGGGAAAATTTGGAAAATTTGTGAAATCTAAATTTTGGATTTGGAGTTAAAAGTTAAACGATATAGTTTGTTTTGAAAAGTATAACTAAGTATAGATTTGAAAAACTTAGTAAAGTTTTTGAAAGAGTTTAACTATTGGATTTTGGGGAAGTTGTACACTTAAGTGATTTTGAAATCTAATTTGAACGAATTGTTTGAAAAGTTAATGAATTTGGGGCATTTTTCTTACTTTGCAATTTCTAGGACGAAATTCTTTTAAGGAGGGAAGATTGTAACGACCCAGAATTTCTGTCATTTGAAATTCGTATATTTAATTGATTTTAAATATTAACAAGTAAGATTTGTAAGTCGAATGAAATTTAATTTTGAATATAGAGATTTAATTGGATAATTAAATCGACAATTTAATATTTGAAATTGCAAAAATAATTGATAATTGGGTTTATTGTGTATAAAAATTGATTTATAAAGTTATATTAAATCATATTGGAGTTAGAATGATGTTATAGAACTTTTAAAATTGAATTAAAAGTTAATTTGTGAAAATTGAATATTTTAATATTTAATTGACAAGTAAAAATAGTCATTTTTCAAGCAGTCTCGGATTTCGACGAAACCAGTTTCATCGGATCCGTAAAGTTATATTATTGTAAGGTTTCAAATTTTGTGTCAATCGGATTTACCGTTTGTCCGGGGCAAGGCAAAACGCACAGAAATTAGTTTAATCAATTTAATTTAAATTGATCGTTTATTTCCGTAACTCGCGCATATGATCGAATTAGCTCCCGAAACACGTTCCATTGTGTTCGGAATGCGGGTAAAACCTTAGAAACGTCAGCCGGCATGCTTCGTTTGGAGTTCGGAAAATTTCGAGTGAATAGCGTTTTTGTCAATTTTCTATAAAAGGCCAACTATTTTCACATTTGCACTCAAAACCCTAACCCTAGTTGTAGCCGCCAGTTCAAACTTCAATGGCCGAAATTTTTCGTTCTTCTCCCTCGATTTTCTCCCAATCCACAAAACGATTCGAAATATTGTCAACTGCAATGTTGTAGAAAGCAAGGAGTTCTACGTGATCAATGGTGGAGATCGTTTAAAACGAAGTCAATCGTCGTCAATTCGAGCTTGAACGTCACGCGTTCGTGCACGCGTTTCGATGCACAGGGAGGACCGAACTTCACGTTCTCGTAGCCGAGTGTAGAGCTGAGCAAGGGCTTCGAAGCGGTGGTGGTTGATCAACTTCTCGACGAAGGATGGAGGCGAATTAATTCATGAAATATCGGTGGCATGGGTATATTCGAACGCGACTTTTACTGGGGAGGAAGAAGAAAAGGGTCACGACCGAGATTTCATCACGTATTTCGAACGGCCAGAAATGAAGTAGGGTTTTAAATATAAAAGAAATTGTAAATTATTATAATATTAATTCGTACAATGTTTAAAAATGTATATCTTCTTCATACGAGGTCGAAAAATTACGAAACGAATTGCGTTGCAATCGCTTTGTCGAGCACTATGCAATGGAGCTGGATTAGAGTCGATTGGAGCTAGTGATAATTTTGAGTAAAATTAAACGCGTGTTTAATTTTATTCAAAATAAAGCACTACAACTATTTTGGAAGTAAGGTGAGAACTCCTCACTCAATCGAATTGTGTTTCGATTTAAATTTTAAATAGTTAGATTTGAAATTGCTTGATTGTGATGATTGGATGATGATTGTTATTGATTGTGCTGAAATAAACCCTATACGCCGTATATTAAGCGGAGGTTATTTATTAAACACATATACCGCGATATTCCACCTCGAAGTGGAATTGGTATTATATATGTATTTGGAGTTGATTTCCCGCATTATATAGCGGATGAGACCCTATTGCGCCGCATAATAGCGGATAGTATTTTATAAATCTCATATACTGCGATATTTCACTTCGAAGTGGAATTGGTATTGTGCTAACATCTGTGGATGCAGGGAAACAGGTTGGAGGGATCCAACAGGATTCCTCAAACATTTGAATTTGTTTCAATGTTGTGTGTTGATTTATATATAATCTGTGTGTGATTATATTCGTGAATTGGAATTGTTGAAGGCTATAATTTAGCCGAATATATTTTTGCACTACAATAAAATATAATTATTATAACGCTAATAGATAACGCATTATTCTATAGCGTTATTGTTTGTGTTAATTTGTTTTATTTACAACAGAAATTATCTACGTAACACTTACTGCCCCAATTAATTTCGATAGCCGCCAATTACTCAAAAATTATTTCACTCTTCCCTCTTTATTTTTTTCGTTCCATTATTTTCCACCTCTCAAACCGAAGAAACTTTAATTCCCTCTCTAACAAATCACTAAATCCACTCCGCTTCGCCAGCCGATCTACGCTCTACGTCATTCTAATCTGGCGTTGCTCCTGCTTTGCGCCGCCGCACCGCATCCCTCTCGAGTCAAGCATCTCACGATAGCATAGACGCACAATATCGACTGCGTCGAAGCACGGTAATGACCACAACAACGATTTAGTTTTAAGATCTGTATTTTCGAAAGGTGAATTGATTCAATTAGATATGTTCCATAATTGCTTGAGACATTAGTTATATGTACATGAAAAAATTAAATACAGTAGAACTCCCATTTGTTTACTTATCTCATAAAGTTAGTTGCTATTTGAATGGAGATCATCAGTATGATGGTAGTTGAGATATTTGATGTTGGATTCCTATATATGATCTTTGTCGAGAATAATATGTTCCGTGGTCAAAATATAGTCAATACATGCACTTTATATTAATTATCTGCTGTGATAATAGATGAATTTTTTTATAGACATCCATATGTTCATGATAAAAAACGATAGCTGGTTTGGTACAAGAAACATGGCACTGACATCTTGCAATAAACTGCTTTGAAAAATTAAATTGTATCCGGGTTAAGTTTAGGCCCAAAACTAATAGAGTTAAGTGGTAAATTGATTATTCATGTATTTGTGACACACTTTTCAAGTTACATACGTATATATATTCTTAAAAGCAAGCTATATATATGGTTGTAAAAGTAGCATTGGCATTTTGATTTAAGTGATAGAGTAAATGGTTGTAAAACTGATAGAGTTAAGTAGCAATAAAAGATGCATTGCCATTTGACTTCTATATTTCTTCTTACCTCTAAAGAGTTCAGTTTAGTATGCACCAATTTTTAACTGTTTCAATCATTGTTTGTAGTGTTAAATGTGGATATATTTTTGGATTTTAAGTCATCATTCAAGTTTAGGCTTAGAATTGCTTCATATCCGCTGACCGAAAACGATTGCAATCTGATTTTGTATTTATATAGACATTTGCGTCTAATAAGTCAACTAAAAAAACCGTGCAAGTTTTTCATGAGCCATCATATTTAGGTGTATGTTAAGTGCATAACTTCGTTCAGTGAAATTTGAATTTTTGAAGCACTAAACATATATCAGTTTGTTGTGTAATTTTTTCTAATCTTGTAGGAAAATCTGCAGCAGGGAGCATGCTCATATACTTTGAGGATAAAGACTAGCTGCTTTTCACCTAGATATACTAGATATTACACTAGTATTTCTTTTGGGGATGTTTATAGGAATGAGGTATGATTTCTATTGTAAAGGTTTGATCTTTGTAAGCGTTCATTGTTTGGATGGATTTGTCATAGAGGCTTTTGTTAATTATTTGGTATAGTTTTGGTAAAAGTTGCGTTTGAAGAATATAGTAGAAATTTTATTATTGAGAAAGAAATAATTAGTCCGTACTTGGACTTATTATAGGCAACATTCACACACTAGTTAAGATGTTTAAAAAGATTCAGATTCGAACATTTACTGAAATTGGTTGAGAAATTAGAATATGAAGGATATTTTCAACTGAAATATTGTTAACAAGATGAAACATGAAATATTTATTATTTCTTTCCAGATGTACAAGTCCAAAGTACATATCAACCGATTTATGTTTATAATAAGTGGTTATCGCTGAATAGAAACACTTGAAGGAGTGAGTTGGGGCTGAATTATGAGCATATTTGGCAAGTACTTAGAAGTAGTTAAAACAACTATAAGGTGCTTATATTACCGTTTCTATGTTTGCCCATAATTTATAAGATGGTAAAATAAGTTTCTTTGAAGTTGATGAGTTATAAGATAAGTCACTAGCAACAAATATTTACTTATGGCTCATTTTAACTTTTACTACTGAAATCTATCCTAATTTCAACTTATTTTCCTAATTACTTTTACCTTTTAATTTTTGTTCACTTAAAAGTTAAAAAATCATTATTCAAAACTACTTTTATGTAGTTATAAATAAAGTTCCCAAATGATTTTATAACTTAACAGTGTGTTAAGCACTTTACACTTGTTGATAACTTAATGCCAAGGTTCATGAGACATTTCTACAATTTAATTCGAGAAACTACTTTTTTAATTTTCTTTATTTTTCAATTGATAATATCTACATAATTATTATTATGTATGCATTAAAGGTTGCTTAACTATTCAGGAGTGAATATTACATGGTCATCACACAAACTTGGGCCGTTTATGGTGCAACTGAAAGTAGCTTTGATCCCAATCAGTTGCGGTACAAAAAAGAGAGAAGGCATGTAGCTAAATTGCAATAGTTCAGGGCAAAAGCAGTTTTATATTTTTATTAAATCCAGATTTTTTTTTGTTAGGATAAATTTTGTTGCATATTTTAATCCATATGGGAGTCCACTATTAATAAATTTTATAGCATATTTGAATTCATATGGGAATCCTTAGTCAATAGATTAATTTTGCTTAAAAAAACATGTCAAATTTATATTCAGTTACTGATATTAAGTAAAGTTACTGCAATAACCAGGAATATGTAACCTGTTATTGCTTCTCATCCATGTAATAAGATAATTCAGCTACCATTTTTTCCTTTTAAGAATATGTTGATTTTAGAAAGGAGCTTTTAGTGTTTAAGCATCAACTTGAATGCCATAAATATGTTTTCTGAATATATGTTCTATAGTATCGTTTCAATATTTTTGTATAATTAATTTATAATGAATGGGAAATAAATTCTATTTTTATAGTGAATGCCATAAAAAGAAGGCTGGGAAACAAGTCTCTCAAGAGAGGAGGAGCGACTTCGGTATTTATTTGCTGTCAGGCCAAGAACTAGGATGCAAAACTATCTGACACGAAGTATCATCGAAGGCATAAGGCGTGCGAATCACACCTGAAGGCTCCGGCTGTTGTGGTTGTTGGTTTGATTCAGAGATTTTGCGAGCAATGCAGCAGGTTTGATCTTTGTTTGTTGCCTTAGAAGACTATTTTAATTTCATTTCATTATTCTAATATTGTTTGGGGCAGTTTTATCACATGTTATCCAAAGGTCTTTAAATACTTTCTTCACAATATACCTTAAATTCAAAATATTATTAAATAGATCTAGTATTTTAAGCTAAACTATTTTATGATCGTTCAAAAGTGTGCCCAGTGAACAATACTTCATTTGAACAGGATCCGTCTTACCCTATTACTGATATACTTGTTGAACTTCTTAGTACTTGTTAGGTTGTAAAACACTCAATAACTGTAATATTCTTGTTGCGAATAAGTAATGCTTGGAGATAGTCAACATTGAATACTTAGAGTTTCATTGCAAACAAAGGTAACCATAGAATTTTCTAGGGTCTCTTTTTCCAAAGAAATTAAAATTTCAAGATACCAAAGTCAGTGCTAAAAACACTTCTTAGAATACTATACTAACAAGGTATTCTAAAAATGGTCAGGACTAAATCCGGAAATATATAACTGAAATATATGAATGGTAAAACAAGAAAAAGGATATAACTTCTTTGATCCAAATCTAATAACTCATTGATCCTTTTCTGGTAATTTTTTCTTCTGTGACTAAAGACTGCACAATTTTCTATTTAAACCTTACAAGTTCCTAAAATTAAATGAACCTTAATTTTTACCACTTTGCTTATTGTTACCGTAAATTGGGAAAATTAGCATTGTTGTTACTGTAAAATTAAATAAACCATAATTTTTACCACTTTACTTATTGTTAATGTAAAACTGAAACTCTATGGAATAAAATTGTTACACTTCTATTCTTCTTTGACTTTCCTGAAATGTTTGCAAATTTATATATTCGTTGAAGAAATCCTTGAATCTTCCCGGCTTTTGTTAATTTGTCTTCAGCTGCTAACCCTGCAAAGATGTCATTGGTTTGGCTTTCTTCTGACGCGTGGAAAGATACATCTGCAAATGGTTCATCTTCACTTTTACTATCATTATTATTACTTGAACCAATTATTGAGGCATCACCAAATAAATTATCAATTATAGAAGCAGATGAGGTAACATTAGTGGTGTTATGAGCAACATGATTAGGCTGTGCAACATTTGCTGCACTATTCCTCCAGTATTAATTAGTTCGGGGATTTGCACAGTTGTATAGGCTTTGCATTAGATTGTTCTTCCTGGAATCCTATATGCATTTTGTTCTCCATTAATAAACTTAAATGTTGGCCTCTTCATTCAGTGAAACAATATTAAATGCAATTATCGTCTCCAATAACCTCTTTTCTCTACTCTTAGTTGTGAAATGAGCCGAGCTAGTATCCTCGCTATTTACAGCACTTTCCACAATAGTTCTCAAAACCTGGCCTCGTATATCTAAGCCTATATTACCTGAAGACCCGACCAAATAATTTTCATTATGGTACTCTTTTCTTTCATATCTATCTCTATTACTTATTTCTATAGTGAATGATTTTTAAGTGTTCGGGCTCATATAAGCTTCCAATATTATCAGTTTTCCTAAAGGAACTAGCAGTAGTAATAGTGTTCAATCCAATATCCATCGCTTCACAAAAAAGAAAAATTCTTTTCTTTAGATTTTGTATTTCCGAATACTTGATTTCCCCATGGCGTATTTGATCAATCCACGGAGGCCGGTCAATTTGGTTAATTAAAAAGGTGTAAAGTTTTTTGGATGTCCTCAAAATGGAAATGAGAAGGTATGGTTTTATTTACTCCTTCCTCTTATATCTGTTATATTTTGTAAATTACAGTGCTCAACTAGGTTTAGCTTGACTTTTTGAGAAGCTAAGTTACCCTTCACAGTTGGCGTTAATGTATCAGCTAAGTAAATAACAGTTTTACTTTACCCTTATGAATTTTAAGCCAAGCCGAGTGAGTATAAATTTTGTGTCAGTATGATAAATGTTTCATCCTGCTAGCTGGCTAGGACAGAGCGTATTTCATCATGACTATTTAAGTTATGATTCATGTTTAGTTACATAGGTTTGTGTTCTTATGGGTTGCAATGTTCTTATGAGCAGGACTATGCATGGGTGAACAAGAGATGACATTTCCATATATGGATAATCTAAAGAGGTTAGTGGCATATCATTGTAAACTTAGTGATCACTTAATTTTTCAGAATGGAGTTGCTTTAAATTAACATTTAACATGTTAGGTTTCAGGGGCATACCAAGTTATACAAAAACATCCCTGCTGATTTACAGATGGCTATAGAGGAAGCAATTTTAGCTGATAGTGGTTTTGTAGGAACTCTAGTTGATGAAACGACATGAAAGAGGATCAGGAAGCCTCTGATTCGAACATGATCTAGAAATCCAATCTCAAGAAAGCCAGGCAAGTGATGCAAATTTTAAGTTTATATTTCTGTAATGTTGTTTGGTGTGCCCTGAAATTTGTTTAAATATTTTGAATTTACCTTCAGAAACTCAAACTTGATAATGAGCCATCCTTTTTCTCACAAAGGCTAGCTACACTTACTCTTGGACTTGATGTAGCTGATAGTGCTAATGGATATAATGAGGCTGCTTTTATCACTGCTAGACATGAAGATAATAAAATTGATATGAAATTTTCTAAAGCGCTATTGCTAAGGTTATTGGTAGAGTGGAGAAGAAAAATAAGGTATGTTTTTTTTCCTTATTGGTTTTGCCTTAATGCTACTTGTACTTAGTAATTCAGTGTAGTACATGTTGAACATACACATAGACATGATAGCTTGGATACACCTACTACTTATCTGCTCATCATACTGAACCATTATCATGTCATGCTATTATGTCTTATTTTTTGCAACTCAAAAATAAATTGTAAACATATGCTCTATTCAGTATTGATATGTGGCCATGCATTATATTGGCAAACATAGAACTGACTTATTTGCAGTTCAACTTCTTCTCTAATGCATTTTATTTGATTCAAAGCTACCACTTTAGAAATGTTCTCTCTGTTATTTGCATTATCAATCCTCACTACCGCTAACCATTAATATGTGTCATATTGAGCATAGTTTCACATGTATATTACCAACTCACTTAATCGTTAGCTCCGTATGTCACCTATCGACCACCAATTACTGAATTATTCAATGAGTCATCTCAACTATTGTCATATACACTCTCAAGTTCTCATATATATTGGTCCAGGTACGAACGACATGCATGAAGAAAGGCTTTGAGCAGTTCAAGTTCTTAGTGATGCATTTGGTACTTGTAGACGTTAACTTTGAACTATGTTATGTTTTGTTATCATGAATATGTATTGAATTTGGTAACTCATGAATTGAACTTATTTTTTGTTAGTTGATACTTTTTTTTGTTATCATGAATATGCATTACATTTGCTGATTATTATATTTTTTCGTTCATACATTGTTCAAATTGTTATCTGTTTAAAGAAGATTCATTTTGATTGTTATTATTAAAATGTAATAGTGGGGTGCATCAAATATATAGTAAAATAAAGCATAACTCCTAAAAAGCGTTATAACTATATGACATAAGTGCTATAAAAAGATAATGCAATGTATGAGGTTACTGTCAAAGGATAGCAGCAAATAGGCGTTATTATATCTACACATTTTATAGCGATATATATATATGTTGTAAATGGATGTAGAATATACTATAAACATGTTGGTGTATAGCGCGAAATAGGCGCTATAGAATAACTGTTTTATAGCGGCTATACTATGCTATGAAATCATGCTCTTTTATAGCGGCTTTTTTTTGTGTTATGAATGTGCAATTCTTTTTTATAACATGTCGATATACATCGTTTATCAAACCGCTATAGTTGTGTTCAATGGCGGCTATATGCCGCTATAAAAGACTGTTTTTCTTGTAGTGTTGGTATCGTTGGATACCAGAAATAAAGAAAATTGGATTTTTGAAATTCAAGTTGAAAATTTATCGAAAATTTATTTTTGAGAATTGGATAAATTTAAAAGGAGTTTTAAAAAGATAAAAGTCTTATTTTTTGAACTATATTGAATTAAATTTCAAAGTTGGGAAAAGGTGGCTTAATAAATGGATTTCAAAAATATTATTTATAAGTTGAAGAATTTATTTAAATTTGGATTTTTAAATAGATTTGAAGAGATAAAGAAATTTATTTTAAAAGGAAATAATTTTGGAAATTCTTTGGAAATTTATTTGGGATTTGAAAAGTGAAATGAAAATTGATTTAGAGTTGAAAAATGAATATTTGTGAAATTGATTTGAAAATCGTATAAAGAGTGAATATTTGGAAATGTAAATTCACAATGGAAATTCACAAGTAGAAATTTTAATTGGTTATGAAATTAATTGATTTTTAATTTACCATAACTAGTAAAATTGATTTATAGAAATTTATCTGATTTAAATTAATCAGATAATTAAATTAATCCTACTTATGGATGTTTGGATTATATTGGATGTTGAATGCTGTGTGATGCTTTTTGATATCCTGATTTGTGTTGTGATCTGTAAATTGTTTATCTATGATATATATATCTGTGATCTGTGGATGATAGATAAGCGTTATAATTTATACCGCTTATCAATTATATTGTTATATTTGATCTGTGATGGTTGAATGTTGTTGCACTATTGTGTTGAACCCTTGGACTACACAATACACACAAATGTGGATTTCACGTGGAAATCGGTTAAGTCATAGATTTTTATAAATTTTGAAAATTGAATTTTTGAATCCAAAATAGTTTTGGAATTGAAATTGAAAGTTTTTGAAAATGAGTTTCAAAAATAAAAGTTCATTTAATTTAAATTTGAATTCAATATTTTGAAATTGAATTCAATGAATTGGGAATTTTGGTTTAAAAGATTGTGCAAGTGTAAAAGGGGTTTATATGGGTTTTAACCATTTAAAATATGGTTTTGGAAATTTAAATTTAAATCCAAGATTTGTACTTGGATGGCTTTAACCTGTATAAGAGATTTGGAATTAAATAATATAATGAATCACTAATTAAAAACATTAATTTCTAATTACCTAGCTTATCTAACCTTAATCCCCAACCCAAGTCGGTGCTCTTCGATACTCGATGTTCGCTTCATCGCCGAACCACTGCCGCTAGATACCACCGTCGGTCTCTGCACTCTCATCGAAAACAGCCCAGCCTCCCACGCTTCCAACGCCACCGGCCACAGCCTCCATCGTCGCCACTTGTGCTCAGGTGAACCCATTAAATAAAATGCCATCGAACTCGAATTGCCGCCACCACACTCCGATCTAGGATGATCCAATCGTCCATCACCTTTCCCCACCTCCCCACGACTAACTTCCATATTGATACCTCCACCCATCTCCGCTTCTAGTAGCGCCATTGAATTATGGTCGTTAGATGATGAGGAATGACAAACGGTGGCTAGGGTTTAAATTAGGGTTAGAGAAAAATGAATGGGAGTGTGGTCCTATATATATAGGAAATATCTGATACAGTTCACATCCGAAGATTTTCGAGCTCCAATCGAGCCGTGCTCACTGGTGTTCTTAGCTAAATGCCCCTATTACGAACTCAATGGAACTATTATCAGGACCTAATTCTATCATATACAGAAGTTAGCTTTAAAAATCAAATTATATTATAATTAATTCCTAAAATTAATCGCTATGTGTTTCGAGCTCGCACGACCACATAGTACGTCCGATCGTCACGGAACTCGTCATCGTATAATAATTCATTATCCCGAATCTAGTGGCACTGGTTTCGTCAAAATCGGAGATGGTGTCCCGGGATACTAATTTCACACGTTAAATAAAAACGAATTATTACTAAGACAAATTCAATCACTTTAATTATAAATCAAAGTTTACCCTAACCATTTATTCAAATTAAATTCAAGATTCAATTATTTAAGTAATTCATTTATTTGAATTCAAGTTTAAAACTTTAAAAACCAATTATTCCAATACTTAAAATTAATTAAATACTCAAAATCAAATGGCTAAAATTTTGGGTCATTACATTCTCCCCCTTAAAAGAATTTTATCCTGAAAATTGCCAAGGTAAGGAAAATGCCTCCAAACCCATTAACTTTTCAAAATCAATTATTTGGAATAGGTTATTAAATTTTCTAAGTCTTGAAATTACGGAAAAATTCGGCAGCACCTCCTTTGCGTGGCTCAATCAAAAAAACTACAAATCACCCCACTACGGGCCCAAATCAACAAAAGAAAACAAAAGCCAAGCTGCCTCCCATATCTGGGGCATGAAATCATCTAACCAAACCAAAAATAAACTTGTACCTATTAGTTAGGCAACTAAACTTTACTTATGAAACCAAAAGCAGCAAACTAGCATTTACTTCCTTGTACAAGAATCTCACTTACATAAACTAAAAAAGAGTTAAACATGAAAATGAAACATATTACAACTCAATCATCACATGTATGAATTTAAGCATGCTAAAACATACATAGCAAACATCTCAAACAATCATGCCATAACAAATCATGAAAATTGCATTTTTATTGACAAAAGAATACAATTACATTTAAGCATGTACGATGTACATATGCCATCCGTACACAATATCAAATACGATCGCTAGCTTAATTCGCTCATTCGACCACTCTAGTACGGACTCTGATCCGGTTTTTTATCAAAAACCTCTATTCTTCTTACATAGCCATATACTATATAAAGAACTTTAGAATCAAATCAAAAATCTATTTCAAGTATTCGCCGTCAAGAATCAAACGAAAAATTCTAACTCGGACTGGTGTACATGGCCTCGAAATCATGTGCTCAAATCTAGAATAAATGAGTTATGCAAATAGAATGGTCTATGTACAACTTACGTATTATTCCATTAGTTCCTAATTTATACCAAATTCTTTATATACACATTCATTTTTAAATCACACATAATTTTCCAATAGTATTTCTCTTAATACTAAAATTATTTATGAACTATTTCATAAAACCTCACTTATGTTTATAAACAACTTATAAAATATAACTTGGGTTTATCAGCACCTTAAAACTTAAGTTCATATTTTTAATTAATTCTATAATTCATTTTCTGAGTCATTTCATAGCATGTTACTTTAAGCCTATAAACACTTTATAAAGATTTATCTTCATTAATAAAACATTTCCCAAGATTGTAGTTACCCTTTTAAGGAATCATTATTTTACTTTAGAAACATTACTTAAGTTTTTTAACATTCTACAACTCAAGCTCATATTTGCAAAACAATCTTCTACTTCCTAAGAGCATATATACAATACACTCAAACCCATCCTAGGGTCTCGCTTACTCAATCTCGAATGAGTTAATCCCACCAAAGCCTAGGTGCCCGCTCAACCAAAGCTCTGATACCAAGTGTGACAACCCGCCTTTTAGACTCTCAAAAGACGACACTAATACATCCACGGTATTCACATGCCGAGCATCTTAGTGCCGGAAAGATAGATTGTTGGGAAAAAAGAAAGAAAAGACAGAACATAATATCTCCATGATAAGTAATATATAATATACAGCAGATGTAACGACCACGACTTTCACTCCATAGAAAGTCGCATCGCTAATAAGAAAGAAAGGGATAGAAAAGAGAAAAGAAGAGAAGAAAGAAAGAAACAACAACAACGATCTCACAGTGGAACGAATAAATTATATTAATAACATAAACTATTACATAGTATACAACACTTTACAGAGTTACACAGCATATACATCACTTACTAGACAGTTATAATCATCTGTCTAGTTATTACATCTCAATCCAATACAGAGATCAATACAAAATCAACACAGCGGAAACTACTATTTATCTACAACGCCGAAGCCTCCTGCTCCATTGCTCCTCCACAATTCGTCAAGGCTAACCTGAATCCCTTGGCTACTCGTAAAAATTTGAGTACCCAAGAGTTTATAAACAGAAATAAACAACTTGGGTCAGACATGGGTCTGGTGTGAGTAAACGGGTTAAAATTGCTTAACTTCAAAACCTTTTGAAAGAAAAGGTATCACGTAAGACTCCCCACAAATAAACATGGGTAAGTTTTTACCTTACGCTAACCAAAACATTTGATAGGAAATCTGATTGTATTATAATAGGGTCTAGGGTTTTCAAGTAAAATACAAAAATAGCTGAAATGCTTACATCTCACATTCCAACATAGTTGGGCACAACTAATACGTACGGCACTTATTGGAGTTTGGATTCCATACAATGGCAGGGCTACTGGGGTACCGCCCGTCACAGTACGTGGCCTAGATCACCGTACCGAGGATCACTCCCAATCCCCTGCAACACAAGGTCGGAACATCCCTTACTGGATAATTCCCGCACAAGATACCTCACGGTTGGGATCAGCAACCGCACACACTAAGCCGAAATAAGAAGGGACTTCTAGACAGAGGTAATCTTGTCCTACTTGGGTGCTACCCACTAACCTTGCTGCACCTCCCCTGTTTTAGCCATTCCCGGTTTGTGAGGTTTGAGGTCACGATTACCTTTAAATAGAACACATCTATCTTAGAATGCTCATCGTCCACCTGACGATGTTCTGAAAGCATTCAATCCATACAAGTTCGTTCCGGGTTCGAACGAAACCGAAGGCATTATCTCGTTACACTCGTTTTGGAATCACCCTCAGAGTTAACGACAATAACCCTTGCACTCTGAATCTTCATCTTCACTTGAAATTCACGACCTATCGTTAATTTGGATCGATGTGGTATTCGGGTCTCCAGACCTGGAAATCCGGTATACGGAAACCCGATCCCGGTCTCATCGAAATCCAAAACGTATCTTTTAAGGCCAAGTTGTTTAAAGGTTTTAAACAATTCAATTCTTATCTATATACACAGATAGATAACCCAATAGATAATCTACATTATCATCACAACAGATAATTCTTATTATCATTACAATTCAACCAAACATCTATATCACAGATCAATCCTGTCTCATCGGAGATATCAACCATGCATAACATTCAAAACTATTATCCATCCATAAGTAATGATTTATATCATCTCTAATCAATTTAACGTGAATTAAATTAATTACTTCATTCTATAAATCCTGCTTACTTAACCATTAATTAATTATAAATCAATTAATTAATTATCCTTTAATTATTCATTTAAATTAGTCATCATTGATTAATTATCTTTTAATTACATTCAAGTAATTAGCCTTTAATTAATTATATAAATTAATTATTCCTAACCATTATAGTAATTAACCTTTAATTACTTTATTAATTAATTAACTATAATTAATTACATTAATCCTTAATTAATTACATTAATTAATTACATTAATTAATTACTATTTAATCACTTATTATTGATTAATTAGTCTTAATTAATTAACCCTTAATTACATCATTAATTACATTAATTAATGATCCTTAATTACTTATTAATTTATTATCCTATTTAAAATTAATTGCATTTAATAATTAATCTTAAATTAAACCACATTTATTAATCACCTTTGATTAATCTCATTCAGTAATTAACTTCCCTTAATTACTTCATTATATAAATTAATTACTCCTTAATTAATTATCTTTAATTAATCCCTTGATTAATTACAAAAAGTAAATAATGTCAATTTACTTCCATTCTTAAATCATCTTCCATTAATTACATCCAGTAATTACCATTAATAACTTCACTAAGTATTCACACTTCATTAATTACATTAAGTAATTACTTATTACATTCTAAAGTGTTTATCTCAAATTAATTAAACTTAATTTATTAACTTAAATAAATCACTTTAACTCAATTAATTACATTAAGTAATTAATTCCTTAATTACTTCCATTAATTACTTAAGTAATTATACTTACATTAGTTAATTATATTTAACTAATTTCATAAGTGATTATCCATAATTAATTAAACCAATTAATTATCTTAAATTAATTACATTAATTAATCATCTCGTAATTTCTAGTTAATAATCTTTAAATTACATTTATTAACTATCCACTAATCACTTTACTAAGTAATTATTCTTTGATTATCAACATCAATTATTAACCTTTATTAATCTCATTAAGTGATTAACTTTTAATTAATTTCACTAATTAATTATCTTTAATTAATCACATTCTTAATTAAAGATAAATTATTTATCTTAATATATAACTTAATTACTTACTAAACTTCATTATAAAATATTTAGAAATCAATTTCATATTTAAGAATATATATGATCTATTTTAAAACAAAACAATTTAACATTTAATTTCAACATTTAAGATCTTTTGAAAAACTTTTCAAACTTGTTTAAATAAATCCTTATTCTTAAAAACTTAATTATCAATTCCTTTAATAACTTATTAAATTTTTAAAACATATTTAAACTTGGTTAATCATTCTCTTTTGAATTTTAAATACATTTTAAACTTAACTAATCATCTTTTTATAAAAACTGATTGTTTTAAATTAAAACCTGTTAAACACTTTGAAACTTGTTTTTATTTTGCTTTTAAACTTTGAAACCTTGTAAAACTTGAATTCTTAGCTTTTTATACCAGGTTTCTAGCTTATATAAATTTGTACATGTTTTACTTTTAAAAATAAAATCTGGAAACAAAAACTACCGAGCCAAAAACTTCAAATTCCTGAGCTATCCACGCACTTTCACTCACTTAAGCTTCTTCGAGTCACACTATAATTTGCACGAGCTCAACACCGAGAAGAACATCATCTTCTCAACTCCCATCGCCAGAAACACGCAAGTGCACCGTGCACATGCACGGCGAACTTTCGTGACTCCGACCACTTCCCAGCCTCCAACAAGTCGACTTCGTCTTCGCCATCAGCCTCGACTTTCCCAATCCACGATTCCATCAGCGAAACAAAAATCAGCCCTTCGATCGACAACTGGAGTTTAACTCGATCGGAAATTCACCCATCGACGACGATTTCAACCTCGAGAACATCCACCGGCCCACCGAACCTTCGCTTCGACTTCCAGCTCCAATCCTCCCTTATGTGATCAGTTCCGATGCACCAGTAACGTCGAGATTTCTTCGACTTCAACACTGACAAAAGCAGGTCAACTAACCCTAGATCATCGTTCCCTGGCCACCCCGGTCTTCTAAAAATCCCACTTCCAATTTTCCTGAAATCCCCAACACTCCAGACTCCTCCAGCAATGATCACGTCGCTCACCACTTCGCCGTTTATCAGAATTTGATGACGAAACAGAAACTGATCAACTCAGAATACCTCAACCAATATAAATCTAAAATTTGTGATTTTAATTCCTAAATTCAACATTTATTACCATGAATCCAATCATGGATTCAATTCACGAATTTAAGACATTTGATTTTTTTATCAAAATTTCACACATTCACTGTAAATTTTATTTTAAGATAAATTACTTCACAATTTCCTGAAACTATTTTAAACAATTATATTACATTCATATAATCATTTGTTCTTCAATGATCTTGACCAAATTTTGATTATATACAGAGATATGGAATTCCTTAGCAAAGTTTTAGAGCCTGTTAAAACAACAGAGGTATATCCTGTTTCAGATTCACACATACATCTCCTATCTATATGCACAGACACATCATATATACACACATGCATTCACATTCATAAACATATACAAGCTATATCTCTACAGAATCCATCACGAGCATTTAGGTGTCACAGATTTAAGACTGTTTTTAAATTTAATTGTTTACTCACCAGATTTGAATGGAACAGAGAGCAGAGCACCATTTTGACAAGCTTATGATACTTTTAAACTAGATATGCTTTTGCCTTTGAAAACTGCATGCGTGCTTGTTTGAAAAAGATGTATACTTCTTAAATTTCCAGGTTTGAAAAGAAACAGGCTTGATTTATTTTTCTGGGATTTGAAAACTGAATTGTTTGGGTTTTTGAGACTGGAAACCTTTGAATTTGCTGGGGCTTTTTAAAACTGAAAAAGCTTTTGATTTTCTTTGAAACTGCAAAACTTTGATTACTGCAAGTTGAAGCTTGTTACTGGAAACTTGCAAATTGAAATTACTTTGATGTTGAGATGTTCTTGCTTTCAAAACAGGGAAAGAATTTCTTTAAATCTGGTTTCAGTTTTGTTTTTAGAAGAGAAGAAAGAAAAAGGTTTGAACATAAAAACGATTTTTCCAAGTTTATCTTATTGTATTTATTAATAAAATGTTATCAAAATAAACAAGACAATGCCACTTGTTAATTCAAATCATCTTTAGCTTACACATGTCAAAACAAAGCAATATTATGTTTAAATCCTTCATCTAAAAATAATTATGTTTTATTATTTATGTAAATGTGAATTTAGTAATTTATGGTTTATTTATTTATATCCATTTTTATGTTACTTATGTCATACAAACTATTCTTAGTTCAAAAGATATTTAAAAAGAAAGCTTATTTCAAACCATTTTAGTTTAATTACTTTTTAAAAGAAAACAATTAAAACCTTTATTAAATCTCATCTTTTGAATTTTACATTATAAATCCAAATTCATATTCAAATTAAAATTGAAAATCTAATTTAAAAATCAAGTTATATATATATACATATAACTACACAAATTCAATTTGAAATAACAATTTATCAAATCTTAAATAATTTATAAAAGAAATTATCCCTTAATATAAATTACTTATTTTACTTATCTTACCAAATGGATTAATGTTTCTTTTTTTGTAAAATTGTAATTTTAAACTATATATATACATTATTCAAATCATAATTAACAAGCTTTATTCAAAAATAAAATAAAACAAACCTTTTTGTTAATCTTATTTATATTTAAACTTAAGTTAAAATATATTTTAACCAATTTAAACATTTACCTAAAGTATATATAAAACTATAAAGTTATTTATTTAAATATCTTTGAAAAGTCATATTAAATTAAATCTAAATTTCCAGTTTGCCCAAAGCTTTCTATTTACAGTATATACAAATAAATATATATATTCAAATAGAAAATATCTTATTAACTATTTTAAAAGACTAAATCATCAATTAAATACTTATTTAAATCAGATTATTAAATTAAATTCAGATTTCATTATCAAAGACCATCAATATCAATTTAATTATTTAACAGATTATTAAATTGATATTGCTCAAATTTCAGGGATATTACATTCCTCCCCTCTTAAAATAATTTCGTCCCCGAAATTTAAACAAAGGTAATTTAATAATCTTATTAAAGATTTTAGTTTTAAATCACAACATATATTATCAACCATATACTAGCAACCATAACAACCAATCATCCAAACAAACAAATTTAATTATCCAGATAAAATTCTGGATAGAATTTTCTCGAGTTTCCCCAAGTATATATATATACCGGAATACTCGCTCTACAAACAATCCAAACTACGAAGCTACAGAGTTCCTACTCATCTAGACCTATAGAACTAAACAGGATATCAGACTACAGACGAGTCTGACTTAACTACCAAACTTCCTGAACTGCTGATTTCAAAAACCAGAAATAGATCAAACACGTACTCCCTCAGAGATACGTAAAACACAATGAATTCCAGTTATCCAAACTGACAATTCAATTCAGAAGTCCAAATACTTATCCAAGTCAGAATACAGAAGAGATCCAAAACACAACTCTACTCCACAATTTAGTAGATTTCCAAACTTACTTCTCCTATCCAGAGATACACTCCAAAACTGCTTCTGTTGCACCACGCTAATCTGAGGTAGAATGAAAATGCTGATGAAGAACACAAGCACAACTGGACAACACATCACAGAAAATGGTTCAACAGATCCATAAAAGAAACTCAGATACTCCATCAAACTTGAGCTGCTTCACCAACTCTATCTCTAGAAATCATCCTTCAACTAGGCTGAACCACCGGTATCACTCCTGGAATTCAGTCGATAAGAAAACTCAATCTTCAGATGCGGACAATCTTCCGACTTCCTGAAGACATCCAGAAAAACTTCAATAACCCAAGAGAGCACTCACACAATCGCAAGTCACTTTTGCGATCAACTCAACCTATTTCCAAAGAAAAACTGTTCCTCTTTACACAATCCGAACAGCTCATACTTAACTATCCAATCCATCGAAGAAATGGATTTACTCTTACTACTTCTGAACTTCACCTTCAGAAAAACTGCTCATCCAGAAAACTTCCTGCCATCACAGAATACTCTGAGCTGCACTGCTGACACTGATGCCAAGGACTTCCTATTCCAAAGATCTTCGAGAAACTCGAACTCCAAACCAAACAGAAACACCATGCTGAACTCAGCCACAACACCGAAGCATACACACTTCCTTAATCTTGTTCCAAAGAAAACATCTTCGGGAACATCCATCGTCACTGTATCTCATCATACAGCTACTATTACCTGAGGTATCAAGGTACCATCACTCGCTTCTGTTCAACCGACAGATCCAACCTTACTCATCCAAACTTCAAAGATAAACTCCGAACCATTACAGTTTCCTTCGGAGATCGATGAAATCCTTTACCATAGCAAAGCTTACTCGAGACGGTATTGGGTCTACAGTCTCGACAGATACACTTCCAACCTCAACATTTAAACTCCAACCATTGGTAGTCGTGTTTCACACACCACTACCCCATCTACCTTTATAACTTATATTGGAAAACCCGAACAGGTAACCCAACAAATAGGTAGAAATATATATATATTTAAAATGATACTTTTTATATAGAAATTATTTCTGGGTAAAATTATTTCATTTACCTCTTTAAAACAATATTGTGTCGAATTGTTCTATACAAGTGTTTAGAGATCCCTATCAATGTTGTGGCGTCCCACACATCGACCAGAATCCATAAACTACTCAATAAACCAATCAACACAATATAAAACAATTTTATATTCACTAACAAATACGCGCTCATATCTATTAATACTCTCAAAATTCCCACCAGAGCCAAGGTTGTCGCCAGCCTCGCTCTGATACCACTGTAACGACCACGACTTTCACTCCATAGAAAGTCGCATCGCTAATAAGAAAGAAAGGGATAGAAAAGAGAAAAGAAGAGAAGAAAGAAAGAAACAACAACAACGATCTCACAGTGGAACGAATAAATTATATTAATAACATAAACTATTACATAGTATACAACACTTTACAGAGTTACACAGCATATACATCACTTACTAGACAGTTATAATCATCTGTCTAGTTATTACATCTCAATCCAATACAGAGATTAATACAAAATCAACACAGCGGAAACTACTATTTATCTACAACGCCGAAGCCTCCTGCTCCATTGCTCCTCCACAATTCGTCAAGGCTAACCTGAATCCCTTGGCTACTCGTAAAAATTTGAGTACCCAAGAGTTTATAAACAGAAATAAACAACTTGGGTCAGACATGGGTCTGGTGTGAGTAAACGGGTTAAAATTGCTTAACTTCAAAACCTTTTGAAAGAAAAGGTATCACGTAAGACTCCCCACAAATAAACATGGGTAAGTTTTTACCTTACGCTAACCAAAACATTTGATAGGAAATCTGATTGTATTATAATAGGGTCTAGGGTTTTCAAGTAAAATACAAAAATAGCTGAAATGCTTACATCTCACATTCCAACATAGTTGGGCACAACTAATACGTACGGCACTTATTGGAGTTTGGATTCCATACAATGGCAGGGCTACTGGGGTACCGCCCGTCACAGTACGTGGCCTAGATCACCGTACCGAGGATCACTCCCTATCCCCTGCAACACAAGGTCGGAACATCCCTTACTGGATAATTCCCGCACAAGATACCTCACGGTTGGGATCAGCAACCGCACACACTAAGCCGAAATAAGAAGGGACTTCTAGACAGAGGTAATCTTGTCCTACTTGGGTGCTACCCACTAACCTTGCTGCACCTCCCCTGTTTTAGCCATTCCCGGTTTGTGAGGCTTGAGGTCACGATTACCTTTAAATAGAACACATCTATCTTAGAATGCTCATCGTCCACCTGACGATGTTCTGAAAGCATTCAATCCATACAAGTTCGTTCCGGGTTCGAACGAAACCGAAGGCATTATCTCGTTACACTCGTTTTGGAATCACCCTCAGAGTTAACGACAATAACCCTTGCACTCTGAATCTTCATCTTCACTTGAAATTCACGACCTATCGTTAATTTGGATCGATGTGGTATTCGGGTCTCCAGACCTGGAAATCCGGTATACGGAAACCCGATCCCGGTCTCATCGAAATCCAAAACGTATCTTTTAAGGCCAAGTTGTTTAAAGGTTTTAAACAATTCAATTCTTATCTATATACACAGATAGATAACCCAATAGATAATCTACATTATCATCACAACAGATAATTCTTATTATCATTACAATTCAACCAAACATCTATATCACAGATCAATCCTGTCTCATCGGAGATATCAACCATGCATAACATTCAAAACTATTATCCATCCATAAGTAATGATTTATATCATCTCTAATCAATTTAACGTGAATTAAATTAATTACTTCATTCTATAAATCCTGCTTACTTAACCATTAATTAATTATAAATCAATTAATTAATTATCCTTTAATTATTCATTTAAATTAATCATCATTGATTAATTATCTTTTAATTACATTCAAGTAATTAGCCTTTAATTAATTATATAAATTAATTATTCCTAACCATTATAGTAATTAACCTTTAATTACTTTATTAATTAATTAACTATAATTAATTACATTAATCCTT
This sequence comes from Allium fistulosum, assembly GCA_030737815.1. Classification (NCBI taxonomy): domain Eukaryota; kingdom Viridiplantae; phylum Streptophyta; class Magnoliopsida; order Asparagales; family Amaryllidaceae; genus Allium; species Allium fistulosum. Next base: position 951,508,102 of record CM060903.1, read on the forward strand.
AATTAATTACATTAATTAATTACTATTTAATCACTTATTATTGATTAATTAGTCTTAATTAATTAACCCTTAATTACATCATTAATTACATTAATTAATGATCCTTAATTACTTATTAATTTATTATCCTATTTAAAATTAATTGCATTTAATAATTAATCTTAAATTAAACCACATTTATTAATCACCTTTGATTAATCTCATTCAGTAATTAACTTCCCTTAATTACTTCATTATATAAATTAATTACTCCTTAATTAATTATCTTTAATTAATCCCTTGATTAATTACAAAAAGTAAATAATGTCAATTTACTTCCATTCTTAAATCATCTTCCATTAATTACATCCAGTAATTAGCATTAATAACTTCACTAAGTATTCACACTTCATTAATTACATTAAGTAATTACTTATTACATTCTAAAGTGTTTATCTCAAATTAATTAAACTTAATTTATTAACTTAAATAAATCACTTTAACTCAATTAATTACATTAAGTAATTAATTCCTTAATTACTTCCATTAATTACTTAAGTAATTATACTTACATTAGTTAATTATATTTAACTAATTTCATAAGTGATTATCCATAATTAATTAAACCAATTAATTATCTTAAATTAATTACATTAATTAATCATCTCGTAATTTCTAGTTAATAATCTTTAAATTACATTTATTAACTATCCACTAATCACTTTACTAAGTAATTATTCTTTGATTATCAACATCAATTATTAACCTTTATTAATCTCATTAAGTGATTAACTTTTAATTAATTTCACTAATTAATTATCTTTAATTAATCACATTCTTAATTAAAGATAAATTATTTATCTTAATATATAACTTAATTACTTACTAAACTTCATTATAAAATATTTAGAAATCAATTTCATATTTAAGAATATATATGATCTATTTTAAAACAAAACAATTTAACATTTAATTTCAACATTTAAGATCTTTTGAAAAACTTTTCAAACTTGTTTAAATAAATCCTTATTCTTAAAAACTTAATTATCAATTCCTTTAATAACTTATTAAATTTTTAAAACATATTTAAACTTGGTTAATCATTCTCTTTTGAATTTTAAATACATTTTAAACTTAACTAATCATCTTTTTATAAAAACTGATTGTTTTAAATTAAAACCTGTTAAACACTTTGAAACTTGTTTTTATTTTGCTTTTAAACTTTGAAACTTTGTAAAACTTGAATTCTTAGCTTTTTATACCAGGTTTCTAGCTTATATAAATTTGTACATGTTTTACTTTTAAAAATAAAATCTGGAAACAAAAACTACCGAGCCAAAAACTTCAAATTCCTGAGCTATCCACGCACTTTCACTCACTTAAGCTTCTTCGAGTCACACTATAATTTGCACGAGCTCAACACCGAGAAGAACATCATCTTCTCAACTCCCATCGCCAGAAACACGCAAGTGCACCGTGCACATGCACGGCGAACTTTCGTGACTCCGACCACTTCCCAGCCTCCAACAAGTCGACTTCGTCTTCGCCATCAGCCTCGACTTTCCCAATCCACGATTCCATCAGCGAAACAAAAATCAGCCCTTCGATCGACAACTGGAGTTTAACTCGATCGGAAATTCACCCATCGACGACGATTTCAACCTCGAGAACATCCACCGGCCCACCGAACCTTCGCTTCGACTTCCAGCTCCAATCCTCCCTTATGTGATCAGTTCCGATGCACCAGTAACGTCGAGATTTCTTCGACTTCAACACTGACAAAAGCAGGTCAACTAACCCTAGATCATCGTTCCCTGGCCACCCCGGTCTTCTAAAAATCCCACTTCCAATTTTCCTGAAATCCCCAACACTCCAGACTCCTCCAGCAATGATCACGTCGCTCACCACTTCGCCGTTTATCAGAATTTGATGACGAAACAGAAACTGATCAACTCAGAATACCTCAACCAATATAAATCTAAAATTTGTGATTTTAATTCCTAAATTCAACATTTATTACCATGAATCCAATCATGGATTCAATTCACGAATTTAAGACATTTGATTTTTTTATCAAAATTTCACACATTCACTGTAAATTTTATTTTAAGATAAATTACTTCACAATTTCCTGAAACTATTTTAAACAATTATATTACATTCATATAATCATTTGTTCTTCAATGATCTTGACCAAATTTTGATTATATACAGAGATATGGAATTCCTTAGCAAAGTTTTAGAGCCTGTTAAAACAACAGAGGTATATCCTGTTTCAGATTCACACATACATCTCCTATCTATATGCACAGACACATCATATATACACACATGCATTCACATTCATAAACATATACAAGCTATATCTCTACAGAATCCATCACGAGCATTTAGGTGTCACAGATTTAAGACTGTTTTTAAATTTAATTGTTTACTCACCAGATTTGAATGGAACAGAGAGCAGAGCACCATTTTGACAAGCTTATGATACTTTTAAACTAGATATGCTTTTGCCTTTGAAAACTGCATGCGTGCTTGTTTGAAAAAGATGTATACTTCTTAAATTTCCAGGTTTGAAAAGAAACAGGCTTGATTTATTTTTCTGGGATTTGAAAACTGAATTGTTTGGGTTTTTGAGACTGGAAACCTTTGAATTTGCTGAGGCTTTTTAAAACTGAAAAAGCTTTTGATTTTCTTTGAAACTGCAAAACTTTGATTACTGCAAGTTGAAGCTTGTTACTGGAAACTTGCAAATTGAAATTACTTTGATGTTGAGATGTTCTTGCTTTCAAAACAGGGAAAGAATTTCTTTAAATCTGGTTTCAGTTTTGTTTTTAGAAGAGAAGAAAGAAAAAGGTTTGAACATAAAAACGATTTTTCCAAGTTTATCTTATTGTATTTATTAATAAAATGTTATCAAAATAAACAAGACAATGCCACTTGTTAATTCAAATCATCTTTAGCTTACACATGTCAAAACAAAGCAATATTATGTTTAAATCCTTCATCTAAAAATAATTATGTTTTATTATTTATGTAAATGTGAATTTAGTAATTTATGGTTTATTTATTTATATCCATTTTTATGTTACTTATGTCATACAAACTATTCTTAGTTCAAAAGATATTTAAAAAGAAAGCTTATTTCAAACCATTTTAGTTTAATTACTTTTTAAAAGAAAACAATTAAAACCTTTATTAAATCTCATCTTTTGAATTTTACATTATAAATCCAAATTCATATTCAAATTAAAATTGAAAATCTAATTTAAAAATCAAGTTATATATATATATATATACATATAACTACACAAATTCAATTTGAAATAACAATTTATCAAATCTTAAATAATTTATAAAAGAAATTATCCCTTAATATAAATTACTTATTTTACTTATCTTACCAAATGGATTAATGTTTCTTTTTTTGTAAAATTGTAATTTTAAACTATATATATACATTATTCAAATCATAATTAGCAAGCTTTATTCAAAAATAAAATAAAACAAACCTTTTTGTTAATCTTATTTATATTTAAACTTAAGTTAAAATATATTTTAACCAATTTAAACATTTACCTAAAGTATATATAAAACTATAAAGTTATTTATTTAAATATCTTTGAAAAGTCATATTAAATTAAATCTAAATTTCCAGTTTGCCCAAAGCTTTCTATTTACAGTATATACAAATAAATATATATATTCAAATAGAAAATATCTTATTAACTATTTTAAAAGACTAAATCATCAATTAAATACTTATTTAAATCAGATTATTAAATTAAATTCAGATTTCATTATCAAAGACCATCAATATCAATTTAATTATTTAACAGATTATTAAATTGATATTGCTCAAATTTCAGGGATATTACAGCAGATCTTTACAAAAAGAAAACTATAATATACATACATCAATCAGAGTACACTAAACATATCATCAGTCTGGATAGTTATAACAACCTGTCCTCACAATTTCCAATAAATATAACCAACCGATGTAGCGGAAACTAAAATATATGAGAGTACGTCTTGGAATAATCCATTCTAGTCTCATGAAGCTCCAAGTATCCAAACTGAATCTGTAAATATGCTCGGTCTAACCCGAGCGTTATAAGAAAAATAATGCCCATATTAGTTTGGTAAACCAGCGTGAGAAACACACATCAATTAAATTTTGATGTTATAAAAATCTTTTGAAAATAAAGGTATCTCGTAAGACCATGCCACACATAAACACGAATGAGTTTTTACCTTACGGTAACCAAAACATTTCATAGGAAGTCTTCTGATATTTTATAATAGCATCTAGGTTTTAAAATAAATACTAAATATTGTCAAAATTGTTACATTAATTAAATTACATCATAATATTATACAACTAAGTCCGAAGGCACTTATTAGAGAATGGATTCCATACAATGATAAGGCACCGGGGTACCATCTACCACGGTACACCTCAAGAAAAATGTACCGAGAGCCACACATGGACTCCCTGCCAACACAGGACCAGCTTATCGCTTTCTAGATTGTAACGACCCGTAATTTTACCACTTTGAAAATGGGATATATAATTATTTTAAATATTCAAATGTAGAATTTTCAAACTTAATCAATCAAGTTTTATATGATAAATAAGAATGGTAAACTTATTTTTGATATTGAATAAAGATTTTGGATTTCCATCGTAAAATTGACAAAGTCGGATTCCGATAAAGCAGGATAAATATTCGAGAAATTTGTTTTAAAGGATAGATAATTTTTTTTTAAATATATTTAATCCATGTCAAACTCATTTGATAATAATAGTAATTTAATTTATAATGGTTTGATAAATATATAAAACCCGTTCTATAAAAGTTGATAAATTTCATCGCATATCCATAAATCGATGTCGTATTTTTATAAATAGATTTGTATATTATTTTATAAGTAAAATATGCTTGTTTTAATTATTTAAATATAATAACAAATCAATTTTGAATTTTGGTTTACATGAATAAATAGTTTAACAAAAACGTCAAAATGTGACCAAAAAACGTTTTGTCGAAAATCAACGTTTTGTTCAAAATAAGTTGCCGCAACGTTATCGCACCTTTGTTAACATGTTTTAACATATATATTATACATTTTAATAACTAAACATGTTTATTTTTACTAATTATGATTAGGAAACTTCTAGAACATCATTAAGAAAAGTAAGTAAGTTTAAGAAAAGTCAAAAGTAAACATCAAATCCAAATCACATCAAAATCCAACAAAATAATTACTTTTCTTTACTTAATCTTTAAGTGACTAAGACATAAAGTAAGAAGTGAAAGAATGATGTTAAGTGTTGAAAAAGTGGAGTTTTCTTTAGGTTGAAGTAAGGATGTTTTGGTAATTTGGTAAGAGGTTATTTTGGTAAATTTACCACTTCTTTCTTTTTCTATAAATACCCACCTCCTTCGCTCATTTCATTCACACTTCTTCTTCTTCTCTTCTCAAGCTACTTCACATTCTTCCTCTCCTCTTTAATGGCTTCCAAGCCGTAGGAAAAAATTAGGAAGAAATAATGTCAAAATATTTACAAAATATTCAAAAGAAATCAATGTTCATTCTCTTCAAATCAAACTCCTCTTTTCTCCACATTTTACCTCTTATTCTCTTGACCATAACTTCTTCAAACCCGAATCAAAATGCAAAACTGTTTTTTTCAAATCATGTATTTTTCTAGTGGCTACAACTTTCATGTTGACCACTTTGTCTCATACTAGACTTAATCATGTCAAAAATCCACTTATTTCCAGTCCATTCTATGGCCCAGTTTTTAAGATAGAGAATAGCCCATTTTATTTTGATCATGACTTGATCATAAATGACCCAAATTAAAAAATTATATTTTCAAATCATATTAAATTCTAGTGGCTATAACTTTTATGTTGATCATCATTTCCAGTTTTGAGGTTTGCTATACTGAAAATCAATTCTTTGATGTGCATTTTCGAGCTTCATTTTTGTCAATCCGACAATACATCTTCTTCATTCTATCATATATCCCTCAAATCAACTTAGATTCAAAAGAATATTTTTTTTCAAATGCAAGAGAAAAGAATTTTCAACAACTTTTTAGTTAACAACTTTTCTAAATTTTGAGATTTAGAGGCCCTAAAATTAGATACAATATTACCTATTTTTCGGATCAAAATCTTCGGAATTCAAGTTCAAAGCTCTACCGCTTCTTCTCTATACTTTCGGCCAACCTCCATCTCAAGCCTCGACTAAGCTATTGGAAGGAATTAGAATGTTGGTAGGAAGTTTATCGCTTTGGTTTATGGTGAGAACATCTATTTAACATCTATATTTATATATATACATGTTTGATGTTGTGTTATGATTGCTATGGATACTTATATATGCTTTGATAATCGAGTATTGATTGTTTTACCAAGTCACGTGAATACACGTCGATAAGCACAAAGGAAATCACTTTCCTTTTGAAAATGAAATGGTGTATATGGAATGCTTAAACCTTTTGAAAATAGTTTTAAAATGAGTTAGAAATGTTTTATAAATGTTTAAATATGTTTAAAGATATAAAGGAAAAAAAATCAAGATTTTATCTTGTAAAATTTAAAATATGTCCAAATCAAATTTTCAGAAAAATCGTGTTTTTGCAGCAAAATGACCAAAGTTTAAAATTGACATTTTCAACGTTTTAAAAATATGAAATAAATCCTAAAAATCCTTTAAAATATATTAAAAGAGATTTATGTTGAAAATATGGATTTCTAAATGATATACAAGTCGTTTTGAAGAATATAGCTTTTAAAACACTATTTGCAACACTATTTGCAACACTTTTCGCAGCTGTTTTTAATAACTTTTGAAACGTAGTTTTAAACTTAACAATTCTTTTATAAATCTTTTGTGAATGATTTTAAAAGAATAATTAAGCGATTTAATAATGATTTGGAAGTTTTAATAAGAGTTTGAATAAATGGTTAAGAGGAATTGTTTATAACACTTAAACAATAATTGAAGAATATTGATTATAATAACAAATTGAGTATGCAGAAATGACTAGTACATTTGTCCCGCCTGTGAGAGATAAATGGTAAAACAAAGTGTGTAACTAAGGTTAGGAATGGAGCAACCAGTGCCCTGAACTTACCTGGCATTTGCTTTATCTTTTAGACGAGGGGTGGAACAGATCAAAAGGAAAGCCCGAATGCTCTAAAAGATCATATTTAAAGTTTTTTCCAAGATAAAAGAAAGGTCTTCATGATGTAGGATTACTTGCCACTAGTCCCTTGAGGTGAAATTTACCATATTTAAGGTGGCAGTAGTGCTTTGTTATGAAAATCTTCGATTTTGCAAGAATATGATTTGAGGTTAAGAAAGAAATCTTTAATTTAGATTTAATGAATGATTTGGGAATATTGTCCCTAAGTTAAAAGTTATAACTTGAATATAAGAAATCTTTGATTAAGATTTAATGAATGATTTGGGAATGTTTTCTTAAGTAAAAGATGAACTGATTCGAAATTATTCCAAGATAAAAAGAAAGGTAACTAAGCCAAATAATTTGATAAATGAGGCTTAATGGTTCCATATACTCATGAAAAGAAAATGAAATAAATTGAAAAGAACATATCTAAGAAAGATATTTTATTAAATGGATAAATAAAGTAATTTATTGATGATTGATAATCATATATGAACTCAACATTTTTTAATCGATGATCGGATTCGAAGGAACCGGGGTCAGATTTGGATGATTCCTATCTGAAAACTACTTCGAACCAATCTACGTTCGAAGTAAAATGTGTTTGAAGACAAATGATTTTGAAGATGGGGATCTTCATGATGTAGGGTTGTTTTCCACTAGTCTCTCGAGGTGAAAATTACCATATCATATGGTGGCAGCAGTGCTCTGTTATGAAAATCTCTGATGCAAGGACTTCTCGCTACTAATGAAGTAGGAGAGTACCTTCGGTTTGTCCTGTTCCTGGACAATTTGAATGGATGAATGTGTGACAGTACATTTCTAAGATCATAATGTTGACTTTTACAAATGTACATCTGCTTGGTGGCGGATAAGGCAATTTCTCTTAGCTTAACACCCTTCTTTGAGACGTACGAGCTCAGAGGTTGTATTTTCATGAAAGTCAATAGTGTTATCAAAGGAATGACAATGTGGTATTCAAAGTGAAGAAGATGTGCTATGTGAAAAGGTAATCGTTTACCTCAAGCCTTATCACTCGGTAATGAAAAAAACAGGGTAGATGCAGCAAGGCTAAGTGGGTCGCTCCCAATTAGGAGATGTCATCATCCTTCTAGATTTACTCTACACATGTCTAAGTATGTGGTGAATGTATGAATCGGGTACTCATTAAAGGTCAGTAACGACCGAGGTGATGAAATATTCGGTACTATCCAGCGTGAGGGGTAGGCCGGTCTTGTATTGGTTTAGGTGCCGAGTATCTCGACCCTAGGTACATCCCTCTAGAGGTGTACTATCGTAAGGTAGTCCCTTACCTTGTCATTTGTATGGAAATTCATTCTCCAATAAGTGCCTCTACGATTTTAGATGTAGAAAGCCTTGTATTACAAGGTGGTATGCTGGAATTTAATAATGTAACAATTTCGGCTAAGATTAGTAAGTTTATTTGCAAATGTTTTCAAAGATAAGTCATTAGAAATAATATCAAATGTTTTGATATATAAAAGTGTTTTAGTTATCATAAGATAAAAACATGTCCGTGTTTATGTGTGGGCGTAGTCTTATGAGATACTCTTTCTTTTCAAAGGATTTTATTTCCAAGGCTAATATATGACATTGTCATTTATATTTGAGTTTCTCACGCTGGTTTATCAAGCCTGATCCGGGTATTTTCAATACTCGGGTCAGACCTGAGTAGTTTTAGGTTTAGTGAAGACGGTTGGAGTTTCCAAAGGAGAGCTGGAGATATTCCTCTACGTATGGACATATTCTATTATCCGCTGCAATTGTTTGATGTTTGTCAGCATTTGTAAGGACGGATGTTTATAACCGTCCAAGCTGAATTTAGGTTAGACTCTGATATATATATATATATATCTTTAAAAAATTTCCGCTGTAAAGATATTTGTTCAATATTATATATATTATTCCATTCATGTGAGATTTTGTTCTATCTTTATTTTCTTTTTCACCCCTTAAAGATCCGCTTATTCGTGCAATTTGAGTTGGACATGTGTGGTTTATTGTCGGCTCAAAGGGTACGGAAATTCGGGCCTTTACATAGATTGTACCAAATATTTCATCACCCCGGTTGCTTTTGCAACCTTTCTGAGAGCTCTCATGCACAATCAAATCCATAAATGAATATATCTAGAATGGTGATGACAATACCCTAATCGGTGTGACCCACTTAGCCATACTGCATCTCCCTTGATTTTAGTCATTCCCGGTTGATGAAGCTTGAGGCTACGTTTTACCTTTTTAATATAGCAACCCCACTTGGAATGCTAACACTACCCTCCAAGCAGAAATGTAATGTCGGTATTCATCCGTGCAAGTTTGTTTCGGATTTGAACGTATCCGAAGGCACTGCTTCTACTACATCCATTTTGAAATCTCCCTCAGGATAAGTGGCAAGTAGCCCTTGCACTTTAAAGAAATCCATCTTCAATTATCTTCCACATATTCTAATTCGAAACACTAATACCAATTCAAAGTGGTTTTCGGATAATATATCCGATCCCGATCTCCCCGAACTGACAACGATAGTTTAAAACTGACCAAGTTTGATAGTCGGTTACTTAACTATCAAATAAAAACAACACTCAAATCAAGGATTTAATTCCATAGTGAAAACCAACATTGGTCAAGCATATAAGCAGCCACTAACCACTTTAATAAATCCTTTCATGTATTAAAATTGCTTTGTAAATACTTGTATCAAAGTACATTTTACAAAGATATATTCACAAACCCTTCATACTCCATTTTATACCTCGAAAAATATCCATATACTTATCACAACGTATAAATATATTCACAAAAACACTACCCTTTCAATACATAGAAAATATATTCATATAACTCTAAAATCATTTATAAAACTCCTTTTATAAATCTCTAAAACCATTTATTAAACTCTAGTATAAATCATCAAAACAATTTATAAATCTCTTTTTATTAACTTCTAAAACAATTGTTAAAACTCTTTTTATAAATTTCTAAAACCATTAAAAAGCTCTTTTATAAATCCATAAAACTATTTATAAAACTTCTTTTATAAATCTATAAACCAATTTATAAAACTTATTCGTTTATGAAAGTCTTTTATAAAGATCCTTTATAAAAATTCTTCATAAAGGTTACTTTATAAAAATCTTTTTAAAAATCCCTTTATAAAAATCCTTTATAAATCATAAACTCCATTTCATTTATAAACTTTTTATTAAATTAAATCCTTTCATAAATCAATTATTATTTATAAATACAATGAATTAAATAAATAAATAAATTTTAAACATCATTAATAAATAATAATAATTATTTACTTCAAAACATTATTATATCATAATAAATATTAACAACAAAATATTATAAATAATAATAATTATTAACTTCAAAAACATTATAAATAAAATAATTAATAATTTAAAACATTATTAAATAAACAATAATAATCAACCCTCAAAAATTATTATAATAAATATTTATTAACTTCCAAAACATTATTAATAAATAATTATAATTAATTCAAAAACATTACTAATAAATAATAATTATTCTCAAACAATATTAATTATTTAAGTAATAACTTTTACTAATATTAAAATATTAATAAATTACCTTTAAACAATATTAAACATAAATAAACAACTTTTAAACATTTTTAAACAATAATTAAACAATTCTGAACATTATTAAATAATAATTAAACAACTTTAGAATATTATAAAATAATAATTAAACAACTTTAAATATTATTAAATAATACTAAAACAAGTATAAATCATTTCTGAATATATTAGAAAAGACGAATAAAAATGTTGGAGTGAACAGGGAGGTTTTAGAATTCATTTTAAATAAAATGTTCCAAAAAACCCAAAAGTCGGATTTAAAATCATTCTCTGAATCAAAATCATTTTTAGGCCAAATAATAATTAATAGTATTCCAAAATACTAAATTGAAGCCAATAGCCACCAAACACTTAACCAATGTTGTTATTGATTTTTATCACTCTAATGGTTAAATTTTTGAACATATAACAATGTCATAACTAATAGTGCTAACAATCCAAATTCAATAATTAACAATCTATATAACATGGTCATAACTGAAATAAAATTAACAGAAATATAACTGGAAATTTAAAAGTAACAATATTAAGAAATCCGGAATTCTCAATAAAATTATTGTATTTCAATTTAAATAACAATCGCTTGTAAAAGCGAATATTTAACGAAACAACTAATAATTTCAACTAAATAGAAACAATTAATTTTTATCGACTATAAAACATTACTGATTAACCAAATAGGTGAGTTAAACTCACCAAAATTCCAATTGTCGTCAAAGCGTTCTGGTTCCGACTAACGTTCGATTTTAGCTAAAATTTCTACAAGCTCTATATTCATCCAACTCAATTCCACAGCGCAACTATCGTCGATACGAGTCCAACGCGACTAACAGCATCTGAATCTGACCTTGTATGAACAAGTTATTGCATTTACAAGATTTGGAATTAAATAATATAACGAATCACTAATTACGAACATTAATCTTTAATTACCTAGCTTAACTATAATCCCCAATTATCAAAACCCAAGCCGCTGCTCTACGATACTCGACGTTCGCTTCATCACCGAACCACCACCGCCGGGGACAATCGTTACCCACTGCACTCTCATCGAAAACAGCCCTGCCTCCCACACTTCTAAGGCCACAGGCCACAACATCCATCATCTACACCGGTGCTCAGGCAAACCCATTAAATATAACACCGCTGAACTCGAATTGCCACCACCATACTCCGGTTTAGGACAATCCAACCATCCATCGCTTTCCCCATCTCCCCGTGACCAACTTCCATGTTGACACCTCCGCCCATCTTCACCTCTAGTGGCGCCGTTGAACTTGGTCGTTGGATGATGAGGAATGACAAATGGTGTAACGACCCATCTTTTCGAACCTTAGAAGTCGACACTGATACATCCATGGTATTCACGTGCCGAACAACTAAGTGCTGGAAAGACAGATTGTTAGGGGAAAGGAAGGAGATAGAAGATAAGAAGAAACTAAACAATCACAGAATCTCACAATGGAACGGAATAACATATTAATCGGCATAATACTTTACAAAGTCATTTCAAGAAAATGATACATCAAAGTCATACTAATATAATTCTACCTTTGGACAGGTATAATAGCTTGTCCCTACCGAACTAATACAAGATACAAATAATACAGTGGAAACAAGATAATAACTAGCTATCGATGAAGCCTCCTGCTCCAAGCTCCTCTAAGATGCATCCGAGACAAACATGAACTACTTGGCCGCCTATAATAATTTGAGCACCCAAGAGTTTTAGGGGAAAAAAATAAAACTCCGGGTCTTGTCTGAGTAAACTCAAGCAACTGAATTATTATGTTCAGAACCCTTTTAAAATTAAAGGTATCTCATAAGACCACGCCGCACATAAACACGAATGAGTTTTTACCTTACGATGACAAAACCATTTCATATGAAATTCTTTGATATTATAATAGTGTCCAAGATACAAACACTTATTAATCATAGCCGAAATTGTTACATTAATTAAATTCCAGCATAATAGGTATACAACTAAGACCATAAAGGCTCATATTGGAGAATGGATTCCATATAATGACTGGACTACTGGGGTACCGCCCATCACGGTGCATCTCTAGATAAAATAACGCCGAGGACCTCGCCGAGGTCCTCTGCCAATACAGAACCGGCCTACCGCTTGACTAGTAGTACCACATATGATCACCCCTCCGTTAATGGGCCCCGAAGCATACAAATGAGAGATAATATCGACTCTAGATAGGGATGATCATATCCTAATTGGGAGTAACCCACTTAGCCCTGCTGCATCTCACATGTTTTAGTCATTCCTGGTTGATGAGGCTTGAGGCTACGTTTTACCTTTTTGAATAGCAAACCCACTTGGAATGCTAACACTGCACTCCAAGCAGTAATGCAGTGCTAGCATTCATCCATACAAGTTCATTCTAGGACTGAACAAAACCGAAGGCACTACCTCCATTACACCCATTTTGGAATCACCCTTAGGATTAGTAACAAATAGCCCTTGCACTTCAAAAATCCGCCTTTAATTCCATACTCTTCAAGATGTCTTCAGTTCAAAACGACTGAGTTGGATCGAAGTGGTTTTCGGAAAACATATCCGATCCCGGTCTCTTCAAAAACAACTTTCAATATATAATTTCTGGTAAACTCAACTGCGGTTCTTTAGGAAATAAGCAGATAAAAGATAAGAATGAAGTTCACCTCCTAATAGTTTGTGGATGGATTTCCTTATCATTTACCCTAAAAGAATGAGATGAGATTTATACGTACAGTATATCATCATTGGGGATGACTGTGTCATATAACTCACGTGTTTCCCCTAGATATTTCCAAAGTTACGTTTTGGTGCAGATTTGATAGTTGGTTATTTAACTATCAAATAAACAATCATTCAACATTGATTTGAATCCATATGGGATCCACTAAGCCTTTATTAATTTATCTTACATTAGTTAAAATCACTTTATAAACATTCGATCAAGAAATCTTTTACAACACACTATTCCCAAAACCCCTTATATACCTTTTATACTTGGAAAACATTTATATACTTATCTCAATGATATAAGTATATTACCAAATTTTATAAGAGATTTCCTCTCTTTATATTCCATATTAAATGACCGAACAAATTCTGTTTAAAAAAATTTCTTTCTATAAAAACAACCCACTTATCCTTCACAAAAAGTTTCCTTTCTTAAAAGTTCACTTTATAATTAAAAATACCTTTACAATCTATAAATTGTTTATAAATCATTTTCCTATTTTAAAAATGTTTTAATAAACCTTCTTAAAGAAAAATTCTTTACAAACTTGATCATTTCCAAAACATCTTTTGAAAATCACTTTAAATAAACTCTTTTATTTAGTAATGCCTTTTTTATAAACAAGTTATTATTTATAAATACCTTTATTATATAATTATACAACTTGAAAATCATTTACATATTTTAAACCCCAAAATTTATTAAAGGATTGAAGTTAATTCAAAATCATACTTTATAAATTCAAAAGAGGCTTAACAATTCCAATGGTACCAGTTAAAGTTACCATTTAATTTCAATTTCACTTTCAAGTCATGCAACAATTTATTTACGTAAGTCAACATATATGTAAATATACTTCATATCCAAATCATAAAATAACATGTTAATATAAACTAACCAGCATAAACAGGTCCAAATAACAATAATAGTAGAATGGTGATTTGTCCTGCTAAATAGGTGTCCGAACAATTCAATCAATTTATAGCAGAATGGGGATTTATTCTTCCATTAAATGCCCGCACAATCAACAATCAATTTATAGTAGAACAGGGTTTTATTCTGCTATCAAATGTCCACACAATTAAGCAATCAATATATAGTAGAACGGGGTTTTATTCTGCTAATAGTTGTCCACACAAACAAAAACAATCACATCATAACTCACTCACAGTCATTTGTCTACTTAATAGTACCAACATTTGAATCCTTGAGTTCAAAACCATCTTTCAAAAAGAAGTACCTTTAAAACAATTTGATTCTTGAAAAACAAAGAATTTAAAACATTAAACTCCTTTTTAAAATAATTATTTACAAGTTAAACACTTATTCAAATCATAATCAATCTTAATTAAGTCGTAACTTAATTAATTATAAATTAAGAAATAATTAAACCTTTAGTAACTAATTAAACAATAATTAACTATTATATAGATAATTTAGCCATAATTAATTCTTTATTTATTATTAAGTAATAATTTAAACCTTCATTAATAATTAAATATTAATTAATCACATTTAGTTAATAAAATAACCTTTAATTAAAACTTAATTAATAAATTAAACCTTAGATAAATAGTTTATTTTAAATTAAAGCCTTAATTAATTAATAATTAAAAATAATTAAACAATTGATTTCTTTTATTTATAAATAATTAACCTTATACTTAATTAATAATTAATTAAAAATAAATCATATACTTAAATTATATTTAATTAAAAAATAATATTAATTAATTAATAATTAATTAAAATTAATCTTATTTTTAAAAGATAATTAATTAATAACTAATCTTTACTTAATTATAATTAATAAACCATGTTTAATCTTAATTTATTATTAAAACTTAATTAATAAAAAATTAATCATTAAAAAGTTAATTAACTTCATAAAACATTATTATTAAGTTTATAAAACATTTTCAAAACACTTTAAGTTAATAAAACCAAATTTTGCAAATGTCTGATTTTTAAGTGAAACTGCATCCATAGTGACTATCGCTATGGATACCCGTAATCTCAACTTGATTTACTATCCAACACTCTTTGAACCTGTGACGTCCCACCTTTATGCTCATAATAACAAAGAGTATTAAAAGAAATACTGCCTATTATTACGAATAATAAGGCTGGATAGGAGCGACCATCCGTAGTTGGCCTTACACTAGTATTGGTTACCTCGATAGGAGTGATATATATATTTCTTTTTCATCTCTTATTTGTTTACTCCCATCGACATACCCAATTCTAGTACAAAACGAACTACGACGGTTCATAATAGTTTAGGACATTAGATATAATAATAACACAGATAATATAAATGCGGAACACAGATAAAACAAAAGTCTAATATATATATAACTGATGTCAGTTACAATATAGTTGACACAATACATATGATACAACTACAACTGTCGACTCAAGAAGTTATATATACAAGTACATTATCGACTAATATACATGAATACATATCAACTTAAAATAGACACACTGACTACTACAAAAAGACGCAGACCACTTCAAATGATATGAAAAGTCTTCAAAGCTCAACAGCAACTCAAAGCAGGGAATCTACAACCTGAAATAACTCGGGTCTGACCCGAGTATTACATTCAAAAGAAAATAATACACGGGTCAGTCTAATTCAAACTCAGTTATTAGTGCACAGAAGTAATAATAATCAAATATCAAATAGACGACAGTCACAGAAATCTCGTATATCCGACTCCTCAATAAAAGAATCGGATAACGGCAGATATAACACTAAACAGTGTTAAGCAACAAATCAGCAATCCAAAATGATCAAATCAAATCAAAACTCTATGTGGCTGCAGTACACGCATGCGTGCACTGCCTCGCCACTACAGTACTTCGAAACTGCAACGGACAATATAAATGAACCAAAACAACTGGTACTAACTCGAATCAAAATAACGAATTACCCACGAATGCACAATGAAAGTTTACATTCGAGTACACGGTCAAACCCAAGTCTTTGAGACTGGATTCAACTCACTGTAAAAAACTCAAAAATCAACCTGAAATAATCAAGAACCAACAAACCAAGTTCAACCAATTCAAGCAAATGGAAACAGTGAACAAGTTCACTATCAAAGAAACGGCCGAAATCAAGTGCTACCGGCTACTGCACATCAATTATGCAAACCAAAGTTGCAGTAGAACAACAAAAGGCTCCAGTCACATATACAATCCAAAATGCAACAAAAATGGAACTGCGACCACAACAAAATACAAGGCAGAACTGCACAAAAAAACTCAGATGCAAGCACAAAACTCGAAATGATCTGAGCATAAGCAAGAAGGTTCAAAGTTGTGCAGTGGAACCAAAAGAATAAAATGAAACAGAGAAGGCACATGGATGTGCAGATCAAAAGATGCAACTACAACAGTGTATCAATGGTGAACTGCACATAACAAGTTTAGCAATAACATGAAAATATCATGAAGGAGCTCAAATGCAACAAACCCAAAATGTACTCAAACAGCCTGTTTTACAAGTTTCAAATCAAGTGAAGTCACAATGGAACTGCACTGGACAAGTGCAGACAATTAAACACAGTGCTACCCGAAATCAAACTACATCATGGCAAAAATAGAACTGATCAGAGGTGGTAGTCTGTAACGACCGTGATTTTATTACCGTCGTAATAAATATTTTAAAAACCTATAACGACCGTAATTTTTGAAATACTTTCGGAGAAAATAATTTAAATAGAAATTTCTAAATTAGAAAAAAAATAGTATAATGTTGTAAAGTCAGTAGTCTTTATAATAGTAGCATGTTAAAATAAAAGCTTTGCCTTCACGCGCGTTTAAGGGGTGGTCTATTTCAAAGCCAAAAATGTGAACACTACATATATTATCCCTTCTCATAATTGTAGTGATGTCACTTCCGGTTGTAAAGAAAATATTTAAACATTTGCTATCTTCATTTAATGCAAATGTACAGGCTGTGTCCTTTTTATCCTCTGAAGCACGTCCACATAAATGCTATTGTACTCAAATGTTTGCTAGCACTCCTTTGCCTTGACTTGTTAGCAGAATTCGAAAAAAAAATGCCTGCAACATTCTTTGCTCTTTTTCAAATGGCCTTCCTCATTTCATTTGAGATTCTCGGTAGTATCATTTTGTTTAGTTTCCATAGCTCGGTAGCGAATTAATGGTGGTTCAAAATATCATTGCTCCACTCGGATCCTTGTTGCTAACTGATTGGAGACGAATTAAAGGTGAGTGTAAAACTCACATTTCTAATTTATTCATCACTTTATCTTTGCATGAAAACTAGGCTCGCCTTGACCTTTATTTCTTTTCGTGTGTGTATAAAGGGGTAGTCTGAGTTGAATTGTTTTATCTATTTCATTTTTGTATACAAGAGTTTAAAACTTTACATTCATTTTAATTGGTCACGTTCATGCATTGTTGCAAAACGTGAGTGCATGGAGACATTTTCAATTGTACGTGCTTGCATAATTGAGTATTTAGTGTACATTCTTGTTACATACAAATCATATTTCGTGCAAAATGTGGCCCTGGTCATTTTTAATTCATGTTGCATGAAATAAATAGCACGTTAATATATTTCACAGGCCTTACTTTATAAATTATCATTCGTGCAAAGTGTATAAACCTGGTCACATTTTTAATATTCGGTTGCGTGCACATAGCTTGAGTTCAAAGTCGTGTATTTCCATTCTCACGTGTTTATGAATAAGGTAGGTGCAGTATTTAGTGTACATTCTTATCCAGTTTGTGTCATTCATTCATTCTTGCATGTATGCAAATGTTGTCCAGATTGCAAAATTCTTTCATGCTTGCATCACTAAATAAGCGTTGTCTAAAGTAATATTTTTGCATACATAAGTGATGAATTAGGATCACTGGAAAATTGAGATGTAGTTGTTGCGTCCATATATGAAAATAATTGCCAATGTTTATTTTTGACGAGGGTAAGTCTTTTTTTGTGGTAACTGGATTTGCATCTTTATATCTAGTCAAAGTGTATAAGTCTTCATGATTGCCTGGCCATTATTTATGTGTGCGTGTCATAAAGTATTGGTAGAAATTGTGTCCACATACATCTTGTAACGTGTAGTGCAATATTGCCCAAATAATTTACTTCTGCTTGCATGAAAAAGGAAAGGTCCGGGTTACACTTTATTTTGTGCGTGTATATATTTGTGATTATGCTAAAATTATCATTTGTGTGCGAGCAAAAGTATTGCGTAGACAATCACTTTTCAACATGTACGTGCAAGTTGAATTGCACGAAGACGTTTTAATTATCAATGTTTAGTTTCCGTTGAATCGGTGTTCGGTTTTAAAGCGTATTTTGGTGCCGTTATTTTTATAACGGAAATTTTACACCGGTATTATATTTTTTTGAAGCGTGTTATTTTGATGAAATTTTTGACGAATAAAAAGTACTGCTGTTTTAACTTCAGTAACCGTCAATTTTAAAGTGGATTTGCAAGCGGTTATTCTGCGACACTAATTTGGTATCCTTTTTTACGGCGTTTTGTGAAGCGTAATTTCCTCGTCGAAATTGCTACAGATGTTGCTGTTTTAATCACGTGTTTTAAAAATTGTTTTAAAATAAAATTGTTTCCAAAAATTTTACTGTTGCGCTTTCAAAAGAATGAGGAAGCGATTTAAACGATTCAGCAAAATTGAGGACTATGAACCCTTACTTTTATTGATTCGGTTAATTCCGGACTTGTCCGTTTGAGAACGTAAAGTTTATTTAAAATACACAATTTTGCACTTTCAAGGAAACGATGAAGAGATTTAAACGATTTAGCAAAAGTGCGGAGTATGGAACCACACTTTTACTGTTTCGGTTAATTCCGGACTCGTTAATTGAAACATTTGTTGTTTGATGATTTTGATGATTTTGTTGGGCTTTCGAGCCACTTTGTTGGACCTTCGGGTCAATACCAGTACTAGACCTTCGGGTCATTTGTTGGACCTTCGGGTCATTTGTTGGGCGCCAAAAATCATAGTACTTGGTAGGCTTCGGCCATTTGAGATGCACGTGCGGCGTAGCTAAAACTCGCCATTTGTTGGGAACGATCCACTTTTATGTTGATTTTCTAGTTATCTATTTTTGATTTCTAGATTTTGTGAATTGTTGTTTTGAATTAAATTGTGAATTTGAAAGTTGATTTTGATAGAGTTTGATGTGATTTCTTCATTTAACTATGTTGATTTCTTATGTTGAATAGTCTCATTCGAGATTATTATTATTTTGCTTTGATGTTATTTATGATGCACTAACATCTAAGAATAAATTAGACTGATCCGTTTATTATTTTCTTTTGAATAATACTCGGGTCAGACCGAGTTATTTCAGGGTAGTCTCTATCTTTGATTCTGTAGCAGCTTCAGCTTTTGGGATATCGCATCATCTTTTGTCTAGCATTCGAGGAGTTCTTTTGGTTATTCGACTCCCATCTTATGTATGTTGGTGTATATGTATATGTACCTTTGGTTGTTGTGAACTATCAATTGTTGTAGCATGTATTCTAGACTTGTCTTCCGCTATGTATCTGATATTTCTGTTCTGATGTGATTATACTATCAGTGTTGTTATTATGAGTTGTTCTGAATTTTTCTTTAGCCATTGTAGTTTCGTTTTAGATTTGGATTGAATATATATCTTTGGGAGTAATTTATACAACTCCTATCGATGTAATCAATACTCGTCTAAGGCATAACTTACGGATGGTCGCTTCTCACAAGCCTTATTCTTCGTAATAGCAGACGTTATTCCTTATAATAACCTTTGTTATTGTGAGCATAGAGGTGGGGCGTCACATAGTCCGTCCTCAGACTAAACATGGCACTCAAGTAAAATTATAAAAATCAAGATGAAGCTCAAATGAAGTCAAATGATTATGTGGTCTGCCCCAATGCCAAGTAACATTCATGTACAGAGCACACAATCAATGTGACACAAGAACTACAAGCTACAGATGGGCACTTCAAAAATGCCAGACTCGAAATAGAACAAGTACACCAAGAATCTAAGTTCATATGCAATTGGATAGTGCAGTGATGAAAATGCAGTGGTATGCAGTAGTGAACACACTGTGAAGCAAACATGACAAGTGCACGTATCATACTCGAGAACAAGGGTAACATAATGTGCGGTTAACTCGAGAATAGTGAACTATGAACTACACTCGAGATGATATCAAACTGCAGACACGATTTTTAGGTTTATGTAGACATTAAGCAATGACACAAGACCAGTGGCTCAAAAATATAATGGACTAGAGAAACAGGTCCCAAAAACTACATGAAACATATATTCCCATGCTCAAAGACACATATACAATATGCTTCAACCAATAACAAGAAGCCCAATACCAGCTATAACATGAAACAAACCAATATATATACATGCAAAGTCGACATACACATGATGCAGACCAGTGAATTACAAAAGTCAACCAGGCTTCCCAATGAACTCAAGCTCAAGTGAATACAAGTACTGTTAGCAAAGCCAAACGGGACGGCAGTTACAACTAGATGCAAGTCAACACTACAGTCTCACTAAATCGTGGATATATACAAGGAATGGCAATTAAAAATGAACAAGTCGAAAGTGCTATCAGGCAATAGCAAATCGATTTATATCAAGGCCGAGGTCAAAGCAAGCATAATTGAAGTCAACTCGAAATCATCATAGTTAAAAGGATTCAACATCGAAAGACAACAAGGACAGAATCAACATCAGCAAAACTCAAACAAGCCAAGAAATTATGACAGAAGTCAGGTACTAAAAATTCAAGGCCGAAGCACAGAATCACCAATACATGAATTTGCATTAGATGTGAGTAATTAAATTACTCACCTTCCATCGACGCGAAGACGAACGAATGGAATCGTCAGAAGTCCCAAATTTTGAAGAAGGACGAACGCGACATGCCCTAATTCTGCCGAGAGAACGAACGAGTAGGAGCGAAGGAAACGAGCCGCCATTTTCTTTTCTTTCAATTTCTTTTGGACTAGGGTTATGAATCAATGAAAAATGAGAAAGGGGGATCGGTTTTTGAATCAACTAAAGAGAATGGCCTCTGATCAATGCAAATGTGGGCTAGATTCCAAATATAAAGCCCACTTCTATCATTTAACACTTTGTTTAAAAGAATTCCAAATCGATTAAATTTCCAATATCAATATTTTAGCAATTATAATCGTCTAACGACGATATCTAACATTTACAAAATCTCGGGTTGTTACAGAACCCTTTTACTTTAACTTGCCAAAAGGTTTATAACCCAAAATTGGAAACTAAACCAAAGTTCAAAACTTAAAAAAAAATTCCAAATCCTTTTTAAGTAAACCTGTTTTTAACTCACGGAATTCAAGGTCGCACACATACAAATTCAAGTGCTAAACTTTCCCTAAACTATATTCATGTTTTGCACATTACAACATACTCAAAGTTTCATACCACATAATGTCCAAGTTACATACAATATCATACTCAAAGCCATATACAATATCATACTCACATCCAAAATTTCCAACAATGTTACTACAACATCACCTCATATCAACAATACTATAAACAACCAAGACATATAATAATCCACACAATTCAACACATATCGTTTCATAATATATTCAACATATAATATTTTTAAATTTTTAAATTTAGAAAAAATAGTTTATTCACCAAAAGTCTTTGAAAACTTGAAATGCTTCAGAACTTGTAAAGCTTGAAAAACCACACAAAAATCACTCGAAAATGTGTCATTTTCTCCTAGATTTTTTGCCATCTTACTTTCGGAATTTGTACGATGGTAAAAATAAGTTTAAGAAAATTCTTTTCTCTACAATTTTAAAAAATGATTCACTCAATTTCGATTTGTTTGGAGGGAGATATGGTCAAAAGAAGGAGTGGTATTTCGGTCTTGATAATATGGGTCCGAAAATGAGTCAGAAAGAAATACAATTTTGACCAAAAAATATTTGAAATTTGAAAAAATGATGTAAATAAAAGTTGTATCCACTGGAATTCTACATGGTTTGAAAATATAGAAAATCTTGATTTGGAGTAGTATGGAGGAAGTTATGGCCGAATGAATTAATAGGAAAATGGAGAAGTTTTTAAAATGAAATGGAGGAGATTAAACAATTTTGAAATCATTTTAAAAGTTTGAACTTGGATTTTTAAAAACATAAAATTATGAATGGAAGCAATTAAAAGGTTTCATGAAAGCTTTTAGGAAGATGAGAGAATTGCAAATGAAAATAAAATGAGAAAGAAAAGGTGAAAAATTAGTTTTATATGAAATAGAAATAGCAAATTACCATTTTACCCTCATGTACTCTACCCTTCACACATGCATGCCACATCACAGACTCTCCTCCACCTCACCCATTTCAGCCCACACTTAGCCACCCTCCCATCAAATCAAAGCCAACATGCATAAGTACTCTAATGTACTTATGTCTCCTAATGATGTGACATTCTTTTTTTAAAACTTAATATACAAAGGTATAAATGCATACATACACACATATATACATATACAAACTTATCTACAAGTGTGAATATTTATGCTAAAGAGTTTAAAATGTTTTCGATAACTTTTAGCCGATGAAAAGTCGAAATTTGGGAAAACAGTATCCAGTCACATTTTCGATTTTTCTTCAAACTAAATAATTTTGAAACCAAATTTTAAAACTATTTCACCATCATTCTTCATTATTAAAAAGAGTTTTATTTTCATTATAAAACCTATTATTTGAACATTTAAAATTAATTAAATATTCGCAAATCAAAGCTGTGAAATTCAGGGTCGTTACAAACGGGGGCTAGGGGTTAAATTAGGGTCAGAGCAAAATGAATGGGGGTGTGGTCCTATATATAGGAAATATCCGATATTATTCACGTTCGATGATTTTCGAATTCCAATCAAAGCGTGCTCACTAGCGTTCTTAGCAAAATACCCCCATTCCGAACTCAATGGAACTATTATCAAGACCTAATTCTATAATATACAGAAGTTAGCTTTTAAAATCAAATTATATTATAATAATTCCTAAAATTAATCGCTACACGTTTCGAGTGCGTGCGACCACATAGTAGGTCTGATCATCACAAAACTCATCAGCATACAATAATTCATTATCTTGAATCCTTTGGCACTGATTTAGTCAAAATCTGAGACAGTGCCCCTTTGGATACTAATTCACACGTTAAATAAAACGAAATATTATAAGACAAATTCAATCACTTTATAAATTAAAGTTTACCCTAACCATTTATTCAAATTAAATTCAAGATTTAATTATTTAAATAAGTCCTATATTTGAATTCAAGTTTAAAACTTTAAAAACCAATTATTTTAATATATAAATTAATTAAATATTCAAAATCAAATGAAAAAAATTTCAGGTCGTTACAGTTATAGTTTGAAGCATTGCAAATTCCGGCCTAAAAGATTAAACAGTGTTATCTTCTGATTCTGAAACAGTACAAAGCGTTGCAATTCTAAAGCATTGTGAATTCTCAGGTTTTAGACAGAGAGCATATTTTTGAATGTTTTTCACTGAAATGTTTGATTCGATTTCCCTATGATAACAATCAATTTTAACTCTAATTTTTTTATAGTAAGTAACATTCTTAGTCTACTTAATTACCATGGAGGGGAACCCCTAAAATGTTAGTTTATTTAATTACAAAAATTCAACAAAGTAAGGTATTTTCAGAAATGTTCAAATAACGACTTTTTCGCCTAACTTTTGCTATTTCGTTTGACCTGTTATAAAATGTTTTAATGTTCGATTTTTTTCACAATAGCAAGACATCATATAATACTTATTAAAACAACAAAGAAGCCCCTATGGATCTTTTCACA
Source organism: Allium fistulosum (assembly GCA_030737815.1). Classification (NCBI taxonomy): domain Eukaryota; kingdom Viridiplantae; phylum Streptophyta; class Magnoliopsida; order Asparagales; family Amaryllidaceae; genus Allium; species Allium fistulosum. Next base: position 951,532,559 of record CM060903.1, read on the forward strand.
AATCATTATAGAAAATGTGGAATGCAAGGCATTTTCTAAGTGCTTCTATAGCTACTAGTCGCTATAAACCATTCCAATTCAATTTCAATTCAAATAAACGTTCATCCAAATCCTATGTGCTTCATGTCAAGGCTATGCAACAAGTCATACAAAGTCGTACAAGTCCAAACACATCAATTACATATATCTTTTTCTTTCCAAAGCAAAGATCAAAACAAATATATCAATATAAGTCAAAAACAACATTATAATTAAACGCAAGTGTATAAGCAATTTACAATCATTTAGATGGTGAGTAAATCCACAAATATCCTTGTGAACTCCATGCATAAGCCTAGTAGGACAAACTCATGCTTTCTACCATCACCCAAACATCCAAAGGTCCAACCATTTGCCCCAAAACCTCCTACCCTCTACATCCTAGCTCACGTCCAAGTCTCCAAAATTTCTTGCGATTTTGCCATGTTTTGACCCCCTTCCACTTTGACTCAGAATATCAAATTTTGATAATTTGTTTAAGATATCATGAGGAGGTTATATTCCGATTTTAGAGGATTTGGAGTTGTAGAGAATTAGTTATGATTTTTGAAGTGAAGAGACGTTTTCTAGGTTGAAAAACCGGGCCAGAGAAACCATTCACTTCTCACTAGTTTTTACCTAAGCTAATCTCTAAATTAGCAAACGTGATCAACATGAAATGTGTTCCTTATTGAAACACATTTCTAGGGAGTACAAGATCATTAAATTTGGTTCGGTAGAGGGAAAGTTATGGCTGGAATAGGAGAGGTTATTTTTTTTATTTTTTTATGGTTTGATATTTTGTGTTTTGACCTTATACATGCATGCACTTTCTATTGTTGCCAAGTCGTGACATGTTTGCCAAGTGTCACAAGCCTTGCCACTTTTATCATTTTATTCATGCAAAAGGGCACATAAGAGCTATGGTAGCTTTCGCAGTCAATATTTTCCCTGTTAACGTTGGTGATGGGTCCGACACATCAGACACCCCAATGTTACTTTCCCCTCCCACTACCCCATTTGTCGAACGTTGGGAAGTATAATGTTGGCATTCGACGCGTCCGATGCGTCAGACTTCAATGTTATTATTAACCCAACCGTATCCTCCCTCTTTCCTCCCTCTTTCCCTATAAACCAACTTCATCCTCCTTCATCTTGTTCACACAATTATTCCTATCTCCTCTCCTCTCTACTATCATCTTTCCTCCACTCTAAACAATGTCTAATTCAAAAACAGATTCTAATTACGAAGATGTACAAGATTTGGTCCTTATCAAAATATCTACGTAAAAGTAGGAGCCATATCATTCAAATGCACATGTCAGAGTTTACCGGTTTAATGTGTGTGGAAGACATATTAAATGGACATCAAGGACGTTGTCAATGAAAGTTTCGAATGATAAGGTTTTGTTTTCTCTCATTATGCGATGGGCTGCAAAATTATGGTTTGATGACAACGGAAGCAATTACTATAAAAGAAATGGTTACTATATTCATATACAGCATATCTGCAATGCTCTCAAATCGATAAATGAGCGAAAGATTTCGAAGGTCAGGTAGCACAATTTTAGTTTGTTTTCATGTTATTTTATACATTGTACAATTACTTGATACATATATTATCAAGCCAGATGATTCTCAATTTAATACTGTTTCATATCATATTAGAACTTCAAATCGGTACTACCCATATTTTAGAAACTGTGTTGGTGCTATAGGCGGTACATATGTAATGGCACACTTACCTCTAGATCAAATTGTTCTATATGTAGGATGAAAAGGTTATGCTACACAGAATATCTTAGCAGCATATTCATTTGATTTACAGTTTACTTATGTTATGACTGATTGGGAAGGTATTGTGCATGATAGTAGAATTTTTAATTCGGTTATAAATGATAGAAACTATAACTTCCCTCACCTTCCATCTAGATAGTATTATTTAGTTGATTTAGGATTTCTACTTCAACCTGGTTATTTACCACCTTATCATAATATTAGATATCATATTCCTCATTTTCGTGAAACTACAAATCAACCAAAATCGACTAAAGAAAATTTTAATTTTTATCATTCAAGTTTACCAATGGCAATTGAGAGAACCTTTGGAATATGAAAGAAAAAGGTTGCCATTCTGAAGAATATGCCAACATACTTATTTGAAACTCAATTAAAAGTTGTCATACCTACAATGGCAATACAAAATTTCATATGAAAATACAATAGTAGTGATCCAGATTTTATGGCTTATGATGATGATCCCGATCTTATTCCAGAAGAATAGCAGGAGGAATATTATAGTGTAATGACTCGGATTTTTCGCGTTCGAAAATCGACATCCATACTTTACATCGTACTCGAATGCCGCAGATTCGATCGTTCAAATCCGATTCGCCGGAGCTTATAACACACTTAAGTAAATAACAACACAGCGGAATAAAGAAATCAATGATATCATATACAACTCCAATGAATACAATATCCAGAATGATATACAACAATGATATCAATATGATACAACAATATCAGAGATATGATACAATGACAATAGCAGCGGAAAAGAAAAGATAACACCAGCAGTGGATAGAATATCTCCAATAGAAGTGATAACTCCAAAATGATCTTTAGACAAGAATGAATCCACAACTCCAAGATAAGCAACTCCAATGAATGAACTAGCTCCAGATAATCTACTAAACCTGAATATCTGAAAAACCCAACTCTAGACTACCCGTGTGGAAAATAGTGGGCACCCAGAGTTTAGGAAGGGAACAATAAACTCCGGATCAGTCATGGGACTGGTGTGAGCAAACAAAAACAGTTTATCTTTAAAACAAGCAACAAAGGCTTTTAAACATTGAAATCCGCAATGCTTTTCGAAAATGAAACTACCATAAGACCTCCCACCACACACACAATGCAAACGCAGAATTGGAGGAGATTTCTTCTTATGATAGTCAAAAATGCTTACTACGCAAAAATCATTCGATATTATTATCATTAGTGCATAGTGTCGAAAACATTTTGAAAATATAATATTAATCTTAGCCAGCATACAACATTTCATCGTATGCCTACTATAGCTACTACGTTCAATAGCAGGTTACCGCCACATTCCATAGCAGGTAATACAACTAAAACCGTACAGGGATCGTATTGTTTCTTTGGATTTCCAACAAATGATCAGGCTAAGGAATTTCCTTACCGAAATGGAAACGCCTCTGGAAAGACGCCTCGGATCCTAACCGGATCTCTGCAAACACAAGGCCGATGCTACCTCACGCTGTACAGCTGTAACTAGGTAACTAACACACTGACGCTACCTCACGCTGTACAGCTGTAACTAGGTAACTAACACACGAGTCATGTCATCCCCCGGTCGTTACCGACCTTTATCCGAGGATCCTCAATCATAAAGCAACAGCCACAAAGTATAATCAACATAGGTAAAATATCTGGGCTCCATACCATGATATCACCTTTTATCCAGAAGGAAATGACATACCCTAGGGGCGCTACCCCTAAAAACCTTTGCCGCAACATTCCTGTTTCGACCATTACCGGGTTGTGAGGCTCGACGAAGTCTAGTCCACAAAGCCACGCTTTTTCACAAAGCCACGCTTTTTCACAAAGCCACGCTTTTTCACAAAGCCACGCTTTTTCACAAAGCCACGCTTTTTCACAAAGCCACGCTTTTTCACAAAGCAACGCTTTGACCAACAAATGATCATCAGCACTTCGTATGCCACATTACCAAATTGGGAATGTATCACTAGTAACCATCAACTACACAACCTCTGAGCTCGTACGTCTTAGAGTAGGGTGTTAAGCTAAGAGAATAAATTCTCTGCCACCAACTGAAATGTATTTGATAGAAACCAGCTTTACATCTCAAAGTGTAACGTCAGACACACATCCATACAAGTCTGTTCCGGGTTCGAACAGAATCGAAGGCGCTTCCAAAGAAGCCCTTGCAAATCCGGATAATTTCTAATCACGTCCGGACTTCCCATCACTAAGGGTAATAAAATCTCTATACTGGGGATCAGCCGATGTAGAGACAATCAATGGTAATCGTTTCGTTTTCGAAAGTATCTGGTCTTCACCACCGGTCTTCAAATGCTATCCATATACGTCGTATCATTATTCGGAATGGGTTATACGACACAAAGGTCCTCTCCCGGCTAAACCGAACAACGAGCGCAATTAAAAATCATATGGATACTGGGGTCTCAGTTAAATCATAGCTTTAAAGCTTAAAACTTTTCATTCGAATGGTTAAAACAATTTACCATTTCCAATCTTTTAAACAAAAGATTCAATTCAAAAACCTTCAATGGTTTAAACAATTTCCACACTTTTAATCTTTTAAATAAAAAAATTCAATTCATAAAGTTAACCCCATTCACAAAGATCCATTCATAGATTTTCAAATCGATTTCCATTTCAATTTGATTAACTCGTTAAATCTTTAAATCAAGATTTAACTTATAGCTTTCAAAACTCGTTTCCAAAGATTCATTCATATCCTTTCAAAACAATTCAATTCAAGTTGGATTAACTCGTCCGATCTTTGAATCAAAGACTCATTTCATAGTTTTCAAAACATTTCAATTCTATTTCAAACTTGAAACCGTTCAACACAATTTGGAAATTCATTCCTTATGTGAAAGCTATTATTATTTGAAAACGAGTAGTTTTCGTTTCAGAAAAATCCAGTTATATTTACACGAGTTAAAACCCTTGAATTAATATTCAAATTCCCAAATCAAAAATGGTTTAACCCATATATAACTTGTACAACATCTTTAATCTCTAGTTTCAAATCATAGAATTCAATTTAAAACTTGAATTCAAATTTAAATCAAATTATTTAAATTTCAAAACTTAATCAAGTTATTCGAAATAACTTTTATCTTTGAAATCCCATTTCAAAAGCTTTTCACTTTAAACCCAAATTTCCAATTTCAAAATCAATTGAAATTAAAATTTCAATTTCAAAAACATCAAATTTACATCATCTGTGACTTAACCGATTTCCTCGTGAAATCCATATTTGTGTGTGTATGGTGTAGTCCAGGGGTCTTACACACAATAGTGCAACAACATCAATCATCACAGATATATCGATAAGCGGTATAATCCATAACGCTTATCTTCATTCACAGATTCATAGATAAGGTAAATTTATCAGTCACAAAGATTCATCATTACAATTCGATGTGGGTTTCGAATAACCAACTGGAATCCGACTCCCTGTCGCATCGAAATTCAAATGTCGTTTACGGGTCAAGGGTTTCATATTCACAGTAATATATCATAGAAATAGAAATTTCAGATCACAGCATAAATCAGGGTATACCACAAAACATCATCCAGTCAAATACATCCAGTAATTATTCATCAATTACTTTCCTAAGTAATTATATCTCCCAATTATCAAGTGATTAATCCCAACTAATTAAACTTAATTAATTAACTCAAATTAATCAATTACTCAATTAACTAAAATGGGTATTTAATATCTTAATTACTTCCCATTTTTAATTACACTTAAACAAATACAATGTTGATTATCGAATTAATTAATCTAATTAACTATTAAAAATCAATTATATTAATTAATTATAAAATAATCTAGTTAATGACCTTCATTAACAACTATAAGTTACTATTCCAAAGTAATTAACTTATATTAATTATTAATAAGTTTAATTTACCATTTATAAATTAATTAAAGTCTAATCCATGATTTTTAATAAAATATCAATTGCTTAACTTATTATTAAAAACTTTTAATTAAATTCTTTTTAAACTTATAATTTCAAATTAATTACTTAATTCATTATTTAAACTTTAATTAATACCTTTAAACTTATAGTTACAAATTTAATCAATATAATTTTCAAAATATCTACTTATTTAAGAGTATTTAAATTTATAACTTTTCTTTTCTTCAAAAATCTGGAATTAATACTTAAATTAAACTCAGTTTAACTTGATTTAAAATTTTAAAACTTAATGATTTAAAAACTGTAAATTTTGCACTGTTTAAAACTGGAAAGTGAACTGACCCGAGACTTCGTGGTTTTACTTCGAGGAAATTATAAATCTACCCGGGCCAAAATGTATTTTACCCGAGTATATACTCGAGTCAAACTGGACACTGTTAAAACTGAGAAAAACAAAGTCACCCGAGTTCACCTATATTTACTTCGAGAAAAATGAGGATCCACTCGAGCCAAAACCGATTCTACTCGAGCAAATCTCGAGTTTCAGTTCCCTGCCATCATCAAAGAAAACCACAGCCACCAGAAAACATTCGACTGTGCACGTGCACGCTCCCATCAGCCACCTCCGGTCGACCACGACCATTCCTACATCACGGCGACCACCTCGACACCCTATTTCCAGCCTCCGATCATCTTCTCCGTTTCTCGATCGAATTCGAGTACGTCACCGCCTGGAACGAAAACAGAACCCATCGCTCATTTCTGGAAAACCTCGCCGTACTCCAAACTCTGACCACCAGAAAATCCCCTACTTCGGCTACGACTTCGACCACACCTGAGCTTCAACTTCCCAAAGTATCTCAAAGCTCGATCAATCCATGGCTTCGAACGAGATGAAAATCCAAGGTTACTCAAAATTAGGTCACCAGACTTTACACGCTTCTCACCGCCACCGCGTTGACTTGCCGACCACCTCGACAATTTTCGCCAAACCCCTGGTCTCTCCTCTATCTCCAGACCGAACCACGACATCACCAGTCAACTACATCGACCGCAGCAACTCAGAATGTGCAAAACAGTGAAACTACAACTGCTTCACCCCTAGCCTTAAAAATTGTGAAACTTGTTTTAAAAATCCTATTTTAGTATGTAGTTTCACTCTATACTCCTGAATACTTAAAACAAGAAATTTGTTTTTAAACTTGTTTGAAGTTGAGTTTTGTTTTCTTGTTTTCCAGAGATAAATACAAGTTAATTCAATCTTAAATAAATTTTAATACTTAGATTATAGCAAATCAAACAGCTTTTGTTTACATCTTATCTTCAAACAAATAATAGATCCTGAGAAGAAGGTTTGTTTACTCATCTACTCAAAGAAATGCCAACAGATAACAGAGCAAGGAAACAGATATATCCAGGTTTGCATAATCATACATATGTACAAGGTATATATTATCACAAAGGAACGTGCTCCATCTTACTTAGGTTATAAACTTTAAATAAAATATTACTCACCTGTAAAGAAGATGTACAGAGCACATTCTTGCTTATGAAAACTGAAATCCCTATTGCTTTAAAACTGGAATTTGAACTTGCATATTTTTTTGTTGTTGATTCCAGAAAACTTGTATTTTGAAACATTCGAATCTAGAATATTTTAGGACTTTGGAATTTTTTTGGTTTGCTGTTGTGATAAACTAATGAAAAAGATGTATATGTATAGAGAAGAGAAGTCGGCAGGGTAGCTGATTATCTGGGTTTGTAGACTGGTACACTATCTTTCCTTTTTATATTTTCTTATCTTCGATCAGAGATTTGGAGGCTGAAAGGATGTTAAAACAATTTGAATTTGACTTAGTTTACTACTTAGAGATAGAGGCATTAAATGCTTAAGTACTATATGTCTCAACCTTAACTTATTTTAGTACATAGATATTTTTATAGATATTCTTATTTTACTTGTTTATGTTTTGCATATCTACTCTCAGGTTTCATTCATATTCCATTTTGCCTAGTTTGCTATATATTTTCCTTTCTAATATTTATTACTATCACTTATTATTAAACAATTTATTTACGATTCAAATTCAAATCAATTGTACATACATATACAAATTTTTACTCATTTATGCACGTATACGTATATATTCACATATATGTACAATATTTACAATATTATTAAATTTAAATGATTTATACAAAATATATTTGGATATCGGGGAAACTCGCATCACCGCATTGATTATTTTCACAAATTTTATTCAAAAATTCAATAAATTATCAATTTAAATAAATAAAAATCTAGGGTCGTTACAAACTTCCCCCCTTAAAAGAATTTCGTCCTCGAAATTTGCCAGGGAGACACAAAGATAGATGAAGAATATTTTATCAGATCAACTGAATATTTGTTCTGCATTTGGCTTACCAAATCAGAATATCAATAATAGATACGAAAACGAATCTGTTTTAATACTTCAGAAAATACTCGGGTTATCCAGATCTATGAAATATGCAGTGGCATCGGTTAGTTCGAAGGGATAACTAACCATTCGTAGAACATATCCGGACCCAAAGAATAGATAGATATATGGATACAATTTTAAAATTTTCTAGTTTAAAAACTAAAGTATATCTATCAACCATAGCAACCTATTCATTCATACAAACAATTTTGGCTTATTTGGAGTTTACGTCCCATTTTAATATATCGAATCTTCTTCCTGGATCTACCAGAAACTGTCGAAGAATTGAGAAAAGATGACGAACGAAAGAGATTGATAGAGAAAAGATTGTTTCCTTGTTGTCACAGAGTATTGACCAGTTAAAGTCGTATTCCCCTGTCCCCTATCTCATCCTCTTCTTACACTCATACTTACTATCAGTGGATAGCAAGAGAATTTACTGAGGCATTCGAACGGATATCTAAGGAATACTCATTCTAGGGTATACTCCACCCTATCTCTAATGAGCTACTTAATGTGTTATACTCCTGAGCTAAAGTTCAACCTTAGCTCTGATACCAAATGTAACGACTCGGATTTTTCGCGTTCGAAAATCGACATCCATACTTTACATCGTACTCGAATGCCGCAGATTCGATCGTTCAAATCCGATTTGCCGGAGCTTATAACACACTTAAGTAAATAACAACACAGTGGAATAAAGAAATCAATGATATCATATACAACTCCAATGAATACAATATCCAGAATGATATACAACAATGATATCAATATGATACAACAATATCAGAGATATGATACAATGACAATAGCAGCGGAAAAGAAAAGATAACACCAGCAGTGGATAGAATATCTCCAATAGAAGTGATAACTCCAAAATGATCTTTAGACAAGAATGAATCCACAACTCCAAGATAAGCAACTCCAATGAATGAACTAGCTCCAGATAATCTACTAAACCTGAATATCTGAAAAACCCAACTCTAGACTACCCGTGTGGAAAATAGTGGGCACCCAGAGTTTAGGAAGGGAACAATAAACTCCGGATCAGTCATGGGACTGGTGTGAGCAAACAAAAACAGTTTATCTTTAAAACAAGCAACAAAGGCTTTTAAACATTGAAATCCGCAATGCTTTTCGAAAATGAAACTACCATAAGACCTCCCACCACACACACAATGCAAACGCAGAATTGGAGGAGATTTCTTCTTATGATAGTCAAAAATGCTTACTACGCAAAAATCATTCGATATTATTATCATTAGTGCATAGTGTCGAAAACATTTTGAAAATATAATATTAATCTTAGCCAGCATACAACATTTCATCGTATGCCTACTATAGCTACTACGTTCAATAGCAGGTTACCGCCACATTCCATAGCAGGTAATACAACTAAAACCGTACAGGGATCGTATTGTTTCTTTGGATTTCCAACAAATGATCAGGCTAAGGAATTTCCTTACCGAAATGGAAACGCCTCTGGAAAGACGCCCCGGATCCTAACCGGATCTCTGCAAACACAAGGCCGGCGCTACCTCACGCTGTACAGCTGTAACTAGGTAACTAACACACTGACGCTACCTCACGCTGTACAGCTGTAACTAGGTAACTAACACACGAGTCATGTCATCCCCTGGTCGTTACCAACCTTTATCCGAGGATCCTCAATCATAAAGCAACAGCCATAAAGTATAATCAACATAGGTAAAATATCTGGGCTCCATACCATGATATCACCTTTTATCCAGAAGGAAATGACATACCCTAGGGGCGCTACCCCTAAAAACCTTTGCCGCAACATTCCTGTTTCGACCATTACCGGGTTGTGAGGCTCGACGAAGTCTCGTCCACAAAGCCATGCTTTTTCACAAAGCCACGCTTTTTCACAAAGCCACGCTTTTTCACAAAGCAACGCTTTGACCAACAAATGATCATCAGCACTTCGTATGCCACATTACCAAATTGGGAATGTATCACTAGTAACCATCAACTACATAACCTCTGAGCTCGTACGTCTCAGAGAAGGGTGTTAAGCTAAGAGAATAAATTCTCCGCCACCAACTGAAATGTATTTGATAGAAACCAGCTTTACATCTCAAAGTGTAACGTCAGACACACATCCATACAAGTCTGTTCCGGGTTCGAACGGAATCGAAGGCACTTCCAAAGAAGCCCTTGCAAATCCGGATAATTTCTAATCACGTCCGGACTTCCCATCACTAAGGGTAATAAAATCTCTATACCGGGGATCAGCCGATGCAGAGACAATCAATGGTAATCCTTTCGTTTTCAAAAGTATCCGGTCTTCACCACCGGTCTTCAAATGCTATCCATATACATCGTATCATTATTCGGAATGGGTTATACGACACAAAGGTCCTCTCCCGGCTAAACTGAACAACGAGCGCAATTAAAAATCATATGGGTACTGGGGTCTCAGTTAAATCATAGCTTTAAAGCTTAAAACTTTTCATTCGAATGGTTAAAACAATTTACCATTTCCAATCTTTTAAACAAAAGATTCAATTCAAAAACCTTCAATGGTTTAAACAATTTCCACACTTTTAATCTTTTAAATAAAAAAATTCAATTCACAAAGTTAACCCCATTCACAAAGATTCATTCATAGATTTTCAAATCGATTTCCATTTCAATTTGATTAACTCGTTAAATCTTTAAATCAAGATTTAACTTATAGCTTTCAAAACTCGTTTCCAAAGATTCATTCATATCCTTTCAAAACAATTCTATTCAAGTTGGATTAACTCATCCGATCTTTGAATCAAAGACTCATTTCATAGTTTTCAAAACATTTCAATTCCATTTCAAACTTGAAACCGTTCAACACAATTTGGAAATTCATTCCTTATGTGAAAGCTATTATTATTTGAAAACAAGTAGTTTTCGTTTCAGAAAAATCCAGTTATATTTACACGAGTTAAAACCCTTGAATTAATATTCAAATTCCCAAATCAAAAATGGTTTAACCCATATATAACTTGTACAACATCTTTAATCTCTAGTTTCAAATCATAGAATTCAATTTAAAACTTGAATTCAAATTTAAATCAAATTATTTAAATTTCAAAACTTAATCAAGTTATTCGAAATAACTTTTATCTTTGAAATCCCATTTCAAAAGCTTTTCACTTTAAACCCAAATTTCCAATTTCAAAATCAATTGAAATTAAAATTTCAATTTCAAAAACATCAAATTTACATCATCTGTGACTTAACTGATTTCCTCGTGAAATCCATATTTGTGTGTGTATGGTGTAGTCCAGGGGTCTTACACACAATAGTGCAACAACATCAATCATCACAGATATATCGATAAGCGGTATAATCCATAACGCTTATCTTCATTCACAGATTCATAGATAAGGTAAATTTATCAGTCACAAAGATTCATCATTACAATTCGATGTGGGTTTCGAATAACCAACTGGAATCCGACTCCCTGTCGCATCGAAATTCAAATGTCGTTTACGGGTCAAGGGTTTCATATTCACAGTAATATATCACAGAAATAGAAATTTCAGATCACAGCATAAATCAGGGTATACCACAAAACATCATCCAATCAAATACATCCAGTAATTATTCATCAATTACTTTCCTAAGTAATTATATCTCCCAATTATCAAGTGATTAATCCCAACTAATTAAACTTAATTAATTAACTCAAATTAATCAATTACTCAATTAACTAAAATGGGTATTTAATATCTTAATTACTTCCCATTTTTAATTACACTTAAACAATTACAATGTTGATTATCGAATTAATTAATCTAATTAACTATTAAAAATCAATTATATTAATTAATTATAAAATAATCTAGTTAATGACCTTCATTAACAACTATAAGTTACTATTCCAAAGTAATTAACTTATATTAATTATTAATAAGTTTAATTTACCATTTATAAATTAATTAAAGTCTAATCCATGATTTTTAATAACATATCAATTGCTTAACTTATTATTAAAAACTTTTAATTAAATTCTTTTTAAACTTATAATTTCAAATTAATTACTTAATTCATTATTTAAACTTTAATTAATACCTTTAAACTTATAGTTACAAATTTAATCAATATAATTTTCAAAATATCTACTTATTTAAGAGTATTTAAATTTATAACTTTTCTTTTCTTCAAAAATCTGGAATTAATACTTAAATTAAACTCAGTTTAACTTGATTTAAAATTTTAAAACTTAATGATTTAAAAACTGTAAATTTTGCACTGTTTAAAACTGGAAAGTGAACTGACCCGAGACTTCGTGGTTTTACTTCGAGGAAATTATAAATCTACCCGGGCCAAAATGTATTTTACCCGAGTATATACTCGAGTCAAACTGGACACTGTTAAAACTGAGAAAAACAAAGTCACCCGAGTTCACCTATATTTACTTCGAGAAAAATGAGGATCCACTCGAGCCAAAACCGATTCTACTCGAGCAAATCTCGAGTTTCATTTCCCTGCCATCATCAAAGAAAACCACAGCCACCAGAAAACATTCGACTGTGCACGTGCACGCTCCCATCAGCCACCTCCGGTCGACCACGACCATTCCTACATCACGGCGACCACCTCGACACCCTATTTCCAGCCTCCGATCATCTTCTCCGTTTCTCGATCGAATTCGAGTACGTCACCGCCTGGAACGAAAACAGAACCCATCGCTCATTTCTGGAAAACCTCGCCGTACTCCAAACTCTGACCACCAGAAAATCCCCTACTTCGGCTACGACTTCGACCACACCTGAGCTTCAACTTCCCAAAGTATCTCAAAGCTCGATCAATCCATGGCTTCGAACGAGATGAAAATCCAAGTTTACTCAAAATTAGGTCACCAGACTTTACACGCTTCTCGCCGCCACCGCGTTGACCTGCCGACCACCTCGACAATTTTCGCCAAACCCCTGGTCTCTCCTCTATCTCCAGACCGAACCACGACATCACCAGTCAACTACATCGACCGCAGCAACTCAGAATGTGCAAAACAGTGAAACTACAACTGCTCTTCACCCCTAGCCTTAAAAATTGTGAAACTTGTTTTAAAAATCCTATTTTAGTATGTAGTTTCACTCTATACTCCTGAATACCTAAAACAAGAAATTTGTTTTTAAACTTGTTTGAAGTTGAGTTTTGTTTTCTTGTTTTCCAGAGATAAATACAAGTTAATTCAATCTTAAATAAATTTTAATACTTAGATTATAGCAAATCAAACAGCTTTTGTTTACATCTTATCTTCAAACAAATAATAGATCCTGAGAAGAAGGTTTGTTTACTCATCTACTCAAAGAAATGCCAACAGATATATCCAGGTTTGCATAATCATACATATGTACAAGGTATATATCATCACAGAGGAACGTGCTCCATCTTACTTAGGTTATAAACTTTAAATAAAATGTTACTCACCTGTAAAGAAGATGTACAGAGCACATTCTTGCTTTTGAAAACTGAAATCCCTATTGCTTTAAAACTGGAATTTGAACTTGCATATTTTTTTGTTGTTGATTCCAGAAAACTTGTATTTTGAAACATTCGAATCTAGAATATTTTAGGACTTTGGAATTTTTTTGGTTTGCTGTTGTAATAAACTAATGAAAAAGATGTATCTATTACTTTATATTAAAGCAGGAACTTCCTGATGCTGAGGTGGACTTCTCAACATTCCTCATTTCAAAATCCTGCTCTGTTATCCACTTCCATCTTTTTTTTATCTCCCGTCAAACTGTTCCACCACGTGACTTTCACCCATCTTCCTTCTTTTACGCCACGCTTCTGTCCATCCAACTTCCTCTCTTTCCCGTTCAACAACCGCTCACGTTTACTTCCTTTCTGCATCTGGGACCGCAATTCTGTCAAGCTGCTCCACCGCCCTCTCCCACTCCACCCCTACTTCCCCTCCCTCCGCTAATCTACTCTTGGAGAAAAATACCCCCAACTGTAGATCCCATATCCCAATCGAGGTCCAATTTTACCCCCCGACTGTCCTCATCTCCCGATTTCGTGCAACCAGCCTTCCTGAGTCTAGCCGGTCGAAGTCAAAGTAGTTTGTCAACTTCCTCTCCCCCGCCGCTCAGTCAATGATACAGGTATAGTATGATTCAGTAGTTCACTTACATGTTAGGAGAATTGAGTTGTTTTTCAACGACGTTGTTAAGCTTGGCCCTACTGTTCGTTTGTCGTTTTTTGATATGAAGAGCGTTTGAAGTATTGAGTTGGCCTCAACCATGAAATTTACACTATTAAATCAAAATTCTTAACAGTGAAATTTATAATACAAATTGTTTTTGTGTGTTGATCTATTATTTTGCAATACAGTACCGAGTATGATGGCGAAATTCAATTTGTCCATAGTTTTATACCTACCAAATATATGCTTTTACTTTCACTATTATCGCACCTTTGTTGAATTTTTTTTTCATAGGAAAATGATGAAACTTGCAGAATATGAAGATGAGGATGATGAAACCAAAGTTTCGGTTCAACTGCTAAGTAGCGATTAACAAAGTAATTCTCTTTGAGACCATTTTGGACTGTGTGAATAAATCATAGTACCCATATTCTGCTGTATGGTGTGTGTACTCTTGAAAGTTAATGCGATGAATTGGTGCATGAATTTTCAACTAAAGGCTGACATGTGGATTGTTGCATGTTAGGAGAATTCAAGAAATGTTAACATGTTGGTTCCTTTTTGGTGATACTAAGTGCTACTTGATGTGGTGTAATGCTACACCATATTCTTAGTCCAAGGGCTGTTAGGTGGATGCTCTCTATCAGGTATTATATCTTTGCTCCAATTTCTTTACCTCTTATTTTATACCATTAAAATGTATAATAGTGTACATTGAAACCACTTTGTCCCCCTCTTCCTTGAAAACAAACCAATTTCATAAGAAAACTTTATCATCGGTTATACACCAATTTCAATAATCAGTTACCACTGTTGTTGCAACCTTCGTGGTTTGGTAAAACATGACTACTGTGCTCACCATCCAACTTCTGGCTGCCTTAATCTCAGACTAATTTTACGACCTCTTTGAGAACCAACTGTCCATTAAACTAACTGCTCATCTGACTAACTATGACGTGGCTGATTAACAACCCTCTAAACAATTATTCAGTAGAAGTGCTGCATTTCATGCATGTATGTTCCCCAGTAGTGTTGCAATAAATCATCACTTCGGTTTGGGGTTTTCCACCACAGACTATCCTAATGTCATGGCCTGCAAATCCGTCCCTCTTGATTAACCACTAATCTCCATTGATTAACTCAAAATGAACGGGCATACGAACTATGATGGTTTAAGAAGAAGAAAAAGGCAGAAAAAGAAGAAAGGAAGAAGAAGAAAAACAGAACAGCAACAATATCAGAATCTCACACATCGCAGCGGAACAATATATAATAGATAACACTAGTCTTTTAAAACAATGAATTATATCAGTTTTTATACATACATCAATCAGAGTCAATCTACAACAATGGACAGTTATATAAACTTGTCCTCATACAGAATACACAGCGGAATAAATACTATCAGATACAAATACTACGTCTCGTCATCCAGCTTATCTCCAAAGCTCCAGAATATCCAGAATATCCTGATAATATAACTCTAGGCTGCCCGTGTGGAAATTGGTGGGCACCCAGAGTTTAGAAGGGAACAATAAACTCCGAGTCAGTCATGGTGACTGGTGTGAGATCGTAAAACAGTTATTCTTTAAAATAAACAACAGGATAATTTTAAAGTCAATTCGAAATGCTTTTGGAAAATGAAACTACCATAAGACCTCCCACCACACACACAATGCAAACGCAGAATTGGAGGAGATTTCTTCTTATGATAGTCAAAGATGCTTGATACGCAAAATCAAATCATTTTTGATATTATTATTAGTGCATAGTGTAGAAAACATTTCGAAAGTATAATATTAATCTTAGCCAGCATAGGCATTCCGCACTTATGCCTACTATAGCTACCATCCAAACAGTGGTGACCACCATAAGTGAATGATAGGTTCTACAACTAAAACCGTACAAGTCTCGTATTGTTTCTTTGGATTTCCAACAAATGGTCAGGCTAAGGAACTTCCTTTTCCACGATGGGTACGTCCCTGGAATAGACGACCCGAGAACCTAACCGGATCTCTGCCAACACAAGGCCGGGTTACCTCTGCAAAAATAGGTAACTACTGACACGCGTATGCCATCCCCCGATCGTAACCGATCTTCCCGAGGATCCCCGATTTCCAACAAACCACATAGATAATAATGCAGCAACCACATAGGTTAAGTATCTGGGCTCCATACCATGATACCACCTCTATCCAGAAGGAATGACATACACTAAGGGGCGCTACTCCCTAGAACCTTGCCGCATCCTTCCTGTTTCGACCATTTCCGGGGTGTGAGGCTCGATGAAGTCTCGTCCACAAAGCTACGCTTTCTACAAAAAAGCCCTGCTTCGGGTCAAACAAAATGATCAACCTATGATCACAAAGATATAAGATCAAATAAATGATCATATCGCGAATGATCAAACACTGATCATTTCACAGCAACACTCAGTATGCCACGTTACCAAATTGGGATATATCGCTGATAAATTTCAACTACATAACCTCTGAGCTCGTACGTCTCAGAGAAGGGTGTTAAGCTAAGAGAATAAATTCTCCGCCACCAACAGAAATGTATTTGAAAGAAATCAGCTTTATATCTCAAATTGTAACGTCAGACACACTATCCATACAAGTCTGTTCCGGGATCGAACAGAACCGAAGGCACTTCTCACGAAGCCCTTGCATATCCGGATAATTTTCAATCACGTCGGGACTTCCCGTCACTAAGGGTGATAAAACCTCTAAATCAAAGATCAGTCGATGTAGAGTAACTCGACGGTAATCCTTCCGTTTTCAAAAATATCCGGTCTTCAACACCGGTCTTCGAATGCAATTCATACGACGTATCACATATTCGGAATGGGTTATACGACCCCATGGTCCTTTCCCGGCTAACCCGAATAGTGAGCGATTATTCAAAATAAGTGTGGCATTCAAATTCATCCGATTCACAACAAATACCATTCAAGGTAATTATTGATAGTCGGTTATTTAACTATCAATAAAGATGCGCAACATCATCAGATTCCAAATAATTTTCCAAATTATTTCATCTTCCAAAATATCTTTACTAGACATATAATTTCCACACTTTAAAAATAAATCAACGTTTATTTTTCTAAACAGTTTCCCTTTCCTTTATAAATTCCATAGTGAATTTATATTTTCAAAATATCTACAGATATTCGATTTTCAAATCGATTTCAATATTCAATTTCGAATTATCTTTAAGAAGATAAATCTCAAAAACGTTCATTTCATATTGGAAAAGCATTTCCATACTTATTTAAAAATAAGTATTTCACAAATCACTTATTTTCAACATTTGAAAATATTCGATATACTTAAATAAATATTAAGTATATATTCATTCTTTAAGGAAAACATTCTTTTACATCTATTTGAGTCAAAACGAATGTTGCGTAAAACATCGTTACGACGACTCGAAACCAATAGTATAGGGATTCGGAATTAAGATAGGTATATATAAATCCCAATACTATATAAAACATTTTCTTTCGAAAATCATTTACTATAACAACAGTGTTATAGTCCATATTTTCCTTATTTTTCGAAAACGTCTATTTTCAACAATAAAATGTTGAAATCTATGCTTTCGATTCATAATACATTTCAAAACATCTTTAAAATGTTTAACTTCATTTTTGTATCACTTCTTCAAAAAAATAAATCCATTTTACTTAATAATATATTCACTGTCCAAAATCGTGAATATACTTCTTTAATAACCTTCTATAATTCACTTATCAAATTTAATCGATTTCGAATTTATAAACACGTTTACAAATTCTATTTCTCTTTTATAACAGCTTCGACTTATAAATTTCCTTTTATTAACAATTCGATCAATATTCCACTAAAAGGCAAAAAATCCAATTTACCAGTAAATTTCTTATAAGTCTTTATTCTACAATTTCATTCATTTTTATAACTTCCTACTTTATAAATTTATAAACTTCATATTTTCACAATTTATAATTCTATACATTTCATATCTTCACATTTTATAAGTATAAATTTCATATCTCTTTTAAAACTCATTTTAAAATTCCAATAACTTTAATTGATAAATATCAATTTGATACATCTTTTATATACCTTGGTTTAATAATTCAAAAATCTCAACTTAAACCATTTTATAAATTTCTTAACTCTTTATTTCAAAAGAAATTATTTTTTTGGGTAAAATTCACAAAATCTTAACTTTTATAACTTTAAAATTTTAACGTTTATTTATTTAAAGTAAATCAATTCAACGATTTAAATAAACGTATAATTTCGAAGATCACTTTTAAAATCAACATCGTTATTTTTAAATTTCAAAATTTGAATCCAATGATGCAACGCATCAATAAGTCCATCACAACATCAAACATCATATATCAGCACATGATAACAGAATATATATCAACATCTGTAAATAAATAAATACAGTTGAGGAATCCAGTTGGATCCCTCCAACCTGTTTCCCTGCATCCAAAGACGTTAGCACAATACCAATTCCGCTCCAGTACGGAATTATCGCGGTATATGGGTTTTTATAAATCCGCTTACTAACGGCGCAATAGGGTCTCATCCGCTATACGAGGCGGGAAATCAATCAATCCAATATATACATATGCCAATATATATATATTGCTATATATAGATATATATCCTACTATATCTAATATCAACAATCCAAACAGAAAATCAAACAATAACTGAAAATTCCACTTTTCAATTTGAGTGAGAAAATCTCACCTTAGCTTTAATTTGCAATCCATTTCCATTTCAGTTTTGTTTTCTCGATTTTTTTACCTGGTATAAACAATTTTATTCAATTCGTTAATATTCGAAATAAATCGAATAATAAATTTTCATTTCAATAGATTTATTAAACTAAGTATTTCAATTTCAAACTAATTTTCTTTTTAAATATACTTCCTTAGTTACAAAAAATAAAAATTTAATAAGTTAACTAAATAAATTAACCTCCATTGCCAACATTTTTATCTATATACCTAGATAAATAATTGTTTATACACATTTCAATTTATAAACATATACGTATTTATATATTCCCCTAAAAGGTTTAATTTTTTTCTTCTCTATATATACATATAAATCTATTTTAATCTGTATATATATATATATTTAACTTTACTGTAAATACTCCCTCTTAACATATGTATATTTATTTTTAAACTTCATATATATAAAAACTATTACTTTCTTTAAACTGTATAAATATTTTTATTTACTTTAAATCTTCTACTGTTTTAAAACACATTTTATTTAAACTTTAAATAACTGTAATTTATACCTTGACTGTCGAACTGCGACCACCCAGATTTCATCCCCACGAGCCTACGATGCTCGACACTTCATTGCGAAACCCACATGCCTGCCGCCTGCCACTCGAACGCTTGACATCCTCCCAATCGCAACCCCTCCTCGACTTCGGCAAACCCCAATAAATCATCACGAAATCGTTCGCGACCCACCCCAGCCGAACATCACCAATTCGCCATCGCCTCCACGCGAATGTGTATGCGCCTGAACCCGTTCTCGCTGAAACCCTAGCCTCACCGTTGTACGAACGAGACCACCCAGAGAACTCACACCCCCACAGTCGCGCCGCCACTACAAAGCTCTAGTCTCGAACGCATCCTGCAGCGACCTCCCCAAGCTTCACGTCGTCGATCGCCCTACCGCCTTCAGACGAGAGAACGCCTCGCGCCTCCTACGCAGTTGAATCGCGAACTGATTTCGCTCCCCCTTTTTTTTTCAAACTAGACTGTGAATTGATTTTGAGAAAGAGGGATGGAACGAGGTTCTTAAAATCAAACGGGGTATGGGTGCACGATTTGGTATCGTGTTTTTAAGCGTGATTTTAGGCGTGTTAAATGGAAGAGAACGTGGCTGATATTTGACCAATTAAAATATAAATTTAAATTTGAATTTCGTTTAAAATCTGAACGCGTTTCTAGGTCGCACGCTTACATAACAACTCCGAACAATAAGAAATTTGAAACCCGGCAATAATACAATATTCCGGACCCAATGGAACTGGTTTCGTCGAATTCCGAGACTGCGCCTCGGACGGCTATTTTTAAATATCGATACGAACGATATAAATTCCAGAACTGAACAAAACAGTCTGAAATTAAATTCTGAAGCTTCCGTTATCTTCAGTATCATCAAAATAAAATTTCTAAGCTTTCACAATAATTTTCTTCAACTTAAAATTGAAGATTCAAATTTTTATTCAACTTACAATAGATTAAATTTTAGAATTTAATCGCCAAATTCAAAGTTATATCGGGGATTCAAATTAAATTATCGTTCAAATATTTAAAATTAATTAAATATTCTCAATTTAATTTGTTCGAAATTCTGGGTCGTTACAGACTTCCCCCCTTAAAAGAATTTCGTCCTCGAAATTACAAGTTAGAAAGAAAGGTCCTTAACTCGTCTACTATTTTTCACAATCCAATAGTTTTATCAATTTATCAAAACAAATCTTTCTATTAAAGATTCGTTATCATTCAACTCGTTTTCCAACTTCAATTATAAGTTTCAAACAACATTGTTTAACTTCTAAATTCAAATTCGAGTTTAAATTCAAATTTTAAACTTTCAAAATTTCTCAAAAATTTTCTAACACCCGAAATTTCCGAAAAATTTCGCCAGCGTCTGCTTTGCGCGGCTAATACGGCACGACTACAAAACATCCCTACGGACTCTCAGATTTCAAAAAGAAAAAGAAAAAGCCAAGCGGCTAGAGAAATAAGTCATCAAATCTCATATTCGAATTGAAATACCTACCTTTTGTCGAGCAATTCAAATTTATCTTTGAAATAAATTTTCCAATCCCTTTATACACCTGTATATCCTACTAGCCATTATATCTAGTTACAGCATTCAAATCATTTTGCAAATTCGATTACAAATTTTCAATATATACTTCTTATATCATCTCTAATTCACTATTGAAGTTACACATATTGATTTATTCAATTTTACATTTCAAATTCATTTGAATTCAATTCACAATTTCAATCTAATTTGGATTCGGTTTATCTCCTGAATATTGAATTTTATCAGCTTTCATTCATAACTGATTATTTTTAGATTAGTTTCGGTTACTAATTCATTTATTCACATTCGTTTTCAACATTCAGTTCTAATTCCAGTTTTATCTTCATTCAATCATCCCTTAGAATAATTTCAATATCGAATTTTACTTAAGAGTTTCACTCTTCATTTCTTAGGTTCAATATAAATATTCCATACACATTATATTTATTTTCAATTTACCACTTCGGTTAAATTTACTTACATTTAAATTGGATTTCCAATTCAAATAAAATTTCAGTTTCATTAAATCACAATTGATTCACTTGTACTTACATTTATTTAACTTCATCTTTTTAAGTTAAATTTATTCTATCAAAATTCAATTGGTATAAGTTATCAACTTAGTAATATTTCATAAATATTTTTATATAGCATTCCAGAGTTTTTTCCACTTTTTTCAAAACCATTTGAAAACAATTCAAATTCCATTTGAATTTCCAAAACAAAAACCCAAATTTTCAAACAACTCCTGTTTAAAACAATTTGACAGCAATTTCTCTTTTGGAAACCCGAAAATGAATTCTAATGATGTGGCCACCATCATCAGGATTATTTTCCAGCGACCGAAAAGAGTTTAGAGCTTTTCATTTCTCCAAAATACTTTTCAAAACCTTTGGAATTCATTTTCAAATCAAAAAGATTTTAAACTTTTCAAATCTCCAAAATTTTCAGATTCTTTTCAAAACATTTCCAAATACTTCTCTGGAATTCCGTTTTAAATTACAATTCACATTTATAATTCACATTCTTTAATTTCATTTGTATGTGAATTTTATTTCTTAAATCTTTGGTTATTACTTTATTTCTTATTCAATTTCAATATAACAAGGATAATGTTTCAATGTTATTATTTTATAACAACCAAACATCCATATACTATAGTACTTCATAGAAAAACATTTCTTTTCTATACAAAAAATAGTTTTGGGCAAAATTATTTCATTCACCCTATTTTAAAACAATACTATGTCGTCTTGCCTCGTTTAAGTGTTTAGAAATCCCTATCGATAATATGGCGTCCCACATACCGACCAAAATTCATAAACATCTCAACGGATAAGCAAACACAATATAAAACATTTTTATATTCACTAACAAATACGCACTCGTATCTATTATTACACTCAACTCATTCTAGAGTACTGCTGACTCTATCTCTAATGAGTAATACCCAACAGACCAGGGTTGTCGCTTAACCATATGCTCTGATACCAAATGTCATGGCCCGCAAATCCGTCCCTCTTGATTAACCACTAATCTCCATTGATTAACTCAAAATGAACGGGCATACGAACTATGATGGTTTAAGAAGAAGAAAAAGGCAGAAAAAGAAGAAAGGAAGAAGAAGAAAAACAGAACAGCAACAATATCAGAATCTCACACATCGCAGCGGAACAATATATAATAGATAACACTAGTCTTTTAAAACAATGAATTATATCAGTTTTTATACATACATCAATCAGAGTCAATCTACAACAATGGACAGTTATATAAACTTGTCCTCATACAGAATACACAGCGGAATAAATACTATCAGATACAAATACTACGTCTCGTCATCCAGCTTATCTCCAAAGCTCCAGAATATCCAGAATATCCTGATAATATAACTCTAGGCTGCCCGTGTGGAAATTGGTGGGCACCCAGAGTTTAGAAGGGAACAATAAACTCCGAGTCAGTCATGGTGACTGGTGTGAGATCGTAAAACAGTTATTCTTTAAAATAAACAACAGGATAATTTTAAAGTCAATTCGAAATGCTTTTGGAAAATGAAACTACCATAAGACCTCCCACCACACACACAATGCAAACGCAGAATTGGAGGAGATTTCTTCTTATGATAGTCAAAGATGCTTGATACGCAAAATCAAATCATTTTTGATATTATTATTAGTGCATAGTGTAGAAAACATTTCGAAAGTATAATATTAATCTTAGCCAGCATAGGCATTCCGCACTTATGCCTACTATAGCTACCATCCAAACAGTGGTGACCACCATAAGTGAATGATAGGTTCTACAACTAAAATCGTACAAGTCTCGTATTGTTTCTTTGGATTTCCAACAAATGGTCAGGCTAAGGAACTTCCTTTTCCACGATGGGTACGTCCCTGGAATAGACGACCCGAGAACCTAACCGGATCTCTGCCAACACAAGGCCGGGTTACCTCTGCAAAAATAGGTAACTACTGACACGCGTATGCCATCCCCCGATCGTAACCGATCTTCCCGAGGATCCCCGATTTCCAACAAACCACATAGATAATAATACAGCAACCACATAGGTTAAGTATCTGGGCTCCATACCATGATACCACCTCTATCCAGAAGGAATGACATACACTAAGGGGCGCTACTCCCTAGAACCTTGCCGCATCCTTCCTGTTTCGACCATTTCCGGGGTGTGAGGCTCGATGAAGTCTCGTCCACAAAGCTACGCTTTCTACAAAAAAGCCCTGCTTCGGGTCAAACAAAATGATCAACCTATGATCACAAAGATATAAGATCAAATAAATGATCATATCGCGAATGATCAAACACTGATCATTTCACAGCAACACTCAGTATGCCACGTTACCAAATTGGGATATATCGCTGATAAATTTCAACTACATAACCTCTGAGCTCGTACGTCTCAGAGAAGGGTGTTAAGCTAAGAGAATAAATTCTCCGCCACCAACAGAAATGTATTTGAAAGAAATCAGCTTTATATCTCAAATTGTAACGTCAGACACACCATCCATACAAGTCTGTTCCGGGATCGAACAGAACCGAAGGCACTTCTCACGAAGCCCTTGCATATCCGGATAATTTTCAATCACGTCGGGACTTCCCGTCACTAAGGGTGATAAAACCTCTAAATCGAAGATCAGTCGATGTAGAGTAACTCGACGGTAATCCTTCCGTTTTCAAAAATATCCGGTCTTCAACACCGGTCTTCGAATGCAATTCATACGACGTATCACATATTCGGAATGGGTTATACGACCCCATGGTCCTTTCCCGGCTAACCCGAATAGTGAGCGATTATTCAAAATAAGTGTGGCATTCAAATTCATCCGATTCACAACAAATACCATTCAAGGTAATTATTGATAGTCGGTTATTTAACTATCAATAAAGATGCGCAACATC
This sequence comes from Allium fistulosum, assembly GCA_030737815.1. NCBI lineage: Eukaryota > Viridiplantae > Streptophyta > Magnoliopsida > Asparagales > Amaryllidaceae > Allium > Allium fistulosum. The sequence continues at coordinate 951,557,196 of CM060903.1, forward strand.
ATCAGATTCCAAATAATTTTCCAAATTATTTCATCTTCCAAAATATCTTTACTAGACATATAATTTCCACACTTTAAAAATAAATCAACGTTTATTTTTCTAAACAGTTTCCTTTTCCTTTATAAATTCCATAGTGAATTTATATTTTCAAAATATCTACAGATATTCAATTTTCAAATCGATTTCAATATTCAATTTAGAATTATCTTTAAGAAGATAAATCTCAAAAACGTTCATTTCATATTGGAAAAGCATTTCCATACTTATTTAAAAATAAGTATTTCACAAATCACTTATTTTCAACATTTGAAAATATTCGATATACTTAAATAAATATTAAGTATATATTCATTCTTTAAGGAAAACATTCTTTTACATCTATTTGAGTCAAAACGAATGTTGCGTAAAACATCGTTACGACGACTCGAAACCAATAGTATAGGGATTCGGAATTAAGATAGGTATATATAAATCCCAATACTATATAAAACATTTTCTTTCGAAAATCATTTACTATAACAACAGTGTTATAGTCCATATTTTCCTTATTTTTCGAAAACGTCTATTTTCAACAATAAAATGTTGAAATCTATGCTTTCGATTCATAATACATTTCAAAACATCTTTAAAATGTTTAACTTCATTTTTGTATCACTTCTTCAAAAAAATAAATCCATTTTACTTAATAATATATTCACTGTCCAAAATCGTGAATATACTTCTTTAATAACCTTCTATAATTCACTTATCAAATTTAATCGATTTCGAATTTATAAACACGTTTACAAATTCTATTTCTCTTTTATAACAGCTTCGACTTATAAATTTCCTTTTATTAACAATTCGATCAATATTCCACTAAAAGGCAAAAAATCCAATTTACCAGTAAATTTCTTATAAGTCTTTATTCTACAATTTCATTCATTTTTATAACTTCCTACTTTATAAATTTATAAACTTCATATTTTCACAATTTATAATTCTATACATTTCATATCTTCACATTTTATAAGTATAAATTTCATATCTCTTTTAAAACTCATTTTAAAATTCCAATAACTTTAATTGATAAATATCAATTTGATACATCTTTTATATACCTTGGTTTAATAATTCAAAAATCTCAACTTAAACCATTTTATAAATTTCTTAACTCTTTATTTCAAAAGAAATTATTTTTTGGGTAAAATTCACAAAATCTTAACTTTTATAACTTTAAAATTTTAACGTTTATTTATTTAAAGTAAATCAATTCAACGATTTAAATAAACGTATAATTTCGAAGATCACTTTTAAAATCAACATCGTTATTTTTAAATTTCAAAATTTGAATCCAATGATGCAACGCATCAATTAGTCCATCACAACATCAAACATCATATATCAGCACATGATAACAGAATATATATCAACATCTGTAAATAAATAAATACAGTTGAGGAATCCAGTTGGATCCCTCCAACCTGTTTCCCTGCATCCAAAGACGTTAGCACAATACCAATTCCGCTCCAGTACGGAATTATCGCGGTATATGGGTTTTTATAAATCCGCTTACTAACGGCGCAATAGGGTCTCATCCGCTATACGAGGCGGGAAATCAATCAATCCAATATATACATATGCCAATATGTATATATTGCTATATATAGATATATATCCTACTATATCTAATATCAACAATCCAAACAGAAAATCAAACAATAACTGAAAATTCCACTTTTCAATTTGAGTGAGAAAATCTCACCTTAGCTTTAATTTGCAATCCATTTCCATTTCAGTTTTGTTTTCTCGATTTTTTTACCTGGTATAAACAATTTTATTCAATTCGTTAATATTCGAAATAAATCGAATAATAAATTTTCATTTCAATAGATTTATTAAACTAAGTATTTCAATTTCAAACTAATTTTCTTTTTAAATATACTTCCTTAGTTACAAAAAATAAAAATTTAATAAGTTAACTAAATAAATTAACCTCCATTGCCAACATTTTTATCTATATACCTAGATAAATAATTGTTTATACACGTTTCAATTTATAAACATATACGTATTTATATATTCCCCTAAAAGGTTTAATTTTTTTCTTCTCTATATATACATATAAATCTATTTTAATCTGTATATATATATATATTTAACTTTACTGTAAATACTCCCTCTTAACATATGTATATTTATTTTTAAACTTCATATATATAAAAACTATTACTTTCTTTAAACTGTATAAATATTTTTATTTACTTTAAATCTTCTACTGTTTTAAAACACATTTTATTTAAACTTTAAATAACTGTAATTTATACCTTGACTGTCGAACTGCGACCACCCAGATTTCATCCCCACGAGCCTACGACGCTCGACACTTCATTGCGAAACCCACATGCCTGCCGCCTGCCACTCGAACGCTCGACATCCTCCCAATCGCAACCCCTCCTCGACTTCGGCAAACCCCAATAAATCATCACGAAATCGTTCGCGACCCACCCCAGCCGAACATCACCAATTCGCCATCGCCTCCACGCGAATGTGTATGCGCCTGAACCCGTTCTCGCTGAAACCCTAGCCTCACCGTTGTACGAACGAGACCACCCAGAGAACTCACACCCCCACAGTCGCGCCGCCACTACAAAGCTCTAGTCTCGAACGCATCCTACAGCGACCTCCCCAAGCTTCACGTTGTCGATCGCCCTACCGCCTTCAGACGAGAGAACGCCTCGCGCCTCCTACGCAGTTGAATCGCGAACTGATTTCGCTCCCCCTTTTTTTTTCAAACTAGACTGTGAATTGATTTTGAGAAAGAGGGATGGAACGAGGTTCTTAAAATCAAACGGGGTATGGGTGCACGATTTGGTATCGTGTTTTTAAGCGTGATTTTAGGCGTGTTAAATGGAAGAGAACGTGGCTGATATTTGACCAATTAAAATATAAATTTAAATTTGAATTTCATTTAAAATCTGAACGCGTTTCTAGGTCGCACACTTACATAACAACTCCGAACAATAAGAAATTTGAAACCCGGCAATAATACAATATTCCGGACCCAATGGAACTGGTTTCGTCGAATTCCGAGACTGCGCCTCGGACGGCTATTTTTAAATATCGATACGAACGATATAAATTCCAGAACTGAACAAAACAGTCTGAAATTAAATTCTGAAGCTTCCGTTATCTTCAGTATCATCAAAATAAAATTTCTAAGCTTTCACAATAATTTTCTTCAACTTAAAATTGAAGATTCAAATTTTTATTCAACTTACAATAGATTAAATTTTAGAATTTAATCGCCAAATTCAAAGTTATATCGGGGATTCAAATTAAATTATCGTTCAAATATTTAAAATTAATTAAATATTCTCAATTTAATTTGTTCGAAATTCTGGGTCGTTACACCTAATGTTACATTGTCAAAAATATCTGAAAGACGATTTAAATCAGTCATTAGTTATACTACATTGCCAACATCCAAAAGAGTTTTGAAAATATATGTCTATGGAACTGATTTCATTATCACTGTGAGTTGCTTAATCCTGTATTAATTTGAGCTATTGTCCGTGCTCTTACCTAAACAGTAACACTGCTTATTGATTATCGGAGGGACGTTTATTTACTTAAGTTCAATCTCTACAATATCTTTTGTTTACCTTCTTCAAATATTTTTAATTAATTTTTTAATCTTCGTACCGTGGTCCTGCCAGAAGTGGGTACACTTTTAGTGGAACATCTAAGGTATAATTCTCCTTAAAAATAAATGCTTCCATAAAATTTTTCATTACACTGTACAATCACTTCTGTTGAATTGCTACAGTATATGATTTACTTGCGTAACAGTATGTCCACTCAGAAGAAAACGTTATGAATTTTTGATTAAATACTGCTCTAACTAGCATCTGCATTTTCTGCAGAGGATGTTCGACAAATTGAACAAATCTGTACCTGCATGGCCGCCCTGACCATGGAGACTGATGAGAGGAGGAAACTTAAACTTTTCGAAGGTCATAACTGGCAAACCATTCTCACATGCATGCCTTATATTATATGAAGACTTTTTATGGATTTCTAGGAATTCGATCTTTGTAGTGAAACCATGTGTACTTTCTTCTTCTTATCATATTTCAATGCTTTGAATTAGAATTATGTATGTATGCTTCATGTTTGCACCTAAGCTTTACTGAAATTATTGTTTCACAGTCGTTTATTTTTTAACTATTGTCTTCTATTAGTTATCAACTCATACTAACTTCTTCTGTTCCCTGCATGAAAGCGTTCACGGATATTTAGTCCAAAACCTTGTGCAATGTCTATCTTATCAGGAAATATCTATGTTATAAGGATACCTCTGAAACGATGCCATTCTGAACACAATTCTGATACCATTCACGTAGTAAACGTCAAGCTGCTACGCTGTAGGCTGGTACTGTAGTTGTATAGCTGTTATACGATACATGCATGGTCTGACCGTGTCCAACTCAATATTACTATATTTGTACAGCTGTTATGCAATTAACTAGGATGTAAAACCCAACGTATCTAACTCTTAACTTACATATTTTATGTCGTTGTAGTGGTCCTATCTGCAACAGTACTTACCAATTTCTTTTTTTCATGCAACATGATTTCCATCTACTCCTTAGTACCCATTTCCAGTGCATATTTCTGGCAGTTTGCAAAACCTGCCGTCGTTTCAATAAGATTTTGAATCCAACATACAGTTACTGCTGTCAATGAGGACCTAACTACCTGAGTTTTCTAACTGTATAACGACATGAACATTAGTCGTAAAAATGTATTTGTCCAAATTTAATATTAGCCTACAACCTTGAATTCATATTTGTTTGGTTGAGGAAACATTACAGCATATATAAAGCAATATTTTAGACGCATTTCTATTATAACCTACAAAAACCAGCACATATAGCCGTGGTTTAGTTACTGGCTAAGATGTGGACCACACGCATCATAAACACGAATTTAGTTAAATAAGTGGGTGAGAGATTTTTAGCCACAACAAGTTCCACACCCGTACTACAACTTCAGTACACGAACTTCGTCCACGCATAATACCTTCCACATATGTATTACAAAAAAGTTTGTAAACAGAAAAATACGTCAGGATGTATGACATTGAATTCGTTTGCCTTCGTATGCAGTACATATCTCCTTTTTTTTATAAATCTCAGCTCCGGCCTTAAACTACTATTTATGACTAACATTGTTTCTTGCATTACCACTGTAATTACACGTCATATTTGTGCTGACATTATGACATATGAATTAAATTTCCACTTTCCATTAAAATGTATATGAAATATATGACCACTGTTCCGTACTACTTTTGTCTTTCTACTACGGAGATTATAATTCACGAATTATAACAATGCCCGTGTGCGAAGCATGGGCTACTCACTAGTATGTATAGAGAAGAGAAGTCAGCAGGGTGGCTGATTATCTGGGTTTGTAGACTGGTACACTATCTTTCCTTTTTATATTTTCTTATCTTCGATCAGAGATTTGGAGGCTGAAAGGATGTTAAAACAATTTGAATTTGACTTAGTTTACTACTTAGAGATAGAGGCATTAAATGCTTAAGTACTATATGTCTCAACCTTAACTTATTTTAGTACATAGATATTTTTATAGATATTCTTATTTTACTTGTTTATGTTTTGCATATCTACTCTCAGGTTTCATTCATATTCCATTTTGCCTAGTTTGCTATATATTTTCCTTTCTAATATTTATTATTATCACTTATTATTAAACAATTTATTTACAATTCAAATTCAAATCAATTGTACATACATATACAAATTTTTACTCATATATGCACGTATACGTATATATTCACATATATGTACAATATTTACAATATTATTAAATTTAAATGATTTATACAAAATATATTTGGATATCGGGGAAACTCGCATCACCGCATTGATTATTTTCACAAATTTTATTCAAAAATTCAATAAATTATCAATTTAAATAAATAAAAATCTAGGGTCGTTACATATAGTATGAGAACTACACCGACCAGAGCAGCTGAATCGGTACAACGACACACATGCCGTGAAATGATAACAATTCGAGATAACATAAGAGACAAAATTCAGTAGGGCTACACTGAAACATTGTATGATCTTATATGTACTTTCTACTATTGTATAATTAATTTCTGTTTATTTAGTTTTATGTAGTGTTTTGACATTTTATTAAACGCATATTACACATCAAAATAAATAACTAGTTAACTAGAAATCAATTAAATTAAAAAAAATCATAACTTAAATACCCCGCTCAAATACCCCGTTCGTAGCCCCAATCGCATTCCCTGTTCACTCAAATACCCCGTTAAATGCCTTGTTTCCTTTTGTCGCAAACGAAGCCTATGTGGAGAGGATTTTAAAAATTCTTCTGTATATATTGGTCCGTTTCGGGTCCATTCAGTGTATGCGGCGTATGCTTTTGTTCGTCTGTTTGTCAAAACAATATTATGTGTTTTTTCAACTCAGTGCATATTACATTTCTACATGGTTTATTTAAAATTTAAACATTCAAATCTCTAACCGATTAAATTATACTCGTTTCATTCGAACAACTTATATTGAGTAAAAAGTCCGAGTCAATAAAATGATTTTCAGTCACATTATCGATATTTCTTTGAACTATTTTTTTTGTAAGAACATTTTAAAAACAAGTTTACCTAGTATTATTATTTAAGGAAAAGTGTTTAACAAGGTAATAAAATCACTTTTGTAACATTAAATCCAAGATTTACATATTTAAATAATTCCAATATTTGAATAAAATATGTTTGAAATTCTGGGTCGTTACATTCTCCTTCCCCCATAGAATATTTCATCCTTGAAATACCAATAGGAGTAACAAATGAAAAATCACATTGAACATTTAACAGTGTTACAATCACTAGCAACTAAAGAGACAATCACACATTAAAACTTATCAACACTACAATCATTAGCAAACAAATTTCATGGTTCGCCTAGGTTCAATAACCTTCTTATCGCATAAGGATGATAAATAGCTTACTAAGTGTACCATACACTCAACAGCCTCGGGTTATACTCATTCGATTATTCATACTTCCTCAAACAATTTGAAGAGTCCTCGGGTTATAAAATATTACTCAATTTCATAATTATTTCAAAATGCCGCAACCTTATTTATAAAACATTTCAATACCTTAAGTTCATATTCATTTACTTAAATTCAAAATATTTATAAAACATTTTATAAAACGTTAACTAAGTTAATAAACATTTTTTTAATAAAATCTTAACTCTATTTATAAACATTTCTTAAAACGCAATTTCATTTTAAAATATTATAAGACTTAAGTTCATACCGTATAATACTCTACTACATCCTAAGAATATATACAAAACTTTCATATTCATTTAATTTACTCAAATTTCGATGATGGATTAAAATAAATTTAGATCTTATAATTAGTAAACCTTCTAGACCTCTTTATCCATCGGGTTAGGCAAGTAGCTAGAAAGAGTCGGACTCTGCTATCCAAACTCATGACTGGAGTCTACTTTCCTTAGACAACTATAAAGTCAAGATGTGTATTAGCTGGCCCAATAACATCGAATTTTTTACTTAAACAGATGTTCTTGAAATTTAAAAATCGTTCCAACTTCCTATCTTCACAATTTAAGAGTCACATAAACTTAACTTCAATTTCTAAACCAATTCGAAAGTTTCCGACTATCCAAAATCGTCGGAAATCCTGTTTCATTACTGTTATCCCACTTTTTGGCAAAGCTGGGATACTCAAAAATTAACTGAAGTCAATATTAATCAGCCATGAATATTAAATATGCATTGTAGGATGATCATGGATATCGATGAATTTTGTCCGAGTCCGGATCGGGCCGCAATTGACAAGACATGACAAGCAAAGCCATGGGAGCCAGCGTTTCAGATTCCAAGATAATCGGAGTTCGTATGAATGAGATATGATCGATACAAGTTGGATACAAGGTGTTGTTCGTATCCATCAGAAAACCAACGTGTCGACCTATTCGAATCCATTCAGATTCGTATCCATCAGAGAATCTTCGAATCGATCAGATACGAGTCAGTCCGCGGTCATGAAGCTCGAATCCATCAATGGGCCTCATTTCGTATCCATCAATATCTTAACGATCAGAGCAGCCTCTCATTTGAATCCATCCGTTCGTATCCATCGGTAGGCCGCACTTCGTATCGATGGACTTCGTGTCGATCAACCTTTGGCCAGAGAGACTTATTCGAGTCCATCGGCATGACTCCTTGTTCGAATCCGTCAGTAAGTAGTCCTCGCATCCATCAGAGATCGCTGCTTCGTATCCATCATGGGACCATGCTCGAATCCATGAGCAGAGACTTGTTCGTATCCATCAGGTCAACGAGCCTGGGTGACGTGTTATTCTTCGATACGAGCAAGGCGAAATTCATGGAGTCGACACGGTCATCTCGGAGCAAAGGGCGGATCGATGCGAGGAGTGCGCGCCACGTTGTCGCGTTATCACATGCAACCATCGATTCGAAGGCATGGATTCGAAATGAGGGACTCGAAGCGAACAGCCAACCGAGAAACTTCAACTCGTATCGATCATATCTCCCAAGCCACAAGGCCAAATGTAATGAAATTTTAACAGTAGCTTCCACACAAGGTAAAGAGCAATCCTGCCAAGTTTCAGCTCGATTGGAGCATTTCCTGATCGATACGAAGTTGATTCGAATCGATCACAGATTGAGTTGAAACTTGGTGGGACTGGTCGCGTGGGCCCACTCACGTGGCAGAAGAAGTCTCCCGGAGTTTAGGCGAGATCTGAGCCTCCTACGCCTATAAATAGAGCCCCAGAATCAACAGAAAAGGGGATCTTTTTGCCATTCAACGTCCAGACTCTGCCGGATTCAACTCTACTCCTTTTCATTACTGTCAGATTCAGATTCATTCATTGTATTTGCTGTAATCAGCGAAGAACATCAATAAAAGATAAAAATCCTTGAAGTGGACGTAGGCCGGAGATAGCCGAACCACTATAAATTGTGTGTCATTGTTCATTATTTCTGGATTGTTGTTTGTTGCTTGCTTAGATCTGATATTTGTGTTTGAATATTGCTGATTTGTATTCATACACTGGTGCTTTCACAACACTTGGGGTTTGTGACCATTTTTGGTGCAAACACTTTGGTGCTTTCACTGAGAAGTACTAGCACCCGCTACACCAGATTCGAAGTTCATATTTGAAAACTCGAAGATTTGAAGACAATGACTCGACAAACAAGTAGAAGACAAAGAGCCGAGAGAAGCCATCAAGGAGGAAGTCAAGAGGCATGCTCTGGTGCTGGAGAAGAACCAGCTTCGATCTACATCACTAGAGACGAAATGGAGACCATGACCAATCTGATGCACGAAAGAATGATGAAAAGTCAACAAGAGATGCTGCAGAATTTCTTTGAACAAATGAGAGCTGCAGGGATGCAGAGCCTAGGACCAGCTACAGCGGCTATGAATGTGGAACAAGGAGCTAGGATTGCGGAACCTAATGAAGGACAGAATGCAGATCCAGAGGACAATCAATAAGGACTCGGGGGCAGACCCTCGGGATCCGATGCTGGAAGGCCGACAGACGGAGCTCAACAAGCTGGGGCCAATGCTGATGCTAACGGGCCACACGAAGAATACATACCAGAATACCCTTCAAGACCAAGAGGGCAACCCCAGGATGGAGATGAAAAGATGGCTGGATTAGTGCGACGACTCATTAGAGGAGGATTGTCTAGCGGAGGATTGGAGGAAGTCAGTCGGAGTCCGTTCACTCTAAATATCAGGAATGCAAGGAACCCTCCAAAGTTCAAACTGCCGACGCTGAACCCGTATGACGGGAAGTCGGATCCGACCATGCACATTACCAGATACATTAGACACATGGAAATACTGGGAGCATCCGAGGAAGTGATGGCACGATGTTTCCCTTTATTTTTGTCAGACTTGGCTGCACTTTGGTTCAGGCAATTAAAGACTGGATCGATCAGGACATGGGGCAAACTTGTAGATTGCTTCATGGAACAATTTAGGGTCCATGTTACAAGACCCAAGAGTGTGATGACTTTAGCTTCGATAAAGCAAAGGACCGGAGAGTCCATAAAAGGTTTTCTGTTGCGATTCAATGCAACGGTGGCTTCGGTAGATCGCCCGGATCCATCGATGATTCTGATGACGGCGGTGGCAGGAGTTGGAGAAGGCACCGAATTCAAAGATTCGTTGACAAGAGATCCACCACAAGATCTTGGAGAATTTTACCATGAAGCTGAGAAATTCATTCGATTAGAAGAATCACGAGCCGAGAGGCGGGAAGTAAATACTGCACAAGGCGAAGGAACCGCCACGGAACAGTCCAGGGCAGACAAAGGAAAGAGAAAGCAGGATGACGCACATGATGGTCCTGATAAACGGAAGAAATTCCGAGAGCCTAGATTCAGGCAATACACAGATTTGACGGCAAGCCTAGAAAGGATTTACAATGAAACTCGGGGGCAACTCCCCTACCGAAAACCACCCAGGAGAGATCCCACAGAGCGGGAGCGTAGAACCGGAAAATATTGCCTCTTCCATGAGCTGGACGGGCACGCAACTGACGAATGTCGCCACCTGAAGGACGAGGTGGAAGAATATGCCAGGAGTGGTAAACTGCCACAATATGTCAGAGAACGAGCAACGGCGGTAAGGCCTGAACAACTACCGCCTCCCCCTAACAGAAACGATCCTGGATCGGGATCACGACTCATCATCAACTGATTAAGATGGCAAGGGCCAAGTTCGAGATTTGGACTTCGGCCAAATAATTTCATTAGATTTGCTTTTAGAATAAACGGCTATCCCACTTACCCATGTACGGGAACCGAAGAGATCCCCAGGCATGCTCTGAGATGGAGATAGACCGATCTGCCCGGAGAGGCAATGTCTAGATTTCCTGGTGTTTGAGATTGAACATCTAGGACCTGAATTTAATAAATAAATTTGAATTTCTTGAAATAAACCTTTGACCGGAGAGTTAAAGGATAAACATTAAATATCAATATAAAAATGATCGCTTTATGATCCTACCCAGAGAGGCGGGGTCCGGAGTGCAAGAAGTGAGTTGCTTCGCCAGAGAGCGACAGGATCGACTCACTTAAGCATCGTTTCCTATTCACCGGAGAGTGATTCGATTAGGATTCGATAAGAGCCCGGATAGGCTATGATCGGCCGATGATTCAGGTCAAGACATCGCTTAATGTTCAGATACACTGAACCGGAGTGCAAGAAGTGGGTCGCTTCGCCGGAGAGCGACAGGATCGACCCACTTAACGTTGTTTCCCCTTCACCGGAGAGTGACAGGATGGGATCCAGCAGGAGCCCGGAGAGGCTACGATCGGCCCAGAACGGCCAAGACATCGCTTCACGTCCTTACTGGGGCCAGAGTGCAAGGAATAGAAAGCAACGCCGGAGTGCAATAGGATCTTTCTATTCAACCGCTAAGTCTAGAATGGGCTTCGCAAGGGTCCGGAGCGATCGTCAACAGTCCGGAGAGACTGTAGAATTTCATTCTTAACTTCCACTGGCAGAAATTGATAACGCTTCGGCTTCGAACGGCCATGAACTCGATTGAAAATATCATAAGATTCGAATAAAACCTGAGCTTGCTACATTCGAATTGAGACTAATCAAAACACACCTTTTACCAAAAGGCATGTTTTGGGGGGCAAAGTGTTATCCCACTTTTTGGCAAAGCTGGGATACCCAAAAATTAACTGAAGTCAATATTAATCAGCCATGAATATTAAATATGCATTGCAGGATGATCATGGATATCGATGAATTTTGTCCGAGTCCGGATCGGGCCGCAATTGACAAGACATGACAAGCAAAGCCATGGGAGCCAGCGTTTCAGATTCCAGGATAATCGGAGTTCGTATGAATGAGATATGATCGATACAAGTTGGATACAAGGTGTTGTTCGTATCCATCAGAAAACCAACGTGTCGACCTGTTCGAATCCATTCAGATTCGTATCCATCAGAGAATCTTCGAATCGATCAGATACGAGTTAGTCCACGGTCATGAAGCTCGAATCCATCAATGGGCCTCATTTCGTATCCATCGATATCTTAACGATCAGAGCAGCCTCTCATTTGAATCCATCCGTTCGTATCCATCGGTAGGCCGCACTTCGTATCGATGGACTTCGTGTCGATCAACCTTTGGCCAGAGAGACTTATTCGAGTCCATCGGCATGACTCCTTGTTCGAATCCGTCAGTAAGTAGTCCTCGCATCCATCAGAGATCGCTGCTTCGTATCCATCATGGGACCATGCTCGAATCCATGAGCAGAGACTTGTTCGTATCCATCAGGTCAACGAGCCTGGGTGACGTGTTATTCTTCGATACGAGCAAGGCGAAATTCATGGAGTCGACACGGTCATCTCGGAGCAAAGGGCGGATCGATGCGAGGAGTGCGCACCACGTTGCTGCGTTATCACATGCAACCATCGATTCGAAGGCATGGATTCGAAATGAGGGACTCGAAGCGAACAGCCAACCGAGAAACTTCAACTCGTATCGATCATATCTCCCAAGCCACAAGGCCAAATGTAATGAAATTTTCACAGTAGCTTCCACACAAGGTAAAGAGCAATCCTGCCAAGTTTCAGCTCGATTGGAGCATTTCCTGATCGATACGAAGTTGATTCGAATCGATTACAGATTGAGTTGAAACTTGGTGGGACCGGTCGCGTGGGCCCACTCACGTGGCAGAAGAAGTCTCCCGGAGTTTAGGCAAGATCTGAGCCTCCTACGCCTATAAATAGAGCCCCAGAATCAACAGAAAAGGGGATCTTTTTTCCATTCAACGTCCAGACTCTACCGGATTCAACTCTACTCCTTTTCATTGCTGTCAGATTCAGATTCATTCATTGTATTTGCTGTAATCATCTGTAATCGGCGAAGAACATCAATAAAAGATAAAAATCCTTGAAGTGGACGTAGGCCGGAGATAGCCGAACCACTATAAATTGTGTGTCATTGTTCATTATTTCTGGATTGTTGTTTGTTGCTTGCTTAGATCTGATATTTGTGTTTGAATATTGCTGATTTGTATTCATACACTGGTGCTTTCACAACACTTGGGGTTTGTGACCATTTTTGGTGCAAACAATTACAACAAATGAAAATTACCAAATTACATATCATATCATGATGCACAAACCAAACTATCCTAATGCATAAACCATATGTGTCCATAAAATAATTTATCATAAAACTTCAGAACTAAACATCCGATTTTCATTTCAAATCATTTTGAAATAATTATAGATACTTATAACCTTTGTGTGAGATCCCGGAATTTTGGCAATATCAATTTAATAATCTTTATAAATAATTAAATTGATTTGTTGATTTTATTTTGTAAATTGACAAGTTTATTCATTTTAAAGGTTAATAATATTTTAAAGGTTAATAATATCTGTATAGATAAGTTAAATTGTTTAAACCTTTAAAACAACTTGGCCTTAAAAAAATACGTTTTGGATTTCGATGAGACCGGGATCGGGTTTCCGTATACCGGAATTCCAGGTCTGGAGACCCGAATACCACATCGATCCAAATTAACGATAGGTCGTGAATCTCAAGTGAAGATGAAGATTTAGAGTGCAAGGGTTATTGTCGTTAACTCTGAGGGTGATTCCAAAACGAGTGTAACGAGATAATGCCTTCGGTTTCGTTCGAACCCGGAACGAACTTGTATGGATTGAATGCTTTCAGCACATCGTCAGGTGGACGATGAGCATTCTAAGATAGATGTGTTCTTTTTAAAGGTAATCGTAGCCTCAAGCCTCACAAACCGGGAATGGCTAAAACAGGGGAGGTGCAGCAAGGTTAGTGGGTAGCACCCAAGTAGGACAAGGTTACCTCTGTCTAGATGTCCCTTTCTATTTTCGACTTAGTGGTGCGGTTGCTGATCCCAACCGTGAGGTATCTTGTGCGGGAATTATCCAGTAAGGGATGTTCCGACCTTGTGTTGCAGGGGATTGGGAGTGATCCTCGGTACGGTGATCTAGGCCACGTACTGTGACGGGCGGTACCCCGGTAGCCCTGCCATTGTATGGAATCCAAACTCCAATAAGTGTCGTACGTATTAGTTGTGCCCAACTATGTTGGAATGTGAGATGTAAGCATTTCAGCTATTTCTGTATTTTACTTGAAAACCCTAGACCCTATTATAATACAATCGAATTTCCTATCAAATGTTTTGGTTAGCGTAAGGTAAAAACTTACCCATGTTTATGTGTGGGAAGTCTTACGTGATACCTTTTCTTTCAAAAGGTTTTGAAGTTAAGCAAGTTTAACCTGTTACTCACACCAGACCCATGTCTGACCCAAGTTGTTTATTTCTGTTTTATAAACTCTTGGGTACTCAAATTTTTACGAGTAGCCAAGGGATTCAGGTTTAGCTTTGACGAATTATGGAGGAGCAATGGAGCAGGAGGCTTCAGCGTTGTAGATATATATAGTAGTTCCGCTGTGTCTGTATTTCTGTAGTGTATTGAGTTGTAATGTCTAGACAGATGTTTATAACTGTCTAGTAAGTGATGTATATGCTGTGTAACTCTGTAAAGTGTTGTATACTATGTAATAGTTTATGTTATTAATATAATTTATTCGTTCCGCTGTGAGATCGTTGTTGTTGTTTCTTTCTTTCTTCTCTTCTTTTCTACTTTCTACCCCTTTCTTTCTTATTAGCGATACGACTTTCTATGGAGAGAAAGTCGGGGTCGTTACAGTGGAGAGAAAGTCGTGGACGTTACAGTGGTATCAGAGCAGTAGGTTGAGTGAATACCTAGGCTCTGAAGTGGTGTCTATCTTGAGAGCGCGTAATTGTTAGTTATATAAAAATGGTTTTATATTGTGTTAATTGATCGGTTGAGTGGTATATGGATTCTGGTCAATACGAGTAGCTAACGTTATTGATAGGGATCTCTAAACACTTGAACCAGGCCAACGGACACAATATTGTTTTAAAGAGGTAAATGAAATAATTTTACCCAGAAATAATTTCTATATAAAAAGTATCATTTTAAATATATATATATATTCTACCTATTTGTTGGGTTACCTGTTCGGGTTTTCCAATATAGGATATAAAGGTAGATGGGGTAGTGGTGTGTGAAACACGACTACAAATGGTTGGAGTTTGAATGTTGAGGTTGGAAGTGTATTTGTCGAGACTGTAGACCCAATACCGTCTCGAGTAAGCTTTGCTGTGGTGAAGGATTTCATCGATCTCCGAAGGAAACTGTAATGGTTCGGAGTTTATCTTTGAAGTTTGGATGAGTAGAGTTGGATCTGTCGGTTGAACAGAAGTGAGTAATGGTACCTTGATACCTCAGGTAATAGTAGCTGTATGATGAGATACAGTGACGATGGATGTTCCCGAAGATGTTTTCTTTGGAACAAGTTTAAAGAAGTGTGAATGTTTCGGTGTTGTGGCTGAGTTCAGCATGGTGTTTCTGCTTTGGTTTGGAGTTCGAGTTTCTCGAAGAGCTTTGATTTGGGAATCTTTGGCATATGTGGCAGCAGTGCAACTCGGAGTATTCTGCGCGTTGGCAGGAAAGTTTTCTGGCTGAGCAGTTTTTCTGGAAGTAAAGATCAGAAGCAGCAGAGTGGATCCATTTCTTCGATAAATTGGATAAATAAGTGTAAGCTGTTCTGATTGGTAAAGAGAGAACAGTCTGTTTGGAAATAGGTTGGGTAGATCGCAAAAGTGACTTGCGATTAGTTTGAGAGTTCATCTTGAGTAATCTTTTGTATGGAGTTGAGGCATCTCAAGAGGAAGTAAAAGTTATCGAAGAGGTCAAAGATTTAGTTTATATCGATTTGGTTCCTAGAGAAGGATTTGGTGAAGTATCTTAGAATTGTATGGAGTATCTGTGTTTTCTCTTCTGCTTCTAGTTTCGAGTTTCCTCTAGCCAAGGATAGCTAAAGACAGTACCCTTGACCGAGGACTCGTCTATTCTTTGAGAAGTTGGTTATGTCTTTAAGATAACCAATGTTTCCGCTTGTTTATGGATCTAATTTGTGCTCGAGTTCATCGACATTCTCATCTATTTCAAAATCAGAGTTGTGCAGCGAAAGCAAAGGTAGTAGCTGTGCAAGAAAGGAAGTAACCTCATATTTCTACAAGAAGTTTATGTGAATTTCTAAGTGTGTATAGAATTTTCTGGAATCTAGAAGAAGGAAGTTCAGTCTTCTATTTCTTGTGGAGTAGAATTTGTGGATTTCAGCAGATTTGAAGATCATTTTGTGCTTGGTTCATATTTGTTTCAAGAAGCATCAGCGAAGGTTGAGCTGATCAGGAGGAGATGAGGTAGCTCGGGATCGTCTGGTGAGCTATGCAGATATGAGTCAGAGTTTGGAATTCGGAGTTGGAAATTAGAAACTGTTTAAATTTTTCTCCAATTATAAGAGCTATAAGATTTGATAAGTCGGGAAAGTTAACTCAGAAGTATTTTGGGTATTTTGGATTTTTTTGTGTTCTCGAGAGGAGTAGTTCTTTGTCTATAGGAATGAATGGCCAGTTTGGATATTTGGAAATCATTGTATTTCACGTATCTTTGAGGGAATACGTGTGTGATTCATCTGGTTGTGGGATCAGCAGTTCAGATGGATATGGAAGTTGAGATGGTTTTGAGTTTAGTCTGATATCTTGTTCAGATTTGTAATCTAGATGGGAAGGAGTTCTAGATTATTGTAGATAGTTAGTTAAGATTCTGTAGAACGAGTATCCCGGTATATATATATACTTGGGAAAAACTCGAGGAAATTCTATCCAGAATTTGTCTGGATAGTTAAATTTGTTTGATTAAATTGTTTGCTATGATTGTTAGAATATGATTGATATGTATGGTTGCTGTTTGAAATTAAAATTAAAATTTTGCTGGGTTATTAAATTATCTTTGCTTTTAAATTTCGGGGACGAAATTATTTTAAGGGGGGAGGAATGTGATATCCCGGAATTTTGGCAATATCAATTTAATAATCTTTATAAATAATTAAATTGATTTGTTGATTTTATTTTGTAAATTGACAAGTTTATTCATTTTAAAGGTTAATAATATTTTTAATTGGCAAATTTATTTCTTTTGAAAACTAATAACATTTTAATTTGGCAATATCTTTTCTAACAATTTTAAATTGAGAAGATTTATCTTTCTAAAACTTATATAAATGTTTTATATTTATAATGTATATATATATTGGTATATATATTATGAATAGGGAATCTTTTAATTTAATAAAAGCTATGTTTTCAAATTATAATATATATGTATATGTATATATTGTGATTTGGAGTTATGTTATAAAATTAAATATAATAATTATCAAAACTAAGGTTAAAAATATTTGTAAAGATAAAATAAAATACTCAAGCATATAAAAATATGATACATTTTATTTGATCAAGGCATAAGTTATTTTAAATAATAGTTTTTCACATTTGTACATTTATTAAAAATCTTAAAGCTTATTTATAAAAGATAAATACATTATATACATATAAATATTTTATAAATACATATAAATGACTTAAATAAATTAATTAAAAACAAGAATTTACACTTGTAAGCTTTTAAAGATAGTTTAAAGACATTTGTAAATTTATATGCATAGGTGTAAGCAAATTAATACATAAGGGGACAAGTGGCTTAATTTTATCTTTTTGAAAATTTAAGTTATAAAAATTAATATGAAAGAAGATCTGTATTCGTTTTCTAAGTTCAAATTATTTTTATCCTCAACTCTTTCTCCTCATTTCTAAAAACAACCTAAAATCTAAAATCAAAAGAAAAGATAAAAACTGAAAATGCAAATCAGAGAAAGAAGATGAAAGGCAATTTCAAATATCAGTTTCAAATTCTTCAACAACTTGAAGATCAGGAAAAGGGAAATCTATCAACAAATTTCAAAGATCAACAGCTAGAATTTTAAAATCAAAAAGCAAAAGGAAATGAAGTTCAAAATCAAAATCAGTCTGGGAAGCATCAAGCCTGGAAAACAAAAATCTCTGTTTTCTGTTCTCTGCTAAATTGGTGAGTAAACAAATTTTAAAAACAGTTTTAAAATCTTGAATTTCATTATGATGTGTGAATGAAAACCATGCTGTTACCTAAATGCTTGGATTAAAATGGATGCATGTATATATATGATTATTAAATGCCTGTGTGTATATTGATATGGTCTCTGTTGTTTTTGTCAGAACATTGAAATTCTTTTTAAATCAAATTGCTCATCATATATCCACTGATAGTCTTTGGGTTGTGAATGAAAGATGTTCAAAAACTTGTAGTATAACTCTTAAAAATAAGATCTGGGATTTTTATAAAGTATTTGTCTCGAAATTTTATCATCAACAGTAAAATGTAAATTTGGACAAAAATTTATTGATTCAATTTTAAGTTGTGATTATATAATTGAATTCGTAGTTGAAAACCATGAATTTTAGTATATATCAAGATTTTTAGATTGGTAATTGAAGGGGATTTTGAGTTTATCTGATTTGGGCATTTCGACCAATCGGAGATGAACGGCGACGATCTGGGAGTCGTAGCTGGGCACGAAGGTGGAGTAGGAGGTGAGGATCATAGGAAAAATCATTTTGGAATTTATTAATGAAAGTGATGGTCGGAAATCGATGGGTTAGGGTTTTATCACCTGGTCTGGACGTGGATGTTCAGAAGGAATTCGCGACGTCGTGATGAAGTCGGAGTCGATCGCGAGGTGTTTGATGGGTGCTGGTAGACGAGGCGAAGCAACGGTGAGGATCGCATGGAGTCTCGAGGTAGGGATCACCGGCGGTGGTCGTTTTTCTGGTGATGGGTTTTCGAACAGTTGGGTTCGATGATCTTTTTTTTTGAATTCTCGATCGAACAAGTTTCCTGGGTCGCGCGTATGGTTGTAGGGGTTGAGAGTGACTTGTCGGAGGCAAGCGTGGAGTTCACTGTTGAACGGCGGTGATGTGCACATTTGCGTGCACGTTGCCGTGTATCAGGAGTTGGGTTTGGGGAAGAGGGAAGCATTGGCTCGGGTTTTGCTTTGGGAAAATTCGAGTTTTACTCGAAGCTGGGTGAGGGGTGTTGGTCGCTTCGAGTTTCTGATGGTTTTACTCGAGGGTTGCCTCGGGGTTTCTAACGATTTACTCGAGTATAGGAAAACAGGCTTAAAGTTTTTAAAGGAAAATGTTTTAAGTTTTTAAAAACAAAGATAAAACAAGTTTTTCTGTAAAACTAAATTGTTTTTCAAAAATATAAGTTTAAATAAGTTTTTATATTAAATAGATAAGTTAAAAAGGTTGAATAAGTGGGTATTAATAAATGGGGTTTGTTTAAATATTTATTAATAACTTTGAAAGTTTATTTAAGATTTTAAAGGTTAAATTAGAATGTTTAAATTGTTTAGTTATAATTGATTTCTTAAGTATTTTATTTTAAATAAAGATTAAAGATTTAGATTTGGAAAATCAATTATAATAAGAATTATCTTAAGTAATTAAGAGATTTAATTAATTAAAGATAATCACTTATAAAGTATAATTATTTGATGAAGTAATTAAGAAATAATTACTGGATGTAATTTAGTAAAGGTAAATTATTTAATAAAGTAATTAGAGGATAATTATTTTATGAAGGTAATTAAAAGAAAGTGATTAAAAGTTAATTACCTAGTGTTATTAATTTAAATAATTTAGTTAATAAAGTTAATTAAAGGATTAAAGTTAATTAATAAGGTAATTAATTAATTGTTAAGATAAT
Organism: Allium fistulosum; assembly: GCA_030737815.1. NCBI lineage: Eukaryota > Viridiplantae > Streptophyta > Magnoliopsida > Asparagales > Amaryllidaceae > Allium > Allium fistulosum. Next base: position 951,577,062 of record CM060903.1, read on the forward strand.
TAATTAAAAAGTAATTAATTAAAGGAAGTAATTAAAGGAAGTTAATTACTGGATTAGATTAATCAAGGTGATTAATAATTATGGATTAATTAAGAATAAATACTTAATGTAATTAGTAAAATAATTAAAGATTGTAATTAGGGATCATTAGTTTATAATTAATTAATGATGTAATTAAGGATTGATTAATCAAGATTAATTAATCAAATGATAAATGATTATAAGTAATTAATTATAATTAATTAAGGATTAAAGTAATTGATTATAATTAATTAATAAATGAAGTAATTAAATGTTAATTACTGTATTTGGTTAAGAATAATTAATTTGTGAAATTAATTAAAGTTGATTACTTAAATGTAATTAAAGTATAATTAATCAAGGTGATTAATTAAGTGGATAATTAGAGAATGATTAATTAATTTATTTGTAATTAATTAATGATTTATAATGAAGTAATTAATTTAATTAATATTAAATTAATTAAGAGAAGAAGTAATTAATTTAATTCACTTTAAATTAATTAAAGATAGAGATAGTTAATTTAATTTATTTTAAATTAATTATGTTGTGATTAAGTAAATCATTGCTTATATAAGAATGAATGACATTGATTGTCTTGAATGGATGTAATCTCAGAAATGAGATAAGTAATGTGGTGTGATATGAATGCTTGGTTGCATTATGATGGTAATATAGATTAACTATTGTGATGTTGATATGGATTACCTATTTTGTTATGAATCATTTGTTTAAATGATAATGTGATTATCAATTGTAACTTGTGAATTATCTATCTGTATAGATAAGTTAAATTGTTTAAACCTTTAAAACAACTTGGCCTTAAAAAATACGTCTTGGATTTCGATGAGACCGGGATCGGGTTTCCGTATACCGGAATTCCAGGTCTGGAGACCCGAATACCACATCGATCCAAATTAACGATAGGTCGTGAATCTCAAGTGAAGATGAAGATTTAGAGTGCAAGGGTTATTGTCGTTAACTCTGAGGGTGATTCCAAAACGAGTGTAACGAGATAATGCCTTCGGTTTCGTTCGAACCCGGAACGAACTTGTATGGATTGAATGCTTTCAGCACATCGTCAGGTGGACGATGAGCATTCTAAGATAGATGTGTTCTTTTTAAAGGTAATCGTAGCCTCAAGCCTCACAAACCGGGAATGGCTAAAACAGGGGAGGTGCAGCAAGGTTAGTGGGTAGCACCCAAGTAGGACAAGGTTACCTCTGTCTAGATGTCCCTTTCTATTTTCGACTTAGTGGTGCGGTTGCTGATCCAAACCGTGAGGTATCTTGTGCGGGAATTATCCAGTAAGGGATGTTCCGACCTTGTGTTGCAGGGGATTGGGAGTGATCCTCGGTACGGTGATCTAGGCCACGTACTGTGACGGGCGGTACCCCGGTAGCCCTGCCATTGTATGGAATCCAAACTCCAATAAGTGCCGTACGTATTAGTTGTGCCCAACTATGTTGGAATGTGAGATGTAAGCATTTCAGCTATTTCTGTATTTTACTTGAAAACCCTAGACCCTATTATAATACAATCGAATTTCCTATCAAATGTTTTGGTTAGCGTAAGGTAAAAACTTACCCATGTTTATGTGTGGGAAGTCTTACGTGATACCTTTTCTTTCAAAAGGTTTTGAAGTTAAGCAAGTTTAACCTGTTACTCACACCAGACCCATGTCTGACCCAAGTTGTTTATTTCTGTTTTATAAACTCTTGGGTACTCAAATTTTTACGAGTAGCCAAGGGATTCAGGTTTAGCTTTGACGAATTATGGAGGAGCAATGGAGCAGGAGGCTTCAGCGTTGTAGATATATATAGTAGTTCCGCTGTGTCTGTATTTCTGTAGTGTATTGAGTTGTAATGTCTAGACAGATGTTTATAACTGTCTAGTAAGTGATGTATATGCTGTGTAACTCTGTAAAGTGTTGTATACTATGTAATAGTTTATGTTATTAATATAATTTATTCGTTCCGCTGTGAGATCGTTGTTGTTGTTTCTTTCTTTCTTCTCTTCTTTTCTACTTTCTACCCCTTTCTTTCTTATTAGCGATACGACTTTCTATGGAGAGAAAGTCGGGGTCGTTACAGTGGAGAGAAAGTCGTGGACGTTACAGTGGTATCAGAGCAGTAGGTTGAGTGAATACCTAGGCTCTGAAGTGGTGTCTATCTTGAGAGCGCGTAATTGTTAGTTATATAAAAATGGTTTTATATTGTGTTAATTGATCGGTTGAGTGGTATATGGATTCTGGTCAATACGAGTAGCTAACGTTATTGATAGGGATCTCTAAACACTTGAACCAGGCCAACGGACACAATATTGTTTTAAAGAGGTAAATGAAATAATTTTACCCAGAAATAATTTCTATATAAAAAGTATCATTTTAAATATATATATATATTCTACCTATTTGTTGGGTTACCTGTTCGGGTTTTCCAATATAGGATATAATGGTAGATGGGGTAGTGGTGTGTGAAACACGACTACAAATGGTTGGAGTTTGAATGTTGAGGTTGGAAGTGTATTTGTCGAGACTGTAGACCCAATACCGTCTCGAGTAAGCTTTGCTGTGGTGAAGGATTTCATCGATCTCCGAAGGAAACTGTAATGGTTTGGAGTTTATCTTTGAAGTTTGGATGAGTAGAGTTGGATCTGTCGGTTGAACAGAAGTGAGTAATGGTACCTTGATACCTCAGGTAATAGTAGCTGTATGATGAGATACAGTGACGATGGATGTTCCCGAAGATGTTTTCTTTGGAACAAGTTTAAAGAAGTGTGAATGTTTCGGTGTTGTGGCTGAGTTCAGCACGGTGTTTCTGCTTTGGTTTGGAGTTCGAGTTTCTCGAAGAGCTTTGATTTGGGAATCTTTGGCATATGTGGCAGCAGTGCAACTCGGAGTATTCTGCGCGTTGGCAGGAAAGTTTTCTGGCTGAGCAGTTTTTCTGGAAGTAAAGATCAGAAGCAGCAGAGTGGATCCATTTCTTCGATAAATTGGATAAATAAGTGTAAGCTGTTCTGATTGGTAAAGAGAGAACAGTCTGTTTGGAAATAGGTTGGGTAGATCGCAAAAGTGACTTGCGATTAGTTTGAGAGTTCATCTTGAGTAATCTTTTGTATGGAGTTGAGGCATCTCAAGAGGAAGTAAAAGTTATCGAAGAGGTCAAAGATTTAGTTTATATCGATTTGGTTCCTAGAGAAGGATTTGGTGAAGTATCTTAGAATTGTATGGAGTATCTGTGTTTTCTCTTCTGCTTCTAGTTTCGAGTTTCCTCTAGCCAAGGATAGCTAAAGACAGTACCCTTGACCGAGGACTCGTCTATTCTTTGAGAAGTTGGTTATGTCTTTTAGATAACCAATGTTTCCGCTTGTTTATGGATCTAATTTGTGCTCGAGTTCATCGACATTCTCATCTATTTCAAAATCAGAGTTGTGCAGCGAAAGCAAAGGTAGTAGCTGTGCAAGAAAGGAAGTAACCTCATATTTCTACAAGAAGTTTATGTGAATTTCTAAGTGTGTATAAAATTTTCTGGAATCTAGAAGAAGGAAGTTCAGTCTTCTATTTCTTGTGGAGTAGAATTTGTGGATTTCAGCAGATTTGAAGATCATTTTGTGCTTGGTTCATATTTGTTTCAAGAAGCATCAGCGAAGGTTGAGCTGATCAGGAGGAGATGAGGTAGCTCGGGATCGTCTGGTGAGCTATGCAGATATGAGTCAGAGTTTGGAATTCGGAGTTGGAAATTAGAAACTGTTTAAATTTTTCTCCAATTATAAGAGCTATAAGATTTGATAAGTCGGGAAAGTTAACTCAGAAGTATTTTGGGTATTTTGGATTTTTTTGTGTTCTCGAGAGGAGTAGTTCTTTGTCTATAGGAATGAATGGCCAGTTTGGATATTTGGAATTCATTGTATTTCACGTATCTTTGAGGGAATACGTGTGTGATTCATCTGGTTGTGGGATCAGCAGTTCAGATGGATATGGAAGTTGAGATGGTTTTGAGTTTAGTCTGATATCTTGTTCAGATTTGTAATCTAGATGGGAAGGAGTTCTAGATTATTGTAGATAGTTAGTTAAGATTCTGTAGAACGAGTATCCCGGTATATATATATACTTGGGAAAAACTCGAGGAAATTCTATCCAGAATTTGTCTGGATAGTTAAATTTGTTTGATTAAATTGTTTGCTATGATTGTTAGAATATGATTGATATGTATGGTTGCTGTTTGAAATTAAAATTAAAATTTTGCTGGGTTATTAAATTATCTTTGCTTTTAAATTTCGGGGACGAAATTATTTTAAGGGGGGAGGAATGTGATATCCCGGAATTTTGGCAATATCAATTTAATAATCTTTATAAATAATTAAATTGATTTGTTGATTTTATTTTGTAAATTGACAAGTTTATTCATTTTAAAGGTTAATAATATTTTTAATTGGCAAATTTATTTCTTTTGAAAACTAATAACATTTTAATTTGGCAATATCTTTTCTAACAATTTTAAATTGAGAAGATTTATCTTTCTAAAACTTATATAAATGTTTTATATTTATAATGTATATATATATTGGTATATATATTATGAATAGGGAATCTTTTAATTTAATAAAAGCTATGTTTTCAAATTATAATATATATGTATATGTATATATTGTGATTTGGAGTTATGTTATAAAATTAAATATAATAATTATCAAAACTAAGGTTAAAAATATTTGTAAAGATAAAATAAAATACTCAAGCATATAAAAATATGATACATTTTATTTGATCAAGGCATAAGTTATTTTAAATAATAGTTTTTCACATTTGTACATTTATTAAAAATCTTAAAGCTTATTTATAAAAGATAAATACATTATATACATATAAATATTTTATAAATACATATAAATGACTTAAATAAATTAATTAAAAACAAGAATTTACACTTGTAAGCTTTTAAAGATAGTTTAAAGACATTTGTAAATTTATATGCATAGGTGTAAGCAAATTAATACATAAGGGGACAAGTGGCTTAATTTTATCTTTTTGAAAATTTAAGTTATAAAAATTAATATGAAAGAAGATCTGTATTCGTTTTCTAAGTTCAAATTATTTTTATCCTCAACTCTTTCTCCTCATTTCTAAAAACAACCTAAAATCTAAAATCAAAAGAAAAGATAAAAACTGAAAATGCAAATCAGAGAAAGAAGATGAAAGGCAATTTCAAATATCAGTTTCAAATTCTTCAACAACTTGAAGATCAGGAAAAGGGAAATCTATCAACAAATTTCAAAGATCAACAGCTAGAATTTTAAAATCAAAAAGCAAAAGGAAATGAAGTTCAAAATCAAAATCAGTCTGGGAAGCATCAAGCCTGGAAAACAAAAATCTCTGTTTTCTGTTCTCTGCTAAATTGGTGAGTAAACAAATTTTAAAAACAGTTTTAAAATCTTGAATTTCATTATGATGTGTGAATGAAAACCATGCTGTTACCTAAATGCTTGGATTAAAATGGATGCATGTATATATATGATTATTAAATGCCTGTGTGTATATTGATATGGTCTCTGTTGTTTTTGTCAGAACATTGAAATTCTTTTTAAATCAAATTGCTCATCATATATCCACTGATAGTCTTTGGGTTGTGAATGAAAGATGTTCAAAAACTTGTAGTATAACTCTTAAAAATAAGATCTGGGATTTTTATAAAGTATTTGTCTCGAAATTTTATCATCAACAGTAAAATGTAAATTTGGACAAAAATTTATTGATTCAATTTTAAGTTGTGATTATATAATTGAATTCGTAGTTGAAAACCATGAATTTTAGTATATATCAAGATTTTTAGATTGGTAATTGAAGGGGATTTTGAGTTTATCTGATTTGGGCATTTCGACCAATCGGAGATGAACGGCGACGATCTGGGAGTCGTAGCTGGGCACGAAGGTGGAGTAGGAGGTGAGGATCATAGGAAAAATCATTTTGGAATTTATTAATGAAAGTGATGGTCGGAAATAGATGGGTTAGGGTTTTATCACCTGGTCTGGACGTGGATGTTCAGAAGGAATTCGCGACGTCGTGATGAAGTCGGAGTCGATCGCGAGGTGTTTGATGGGTGCTGGTAGACGAGGCGAAGCAACGGTGAGGATCGCATGGAGTCTCGAGGTAGGGATCACCGGCGGTGGTCGTTTTTCTGGTGATGGGTTTTCGAACAGTTGGGTTCGATGATCTTTTTTTTTGAATTCTCGATCGAACAAGTTTCCTGGGTCGCGCGTATGGTTGTAGGGGTTGAGAGTGACTTGTCGGAGGCAAGCGTGGAGTTCACCGTTGAACGGCGGTGATGTGCACATTTGCGTGCACGTTGCCGTGTATCAGGAGTTGGGTTTGGGGAAGAGGGAAGCATTGGCTCGGGTTTTGCTTTGGGAAAATTCGAGTTTTACTCGAAGCTGGGTGAGGGGTGTTGGTCGCTTCGAGTTTCTGATGGTTTTACTCGAGGGTTGCCTCGGGGTTTCTAACGATTTACTCGAGTATAGGAAAACAGGCTTAAAGTTTTTAAAGGAAAATGTTTTAAGTTTTTAAAAACAAAGATAAAACAAGTTTTTCTGTAAAACTAAACTGTTTTTCAAAAATATAAGTTTAAATAAGTTTTTATATTAAATAGATAAGTTAAAAAGGTTGAATAAGTGGGTATTAATAAATGGGGTTTGTTTAAATATTTATTAATAACTTTGAAAGTTTATTTAAGATTTTAAAGGTTAAATTAGAATGTTTAAATTGTTTAGTTATAATTGATTTCTTAAGTATTTTATTTTAAATAAAGATTAAAGATTTAGATTTGGAAAATCAATTATAATAAGAATTATCTTAAGTAATTAAGAGATTTAATTAATTAAAGATAATCACTTATAAAGTATAATTATTTGATGAAGTAATTAAGAAATAATTACTGGATGTAATTTAGTAAAGGTAAATTATTTAATAAAGTAATTAGAGGATAATTATTTTATGAAGGTAATTAAAAGAAAGTGATTAAAAGTTAATTACCTAGTGTTATTAATTTAAATAATTTAGTTAATAAAGTTAATTAAAGGATTAAAGTTAATTAATAAGGTAATTAATTAATTGTTAAGATAATTAATTAAAAAGTAATTAATTAAAGGAAGTAATTAAAGGAAGTTAATTACTGGATTAGATTAATCAAGGTGATTAATAATTATGGATTAATTAAGAATAAATACTTAATGTAATTAGTAAAATAATTAAAGATTGTAATTAGGGATCATTAGTTTATAATTAATTAATGATGTAATTAAGGATTGATTAATCAAGATTAATTAATCAAATGATAAATGATTATAAGTAATTAAGGATTAAAGTAATTGATTATAATTAATTAATAAATGAAGTAATTAAATGTTAATTACTGTATTTGGTTAAGAATAATTAATTTGTGAAATTAATTAAAGTTGATTACTTAAATGTAATTAAAGTATAATTAATCAAGGTGATTAATTAAGTGGATAATTAGAGAATGATTAATTAATTTATTTGTAATTAATTAATGATTTATAATGAAGTAATTAATTTAATTAATATTAAATTAATTAAGAGAAGAAGTAATTAATTTAATTCACTTTAAATTAATTAAAGATAGAGATAGTTAATTTAATTTATTTTAAATTAATTATGTTGTGATTAAGTAAATCATTGCTTATATAAGAATGAATGACATTGATTGTCTTGAATGGATGTAATCTCAGAAATGAGATAAGTAATGTGGTGTGATATGAATGCTTGGTTGCATTATGATGGTAATATAGATTAACTATTGTGATGTTGATATGGATTACCTATTTTGTTATGAATCATTTGTTTAAATGATAATGTGATTATCAATTGTAACTTGTGAATTATCTATCTGTATAGATAAGTTAAATTGTTTAAACCTTTAAAACAACTTGGCCTTAAAAAAATACGTTTTGGATTTCGATGAGACCGGGATCGGGTTTCCGTATACCGGAATTCCAGGTCTGGAGACCCGAATACCACATCGATCCAAATTAACGATAGGTCATGAATCTCAAGTGAAGATGAAGATTTAGAGTGCAAGGGTTATTGTCGTTAACTCTGAGGGTGATTCCAAAACGAGTGTAACGAGATAATGCCTTCGGTTTCGTTCGAACCCGGAACGAACTTGTATGGATTGAATGCTTTCAGCACATCGTCAGGTGGACGATGAGCATTCTAAGATAGATGTGTTCTTTTTAAAGGTAATCGTAGCCTCAAGCCTCACAAACCGGGAATGGCTAAAACAGGGGAGGTGCAGCAAGGTTAGTGGGTAGCACCCAAGTAGGACAAGGTTACCTCTGTCTAGATGTCCCTTTCTATTTTCGACTTAGTGGTGCGGTTGCTGATCCCAACCGTGAGGTATCTTGTGCGGGAATTATCCAGTAAGGGATGTTCCGACCTTGTGTTGCAGGGGATTGGGAGTGATCCTCGGTACGGTGATCTAGGCCACGTACTGTGACGGGCGGTACCCCGGTAGCCCTGCCATTGTATGGAATCCAAACTCCAATAAGTGCCGTACGTATTAGTTGTGCCCAACTATGTTGGAATGTGAGATGTAAGCATTTCAGCTATTTCTGTATTTTACTTGAAAACCCTAGACCCTATTATAATACAATCGAATTTCCTATCAAATGTTTTGGTTAGCGTAAGGTAAAAACTTACCCATGTTTATGTGTGGGAAGTCTTACGTGATACCTTTTATTTCAAAAGGTTTTGAAGTTAAGCAAGTTTAACCTGTTACTCACACCAGACCCATGTCTGACCCAAGTTGTTTATTTCTGTTTTATAAACTCTTGGGTACTCAAATTTTTACGAGTAGCCAAGGGATTCAGGTTTAGCTTTGACGAATTATGGAGGAGCAATGGAGCAGGAGGCTTCAGCGTTGTAGATATATATAGTAGTTCCGCTGTGTTTGTATTTCTGTAGTGTATTGAGTTGTAATGTCTAGACAGATGTTTATAACTGTCTAGTAAGTGATGTATATGCTGTGTAACTCTGTAAAGTGTTGTATACTATGTAATAGTTTATGTTATTAATATAATTTATTCGTTCCGCTGTGAGATCGTTGTTGTTGTTTCTTTCTTTCTTCTCTTCTTTTCTACTTTCTACCCCTTTCTTTCTTATTAGCGATACGACTTTCTATGGAGAGAAAGTCGGGGTCGTTACACTTTGTATATCAAATTATACTTTCGGAGTTTAAATCAAAATATGTTTTACCAAAATAACTTTGTAGCAAACCGCTATAGTAGCATCCCTCACTTAGAAACTTTAAAGTGAACACCGATGATGCTGCGGTCATCACCAGAATTATTTTCCAGCAACAGAAGTGAGTTTAATACATCTAAATCATACCTTTCGGACTTAACGAAAATCATTTAAAGTAGTATCAAATGCTTCATAAATAAAACTAAGTATCATGATATCAATTTCATAAACTAATTTCTTAAATATTTACGTTTAAATAATACTATTATTATTTCTTCTTCACAAACTTTGAAAAACAATTTTCAAAAACATCGGGATTTAAGTCCTTAAATTCTCAGTTTAAATCTTTTTTATTTATAAACTACATTTTATAAACATATTTATAAAAAATCACTTTCTTATATAAAATCATTTCACAAATATTTATTCTCAAAATATCTTATCTTTCTTTAAGGTTATAATAAATATATTTTATTAAAGTTAATTTCAACTAACCATTATCACCAAAAGCCTTATAGTCAAACTGTAAAACTTAATTCACAAAATGTTTATTTCAATGTTCCCATAATTACTGCCTACCCACCAAATTGTGAAAAGGTAAAATTGCTCATAAACTGGTCGGGCACAACTAATCAATCAACAAACTATAACAATGCTCGTAAACTGACTGAACAATATTAAGCTAATAAATAAGGGACAATAATGAACATCATTAATCCCTACATAAATAAACTACACTACTAATTTATACTTGTATATTACTAATAGATATCAAATACATATACGCACTCATATACATAATACACTAAACTCACACTAGGGCATTCCATTACCCTATCTCTTAATGAGCTACACCTTACCAAAACCAAAGTTCTCGCTTAACCTTCAGCTCTGATACCACGCTATAACGACCGCCTTTTTTCGACCCTCAAATGTCAACACTAATACATCCACAATATTCACGTGCCGAGCACCCAAGTGTCGGAAAGACCGATTGTTAGGGTAAAAGAAGAAGAAGAAGAAGAAGAAGAAGAAAAAAGAAAGAGAACAAAAAACATCAGAATCTCATAGCGGAATGATAACATATAATATCAAAAGATAATACACGGTGTTACTATAATATACAAAGCATGTTAGAGTTACTAATCTAAGTACTATCATTAGCCAAGACAGTTATAACAGCATGTCCTTATAATTGTTGATATACACACACACCGACATACATAAAGTAATGCAGCAGAAATAAAAACTATGGTATAAAATAAAAACTATGGTAGGTAATCATCCAACTCCTCTCTAAGATCTCCAAAGCGTCCATAGCTAAATCTGAAAACATAAATAGACTGATCTGAGCATTATAAGAAAATAACATCCGGATCAGTTTGGTAAACCGGTGTGAGCAACTCAAATCATTTGGATTATTTAATGTTGTAATAATATCTTTCAAAATAAAGGTATCTTGTAAGACCATGCCGCATATAAACACAAACGGGCTTTTACCTTACGATAACCAAACCATTTCTATTAGAAAATCCAGTAATATTATAATAATATCTAGGATGTGAAGTATAAATAAGAAAATAGCTGTGTTGTTTGCATCTCACAACACAACAGTATTAGAGTACATCTAAAACCGCTAAGACGCGTTTGCGCATGGATTTTATGTTGGAGGGTACTCCGTACTTCGACGCAAGCCTCTATGACAAGGGTCAGAAACTGCCTTTCGAGCGTCGTATATCTCTACATAAAATATACCAAAAAGGAAAACATAGCTGGTCCATGCAGAATATGTGTTGTACCAACATGATTTTAGGGATAATTACTAATAAATAGTTAAATAATTAAATATAGGATTTTGGAAATTTTAAATAAACAATTTGAATTTATTTCAGATCATCGAAATTTTGTAATAAAATAGTTAGTATGTAATTAAAAAAATTCTAAAATAAATAATAATAACGTTGAACAATTTTAGAAAATAAATTTTATGATAGAATCGATTTTATATTTGGGTTTGAATTAGAATCATCGGAGGAAAGAAAAAGAAAATAAATAAACACATATACACTTGCTTATTTAATCCAGGCCTAAGCCCAAATAACCCAAACCCATTATCCATATCTTGTTTATTCCATATCTCGATTCTTCAAAGTCTGGATTCTTCACTTACATTATAAAAAGCAACCACGATTACATGCTAAAAACAACTTGATGTACTTCTCCTTTCTCCTCTTCCAACTTGTCAAATAAATCTAATTAATTACCATAAATTCCCAAACTTAAATACATGTTTCTCAATGACATTCAATACAAAACACAACAAAAAAATGAATAGATCAATCAACTTTCAGAGCGCCGGAGGCGTGTTTTCTCGTGTTCATACGTACGTTCAAGCAAGAAAGGAAGAAGCATAGAACACAAACTTCAGGTGAGTTTATACATTCACCAATCTATGTTTAATCTAATAATTTATGAATTTATATTGGTTAGAATAATATTTGATTCGAATTCATGGTCCGTGTATTAAATTGCGGGATTAACAGGGAAGAAAAGGGGACAGAAGTAGCTGACTTGCAGCTTATTCGCTCTAAGTGGTGGTAATATAGGGTTGGGTAAGCAACCGAGGTGCAAGTGTGTGTGATGAAATATATGAGTGAGTGGTTGAGAATTTAGGTGAGTGTGTGGCCATATCTTTGAGCATGTAGTTGTGTCTTTGATGAGTGCATGCCTATACATTCCTTCTTGCTTCTCCCTGTATGTGAATTGTTAAAAATGAATATGTGAAATTATATGTGTGTGTATTATTGTGATGAATGGTGTGTACGTGATTGAGGATAGGTGTGTGTTTACATATATATATTAAAGTATAACAAACTAAGTATATTATATGTGTGTGTGTGACAGAGTGTGAGTGTGCGTTTGTAATAGTAGTTCCTTATATGTGTGTTTGTGTGAGTACCTGCATGCATGTGTGCATAATTGCAAGTGTGTGTGCTGTGAAGGTTAGAGTGCTCCACGTGTGTGTGTTTAAGTATGCATATTATATATACTAGTGTGAACCTGTGCTTCGCATACGGATCATAGCTAAATTTTGATTTTTGATTATCAATGAATCTACATTTTCCATTATTGTGATGATAAATATGTAGGACATTTCCTCACATCTTTTAAGCATCCCATTAAATTAATTTTCCCTACGTCTATTATTCACTAAGCACAAATATAACAATAATAATAATTTTATTAGAAAGAACTATTACATACACATTTGAAAATGATGCCCCAAAGAAAATGGTATTTGGAAACAAATCCGTGACGTCAAAATGTACACTTCAGTCCAACAAAAAAAGTAATAAATAACTAAAAGTTATACAAACATAAGCAAGTCAAGGATTGGGAACCATAGGTTATTCATGTGATGGTTTTGTCCTTACATTAATGATGATGATGATCCCTATTCTGTTTCCCTGCAAAAAGGTGAAAATATACTCTTACGGTAATGATGATGATAATCCTTATTGTGTTTCCCTGCAAAAATGTGAAAATATAATGTAAACATAATCTTGTTAAACACAAAAAGACATAATAACACACAGAGACAAAAAATTGGTATATCTATAATTAGATTGTATCCTCGTGACTTGCAATACATCAATGTCATATAGCAAGAGTTAAAGTATACATACCTATTCAATGAGTAAAATGAGTGACTTTGAACAAAAGTGAAACTCGTTTGCTGTGTTTATTAGGTCTACATGAAAAAAAATTAATTATTAGTATAAAGACAACTAATATCATATTATAACGAAGAACATAAACATTTTCGCTACTTGTGTCATTATAACGATTCTAATCAAGTGTACAAAATTATGTAAATCTACAAACAATAATCCTTAATATCTAAAAATGATCTTTAAGTAGACTAATAAGAAAATAACATAATCCACTATGACATCAATTACATGTCTAGATCTATTCATTTAGAGTCAAAGACCGCGTATATTTAGAAACAATACAGCACAATTATAGTATGCAATCTTTATTTTATAAAGTAATTATTTTGCAATGTCCTTATCTATCCTTTATAAATGATCATATACCTACCCAAAACTCTCTTTTAAGTTAGGACCCTGTTTACAACTATACATCTATATAATACTTATCACCACCGAAGACTAAATTATAATTGTTCCTACGTATAGCCATTTTACTTACCAAATTGTTAATGGGTAACTCTTATTTAAACTTAAAAAAATTTCAAATTAAACATAAATGACTATGGCTAAATCAACAAACAGTTTAGAATAGAAAATAAACAACCTATATAATTTCTTTTACTGTCACCAAGCCAAAAAGTCCAAGTCTTCAAGAAACATAAAATGAAAAATATTTGCGAGGGCTACCAAATGTCAACCTACTTTCATAGTAACCAAAAGAATTCCTTGTTAGAAAGTTATTATCAACGTTCCAAGTAAAATGACCATACTGGATAATTTTAATATTAAGGCATATAAAAAGGCTTAAGAAAATCTAATAGAGAAAAGATTAAAACGACCAACTGTCAACCTACTTTCATAAGCATATTTGTTTGTGACATAAGTATCATTGAAGATAGATAAATTACAAAAAAGATTCTCAGCCATGGATATTATCACACCATTGGTTTTCAACTCTATAAGGTGTTAATAGTAGCAAGCTCAGATGTAGAGCCTATAAAACTCTTTTAATATGTAGAAATTTCAAAAAGGATTCTCAACCATAAATATAATCACACCATTGGTTTTCAACCCTATAAGGTGTTAATAGTAGCAACTTCAGCTGTAGAGCCTGTAAACTCTTCTAACATGTCCCTCTACATCTAAACTTAAGCAACGAAGGGAGACTGTGAACTGCGTTTGCAGTTGGAAGGGCACCTTTAATATGCATGTAGACGTAATGTTGGCAATCATAGACTACCCACCCGTAAAACAGTTATGATCATGCATATATTGTATAGTAAATAAGTGAGCCTATTGTTGTTAGATCCAAATGCACTACACATTTAATATATAAGGTTCCATAAAGTTTTAATGTGTTAAGAAAGAGAAATGTGCACTGAATGGTCCATGTTTCCATATGTTACCAAATTCGTAGTTAAAACATAAAGCTAACATTTTATAAGTATGTGAAAATTTTGAAGTTAAGGTATTAAAATCAGACCTTGGTAAATGAAGAACCCCCAAGAAGATGCATGGAAACGATTGGGGAAGACACCAGCAAGTCATTATAAATTCCTTTAGATTTCCAACTTGAAACAACATGGTTCATTTGTTGTTGTACATTCATTCTTGTAGCCAGCGCACACCCTAGCAATTTTAATGCCTTTTTAAGTAACAACTTTCCAGTACAATCATTTGTGCCCTCTTTGGATAGTAATCCAAAGCAAGTACTGATCGCCTAATGATAAACATAAATCCCGTTGTAATATCGAAAACCAACAGGATTGTTCAATATTTTATAAGAAATTCCTTACCATTTCTTCAAATAAAAGCATACTTTTGGATATAATGAATCTTACCTAAAATAAAGATATTAGAAATTTGTGCATATTACCTTGCTTTGTTGCCACCAGTTTAGAAGAAAAAAATGAACACTTCTGCTTCTACAAAAGATATGCTATTTAGGCCAGATATTGTACAACACTTTTGTGAATTTGTACTAATATACCATTGTCAAGCATGTACCATACCTAAGCTACCGTAATAAATTATCAAGGGTTTTCTATCCTTTAAAGTAATTTATGAGACATATCTAAGAGAATCACCTGCATCAAAGATGGTTAAAGAGTCCCATAATTATCCAATATAAAAAGGAGACTAATAGCATATTGCATCAAGTAGCAGTTAAAATGCCGCCACATTGTGCAGTTAGAAATCATTCACATTATAACATGCTTAACAATATATAAGTGATCTAAGTTTAGGAGAAGCTGACACACTTCGTAACATATTTCTATCAATTGCAAAGATACTTTGGCAACTGAGTGAGCACACAACCATTACAAACACTCTTTTATTCATATAAAAGAAAAGGCACTATTAAAAATTGTGCATATTTCATATAATAAATAGTGAAGTTGCTTATATGAACCTGCATTGTAAAACATTTCCTAGTCATAACAAAAACCTATACACTCCAAATTACATTTGATAATCCAGCCTATTCATATTCTGGTCTATACATGAAAGCGTAAAGTACCGACTTCTTATGATTCATATTGGCTATTAATGAGCATCACTTTACCATGCATACCTAAATCGTCTGTTGTTTTAGATGTAAGACAAAATCCAGTTTTCGAATGTTTAATCTAGGCCATGGAAAAATTCAAAACTTTATAATTTCAGCTAATACTGAAATATACACAATGCTACCAAGTAAAGGAAATCATTTAACTCAAACTTTTCTTTCAATGCAGGAAAACAAACGTGAATATAACTATATGAAAATCAATCCAAGAAGGCGACTACCCTTGTCTTTTCATCATAACTATGACTGTATGAAAATCAATATTAGCTAGAATAAGGTAAATTAGTCAAATTGGTTTAGCACTAAAAACATCCAACAAATATAAATTATTAATATAGATAGATAAATATATTAACATATGAGTAACCAACTAATATATAAAATCGGCCACGAAAAAGGAGATGAGTAATTATGCTTGTTAATATATAGAATGATACTTGGACTTTGAATTTGTTTGCACTACCTAAAACACCACCATCCAGGAAATAAGCTAACATAAACTGGCTTATGTTTAACATGAAAAACATTCATGTATGAACCGGTACTCAAAGGGAATGTGCAAAAGGTAACACACAAAGTAGCATGTCATTTTTTTGCACTTCTAAGTAAGAAGTAGCACAACATAAATTTGTATCCATAGAACAGTTTAAGTGCTAAATAAATTCATGTAGATGCCAAAAAACTATGAAATAAAGATTATAATTATCTTTTAGGAAATTAGTATTTAATGATAACAAATGAAAAACTTTGGTATCATTAAGAAACATGCATAAACCTTGAGTTAATCGTTTAAGGGATATGGTATGCCTGCTCTATCTCATAATTTACATCCATGTTTTCCAAGACTTGATGATAAAAACAAAAATATATGACCCCTGAAGCAAAAGTTATATAGTTAGAACTTATAAGGTACTATTTTCAACTTAGTATTGCAGGTCGATCATTCAATTTTCACATTGTTATATAATGATATCATCGGTTAAAAAGCTGTATGATCAATAACAATTATATAAAATTATAATATACTGTATGTCAATAATAATTTTATGCAATGCTCCAAATAATTTTTACAGATAATACAATTTGAGGAAAATAGGTGCATAAGTTCCCTAAATTTAGGATCAATTTCTGTTAAAAAAATGGTGTATAAAAGTTCAAAGTAGGGATTAAATAGATGCAAAAGTATACCTAATAGAATGTATAGTATGACTCACATTTTGGATAAAAGGTACGCGAAAGTATATAGTTTAAATACTGAAATTGATAATGATGTTCGAGAATTAAGACAGCGAAAACCCATTAGCATAAAGTTAAAATAACACATTTGAAGTTGGTCAAAACATCACGCAAGTAGTCTTCCCTTTGCGAGTTTGTAATACTTCAACAGTTTTAGATTAATGGCAGCTCAAACTATGCTCAGAGCTCTCAAGCTCCGTTGCTCTTCATCGTCAACATGCTACCCCTTTTCTCGATTTGTGAGTATTATCTTGATTGCTCCTTTTATTTTGGCGTGTGTTATTAAATGTGATGAAATACGCGCACTATAATTAACAACAGATTTAACGAATACGATATTGTGATCCAACCCCATTTTAACGCAATTTCAGGTAATACTTATTTGATACTGTAATGCTATGTGAATCGAATCAAAAATTAAGTCTATTTATGCGATCTAATTTATTTGCAATATTTTCGATTGATTGTTGCGTTTGTTCTATGCAACTATCATTATATTCACCGTATTAACAATAAAACTGTTGTAGATAAGTACATTAGTGCTTGCGGAACATGAAAGTGGAGTCGTCAAACCATTATCCTTAAGTGCAGTAGCAGCTGCAGGATCCTTAAGCAAAGAAAATTCCATCTTTGTCCTTTTGGGTGGTACTGGCCCTACTCTTCAGAAAGCAGCAGCGCATGCTGCATCGTGTCATCCTTCAGTCTCACAGGCACCTTCCTTATGCCCCATTTTAATCTGCTGTATCAAAATTGTTCAACACTTAATTGTAAATTCAACAAATAGGTTAACTACATCCACAATGCATAAAAGAAATAGGGTCCAATATACCTACGAATAGAAATAACAGACAGAGGATTTTATATATGAATTTAAAATAACATCAGATTTGTACTATTAGAAATCTAAACCCTTGACCATCTTCAAATGGGATTTTATTAAACACAATACAATAGTTTGAACCGAAAACGAACGAAACTTCTTTAAGAACGATTCATAATCGACGATGAGGGATTGGAGATCCAAAAACATATGCAGAAAGTACAGCTTACTATATAGCATATGAACGCATATTCCACAAAACACGTTAACCAATGTAATCGAAACCCCCAGGTTACCTGAGAGAGTAGTGCGACAATGGTACGTGCCTCGGAGTTGATGAAAGGCGAAGGTGGACTGTTGGTAACTCCGGCAAATCAGGCGGCGGTGAGTCAATGGGTATTGAGGTGAAGCCATAGTTTCAGATTCAAAGTGGCTTGGCAGGATCATTGGTTTAGCTAGGCGATGGGAGTCGGAGAGTTTATCTAATATTAGGGTTAGGATAAGAATTTGGAAACTGAAGGCGGTGATAGAAGAAGAAAAGAAGCAAACGCGACTGTTGAGTTTAAATTTTACAAAATATCTCGGGAGCCCTTAAAACCAAACTGGGTAATCTATACGTGCGTGACCGTTCGGTTGCCAAATTTCAAGGGTGTCTGTGGGAGCTTGAAATTCAACTCACTAATAATAATATAGTATAGACTAGTTTGTAACCTGTGCGTTGCACACGGTATACTATAGAAAAATAATGTTACAAATATTTTGAAAAATAGAATTTATTATGAAATATATGTTGAATTTGTTAAGATAAATGAGTTATAAATCAAACTTACTATATTTTTAAGTGTATAATTTTTGTTATGAGATTTATGTATTTTTATATTTGAATGTAAATTAAATTATCATTTTTGTTGATAAAAATAAGTTACATATTAATTTATTATTTTTCAGGATTCAATATTTTTTATGCAAATAAATGAAAATTAGTATTCTTAATTAATTTTGAAATTAATTTTTTTCTAAATTTTTATAGATAAATATTCATGTACATAGATTTTGAAATTGACGTTAAGTTTTTGATACATTTGACTAAAAGATAAATGATGTATAGATTGAATTTCAAGTATCACTTGAGAATCAGCGAAAATACCTAAAATTGGATGTAGTGTAATGCTATTGATCAATATATTTTTATGTATATAAAGTTCTTCTATCACATACTATAAAAAATAAGTATATGATACTAACAAAGTGATAAACAAAAGTGGAAATTAGGTTGGAGGGCTTCTTATTCTAGGGATTTATTAAGGACGGCACTTACGAATAATTAGTTTTCAGGACAATTTACAGAAAAATGATAAATTCATTTACCTTTTTAAGTTATGTAGGAAAATGATAAATTCATTTATCATTATTTTTTTATAAATGAAATGATAACTTTATTTATCATTTTTCTGTAATTTGTTCTTAAAACTAATTTTCCAAAAGTACCATCTTTAAAACTTATTACTCCGCACAATGAAGCCTTTGAGTGAAAATCTCCTAAACAAAATTTTTATTTAACTATTAAAAGTAATATTAATTGAAAATAAGATCCTAAATGTTACAAATCACATTATTGTTTTAATTATACAAAAAATGACTTTTAATCTAATGTTTCATACCTCAATAATTTCAATTTCTAATAAGAAGTTTCAAGAAAAATTTAACATTTACCTTTAAAAGATAATAAAATAAAAAAGAAAAATATTCCTAATCAAAGTATGGTGTACGGAGATAAATAGTTAAAATGTAACCCTTTTACAAAAAGATTGTAACTGAAAACGTTAATTATTTTTCAACGTTATAAAATACAAACATTCATCACTTATCATTAATTGTAGTATCATTCTTCATAGAAATAAATTTTATTTATGGCAAAGAATTCACTTAATGTACAAACTTTGAAAAGTAAAAATGTTATATTTGTAATGATATACCAATTTTAGAAAGAAAGAATTATGTGTATATTTCTCTGTATTAAAATACTAAATTTAGAGATAAAGAAATTTTATGAACTTGAATGTAGAA
This sequence comes from Allium fistulosum, assembly GCA_030737815.1. Classification (NCBI taxonomy): domain Eukaryota; kingdom Viridiplantae; phylum Streptophyta; class Magnoliopsida; order Asparagales; family Amaryllidaceae; genus Allium; species Allium fistulosum. The sequence continues at coordinate 951,596,747 of CM060903.1, forward strand.
TAATATAAGATAATTAAAGACAATTTTGTATATAATTGTGAAAATTTTAAATTATATGGAATGAAAAAATAGTTTCACGATTCTGTCAATATGAATGTGATATACACATTGAATTATTTTTTTATATATAATTTATTAGATCAACTAATAATTATTTTTAATTAGATATATTTAAAAGGTTTAAATTTAGGATCACATAATGAATTCAAATATATAGACTTGAATGTACAACAATATAAGGGAAGTTAGAAGAAATTCGTATATAATTGAAAAAGCCGTTAAGTGTTGGTATTTAAATGTAAAATTATATGGGGGAGAATTAATAAAACGATGTAATTTTATATAATTGTGAAAATTTTAAACCATATGGACTTGAATGCAAAATTAATTTCACCAGTTTTGGCAATATTATGAATATGGGTACACACATTGAATTGTCAATTTTTTAAAGAATTTATTAGATCAACTAATGGATATTGTTAGTCGTATTTATTTACAAAGTTTAAATTCAAGATCACCTAATTAGTTTTAACATAAGGACCTAAATAAAAAATAATAGAAGAAAACCTATTAGATGTCTATAAATAATTGTAAAAAGTTATTAAATATTGGTATTTAAATTAAAAGCGACAGAAGAGAGAACAATAGAAGCATTGTAACAATTTTAATAATGATATAATAATTGTAATAAACAATAGTGATAAATAACAGGATGTAAAAATTAACTATCCAGAGGAAATTAAGGGGAGGGGAGAAAAACCCTAGAATTAATAAGAGAGCTTGAAATGCTTCTGCTATACTATTATTTAATAGATAGGGTGTGCGTAACAGTAAGTTTTTAAGAGAAATGATTTGCACAAAAGTTAAGTCATATTTTTACGTCGAAATCATGTGTAGTAAGTTTTTGTTTTTATTTCTTAGTTGCAATATTTAATTTGTTGTTATTTGAATTTTTTTTCTAATAATTTGTGAAAAAAGGTTTATTTCTTAGATTTTTTTTAAAGTGTTATTAAGATTTGATAATATTTGTAGAGGAAAATTTTTGAATTTGTAAAACAAAGTTTATTTGTTAGAACCTATATTCAAGCGATACTAAAATTTGATAATATTTGTAGAGGTTTATTTGTTAGATTATATATAAATGATATTAAAATTTTGTAATGTTTGTATAGGGGAATTTTAAATTTGTAGAAGAAGGTACATCCACTTTTTAAGTAATATTAAAATAGAGTGGCATTTTTGGTAGTTCACGTTGATACAAAAAATGTGTGACACCGAAATTATTTCAACTATTAATAAAGATATGTTGAATTATCTAGAAGAATCTTTTATTATCAGATGAGCATATTTGATATGTTCTCATTTCAGCGAACACGCAAACCTATAAATATATTCATTGAAATATTCAAGTTTTAACTTAGTTTGAATTGTTCCAATCTAGCGTAGAAATAATAGATTGTAAATAACAGAAATTATTTTTTGTTTTAGGTGATTGTAAAGAGAATAATACATATAATACTTGAATTATATTTGAGCGAAGGGTAGTTTGGAAAGTTCGCGGTTGGATTAAAAGGTTGCGTTTCCAAGTCAACTATTAATAAAGATATGTATGTGTGTGTGGCGTGAGTATGTGCTCTGTTTATTTTATAATGATGCTGGGTTTGCATTTTGCTTGTATGTGTATTAATTTATATATGTGTACTTTTTCGAGTTTATATGGTGTGTTGCTGTTCCTATGTTGCAAACATTTAAAGTAGTTAAGCACCATGCAAAAATCCACTTGAATATATATTTTATCTTTTTATAGTTGCGTGTGCTGCATTTAGTTTTGTAAATTATACATGTACTTGTATTCTATTTTATTTCCTGCATTAGCCTACGTGCTTCCATGTTTGTGCTTACGGCCTGTGCATGCATGTTTCGTCTGCTGGCAACTTATCTAATGTTTCAAGGCCTTCATATTATATTTGTTATACCTTCCATGCTTTAATTCATTCTCAAGTCCAATGCCTTCGTGATTTATTATTTGTTCCCATTTTATCTTTCCTATTTCATGTGCTATATTCAAATGCTTGCTGCTATATACATATATTTGGTTGAATTAAATTATGTTTACAAAAAATGATTTAATATTTATGTGTAATATTTCATTTTATATTTTCCTGTGAATTGTATATTTCTGAGCTAGTGTACTTATATGAATACTTATATTTCCCTTATATAGACCAATCCAGCTCAATTAATTTTGTGATGGTAAACCCATTATTTTATAATATTTGATGCACTTCATTGATTTAATACTCCTTGCCTAAGGACGTGTGCAACTCTATTCATATATAAGTTTGTTTTTGTGATCTATTATTAATATATATACACACACACATTCTAAATACGAATATTAAATAATTTAAAGTTTCTATGTCCAACAAAATGAAATTTGGAATGAAATAACATAATATTTCCTAATTATCATCTTATAATAGTCAAAGAGCAATATACTAGATTTTAATATATTATTCAAGTTTTAATGTATTGTGTTGAACATTAACTTGTTTGTGTATATATATTTATTATCCACTTCGAAGTATTAATTTTGTTATATAAAATTATATGTTGTGAGTATTTCATTTTTATGTAATGATTGGTTTATATATATATATATATATATATATATATATGTATATATATATGTATGTATGTATATGTGTGTGTGTGTATATATATACATATATATATACACACACACACACACACATATACATACATACATATATATACATATATATATGTTTAATTGTATAATCTATTTGCCTTGCCAAAAAAATTGTATAATCTATTCTGATATTAGTATATTAATATTTCTTCCTTGTTTATTTAAATAATAATTATATGAATGATTCACCATTGAGGCTGATTTGTTTAGTGTTTTAATATGATATGGTGATGATGTCCTTTCTATTTGATTTATTAATATTTATTCTATGTAATGAGAAATCTGAATAAACGAATTAGTGATTCTTGCTCGTAGATGACACTTAATACGAGGATACGATGTGGGATATTCACTATGGTGAATATATTATGCGTTAGACTACATGAAGCTGTGTGTTGGTGATTATATTGAGCCATGCATTGGCGTATGTATTTAGCTATGTATCAGCATATGTTTAGTACCATGCATCGGTACCAGTATTTAGCTGTGTATTAGTGTATGTATAGTACCGTGCTTTGGTATGTGTATATAGTTGTGTGTCGATTATTATATGTTTATATATATTAACAGTATTTGTCTATCATAGTCCAACACCCTTTATGTTTCTGAAATGAACCAGATTGAACAGTATCCACCTTGGTAGCCTGATCGCGGTGGTCGTGCTTCAGATCCGTGACACATTTTTCTATTTATGGTTGTTTGTCGGCCGTTATCGTGTGTCGGTGTATGTGTTGCTCCTTGTGTCGCAAAGGCCATCAGTCAATTGCCATAGGGGCACATGTCGATAGTCGTGACTGAAGAGGCTACGCGTAGACGAGTCTATGATGATTCATTGTCATGATACTGGAGAAAGAGAGGTAATGGTAATCGATGACTGTAGGAGCCGTGCTGATGGAAACATGCGTCGTGTTCGTCAGTTACATGTGCAGTCTCCTAGAGCAGGTACGTTTGTCCGTCTCTTGTTTTGTTCTGGTGTGATGTGATTTAGACAAGGACTTATGTGATTATACTAGAGACCGTGTTCTGAGTATGATCAATCCTCGTATTCTTCTTTGGCGTGTGTCGCCTATTATTCTTCTTTGGTGTGTATCGCCAACTATTATTTATTTTCATGTGTTGCTATTATATCTTCCTTTGGCGTGTGTCACCATTGTTATGTTTGGATTATGGATATCTATTTATTGTGATATTTCTTTATAGATGTTTTTGGGATTTGAATGTTGATTTCTCGAAATATGTGATTCATTCATTTGTGTTGATTCTATGATTTCTGTTTTGATATGTTTCTAAATGGGTAATGCCACCTTTTGATATTAGTTCTGATTGTTTTATATATATATGAAATATTAGAGTGGTGTTGTGAGTTGTTTGTGTGACATGAGGCCCTTATGATTATTTATGGCATTATACATATTTTATATATTTGTGTTTATTCTTCGGCATATCATTTGATGATTAGATTATATTAGATAGTTATTTTATTATAATTCTATATTACATTGAGTTACCCATGTTATAGTTACTTGGTTAGACATATTATAAACCGTGTAATATATTTTATAATGCTTGGGTTAGTCCGAGACATTTCAGGAATAGATACGACTTGGCCAACAGTTGGGCTTATAGGAGTATTATATTAGGATTGTTACCTGATGCTTGTATAGCATTGATTCACTGTACGTATATATAATTGACATTTGAATTGTATTCTTATAATATTTTTGTGTTGTGTGTGTGTGTATATATATATATATTATTGCTATGATTGACTATGTGTTCTCTGTTATTTACTATATCTTATGTATTATTATGTCCTGGAAGCACACATGTCTATTACTTTGTACTGATACTGTGTATGTATAGGTAAGTTATTTATTTGGTGTTTTAATACGTATCGGTGTTAGTCTATAGGAATATTCACGTGTGTACCCCTTATAGCTTCATTGTTTGTATTATCTGATAGTATTACTCAGTAATATTCTTGGATAGTATGAGTATAGTGCTGAGGTGTCAAGCGTGTTGGGGTATTACGCGTGCCCGGAATAACATCAACTCTCCCAGGCCTAACAGTTGAAAGCATCTCTAAATCTGGAGTGATGTACCCTCTAAGGTTAGCTACACCTCCATGGTTATTCCCTTACTCTATATTTAGTCATATCCACTGGTGAAGCTATGTCGGCATTCCAACACACGAGCCACAACTTGAACCGATCTCAACACACGAGTCCCTAACTCCAACAGATCTCGAATCTCCACATAGATTCCAGCATCTCGAAAAATCCACTTCCAAGAGATAGAACACCTATCTCGGTCTTTAAGTGGTTTTCGATAAGTAGAACACTTACCGATCCTGGTCTCTCCAAGGCTGAATCAACGAATTTGGTAATATTCAACAGTAATGAGAATGATCGCAAAAGGAAACTAAGTCTTGTATACTTTCCATAAGCAAACAACACAAAAGCACTATCAATTTATACAATGAACGATCAATTCATACAAAGCACGATTAAGTTACCTAAACGAATTTTAATCCCTTTTTAATTAACTTATCCTTTATTGATTAAATACTTCTTTTATTAATAAAACTCCTTTTTACTCAATAAAGCTTGTCGCTTATTAAAACCATCCTTTATTTACTAAAACTCTTTTATTAATTAAACCTACCTTTTTCTACTTGTATATATATTTAAAATAGTGAAAATTAGGCCCACGTCCCTAAAATCAAATTTAATAGTCCAAAACACCTTTCGTTTTAAACTTGTAAATCCGGTCCCTGTTTTTTTTACAATAATTTGTTTCCCTAATTACTCTCATTTATTTCATATCAACTATTCTCGTGTGATTGTATTGGCGATCAAGATTTGAAATCTTCGTATGGAAATTATATTTAATTCGATCTACTGTTCGATTTTCTTTTGTGATTCGTTATGGCTTCATCATCTTGCAGGTAAACGCTTGATTTAATTTTCAATCGACTTTGTATTATTATTTTGCAATTTTTGATAATTTAGCAATGTTTTTTGTATAATTATGCATAGCAAGTATAAGTTATATTAAGTAATTCAAATAATATGATGTTTTTTGTTCAAAGAAATTTTATTTTTAATCTTGTATGTAAATGCAGAGTTGTGTGCAGTTAAGTAAAATAACTGCAGACTCTACTGCAATTATTATAAGTAATTGTGTTCATGGCAGTATTTATCAAAATCTTTAATTATTTAAATAAATGTGTATTTTTCAGCAGTTATCGAGAATTGTTGTAGAATTTTATGTGTGTTGATATCTGCATATGTAAAATGCAGTTAAAATTTGCATATGTAAAATGCAGTTGATCTTTTTAGTTTTAAACTACATATGTAAAATGCAGTTAAAATTTGCATATGTAAAATGCAGTTGATCTTTTTAGTTTTAAAATGCATATGTAAAATGCAGTTAAAATTTGCATTTAAAAACTGTATTTATTAACTGCATATCAAGTATGCAGTTAAAAAACACATTTAAAAGCTGCAATTTTTAACTACATACGATATATGCAGTTAAAAATAATACAATTCATAACTTTATATTAGATATGTATGCAAGTATAATAAGAATCTTATGAATTTTTAACTGCATAAGTAAAATGCACTTCAAAATTTTCATGATTCAAGTGTGTGTTTTTACTGTATATGTTATATGCAGTTAAAAATTGCATTTAACAGGTGTTATTTTTCACCGCATAATAGATATGCAGTTAAAAATGGTGCAATTTATAACTCCATAAGTGAAATGCAGTTAAAAAGGCAGTTGTTCATAAATAATTGCAAACATGTATGCAACTATTCATAATAATTGCATATATGTCTGCAAGTATAATAAATCTTATGACTTTTTAACTGCGTAAGTGAAATGCACTTAAAATTTGCATCATTTAATTGTATGTTTTAACTACATATTTCATATGCAGTTAAAATTTGCATATAACAGCTATAATTTTAAGATGCGTATCAGACATGCATTTAAAAATGATGCAATTCATAACTTCATAAGTGAAATGCATTTAAAAATGCAATTGTTAATAGTAATTGCAAAGATGTATGCAACTATTCATAGTAATTGCATATATGTCTGCAACTTTTTAAGAAAATTGCATATAACTAGAAATAATCAACATATCTACATATAGATGAGAAAATATTTGCTGAATTTTTTTTGCGTTTTTATTTGTATAATTAGATGCTTCACTGTAAATGTCAACAATGTTTTTGCAGTGTTTTATGCATTTATTTTCAATATTTGCATATTTGACTGCAAAAATTGTACCACAATGCTGGTTTGCAATAATTGCAGATTTGTCTGCAAATACTAAATATAGTCGCATATATGGCTGCACTTATTGCATATAATTGCATAGAAGGGTGCAGTTATATAAAACCTACTACTGTAAACAATTTGCAGAAAATTCTATACTAACTCAGAATATTGTATACTAATTTAGGAAAATATGTTTAAATTTTCATGTAACTATTTCGATGCATTAAATTAGGCATAATATTGTTTGTGTGTGAATGTTTTTGAGCTTTTCTAACAAATATCTGCAAATTTTATCAAATTTAGTTATTAAAATAGAATAAAAATCGAAATAACAAAATTTCTTAATAGATATCCTTCGACTTTCTGATTTGTGTTGTTTTCATCTTCTGAATCTCAACTTTCTTCAGTTCTGGACTCGATTCGGCCATCGATTTTTGAAGTAGCAACTAATTCCGAATTATAATTTAGGCGATTAGGGTTTTCTTTTCTTAAGATGTTAATCGATGAAAAGAATTTGAAGGGTTCTGGGTTTAAGTATGTAAGTATAATAAGAATCTTTTTATCGCGTTTAAAAATAAGGATGGGAAACTTATAATTAAAACGGAGGGATGTTTTGTGTATTTTCAAACCTATTAAGGATGTATGCCAAATGTTCCCTTTAAAATATCTATACAAAAGACATATACAAGTATTCTACAATTCTCCATTCATTATACTCTTTTCACTATTTAAAAGATATTAATATAATTCTCTCAAATGGTTCAAGTATGTTCACAAATCATTAACAAGATTTACTTAATTTAAAATATAATCAAAGAAGTTAAAAAAACGCTACTAAAACATTGTTACTATAAACCTCTTCTCCCTTATAAGTTAAACCATTATGTTTTCTATCTTTCTTTAAAAAGATTCCATATTTTTTATTATCTTTAAAATTCCATTATTAAAGATCTAAGTACATTAATAATCATTTAACTATGTTTTTCCACTTCAAAATATAATTTAAGGGTTTAAAAACAAATGTTACTAAACATTATTTACGACAAACCCGAAATATTTCATCCATACACATTTTCCTTTAAAATCTCTTTTAAAGTTCTAATAATATTTATAAGGGTTTAAGACAAGTGGTACTTAAACATTGTCACAACAACCCAAAACTATTCACTTATAATTATCTTTAAAATATTCATTATTAAATATATAATTGTAATCCTAAATATAATTACTGATCATTAATTTAAAAAGTTAATGTGCTTTTACTTAACTTCACAAAACCATTTATTTTAACTGAAGTGTTGAAATTCAAATCTTCCTTTATTACTTTATAAAACACTTAACTTACTTTTCCAAACTTACATATTTACAAGAAACCTTTTTAATATGATATATATATATATATTTAAAAGCTAAGATATTTGATAAAATTCTAAAAACAATTTAGAAGATAGTATGAGTTAAGATATTTAATCCTTTAATAAAATAGTTATCTAATTTTGTAAAAACTATATATATATATATATATATACTTAAAATAAACTTTAAAATACTTATAGTATGGTTTAAAACTTCCATTTAAAATATTACTAAAAGATTACTTATTTATAATATATTTAAAACTTAAAATGACATGTTTTTCTTTATTTTAAAATAAACCACTTACTTTAAAAATTCAAATCAATTCTTAAAAGTATATAAATATTTCAAACCGCATTAAAAATTCTCTAATATTAGTTAGAAAACATCTGTAAAAATAATGAAGCAAAGTACTTTAATGCAAAACTATTTATAAACAATTTAAAGTCTCAAATAGAAAAGAAAACATCTTAGAATTGCTATAGAAGAGTGCTGCGACAGTTTAAAAAAGTTTCCAAAGATTTCAATGTTAAAACAGATATATAAAAAGTTCTGGGCATCTTAAAAACCTTGCCAGGCCAAATATTATCTTAAGTTTAAAAACAAGGCTTATACCAGTTTTCAGAATGCTATCAAAAGTTTTGAAATGGTTTAAAAACGTTACAGTTTGAAGCATTGCAAATTCTGGCCTAAAACTTTAAACAGTGTTACCTTCAGATTTTGAAACGGTTCGAAATCGAAGCATTGCAAATTCATAGGTTTTGGACAAGGAGCGGATTTTTGCTTGTTTTCATTGAAATGTTTGATTCAATTTATCTATGATAACAATCAATTTTAACTTCAACTCTTTTACAATAACATACTTAGTCTACTTAATTACCATGGAAAGGAACACCAAATTTTTTTATCTATTTAATTATAAATATTCAACAAAGTAAGGCATTTTCTAAAATATTCGAATAGCGACTTTTTCGTCTAACTTTTGCTATTTTGTTTGACCTGTTATAAAATGGTTTAATGCCTTTTTTTACAGTAGCAAGACATCATATAATACTTGTTAAAAAAACAAAGAAACCTCTATGAATCTATTTACAAATCATTATATAAAATGTTGAATACATGATATTTTCTAAATGCTTCTATAGCTACTAGTCGCTATAAAACACTTCCAATTCAATTTTGATTCAAATAAAAGTTCATCCAAATCCTATGTGCTTTATGTCAAGACCATGCAACAAGTTATACAAAGGCATACAAGTCCAAACACATCAATTATGTATGTCGTTTGCTTTCAAAAGCAAAGATCAAAACTAATATAGCAATATAAAGTCAAAAACAACATTATAATTTGTGACGACCCAGAATTTTGGGATATTTGAAATGGGAATATTTAATTGATTTTAAATATTCAAAGGGGTAATTTTGACTTGACTTTCAAATATAACCAATTATTGGATAATTAAATTTATTGAATTTAATAATTGGAAGTCGGGTAAAATATTGAATCTTCGGTTTTAAGCTTGTTAAAAATATTTGAAAGGCTTATAAAATTTGTATTAACAATGCTGAAGATAATAGAACTTTTAAAATCAAATTTAAAAGTGATTTATTTGGTTTTAAAAATATATCGTTTAAATTGATATTAAAAACAACCTTCCGAGGCAGTCTCGGAATTCGACGAAACTAGTTCCATCGGATCCGTAATAGTGTATTATTACCGGATTTCAATTTTCGTAGCATTTGGAGTTATCGGGTGGTCGTACGGTTTATAAACGCGCTGAAATCTATATCGAAAATTCAATATAACAACTGGGTCCAAAAAGCTATCTTTTCCATACGATCAAATTAGGACTCGAACCTTTTCCATTGCGTTCGGAATAGGGGTATAACATTATAAATGCCTAGCGGCACGCATCAATAGGAGTTGAAATTTTAAGTTGCATTTATCGAGACAATTTGAATTCAATTTAATATATACATATATATATTCACATACAACATTTAGTTGTAATCCTTTCACCATTACACCTTTTTCTTTCTCAGCAGCTTTTGCTTTTCAAAGCACTGTAGCCTTCTTTTGCAAGCCACCTTCTATTCAACATCACATCTTGTTCCCCCCATCTTCTTTAAATCACGCAAGTAGTTTCTTCATTGTTCAAAAATAAAAGAAATAAAAGCTTCGTTTCTGTTCAACAAAAATGGCCGCCTACTTTTAAAAGATTTCAAAATCGAAAGGGGGCCGATCTCTTATAAAAAAATCAAATCACGGTTCCAATCAGACAAAGCCAAGCCTACCTCAAATCGATTGAAGCAATTCAGATTCTATTCGATTTTAGAATCGTGTTTCGAAAGAGAGGGCAAGCGATTGAATCGCGTTGAATCGGCCGATGGCATCATCGACGTGTCGTGATCTAGAGACAAGGCGCGCGCCTACAAGACCGAAGGGGGAGCGGGTTCGATCGGGATGGCTGTTGCTGCTCGTGGAAGTGTGATTTTGGGGTAATCGTTTTTTTCAGTGATTATGTTAACATCAGTTTACTTATGTCTTCGACTTAGAAAAAACAAAAAAAACTGTATATTCACATTTTGATAGATATATACATTGGCAGAGGGACTGGGTTAGGTTTGTAAGGTAGTTAGTTAGTGATAAGTATAAAAAAATTAGCCAATGGACTGGTAAGTAAAATGCTAATTAGCGGGTCTGTATAGGATATATATATATATATATATATATATATATATATATATATATATAAGTCTGAAAAACAGAGAATATTTGCAGTAATAAGTAAACAGTTCTGCTCGTAACTTAATTCAATTTAATAATTATATATTTAATGTTTAAACGGAGAATATATGTGAATAAGAAAAGACATAGGGATTTTAAATGTTATAGAGTTTATATGTAAAAAAAATGGATTTGGTGATTAAATTGTACAATTGACTTATTTACTTCATTATAGTTACTAAAGGATTTTTAAAAAGGGAAATTATTAGTTTAAATCAAATTAATAAATGGCAAAGGACTGTTTGATTATTTAAAATGTTAATAAACCATATACTGTTTATACAAGGTCTAAAATCGTGGAGGGACAAGCCGGTTTGGATCGGATTGCAAATTACTGGTCAAAGGTGAGTTAATCTCACTCTTCTGGATTTGCTATTTAAATTTAAATGGTTAAATTTAAATATTTGGTTGAATGATTGAATTGATTGGAAGTTATATATTATATAGTAGTATATAGTATATATTGGAGTGATTGGTTTTCCCGCATTATATAGCGGATGAGACCCTATGCGCCGCATAATAGCGGATGATATTATATGAACCCATATACCGTGATATTCCACCTCAAAGTGGAATTGGTATTGTACTAACGTATGTGGATGTAGGAAAACAGGTTGGAGGGATCCAACTGGATTCCTCAAAATCATTTGGATTGTTTAATATTCTGTGTTATGATTATTAGACATTCTGTGATGAATTATATTGATAATTGGAATGTTGGATGCTATGGTTTGATTGGATATATTTGGACATTCTGAGTTATCAAAAATGTATAGATTTGGATTTTAAAAGAAAATAAAAAGAGATAATTTGAGTAAAATGATTATAGAGAATTTGGGATAAATTAAAGAATGAATGGGAAAAGCATAAAAGTGGATTTTAAAATTGTGAATAAATAAATTCCAAGTATGGGAAAGGAGATTTTTGAATAAATGGGAATAAATGAAATTTAAAACTTAAGAGGTATTAATTAAAGGAATAAAGGATTTATTTTTAAATTTAGAATTTAAATGGTTTAGGATGCAATAAAAAGAATTTTTTTGAAATTGGTATTTCCAATTTAAAATCATAATAAAGTGTTAAATCCGGAATTTATGAAATTTATGGATTTTGGAATAAAATTTAGTAAGTAAAGGAATTTATTTTAAAATGGAGTAAATTTTTGGAAATCAATTTGAAAATTTATTAAGTGTTTGAAACTGGAATCTTAAAAGGAAGATGAGACTATGGAATTTATAAACTGGGATTTAAAGTGAAGTAATATATTAGTGGATATTTGGAAGAATAAATTCATGGTGGGAATTTATTAAAGAAATGGGTAAATTTGTTTAAAAATAAATAGTGATTTATTTTTAAAGATGTGAAAGAGAAGTGTATTTCTCTGGATAGCCAAGTACGTTTCCAAAGCAAACTTTTAAGTATGAGTTAAAGGTTTTAAAGTTGTTTTTAAAGTATGTTTTAGAAAATTTATTATTTTTAAATGTTTAAGTTTAAAAGTAAGTATTTCTCAAATTTAATTTAGTAGTAATTATTTAAAGGTAACTTGGTATTGTGTTTTAAAAGGATAAAAATGTAGTTTTATATTTTATAAAGTAGTTTATTTTAAATATCCTTAAAGTATATATTTTTAAATAAAGTATTAAAGTAGTTTTAATTTAAATGTTTTAAAGTGTATTTTATAATAAAGTGTTTTTAAATTATTTTAAAAATCTAAAGTAATTATACTTGGTGTTTTCAGTGGAAATAAGTATTTGGGAATTTATTCCATGAGAGAAGGACGGTTTGAAACTGTTTTCAAAGGGTTGAAAACTGGAAATATATCTTGCGAAGATATTTTGAGATAAATAAATAATTTGGAAAATTATTTATGTTTCTGATGGTTGTTGTGAATGTTATTTGATAGTTAAACAACCGACTATCAATATTGGCTAATGCGCTGATCGTTCCGAAGAGACCGGGATCGGGATTTATTTCCCGAAAACCACTTCGATTCGGTTTGTACGTTTTCGTGGGGAAAACGAGTTTGGAGTCGAAGATGGAGAAGTGAAGTGCAAGGGCTAGTCGCTACTAATCCTGTGGGTGATTCCAAAATGGATGTAGTAAGAGTAGTGCCTTCGGTTCCGTTCGAACCCGGGACGGTCTTGTATGGATGAATGCTTTCGGAACATTGTCAGGTGGACGGTGGGCATTCTAAGTGATATGCTCTAAAAAGTTAACGCTTAGCCTCGAGCCTCATCAACCGGGAATGACTGAAAATCAGGGGTTATGCAACAAGGCTATGTGGGTAGCACCCATTAGGGTGAGGTCATCCCTGTCTAGATGTTCCTTTTTATTCGGCTTAGTGGTGCGGTTGCTAATCCCAACCGTGGGGTGATCTTACTCGGAATTATCCAGTAAGGGGTAGTTCCGGCCTTGTGTTGCAGGGGATCGGGCGTGGTCCTCGGTACGCTGATCTAGACCAGGTACTGTGACAGGTGGTACCCCAGTGCCTAGTCATTAGTTGGAAATCCATTCTCCCTACGTGCCTGTACGGTTTTGATTGTGCCCAACTATTGCTGAAACGTGATATGCAAGCATTTCAGCTAGATTCTATTTTTACTTTCTATAGACACTATTATAATATCAGAGGATTTTGATAAAAAGTGTTTTGGCTATCGTAAGGTAAAAACCCGACATGTTTATTTGTGGCGTGGTCTTACGAGATGCTTTTGTTTTCAAAGGGTTTGGAAAACTTTAATAAACCAATTGAGTGTGTTTTCTCACGCTGGTTTTCCAGACTGACTCGGGTGTTATTTTATTATAATGCTCGGGTCAGACCGAGTATTACAGATACAGGATAGGATGCGGTGGAGCTCAGAAGATGAGCTGGATGGCGAGACGTATCACACGTATATGATGTATATTCCGTTGTGTTGTGTATGTTGTGTATTCTGTTTGTGGGACAAGTTATTATAACTGTCCCGAATTATGATGTTGATTATATTGTACTCTGATGTTGTATTCTGGTGATGTATATATAAACGGATATAGTTTCTTTTCTGCAAAGATCAGTTATTATCTATTATATTTTAATCTGCTGCGATGTGAGATTCTGTTGTGTTGTTTTCTTTTCTTCTACCTCCTTCTTCTTTAACCCAAATGGTTCGTATTTCCGTTCACTTTGAGTCGATATGTTGGAAAATAGTGTCGATTCAAGGGGTACGGGTTTGCGGGTTATCACATAATTAAACGCATGCATATAAGCAATTTATAATCATTTAGATGGTGAGCAAACTTATAAATCTCCTTGCTATCTCCATGTACAAGCCTAGTAGGACACATGCATGCTTCCTACCATCACCCAAACATCTAAAGGTCGAACCTTTTGCTCCAAAACCTCCTAGCTCACATTCTTGGTTTATAAAAATTTGTGGAGAATTATACAAACGTCGTATTCCAATTGGTTTGTCCAATGGTGGATAAATTTTGGTCCATATTTAAAAATTCTACCTGAAAAAATTAAAGAATTATATACGTTTGGGTAGATATTTCACAAAAAATAATTGAAATTAATGAGGAAAGACGTTGGATTGAAGGAATGGCTCCAATGTACTTTTTCATAGAATTTTCAATCCCCTATATTTGGAAATGGTACCTGATTAAGTAATACTCAACAAGGTATTCCTTGCTTTCGAAGGTGTTCTTTCATAAAATTTTGGGATAAATTAATGAGAATTGATAATTCTGATAGAAAAATATTTGGTCAAAAAATTATTCTCCTAATAAATGAAAAAATTAAAAATTATCAAGAGTAGAAAATGTTAAAACAACAAAAGGAATCTTCTAGTCCATTTGAGTATATCACGAAGAAGCTACAAATGCAGAAAGGAATAACATCAAGAGAAGATATTATTCAGTGTTATCTTGAAGAAATGAAAAGAGATTTATTCAAAAATCTAAAAGAAGAAGATGCAAAATCTGACACCTCCTTGGCATCGTCCTCCAAAGGAAAAGAAATTATAGGTGAATCACAAGATCCTTTTAAAGACGTAGAAGAGGAAGAAGAAGATATTGACACAATGTTCGAACAGTTCAAAGAAAATTTCTTTGGTAAAAAAGTAACAAAAGGATAAGGCTTCAGCTAGTCAAAGAGAAGATAAAAGCGGTCCCCAAAAATTAAGACAGGTGGACTAACTGATAAAGTAAAGAATGGACGAACATATGCCTAAAATAACAACGCAACATGATAATGTAAAAAATAAAGACAGCAAAGAATCTTTCTTTTGGAAGCATATAGGCTCAAAGGACAATGTAGCACAAATTATTGAGAGAATCTGGACAGCAAGGCAAACCTACTCAATTATATGGACAACGAAGCTAATAGCTTTTTAGTTTTCTATTATGTAATCAACCATGTATAATTAATGTTTGAGGGTCCGTCTCCTTATAAATAAGATGAGTGCCTCAGTGTAAGGACTCGGAACCTAGAAACTATTGTAAGATAAGTTTGTATTTCAACAACTAGTATTGTAAGATTGTAACATTTAGAAGCTTTCTTTTGAATAAAAGAAGAAGTTTGCTGCTACCACTCCGTAAGTTTTCTTTAATTTTAATTTTTGTGACTAAATTTATATTATCTATTATAGCCTTAATGGCAGGCTAAATCATTCACGTGTTGAACTATATCCAGTATGTGTATATGTATTCAAGTGCTCTTATGATATACAAAATTTTGATTTATGATTACGTAGGAGAATTAAGAATGAAGTGAAGGTAGTTGGTAGTAGAGTTTGACGTGCATGTTAGAATAAAACTTATAAGACTAAGGTTGTAAAGATTATCTGGCGGTAATAATTTTAAAGGAATAGTCGTGCTTTTATGCTCGTTCTTGTGATGATGTTTAGGGCTTTTCTTATGCACATTGACATGTTCTGGTAAAATTATTATTAGACGGATTTTCTTCACGTAAAAAAATCCTATAGACATTTAGTCTTAAAATTTGTATTTTAATATGTATAGTCCATTCGACCCTATCAACTACTTCAGTCTGAACCGGATTCTATTATGTTAATCAGAACCTCCAATCTTACCGTATCCTGAAAACACTGCAGCAAAAATTCATACTGCAGCAGTTACTATAGTAGAAATGGACATAGATATATACTAAGACAATCCAAAAAAAATTTGAATTTTTGTTACATGTTTTTAGAATTGGTATCGGAGCAAATATATTGGATGCAAATATAGGATCAGAGGACAGCTTATACATGTTTCTAGGTGCATTTGAACTTCCTGTATAAACGGGCATAAAAAGCACGACTATTCCTTTAAAATTATTACTGCCAGATAATAATGATAATAATAATAATAATAAACAACAACTGTAAGTTTAACAAAAGTTAACTAAGTTTATAATAATAATAATAATAATAATAATAATAATAAATTAAAATATTAACCAAGCTAACTAAGTTTACAGAAATTAACTGAACTTATAAAATAACAAGAACAACAACAATAATGATCAAAATAAATTGACTAAGATTATAAATTTAACTTGTTAATTAAGTTTTATCAAATTTAAACAAATTTATAAAAATTAACTAAATTTATAATAATAATAACAATCGAACTGATGTTTATGAAAATAATTAAGTTTATAATAGCAACACTAATAACAACAACAACAATCATAATAGCAATAATAATAATAATAAACTAAGTTTATAATAATATAGTTAAGTTTATAAAGTAATATATCATAAAATATTGAGCAAGTTAACTAAGTTTATATAATAATAATAAATTAACTAAGTTTATAAAAATTAATTAAGATTATAACAATAACACTAATAATAACAACAACAAAAACAACGACAATCATAATAGTAATAATAAAATAAGCAAACTAAGTTTATAAAAATTAACTAAGTTTATAATAATAATAATAAATTAACTAAGTTTATAAAATTTAATTAAGTTTATAATAATAATACTAATAACAAAACAAAAACTATAGGCATAGTACTAATAATAACAATAAACAAACTAAGTTTAGAATAACAACCACAACAATAAAAATAATAATGATAGCGATAAATGATAAAGTATTAACCGATTTAACTAAGTTTTATAAAATTTAACTAAATTTATATAATAATAATAATAATTAATTAAGTTTATAAAATTTAACTTCATTAATTAAGTTTTATAAGAATTTTAAAAAATTATAATAATAATAATAATTAACCAAGTTTAAGAAAATTAACTAAGTTTATAATTATAACAACAACAATAATAATAAATTATAAAGCATTCAAAATCTTTACTTCTAATTCATTTTATAAATTTCTAAATTTTATAAAAATAATTAAGTTTACAGATGAAGATCAGCGAATTTTATAAAAACAACTAAGTTTTATAAAAAAATAACTAAGTTTATATATAATAATAATTAACTAAGTTTATAATAATAATACTAACAACAACGGCGACGACGATAATAACAACAATAAACAAACTATGTTAATAATAGAAATAATAATGCCTTAAATCTTATCCCGGTAGATGATAATGCACACAACCATTCTAATGTATTGCTTTTATAAGGAAACTATCTCTTGTTTAGAATTTAGGTTCTATACCTACAAAATTAATGTTAGTTTAAAAGTCATAGTCTTACTTGTACAGATTTAGATGTATAAATCCATAAATATATGTGCTCATATGCTTGTTTGAGTTAAATGTAGGTATTTGATGGCTCTTGATTCACTTTTGGTTCTTTTCATGCTCATGTTTCTTTAGAAATGTTAGCGAACTCCCTAATATTGCTAAAAGGTATGTTTTAATTCTTAATGGGGGTGTATGCTATGTGACATACATATTTTATAAGAAATATATAAGTAAAATATTTGGATAGTTTACCCGTGTGGGTGTTTGCGATTGATATATAGTGATTCCCATCATGTTTCGATCATGTATATCTATTTTTTTTTTGGGATTTTTCTCGGTGCTAGCCGTGCAACTGTAGCAAAATTTTACAAAAATTTAGACACTTAGAATATTTTTGATAAGAAATATTTAGCAAAAAGTTTTTTCTAAGGTGGATACTTCATTTTTCAATTTCATATTCATATATATATTCATTTCTAATGGATATGTTTATTTCATTTGCAGGTGTGAGAACAAAAGATTCGGGATATTTCTTCTTTTTAATGCAAACAACTAGCTACTTGTTTTTGGTGTATGTACACAATAGAATATTATGTAGTTAAAAATATGAGATCTTTTGTGTATGAATATTGGTTCTTTTTAATACAATGTGTTATATATTTATGTTCAATATTTTCTATGATTTTTCATTATATAAATGGATTTATGTTTTAGAAATATTTTTAATGCAGCATTTTGGTATATGTTGACTATCGTGGTTTATAGGGATGCAGTGGATTTTAAAAATGCAAAAAATGAACCATAACACTTAAAAATATTATAGAAATTATACAAGAAAAGCTTTATCGAATGCAAAAAAATTATAGCGTTTTTTTATGTATGAATAGTTCAATATCTATTATAGCTTGTCGATATACAGCGTTGATTAAACCGTTATAAAATAATTACAATGGTAGAAAAAAGCACTTTGAAAATGATTTTTTTACAGCGGTACTTTTACGCCATAAATAAGCCATTGTTTTTTATAACATGTCGATATACAGTGTTTATTAGACCACTATAAAATACTTAAATAGCGGAGAAAAGCGCTATAAAAGATGATTTTTTATAACATTTTTTTTATGCTATAAATAAGCTATTGTTGTTTACTAACATATCGATAAAAAACGTTTACTTAACCGCTATAGTTATCATTTATAGTGGTTTTAGGCCGCTATTGATGATTCTTTTTGTTGTAGTGAAAAGCATATGTCACGCATCAATACTTAATAGCACTCAAATTCACTAGCAAACATAGCTCACGGTTTGGTCAGGTTCAGAAATCCTCTTATCGCACAAGGACGATAAAATATCTACTAAGCATACCTTTCGCTCAATTGCCATAGGTTATTACTTAGTTGATTATTCATACGATATCAAACAATTTGAAGAGTCATCACCCAAACTCCCCATAAGCCAACAAATATAGTATTCAGTTATACCAAAGCCCATACGATGTACATATGTCATCAGTACGCAATGTCAACCCGATCACTTGCTTGATCACATAAGTTCCACTTCCAAACTAGTATATATCACTTGACCTCTCTAGTGTGGACTCCGATCTGGTTTCTTGATTAGATACCTTCGCTTTTCTTACATAGCCTTATACTATGATAAAAAAACTTCATAATCATATCAAGAATCCATATAAAGTGTTCGCCGTCAAGAATCAAGTGAAAAATCTTTGTTTGTACCGGTGTAAATCGCCTCAAAACCATGTACTTGAATATTGGATCAAGAACAGTCATGTGAATAAAAAGGTCTACGTACAACTTACGTACCTTATTCCATTTGTTTCTTAACTACACCAATTACTTTTAAATTTATTTTCACATAAATTATTTTACATTTAATATTAAAGTCATTTATGAAGCATTTCTTAAAATATTCCTTAAGTTATAAACATTTTATAAAACTTATCTTATATATAAAACATTTCATTAGAATAAACTTTCGTTTTAAAATATTTCAATACTTAAGTCCATCACTCGTATAATACTCCAATATATCCTAAGAGTATATACTAAACGTTCATATTTATTTTACTTAAAAAGGATGTTCTACAAATTAAAAACTTGTTTTAACTTACTATCTCCTTAATTTAAGAGTTACAAAAACTCAATTTTTATATTTTTGCAAAATTACTTAGTTTCAAATTTCTATGTATCAATTCAGAAGTTTCCAAATGTCCAAAATCTTAGAAAATTCCATTTTATTTCAACAAATGAATACCAAATAATACATCATAACATGATGCATAAATCAAACTATCCTACTACATAAGATACATGTGCCCATAAAAAAAATTAACAAGAAAACTTTAGAACTAAACACTAGGTTTTAATTCAAATCGTTTTGAAATAATAATATATACTTATAACCTTTTTATATCGAATCATAGTTTAGGAATTTCAATCAAAATCTGCATTACCAAAACAACTTGTAGTAAGCTACTATAGTAACATCCTCCACTTAAAAACTCAAAAATGAACGTCGATGATGCTGTAGTCATCATCAGAACCATTTTCCAACGATAGAAGTGAGTTTAGTACTTCCTATCTTCATTAAAATCCTTTTAAAATATTTCTATTCATAGATACTTTCAAATAATACTATTATTATTTTCTTAAAAGCCTTGAAAAACAATTTTCAAAACATCGGGATTTAAGTTCCCAAATTCTCAATTTGAATCCTTTTTATTTATGAACCATATTTTTATAAACCATTTTATATAAATTCACTTTCTTATATAAAAAAATTTCAAAAATATTTATTCCAAAATATCTTGGTAACTTTTATTTTATAAATAACATCTTTTATTAAAGTTCACTTTTTAACCCAATATTATCATCGAACTCCTTATAGTCAAACTATGAAACTTAATTTACAAGGTGTTCGTTTCAATATTTCCACAAATACTATCTATCTAGCCATGTTGTGAAAAGTTAAATTACTTATAAATCAATGATCAATAATTAATGCTCATAAACTGATCGAGCATAACTAACCAATCAACAAACGCTAACAATGCTCGTAAACTGGCTGAGCATTATTATTCTAATAACTCTATAAGTGATAATAATGCTCATAAACTGGTCGAGCATGTCAAATCATTCTATAAAGGATAGCAATGCTCATAAACTGGCCGAGCATGGCTAAACTAATTAATGAGGGGTAACGAATGAACATCATTAATCTCTACACTGATTGAACTACGCTATCAACTTATACTTATGTATGTAAATCTTTTAATTTCGTAGTTGGACTTACCTTTAAGGCATATGTTTATAACAAATACAAATACCCTCTCATATGTATAATACACTCAACTCATGCTAGGGCATTCCATTACCTGATCTCTTAATGAGTTATACCCAACCAAAGCCAAGATTCTTGCTTAACCTTCAGCTCCGATACCAAGCTGTAACGACCGCCTTTTTGACTCCCGAATGTCGACACTAATACATCCATGATATTCACATATGGAGCACCCACGTGACGGAAAGACAGAATGTTAGGGTAAAGAAAAAGAAGAAAAGAGAAGGAATAAGAAAGAGGAGAACAAAAACATCAGAATCTCATAATAGGAAAAAAGATAATACATAAAGCTACTCTAAAATACATAGTATTTTGGAGTTACTAATCAAAGTACTATCATTAGCTTGAATAGTAATAATAGCATGTCCTTACAATTACTGATATATATACATAAAATAATGCAGCGGAAATAAGAATACTATGGTAGGTAAACACCCAGCTCCTCTTTAAGAGCTCAATGAACATCAACGAAAACCTGCCTTCTCAGATTGCTCGAAAGAGCACATGATGAATTTAGAGAAACTAAAAGTCACATGTCGGATAAAAGTTTAGTGTGAGAAACACCAAAAATATGTGTATAGCATATAACAACACCTTTTGAGACTATTGTAACGGTTATCCCCTCAAAAAAGCCAAATCATATAATAAGTCTTATTGCAATATAATAGATAATGTCTAGGGTGGAGAATATAAATTAGAAAATAGCTATGTCGCTTGCATCTCACGACACAAAATATTAAAGTTGTAATGACCCCAGATTTTTAATTTATTTAAATTAATAATTAAATAAATTTTTGAATAAAAATAGTGAAATAAAATGATTAAGTGATGCGAGTTTCCCCGAATCCATATATATTCTGTATAAATCATTTGAAATTAAAAATATATATGTATACGCGATATGTGAGAAAATTTGAAGTTAATATATATGTATATTGAATTCGAGTTTATAAAATAATATAAGACAATAAATAAGAAGATAATAATACATTCAATAGTATTACAAAGCAATTTATGACCAAAGCAAAGATATGTGTATTCATGTACAAGAAAAATAAGATAAGTAGACTTAGAAAACAAATACAAAGCTCACATACAAAAGCTTGTAAATTAAAATCAAGCAAGATAATAATAATATACATAAGCACTTTCAATTAGAAAAATAAACAAGAATACTTACTAGCATCTTCTCAGCCGAAGTTGCATAGTCAAACAAACAAAGTAAATATCTTTGTACAAATGAAATATAAGCATAAACAAATCAAAGTACCATACGAAATTTAAATTATAGGAAGTTGTAGACATAAGTACATAGGCATTTAATGCCATTACCCCTAGCACAACATATAGTATGCATATCAGCCGAAGTAAGTATGGTAAAAGAACAACAAAGAAAAAGTTGTACAACACAAATTTGTACAAGTAATAAATGCAGCCCAAACAAGTTCCCTCAGCCTCCATATCAAAATCTCTGGCTAAAGATTTAAAAAAAAACAATTCAGCCACCAAGAAGAAAATATCACTACAAAAGAATTTGTACAAACAAATAATAACCCTGCACACTTCTTTGTTATATTCACTTCATCTCAGTTTCGAGTAGCATCTGAAGTGAATATCAACTAAAACTTAAACAAACAAAAACTTCAATCTTATAACAAGTCGAACCAGGAAAGATTCTAGCAAGAATTCGAAGGCTGCTTCAAACTTAAAGCAGATCATCATCAACAAATAGGGAAATCAAAACTGCAGTTTCAAAAATCAAAGCCTCCCAGTTCTTTTTCAAATAAACTCTGTCTTCATTCCAGGAAACAGGTGAGCAACTCCTATTTTTAGATGCTTAACTTGTTTTGATTTCCTGATGCTTGTGAGTAACATTTAACTTAAAAAGTTTAAGTATTTGAGTAAACAAAAGCTTTTAAAACTAAAGTCTTGAATTGTTTAATGTATGGGTGAATCTGTGAGTAACAATTTTTGTTAAAAACTACTTAAGTGTATGATGGTTGCATGCTTACATCAGGGTATAGATATGCTTATGTGATTTCTTGAGTGATTGTTTATGTGTACATGATTATATATCTGTAGCCTCTCTGTTTTGTTTTCAAGCTTC
This sequence comes from Allium fistulosum, assembly GCA_030737815.1. Classification (NCBI taxonomy): domain Eukaryota; kingdom Viridiplantae; phylum Streptophyta; class Magnoliopsida; order Asparagales; family Amaryllidaceae; genus Allium; species Allium fistulosum. The sequence continues at coordinate 951,620,015 of CM060903.1, forward strand.
AGTTTTAAGTTTTAAAATTCCTATCTCTTGATTTGGTCTGTGATAGGGTTTAAGATTCAAACAAAATTTGTATGTTTTATCATAGTGTAGTTCTTAAAATTTTATTTAAGTTGAATTAAAGTTTAAATTACTGGAATCTTATAAACAACAGGCAAACTTAAATAGTGGGCAAATTCAAACATTTTAAAACATTGATTCAGGATCTCAGGTTGAATTACTATCCAGTAACATGATTTTTAAAACAAATATCATTATTTTTAATAGTGTATTTAAGGTGCAGTTTTGGGTAAAACGAAAATGGGTTTTCGTCGATTTTTGGGTAATCTAGTACACTAGAATGTTTGGGGTTCTCTGTGGTGATGGAGCAGTGAAAGGAGAGGCCGGGAAAAATAGTGAATGGCGTTGTAGTTCGTCGTGGAGGAAACGGCGACGAAATCTATTTTATAAACCTAGTTTTAGTGGTGATTACATTTTGGTCTAGATCGAATGCCACAGGGCATCGAGTGTAACCGGAGTTTGGGATTTCGTAGAGGGGATGTAGATGAGGTTGTAGCTGGAGTCGTTGGCGTTCCGATGATCGACATTGGGAGGATGGAGCGTTGACAGGTTCGAGGTGATGTTGCTCGAGTTGTTCCAGGGTTGGGAAATTTTACTCGATTTTGATTCGAGTTGCTGTGGGGGATTTGGGTGGTCGTGGTGTCATCTGGAGATGATCGGCGATGGAATGAAGCGCTGGGAGATGGCCAGAGCCACGGTGCACGTGCACCGTGCCGTTGAAATGTTGGGTTTGTTTTGTTGGGTGCAGAGTTTTTGAACTGGGAAAAACTCGAGTCGTTCGAGTGTGTGACTCGAAGCAGAGACGAGGAATCTCGGGGTAGCGTAGTGGGGAGTGCTCGTATGCTACAGGTCGACTGTAAATGGTTTGCGTGGGATTGTTTTCTCGTGAGATACTCGGGTGAAACGTGAAAAGACTCGAAGCAGGAAGGTTAAAAATCGAAGCAGGCTGGGTTAAGTCTAGAGGCAGAAGAATGGTTCCAGTTTTTAAATAAATTTGATTTTCCAGGTTAAATTCTAGTTCAAAAAATTTAACAAGTTGATGTGATTAATACAAGTTGATTTGGGAAAATTACTTTTGAAATTAATCAAAGGATTAATAAATGAATAATTATGGGATAATTAATTTATTTAGGAGAGTTAATTACTGATGTTATTAATCCAGGATGATTAATAATTGTTTAATTTAAAGATTAAATTACTTAAAGTAATGAAGTAGTTTAATTTACAAATTAATGATATGATTTTAAATTGTTTAATTAAGCAATAATTAATAATAGATGATTAATTAAGAATAAATGAAGTTAATTATATTTAATTAATAAATGAAGTAATTAAATATTAATTACTATAAATGATTAGAAGATTGATTGATTAATTAAGATTGATTTATTTATTAAGGATTAAAGGTTAATTAATAGATGATAAAGAATAATTAATTAAAATAGGTCGTAATTAATTAACCGGGATTAGTAATTTTCATAAGTAATCGAAACTGATTTGGATTAGTCAACCAATTAACTGATCTTACGTATAGATGTTTGATATTTTATTACATGCTATGTGATGGATTGATATATCAGTTATGTGATGCGATGCTATGTTATGTTTTGTGCTTAGCTGTGATTTCTGTTTTCTATGATATATTACTATGTGGATGTGAAAACCCCTTGACCCGTGAAACGGCACTTGAATTTCGATGCGACAGGGAGTCGGATTCCAGTTGGTTATCCGAAACCCACATCGAATTGTAATAGTGAATCTTTGTGACTGATAAATTTATTTTATCTATGAATCTGTGAATGAAGATAAGCGTTATCGATTATACCGCTTATCGATATATCTGTGATCATTGATGTTGCACTATTGTGTGTAAAACCCTTAGACCACACTCATACACACACAAATATGGATTTCACGTGGAAATCAGTTAGATCACAGATGAATTTAAATTTGATGGTTTTGAAATTGAAATTTCAATTGATTTTGAAATTGGGAATTTGGGTTTAAAGTAAAAAGCTTTTGAAATAGAATTTCAAAGATAAAATTTATTTTGAATAACTTGATTGAGTTTTGAAAATTTAAATAATTTGATTTAAATTTGAATTCAATATTTAAAATTGAATTCTATAATTTAAAACTAGGGATTAAAGAGGTTATACCCGTTGTATAAGGGTTAAACTATTTTAAAAGTATTGATTTTGGAATTTGAATATAATTCAAGAGTTTTAACTCGTGTAAATAAAAATTGGATTTTTCTGAAAACGAAAACTATTTGTTTTCAATAATAACAGCTTTCATATAAGAAGTGAATTTCCAAATTGTGCTGAAAGGTTTCAAATTTAAAAATGAAATTGAATTGTTTTGAAAGCTATGAATTGAATCTGTTTATTATTAACAGATTTTAAAATGATGATTTGTTTAAACCCTTTGAAATGAAATTGTTTTGAAAGCTATAAGTTAAATCTTTGATTTAAAGATTTAACGAGTTAATCCAATTGAAACGAAAATTGTTTTGAAATCTATGAATTTACTTTTGTGAATGGGGTTAACTTTGTGAAATAAATCTTTTTATTTAAAGATTTGAAAATGGTAATTTATTTTAACCATTCGAATGGAAAGTTTTGGACTTTAAGCTGTGATTTAACTGAGACCCCAATATCCATATGATTTCTAATAATTGCGCTCATTATTCGAGTTAGCCGGGAAAAGACATTTGTGTCATATAACCCATTCCGAATAGTGATACGTCGTATATGGATGGCATTTGAAGACCGGTGGTGAAGACCGGATATTTGCGAAAACAAAAGGACAACTCGTCGAATGTCTCTGCATCGACTGGCCCTGATATAGAGATTTTATCACCCTTTGTGATGGGAAGTCCGGACGGGATTGTGAATACCCGGAATTGCAAGGGCTTCGTAAGAAGTGCCTTCGGTTCTGTTCGAACCCGGAACAGACTTGTATGGATACATGTCTGACATTACACTTTGAGATATAAAGCCGATTTCTTTCAAATACATTTATGTTGGTGGCGGAGAATTCATTCTCTTAGCTTAACACCCTTCTCTGAGACGTACGAGCTCAGAGGTTATGTAGTTGAAATTTATCAGCGATATATCCCAATTTGGTAATGTGACATGCTGAGTGTTGCTGTGTGATGATCAGTGTTTGATCATTTGCGATATGATCATTTATTTGATTTTATATCTTTGTGATCATAGGTTGATCATTTGTTTGACCCGAAGCATGGCTTTGTGACAAAGCGTAGCTTTGTGGACGAGACTTCGTCGGACCTCACACCCCGGAAATGGTCAAAACAGGAAAGATGCAACAAGGTTCTAGGGAGTAGCGCCCCTTAGTGTATGTCATTTCTTTCTGGATAGAGGTGGCATCATGGTATGGAGCCTAGATACTTAACCTATGTGGTTACTGCATGATTATTTTTATGTGGTTGTTGGAATCGAGGATCCTCGGGAAGATCGGTTACGATCGGGGGATGGCATACGCGTGTCAGTAGTTACCTATTTTTGCAGAGGTAACCCGGCCTTGTGTTGGCAGAGATCCGGTTAGGTTCTCGGGACGTCATTCCAGAGGCGTTTCCATGTGGCAATGGGAAGTTCCTTGGCCTGACCATTTGTTGGAAATCCAAAGAAACAATACGAGCCTTGTACAGTATTAGTTGTAGAACCTGCCATTCACTTATGGTGGCGCCCCACTGTTTGGATGGTAGCTATAGTAGGCATAGTTCGAAATGTCTATGCTGGCTAAGATTTATATTCTACTTTCGAAATGTTTTCTGCACTATGCACTAATAATAATATCAAGATTTGATTTTGCGTAGTAAGCATCTTTGACTATCATAAGAAGAAATCTCCTCCAATTCTGCGTTTGCATTTTGTGTGTGGTGGGAGGTCTTATGGTAGTTTCATTTTCCAAAAGCATTGCGAATTGACTTTAAAATTCTCTGCTATTTGTTTTAAAGATAAACTGTTTTTGTTGCTCACACCAGTCCCATGACTGATCCGGAGTCTATTGTTTCTTTCCTAAACTCTGGATGCTCAAAATTTTTCTACACGAGCAGTCTAGAGTTTGGTTTTTCAGATATTCAGATTAGTAGATTTTCTGGAGCTAGTTCAGTCTTTGGATATGGACTGCACTTGCTTATCTTTGTGCCTCGTCATTGGGAGTTCAAGCTATTTCTGGATTAGTGCTTTGGAGATGGAGATTATCCGCTGTTGGTGTTATCGTTTTTTTTTTCGCTGCTATTTGTTGTATCATATCTCTGATGTATATTGATATTCATTGTATCACTCTGTTGTATCAGATAATGTATATCAATGTATTATTTTTTTTATTCCGCTGTGTTATTTACTTAATGTTGTTATAAGCTCCGGCGACTCGGATTTGAACGGTCGAATCTGCGGCATTCGAGTACGATGTAAAGTATGGATGTCGATTTTCGAGCGGGCAAAATCCGCGGTCGTTACAAGTGGTATCAGAGCTAAGGTTGAACTTTAGCTCAGGAGTATAACACGTTAAGTAGCTCATTAGAGATAGAGTGAAGTAAACTCTAGAATGAGTATTCTCAGATATCCGTTTGAACGTCTCAGTAAATTCTCTTACTATCCACTGATAGTGAGTATGAGTGCAAGAAGAAGACGAGATAGGGGACAAGGGAATACGACTATAAATGGTCAATACCCTGCAACAGTGGAAACAACTTTCTTATCAATCTCTTTTGATTCGTCTTTCCAAAATTCTTTTGATTTCTTCGTATCAGCTACAAGAAGAAGTTTCGATATGATGATCGAATCGTTGTAGGAGAATCCTTACTTAGTATTTCATCGGTTTCTTATCAGCTTTTTGATTTAAACCTTAATGAATTTGAATTGAAAATTTTAAATTGAGTTAAATTGATTAATAGAATATGAAGCTAAATTTGAATCAATTGAAACGATTTCGTTTGAAACCAAATTTGAAATTCTATTGTAATTTCTTGTGAAGACTGAAGTCCGTAGAGGGACAAATTGGTTTATATTTTAGATATTCCGACTTGAATTCGGAATCCGTATCTTGTGTGAGGAATTATAGGAGATCGAATCTGTCTATCTCTGTCTTTGTTTCGTGCCTGCGAATTTCGAGGACGAAATTCTTTTAAGGGGGGAAGTTTGTAATGACCCCAGATTTTTAATTTATTTAAATTAATAATTAAATAAATTTTTGAATAAAAATAGTGAAATAAAATGATTAAGTGATGCGAGTTTCCCCGAATCCATATATATTCTGTATAAATCATTTGAAATTAAAAATATATATGTATACGCGATATGTGAGAAAATTTGAAGTTAATATATATGTATATTGAATTCGAGTTTATAAAATAATATAAGACAATAAATAAGAAGATAATAATACATTCAATAGTATTACAAAGCAATTTATGACCAAAGCAAAGATATGTGTATTCATGTACAAGAAAAATAAGATAAGTAGACTTAGAAAACAAATACAAAGCTCACATACAAAAGCTTGTAAATTAAAATCAAGCAAGATAATAATAATATACATAAGCACTTTCAATTAGAAAAATAAACAAGAATACTTACTAGCATCTTCTCAGCCGAAGTTGCATAGTCAAACAAACAAAGTAAATATCTTTGTACAAATGAAATATAAGCATAAACAAATCAAAGTACCATACGAAATTTAAATTATAGGAAGTTGTAGACATAAGTACATAGGCATTTAATGCCATTACCCCTAGCACAACATATAGTATGCATATCAGCCGAAGTAAGTATGGTAAAAGAACAACAAAGAAAAAGTTGTACAACACAAATTTGTACAAGTAATAAATGCAGCCCAAACAAGTTCCCTCAGCCTCCATATCAAAATCTCTGGCTAAAGATTTAAAAAAAAAACAATTCAGCCACCAAGAAGAAAATATCACTGCAAAAGAATTTGTACAAACAAATAATAACCCTGCACACTTCTTTGTTATATTCACTTCATCTCAGTTTTGAGTAGCATCTGAAGTGAATATCAACTAAAACTTAAACAAACAAAAACTTCAATCTTATAACAAGTCGAACCAGGAAAGATTCTAGCAAGAATTCGAAGGCTGCTTCAAACTTAAAGCAGATCATCATCAACAAATAGGGAAATCAAAACTGCAGTTTCAAAAATCAAAGCCTCCCAGTTCTTTTTCAAATAAACTCTGTCTTCATTCCAGGAAACAGGTGAGCAACTCCTATTTTTAGATGCTTAACTTGTTTTGATTTCCTGATGCTTGTGAGTAACATTTAACTTAAAAGTTTAAGTATTTGAGTAAACAAAAGCTTTTAAAACTAAAGTCTTGAATTGTTTAATGTATGGGTGAATCTGTGAGTAACAATTTTTGTTAAAAACTACTTAAGTGTATGATGGTTGCATGCTTACATCAGGGTATAGATATGTTTATGTGATTTCTTGAGTGATTGTTTATGTGTACATGATTATATATCTGTAGCCTCTCTGTTTTGTTTTCAAGCTTCAGTTTTAAGTTTTAAAACTCATATCTCTTGATTTGGTCTGTGATAGGGTTTAAGATTCAAACAAAATTTGTATGTTTTATCATAGTGTAGTTCTTAAAATTTTATTTAAGTTGAATTAAAGTTTAAATATTACTGGAATCTTATAAACAACAGGCAAACTTAAATAGTGGGCAAATTCAAACATTTTAAAACATTGATTCAGGATCTCAGGTTGAATTACTATCCAGTAACATGATTTTTAAAACAAATATCATTATTTTTAATAGTGTATTTAAGGTGCAGTTTTGGGTAAAACGAAAATGGGTTTTCGTCGATTTTTGGGTAATCTAGTACACTAGAATGTTTGGGGTTCTCTGTGGTGATGGAGCAGTGAAAGGAGAGGCCGGGAAAAATAGTGAATGGCGTTGTAGTTCGTCGTGGAGGAAACGGCGACGAAATCTATTTTATAAACCTAGTTTTAGTGGTGATTACATTTTGGTCTAGATCGAATGCCACAGGGCATCGAGTGTAACCGGAGTTTGGGATTTCGTAGAGGGGATGTAGATGAGGTTGTAGCTGGAGTCGTTGGCGTTCCGATGATCGACATTGGGAGGATGGAGCGTTGACAGGTTCGAGGTGATGTTGCTCGAGTTGTTCCAGGGTTGGGAAATTTTACTCGATTTTGATTCGAGTTGCTGTGGGGGATTTGGGTGGTCGTGGTGTCATCTGGAGATGATCGGCGATGGAATGAAGCGCTGGGAGATGGCCAGAGCCACGGTGCACGTGCACCGTGCCGTTGAAATGTTGGGTTTGTTTTGTTGGGTGCAGAGTTTTTGAACTGGGAAAAACTCGAGTCGTTCGAGTGTGTGACTCGAAGCAGAGACGAGGAATCTCGGGGTAGCGTAGTGGGGAGTGCTCGTATGCTACAGGTCGACTGTAAATGGTTTGCGTGGGATTGTTTTCTCGTGAGATACTCGGGTGAAACGTGAAAAGACTCGAAGCAGGAAGGTTAAAAATCGAAGCAGGCTGGGTTAAGTCTAGAGGCAGAAGAATGGTTCCAGTTTTTAAATAAATTTGATTTTCCAGGTTAAATTCTAGTTCAAAAAATTTAACAAGTTGATGTGATTAATACAAGTTGATTTGGGAAAATTACTTTTGAAATTAATCAAAGGATTAATAAATGAATAATTATGGGATAATTAATTTATTTAGGAGAGTTAATTACTGATGTTATTAATCCAGGATGATTAATAATTGTTTAATTTAAAGATTAAATTACTTAAAGTAATGAACTAGTTTAATTTACAAATTAATGATATGATTTTAAATTGTTTAATTAAGCAATAATTAATAATAGATGATTAATTAAGAATAAATGAAGTTAATTATATTTAATTAATAAATGAAGTAATTAAATATTAATTACTATAAATGATTAGAAGATTGATTGATTAATTAAGATTGATTTATTTATTAAGGATTAAAGGTTAATTAATAGATGATAAAGAATAATTAATTAAAATAGGTCGTAATTAATTAACCGGGATTAGTAATTTTCATAAGTAATCGAAACTGATTTGGATTAGTCAACCAATTAACTGATCTTACGTATAGATGTTTGATATTTTATTACATGCTATGTGATGGATTGATATATCAGTTATGTGATGCGATGCTATGTTATGTTTTGTGCTTAGCTGTGATTTCTGTTTTCTATGATATATTACTATGTGGATGTGAAAACCACTTGACCCGTGAAACGGCACTTGAATTTCGATGCGACAGGGAGTCGGATTCCAGTTGGTTATCCGAAACCCACATCGAATTGTAATAGTGAATCTTTGTGACTGATAAATTTATTTTATCTATGAATCTGTGAATGAAGATAAGCGTTATCGATTATACCGCTTATCGATATATCTGTGATGATTGATGTTGCACTATTGTGTGTAAAACCCTTAGACCACACTCATACACACACAAATATGGATTTCACGTGGAAATCAGTTAGATCACAGATGAATTTAAATTTGATGATTTTGAAATTGAAATTTCAATTGATTTTGAAATTGGGAATTTGGGTTTAAAGTAACAAGCTTTTGAAATAGAATTTCAAAGATAAAAGTTATTTTGAATAACTTGATTGAGTTTTGAAAATTTAAATAATTTGATTTAAATTTGAATTCAATATTTAAAATTGAATTCTATAATTTAAAACTAGGGATTAAAGAGGTTATACCCGTTGTATAAGGGTTAAACTATTTTAAAAGTATTGATTTTGGAATTTGAATATAATTCAAGAGTTTTAACTCGTGTAAATAAAAATTGGATTTTTCTGAAAACGAAAACTATTTGTTTTCAATAATAACAGCTTTCATATAAGAAGTGAATTTCCAAATTATGCTGAAAGGTTTCAAATTTAAAAATGAAATTGAATTGTTTTGAAGGCTATGAATTGAATCTGTTTATTATTAACAGATTTTAAAATGATGATTTGTTTAAACCCTTTGAAATGAAATTGTTTTGAAAGCTATAAGTTAAATCTTCGATTTAAAGATTTAACGAGTTAATCCAATTGAAACGAAAATTGTTTTGAAATCTATGAATTTACTTTTGTGAATGGGGTTAACTTTGTGAAATAAATCTTTTTATTTAAAGATTTGAAAATGGTAATTTATTTTAACCATTCGAATGGAAAGTTTTGGACTTTAAGCTGTGATTTAACTGAGACCCCAATATCCATATGATTTCTAATAATTGCGCTCATTATTCGGGTTAGCCGGGAAAAGACATTTGTGTCATATAACCCATTCCGAATAGTGATACGTCGTATATGGATGGCATTTGAAGACCGGTGGTGAAGACCGGATATTTGCGAAAACAAAAGGACAACTCGTCGAATGTCTCTATATCGACTGGCCCCGATATAGAGATTTTATCACCCTTTGTGATGGGAAGTCCGGACGGGATTGTGAATACCCGGAATTGCAAGGGCTTCGTAAGAAGTGCCTTCGGTTCTGTTCGAACCCGGAACAGACTTGTATGGATACATGTCTGACATTACACTTTGAGATATAAAGCCGATTTCTTTCAAATACATTTCTGTTGGTGGCGGAGAATTCATTCTCTTAGCTTAACACCCTTCTCTGAGACGTACGAGCTCAGAGGTTATGTAGTTGAAATTTATCAGCGATATATCCCAATTTGGTAATGTGACATGCTGAGTGTTGCTGTGTGATGATCAGTGTTTGATCATTTGCGATATGATCATTTATTTGATTTTATATCTTTGTGATCATAGGTTGATCATTTGTTTGACCCGAAGCATGGCTTTGTGACAAAGCGTAGCTTTGTGGACGAGACTTCGTCGGACCTCACACCCCGGAAATGGTCAAAACAGGAAAGATGCAACAAGGTTCTAGGGAGTAGCGCCCCTTAGTGTATGTCATTTCTTTCTGGATAGAGGTGGCATCATGGTATGGAGCCTAGATACTTAACCTATGTGGTTACTGCATGATTATTTTTATGTGGTTGTTGGAATCGAGGATTCTCGGGAAGATCGGTTACGATCGGGGATGGCATACGCGTGTCAGTAGTTACCTATTTTTGCAGAGGTAACCCGGCCTTGTGTTGGCAGAGATCCGGTTAGGTTCTCGGGACGTCATTCCAGAGGCGTTTCCATGTGGCAATGGGAAGTTCCTTGGCCTGACCATTTGTTGGAAATCCAAAGAAACAATACGAGCCTTGTACGGTATTAGTTGTAGAACCTGCCATTCACTTATGGTGGCGCCCCACTGTTTGGATGGTAGCTATAGTAGGCATAGTTCGAAATGTCTATGCTGGCTAAGATTTATATTCTACTTTCGAAATGTTTTCTGCACTATGCACTAATAATAATATCAAGATTTGATTTTGCGTAGTAAGCATCTTTGACTATCATAAGAAGAAATCTCCTCCAATTCTGCGTTTGCATTCTGTGTGTGGTGGGAGGTCTTATGGTAGTTTCATTTTCCAAAAGAATTGCGAATTGACTTTAAAATTCTCTGCTATTTGTTTTAAAGATAAACTGTTTTTGTTGCTCACACCAGTCCCATGACTGATCCGGAGTTTATTGTTTCTTTCCTAAACTCTGGATGCTCAAAAATTTTCTACACGAGCAGTCTATAGTTTGGTTTTTCAGATATTCAGTTTAGTAGATTTTCTGGAGCTAGTTCAGTCTTTGGATATGGACTGCACTTGCTTATCTTTGTGCCTCGTTATTGGGAGTTCGAGCTATTTCTGGATTAGTGCTTTGGAGATGGAGATTATCCGCTGCTGGTGTTATCGTTTTTTTTTCCGCTGTTATTTGTTGTATCATATCTCTGATGTATATTGATATTCATTGTATCACTTTGTTGTATCAGATAATGTATATCAATGTATTATTTTTTTATTCCGCTGTGTTATTTACTTAATGTTGTTATAAGCTCCGGCGACTCGGATTTGAACGGTCGAATCTGCGGCATTCGAGTACGATGTAAAGTATGGATGTCGATTTTCAAGCGGGCAAAATCCGTAGTCGTTACAAAAGTACAATCAAAACAGTTAAGGTGCGTTCGCATATGGAGTTTCCATGGAGACGCCTCCAGCTTAAAAAATGAAGTGGATCTCCATGGTAAGGATCAGAAACTTCCTTTTAAGCATTTGTATCTCTAGATAAAATATATCATAAGGTAAACACAAATGGCCTATGCTCGAACGAGTGAAACCAAACCACATGGACTTAAGTATCAACAACTCCCCACGCATAACACATCGATAAGCATACTCTAGATATGGAGTTGATATACCCCTCTAGGTTAGCTAAACCTCGGATCATGCATCCTATTCTGTCTTTAGACATATACCATGGTGAAGTCATGTTTAGCATCTCAACACATGAGCCATCATCACTTGAACAGATCACGAATCTACAAATGGATTCTACCATCTCGAATAGATCCACTTTCAAGAGATAGAACACATATCTCAGTCTTAAAGTGGTTTTTGATAAGTAAAACACTTACCGATCCCGATTTCTCTTAGTCTGGATCGATGAATTTCCCAGGTTAAATTGGTCATATTCAACAATAATGAGAACGATCGTATATGGAAACTAAGTCTTGTATACTTATCATGTTTCCAACCTTCTCAACTTCCACTATCCCTCGGTCAAGAATGAAGTCTGGTAGGTTAGAGCACTATTGCTCCTACATCCTACTCAAATCATCATTCTTAACTCTTAGGGATAGAAATAAATCTACTTTGTCGGCTTTAGTTCTAAGTATGTGACTAAATGTTTACCATAAACAAGTAACGCATAAAGCATGGTTAACACACACAATACGATCAAGTCATATAAACAACTTTTAATCCCCTTTTTATTTAATTATTCCTTTATTAATTAAAACCTATTTTATTAGTAAAACTCCTTTTATCTACAAAACTTCTATATTAATTAAAACTTCATCATATAATTAAAAAATTCTTCCTCTATTTAGACATCTTTTATTAATTAAACACCTTTATTAATTAAACCCATTTATTAATTAAACTCCTAATTAATTGAAACTTCCTTTATTTATTTAAAACTTCACTCACTTGATTAAAATTCTTATTAATTAAAACTTAACTTATTTAAGCCCGTCTATAGATTTAATTTCGCTTTATAAAGATATATACCAGTATTTTACTATTTAAGTATCTACTACTCATGTATTTACTATTTACGTATTTACTATTTACATATTTACTATTTACGTAATTACTATTCATATATTTACTATTCACATATATTATTTACTGTAATTTAAGTATTCATATACTTATCTCAAATGATATAAGTATATTCACAAATCATTAATAAGATTTACTTACTTTAAAATATAATCAAAGAGGTTCAAAATAAATGTTACTTAAATATTGTTACTATAAACCTCTTCTCTTTTATAAATTAAACGTACAACTTTCTATATTTATTTCAAAATATATCATACTTGTTATTATCTTTAAATTTCCATCATTAAAGATTTAATTATATTCTAAATCATTTAACAATATTTTTCCACTTTGAAATATAATTCAAGGGTTTAAAAACAAATATTACTAAAACATTGTTTATTACAAATTCAAAACACTTCGCATTTTAAACTTTTATCTTTAAAACTTTTATCTTTAAAAATCACTTTTAAAGATCTAATTACATTTATAAGGGTTTAAGACAAGTGTTACTAAACATTATCACAAACAACCCAAAACTATTCACCTATAATTATCTTTAAAATATTTATTATTAAATATCTAATTATATTCCTAGGTATATTTAATAAGGGTTAAAAACAAATATTACTAAAACATTGTTTACTACAATTCAAAATCGTTTACTTATAGTTAAGGTAAAATATTTGTTATTAAATATCCAATTATTTTTTTAAGTATAATTAATAAGGGTCAAAAACAACGGTTACTTAAACATCGTTTACTGCGACCCAAAATCATTTACTTATAGTTATTGTTAACTTTTAAGACATTCCTTTTTAAAGATCAAAGCATCTCAACACTTGTTATTTAAAGTAACACACTTTAATTTAACTTCTAAAAATAATTTATTTTAACTTAAGTGTTAAAATCCAAACTTCCTTAACTACATTAATAAAATACTTAACATACTTTTTGAAACTTATATACATATATATATTACTAAAAACCTTTTTTAAATGATGTATATATTTATATGTATAATTCATTTATAAGCTAATATGATTAATAAAATTCTAAAATAATTTAAAGGATATTATATTAAACAACCTTTTAAAACTTTAATAAAATCTTTAACTAATTTTCTAAAATCTATATAGATCTAAAAAAACTTTAAAAATATTGTACTATGGTTTAAAACATTGTTTAAATATTAATTAAAAATACTTATTTTATCATTTATTTAAATACCATAAAAACATATTTTATACTTTAAAACCCCTTATTTTAAAAATTCAAAAATAATTATTAGAAATATATTTAAACTTCGATATTTTTTCGATAATAAGCACGCTTATAGTATTTATTAAAAATGCAAAAAAAGCCCTATATTCAAAGTTGACTTTAAAAATCGCCGACCACAAAGCATTTTCAAAGTGCATCCATCGCGACCTTTTCACTTCTAACTATCACAACGTCATTTCATAATTTTATAACTTCACAAACCAATTCCTCTATGTCAAACACACCAAAACATGTGTAAAGAACAACCAAATATATATTTCCATAATATATTCCCATTTTAACAATTTAACATATGTCAAATACAAGGGATTTCAAAGTGCATTTATAGCGACTTTCACTTCAACCATTCACAACATAATATCAAACACGTAAACAAAAAGTCCTAGCCATGATACATGTTTTTAGAGGGTTATAAGAGAGATTATACTACATATATATATGTTGTCACTTGCTTTACAAAATAAGAAGAGGTCCAAAAGTAATAACTTGCATTGTTATCTATTTTAAATTTATATTTTAACGCAACAAATATATACACAACATTATACAAATTAAATGGTGAGTTAACTCACCCAATCCCAAGCCAAAACAAGACGTAGATAATCTCGCTACGAGTGCAACGGTGAAGATGGCATATCGATTGGACCTTGTATGCAAAAGTTATTGATTTTATAAGAATTTGGATTAATTAAAATGATTGAATTAACTAATTTCAAAGTTAATTACCTTAACCCATTAATCGTCTTCTCCCCAAATCAATCCTCATACATAAACATGCATGTTGATACCCAAACACGCATACTTATATCTTTGATTGCTCCCTCTCTACTTGAACGAAATAACAAACTGATTCCTCCAACAAGCTTATCTTCACGCGTACTCCGCATCACACCACAACTCATCAAGCTTGGCCTCTCCCAACAAAAAGCAACAGCGACTGCTCCTCTTCGACCGTACTAGGTCATGATCCTCCTTAGGGTTTCGGAGTTCAAGTAGTTGGTGGTGGCAGGTGCGTGTCACCAAGAGTAGCGCAACTGTGCCCTTCCATTCGCTTATCTCCTCCTTAATCTACCTGCATCTCTAACTCTAGTCGGTAGCAAAAATGTTGACCATGGCCAAGTGGTGTCGGACGCCACATAAAGACTATATATGTGAAGCCCCTTCTTCCCCGAGCTCATCGGATCCGGATCCAGTCTCAGCTTCTATCGACGCCCGAAGCTCCGAAAACAATTCATTTTAAGTGGCGGTTGTGGTTTTTATTTATTGTTAAAAAAAGAAAGAGGAAAAGAGGATTTCTGGGAGAGGAATGGTAGGGATGAGGGTATTTATAATAAAATATTTATTATTTTTAATTTCTCTATTAAATTGTAACGCGTTTTGAGTTCGTCCGATCAAACAGGATGTCATATCGCTATGATACTTGTTGGCATACATCATCTTATTATTCTGGTTTTGATGACACTAGTTTCGCTAAAATCCAAGACTGTTCGGGATAATAATTTCATGCGTTTTGAGGCCATTTACCGTTAAAACGATTTTTGGATCATTGTCAATTTTTATTTGAACTATTTATTTCTGTAAACAAATTTCTAAAACAAATTTATTATCATTAATTATTATTCAAAAAAGTGGGTTAAAAAGGTTAATAATCAAATTAATCATAAATTCAATATTTAAATATTTTAATAATTCAGATATTTAAATACGATGTGTCCGAAATTCCAGGTCATTACCATGTCCTTCTTAATCTATCATGTGTATTGTAATGAGGAGAGGGTCAGAACAACTTCTAGTGACTGGAAAATTATATGCTTTATCCATAACACTAATTTATACTGATTGATTTCTTTTAAAATGTTATGTCCGTTATTCATGGCTATTCCATGTAATTCCATCTACGTATACGATATGTCTAACCTTCTTCGATGTATAACTATGTATATGCCTATATACATATATATCTAAATGTTGTGCTACCCGAAAGAAAAACTTGACTACTTAATACTTCTTAACTGCAGAGAAAGCAGACTCATCGACCATTTAATACCTTAACCCCAAAGCGGGCCCTTTGTAACGTAATCGTTGGTTAATCGGTTTTAGCTACAGAGATCGATGACCCCTAGATACAGCTTTATTATTTTATTGACGTGTTACTAACGAATCTCAAAGAATTATCTAAGGGTTAATTAGCCCACCTTCGACAAACAAATAACTAATTAAATAATAAGGTCTTTGCATATCCCATACAGATTCTACGCTAATAGGAAGCTAAATCCGTAAGGGCATAACCCAAGTCTTTATTAACGACCGATTGGGAAAGTTGGTGGTCATAGCCTATATGTCAACCTTGCTATTAAATACCGATACAACAACAATACTGACATAGCCCACCAACCTCCCAAAGCCAAAATTCTATTTTGACTAACCTAATATGAGTCAAGGAAAATGTTCATTCTAGTTACTTAATGCCTCTTGTTAGAATTAAAGCAGACTCCATTTCCTTATTATGTACCGTCGTAAGTTATTTAAGACTTCTTAAATAGGGACAAGACAGACCCAACGGCCATTAATACCTTCCGCCCTGAAGTAAACCCTTTGTCATCCCTAAAAATACCGAATCATTTAATAATTCAAATCCGAGGTGAACCCTTGGTATATTTTTTCCTACCTATACGCAAACGTATATCCCATCTCTATGGGTCCTATGGTTGGAGATGTTCCATATAATTGGTAAGTATACACAACTGCTGATAATCTCTAAGTGAAGGGCAAACTTCTGTTGTGTAACTCTACTAACCTTGCATTCCAACCCTTACTAAACCAAACCAATTATCCTAGGCTTCAATATTTGGCTAGGCCCACTAATTTACCCTCATCTTAAACATATTATTAAGGCTATATAATTTCCTACTATGAAAATTATACTATCTCCTAGCATTTAATTCCTATCTTAAAAGCCTATTACATATATTCTTTAACTCTCTCTTATGTTACATGAATGTCAATTATTCGTAATAAAGGGTCATTGTTATTATAATTAGACAATCACTAATTACATTTATTTATTCATTCTAATTCAACCTATTATGCCTGTTCTATTTTCCCATAAATACCATGTTAAATCCTTTACAGTCCCATTAAATGGATTTATGTCCATATTTAATTCTTGTAACTACTTATTAACTGCATATTTATTTTCCTACTAATTTTGGAGTTACTATCTCTTTTCCATTTCAACCACTTAGTCCTATAGTTTACTACGCTATTAATAACTAGTCATCCTAGTTATAACTAATACGAATATTAACATATATTATGCTATATATTTATGTGTATGTGTGTATTTAATTGGTAGGAAAAGCTACACGTATTTATAACAACAGTGGGATAAATTGTGCATTCACACATTGCCATGGGTCGGAAATATAATTTATGCACATCTAGAATAACCCATTAGAAAAATTGTCCTGGTGGAATAACTTTCCTACCACCTATCCTGCCTCCTTTAACCTTGAGTCAACCAACATCCTCTATATGTGTTTTCCATCTCGTTACCTTCTTCTCCCCTTATACTACCATTTCTTTTCAATCAAAATTTCTTGATAATATCCTCAAACTTTAGTATTTACTTCCTTTATCCTCGATCTCTCATGCGAGTAAACCCGGGTCTCGCAAAAGTGTACTTTGATACCATTCCATATTCCTTTGAGGGTTCTTCTTATGATTTTCACACATATATAATCAATCATTCCTAGGTTCATACAAATGTTAATTATATTCAATATGGATTTCTTGTTCCTACCTTAAGAGCATTCGTAGCAATTTTATGCATAGCCTGGCCTTTAACTTGTCTTACCTAGACAGTCATCCATATCTGTTCCATATCAAAAATTAGTTTGGTTTCTCATAGCTCTTTAAAAATATAAAACTTCACAGTCATAAAATACTTAATCCAAACCTTTAATTTTTTAAAACATAAGCTTAGAAATCATTTCCGAAAACTGCTTGGTTTCCAAAAGAAACCATGAAAAATTTCCTATTGTAACCAACTTTCCCTTTTTAAGGACTTCCTATAAAAAAGACTTACTTCTTTAAAAGTATGATATTTAACACAAAACATTTATCATGTTTACATCCAAAAACTCAGTTGGCATACCAAACCATTTTTTAAAAACATCTTCTATAACTTTAAGAAAAGTGAAAACTAGAGCAGACAAGGATAACTTTCATCCTATTATTTTCCTACTACTCATGGTATTCCAGCTTTCAGCCTTAGCAGAGATTCTAATAGCATGTAAGGGGGACTTTTAAAAGATATGCTCAATTATTGCACATATTTATAGAAATTATCCATTCTTCCTACTCTTTGCATCTAATTTCCTATATCGTTCCTACTTAGATTGGTAACACTATTCTAATATAAATTCCTAACGTCGTTCCTACTTAAATTTCCTAATATTGCTGTTATCAAAATTTCACTAAATTGCCTTCGAGTTTCTTCTCCTTACATAGCTTTTTTTTCTCTTTTATTGTTTCCCCTATTGGCTCATTACAGTTCATTCGTCTACTGCTTTAGTCATTGGACTTTTCTTCAGTAACATGAAAAGTGATATGTATAAATCTACTTTAGTCGTCTTCCTCCATATTTTCGTCATACAATAATGTTCCTTCTATCTGCATTATTGGGCATTCTTACCCTTCCATTCTCTATACTCCATTTCAATCAAGTACCATTTTCATTTATCCACCCTCTTAGAAAGAATTTTAAAAAGGAACTTCCAAACTTGCAAAAAGAAATCATTGAGCCAAACAAACGCTCATTTTTCTATTTATTTCAAAAACGAGAACCTCTTTACGAAAATTTTTGACCCAACCTAATTTAAACTTCACTAGAAATCTCTAAATAGCCCTTTAAAAATTCTAATTTTTGCTGCTTTTTTAAAACAACTTTTCAATAATATTCTCCTTCTATTAAAATAAATCCTTTGAAAAACCATTCAAAACATTTCAAGAAACTTTCAAAATCTTTTTGTTAAATTCTTTTATATGGGGTTGGACTTTAATCATCCTCTCTCTTGGATTTTCCTTCTTTTCCCTTTACTCTTAACCTCTTCTTATTAAGAGTATATACTAAATATCCGGCTATCCTCTCATCATGATTAATAAACAACTTATGTGGGAACTAGCTCAATTCTTCTTCACATGTTACTTTTGGATTCTTGCAACATATAGGTTCTTTCTTTCCATTTGTCTAGATGAAATGTACATCTTCAATCGACAATCTATTGAAATCCATAGTCACAAGGCAGCCTAGGCACAACAATGGAGTCAAGTACCATCTAGCTTCTAGGGTCCTTCTATATGTCATGCTCATGCTCTTCTTAGTCAACGCCTTATGGTATGACCTACACTTCATGGGGTAATCGGGGCAGGTGTATAAATTTAACTCTATTTATTGTTCCCACTCATTCAAGTAAATCAAAATCCAAGTCCATTAGGATATGGATCATTGATTTTGGTAACTTGTAATAAACATAAGTATATAAGAGAGCTATCTACATAAATTCACAACGGAGTGGAAAAATATAATAGAACATATATGCTGATCAAGGCTATTACCTTGGAATCAATATTATTCATTTAGTATCTGATTGCATTGCCAGCGCCGAGCATGAATGAGAAAACTTCACCATCTGTAGTTCCCATCTTACATCAGTAGTCTGTCCCTTTAAATCTATCATGTGGGTTGTAATGAGGAGGTCAGAACAACGTTTTGGTGATTGGAAAATTACACACTTTATCCATAACACTAATTTATGTCGATCGATTTCTATTAAAGTGTTATGTTCATTATTAAAGGCTATTCTATGTAATTCCATCTACGCGTACGATATATCTAACCTTCTCTGAGGTATAACTATATATATAATATGCCTATAACATATATATCTAAATGTTATACTACCCAAAAGAAAACCCTGGCCACTTAACACTTCTTAAATAGGAAGGAGGCAGAACCATCAACCATTTAATACCTCAACCCCGAAGCGGCCCTTCTGTAATGTAATTGCTAATCGATTCTAACTACAGGGACCGATGACCCCTAGATCCGACTTTATAATTTAATTGTCATAGTACTAACGCATCTCAAAGACTTATCTACGGGTTATCTAGCCCACCTCTGATAAGCAAACAACTAATTAAATAATGAGGTCATTTTGTATTGCATATGGATTCTACACTAGTAGGAAGCAAAATCCATCATAGCATAACCCAAGTCTTTGCTAACGACTGCTCAAGATCGCTGCTGGTGATAGCCTATATGTCAAATCTACTATTAAATATCGGTACAACGACAATACTGACATAGCCCGCTGACCTCCCACAGCTGAAATCCCATTTAGACTAACCTAATGTAAGTCAAGGAAAATGCCAGTCTAGTTACTCAATACCTCTTGTTAAAATTGAAGCAGACCCAATTGCCCTATTAGGTACCGTCGTAGGCTATTTAAGACTTCTTAAATAGGAAGGAGGCGGACTCAGCAGCCATTTAATACCTTCCACCTTGAAGTAAAGCACTTGACATCCCTAAACTACCGAGTCATTTAATACTTCAAATCTAAGATAAACCCTTGATATATTTTCTCCTACCTATACGCAAATTATTTCCTTTCCCGATGGGTCCTATGATTGGAGATGCCCTACATAAGTAGTAAGTATATACGACTACTGGCAACCTCTAAGTGAAGGATGGAATTCTGTTGTGTAACTCAACAGACCTCGCATCCTAACCATACTAAACCAAAACAGTCATCTTATGCCTAAATATTAGGCTAGGCCCACTATTTCATGCTCATATTAAACGTATTATTAAGGGTATATAATTTTCTACTATGAAAATTATACTACCTCCTAGCATTTAATCTATATGCTTATTCATATATTCTATAATTCCCTCTTACGTCTTATAAATGTCAATTGTCCATAATAAAGGATCATTATTATTCTAATTAGCCAATCACTAATGACTTTATTTGTTCGTTCTAATTCAACCTATTATGCCTTTTTCATTTCCCCATAAATTCCATATTAATTCCTTTAATTAGTCTCATTAAATACATTTATGTCCCCATTTAATTCCTGTAACTCCCTATTAAATCCACATTTATTTCCCTACTAAATTTGGAGTTACTATCTCTTTTCCATTTCAACCTTTTTGTCCTACGTGTTGAATCATAAGTTTTGATTCATGACAAAGAGCATTAAACAACTCAGTGGATGAGACTATACGGGCAAGTGACAAAAAGAGAAAGAAATATGCTGTTAAAACTACAAAGGAGACAAGACTTCAAAACTGAGTATAGTATGATTATTTGTTGAAAGTTTTTAGTCTTAGAATTGTTAAAATCTATTCTCAAGTACTCCACACAAATCAAAGTTGTTTTAAACTTCAAATTCTTTAAATTATATGTGAACTGTGCACTGACAGCTAGGTCAGTCGACTGACCAAATATGACCAGTCGACTGAACCTGCTCAGTTGCACTGATACACTCTGTTTTGCACCAACTTTGAACATTCAGTTGACTGGTCGTTTTGGGTCAGTCGACTAAACTTTTCCAACAGCTATTTTTCTGAACAGACACTTCCATTTGCCAAGAGATATGATCCAATTTGAAGAGTTATACCTGCTTTCTTTGGTCAAAACTCTTCGTGAATGGTTGCAGCTGTTTATCCATTATATAAACACATAAGATTCACTTCACAAATCACCGAATTTCACTTTATTTTCTGATCATACTCTCTACTATCGCCGCATTCTAAAAAACAATCACAACTTACATATATTGCTTGAATCTCTGAATCAATTAACTTATTCTTCGATTCAAAGCAATATTCTCCTTTCTAAATCTTTACACACACATATATACTTGAGGATTATAGGAAGGTTGTAAATCAAAGACAAATTAGTGTTATCAAGAACACAAAGTGTCAAAGCAATTTTATTGAAACTATTGAAGTCATGTTCGGTTGTTCAGGCGGGTAAAGTCCTATTTCGGTTGTTAGAGGCGGAAAAATCTTGATCGGTTGCTCAGGTGTTGTATACCTATTCCTCCAGGTTAAGTGAGGGGTTATTGTGAGAAATTCCAGAGGGAAGTCTGGGACTGGACGTAGAATGGGAAGTTCAAACCAGTATAAAAACTTCTGGTGTGCTTATTCTTATTTACTTTACTATTATTATCTGTTTCCGCATTTAGATTATAATACATTCCATATTACACGATCCTAAGTGATATCTAGCCATACAGTATTAGCTATACGACATAGTAGTCACCTTCATTCGGTATCAGAGCTAGGCATCTTATAACCATTACACAGTTATTTGATATTTTTTAATATGGAAAACAACACCAGCACAAGCACTGCCACTAACACTAGTTTTATTGAAGGTCAATCCACTGCACGACCACCATTATTCAATGGCATGAATTATAATTACTGGTCAACTAGAATGAGAATATATATATATATATATATATATATATATATGCAAGCTAATGGTTTTGAAACTTGGAATATTACCCAAAAAGAGTATACCATGCCAACAGAAGATTTTTCAACTTGGACTAATGCACAAAAAACTGATGCTACTTCAAATGCTAAAGCTATGAACATGTTATTATGTGCATTAGATAAAAATGAGTTTAATAGAGTCAGTATGTGTACAACTGCTTATGAGATATGAAGGAACTAACAAAGCAAAATTTCTATGTTGAAAAATTAGTTTCAAATTTTCAAAATGAAATCAAATGAAAGTATAAATGATATGTACTCTAGATTTCAAGATATATATCACTCTCTATTGGCACTAGGAGAAAAATTTACCGACTTTGATATAGTATCAAAAATCCTAAACTCTTTAACGGATGAATAGGAAAGAAATGTCTTAGCTATTGAAGAAGCAAACGATCTTTCCACTATGAAACCAGAAGAGTTCATAGGAAATCTAATGTCATATGAAGTGAATTTGCAGGCAAAGAAAGTCCAAGCACAGAATAAGAAGAATCTAGCATTTCAAGCAGAAGAAGATGATTCTGATTCAGATGAAGAGGATATGGCACTTATTGCTAAAAATTTCAAAAAGTTTTTGAAATTTAAAAAGAATAACAAGTTCAGGAGTTACAACAATAACTCTAGCAACAATTATAATAGTAATAAACCATCATCTTCTGTCCTAGAATGTTATGAATGTCATAAAAAGGGTCATATGAAGAAAGATTGTCCAAACAAACAGAAAAATAAATTCAAGAAGAACAAATTCAAGAAGAAAGCATTTTCAGTAACATGGGATGATTCAGATTCTTCATCATCAGAGAGCGACAGTGACAGTGACACAGAGCAAGCAAATGTATGCTTCATGGCTACAAATGATAATGTAAGTGATCTAAGTTTTGAAGATTTAGTTGAAATCAATTCAGAACTGGTGGACTTTGCAAAACAAACAAAAAGGCAAAATAAGGAGTTACAAGGAAAACTGAATAGATCTGAATTAGAAATTAGTATGTTAAGAGATGAAAAGAAAATTCTGGAAGAAGAACTTGAAAAATCTCAAGAATCTAATTCTAATTTAGCATCTCAACTTTCTATGATAACTCAAGAATTAGAAATTCAGAAAAATAAAAATGATGATTTATCAGTTGAAATTAATGATTTAAAATCTAACACTAAAGTATTAGAGTTAGAAAAATCTAGTCTCAAAACTAAGTTAGAAGATATTAATAAAAATATTTCTAACTTCAATAAAGGACGAGAAAATATTTCTACAATATTAGAAAATTCTTAGTCTACTTCAAATAAAATGGGACTAGGATATAAGAAAAATCCAAAGAAATCTAGAAAGTTTAAAAATAAGTTTAAAAACAAAATTAAGAAAGATATTAAGAAAACAGTTTCTAAAGATTTTAAAACTATTAAAATATGGATTCCTAAAACCAACAATAATTTAATTAGGAATAAGCATATCAAAACATTTATGGAAACTGTTCATAAAAATAAGAATTATATTTATAAAGGGAATTATGGACCTTCTTGGGTTTGTTTCCTAAGATCAAACTCTTAGGACCCTAAAAAGAAAAGTGGGTACCATCTTAATCTTTATTTTTTGCAGGTACCACTTAAAAAGAGAGGAAAATGGATTTTAGACAGCGGTTGCTCAAAACACATGACTGGTAATAAAGGCATGTTAACAAACATAGTCTACTCAAATGGAGGATCAGTCACTTATAGAGATAATTCAAAATGATATATCATCGGCAAAGGTGATGTGAGCAATAACGGTATCTCTAACTCACCTCTCATTACTGATGTTTTATTTGTTAAAAACTTAAAACATAATTTATTAAGCATAAGTCAATTATGTGATAAAGGTTTTAATATATCTTTTTTAGAAAATAAATGTAATATTTTTGATAAAAATCAAAATTTAATTTTTGAAGGTTTAGGAGATAGTAATATTTATATTTTAAATATGAATATAAATTATAACACAAATATGTGTTTAGTAGCTACAGAGAATGATTCTTGGCTATGGCACAAAAGATTTTGTCATATAAATATTAATACTATTAATAAAATAGCTAAAAATAAAATTGTTAAAGGACCTCATCCTCTGAGCCAATTGACACTCAAATTGCTCAATGGCTCTATGATTCTACAGCTCTCCAATGGTGGAATAAAATGAAAGAAGCACGCCTTTTTAAAGGTTCATTTGTTGTCTTTCTCGATTTTGCTCCGTATAGATTTCAAGAGCTAGCAAGGAGAAGCCGTTTAGAGTCTCTCCTAGACCACAATCAGAATAATATCAAGATAAATCAAACTTTGGTAAAACTTTTCTATGCAAATTTGAATTTAGGCCATCAAAACCCACGTAATCGTGATAATTGCGTTTAGAGTTTACTTTGTGGTCGACAAATATTTCTGTCATTAGATTGAATTGGTCATATTCTCCATACTCCAACTGATGGTATTCCATTGGAAGAATTAAATATACCTATAGGCGAGCGAGACGAAGTAAGTTATCGGTTCTTAGAAGATGACATGACAGAACTAAAGTCTATCGCCTTACGTCCTACAGCTAGAATTGTGCATCGAGCCTTAATGCACACAGTTCTTCCTCGTACTGGCTCTTATGAGCTTGTATATCCAAACAACTTTAGGGCGTTATATGCTATTTGGGGAGATGTGCAAATAAATTGGCCTAAGCTATTCTAGATGAATTCTTATCTTTTAACCAAGGTCGTATGAACATTATATATTATGGAGAATATATTATGCGGCTACTTATGAACCTCCAGGTTCCTATTCTGGAATCTGATACTTCCATTCCCAAAACTCTAAATAGTCACACAATAAGTCTTATGAAATTGCCACCTAGACCTCTATCTATCGTGTCTTCTCAAGAATGGCAATCACGACCTCATCAACAAACTTCTACTCCATAGTAACAACAATCAAGAGATGACATTCGAACACCAACTCCATCCCAAAGCACTGGGGAATCCATTGATCTAATTGTGCGAAATCAAGTCATTTTGGATTCTCGCATCAAAAATCTCGATAAGAAAATTGACAAAAGATTTGACAAAATTAAGAGCTTCTTCAGGATTTTATGGGATGTGATATCTTGTTCCTCTTCCACCACTACGGAATCTTCACACTGTGATCTGATAAAACGCCCAGCCCCTCGATTTACTTGGTCTACGTCGGAAGAACAAACAAGTTTCGACACAAGCGGCAATGGGGGTGGTAGACAGTTTGTGGGAAGTTCTTCCAGAGGAAAAAATCCAATACAAGTGGAAGAAGAAGAGATAGAGTCAGAATCTGATTGATATTGTTATTACTTGGTGGTAGTAAGTTATCTTTATTTATTCCAAACATTCTACTTCTGTTCATTTTAATGAGCTTGTATAAGTAGCTCAAAACAATTCGATACATTATTTTGTGATTGTAATTTGTTAGCTCAATGATATAATTATTGTTGTTTCTTTTTTGTCGATGACAAAGGGGGAGAAATTTCTTTGACTAACCATCTCTTGCAGGATTAGATATGTCGTTAGATATTCAGGGGGAGATATATATAACTTCCGTTATATATTTCTTAAGATATAGTATCATCTGTAACAGGTTGTCATCAATAAAAAAGGGGGAGAATGTTGAATCATAAGTTTTGATTCATGACAAAGAGCATTAAACAACTCAGTGAATGAGACTATATGGGCAAGCAACAAAAACGAAAGAAATATGCTGTTAAAACTACAAAGGAGACAAGGCTTCAAAACTGAGTATAGTATGATTATTTGTTGAAAGTTTTTAGTCTTAGAATTGTTAAAATCTATCCTCAAGTAGTCCACACAAATCAAAGTTGTTTTAAACTTCAAATTCTTTAAATTATATGTGAACTGTGCACTGACAACCAGGTCAGTCGACTGACCAAATATGACCAGTCGACTGAACCTGCTCAGTTGCACAGATACACTCTGTTTTGCACCAACTTTGAACATTCAGTTGACTGGTCGTTTTGGGTCAGTCGACTAAACTTTTCCAACAGCTATTTTTCTGAGCAGACACTTCCATTTGCTAAGAGATATGATCCAATTTGAAGAGTTGTGCCTGCTTTCTTTGGTCAAAACTCTTCGTGAATGGTTGCAGCTGTTTATCCACTATATAAACACATAAGATTCACTTCACAAATCATCGAATTTCACTTTATTTTCTGATCATACTCTCTACTATCTCTGCATTCTAAAAAACAATCACAACTTACATATATTGCTTGAATCTCTGAATCAATTAACTTATTCTTCGATTCAAAGCAATATTCTCCTTTCTAAATCTTTACACACACGTATATACTTGAGGAAAAGATTATAGGAAGGTTGTACTATCAAAGACAAATCAATGTTATCAAGAACACAAAGTGTCAAAGCAATTTTATTGAAACTGTTGAAGTCTTGTTCGGTTGTTCAAGCGGGTAAAGTCCTCTTTCGGTTGTTAGAGGCGGAAAAATCCTGATCGGTTGCTCAGGTGTTGTATAGATATTCCTCTGGGTTAAGTGAGGGGTTATTGTGAGAAATTCCAGAGGGAAGTCTGGGACTGGACGTAGAACGGGAAGTTCGAACCAGTATAAAAACTCCTGGTGTGCTTATTCTTATTTACTTTACTATTATTATCTGTTTCCGCATTTAGATTATAATACATTCCATATTACACGATCCTAAGTGATATCTTGCCACACAGTATTAGCTATACAGCATAGTAGTCACCTTCACTATGGTTTACTATGATATTAATAACTAGTCTTCCTAATTATAACTAATACGAATATTGACGTATATTACACTATATATATATATATATATATTCGTATCTCTAACTCATTAATTCATATGCTTAAGAATTCCAGAACATACACTATTTGTGCATTCTATAGGGAACATTTTTTTTATATTTTAATATATTAGAGATATCCTTCTAAAAAAGGATTACTGTTATAACTTTCCATAAATTACTCAAAGGTGAGACTTTTGCCCTATTAAATTACGAGAAATTATCTCTTTTCTTTTATTGAAATAGACACTACAAACTACAGAGAAAAACATCAATACTTTACATAGCTCTTTCAGTTTTGGTATATTACTTATTATTTCAAACGATGCACTTTTGATACATAGTTGTGGAATTAGATAATTTATGGGAATTACGTGGAAAAAGATGCGGCTAAATTGTATTCACAATGCTCCCAATAAATTAAAACATATAAATTCATATTCTAAATCAAATTAGGGTAATCCAAATCTACACTAACAATTTACAACCTAATTATCCTATATCTAGAATCAAATTCTACTTTAACAAATTTTAGGGATCGATTTCTAATTTTTGGATATGGGTGTGTATACCATTCTATTCCAATTACCTAACATACATAATATTAAGCGATATTGAATACGTTCTTCCTAAGCCTACAACTCCATAGATCTTGCATAGACATAATAATAATTAAAACTCAACAATACAATTTTCAATATTATCTATAAATCATATAATTTCCCACTCACCTTTCTAGCTTTCTAAATCTCTCAAATTTGAATTTATCTCTTTAATTGACTTGTTTTCCTTTCTATCCAAAAGAATATATATAACAATAAATATATATACCATTAGAATTACAGATTTGAGAAGAGATTTAAGGTTAAAGAAAATATAGATTTATAAGTATAGAAATTACATTTTACCATAGTATCAATTCTCTCTTTCTCTCCTTCACTTTTATTTTTTGCGCTTCTTCGATTATATATACACATATAATATAATATTTTATAATTAATATAAATAGTAGAGAAAGGAAATGGCAGAGCTTCACTGCTTTGATCAGAAAATATGAGAAGAAAAATGATGGGTTAGGCATGTATTTATAGACGCTCGAATCAATCGTATCCAGTAGATTAAAAATAATAAATCCCAAATTGTTCGGCCAAGCTTCAACCCTAGCTCCCATGCTCATGACCGGTTGACCAGTCATAGGTAGCGATCGACCATTAGAGGTCGAT
Source organism: Allium fistulosum (assembly GCA_030737815.1). NCBI lineage: Eukaryota > Viridiplantae > Streptophyta > Magnoliopsida > Asparagales > Amaryllidaceae > Allium > Allium fistulosum. The sequence continues at coordinate 951,648,211 of CM060903.1, forward strand.
CGATCTTGCCTATGGTGTCGACCGGTGGGGTCCATGCAATCATATAATTTATTCCTTTTTAATAATATTTGTTTTAAAAAATTAAAACGTTGATAACTTATTCGTTTGAACTCTAATCACAAAAACTCCAAATGTAAAAGTTGCTTAGAAAATCGCCATGAATACAATGGTGCAAACTTCATAGCCAAATTTCGATGTTTGCTCAAATTCCATTTTTGAGCCTAAAAAATTATTTATTAATTACTGTTAACTTTAAAAAGTGTTACAGAAAGTCTTCCCAAGACGGTCAGTTTGATATATAGTTATAATGCATTAGGGGTTGCGGTTTGCGAAATAGATAGTGTTTAAATAAATATGTAGTTATTTTGGGCCAAACTGGGTACACAGCCCATAACCCAACCTAACAACTATATAATTGAGGTTATGGAACCCTAATCGTCACCTCTATTATTAGTTTTCTTCACTAAACTTGAAATTTCTTAATTTTTTGCTAGTGATGATTAGCCAATTAATTAAAAATTGATTAAAATTCAAATTGTCCAAATTCTATCAAATTATATATCATTGTGAAGCTCTCAACGAATGAAGTTTATGGGTGGTGTCTGTCTGTCATAAAATGTCCGAGGCAACTAAAAAATATGGTTAAAGTTTCCATCGACGACACCCTAGGGGTGATTTGGGGGTTTTTGATTTAGAAGTCAATGGACAAAATTGAAGGCATGGATTTATAAGCCTCGACGATATGAACTCAATCTCAATGCTGGTCTTAATTGCACCAACAGAGGTCTTAGGCGGCCATAATTGGGCTTAGAGTGTCGACGTTCACTAATATAGGGGTGTGGCGGAGCACCACCGTAGGCAGCGGCACTAGCATTGGTAGATGGCGTATGGTAAGGCGAGGTAGATGAAGGTGGTGCGGCGTCAAACGGTGGTCGGAGGTGGGTGAACGACGCAGTCAAAGGTGCGTAAATGAGTGCATTTTAGCGTGCGACCATAATGAAGGTAAGTTAATTATTTTATTATATTTTATTGTGTACCAATTCTGCTATTTACAATATTGCCACCGAGATCTTAAAACCTGAGTAACTTATATATACAAACTCTGATTTACGCATGGTTTCTCCATTGGACTCATGGCAGAATTCCTAACAATTTGACACTAGGTTTGCAGCATTTAAAAACTATTGAAAAAAGTGTGTTGGCATGGTTTGTTTATTTAATTAATTAAATTTTAAAATATGAAATGCGTATTTATTAATGAAAAATCAAAGTTATTGATAGATGTTGTGATATATTCGTGATTGTTTGGTTATCTTAATATTTTGGATGAGTTTTGTCTTAATTGGATGATTATTGTTGATTGTCGTATTTTTGGGTGTTTAATTATAATTAATAATTGATTTGAATTGGAAAATAATTAACTGAAATAAAATGGATAATAATGGGAAGATTAGATAAATGAATGATAGACATGATTATTTACAGTTTTTATTGTATTTGTAAATAATAGTCATTTAATGAATTAAATGAAATTAATGGAAGAAATCTAATAAAATTATTATTTATGAATTTTTGGGGATTCATAAATAATAATGGATATATTTTAACTAAAATCGGAAGGTTTATTGTAATTATTCAATAAACTAGATTTTGTAAATAATAAGATGGTTTTTTCGAAAACTACTATTTTTGATATAAAATACATGTTTGGAAAGATTTAAAGTAATGAAATTATAATAAAGTATTTTGAAGTATATTATCATTTTTGGAAGAATTATTATTGTCTTGTGATAAATAAAAGGGTGCTATTATAATAAACAATAATAAAATGATTTTATACTTAAGAGAAAACAATGGTGGTAAATATGATGTTTTGAATGGATGTAATATGTGATTAATCGTTGATTTTATTTAGCACATATGTAATTTTATAATGATGAGATCGTATTTGGATGTGTGTATGATATTTTGTCATTATTACTACATGGGTATAGTAACTATGGTTTTATTGTTGGTGTTTGTGTTACTAATATAGTTTTTTGGTACATATTTGATTGGTATATACTTAAATTGATTGTTGGATAGTTGATAATTAATATGTGAATATATGCATGTTGTGATTGGCTTATTTGATGTTTATGGTTGACATTGTATCTTGTCAAATGATTGTAAAATTTAATGCCTATGTGTGTTATTATTCTTCTTACCCCATATTTATGGCGATCGATTGGAATGGTTTAGTGGGAGTAGTATTTCCTACTTGCATTGATTGCATTGGTTGAAGTAGTTGCATCGATTACGATAGTTGAAGTGATTGCATTAATTGCGATGGTTGCATCGATGCTATGGTTGTTATGTGCTAATGACTGTTTGGATGCATGAGAAGAGAAGGAAATAGAACTACCTGCACTTGATCCTTTAAAAGGGGCACGTATGTAGTCTTTTCTTATGCAATAGCTATCGAGCCAATGACCGTAGTGTATAGGGTTAGGAGCGGTCCAAACATAGTTGAAAACTTTTTCCTTTTATCTTATGTATATTTGTATAGTTGTGAAGTTTCAGATATGAGCAGAAGAGGGAATGGAAATGTGAATACAGGCTATATTGTGGACATCCGATTGGTATATTTTATACGATTGATTTATTGTTAAAGAGTTAAGGGTAATTGATGTATTAAAATGTAAAATATTGTGATGATGTTGTAAAATAATTGTATTATCAAGTCAATATACATTTATATTGATGTTTGATTCCACTGTTAGGTTTTCATTTATTTTTGTAGTTTTCAAAATCTTAAATTATGATATAAATGATCTCACTGTTTTTAATACTGGAAATTAGTTGCAATGTATTTTGTGGCATTTGTAATTGATTTCTAATGTTAAAACTAGTGGGCGTTACATTTAAGAAATATTAATTATTGATATATTTGATGTTTAGCGTGTTATTAGTTAGTATGGTAGCTCCTACAAATATTCTGAATGCTATTAGTAATTATTTGATTGTATATATCAAAGTTATATATACGCATACCCATACATACATACATATATATATATATATATATATGTATGTATGTATGTATGTATGTATGTATGTATGTATGTATGTATAAACAAGCTTTAAATATATTTAGTTACTTAATGGCCATTGGAAATTTTTGGTCCATAAAGATGGACAAGCGTGGTCGGCCATACAAGGAAGAATGTGGTCTAAATTTTAGATCTAGAGATAAATACAATTAAAATAAGAAGGTTTTAAAGAGAGGAAGGTGAAGATCTCTTTTCGCTCCTTAAATACAAAGGCTTTCACATTATTATTATTTTCCAATCTTTTGCTTCCTCCTTATTCATTCATGGCCGGACTCTCATTCCCTTCCCTCTCGTGGTCGAACTCATCTTTCCACCCAAACAACAACAAAATCAAATTGAAGTGGTTCATTTGATCTTTGCAACATCAGGTGTTGATTTAAACAATCTAGGAGATGATTCACAAATCAAGGTATCACAAAGGGGAAAATTTGGTCAAGTACAATTTTATTTTATATTTCACATTCGTATATGCCCATCTATGACTAAAGTTGATGTATGTGATATATCTTATTTGCCATTGAATTTAATGTGATTTAAATTTGTTATAAATGTTGTTTTGTAAATATTATTCAAGTGAAACATGCATGTATGTATGTATAAAGTTTTGATCTATCTACTTTGGCTATATATGTTTTTGTTAATCATGTTATACAAATTATAATTCATATGATAGTTTTTTATATTAATCGTTTATTTTTGGCCATGAGAAAAATATGTAAAAAAAAAATATTTTAAAAAATGGTGCTTTATTCGTTCTACAAAAGAAATATACAACATAAGACACGTATTAAGCCCTAACACATTTTTTACTTAAAACAACTAAAATAACACAATACATAATAAATTAAAAAGTTAAGCCCTTCATCATTTATTGTCCAAGCCCAATACCCGTATTTTCAAACAATCTTGCTACAGCACCCGAAAATCATGTCAGAAAACCATGCGGGAATTGATTCAACGGCTGGATTTCAGGGGGGCTGAACATTTTGGCCTTTAAGATGTTTTCGGGTGTAATTTCGGGTTTTTGTTTCGGGTGGAGGAGCATTTTCCATTTGCAAATGATTATCTCATCCAGGCTTACGGGAATCTCTCTTAACATCAACCAGTTACTTTCAACCTAATTATCAATCACGTTTCAACAATTCTAGAAGGCCCGAAATATGGGTCAGAATTTGTGCCCGAACTTAATCTGGTGGCTGCTATTAAATCAAACACTTAATATGAATGGCCGCCCTGAATTTCAGCGGAAACCCGTTCAAAATGACTCACTCAGATTCGGGCCCCGTAGCATCATTCATCACGTTTTGGTAGCCATCTTCCACCTCAAGCAGTTATAGTAACCACAGCCAACATTTTTGCCATTGATTTTCTTCCTTTTCAGCGCCATGAATGTCGATTTAGTAACCGCATCTGCTTTCGAACTCAGATCTGTTCTAGTTTTTGCCTAATTCAATTCGTCCTTTACGCTCTTTGAGGACCAGTTTTCTCAAATCTAATCTGATCGACGATCCTAGTTTACGGCCTACTGGGTTCTCGTTGAGACAAAACTATGACCATCTAGCAATTGTACAATGACTCACATCGAACTTTCCTTCATAATTGATTCAAACTTTCCAGATCCCTTTTCATTCGAAAGTGCCTAACCGCTACGCTCCATTGATTTCTCCACAACCAGATCTGAACCCCGATATGTATTTATCCTCTGCACATCGACTTACTGTTCATCCATCCTTATGAATTCTTAACTGACCGATTGTCCAGGATTTCGATCTATATGGTTCTCGTAGAACCGAAACTCCAGTAATTGTCTTCGAGTGTACATTTTTGCTTCAGTTTGTACATTCCGGAAAAAACTTGAGAATCGAGATCAGTAAATCTGTGCATAGCGATTTTAATTCGATTGAGTCCTAGCTTTTCTTTTATCTCAACATCCATGGTTGTATCGTGTATAAACTGAAATTTAACCACATTTTAATGCACTGCAATTCAATTCACTGTTGCAGGTTATCTTCTGGAACCAGATATTGAATGAATTGTTACTGCCTCCATCCCTTTTTGATCTGTTTAAATTCGAAATCCAAATTGAAAGAATTGCCCCATCCTTTAACCATTGTTGGGGTTCCTCACTGAAAGAGGATTCCTCTATAAATTAGAGTAGAATGTATGCAGAGCCGGCCTACACCTTCAGTTGCCCTAGGCAAGCATGGGATGGAGTGGAAGGAAAAATAAAAATAAAAGTACAAAATGGGTGGAAGACATGCTCGAACATAGGTAGTTCAGTTGGAAGAGTAACAAACAAACCACCAGACCAACTAAATTTATTTAAAATCTTGCCCTTTTACTTATATCAACCAGTATTTGTAACCACGGATATCGAAAATGTTGCCCTCCTCCCCCGTGTTGCCCTAGGCGGCCGTCTTGGCTGCCTTGCCCTGGGGCCGGCTCTGAATGTATGTTTAGTTTATTAATCATTTTTAGGCCGAAACAATGTAGTTATGTTTTTATAATATATACATACTTAGTTTACTAAATGGTTTAGACATTAATGTAGAACTAGTGTTTAACCCGTGCATTGCATATGGTATGTTGCAGAAAAATAATATTATAAATATTTTAGAACAAAATTTATTATGAGATATATGATGCATTTATTAGGATAAATGAGTCATAAATCGAATTTACTATATTTTTAAGTGTATAATTTTTATCATGAGATTTATTATTGTTTTGTCCATAAAATGAGTTATATATTTATTTATTATTTTTTAGGATTCAATATTCATTATATATGCAAATAAATAAAAAATAATGTTCTTAATTTCATGTGTATAGATTTTGAAACCGACGTTAAGCTTTTAATGCATTTGATTAAAAGATAAATAATGTATAAATTGAATTTCAAATATTACTCGAGAATTGGCATAAATACCTAAAATTTGAAGTGTAATGCTAACGAATCAATATGTTTTTATGCATTTAAAGTTTGCAGCACATATTTATCAAAAATAAGTATACGATACTAACAAAGTGATAAATAAAATATTTATTTAATTACTAAACGAAATATTAAGTGAAAATAAGACCTAAAACGGTACAAATTACGTTATCATTTTAATTAAAAAAAGATATTTAATTCATTGTTTCATACCTCGGTAATTTTAATTTATAATAAAAGTTTCAAGAAATATTTAAGATTTACTTCTAAAAGATAACAAAATACAAAAGAAAAATATTTCCGATCAAAGTATGATATGATTCTTGTCCATTGGTTAACGTAAATTACAGATATACATTGTTGAAATGATTTTTCTTTTACAAAAACATTCTAAATGAAAATGTTATTTATATTTTCAGCATTATAGAATGCAAATATTAACGGTTTATCATTAATTGCAGTGTCATTCTTCACAAAAGTAAATGTTATTAAGAATTCACTTAACGTATAAATTTTCAAAAGTAAAAACGTAATGTTTGTAATGATATACCAATTGTAGGAAGAAAAAATTGTGGATATATTTGTTTGTAATGAAATATCAACTTTAGAAAGGAAAAAATTATGTGTATATTTCTATGTATTAAAATACTAATTTTAGAAATAAAGAAATTTTATGTACTTGAAATGTAGACTAATATAACAGAATTGACGATAATTTTTTTGTATAACTACGAAAATTTTAAACATATAGACTTAAATGAAAAAAATAGTTTTATCTTTTTTTTCAATAGGATTATGATAATTTTTTATATATGTTATACATATATAACAGAATTACATCAATCAATAATTATTTGTTAACTAATTTTTAAGTGTAAATTTAAAAAAATTTAGGAGAAATATGTAAATAATCGTAAAAATTGTCAAGTGTTGGTATTTAAATGTAAAATAATATGGGAGAAAATTAGTAAAACATTGTAATAATTTTTATATAATTGTGAAAATTTTAAAATATATGTACTTGAATAAATAATTAGTTTTACCATTTTGCCAATATCCCGAATGCGGTACCCACATTGAATTGTTATTTTTTTAATGAAACTATTAGATTATCTAATCGATATTTGTTAATCGTATTTATTTAAAAAGTTTGAATTTAAGATCGCCAAATTAATTTAACATATGGACTTAAATGAAAAAAATAGAAAAAAACTTGAGAGAATTCTTTAAATAATTGTACAAAATTATTAAATGTTGGTATTTAAGTGCAAAACGATGGAAGAGAGAACCAATAAAAACATTGTAATAATCATTATCTTTACTACTAATAATGTAAATCCAGTCCACTATTTCAACCGTGTCTTTATGAATTGCCTAAAATGCCCTCTCACTGTCACAGGTAAACTGTACCTCCTATTGCTGCTCTCGATTTGGTTTCTTCTCCAATTCGTCAAATTCCCAATTCAGTTCTTCAAATCCTCAATTCGATTTATCGCCACCATCATTCGGCTCATCGAGTTTCCTTCCCTTCCGGATCCACTGTCTTCTCCAACTTTGAATGTCGATTACCGATTATCGACAATGGTTACTTCATTAAACTACAATAGCTGATCTTATGGCACGGCCTAAGTGCTCGAGCTCGAAAGGATTGATTTAGGCAGGCAAGGCTCGATGCACTGGAAATGGTGTCTTGCATCCAATTCCTCAAAATTCCCACTTCCTCAGAATTCCCAATTCCATTCATCACCATCCTATAAGTCATACAAGCTACCCAACCTCCCTCAAAATCAATCTCTCTTACTTCCAAATCAACAATGGCAGTATCACTAGCAACGTAGCATCCACGGCAGGTGACTGGATGAGCCGGAAGAGATAGCTCATTACTCTGCGATTTGATAGCGTAGGCAGTAGGTGATTTCTCTTACCTTTTATTTTCTCTCTGAGGTATAATTATATACAATGTATATATTTTGGTTGAATTGTTGACGTGGTTCAATTACTGTCACTTTTTGACAGTGTCACTCACTGTTCTTTGTTCTTACTGATCTGATTTTTGGATGTTGAACATGGTTTCTCCAATCTGAATTATGACTCAGGAAACGAACATTGTTATGAACCCATACAAGGTTTGACATCGTTACTCATTATTTTACACTATTTGATCCGATTAGTGAACCCACCTAATAGATAATTTTTTCACCTGATTTGCGATTGGCGAAATGAAATTTATTACAAAGATATTGAATATTTTTAATACCGTAATTTTATTGATTATTGCTACGGTTACCGATTACCCTTCATTTATTTTCAGTATACACTTCATTTACTTTTAGTATAGTTTCATTTCTCCACTAATTGTCATGGTTACTAATTTAACTTATGTTTAGGTTATGCACATCTCCATTACTAATAAAGAATATCTCAGCAGAATCTGTGACAAACAAACATACTGAATATTTTTAATAACACCACCCTCTAACATGTTGATGTTCCATTAAAGAAAAGTACCTAGCACATTGAAGTTTCATGATTTATTTTTCGGTTTTCATGTTTATCCATCTCAACGACATAAATGGCACTTCCCAAAATAGATTCAAATAAATAAATCATGTGTCACTTACATTCAAAGAAGTGATTTCCACGAGTTAAGCGAATAGAATAGATAGTCAGATCATTTATGAACTACTATGGTTAGAGTGAAGTAAATATATGATTAGTAAACGAAATTGATTCCACCGAATCAACATTGAATGAACCAACTATTGACATAAGTGGGTTAATAATAGAAATTTCATTCCCTTATTTCCAAGTTTGGCCTATATATATATATATATATATATATATATATATATATATATATATATATAGAGAGAGAGAGAGAGAGAGAGAGAGATTTTACTCCAAATACCTTTTTAAAACATGTGTGATCCTTAAAGCAAGAAGACCGCTCAGGAGTTATTATCAATAATGAAACAGAGTCATAGAAATAGTTTAATAAAGGCCCTAAACAATAAAATGGCCCAACAAAAAACGATAATAATACATTCAGATCAATAGATAGCCGATCAAACGAAGTTGTGAACAAGTAATTAGAAATTATACATCTTAGCTCATAACAGAAAGTAAATGAATGAAAAGTAGAAAAGAAGATTGTGTTTGCTAAAACATATACTCCAGGCTATGTTTGCTGAAAGGGGGAGCAAGTGGGCTCACAATAGTTGCTACAAAACCAATGCTTGGGTTGTTGAGTTATGACATGCTATAGTAACATCGATTATTTGGACAGAAATCGGTGCTTGGGCTCAGAAAAGTAGTTACAAAATGAAAAGTAGCAACTAGACATGACAGGTGAAAAGCTGCAGCACATCAGGTATTGGGACAGCAGCTTAGTGGTATGGTTTTCTTTAAACAAATAAGGGTTTTTCCCCCGAATGCAGGTAAGTTGAAATCAATATTTTTATAAGAAAAAAAAAACACGTGGTGCTATTCTTATTATATGTTATGTTGTGCTTCAAGCATCTATATTGATGGTTAATATGTGCAGTATTTAATTTTGCCTATATAGAGCTGCTATGTTAATATTAACTATGTGTGACCGTTTTTTTTTTTGCTTGAAGCATAGTTGTCAATATGTTAAGCCTTTTGGCTTTAGCTGCTATGTGAACATGTTATTCAAATATGGCAGAATAATTTATATTGGATTTACACTTTACAGCAAGTTTTGTAACTGTACTCTCCAAATAGTTGCTACGTGAATATGTCATTAATTTCTGTTTTGCCTTCATGTGCGAGTTTCCTGTATAGACCATGCCTTTATTTTTGTACTGACAGCTTCGCCATTTAATGTCCTCTTAGATTTTGTTTCCAGGCTGATGCATCTATTTTAAAGTTTCTTCTTCTTAGGAATACTTCAACTTCTTAGCAGGTTTTACTACTATAAAATTTCAACTACCGACCAAGCACTACTTTATGCTTTAAAGATGAAACGCCATAGCTATGCTTTCCAAATAAAAAGCTTAGTATATTAAACATTGGTTGTCTCTACCATTGTACAAATAAGGAACTTCCCTAAAACGTCTTAGGCTACCATTTAAAGATTGATATATTAATGGTTTGGATCACGTAGAAAAATTTACTGATAAAGAATTCAGTCACTTTACATCCTGTGTGTTTCCAATTATTTAGTGCAACAAATGCTTATAGATTTATAGATTTGTTCCTTATTTACCCCTGTTTAAATTTAAATACATCAAAAACCTGCTCTTTTAAACTGAATGCCGCAACACATTGTTGCACGTTTCCAGTTTCTCAAAAAAAAAAATTGATTTATATACGTCTGCATATATACGTAAAAGTTAAAGACAACTTTTAATCAAACATATTATTAAAAGAGCCCATCCTGAGTTAGGTTGTTGTTAAAATAAAAGACTGTTGCAATGTTAATTGATTATTTGGTAGATCTCCGCCGTGTGCGTAGCATGTGTGATATATTAATTTCAGTCCGTTTTGATGTTTACTAATATTAAGCTAAAATTAACTGTTACTAATACACCTGTTGTATTTGTAACAGTTTCTGTTTATTTGCTATTTTCCCAAAATAAAGGGGATGTATAGCAAGTAATAAAGCAACCGTAAATCTTCCACACTTAGTTCATAAAATTCAAGCTTACTAAGTTGGAGAATAAAAAATGTTGCCATTCTCCTTTTTACCCATAAATCCAATGCATGATATTAGGTTACATTTGTTACTCGATTTTACATACCAAGTTTCTTCTTATTGTTTCCAGTCATACAAACTCCCAGACAAAACACACACACACATACATCCATCCATACATACATACACACATGCGTAAACACACATAAATATATATATATATATATATATATATATATATATATATATGTATGTATGTAGTAATTTCCGTACACTAATGTGACAACTACACCTAACCAACATTATAATATGGTGAGGTTGAACTTTTCTTTATATAATTTATTATGCCTGATATTTTTTCTACTCGGTTAGTTGTTGTTACTGTGTTCATGCTAAGCGTCGTGGAAAATGGTTCGCCTACACTTGGTTTTATTACTTTTGACCAATCAATATATTTTATTTGTTGAAAACAAGTAGATTGTTGCAAAAATGAAACATGATTTTATGAGTTATAACCAATCAATACAGTACACATCCTGCAAATTCATATTGATTACTTACATTTAAACATGATAGAGTTAGTTATTTATTGTAAGGACTAATATATAAGAGTCAAAATAATACATATATAAGTTATTTGAATAGGCGAGATGCACATTTAATCAACTTACATTAAAGGATAGAAATATGTGCTCAAGTGATCTTAGTTGAATACCTACATTAAAGGATAGAAATACATGCTCAAGTGACCTCAGTTGAATATCCCCACATTACTAACAATAAACTTTGTCTTATATCATTAATCCGTATTATGTAAGGTATACATGGCATACTTATAATTTTAGATAATGTTAGCAAATTATTCCTTAAAATTCAAGGTTAGTACTCAAACTAATTAAATGATCATAACGTTACTCAATGAACTGATTATACATGCTTTTAATGTATATATAGAAGTATATTTTATTTTTGATGTTCATTAAATTTGTTTGTAAAGACAGAATTTTGCACCTTCTCTGCTAAACCCTCTACTTATATTAGGAAAGAATAAATTTTTCACAAGTAGTGTAATTGGAGGCATGCGCATGCTCTCAAAGCTTATAAATTCAAATTATATCCATCTTTAGAGCTAACTCAGGATAAAAAAGCACGACCTAGCAGCATAGGTTTTACCAGTTTAAGTTTCCTACGATGCTTGCGAGTTTCTCCACTTTATAGGGGCATTTCTGTTTTCCAGCTTGATAGAGCAAACATAGACATAACTATAAACATAAATCATGATTGTGTTTTTATTTCTCTTTATAAAATTGTTTTCAACTGTAGGTAAAAATTAAAAGACAATACAGGGAACTAACTATAAAAGAAGTTGAAGAAATCATGAGCAAATGGAAAAGCAATGCAACTGGCTATGACAAATGGATGATGAAGATTGCAAATAGTAGGCCTGTTGCTTTTGGTGAAGTGAGGAAAGAAGAGAAGGTTGTAGGTGGGCCCTGTTCTTGGAAGTTGAAAAGAAAATACGGTGAAGGAAAATTTAGCAATGATGAAGAAGATGGAGATTGGGAGGCGAATTTTTTTTTTGAGTATGAGCTTAATAGGAAAGGTTTGATGAAAATGACGAGGACAAGGAAGGCAGTGACAAAGATTTTGATGATGATATCCAAATGGGTGAGTTAATCTTTGAAGTTTAATGGATATGTAATCACTGTATTTTAATATAATTTACACCGTAATAATGAGAGAAAGCAATATAATTAACTGCTTAGGAATTGTTGTTGATTCTATTGTGTAAAACCATACAATTTTAGTAATTCTTTCCCCTTTTACTGTTTTTGTGTTTGTAATGACTCCATGCGTGTCACTGCATATTGGCTCTTATATATTGGATTAGATAATGCAATATATTCATTCATCTTCTAAGTAAAGATTGTTTCTTTTCCTCATTGTCCTTTTTTCTTTCTTAAAGGAGAATAGAATTTTCAAGAATGGCAATGCCTTTATTACTCAAATCAGACACATCATTAACCTACTAACTACCAACAATAGTGCTAAATTTTCTTATATTTAATACAAATAGCGGCCATTTTACATATTCCAGACTATGATTAGGGACATGAAGAAAATTTCACCAATGATGACGAATCTATAGGAAATGATCCATTGGAATGGGAAGCTTTGTTGGCTCTTGAAATGCTTGCAACACCTTAAATTATGTTGGTCTGGTAAAATAAGAATATATAAGCAGGCTCAATCATCTTTGCATTGACGGTATGAAATACACAGTGCATTGCAATTTAACATCATATTTCACAGAGCTTATTGATATTATGAGTGTAAACTACATCAGGTGAATATAAGGATGTGAAGAAGAGCCCCCAATCTTACTTATTGATCCAAAATTTAATAAGCATGCATTAACTAATACCTCATATTCAGCATGCATTAACTAATGCCTCATATTCAAAACATACAGTTATATTCAAATGAAACCTACAATCTTTAAAAGAAGAAACCATGTTTATTGATTGACAAAACATGAGTAATACCGGTTGGTTTTAAGAGTGCCTGCATCGATTACTGCGGTACACACATTTGGTGCGTGCTATGAGTAGAAAAAAAAGTTGTTTGGTTTAGTAGATTATTATAGCTCAATTGCTTTACAATACACATTTATTCGCTAACAACCATAATTAATGTCTTTTTTGATTGTGCAGTAAATTTTGTAATTAGTGAATGTGGTTTGGTTCTTTGATCATAAAAAGAACTACATGATATAAATAAAAAGAAGTTTTTTCAAGTTACTGACAAAAAACAGTCCATATGCACGTCTATTTGGACGTGCATACATACTCGTAATGATAAATAATATGATTTGAAAATTAAGTATCAAGAGGAAATTATATAAAAATGAGAAAATTCTTAAAATTAATAAGAGAGCAGGAAATTCTTCTGCTTTACTATTATTTAATGGATTAATTATGGGTTTGTCATAGAATAACGTGGAAGCTTTCTTCATTCGATCTTAAATGCCAAAGCTTCCTCATTTCATAATATAAACCTATTTTGTAATTTCATGGCACTATATGCATATATGTGTCTAAACTATATATATGTGGTACTATTGAGATACGTGTATATAAACTATCCACATATATTGTAGTATATTCAAACACACGTATATATTTATACATTTATATTCTAGGTATGCATGTGAATTTTTAAAATGCAAATGTATATGCATATACATTATATATGTATATACATTTTCTATATATAATAAAATTATACACACATACAATAAGAAAATGGTGAAATTCCAACGACAAATTGTCTTCGCAAAATCGTGGAAAACTTTTTTTCCGACGATAATTCGCCGTCTTAAAAAAGCTCATGGTAAAATAAAATCCCGACGACATTACTACGACTTTGGTAGGGAAGTTTGCGATGACTTTTCGACGACATTATATTTTCGATGACATAACGAGGACATACCATACTAGCGGTTTTGCAACGACTTAGCGACGACAAATCGAATGCGACATTTAGTAACGACATTCCTACGATTTCATAATCTCGACCATTTTCCGACGACCTAGCTACGACATTTAGTAAAGTATAATTTTCTAGCTTTTCTACGACTTAACGATGACATTTTATATAGTTTTTTAAAATATTTTTACTTCCACTTAACCATAAATCGCAATAATAACATATATTCCTACCTGTGCAGTTAATGTCGCGCTATTACCCCACTATAACCCTGCTATATCTCATAGTGGATTTCTACCGCTACGATTTTTCTATATAACCCCAAATATAGCCTTTTCGTTTTAAGCTCCGCTATTTCCGCTATATCCCGTTATTCCCGCTATATTCCGCTATTTCCGCTATACCTTCTTTAAAAAAAATGAATTGGAAAATTACATTTACACATTATAAAAATTATAAAATTAATTTATTTAATTGAATTTTTAATATATTTTCAGAAATGAAAATACTCTAATATTCTACTAAATTCAATTATGTTATATAATTCTTTTACGTTTATTTACAGTATATTCGTACATGTTTTTATTTAAAATTATTTATGTATTAACTATAATTCAATCGAATGTTAATTTTTCATTTAATTACCATTTATATATTTATAAAAATATTAAGTTTGAGTTTTAAATGATATCCGCTATATCCCGCTATACCCCTAAATGTTAATTTTTCATTTAATTACCATTTATATATTTGTAATGATATACCAATGTATCGAGCACTTTACTGCGCAGATTCCTACAATATCAAACATGCAATTATAATATACATCAAATTCAATATAGTGATTTTACATTTAAACCCAATACATATCAAAAGGTATACTAACAACAATTAAATCTTTCAATATCACATAATATTGCAGTAATAAAACAGTACACAAACGATATCTCAATACTACGTCTACATCATACATGTCAATCTTAGTACTATATGTATAGTACATACAAATAAAATGCATCAACCATCTTGATGCTGATCTGGAGCATCTCTTAAAACCGATTCACCATTGAATTGTCGTTGAAACATCTCTTGAAACTACTGAAATTGCTTCTAAAGCAATATGACCTGATCTTACAACTTAGTGATTTCCATCGTCTTATTGACGTTGTAGCTTACATCTCTATCTCTGTGTCGTTTCCGCAATTTTTAATAAAATTTAGTATATATCTCTGTCTCGGTTCTGGAAACTTGTCCGTCACCACATAATCAGACCTGATTCTTTAGAGGAGACAGCAACAACTTCATATTTCAGTTTAGTTTAATTAAAGATAAACATAGATGTAAATTTTACATAGGCATTTTAACAAAAAAACAAAAAAGGAACCTCACGATGTAAATTTTACATAAGCAGTTTGATCTTACAATCAAGTAACCATTTGATCTGAGACTATATGATACCAATGCTTTGTAATTTACGGGTAAATGGGTGAGCTGCAACTCTTGGATTAATTACATCTTTGTGAAGAAAGAAGATTGGTTGTCAAATTTCTGGATGTCTAACTATGGAATGTAGTTTTTGCCTTGAATGATTATTGATTATTGAACTACGTATAATATATCAGTATTTCCATCATAGATGCTAGCTGCGTATAAAAGATATGCAAGTACTGTTTTGTTGATCTTCTACAATGTGTATAAATTATACATTAAAAAAACTTGGATTTTCAGTTTCAAACCAAAAGACAAGTAGTTAGTAAAAGTAAAAGAAACCGATGAAGAGCGAATGTGGACATACGCAGTTATTGCTGCAGTCATGGTCCAAGTCTACAAAATCACAGGTAAATGGTTGATTCTATCTTATATTATATAATTCAAACTCATGCGCCACACAAGACTAATTCTATATAACACGTACAAAACAACGAGTGCTCCTCTGCCTATATAAACACCATACTCCCTCTTCTTCCCCATAATCAAAATTCATCAACTTCTGATTGCTAAATACAGCCTCTAACAAAGATACACAAAACATGAGTCTGTTATCGAAGAGTAGGAGAGTGTTCGTTCTTGTTCTGGTTTTCTTAATGGTGTCGAGCATGTTTCAGGAAGAAATGGCAGTAATGGGAGGAAGGCAGCTGGATGAATGGTGGAGGACGAATAGCAATTTGGTAATGGCGTCGCTGCCGAAAGGGCAGCGTGTTCCGCCTTATGGACCCAGTGGGTGCACTAGCAATCCTCATAACCATGGCGGTTACTGTCCCCCGAGATAATGCGTAAATATTGTTGTGTATATTCATTCTTTTTCTTCATGAATTCATGAAATTGTTGGCCAAAAAAGTCCAAAACCATCTGGCAAATTTCTCAAACATAGGAATCTACCATGTTAAAATAAATTCATATTTTAACTCAATGTGCAGACCGGTTTCAAGTAAACTACATAAAAGAAAACATTAAAATACAATCATCATTTCAGATCCAATAATAAATTCAGGCTTCCCAGAATGCAAAACTCTAGTGAACCATCCCATTTCAGATCCGTCCAAATCCTTCATTTTCTTATACTAGTAATGCATTATTCTACACTACCATTACTCTATATTGCATCTGTAGCTGTAACTGCCACGTGGTACGTTGATGCAGCACATACCTGGTGCCGCAATGGCGAAGACGAAGTCAATCGACTTAACTCCTACGACCTAAATCCACTTCCGCGAAATCCAATGTCCGACCTAACTCCAGAAGAGCTCCGACCTAACGATAGGTCGCAAACCATGTCCGACCTAACTTCCTCTGCGACAACGTCTCCACGACCTAAATTTACCGACCTAACACCACCCCGACCTAATTCCTACGACCTAACATCTCTACGACCTAACATCACTCCACGACCTAATTTCTCTATTCTAAGTCGCGAGCGAATTTCGAACGTCTGCCGCGAAGTCTACGAAGGTCGCGAACGACCCAGCATCTACCACGACCTACGACCTAACACCCACCAATTTTCCGACTTAAACTTTCCCGACCTAACCCAAAGCCACGACCTACGACCTTCTCCTCGTAGCCGCAAATCAATTTCTCCTTCCCCGACTTAAACCCATACCGATTCCTTGAGTCGCGGGGAAAAACTCGATAGGTCGTAAACGACCCAGTTATGTCGCGAAATTCCTAAACTATGTCGCTGCCGATTTTCATTAGGTCGAGTGAAGATATTAAGTCGCGTGACAATTGTTAAGTCGTGAGAAACTTTAGTCCTGCTGAAGTTAGGTCGTTAAGTCCTGTATTGAGTTGTATTAGGTCATGAAGGCTTTGTAATGTGTTGTACTTTGCAGTGTGTGTTGAGTTGTAAGCCTATAAATAAGGCGAGTGGTGTCATTTGTAAGGTTGTTGATTTTGAAATAAAAATTTCTTTGTTAGCTTTGTGCTTTCATCCAATTGGTAGTCGAGTGTGATCTCCTATCTCCACCTTCGGTCAATCGAGTGCGCTCGATTCAACGATCGTGAAACCAATTCGCGGAATTAAGTGCGCTTGATCAACACTCGAAGAATTGAAGATCTACTTTCATGGTATCGAGATCGATCAACGTGACGTAGATAGCTAAAATTCGGCATCTTCGGATCAACGAATTTGGGCATTTCAGTATTCATCAATCCACCGATTGCTACGTTCATCGATCTATCTTGTTTTGTATTATCCGCTGCGTCATTTGGTATCAGAGCTGGATCGCAAGGAGTTTGCGTAGATTTTTGGAGTTGTGCGAGATTTACATCATTTGGAGAAGTGGGTTATCGAGATTTGTTCGTTTGGAGATTTTTGAAGTTTTCAACAAGTGGGTAGTTTTGATTTGAAGATTTTTAGATCGAAGTGAAGTTTTTGTTGGAATTTGTTGAAGAGTGATCATGCCTCCGAGAAGAGCTAACCGTTATCGCAACATTGATGCTTTATATGGGAGAGAAGAAGCCGATGAGATGGAGCAAAGAATTAACGAAAACTTTAATGAGAAGATTAATGAAGGGATTGGTCGAATAGAGAGAATGATGTTGGAGATGAGTCAAAATCAGTGAAGGGTATCACCTGAATCGAGCCATGGAAAAAGTAGAGTTTCACCACATTCAAATCGAGAGAGAAGTGTTGATAGTGATCATAGAAGCGTGGATCGAGATTGTGATAGAAATGTTGATGATCGAAGTCGTGATAGAAATGTGACTGATCGAGATCGGAGGAATATAGATCGTAGGAATGTTGGTGGAAGAAATGGTGGTGGTAGAGATGTTGGTGGTCAGGATCGACATCGATATACATCAGATTGTGAAGAAGAGTATGATGGTGGTAGTGTTCATGGACGAGGGCGTGGACAAGGAAGAAATCAGTCGGAGTACGATCACAAGTGGGAATCTGGGATGAAGACTGAAATTCCAGAATTCAAAGGTGGGATGCAAGCTGAGGAGTTTTTGGACTGGTTGTCTAATGTGGAGGAGATTTTTGACTTCAAAGAGGTTCCATAACATCGTAGAGTGAAGTTGGTTGCTACAAGGTTGAGGGGTAGAGCTTTGGCATGGTGGCAGCAAACCAAACTTACACGTGAACGGATGGGGAAGTCAAAGGTTGAATCATGGGAAAAGATGAGGAAAATGATGAAAGCCACATTCTTACCTTATAATTATCAATCGCTTATGTATCAGAGGCTGCAAAACTTAAGGCAAGGAACGAAGTATGTTAATGACTATGCTGATGAATTCTATCAACTGATTGCAAGGAGCGATATCATGGAGACAGAGGAACAATTAACAGCTAGATTTGTTGGAGGATTGCGTATGCAGATTCAAGACATGGTAAATATGTTTGATCCCAGATCTGTAGGGGAAGCACACCAGAAAGCGTTGGCTTGGGAGAAACAGGGACGACGAGGTGGTGGTGTGTTTACAAATTCCAACAACCAGAACAAGGATGTTAGTAACAGTGCGGATGTTTCCAAAGTCGTCAGTAAGTCGAATGTAAATGAAGCCAGCAAAGCAAAGGTCAATAGTAATCTCAAATGCTTTAATTGTCAAGAGTGGGGCCATAAAAGCAACGAATGTCCATGGCCAAAGAAACGAGCAATGATTGCGGAGATTGAGAATGAAAATGTAGAGGTAGAATGTGTCAATTCAATACCAGTTGAAGAAGAAGAATTATTGTCTGGAGATGAGGGTTGTAGTTTGTTGATGAGGAGATCGTGTTTGACACCAAGGCAAGAGGATGATGTAAGTTGGTTGAGGAGTAACATTTTCCAGTCAACGTGCACTATCTTGGGAAGAGTTTGTAAATTTGTCATCGATGCAGGAAGCTGTGATAATATCATTTCTTCAAAAGCTGTAAAGAAGTTGTCACTGAAAACAGAGAAGCATCCTAAACCCTACAAATTAGCTTGGTTGAGGAAAGGAGGGGAAGTGAAGGTTAATCGAAGAGCTTGTATTAATTTTTCCATTGGGAAAAAATACAAAGACGAAATTTGGTGTGATGTGGTTGACATGGACGTATGCCATCTATTGTTGGGAAGACCATGGCAATACGATAGAGCTGTGCAACACGATGGACGTACAAACAGCTACAGTTTTATGTTCGAGGATACACGAATCATTTTGGTTCCTAAAAGACGTCAACAGAATGAAAACAAATTGGAGGAAATCGAGGAGCTAAAAACTTTGTTGTCTTTAAAGGAATTTGTTGATGTGGAGGATGAAGTCGATAATGTTCAATCACCAAAGTTTGACGGAGATGAAGTTGTTGATTTTCAACCAACAAAATCCAATGAACATGAGGTTGAAAATTCACAGTCAGCAAAGTTGGATGAAGGTGAAGAAAGTAAGTCAGGAAATGAAGAGGGTAATTTGTTGATGAAGGAGGTGGATTCGACTAGTCTACAATCTACAAAAGAGCTTGTTAAAGAAGTGGAGGGTAGTGCAGAAGTATTCTTGTTGAATGAAATTGAAACCATCAAAAGTGTTGAAATTATCGAAGAGGTTAAGCCAATGGTGAATGAATGCAAAGATGTAGTTTCTGCAGAAATGTTCAAAGAATTACTGCCACTAAGGAACGTACGTCATGTTAATAAAATGTCAAGTGCTATTGTACCGTGTATGCCACATAAACATATGTGTCCGACAGAGCAGGTAGAATTGAGAAGATTGGTTGATGGGTTTCTGTTCGAAGGAAAGCAATTGTATACTCCTGATCACAGTTGGCGAATAAAAGTTATCAAAGATGTGCGTGTAGAAAGACACGTGGACAGTTATCATACCCAGCAGTTGGTTACAATGTTTTGTTTTGGACCGTCAATAAGAAAAGTGGTTGAAAGGCTTGTTCAGAAGAGTCAGAGTTATCAAATTTCAAAAGAGACCGCGACGAAGTCAGAATTATGTATGTCATTACCTATACATACTAGTTCATGGGTGGACAAAAGTATGGACTCTGTATTGGATTTGATGAAGATGCAAAGGGACAACGAATCTATCTACTTGATGGTTGAACGATTTCTTGTTGGTACATACAACAAGCTAGATGCCGGTGGAATGGGTCATTTGGAAATTGAGAAGGAAATTGGTGAGAATAATTGTAAGTTGAAATTGCCAGATCATCTCCTTATGGCTAATGTTTTCAATGTCAAACATTTAATACCGTATTATGGGAAGAAACTCGTTGAAGAAGAGGAGAGCGTGAATTCGAGGTCGAATTCTTTCCAACAAGGGGAGGATGATGCAGCACATACCTGGTGCCGCAATGGCGAAGACGAAGTCAATTGACTTAACTCCTATGACCTAAATCCACTTTCGCGAAATCCAATGTCCGACCTAACTCCAGAAGAGCTCCGACCTAACGATAGGTCGCAAACCATGTCCGACCTAACTTCCTTTACGACAACGTCTCCACGACCTAAATTTACCGACCTAACACCACCCCGACCTAATTCCTACGACCTAACATCTCCACGACCTAACATCACTCCACGACCTAATTTCTCTATTCTAAGTCGCGAGCGACTTTCGAACGTCTGCCGCGAAGTCTACGAAGGTCGCGAACGACCCAGCATCTACCACGACCTACGACCTAACACCCACCAATTCCCCGACTTAAACTTTCCCGACCTAACCCAAAGCCACGACCTACGACCTTCTCCTCGTAGCCGCAAATCAATTTCTCCTTCCCCGACTTAAACCCATACCAATTCCTTGAGTCGCGGGGAAAAACTCGATAGGTCGTAAACGACCCAGTTATGTCGCGAAATTCCTGAACTATGTCACTGCCGATTTTCATTAGGTCGAGTGAAGATATTAAGTCGCGTGACAATTGTTAAGTCGTGAGAAACTTTAGTCCTGCTGAAGTTAGGTCGTTAAGTCCTGTATTGAGTTGTATTAGGTCATGAAGGCTTTGTAATGTGTTGTACTTTGCAGTGTGTGTTGAGTTGTAAGCCTATAAATAAGGCGAGTGGTGTCATTTGTAAGGTTGTTGATTTTGAAATAAAAATTTCTTTGTTAGCTTTGTGCTTTCATCCAATTGGTAGTCGAGTGTGATCTCCTATCTCCACCTTCGGTCAATCGAGTGCGCTCGATTCAACGATCGTGAAGCCAATTCGTGGAATTAAATGCGCTTGATCAACGCTCGAAGAATTGAAGATCTACTTTCACGGTATCGAGATCGATCAACGTGACGTAGATAGCTAAAATTCGGCATCTTCGGATCAACGAATTTGGGCATTTCAGTATTCATCAATCCACCGATTGCTACGTTCATCGATCTATCTTGTTTTGTATTATCCGCTGCGTCATACGTGGTGTCACCGACTAATTTTTGTCTGTATAAATGCCACACTAGAAGTTCTTTTAGAAGCACTGAAGAAGTAGTAATTTCAGTTTCTAGCCAAGTTAAATAGCTAGCACACTTCATTAATTATTATGGTTTAACTTTAACAATTCTCGAAATTTAGTTGACAGTATCTCATCTTGTAAGTCTCAGATCTTATGGTCACCACTAATTTTTCATTGCTCATCAACTCTTTATAGCTGAAATATGACGGAAAGTCAATCGCTCTACCTTTCAATTAATTTATTGATGAAGGGGCAGAAGATACTCGCAGGGTTCTCAGCAATGCACAATTACCACTGTTAGTGCTGTGCAACTCAAGTGCTACAAAAAACCGCTATAACTATACTGTAACACTATCACAATTATGCTATAGAAAACTGTTGTAGAAACTACTGCAAAGTTGACATTTCTAAAACGTTTTCTAATCTGTTGCAAAAATATTGCAAACAGAATTTCTCAGTAAATAAGCAGTAAGTACATAATCAATAATTAAATTACCAATCAATCTGTCCGAGTGCAGTGAATACTGTTACCTTGAAACAATATTGCTCCCTGTATGCACCGTAGGTTGTGAGCAATTTGCTTCCCAGGATGAAACGGACTAACCCCGCAATGCTGTGCTTGCAAGCGGAGCGACGACGAACGGAAGAGAATATAGAATTAAGAACATAGTTCTGTATATAAGAAGAGCAGTAGAAGAACAGAAAAAATGAATACTATTTTCGTTTTCTGTCTGCCTATATATAGACTCGATGAGGTGTCTATTCGAGTCTGAATGGTCGTGTCTGTTTGAAAGGTTGTGACCCTTTACCAACTGACCATTTGTCCAAAAAAGTGCTAAGTGCCTCTAATACGCCTCAAACGCCCATTGCCCACGCCGCGGGTGCGGGCTCGGGCATGGACACGGGCGGGGTGGTGCGTTGCACCACCCGCTAGATGAGTTATGGTTTTATGTCTCTTTTTTCTTATTGTAACTATAATAGGGACCACATATTAGTATATAAACACATATTGTTTATTATATTCCAAGATGTGAGACTATTCATATTCTAGGCATTAAATGCCTCACATATCCCAATGCACAATTTCACTTTTACCAACACCTCTCTATTGTCTTACTCATTTATTTCCAACAATCCCCACATGAATGAGTAATTGTTCGACTGTTCTTAATTTCACGAAAACATTTAACGTATATGTTAAAGTAGTACTATTGGATTTGAACTTTCCTAGTGATTACCTATTTGAATTACTGGCGAATCAGTAGACTTAGGATGTCTTTGAACTATAAGCCTTTTTGTGTAATTCTAAAACAGAAAGCACACAATAAACGCTTCTTATATTCCTTCGTTCTCTGTTTGTGTTCATTTTTGCCATGAACACCTGCCTGGTCTTCATTAGTTCTTAGAGAATTTGGCCTTTTAATTCTCCTTGAAGCGGCACCTTCGCACTCTCGTAGGTGATTCTATAAGGGGTATTCGTAATTATCCACTTGGTTCTTTAGTATTACCAAGTACAGACATCATTAAAAGTATCAAACTTATCCTATTCTCCAACAAGTAATGCACTGACTTAACATAGGAATGGTTTGAGTGTATACCAGTGCTATTAAGTTTATCTTAAATTTAGTTGTCCTTTTGAACCTAGATCTTGGAATCTCCAGTCAACTAGGTAGGGTTTCCATTTTAGAGAAACTTTTTAGTTTATGGGCCTTAACCCCATTCCCATCAACAAGGTTTGAACTTTCTCTCTAGGCAAGGCTTTTGTTAGTGGATCCGCAATGTTATCTTTTGACCTTAAGTAGTCTATAGTGATAACTCCATTAGAGAGAAGCTGTCTTACAGTTTTATGTCTATGACGAATATGTCGAGACTTGCCATTGTATAGTCTACTATTAGCTCTTCCAATACCCGATTGACTATCACAATGTATACATATTGGAGGTACCGGTTTTTTTCAATTTGGAATGTCTTCCAAAAAACTCTGAAACCAGTCTGCTTCTTCTACGGCTTTATCTAGAGCAATAAACTCTGATTCCATTGTTGACCTTGCTATGCAAGTCTGTTTGGATGACTTCCATGAATTGCTCCATTTCCTAATATAAACACATATCCACTTGTGGATTTTATGTCTTTTGAATCAGTTATCCAATTTGCATCACTATATCCTTCTATTACTGAAGGATATTTTTCATAATGCAAAACATAGTTCTGAGTATGCTTCAGATATCCTAGAACTCTGATTATTGCTTTCCAATGATTTTTACAAGGATTGCTGGTATATCTATTTAGCTTGCTTACAGCGTATACAATATCAGGCCTAGTGTAGTTCATGACATACATAATACTTCCAAGTATTCTAGAGTACTCAAGCTAATATATACCATCACCAGTGTTATTTACCCAATTTTGGTTCATATCCATTGGTGATTTTGCTATAGTTATATTATGCTGCTTGAACCTTTCAAGTATTTTGGCAATGTAATGTGATTGAGACACCGAATATCCTTGTGATGTCTTCATAATTTTTATACCTAAGATCACATCAGCCACTCCTAGGTCTTTCATGTTGAATCTAGAGGATAACATATCCTTCGTAGATTTTATAACAATTTTGTTATTTCCTAGGATCAACAAATCGTCAACATAGAGGCAGACAATGACATATCCAATATCTATATGTTTCATATAGACGCATTTATCTGACTCATTTATTTTGAACCCATTTGATAACATAGTTTCATCAAATTTCTCATGCCATTGTTTTGGTGCATGTTTAAGGCCATAAAGTGATTTTACTAATTTGCATACTTTATTCTCATTTCATGGGCTTAAAAACCTTTCAGGTTGCTGCATATAAATTTCTTCTTCTAGTTCACCGTTCAAAAATGCAGTTTTCACATCCATTTGGTGTATTTCAAAATTCAGTATGGTTGCGATTGCAATGAGCGTCCTAATTGATGTGATTCTAGTTACTGGTGAATATGTATCAAAGTAACCTAGATCTTCCTTCTTTCTAAATCCTTTGACTACGAGTCTTGCTTTATACTTGTCTATTGAGCCGTCATCTTTTAGTTTTTTCTTAAAGATCCATTTGTATCCTAGTGTTTTTGATCCTTTAGGTAGATCTACTAGTTCCCATGTATGGTTTTGCAAAATGGATTCAATTTCATTATTGACGGCTTCCTTCCAATAAGGAGCATCAGGAGATGACATTGCTTGTTGGTATGTTAGAGGTTCATTTTCTATCATATATGCATAGAAATCGGGTCCAAAGGTTTTAGAGGTCCTCTGCCATTTGCTCCTTCTTGGTTCCTCTAATTCTAGTTCAATATTACTTTCATGCGTGCTTTGATCAGCATTATCCTCGGGAGTTTCTGGATCTCTTGCTCTCTTTTGAACAATAGTTTCAAAAGAGGGTTTTAGAGGATAGATATGTTCAAAGAATCTAGCATTTCGAGATTCGATAATGGTGTTTTCATGAATGTCATCAATTTTAGATTTATATACCAAAAATCGATATGCACTACTATTCTGAGCATACCCAATGAATATGCAATCTATAGTTTTCGGTCCATTTTCGACCTTTTTCGGTTTTGGTACTTCTACTTTGGCAAGACACCCTCACACTCTTAAGTATTTGTAGGATGGTGGTCTGCCTTTCCACAGTTCATGTGGAGATTTCGAAGTCTTCTTTCGAGGCACTTTATTTAGAATGTGATTAGCAGAAAGTATAGCTTCTCCTCAGCAATTGTCTGGTAGTCCAGAGCTTATGAGCAAGGCATTCATCATTTCTTTAAGGGTACGATTTTTATGTTCTACTATACCGTTCGATTGAGGGGAATATGGTGCCGTTGTTTGGTGTATAATACCATGTTCGGCGCAGAACACCTCGAAGGGAAATTCATATTCTGCTCCTCTATCACTTCTTAAAGCTTTTATTTTCCTGTTAAGTTGATTCTCAACTTCTGCTTTATACTGTTTAAATATCTCGAATGCCTCGTCCTTGCTTCTAAGAAGATATATATAACATTATCTTGTACAATCATCAATAAAGGTAATGAAATACATTTTTCCACCTCTAGTTTGACACATTTTTAAGTCACAAACGTCTGTGTGTATTAGGTCTAGAGGTTCAGTTTCTCGTTCAACATGGTGAAACGAGGTTCTTGTCAATTTTGCTTCTGCACAAACTTGACATTTATAGTTGGAGTATTTTGCATTTTGGTATAAAATCTAGATTAATCAATTTTCGCAAGGCATCAAAATTTACGTGGCCTAACCTAGAGTGCCATATGGTAGAGGACTCAACAATATAAACAGAAGATTCAATTTTACTCATATCTTTGTTTGGTACAATAGTGGTTACATTTGCTTTAAATAAACCATCACATAATATCCTCTTCCTACATACACTCCGTTCTTTGATAGCACAAATTTATCAGCCACAAAGGTGAGTTTGAAACCATGCTTGCTAAGCAACGACTCTGAAATTAGGTTCTTGCGAATTTCCGGAACGTAAAGAACATCACTTAAGGTAAGTTCCTTTCCAGAAGTCAGTTTTAGTACTACTTTTCCCTTGCCTTCAACCTTTGATGCGGATGAATTGCTCATGAAAAGTTGTTCATCATCAGTTGCGGTTTTGTAGGTTGTAAACATCCACTTATTTGCACATATGTGTCGAGTGGCTCCTGTGTCTACAAACCATTCCTTTGAGTTACTAACAAGGTTGCATTCTGATACTACTGCATATAACTCCATATCAGAAACGCCATCTGAAGTTTCAGCCATATTTGCTTCTGATTTCTTCTTTTGGGTGCCCGACATTCGGCTGCTTTATGCCCTTTCTTTCCACAGTTATGGAATGAACCCTGAAATTTCTTTGACTTCTTAGGAGCATGCTCACATTTCCTCTTGTTAGGTTTGTCTAACTCGACTACATTTTCTTTGGCAAGCACGGTAAGCGAAGTCTTTTTCTCAGACTTTCTGTTATCTTCCTCGATTCTCAGTCGAACTACAAGTTCCTCCATAGTCATCTCCTTGCGTTTATGCTTAAGGTAATTCTTGAAATCTTTCCATGATGGAGGAAGCTTTTCAATTGCAGCGACAACCTGGAAGGATTTGCTTAGAGTCATTCCTTCATCATGTAATTCGTGGATAATGACTTGTAGCTCTAGAATTTGGTTGATTACGGTCTTCGTATCAATCATTTTGAAGTCCAGAAACTTTCCCGCTATGAATTTTTTCATGCCCGCATCTTCATTTTTGTATTTCTTATCCAATGCAGTCCAGAGTTCTTTGGAAGTTTGAGCAGTACAATATACATTGTACAGGCTATTGTCGAGACCATTTAAGATATAGTTCTTGCACATGAAATCGGAATTCTTCCAGACATTCAAGGCTTCAACTTTAGTTGCATCGGGTTCCAGTTCTTCGACTATGGGAGCATCTTTTGTAAGAAATTTTGCAACGCTCAGAGTCGTCAGATAGAATAGCATCTTTTGTTGCCAACGCTTAAAGTCTATGCCTGTGAACTTTTCAGGCCTTTCTCTATGAGAGATTGCCATTGTTGGAATCAGAGGCGCAGGTTGAGTGTTAGTCACAGTCTGAGTTGATGTAGAGTTGTTGTTGCTATTCTGAGACATCGTCGTCTGCAGTTTCAGCGACCAATCAATACTATTTCAAGAGTGTTAGTGCTGTGCAACTCAAGTGCTATAAAAACCACTATAACTATACTGTAACACTATCACAGTTATGCTATAGAAAACTGTTGCAGAAACGACTACAAAGTTGACGTTTCTAAAACGTTTTCTAATCCGTTGCAAAAATATTGCAAACAAAATTTATTAGTAAATAATCAGTAAGTACAGAATCAATAATTAAATTACCAATCAATCTGTCCGAGTGCAGTGAATACTGTTGCCTTAAAATAGTATTGCTCCCTGTATGCACCGTAGGTTGTGAGCAATTTGCTTCCTAGAATGAAACAGACCAACCCCGAAATGATGTGCTTGCAAGCGGAGCGACGACGAACGAAAGAGAATATAGAATTAAGAACAGAGTTCTGTATAGAAGAAGAGCAGTAGAAAAACAGAAAAAATGGATACTATTTTCGTTTTCTGTCTGCCTATATATAGGCTCGAGGAGGTGTCTA
Source organism: Allium fistulosum (assembly GCA_030737815.1). Classification (NCBI taxonomy): domain Eukaryota; kingdom Viridiplantae; phylum Streptophyta; class Magnoliopsida; order Asparagales; family Amaryllidaceae; genus Allium; species Allium fistulosum. The sequence goes on from CM060903.1 coordinate 951,676,377, forward strand.
TACGCCTCAAATGCCCACGTCGTGGGCGCGGGTGCGGTGGTGCATTGCACCACCTGCTAAGATGGGTTGTGGTTTTATGTCTCTCTTTTCTTATTGTAACTATAATAGGGACCACGTCTTAGTATATAAACACATATTGTTTATTATATTCCAAGATGTGAGACTATTCATATTCTAGGCATTAAATGCCTCACATATCCCAATGCACAATTTCACTTTTTCCAACAGCTCTCCATTGTCTTACTCATTTATTTCCAACAACCACATGACGCCAAACTTAAGGTGAATTTTCTAACAGATGACATATTATTATGACGCTTGTTGTACTTTTATGTTGACACTAATTGATCTACGTTCTGACTTTTACGCTACTGCTCAAAGCTGCCGGGTTAAGAAAGGCGGTGCTTTCAGAGGCAAAGTTAGGTAAGATCATCCTTATCTAGTACTAATTAAGTATAATAGTTGAATCATCAAGTATAATTCATGTTTTAAGAATACAGATAATAAACATGTATGATTATAATTTATTGAATCATAACATGTAAAATAAAGAAAAAAATATACCTACTTTGATGAGTCTATAGCAGTTGTGTTCATTCATCCTACAACTAGCATGGGCAAGCATGTGGTATATAAGAGTCGCAAAAGGAGAGATGACAATAGTCAAAAACACACAATCATAAAAAATAAGCGCAAATAAACACTTGTATTGGCTTTGCTCAAACCAAATTTATTCTGCTAACTTCAATATATTATGGACAAATTTTCAAACCAGACGGCTTTTCAAAACTATTTGCATAAATAGGCTGGTTTCAAAACTCTTTGCAGTTATAGGCTACATTTTGCCAGCTCAGCGATGAGCTGGCCATTTTTTTGAAAAAAATAATACGGGGAGCATTTTAGAAATGCGCCCCTTATAATTTACACTGGCGCATCTGCCAAATGCGCCAGTGTAAATCTCAAGTCCAAACCTGGACTGCAAGCTTCACCAAACAATTCAAATTCAAATACACAAAATCCAATTCCAAATGCACAATCTTAAATGATAGCAAACGCTTATCTACATTAAAGCCAACAAATAAAACTACCATTAAATAAATTCTAGCATAACATAATTAAAAGTCGATTACATTCGAATTAAAATAGAAGTTATAGCTAGATTACAGAAGCGAACTAATAGTAAACTAAAAATAGGAATACTCATGGTTGAGTCGGATCATCTTGAGTAGGTGGGGGTTGAGAAGGTCCAGCGGGTTGCGATTGGTGTGTATCTTGCCTTCTTTAGTTCTTCGCTCTCTAGTCCGCATAGCTTGTTCGGAAGAGCTTGGCCGTGTTAATCGATTTCTAAAAAGGAGCGTTTCAATAAGTTTCTTCAAATCAAGACACCGTGGTTGGACTTCTCGTTCGGGTACTCTACCATGCCCGATATCATCCAACCCTCTCCCTACCGTCTTTAGTACATCGACCTACAAATTGTAGTTATTTATTCAAAATTAGAAACATAATTCAAGTGAACGAACTAAAAATATCATGATAATGTGATGGTTTACCACATCTCGCTCAAGCGGTGCACGAGCGGTGTATGCTCGTTCGTGAGAAGTCCAATCTGCAACAATGAATCTTCGAGTAATCGACCAGTACCAAGTCATGTATCTCGAAATAGAAATGCTAGGAAACTGTTGGTGTACGATACGGTTATGTCTATCGTTCCACTGGACGATAGCAAACTCCAAATCCGGCTTTGGTTTGCATGGATCAGGTATGTGTTGTTGAAGACCAAAATGTCGCATCACTCGATCAGGATTATACATTTCTACATCTCGCATGCATATGATAGGTGTCTTATAAAGCCAACTGTGCATCCCACTTAGACATATTTGCGGAAGATCGACTAGCACATCCTGTGTGTACGGATTCCATATAACAGCTTCATCTGTTAACATATCGAGCTAGTCGCGATAGTAAGTGGCCACCTGCTTTGGAGACTCAACCCAACTCCTTGAACCAAACCATCTAGATAAATAGTTATACAATTAGAGTTTTATTAGTACAAGAATACACACATGTAAATGTAGTTGGAAATTAACTACCTTGCACTATAAGGCAATGTTCTGTCAATCTGCATGGATGAAGTCACGTTTGGACGACCAATGGGAAGATATGTCCATGCCCAAAGTTGTAAAATAAATAAAAAATTTGAATACATTAGAATTAAATATTACATATGAGTTTATAACAAATATATCTATGCATATTATACCAGTAAAAGTGGGAGACAACCAGCTATCGATTTGGATTCATGAGTGCAACATTTGTTAACTCATTATATAATGTTGCCAATATAGCACTGCCCCAAGAATATCGTGCACACTCATCCAAATTTCGCAAAAAAAAATAACCAAAAAAGGTTTAGTCGTCCTTTAGAATGATCGGGAAATAGACGACAAGATATCAAATGTAGAATAACATCTCTCGCACCTCGTAAACTCCTTTCAATCCAAGTATGTGCATATGGAGCAATAGTTTTCAAGTGTCACATTAACTCTTTGTACTGAAAATCATTTGTAGCACTAGCACATGAATAAAACAAGTCTACCAAATTTTTTTGAGTAAATCCAGCAACTTGAAAGTTAGCTTTGAGATGTCTAGCACAAAAGCGGTGATGGTGTTCTTGTGGCCAATTATCTAATGCTCTCGGAATACATTTCATTCGATCGGATATAAAAGTTAAACACCTATTGCGAACACTATGTATATAGTAGTACATGCATCTAAAAAACCAATCCCAACTATCTTTTGATTCAGAGTCTACGATTGCATATGCTAATGGAAATATACCATCATTTGCATCTACTCCAGTCGCGACTAGCAACGTACCTTGATATTTACCGTATAGATGAGTGCCATCAGTGCAAATCAACGGTCGACAATGTGCAAAACCCTCAATAGATGCACCGAATGCCCAAAATGCACTCTTAAAAAGAACTTTATCATTGGTGATTCTTTCGACATCAACTTTGAAAACTGTTCCCGGATTATGTTTTTTAATGGTAGCTAAATATTGTGGTAACTCAGCATATGATGTTTCCCAATCTCCAAAACTCTCTCAAGTGCATTACGCAATGCTCTATATGCCTTGAAGTAACTGATTTTGATAAAAAAAGTTTTAGACATTAGCACTTGAATCGCAGAAGGAGTGGTATTCAAATCCGATTTCACAAAAGGAAGTATTTTATTAGCAATAAATCTGCTTGTAGCTTGTTTATGATTTGAATTAATAATCGAATAACACAAGTATGATTGCCATCATATTTTCTAATTTCCCACCACCCCATCAATGATTTTTAGGGACAATTGCATGTATTCTCCAATGGAAATTTTTATCAACACTACAAATCGCGGTGTATTCTGTTTTGTGGGATTTTATGGGTTTAAAAGAAACAAAATTCTTGATGGACCACTCACTTAACTGCTGAATAAGTATTTCCTTTGTTTGAAATTGCATTCCCACTTGAAAACCAGAATCAACACATTCTGAGGTAAAAACATCTGTAATAGGAGTTACATTTTCAATCAATGATGCCGCCATAATTTTCGCACTACATAAATCACCCGTCAAAGGCACCTCAAATTCCATATGTTCATCGTTATCATCATCATCTTCTTCTTCCACCAAAGATGCTTCATTATTTTAATTTTCTTTCTCATGATTAATTTCAAACTCTAGCGCTTCATTATTAACTTCCATATTTTCCATCCATGACATATCATTATCCATTGAAGCAATTTGCATACTATCTATATGCGGTGAACTATGGCCTCCATCATCATTGTTAACCTCTCTAGCATTTGAAGGAACGGAGTGTAAAAATTGATCATTTGCCAATCTAGCGTTTCAACCACCCGGATGCACCGTAGAACTGTGAATAAAAGAGTATGAGATCAAAACACTATAAATTTCAACTACTCGAATGTAAATACTTTAACAAATTACTTTGTATTCACACAAGTAGGAAATACTGGACTTGGATTGCTCTGATAAGGATAACTCGGAATAGTACCAAGAATTTGAGTAGAATGTTGGTTTAAATTAGTGGTAATTGCCTCTTCAAAATGTCTCAACTCCTCTTTTATTACAAATAATTCGATCACTTTCATATTAACGGAAAACATAGCATCAACATCTTCATTATCATTTACGTCGATAGCAGAAGACCCAGAATCCGTTACCCACTTGCTTACTAGTTTTACATCATACTCTTGTGAATTAATTTTTGTAACCCTATACACTGTTTCTTTTAGTTCATGATAGGAGCAAAAAAATTAAACCTTTGAACCTTTTTGTTTACCACCAACATATACCGGTGTATTGTTTTCTTTCATAGTCAATTTTCCATCAAAGTAGCAAATAGTTGGGATGAAATCCGACATACTTCTACAAAAGAAAACATTACTAATTTTAGAACAATCAATTGCTACACAAATACTAATGACATAATAAAGCATAAAAATGAGAGGATGGACATATCAAAAGTAGAATATGAAAATACCCAAAAAATTGAGCTAGGGTTTGAGTTTAATTAGAATTTTACGTTCAAATTGATGCCAAATAGTTGATAGAAGTAATCCGGCTAGTAATCCTTGTATATTTTGAGATTTTGAGTAGATTTTGATGAATTTTTGAGCTGAATGGAAGAAAGGTATGGAATTCGATTTCGTAGGTGGAATATGTTTTGTTTTGGGTAGAAAACAAATGACTGGCGTATGTGTAACGAGTAGTATTTTCGCGTTCGAAAATCGAACATCCATACTTTATATCGTACTCGAATGCCGTAGATTTGACCGTTCAAATCCGATTCGCCGGAGCTTATAACATAGTTAAGTAAACAACACAGCGGAAGAAATGAATAATACATTGATATACAGCTTTGATACAATATCTGATACAACAGAACGATAAAACGAATATCAATATACATCAGAGATATGATACAACAAATAGCAGCGGAAAAGAAAATAGATAACACCAGCAGCGGATAATCTCCATCTTCAAAGCACCAATCCAGAAATAGCTTGAACTCCCAATAACGATGCACAAAGATGAGAAAGTGCAGTACATATCCAACGACTGAACTAGCTCCAGATAATCTACTAATTCTGACTATCTGAAAAACCCAACTCTAGACTGCTCGTGTAGAAAAATTTTGAGCATCCAGAGTTTAGGAAAGAAACAATAAACTCCAGATCAGTCATGGGACTGGTGTGAGCAACAAAAACAGTTTATCTTTAAAAACAAATAGCGGAGAATTCTAAAGTCAATTCGCAATGCTTTTGAAAAATGAAACTACCATAAGGCCTCCCGCCACACACACAATGCAAACGCATAATTGGAGGAGATTTCTCCTTATGATAGTCAAAGATGCTTACTACGCAAAACAAATCATTTTTGATATTATTATTAGTGCATAGTGGAAAAAGTATTTCGAAAATAGAATATCAATCTTAGCCAACATACGTACCATTATAGTATGCCTACTATAGCTACCATATTAGATGGCAGGTTCTACAACTAAAACCGTACAGGGCTCGTATTTGGGAATTGGATTTCCAACAATGGTCGGGCAAAGGAACTTCCCAAGTAGAATAGAACGCCTTTGGAGTGACGTTCCCGGATCCTAACCGGATCTCTGCTACACAAGGCCGGGTTACCTCTAGCTGGGTAACTACTGACACGAGTATGCCACCTTCCGGTCGTTAGCGACCTTTATCCGAGGTACCTCTAATCCAACAACCACAAAACAATAAGTCTGCAGCAACCACAAAGTAAGTATCTGGGCTCCATACCATGATACCACTCATAATCCAGAAGAAAATGGACATACCCTCAAAGGGCGCTACCCTCAAATAACCTTGCTGCCACGATCCTGTTTCGACCATTACCGGTCTGTGAGGTTCGACGAAGTCTCGTCCACAAAGCTACGCTTTGGGTCAACAGATGATCAACCTATGATCACAAAGATAAATGATCAAACAAATGATCATATCACAAATGATCAAACACTGATCATCACACAGCAACACTCAGCATGCCACATTACCAAATTGGGAATATATCGCTGATAAATTTCAACAACATAACCTCTGAGCTCATACGTCTCAGAGAAGGGTGTTAAGCTAAGAGAATAAATTCTCCGCCACCAACAGAAATGTATTTGAAAGAAATCAGCTTTATATCTCAAAGTGTAATGTCAGACATGTAACCATACAAGTCCGTTCCGGGTTCGAACAGAACCGAAGGCACTTCCAAAGAAGTCCTTGCAAATCCGGATAATTTTCTAATCACGTCCGGACTTCCCATCACAAAAAGAGTGATATAAATCTCTATACCGGAGCAACTCGGCGCAGAGACATTCGACAGGTTGTCCTTTCATTTTCGAAAATATCCGGTCTTCAACACCGGTCTTCAAATGCCATCCATAACGTCAAATCACATATTCGGAATGGGATATATGACACAAAGGTCCTCTCCCGGCTAAACCGAATAGTGAGCGCAATATTTACAAGAAACATATGGATATTGGGATTTTAATTAAGTCACAACTTATTACCCAAACTTTTCTTTCAAATGGTTTAAACAAATTACCATTTTAATCTTTTAAACAAAAAGATTCATTTCAACAACCTTCAACGGTTTAAACAATTTCCACATTTTAATCTTTTAAATAAAAGATTCATTCACAGATTTTCCAAATCAATTTCCATTTCAATTTGATTAACTCGTTAAATCTTTAAATCAAAGATTTAACTCATAGCTTTTCAAAACAATTCCATTTCGAATGGGTTAAACAAAACATCATTTTAAATCTGTTAAAGATAACAGATTCAATTCATAGCTTTCAAAAATAATTCATTTATAACTTGGAAAACCATTTTTCAATTCGTACTTGATTCCCTTAAATTAGAATTTCATTTCTTATATATACGAAAGCTTTTATCATTTGAAAACAAACGGTTTTCATTTCAGAAAATCTGATTCATTTATACGAGTTGAAATCCTTGGGTTAAATTCAAATTCCCAAAATTTTACTTTTAAATGGTTTAGATTCATACACACATTTATATCATCTTTAATCCCTAGTTTCAAATCATAGGATTCAATTTCAAACTTGAATTCAAATTTAAATCAAATTATTTAAATTTTCAAAACTCGATTAAGTTATTCAAAATAACTTTTATCTTTGAAATCTTATTTCAAAAGCTTTTCACTTTAAACCCAAATTTCTAATTTCAAAATCAATTGAAATTAAAATTTCAATTTCAAAAACATCAAATTTAAATTATCTGTGACTTAACCGATTTCCACGTGAAATCCATATATATGTGTGTGTATGGTGTGGTCCAGGGGTTTTACACAGTAGTGCAACATCATACAATCATTATAGATCAGAATACAGAAATATAGTTGATAAGCGGTATTAACTATCACGCTTATCGTCCATTCACAGATCACAGATATATATCACAGATAAGTAAATTACAGATCACAACATAAATCAGAATGTATCACAAAGCATCATATATCAGGGATATCAAACAATTCATATCATTCAACAGAATCCAAACATTCATAAGTAAGATTAATTAATTGTCTCATTAATTCAAATTAGATAAATTACCTATGAATAAATTACTAATCCTGGTTAATTAATTAATTATAAACCATTTTTATTAATTATCCTTTAATCATTAAATAATTAACCTTTAATTATTTAATCATCCTTTAATTATTTATCTTTAATTAATGACATCAATTAATTTACCCTTAATTAATTTCCATTTAATTAATTATCCTTAATTAATAAATTAATTAAACTTAAGTTAATTACATAATTAATCACCTCATTATTAATTATTTCCTTAATTAGTCTATTATAAATTTCATCATTAATTTTATCAATTAATGATCTCCAATTATATTTAAATTAAATTATATTATTTAAATTTATTTAATTAAACACAATTATTAACCATCCTTGATTAATAACAAAAGTAATTACCTAATTACTTCGTTTATAAATCATATTCACTAATTGCCTCCCAGTAATTATCATTTATTTCTTCCTTAAGTAATTATCTCCCTTAATTACACTAAGTAATTACACTTATCAAATTATCAAATGATTTTCTTAAGTTAATTAAACTGAATTAATTAATTAACTTAAATTAATCGCATTACCAAAATTAATTACTATTTAAAACCATTTATAAAATACTTTATCATTCATACTTAATTACGACATTTTAAATTTATAACTTGTATTTTCTTTTCAAACCTAAGATTCAAATTCAAATTTGAATTCAGATCTAAAATTAAATTTAAACTTAAAATCCTATTTAAATCTCATTTTCAGAATTTTAAAATAGTTTATAAAAATACTTTAACAATTTAAAGTGGTTAGAAACATTTCATTTTTTTATAAACTTATTAAAAAAAACTAGAATTCAAACTTTTGTTTTAAACTTGCTTTGCTTCTTTATTTAAATTTAGTTTTAAATTTCAAAACTGCACACTGACAGGTTTTGTAACGACCCAGAATTTTGAACAAATTAAATTGAAAATATTTAATTAATTTTAAATATTTGAACGATGATTTAATTTGAATCCCCGATATAACTTTGAAATTTGCGATTAAACTTTAAAATTTAATCGATTGAATGCTGAATAAAAATGTGAATCTTCAGTTTTAAGCTGAAGAAAAATATTTCGAAAGCTTTTAAAATTCATATTTATAATACTGAAGATAACAAAAGTTTCAGAATCGAATTTGAAAGTGTTTGTTCAGTTTTGAAATTCGTAACGTTTGAATCGATATTTGAAAATAGCCGTCCGAGGCGCAGTCTCGGAATTCGACGAAACCAGTTCCATTGGGTCCGTAATATTGAATTATTTCCGAATTTCAAATTTCGTATTTTTCAGAGTTGATACGTGAGCACACGATATATAAACGCGTTAAAGTTTTATCGATATTCAATTTAAATTTGAAATTTAAATTAAGTCAAATATCTGCACGTTCGTTCCTTACCTCACGCATACAATCACGGGTACGAGATCGTGCAACCCATCGTGCCAACCATTCCCTTCGTTTTCAAATACGTCTTCTCCATTCCCTCCCAGTTCAAATCGAAAAGAAAATAAAAATTCTCGTTTAAAAGAAAAAAATGACTGACACTTAAAATCTCTTCCCTTCCCCTATCTTCACTTCAAATTCGTTCGAAATCTCAGAAGAAAAAAAAAACCCCCTAACGCAATCGAATCGCATGGCCAAGGAGGGGCTCGTGTTCGCGAACAATGTCGCGATGCTCTAGGGCGCGGCAACCTGGAGGCGTTTGAGCAGGCGGTGACGTACGCATTGGGGTCGGCATTGATCGCGAGTGCCGCGACGTAGTGCGGCAATGACAAGGGAGATCGCGGTCGAAGATATGGGTGTCGCGAGGCAGGCCGAGGTCAGATTTGGGGTCGATTTCGACTTCGACAGTCGGGTTCGACGAGTTCATGAGTGCGATGCTGCTCGCGGTGGCGCGCGAAGCGGCGATGGTGGCAGGGCTCCACGAGTTCGAATCAACGGCAGCGTTCGACGAGCTGTTCTTTGTCATAGTGAGGTATATGAAATAAATTCAATTCAATTTAGATTTGAATATGAATTTGAAAATATGTACAGAAAACATATCTCTATTTCGCTAGATTTTAAAATACATCCATATGTATATATTTAGATTTAAAAGAAAGAAATTTAACAGTGAAAATAATTTCTGTTTTATAATAAATACGCATTTTAAATCTGTGAGTTATTTTAAAATAATGTATCTAAAGTAATTAAATTGGTTGATCAACTTGTTTTGATTATTTTTACTAAACATAATTTATTGAAGGAAATTTAGCTTCGAATTTAATTTTTTGTTAAACAAAAATTATATGTATTTAATTTACTGTAAATGATAAGGTTCTGTAAGATTAAAAATAAACAAGTATATGTATATAACTTTAGGAATTTACAGTAAACAAAAGATTTGTTTATATGGATAAAATTTAGTGATGGATAAATTACATAAAGATTCGATTTTTAAAATCTATCTAACGGGAAAATAGTTTAGATTGAATTATTAGTTTAACTGAAAATTTTAGTTAAATTAAAATTGTAAATGGCAGATTTAATTATTCGATTTATTTCGAATTTTAATAAATTGTATAATTGTCATACAAGGTTAATACAACGAAGAAACAATCTGGAATGGAAAATGGGATTGCTAATAAAAAGCTAAGGTGAGATTATTTTTCTCACTCAAAATGATTTGCAGTTATTATTGATTGATTTGTTTGGATGTGATATTAGATATAGCAGGATATATATCTATATATAGCAATATATACATATTGGCATATGTATATATTGGATTGATTGATTTCCCGCCTCGTATAGCGGATGAGACCCTATTGCGCCGTTAGTAAGCGGATATATTATAAAAACCCATATACCGTGATATTCCACCTCGAAGTGGAATTGGTATTGTGCTAACGTCTTTGGATGCAGGGAAACAGGTTGGAGGGATCCAACTGGACCCCTCACATTGATTGAATTTATTTCTACTGTGATGTGATAATCTGTGAATGATTATTGATGTTATTGAATTGATGTCTGGAAATTGTTTGAAAACTAAAATTTAGCTGAATGGATGTTTGATATCATTGGATTCCAAAAATAAACGAAATTGAATCTTTGAAATCAAAATAGAAATTTCTAAGTGAATTAATTTTAGAAATTGAATAAATTTTGGAGAAAGGAATTTTTAAAGTATAAAAAGTTAATTTTTATAATCTTATCGAATTAATTCCAGAATCAAGTGAAAATGTTAAATAAATGGATTTCGTAAAATAGTGATTATAATTTGAAGAATTTAATTTAAGAATTTGGATTTTTAAATAGATTGAAAGAAACGATTGAAATTTATTTTCGTAAAAAGGAATTTATTTAAAAAGGAGATCAGTTGAAAATCCAATTAGAAATTTAATTTGGTGAATTGAAATAATTTGGGAAATCAATGTAAAATGATTTCAATTTGAAGAATCCATTTAAAAACAGGATGTTGAATAATTTGAGAAAAAAAATAAGGAATTTATTTAGTAGTGATAAATAAAATTAGAAATCAATCTGTAATTGATTTAATATTTGGAAATGAATTTTTGAGAAATCAGTATGGAAATTTTATTTAAAGTTGAAAATAAATTTAGAAATCAATATTGAAATTGATTTGGTATTGAAGTTTTTATAAATGGAATTGGAATTTATGAAAGTTGGTTATAAATCCGAAATCACTTATTTTGATAAGTGTATTATAGAAATTAATAAAAAGAAATTTATAAGTCGAAGTTGTTATAAAATAGAAATAGAATTTATAAACGTTGTTTTATAAATTCAAAATCAATTGAATTTGATAAATTAAATATAGAAGATTATCAAAGGAGATATATTCGCGATTTTGGATAGCGAATTTTTATTGAAATAAAACGTGTAGAAAATAGTGAAATGTAATTAGTGAAGTATATTCACGATTTTGGACAGTGAATATATTGTTAAGTAAAATAGATATGTTTTGGGAAAGTGATATTTTAAAATGAAGTTAATTGTTTTAACGATGTTTTAAAATGATTAAATATCGAAACCATAGATTTCAACATTCATTGTTGAAATAGACGTTTTCGAGGAATAAGGAAATGGTGGACTATAACACTGTTGTTATAGTAAATGGTTTCCGAAAGGAAATGTTTTTATATAGTATTGGGATTTATATATCTATCTTAAATCCGAATCCCTATACTAGTGATTTTGAGTCGTCGTAACGATGTTTTACGCAACATTCGTTTTGACTCAAATAGATGTTAAAATTAATGATTTCCTTAAAGAATGAATATATACTTAATATTGATTTAAGTATATTGAATATTTTCAAATGTTGAAAATAAATAGATTTGCGAAATACTTATTTTTGAATAAGTATGGAAATACTTTTCCAGAATGAAATGAAACGTTTTGAGATTTTATCTTCTTAAAGATAAATTGAAAATGAATATTGGAATCGATTTGAAAAATCGTATATCAGTTGATATTTTTGAAATATAAATTCACTATGGAATTTATAAAAGAAATGGAAACTGTTTAGAAAAATAAACGTTGATTTATTTTTAAAGTGTGGAAATTTTATATCTAGTAAAGATATTTTTGAAGATGAAATAATTTGGAAAATTATTTGGAATCTGATGATGTTGCGCATCTTTATTGATAGTTAAATAACCGACTATCAATAATTACCTTGAATGGGTATTTGTTGTGAATTGGATGAATTTGAATGCCACACTTATTTTTAAATAATCGCTCACTATTCGGGTTAGCCGGGAAAGGACCATGGGGTCGTATAACCCATTCCGAATATGTGATACGTCGTTATGAATCGCATTTGAAGACCGGTGTTGAAGACCGGATATTTTTGAAAACGGAAGGATTACCGTCGAGTTACTCTACATCGGCTGATCTCCGGTTTAGAGGTTTTATCACCCTTAGTGACGGGAAGTCCGGACGTGATTAGAAATTTATCCGGATATGCAAGGGCTTCGTGAGAAGTGCCTTCGGTTCTGTTCGATCCCGGAACAGACTTGTATGGATTGTGTGTCTGACGTTACAATTTGAGATATAAAGCTGATTTCTTTCAAATACATTTCTGTTGGTGGCGGAGAATTTATTCTCTTAGCTTAACACCCTTCTCTGAGACGTACGAGCTCAGAGGTTATGTAGTTGAAATTTATCAGCGATATATCCCAATTTGGTAACGTGGCATACTAAGTGTTGCTGTGAAATGATCAGTGTTTGATCATTTGCGATATGATCATTTGTTTGATCTTATATCTTTGTGATCATAGGTTGATCATTTTGTTTGACCCGAAGCAGGGCTTTGTAGAAAGCGTAGCTTTGTGGACGAGACTTCGTCGAGCCTCACACCCCGGAAATGGTCGAAACAGGAAGGATGCAGCAAGGTTTTAGGGAGTAGCGCCCCTTAGTATATGTCATTCCTTCTGGATAAAGGTGGTATCATGGTATGGAGCCCAGATACTTAACCTCTGTGGTTGCTGCAAATTTATTACTTTGTGGTTGTTGCGAATCGGGGATCCTCGGGAAGATCGGTGACGATCGGGGGATGGCATACGCGTGTCAGTAGTTACCTATTTTTGCAGAGGTAACCCGGCCTTGTGTTGGCAGAGATCCGGTTAGGTTCTCGGGTCGTCTATTCCAGGGACGTACCCATCGTGGATAGGAAGTTCCTTAGCCTGACCATTTGTTGGAAATCCAAAGAAACAATACGAGCCTTGTACGGTTTTAGTTGTAGAACCTGCCATTTAATATGGTAGCTATAGTAGGCATACTATAATGGTACCTATGTCGGCTAAGATTAATATTCTACTTTCGAAATGTTTTCTACACTATGCACTAATAATAATATCAAAAAGAATTTGATTTTTGCGTAGTAAGCATCTTTGACTATCATAATAAGAAATCTCCTCCAAGTCTGCGTTTGCATTGTGTGTATGGCGGGAGGTCTTATGGTAGTTTCATTTTCCAAAAGCATTGCGAATTGACTTTAAAATTTTTCTGTTGTTTATTTTAAAAATAAAACTGTTTTACGATCTCACACCAGTCACCATGACTGACTCGGAGTTTATTGTTTCCCTTCTAAACTCTGGGTGCCCACCAATTTCCACACGGGCAGTCTAGAGTTAGGTTATCAGGATATTCTGGATATTCTGGAGCTTTGGAGATAAGCTGGATGGCGAGACGTAGTATTTGTATCTGATAGTATTTATTCCGCTGTGTATTCTATATGAGGACAAGTTTATAAAACTGTCCATCGTTGTATATTGACTCTGATGATTGATGTATGTATAAACTGATATAGCTCTTTGTTTTAAAAGACTAGTGATTATCTATTATATATTGTTCCGCTGCGATATGTGAAATTCTGATATTGTTTCTGTTCTGATGTTGTTCTGTTGTTCTTTTCTTCTTCTCTTTTTCTTCTATCTTTTCTTCTATTTCTTTTTCTTAAAACCCCTCAGGGTTCGTATTTCCGTGCATCTTGAGTTAATCAATGGAGATTAGTGGTTAATCAAGGGTACGGATTTGCGGGTCTTGACAGGTTTCAAAAACCTGAAACCTGGAACCTAACTTTACTCGAGTAAGTTAACATTGCCCCAAGTCCAAAACCAAAAATCTTCGAGTCACATGCCTGAGTTACTCGAGACAACCCGAGTCTTTTCTCAGCTTCATCCCAATTACTTCGAACACTCCCAATCACTGCTTCAACCTTCTTCCCAAAACAAATCATCCCTGATACGCAGTGACACAGGTGTACGTGCACATACGTTCAGGCCACCTTCGATTGGCGCCGCAACCATCATCGTGTCGGCGTTGTCGTCGACAATCAAGTCGACATCCCAGAAAACTCGAAAGCTCATCCCCACAGAATCGAGCAGATTTGAGACCCATTGTTCTTTCCTGTAACCCACTCGATTTCCAAAACCATACGCCACCGAAAATCGATCGCCACCGACGTTCTTGACCCCTAAACATCTCGTTGTTCTCGCCATCACTTTGCCTCGATCCCCTGCATCTCCAGCCCCACTCGCGATCAACTACCATCACCCCTATTCGCCGCGAAACCCACTCGAACTCCGACGATAAACACAGGGTGTAAAACCCTATTTTGACCGATTCTGGCCATCTCGAGCTCAAATAAATCACGAAAGTATTTTTCCATTGATCCCCGCTTTCCCCTCCACCTTCAGGTCCAACAACTCTGACAAACTCGTCGTTGATTGACGCCGATCGACCAATACGTCCAAATCATTCAATTCAAGAATACTCACTGATTTCTCAACTAAAAATCATGATATGATTACTAAAATTCATGGTTTAGCATTCGTGATTCAAACATATACTTCAATCTGAAAGCTGAATTAATTAAATCTTGACCAAAATCAAGATTTTACTGTAAATTTAAATTTTCGATCCATAGATTGATTTTAATTTCCTATAATTATTTTTAGGAGTGTCTTTACATGATTATGGACAACTTCCTTTTATAAATCATAAACTAATTCGAATTCAAAATTTAGTTATTTAATTTATTATAAAATTGAGACCTGTAATAAACACACATAGTATATGTTTAAACTACCCAGGCATTCAAATATACTTAATCCAAACATTCATCCAATTTTAATTCAAGTGTTCAGATAACATCAAGATATTCATTCACAAGAACAAGATAAAATCCAAGATTTAAACTGCTTTTAAAATTCATTTACTCCCAGATTCTCAAGCACTGGATTCAAAGAAAGGGTTTTAATAGTTAAAGTTGCTCACCTGTTAAACCTGATTAACAGAGCACCTGATATTGAAAAGTCTTTTGAATCTTTTGAAAATTTGCTTGAATGCTTTTAAACTTTAAACTGGATTTGCTTTGCCTTTAAAAACTTTAGTGCTGTGATGCTTGTTTGAATGATGATAATATTGCTTTGGTTTACTCAGTTATATGGTATGCAACTGTACGAAGTGGATATATATTTATAAATGGGTTTACAGGGTGATGTTGTTCATTATTTAAACTGAGATGAATTTATTATACCTGGGTTGTACAATACAAGCATGGCTGAAGATAATGTTAGGGTGTAGTAGTGTACTAAAGGTATTGCCATTTATTTCTTTGCTGATTCGATGCTAGAGATGTGGCATTAATTGCCTTTTACTTGCCTGTACATCTACTACATGCTATATACTTTATGTTTGCTTTGGTTTTGGTTTTTTATACTTCGGCTGATAGATATTGTGGTGGCTAAAGATACTTGTATTTATTACTTTGTTTGTACTAATATATATATTTTCTTAAGTTTTTTTTCTATTTTAAATATGTTGTTAAATTTTAGTTAAGTGTTAATTTTATTTTTTATGGTTAATCTTTTATTTATTTCTAATTCCAAATTATTAAGTTGTTAGAATTTACTTAATGTATTTACTTTGTATTTTATAACTCAAACATTTTATTATTATTTTTACTTTAATACTAACCATATTGTTTTTCTCTATATATTTATTTTAAAATCCATTTACTTGAAATTTAAATTCAAATCAAATATATATATATATATAATTTCAATTTTTCTCATATATCACATATACATATATATTCACATATATATACATTAAATTAAAATGATTTAATACAAATTTACTTGAATTCGGGGAAACTAGAATCGATTTATCAATTAAATTTATAAATTTTATTCAAAAATTAATTTGATTATCAATTTAAATATATTTAAAATCTAGGGTCGTTACAGTATGGCTTCTGGTTTTTGTTTGTGTAGAAAAGTTTACACTGGCTCATTTGGTAGATGCGCCAGTGTAAATTATAAGGGGCGCATTTCTGAAATGCGCCCCATATTATTTATTTTTTTAAAATGGCCAGCTCATCGCTGAGCTGGCAAAATGTAGCCTATAACTAAAAATAGTTTTGAAACCAGCCTATTCATGTAAATAGTTCTTAAAAGCAGTATGGTTTGAAAATTTGTCCATAAATTATTTCAAATAGATCCCTCTTATATATGAAATTGTGCTCTTATTCAGGCCACCATCTAATAATAAGTCAGGCCTGAACAAATGACATTATAATCTAAAATATTGCTCCTTGTTGTTTTTATTTTTTATTTATTTTTAGATACATGCATTGCAAGGAATACAGTTTTCATATTCAAATCGCAAGATAAATTAAATTTAGCTTAAATGTATAAAATCCTGTCATTTGAACCTAGTTTTGATACTCGATCTTTAAGTAATTTAAGCAGAAACTATTCAGTTTATTTAAAATCAAATAAATTAAATTATGGTAAAACAATTGTCGATAGAAATCGTAAGATTTGAAATAATTGATTGAAATCTGAGTTGGCGACTACAAAAAATGAGCTCACTCCGCTTCATATCTTCGCATACACCTTTACTGAAGACTAAAACGTGTTTGCTTAAAAATTACCCCTTATAGTAAAAAAGCAATCGTCTTCCACACTTCAACCAAAAACTGACATAATCAACATCCGGACGATAACTAAGTTTCTTAATTACGAGCTAAATCATATATGTAAACCCTTATATCATACATTTCACTTCGTATCAAGACCTTACCATCTACAATCCCATAAACGTATGCACGATCAGTTTTACCAAAATTCCTTTCTTTGTTTATGGACTACTCATAAACACCTTCTCGTTGTTATGCAAAGAAATTAACTGTAGCCTGATCCATTTCTATTGTTTCAAGTGTGAAACGGTAAACTGAAATACTCCTTGACTGTGTGTTGTCATGTTGGGTTTATGACTTGACTGACTTAATTTCACTTTTCCAATTACATTTGGATGGATATTTTAAAGTGCAATCGATATGAGCATTTGTTATTGACAGTTTGGCACACATGAATTTATTGAAGTAGTAAATATACGTTTGTCCTATTCATTACATATTCATTTTTATTGTTAAATATCAATTAAGTATTCTATTAAGTTGAGGGTATATGTTACAGGATGTAATTAGTAAAACATTGTTTCAGTAGTGGAAAAGCTGAGCTGGAATTCCACTATATATACTTGTAATAATGCATTGAATGGATTATGTGATTAATAAACAAAACTTTCCCTTTCTCTCTTTAAAATTCTTCTTTCTCTCTACCTATTCTATCCGCCATTAGAGGTGAGCTGGAGCTCCCTTTAACATTGGTATCAAAGCCTATCCGCTGCAAGAACCTTTCCTGCAAGCGATTCTGGCGCCTCAAGCAGCAACCAAGAAGATTGCTGCCATGGAAGAACACATCAAGAATCTGGAGAAAAGAATTGATGATCAGAATAGCAAGATTGATCAGAAATTCGAAGAGATATTGAAATTGATGCAAGTAATTCGAGCTAAGGCAAACAAAGGGGGAGAATCTTCATCTTCTATTGGATCGTCGGCTTCGATTTCTGAGAGACCCAACCCAACCAGGACCTTAGGTATGAACCCTAAACTGGAATTTCCTACAATGGAACTAATCCAAGAATTTGGGTCAAGAAATGCTGTAAATATTTCAGTTTGTGCAAAATTGTCGATGAACAAAAAGTCGATTTAGCCTCATTAAACATGACTGATAAAGCTGAAAGTTGGATGATGAACTATCTTTCTGTTAGGAGAACTGTTGTGGTAGATTAGGATGATTTTGTTGTTGATTTGTATGCACGTTTTAAAGATAGTACTGGCTTAGATGTGGTGGAGCGATTTAATAGATTGCAACAACAAAATTCAATTGAAGAGTACATTGATGAGTTTGAGAATCTAAGGTCTGCGATGTTAATGAACAATCATGTATTGCCAGACTCTTATATTTTAGAAATCTTTATTGGTGGACTTAGACCTGTTGTTAAACCTTTTGTCAAAGCCTTCAAACCTGTTACCATTGCTCATGCAGTGGAGTATGCAAGATTACAAGAGGAAACCTTGAGTTCAACAGTCCAAACCTATAAATACAACAAGCAAAATTACACCACTTCAAAAGATGGCCATAATTTTTCTACCCTGACAAACTATAAGCCGCCCTTATTACCTACACCTCAAACTAAACCAAATACTTCCCTCATCTCCAAAATTGTACCAAACTCCAGAAACTATAGATATATTCCAGCTGATGTTAGACAGGAGAAGATTACAAAAGGATTGTGCTATTATTGTGACCAACCCTATTCTAGAAAACATAAATGCCGGTTCAAAGAGGCTCAATTGTTTACAGTCGAAATTCCAGGGATTTTGGGAAGGGAGTGTGAAGAATTGATGGATTCTGAAGTAGATAGTGATGTAGAACCTCAGATTTCTGTCAATGCTTTAGCAGGCAATCAATCTTTTCAAACTATGAGAGTCAAGGGTGTGGTTGATGGAAAAGATTTGCATATTTTGATAGACTCTGGTAGTACCCATAACTTTGTTGATGTAAATGTTGCTTCAAAATTGGGTTATAAGTTGGATAAGATTCCATTCCAAACAATTTCTGTAGCAGATGGGAATCATATTCCATGCCAGTACATGTGTAAAGGGGTTTGAATGGGAAATGCAAAGGCTAAAATTTGAAGCTGATGTTTTGCTCATTCCTTTGGGTAGTTGTGGTATGGTGCTTGGGATTCAGTGGTTGAGTTTGTTAGGTCCTATTTGCTGGGATTTTCAGAAATTGAGAATGGAATTTAAGCTCAAAAATGAGAAGTTTGTCTTAAAAGGGGTGCCAACTAAGAAGTTATCTGTGGTGGAAGGTAATCCTTCTGTGAAAATGCTGGATTCTGCCATTCAGCTATGTCTTATGCACGTAACTGATACAGATAAATTAGCTGCTGAATTGAAGCACGATGAGTGTTGGGCTATGGAGAGTTCTGAATTGGATGAGTTGAAAAAGAAATATAGTATGGTGTTTGCTGAACCTACTGAATTACCTCCAGAAAGAGGGGTGTTTGATCATTCAATACCTTTAATACCAGGGAATACTCCAGTAAACATCAGACCTTATAGATATTCTTTGAAGCAAAGGGATATAATTGAGCAGTTAGTGCAGGAGATGTTGGATAGAGGGATAATACAGAACAGTTCCAGTCCATTTGCATCTCCAGTGGTTTTGGTGGGAAAGAAGGATGGCACTTGGAGGTTATGTGTAGATTACAGGGAATTAAACAATAGAACAGTGAAGAATAAGTTTCCAATTCCTGTGATTGATGAACTGATAGATGAACTTGCTGGTGCATCAGTGTTTAGCAAGTTGGATTTAAGAGCTGGATACCACCATATGAGGGTGAATGCAGATGATGTCTTCAAGGCAGCATTTAAAACTCATACAGGCCATTATGAGTTTTTGGTTATGCCTTTTGGTTTGACTAATGCTCCAGCCTCTTTCCAGGGATGGATGAACCATGTGTTTAGGCCACTCCTCAGAAATGTGTGTTAGTATTTTTTGATGATATTCTTGTATATAGCAAGTCTCTGCAAGAACACTGGAAGCACTTGGAGGAGGTGTTTGAACTGATGAAAGCCAACCTCATGTTTGCGAAGGAAAGTAAATGCACTTTTGCTGCTAAGAAGGTGGAGTATCTTGGTCACTTTATTACTCAAAATGGTGTTGAAACTGATCCTAAGAAAGTAGCAATTGTGAGTAGTTGGCCAACTCTAGCTAATATTAAAGAACTACGGAGTTTCCTAGGGCTAACTGGATACTATAGGAAGTTTGTGAGAGGTTATGCCGCTATGAGCAAGCCTTTAACAGATCAGTTGAAGAAGAATGGTTTTTGCTGGAATGATTATGCTCAGAAAGCTTTTGAAGCTCTGAAGGCTGCTCTAGTATCAGCTCCAGTATTGGCTATTCCTAACTTTGATAAGCAGTTTGTTCTAGAGACCGATGCTTCAAAGACTGGAATAGGAGCAGTTTTGATGCAGAAAGAGCACCCTTTGGCATACATTAGTAGATCTTTGGGTCCTAAATGGCAGAGATTATCAGTCTATGATAAAGAACTGTTGGCTATTGTTTTTGCGGTCTAGAAATGGGAACAATACCTGGTTGGAGCTCATTTTATTATCAAGACTGACCAAAAAAGTTTGAAGTGGTTATTGCAACAGAAAATTTCAACACCTTTTCAACAATTTTGGTTATCCAAGTTGATGGGATTTGATTATGAGATCCAATACAAGAGTGGGAAAGAAAATGTTGCAGCAGATGCTCTTTCTCGGGTGCAAGAAGCTGAAATTTTGTGTATGGCTGTAGCTGTGGTTGATTCAAACTTAGGAGCTATGATAAAATCTAGTTATCAGCTAGATGATAATTACTTTCATATTATTCAGCAGATCAGCCAACAAGGTAGTATTCCAGGCTTTCAATGGGAAGGTGAATTGTTAAAGAAAAAGGAAAAAATAGTGGTAGGTCCTGATTTGCAATTAAGGCAGAAAATTTTGTCTTGGCATCATGCTTCTCCTGAGGGAGGTCATGGAGGCAGAGAACTAACTATAAAAAGAGTTAAGAAGCTTTTCTATTGGAAAGGTATGACTAAAGATGTTAGTCAGTTCATTAGGCAACGTGTTACTTGTCAGGCTGCAAAGTATGATACAGCAGCTTACCCATGGCATTTGCAACCTTTACCTATTCCTGAAGAAGTGTGGCTTGACATATCCATGGATTTCATAACTGGCCTTCCTAAATCTACAGGCAGAGAAGTTATCTTTGTAGTGGTGGATAGATTCAACAAGTATGCCCATTTTATGGCATTGGCTCACCCATTTACAGCAATACAGGTTGCTCAGTGTTACTTAGACAATGTGTTTAAGTTACATGGATGGCCTAGGTCAATTGTGAGTGATAGAGATCCGGTCTTCTTAAGTCAGTTCTGGAAAGGGCTATTCTCACTACATGGCACTGGATTTCTTTTATCCTCTGCTTACCATCCTCAAACTGATGGCCAGACAGAAGTGGTAAATAGGTGCTTAGAGGCATATTTGAGGTGTATGACTGGTGATCAACCTCAAGATTGGTGCAAATGGCTACCCTTAGCGGAATGGTGGTACAACACTCATTTCCACTCAGCAATCAATCTTACCCCATATGAGGTAGTATACAATCAACCACCACCTATTCATTTACCATATCTTCCTGGAGAATGCAAAGTTGATGAAGTTGATAGAAGCTTGCAAAGAAGAGAATAAATGATTGTTGATTTAAAATTTCATCTTGAAAAAGCTCAGCAAAGAATGAAGATTCAAGCTGACAAACACAGATCAGAGAGATCATTCTTAGTTGGGGATTGGGTATGGTTGAAGCTGCCAGCTTACCAGCAATAGTCCTTATAGAGAAGAAGCAATCAAAGGTTGGCAATGCAATATTTTGGGACTTTCCAAGTATCTGCAGTAATTGGCAAAGTTGCTTATAAACTGAAACTGCCAAGTGAGGCTAAAATACATAATATCTTTCATGTATCACAGCTCAAGGCTTTCAAGGGTACTTTACTGGTGGCAGTTCATATTCCCACTGTCTTTCAGGGACAGACTGCAGATCGAATGACTATTTAGCCTGCTGCAATTTTGGATCGAAAGATTGTCAAGGCTCAAAATGGGGCTCAAGTACAATATCTGGTACAGTGGCTTGGTTTTTCGATTCATGAGGCTACTTGGGAAATAGCTGAACAGTTTGAAGCTAAATTTCCAGAGTTCATATCACAGCCTTGAGGACAAGTCTGTTAAAGGGAGGGAGCTATGTTACAGGATGTAATTAGTAAAACATTGTTTCAGTAGTGGAAAAGCTGAGCTGGAATTCCACTATATATACTTGTAATAATGCATTGAATGGATTATGCGATTAATAAACAAAACTTTCCCTTTCTCTCTTTAAAATTCTTCTTTCTCTCTACCTATTCTATCCGCCATTAGAGGTGAGCTAGAGCTCCCTTTAATAGTATATGCAGTATATCATAAATGAGCAAAGTTGGAAATTTTTTATAAACAACCAGTAATGAAATGTTGGACTTAGAGGAGAGAGGTGATAGTTTGTCAATCTTATCATATGATTTACATTTATGTAAAAAACACTTTTTATAAAATTAGCAATACTTTTGTTACATTTATGTACAGTATTAGAAGATATAAATCCATTGATTTAAAATACATCCACTACCAATGGTTTATAACATAAACTTTAAGATTTGGAATAATAAGTGTTTTAAAGAATGTTATTAATGTGATTTTTCCTATTAGAACATATATATGGACTAAAATCAGGTTATTGTTGCAAGTTGCTATCCACCAATATGAAGTCCTTAATAATGCATATGGACGGAAGATCGGTGTATTTTATTATGCTTTAGTATAGAGTTCGGGTACAATGTATTACTAACCAGACTTGGCTCATGTACTCTACTCAGTTCCTTTATATACAAACAGAGTGCAGTCTGTAAATCATTATCAAAAGCTTCTAATAAAATAAATTTTTCATCGATTTCAAATTCTCTATTATGGTATCAGAGCCTCTGCCCAACGACATCATAGGATGATCATCTTTGTTGCTGACTAAACTCCATTAGAGAGTTCTCATCATCTGGAGTTTGCCTTCAGATCAGCAGTTCTCTTCAGATTAGATATCATCATCAGAGAACTAACATCCTCATCCCTCGACAGTAATCAAGAATTAGTTTCTTGAACAGATCTCTTGCAGAGTGTCTTACCCAAAGATTGAAGTTGTGATCAACTGAATCTTGGCTGCATCTCAACCATCAGAGAAGATCTGTTTTATCTTCTCATCATCGATCTTGTATCTCTGCTCTCAGCTGTACACTGAAACTCAGTGTGATACTCAATTTCAGTGTGCCTCGCCAAGATAGTTGTAACCCTCCTCTAATTCAGTGGCCACCATGTCAGAAGAAGGTGACAACGAGTCAACTGCCACATCTGTCATTGAAACCACCAACCAACCTCTGATAAAGCCCAAGAGTCATCTTAATAATGTTCAACTTGACGAAAACAACTTCTTGCTTTGGAAATATCAAGTCGAAACTGCAATAAATGGCTATGGTCTAGAAGGTTTTATCAAAGGAACCATTGCAATTCCACCTGTAATGACAGGAGACATAGAAGACAAGATGATAAGCAATCAAGATTATGTGAAATACAAGAGACAAGGCAATCTACTATCAGCATGACTTTTATCATCTATCAGTGTTAATCTACTACATCAAATTGTTGGATGTGGATCATCATATGAAATCTGGAAAACTGTGGAACAGATTTTCAATTCTCAATCTGCTGCACGTATCATGCATTATAAGAGAACTGGAAAACTTAAAAAAGGAAAACATGCCAATGAGGGAGTACTTAACCAAGATTAAGTCATTCTGTGATCTTCTGGAAACTGCATGTCATAAAATCTCTGAAACTGAGCAAATCTTGACCATAATGAATGGTCTTGGAGAAGAATATGAATCTGTAATTACAGTTATCTCCTCCAGAGAGACACTGCCTAATATGCAATTTGTTCACTCCTCTCTTCTTGCTCATGAAGGGAGAGTTGAACAAAGAAAGTCAAGTACATCAGACTACTCAATTAACCATGCTTCAAGTTCAAGAACCAAGAATCAAGAAAAGACTCAAAACAACAGAGGCGGTTTTAATCAGAGAGGAAGAGGGAGAAGTGGAAGAGGGAACAACAATAACAAAGTCAAGTGTCAAATATGTGAAAATTTTGGTCATATTGCAAGAAAATGCTATTTCAGGTACAATACTGACAACAACAACACTCATCAAAGTCAAGGCATACAAAGAAACTTCAATCCAAATGCAAATGTAGCCCAATTAAAGAAATCATCAAGAAATCAGAGTGAAGATACACAAAGTACACAAATTAATTCAACGACCCTTACCAGACATGAAGATATTCATTGTGAAGAATGGTACCCAGACTCAGGTGCCACCAATCGTCTGACTAACAACATTCACAATTTGAACCTTGGTAACAAGGAATACTCAGGTACACAGTCTATTTATATGGGCAATGGTGAAACTATAAGTATAAATCATGTTGGAAATGACAGCATCAAAGGTAAAAGACAACTTTACTTGAATAACTTGTTGACTGTCCCTCAAATTAAAAAGAATCTCATTAGTGTTTCGCAATTTGCCAATGACAACAATGTATACTTTTGAGTTTCACCCAAAATTTTGCATTGTTAGAGACTTATCAAATCAGGATATATTGTTACAGAGTAGGTTGCACAAGGGACTTTACAAATTCAATCTTGGGAATACAAAGAAATTTATTCATAAAAGACCATGGTGCAACAATTTAGAAACTAATGTTACTAGCAGTAAGAGTGTATTTGATGTATGACACTGTAAATTGGGACATCCTAGTGTTAAAATTGTAAAACATGTTCTGAAAAGTAATAATATTCCTTTTGAAAATATTTCTGTTCCTTATATATGTACAAGTTGTCAACTTGGCAAAAGCCACAAACTACCTTTTACATACTCTATTACTGTTTACAATAAACTACTTGAGCTTATAGCTACAGATCTTTGGGGACCCTCTCTAGTAAATTCAGACTATGGATTCAGGTACTACATTTCATTTGTCGATGCTTATTCTAGACATACTTGGATATATTTTCTCAAGGCTAAATCAGAGGTATGTAAAGCAGTTATTCAATTCATTAGTCAAGCTGAAAAACAGTGTAATAGTGAGGTTAAGATTATTCAGTCAGATGGAGGAAGTGAATTTGAACCTTTGAAAGAATATTTTCAAAATAGAGGATTATACACAGAATTACTTGCCCACACACCTCTGAACAGAATGGCTTAGTTGAAAGAAAACATAGGCATATAGTTGAAACTGGGCTAACGCTATTGGCTCAGGGCTCTTTTCCAATGAATTCTGGCATAATGCATTTACTACATCAGTTTATCTAATTAACAAACTACCAACCAAGGTTCTTGGGTACAAAAGCCCAATTGAAGTATTATTTAACATAAAACCACTTTATTCAGAACTAAAGACCTTTGGTTGTTTGTGTTTCCCAAGTCTCGGGCCATATAATACTCATAAGTTAAGTCTTAGATCTGCTCCTTGCACATTTATAGGATATGCTAGCAATCAGAAAGGGTATAAATGTCTTAGTGATAATGGTAGAGTCTATATTTCAAGACACGTTGTATTTAATGAAAACATTTTTCCTTTTGCAGATAAAGGAATAAAAACTACACAGAAGATATACAATACAAAGGTGTCAATACCACCAATACTTGAAGTTACTGACTGGAGCAGTGGGCAAGAAGTTGATGAGACATCAAGACCACAACACACTTTGTCCTCCATCAGACCAGGTCATAGTACAACTGAGTCAAGTGATCATCTCAACATCTCACCACATAACCGTTCCAATCCTGAAGAAAGCTCAGAACATAATGAAAGCAATTCACCATGTTCTGAACACTTCAGTGTCAGTGAAAACAATCAACCCAGCATTCCTGTAAGAACAGAACACCATATGACTACAAGGGCTAAAAGTGGAATCTTCAAACCCAAAATATACACAGCTCATCTATATCAAAAGGAACCTACTACTTATGAAGAAGCAGTCAAGTATGATCACTGGAAATCAGCCATGGATGAAGAGTATAATGCCCTCATAAGGAATAAAACATGGAGCTTAGTACATCCACCCAGTCACAAAAATGTTATTGGAAGTAAATGGACATACAAAGTAAAGAGAAATCCCAATGGCAGCATAGCAAAATGCAAAGCAAGACTTGTTGCAAAGGGGTACACACAACAATTTGGATTTGATTTTAATGAGACTTTTTCTCCTG
Organism: Allium fistulosum; assembly: GCA_030737815.1. Lineage (NCBI taxonomy): Eukaryota > Viridiplantae > Streptophyta > Magnoliopsida > Asparagales > Amaryllidaceae > Allium > Allium fistulosum. The sequence goes on from CM060903.1 coordinate 951,702,870, forward strand.
TAGTAAAACCAACCACCATACGAATTATTCTGACCATAGCACTACACAATCAGTGGAAAATTAAGCAACTAGATGTAAACAATGCTTTTCTGAATGGTGAACTACAAGAAGAGGTCTATATGCAACAACCAAAAGGTTACGTTCAAGGCAACAATGCAAATTTAGTATGTAAACTTCATAAGGCTATGTATGGACTCAAGCAAGCTCCAAGGGTATGGCATGAAAATTTTCAGACAACCTTGATCAACTTAGGATACAAGCCAACCAAATCAGACAATTCACTATATATGAAAACAAGTCATGGGCAAACTGTCTATCTACTAGTATATGTGGATGACATACTAATCACAGGCATAGACAACAATGAAATCAGCAAAACTATTCATCCTTTGAATCAAACTTTCTCTACCAAAGAACTTGGTGACTTAAGCTACTTCTTGGGTATAGAAGTCACAAGGAAGAGTAATACAGAGCTTGTTTTAAGTCAAAAGAAATATATATCAGAGATTCTTGCCCGAGCAAAAATGGATCTAGCCAAACCCCTACCCACTTCTATGACTAGTAATCTACACCTCTCTAAAGACAAAGGAGAACTCATCTCTAATGATCGACAATATAGAAGCATAGTAGGTGCTCTACAGTACGTTACAATTACAAGACCAAAAATATGTTACAGTGTCAACAGAATTTGTCAATTCATGCAACGACCAAGAGACGAACACTGGAAGGCAGTAAAGAAAGTATTGCGCTATCTTAGAGGAATAATTAATCATGGAATATCATTACGTACTTGCAAAGAATTAAATATACAAGCTTACGCTGACGCCGACTGGGCTACTGACCCAGACGACAGAAGATCCACCTCTGATTTTGCATCTATCTTGGTGACAATCCAATCTCATGGTGCTCAAAGAAGCAAGCTACGGTCTCTCGCTCCAGTACCGAAGCCGAGTACAGATCAGTTGCCAGTACAACTGCAGAATTAATTTGGATCGAACAGTTATTATGCGAAATCGGAATTAAGCCAATAAAAAGGCCAATAATTTGGTGCGATAACCTGAGTACAGTAGCTCTCTCTGCTAATCCAGTTCTTCATTCACGAACAAAGCACATCGAGATTGATCTGCACTTCGTTCGTGAACAAATCAGTAAAGGAAGGCTTGAGGTTCGTCATGTCCCTGCTGAATACCAACGCGCTGACATTTTAATAAAGGCGCTCTCAACTAAGAACTTCTCAAGACTCAAAATCAACTTAAAAGTGGTGGACAGCAGCGCTGGTGATGAAGCAAAAAAACTCAGACCAAGGTAGACAAAGCAAGCTAAATCTATGAGATTTAACTCGACTTAGCATCTCAGATCTGAAGATGTTGATGTTTCTCATAAACAAAATTTCCATGGCGGCGCAAGAGAAAAGAGATGGCGAAAACCCTAGATGAATTTAAGGGGGTGTGATAATGCATATGGACTGAAGATCGGTGTATTTTATTATGCTTTAGTATAGAATTCGGATACTATGTATTACTAACCCGACTTGGCCCATGTACTCTATTCAGTCTCTTTATATACAAACAAAGTACAGTCTGTAAATCATTATCAAAAGCTTCTAATAAAATACATTTTTCATCTATTTCAAATTCTCTATTAGTCCTTAACTTCATTAATCGATAAAGTTTGATGTCTCCCAAGATTAATTGATGAGTTGACTAATGCAAGATATTCAAAAAAATATTACTGTACACGTTTTACCATTTTCCTATGTTAGCTTACCAATTTTTTCTCGCTTCATTAATATTTTAATTATAATTAAAATGGACTAAATATCAACCAACTACACTAATGAAGATAAAGCATATTCAGTTTCATTTTTTAGACTATATGCCAATCGTGATGAGTAATAAAATTTGAAGTTTGAACATTTTTTCACATGAAACTCAGCTTCTGAAAATCAATCAAAACGACTGTACCTAATTTTATGGGAAAAAATAATAATCAAAGAAGTGGATTCTAATGACCAAATTCAAGTGCAAATTCTTAGCGTCCGTTCCAACATGGATCTAGATAATTGACCTTTGGCTTGATGATTCATTAACAGTAGGACACGTGGATTGTGATAATAATAGCATATATAGACGTCTTGATGTATGCAATACGATGAGAAGATATATTTTTTTTTCAGCTCCGCCTTTTAAAAGAAGAATTCATTTTTCTTAAATTCGAACAAACTCATATATATACCATTTCAGTTTTATTATTTTTTACGGTGTGGCACTGTTCTTTTTCCACTATCCACCTACTATTCACACACAATACGAGACAAATCAACAGTACCGTCAGGATTTTTAACTACAAATCAACAATACAGTCGGGATTTTTAACTACAAATCAACAGTATAGTCGGGATTTTTAACTTAATCAAAAATGGATCTGCATTCCTCACTCTTCTTGAAACTCAGAGTTTATTTTGCTAAACTACTACATTTTCGATCCTTTTACTAACTTTATAATTTTATTTGAAGTATTTAGCTATATTTAAATTGTACTGTAGGTTTCAGTGATTTGTCTTGCTAAACAATTTTTATAACATACTTTATTCATCTCTGTTCGTTTTGATAGGTTTGAAATTTCCATACAAATCATAATTACTTCCAAGGATTTATTTTTAGCAAGCCTGCATTTGTTGGCTATACCCTCTCAACTAAATATACAAGCATTAGCAAATTTTCTTCTGTTGATTATTTGTTTTTATTCTTTTTGGCTACTAAATGGATACATTTTCTTCTTTCTATTCGTGCTGTCTTTGATTCAGTTAGAAGGCGACGGTGGCTACTTCCTTCTAACTCTGACCACTCTCCTTCAAAATGCTTTCCCTTCCTAACTCTCCAATTTATAGCAAATCCCAGAAATCTTCTAAGTTCCAAATCCATGAAACCAGAACCTTGAATGATCAACTCCAATGTTCTCTTCTTTGTACGCACACCTTTCCATTTCCTCTAAATTTATTGCAAAACTTTGAGGTAATTTTTTAATATCTAATTACGAATATTTTTAACTGTACAGTAGATGCATGCTCATCATTGACGGTTTACATCGCAAAATCAATTGCATTTTTGGATTTGGTGGGTTTGGGTTGCTTGAATTTTCTAATTTCTGTCAGGTATAACTTTTAAAGCTTCAACGAGTTATACTTGTTTCTTGCCATCTAAGAATTAGAAATTTGTATTACACACAACATCAATAACAGACTTCTTCTTATGCATGCTCAATGATTGGACATGTACCAAATCTACTGCCTAATTGAATTCTTTATTAACTTTACTCTTACTGAGCGTGTACTACAGAAAAGTTACTTCATAAAACAAAGATATCGCATGCCATCCATTTATCATGACTCTGATTCGTTAAAAACCCAAGGGGCATATGCCTACTTCTACCTCTGCAATCCTTAAAAATTAGTGTGTTACCCGTGCGTTGCACACGGTATGTTGTAGAATAATAATATTTTAACTATTTTTGAAGAATAGAATTTATTATGCAATATCTCATGAATTTTTTAAGATAACTGAATTATAAATGAAATTACTATATTATAAGTGTGTATTTTTTATGAGATTTGTATACTTTTATATTTGAATAAAAATTATATTATCATTTTTTTTTGATAAAAATGAGTTATATATTAAATTATTATTTTTTAGGACTCATTATTCATTAATCAATTAAAGGAAAATAAGTATTCTTAATAAATTTTGAAATAAATTTTGAAATTAAATTTTTATAAAATTTCATAAATAAATATTCATGTACATATATTCTAAAATTGACATTTAACTTTTGATACATTTGACTAAAAAATAAATAATGTATACATTAAATATTATATATTACTTGAGAGAATGACGACAATTACCTAAAAATAGAAGTGTAATACCAAAGACTCGATGTATTTGTATGCATTTAAAGTTCTTCCAGCACATATTTATAAAAATATTTATTTAACTACCAAAAGAAATATTAAGTGAAAATAAGACATGAAACGTTACAAATTACATTGTTTCATGCCTTACTATTTTTATTTTATAGTAAAACTTTTCAAAAATATTTACCATTTATGTAAAAAAGATAATAATGTATGAAAGAAAAATATTTCTAATCAAAATATGGTATAATTTTTGTCCATTGGTTAACTCATATTACGAATATAAATAATCAAGTTGTAATTTTTTTACAAAAACATACTAATTGAAAATATTTATTCTTTTTTCAATAATACAAAATACAATCATTCATCAATTATCATTAATTGTAATGTTATTCTTCATAAAATATTACTATTTAATAATGATAAAGAGTCCATTTGATGTACTAATTTTAGGAAGGAAAAACGTTATATATGGTTGTAATGATGCACCAATTTGGAAAGAATTTTCTTGTATATATTTGTGTGTAATGAAATAACAAATTTGGAAAGAAAAAATTATGTATATATTTCTTTGCATTAAATTACTAATTTTAGAAAGAAAAAATTATGCATATATTTCTTTGTATTAAATAACTAATTTTAGAAAGAAAGAAATTTTATGAACTTAAATGTAGAAAAATGTAAAAGTATCAAAGATAATTTTGTATATAATTATGAAAATATTAGATTATACGTACTTGAATGAAAAATAGTTTTACCATTTATATCGGTACAAATGCGGTATACACATTGAATTATCATTTTTTATGATTTATTAGACCAGTTAATAAATATTTGTTAATTGGATTTAGTTTAAAAGTTTAAATTCAAGATCAATTAATAAATTCAAATATATGGACTTGATGTAAAATAATATAGGAAAATTTAGAAGAAATCCGTAAATAATTGTAAAAAATATTGAATGTTGGCATTTAAATGCAAAATGATAGAAGAGAATATTAGTAGAATATCGTGTAATTTGTATATAAATGTGGAAAACTAAAATTATGTGGACTTGAATAAAAAATTAGTTTTACCATTTTTGTCAGTATAATGCAGTACGCACGTTGAGTTGTTATTTTTCAAAATTTATTAGATCAATTAATGAATATACTTTAATTATATTTATTTAAAAAGCTTTAATTTAAAATCATCTAACTAAATTTAATATACATGGACTTAAATGTAAAAATAATAGAAAAAATTGGAAAAAATATGTAAATAATTGTAAAAATTAGTATTAAATTTTAATGGTAGAAGAGAGAACCAATAAAAACATTGTAATAATTATAATTAAAATAAAGTGTGAGAATGTGAAAATAAAATATCTGGAGAGAATTAAGGAGATAGGTGGAAATTCCTAAGATTAATAAAAGAGCTTTAAATTCTTCCGCTTTACTATTATTTAACTAGTGTGTAACCCGTGCATTGCACACGGGATGTTGTAAGAAAAATTGTATAAATATTTTTAAAGAATTGAATTTAATATGGATAAATTTGTTAAAATAATTGAGTTAGAGCTCAACTTATTGATTTTAAGTATGTAATTTCTATCATGTGTGGTGATTTTTATATTGTATAAAAATTAAATAATCATTTTCGAAGATAATAATGGGTTAGATATTGATTTATTATTTTATAGCATTTAATATTTGATAAGATCATATATAAAAGTTAATATTTTTAATTAATTTCAAAATTAAGATTTTTATTAATTTCTACATATAAATATTTATGTTTACATTTTTTCAGAAGATAAATGATATATAGATTGAAGTACAAATATTTTTGAAAAGACTGAAAAATTGCCTAAAAATGATGTGTAATAGTAATGTATCGGTATATTTTTATGATTTAAAGCTCTTGCAGTTAATATCAACATTAAGAATAAGTATATCATATTACATAAGTGACATAAAATATTTATTTAACAACTAAAAGAAATGTTAATTAAATTAGCATTACAAATCATATTTTTGTTTAATTATATAAGAATTATAACTTGGTTTTTAAAATTGTTGTTTCATTCGTCAATAATTTTAATTTATAATAAAAGTTTTCAAAAAATAATTAAAACTTGCCCCAAAAAGGAAATAAAATGCCAAAAAAATTCCTAACTAAAATACTATTATATTTCTTTCCTTTAATTAATGTAAATTACGAATATATATAATTAAAATTAACATTTTCATAAAACATATTAACTGAAAATATATATTGTTTTTCAAAATTACAAACTAACTTATTCATCACCTATAGTTAATTTACCATCGTTCTTAACAAAAATAAATTTTATTAACGATAGAGAATTCACTTGATTTACAAATTTTAGAACGGAAAAACGTTTAATGTGTTAGTAATAATACATGTTTTAGAAAGAAAAAATTGTGTATATGTCTGTTTATTATAAAATAGCAATTTCAGAAAGAAAATATATGTATATTTTTCTTTGTAACTAAGTACTAATTTTAGAAAAAAATAAAATATATAAACTTGAATTGGAAAAATGTATGACAACTAAAGATACTTTTGTGAATAATTATTGAAATTTTGAGTTATATGGATTGAATGAAATATCAGTTTTACAATTTTTGTCAATATAAGTGTTGCATACAACACATTGAATTATCATCTATTAGGATTTGTTAGACCAATTAATAATTATTAGTTAATGGGATTTATCTTAAAAAGTTCAAATTTTAAATTACTTAATTAATTTAAATATAAGGACTCGAATGTGAATAATATGATAAAATTTAGGAGAAATTTGTGAATAATTGTAGAAGTTGTTAAACATTGTTATTTAAATGTATATGATACTTGAGAGATTAGTAGAAATTTGTAATAATAATGATAAATTGAAAGGAAAATAAAATGTCTAAAGAGAAATAAGGAGAGATGAGAAATCCCTAAAATTAATAAGAGAGCTTTAAATTCTTTTGTTTTACAATTATTTAATAGATCAGTGTGTAACTTGTATGTTGCACACTGTATCTTGTAGAAAAATAATGTAAAAAATATTTCAAAAGTTATAAATATTTTGAAGTAGAATTTATTATGCAATATAGGGTGTAATAAAGTTATAAGTTGAACTTAGAAATATGTGTAACTTTTGTTATATGATTTATGTATTTTTATATTTGAACATTATTATATTACCATTTTCGTTGATAAAAATAAGTTCTATATTGATTATTATTTTAGGATTCAGGATTTATTAAGCAAAATAAATGAAAATTGGTTTCTTAATTAATTTTGAAATTAATATTTTTGTATAATTTTATTGATAAATATTCATGTGTATAGATTTTGAAATTAACATTTAACGTCTGACACATTTGACTAAATGATAACTGATGTGTAGATTGAATTTCAAATATTTTATTTGAGAGAATGACGAAAATACCAACAATGAAAGCGTGGTGCTAATGTATCGACGTTATTGCAGCACATATATATATTTATCAAAAATAAGTAATTAGATATTATCATAGTAATAAATAAAATATTTATTTAACTACTAAAAGAAATATTAAGTGAAAATACAGTTTGGAATGTTACAAATCACAGTGTCATTTTAACTATGTAAAAAAAAAATTTTGACCAGTTGTTTCATACGATAATTTTACTTTATAATAAAACATTTCAAACAATATTTAACATTACCTAAAAAAAGATAAGAAAATACAAAAGAATAATATTTCTAATCAAAATATGATATTAATTTTCTCCACCGATTAACATAAACTACGAAGATAAATAATTAAAATATAAATTTTCTACAAAAATGTACTATTTGAGAACATTTATTATTTTTCAACCCTATAGAATACAAAGATTCATCACCCATTAATTGTAATGTCATCTTTCATAAAAATAAATTTCATATATGTTTGTGTGTGTGTGTGTGTGTGTATTAAAAAGATATAAAAAAAACGATTCAAGCATTGAAATTCTTGATATATAAAAATAAAAATAAAAAAAAGAAGACGATTTTATAGTAAATGTATTTAATTTAATCAAGTAAAAATAAAGTTATACTAAAAACACCTAGTTTCCAGCTTTTTGAGCTCAAACGACGCCACAGACAAAGGACATAATAAAGCGTTATAATAAAAAAATGAGACGTTATTGCAATGCAGCATCTAATCAGCGCCTAACTCCACCTCGACGGTGCTCCTGACAGTATAGATTACAATAACAATAGATTGTGGGGATTTGAAAATGAAATACGTAAGAGAATCAAGGACAGGAAAAAATTCTTAAAATTAACACCAGAGCAGAAAATTTGTCCGCTTTATTATTATTTAATTGATCGATTAATTGATATCAATATGATTTTAGTATGCAACAAAAGAAAAATGAGGTAACCATGATATCACGTAAGAGGAAAAATGCAAATGTTGTTGAATTTTGTGATCATGAAAGGGACACATGAGGTGTGACACGATTTGGAATTGCATCAAATAAGAAATTTTTAACTTTCAGATTCGATTATTTTATAAATAAAACAAATCATTAAACTCACGAATAAGAACAGCTTCACTTACATCAGTTAAGCGTGAAAATACCCATAATTCAATACCCGGACGACTCTCTATAATTCAAGGATTGGATCAATATATCATACTTTTAGTCTTAATAAAAATGCAAATTACAACTAATTAAAATAGGATATCGTGCATATATTTTAGTGATCTAAACATGTCTTGAGTAAAATGCAAACAATAATCAAAACAGGAGGTATTATTTATAAATATAAGTAACATGATTAAAAGATCTTTAATTCACATTAATTTTTTTTATTGCATTAGTATATTTAACATTACAGTTTTTGATTGTTTTAAATATCAAGTGGAAATGTGTCCGCATTGATTTTTTCACTCAGAGTAATAAACTGAATTATCTCTAATTATTAAATGCTAATAATTGTGGCAGAATTAAAATTTCTACTCAAAATTTTAAGATTTAAGAGCATGGATTGGAAAGTACACGTGTTTTGAAAAGGTCTGTTAAACATAAAACTAAAATGAGATAATTAGGATAAATGAGTTATAGATCAAACTTACTATACTTCTAAGTGTATAATTTCTGTTATGAAATTTATGTATTTTTATATTTGAATATAAATTAAATTATCTCTTTTGTTGATAAAAATAAGTTACATATTAATTTATTATTTTTTAGGATTCAATATTTTTTATGCAAATAAATGATAATTAGTATTCTTAATTAATTATAAAATCAATTTTTTTTATAAATTTTTATAGATAAATATTCATGTATATAGATTTTGAAATTGACAACGTTTTTGATACATTTGACTAAAAGATAAATGATGTATACACCGAATTTCAAGTATCACTTGAGAATCAACGAAAATACCTAAAAGTGGAAGTAGTGTAATGCTATTGAATCAATATATTTTTATGTATTTAAAGTTCTTCTAACACGTGCTATCAAAAATAAGTATATGATACTAACAAAGTGATAAACAATATATTTATTTAATTATTAAAAGAAATATTTATTGAAAATAAGATCTTAAATGTTACAAATCACATTGTCGTTTTAATTATACAAAAAAAAGACTTTTAATCTAATGTTTCACACCTCAATGAATTCAATTTCTAATAAGAAGTTTCAAGAAATATTTAACATTTACCTCTAAAAGATAAAAAAAATACAAAAGAATAGTATTTCTAATCAAAGTGTGGTATGATTTGTGTCCATCGATTAACGTAAAGGACGGAAATAAATAGTTAAAATGTAACTCTTTTATAAAGATTCTAAAAATGTTATATTTGTAATGATATACCAATTTTAGAAAGAAATAATTATGTGTATATTTCTCTGTATTAAAACACTAATTTTAGAAATAAATAAATTTTATGAACTTGAAAGTAGAATAATATAAGATAACTAATTTGTATATAATTGTGAAAATTTAAAATTATATGGAATGAAAAATCATTTTTCCATTTTGTCAATAGGAATGTGATAAACACACTAAATTACTATTATTTTTATAATTTTTTAGATCAATTAATAATTATTTTTAATTACATTCATTTAAAAGGTTTAAATTTAGGATCACATAATAAATTCAAATATATAGACTGAATGTACAACAATATAAGAAAACTTAGGAGAATTCCATATATAATTGAAAAAACTATTGAATGTTGGTATTTAAATGTAAAATGATAAGGAAGAAAATTAGTAAAACAATGCAATTTTATATATTTGTGAAAATTTTAAACTACATGGACTTGAATGAAAAATTGATTTTACCATTTTTGGCAATATTATGAATATGGCATACACATTGAATTGTAAATTTTTTTAAAGAATTTATTAGATCAACTAATGGAAATTGTTATTGTATTTATTTATAAAGTTTAAATTTAAGATCACCTAATTAGTTTTAACATAAGGATTTAAATGAAAATAATAGAAGAAAACCCGTGAGACGTCTATAAATAAATGTATAAAATTATTAAATGTTGGTATTTAAATAAAAAGTGACAATAGAAAGAACGAATAGAAGCATTGTAATAATTATAATAATGATATAATAATTGTAATAATAATAAATAAAAGGATTTAAAAATTAAATATCTAGAGGGAATTAAGGAGAGGGGAGAAAATTCCTAGAATTAATAAGAGAGCTTGAAATGCTTCTGCTTTACTATTATTTAATAGATGTATGGAGGTCAATATGTTCTTAGTGAACCCCTACTTTATGTTCAGTTTTTTTCCTATTTCAAAAGTATATGTACACAAACTGTTAATTCCTATCGTTATGTTGATGTTGTTATGTATGCATGTGTATATATTGATACACCCACGTCCACACACAAATATTCGTGTACGTGTATTTGTGTGTAAGTTGAATTGAATATAAGTGATATAAATCCAAGTAAGTGCAGACTATTTGAGCAAAATATAATAATACCAACAAAAGGTAAAATGAATATGAATTCTGTTGAACCAATCACCAAATGATTTGTTCCATATTTTTATTATGACTATTTACTTCCTTTCGCTCTCACCTTTATGTTGTTCATCCATCTTACACCATTCTCAAACTCCTCCAAAGCTATCTACCACTAATTATATGTAACAGGACCATGGAGCTGAAATGGTTGACAAACTGTTCAACCACCTAACTGGAGTAGAAGTGCAATTGGGATTTAAACCTACAAAGTACGACGCAATCGACAGTCAGTAGAATTTCCAACATCCATCATCCTTACGCACTGTTAGATCAAAAGCCACTGCATCAGGTGACAAATTTTTGCAGAACTGTTAAATTTAAATTAGTTTTACATATCAAAAATTTCCTACACTTCACAACATAAACTGCTAGAACTTGCCTGCCAGCAAAACTCAAAAAACTTCTATAATTCTGACTGCTGAGCCAAACATGGTAGAAACAATATGAACGACGCTTTATCCCATTGACTATGATTATCTGCTATTTATATTACAAGTTTTAGCTCTTAACCTTATTTTCCGCATACAACTCAGTTCCTTAATTAAGGAAAAGCAAAAAGTGGAGCGGGTTAGTCTAACATATTACAGGAAACTAGTTTTAACTCAATTTACGTAACATACATGTAGTTATCGAATTTCCTCCTCCCAGAATAACATAGACTTTGAGGATAAAGCCTGCTAAACTAACTCTGCTTATAACGGGAGCTAAATCTGGAGCTAAAGGTGTTACAATCATAGGGGTACCATCTCACTGACAATTAAACATGATACACTAATGGAACATCAATTAACCCGATTTATATGTTCTCCAGATTAAAGCAAAGAAAGATGAAGATATGAAGAAGAATCGTCAAAAAATTAAGCATAAAAAATGAAAGACATAGCTATGAAGGCCGACATCCACTTTGATCTACTACTACTACTGCGTAACTGGTTCTGTTCTACAATACTCATTTCTATTAACAACTTTGTATTTTGTGTTGATGCAAAAATAGATCAACACGCAAGAATGAGTTGTAGGGAAACTGTGAGACCTAGATCTAGTAGATAGTACCAAAGATAACAGAAAAATGACATACAAAGGTTTTTATAATGATTCGATAATTTTTGGTCTACGTCTACTTTATAGTTTTATTGATTGTTGATTTGACAGAGTTTGTCTAAGATTAGAAGAGAACCGAAGAGAGAATAAGTCACAAATACATGGGTTAGACAGATTCTAAGTCTTAAAATTATCTAGATTGGTTGCTTTGGCGACTATTGTGTAGAGAAAGAAGATGAAGAAGAGGCAGAGCTTCCGCATAGTGATAGCAGAAATCAGATTCTGTTTTGATTGTTCTATGGTTTGTATTTATAGGGAAAACAGTGGTGTTGAATCAAAAGTCTAATTGGAGCAGAGTCCAGATGTCAGTATGAAGCCACTTGCAAAATCGTAGAGCTATCTGAGTTAAACAAACATGTCGGTACTAACTTAAACATGTCGGTGCCGACATGCCCTCTTAGTTCGAAACTTTTCAAACCTTCTTGCATCCTATTTCTTTCCCCATTTTGTTGCATTCTATGTTGTTTCCATCGATTATTGGTTGACTTTGGTGATCGTTCCTTAATCTCTTGGTTTATTCCGTTGTTCTGGCCGCTAACTCTTCAACTCTGGAAATAGGTCGTCATAAACCCTTTGGGATCACTTGAGCAAACATGGAAGAGGTTGAGAATAACTCGTGTGAAGTTGGATGCGATGAATTTGGAGCAAAACAAGTTAGTAGAGACATGAACAAGTCGGTACCAAGTTGTCCCCTTAGCATATTTTGGATGATTTTTCTCCGAGCTATTCCTTTGCTCCATCTAAGCATGCCTCTAAGATTTCAAGCCGTTTCGTCTTCATTTCGACGTTCTAACTTCCATTGACTTCTGCTTGGTTAAAAAGCCGGTTAATATTTGCATCTCAGAGTATGCTTTCGTTGAAAATAAAGCGTGTTTTGGATTAAGGCAAGTCTCGAACTGCTATTTTGTGAATTCCAGTTGATTGCTTGAGTGCCGTCTCGAGATGTTGCTTTTACTTTACCTTTCTTGACCGATTTTCGTTAACCGTCTGCTTTAAAGTCTATTAATATTTCTTTTCTCTGCATTGTCAATGTAGTTCACATTCCGGGAACTACGTAGTGCTTTAGGTTGTCGTGTAGGTTCTTTGCAATGAACTTGAGTCGAATTGGAGGGAAAATAACAAGTCGATACCGACTTAAACATATTGGTACCGACATGTTGCCTTAAGAAAATTCTCTACAAGTTAAACACTTATAAATTTTTTCCTTAAGTTTCATCTCTTCTTTTACAACTGAGCTATTCAAGTCTTCCACCCGAGTTTTCAATGTCGACCTATTCTTCCTTTGACCTTCCAACGCCGCCCCCGACCTAAGTCATGCCACCACTACCTGTCGTCGCTTCTCCAAGCTATTTGCCACCATCCAACACAGCCGTCACCTCGAGATCCGTCGCTCGAAAATTCTCGAACACGATAAACTTGAAACCCCAAGACCTGATTTGAACTTTGACTTGAATTGAAGGTTGGCGTTGTTAAATCTTGAGATGACGACGGTAGAGGTGATGATCTTGACTTGGTTGATTTCCATTCGAAGGAAGGCAATTGATTTTTGGCATGTTCAATCGGTGGTGAAGTTAGGGCTAGCCCTAGTTAAATATTTGTGGTTTCGGAGACAAGTTCTTTTCTTCAGTGTTAGCTATCTATCTTCATCAAATTGGCTAAGTCCTGATCGTCGAATTGATTCTGATATGACGATTTGCTTTGCACTCGGGCATATTAGATGATTCCATCACACCGCCTTTCCATTTCTGCACTTCCAGTAATCCTGAAAAGAAAAACTTTCTGCATCGCTCTGGACAACAGATCCATTATCAATTTTCCATCGATAACGGGTAAGTTCCAAAAGAGATAATTTTAAAGTGCGATGCGACTTGTTTTTCTAGCACGAGTGAGCTATCTACACAGGCTGGTCCGTTCATGGTATTCGGGACACTGGACTCAGTTTGTGTAGATAAACACTGCACCTGCCTCGGTCAACACTAAGAATCTGATCGATCAACACACGTTGACTTCTTTTGGATTTCGGGTGTTGGTCACACTAGAATTTTATTCTAAGTAAAACATACCTGACCGTGTTGAACGTCAAGTTTTACTGTTTAGAATGACTCGTCGATTGCCCCGCCACAAGTTTGGTGAAGGGTCGTCTACTCCTTCTAACATTCCAACAGAGAACTCTTGAGCGAGTCATTCCATAGTTATCCAATAATTATCAGTACGTAACACTTTAGTGCCTTCAGCAGGCATAAGAAATACACCGTCTAATTTTTGGAGAGCGTTACGTACTCTAGTCTCAATGGATGAATCGATATCCTTTCTCCAAACATCTTGACTAGGAATATTTAAAACAATATGTTATTTTCATTGTGATAAAATTCTCATGATTACAACAATCTGTAATTACCGTCACATAAAATATCATTTAAGGATTTTCCATTTATATAGTTTAAATTAATTACTTAATTATTTATATCGCTATATAACAAGTATATAATAGAAAGAAAAACACCTTTTATTTTGAATGAGATTGGTCATAAAGTTAAATATAAGTAAAAAAATTGCCGCTAGAACATACCCCTAACTCTATCAATTTTCCGCTAGCACTTGGGGTCAATTATGGAATTAAATTCCAACTTCTTCGATCAATTTTCTCAAAAACTAATCGTGTCAGTCCCTTCGTGAGAACAAACACCTAGAGAAAGGAAAGCACATAGAGACCACTCTCTGTGCCAAAAAATTAACCGCATAGCATTTAAAGGAAGGGCCCCCATTCGGTTATGTCGTTGATCCTTCCAATGAAATGAACCTAAGGGATCGAGAAGAGGGGGCAATAACAAAGCCTATAGAGGCAATAGAGTTTGTGGAGGTAGACAATGATAACCCAACTAAGTTAATGATGATTGGATCCCAATTCGAACGTGATTTGAAGATGCAGTTAATAGGTTTCTTGCGAGATAATCAGGATGTATTTGCATAGTCGCATGTTGACATGTGTGGAGTTTTTCTTAGTATCTCATGTCACCCCTGAATATTGATTCAAGGAAACCCCTGGTATAGCAAAAGAAAAGAAGTACATGTCCCGAGCAATCAGCTACTTTAAATGAGGAGCTCGATACCTTATTGGCAAACATATTCATCAATGAATCCCATTACCCGAAGTGGATTGCAAATCCATTACTATTTAAGAAACCGAACAGGAAGTGGTAGACATGCATTGATTTCCCTAACTTGAATGATGTCTGCCCAAAAGATTGCTTTCTACTTCCTAGAATTGATTGATGGTAGATAGGACCGCAAGCCATGTGCTCCTATCTTTTATGAACGCCTATTCTGGATAAAATCAAATTGCTATGTATGTTTCGAATCAGGACCATGCTATCTTTATAACTGATTTGGGCATGTACTGCTACAAGGTCATATGCTTTGGGTTAAAGAATACTGGAGCAACGTATCAATGTTGGGTTAATAAGATGTTTGCTAACCAGATTGGAGGAGCCGTGGAGGTATACGTGGAGGATACGTTGGTAAAATCCAGAAGGGCAAGGGATTACATAGACCACTTAGATGGAATGTTCCAAGTACGTTGAGAATTTGGAATGAAGCTGAATCCGTTGAAATGTTCATTTGGGGTTTTCTCGGGGAAGTTCCTCGGCTTCATCGTACACGCTAGAGAAATAGAAGCCAACCCTGAGCAGGTCAAAGCATTGAATGACATTATGATTCTGGAAACTCATAGAGAAATCCAAAGTTTAAATGGCAAGGTAGAAACAGTAAGCAAATTCATATCTAAGGCAACCGATAAGTGTGTACCATTCTTCGAGGCATTGAAAATGGAGAAAGGCAAGTTTACTTGGACATATGAATGCTTAGCTGCATTTATTAATCTGCTGGAACACTTGCAAAATTTTCCCATCCTTTCCATACCAGTAGAAGGGGAAGATCTATACCTATACTTGGAAGCGTCAACCACACCATAAGTGCAGCATTGGTCAAGAAGACAGCATGGTACAACGTCTAATTTTTTATGATTAAGCACGTTCCAAGGGAAGAGAATTAAGATGCAGACAATTTGGCAAAATTAGCAAGCTCTGGAGAGACTAGTCCTCAGATTGGTTTCGATAATGACCCTATCGGTCCCAAGCTTCAAGGAGGTAAACATCATTGCGGTATTGATTGCGACGTGACTTGGATGACCCCAATAATCAAATATTTAGCTAATAGAGTCTTGCCAGCTAACTAAAATAAAGCCTAAAATGTGTTGCGGAAGCACTTCGCTTTATGATACAAGATAATATCTTATACTGAAGAGGATTCTCTAACCCGCTTTTAAGGGTGTTACCAAACTGACATACATGGCCAGTCTTTGTCCTTTTGTTGTTTAGGGGATTGATTTGATTGGAGAGCTTCCTATAGCTAAGGGAGGAGCTAAGTATGCAATAGTGGCTATAGATTGCTTCACTAAGTGAGTTGAGGCATAACTACTTACTAAAGTGTCTTTCACCAAGGTCATTAACTTTTTGGTAAGAAATTTTATAGGTAGGTATGGAGTTCCACAACAATTTGATGGCAAGGAGTTTGCCAACTTCGACTAACAACATGGAATCAAGAAAAGCTTTTCTATAGCGGCACATTTGTAGTAAAATGGAAAAGTATAAGCGGCCAACAATGTTCTTAAAACTCTCATAAAGAAGCGCCTGGAAAAGACAAATGGGGGTATGGGTGGATGAACTTCCACTGGAATTTTAGGCTTATCGCACTTCTTATAAAACCGCAATTGGACATACCCCTTTCGCTTTAGCTTATGGGTCAGAGGTCATGCTTCCCATTGAGACCACAGTTCCATGTCATAGGCGGATTTATTATGACCCAAATGAGTACGAGGAGTTACTGAACATGTCATTGGACCTAGTTGATGAAAAGAACGACGATGCTGCCTTAAAGGCAGCTGCGTACAAACAGAAGGTAGCTAGGCAATACAATTCCATGGTCAAACATCGCCCGCTTAAGCAAGGGGCCTTAGTTTTAAAGCGAATCTTCCCTAGATTATGGGCACTTGACCATATCTAGGAAGGACCATACATAATTAAAAAAGATTTGGGTAATGGAGCATACATACTTAGCATGGTAGATCGATATGTATTCAAGAAATCTTGAAAGACATGAAATCTTCATCATAATTTTACCTAATTACTGTTGCTTTTATTTAAATGTTGTTATCCTACGATACAAGCAACTTTGAAACAATTATTAATAAATTTGCGTTCCTTGAAATCTAATTGTGTCAGGTTTCCCTCTTTTCATGCACTTAACTCATTATAATTGCAGGGATCATGAAATAAGGTATGGCTGATCACCTCGACTTTACCATCCCCTCCATAAGTGGGTTGTAGAACCAAAATAAGCAATCGAACTCGCCCAATCTGTATGAAGATCGCCTACCCATACTGATTGGGTGTTATGTAACTTTATGGGCAAGATCCTTACACTCGGAGGCACACAACACTGAATCAACACAAGATTCACTGCCTAAAACTCTGGCTAGCAAGGTGGACTGGACTTACCCATGGCCAGGTCATGACCACCGATTAGATAATTCACCATTGATGATTGGCCCTAAAACTCTAGGGGGCAATGGTGGATAGTCCTTATCCATGATCAGGACATAACAACCGACTGGGTAGTTCACCATTGATGATCGTTCCTAAAACTCTAGCTGACGATGGCGGACTAGATCTACCCATCGTCAGGACATGACCACCAATTGGAGCTATTAACTATCGGCCTTAAAATTCTGGCCAGCAATGGTGGACTAGGCTTACCCATGGTCAAAACATGACCACCGACTGGGTAGTTCACTAATGACGATCGATCCTAAAGCCCTTGTCGGCAGCGATAAACTAACCTTACCCATAGTTGAAACACGATCGCTGACCGGGAAACCCACAATCGATGGTCGACCCTCGTATTCGTTAAAATGGGAACCATGGACTCAAAAACTAAAAATGCCCACCCGAGATTGGGGTGTAAAATCTCCTTTTCCCAACCTTATAGTGTTTGGTAATGCTAAAGAATCAAGAACGTTGTCATAGAAGAAAGACGAAGGAAACAACGATGACCTAGAAAGGTGACATGATAAGAACCACTTGCCCGACATTACTAGACAATGGTTATTCCTAAACAAGCACATCCCATGGCAAGATAAAGATTGTTAACATGTAGATACACAAGCAATAGTCAAATACAGGCCCAATGTATTACCGAAAAAGAAATGGTTAAGGTATAAAGGCTCCATCTAAAAATCATATAAGATGTATATATGTTGGAATAAATGGTTGTGTAGGAAAAAGTATAATATGAAGTAAAAGAAGCATCAATCATAAGAAGTTTCAAAAGCCAACATAATTACATCACGGTCAAGGGTATAGCCAAAAGGTCACTTGAATTGGAAATAATGAGCATATGCCTTCGTAAAAGTTAACAAAATTGGACACATGCCCTTACAATGTCAGTACACAAAAGAAGTAGAAAATCGATCAAGAAAGGTGAAATCTTCACTTGGACCGAGACGAGTGACTTTTTCTAGAAGATTTGGATTTAGATAGCTTTGTTTTTTTCCTTATCCTTCTTAACTTTAGACTCGGTGGCAACATCGAGTTCAACTTGTTTCTGCTTTATAAGCCCGAGATCCTTCGCTACCTCAAGTTTGACTCTAGCCATATCTTCTGGGTGCTTGGCCTTTATGCTTTCTCTGAGCACCTCATCCTTATCAACATCCTCAAACCCCTTATTGTAGCCCACAATCTCTATGTCTGCATCATCTTTCTAGCCATCAATCATTTTTGGGGGTTCCTCTTCTACAACTGACTTAGAAGGACCTATAGGCACGAGTACCAACCCAAAAGCTTTCGAAGGTGCCACAACTCTGGCTAGATCTACCATGATCATATCACCTACATGAAAATAAGGAGGACTATAAGATAGCGACCTACCCAGACATGCTTGTATATACTGAATAGTGACTTATGGATATAAAGAAGAATCTTACATCTTAAGGGAGTTGGCAGCGCGCTATCCAAAGATTTGCTTCTAGTAGTATAATCTGAAGAAATGTGGTAAACAGTTAGTGGAACATCGTGCATGGAGCATAGAGGATCGATTTTGAAGTCTTACCTTGGGTCATAGCAGTGGAAGCGGAGCCTCCCTTTTCCCTCCTCTTGTTCTTCCCTCTCTTCCTTTTCAACAACGACCAATTTGAAATAACCTTGACGGATATCCTCCTTCTCTTCTTATGAGAACCGAGCATCAATGGCATCCAAGCTGAAAGGTGGCCCTCCTTATTCACTCACCTCCTTGGCCTCCCTCACCAACCTCTTATGGATGGATGGAATGACTTCTGGATAATCGTCCATCCATTTCAAAGTCCCGTCATATACATTCGACAGTATAACTTATCAAGAGGTCCTCTACTTGGTCAAGCTAGCTGCTTAGCTCCTCATTCTCTTCTCGAAGGGTTTTCTCAGTGTTTACCTAAGATTTTTTTTCAACCACCAAGGCTACGATCTCGGCCTTAAGAGAAAACCTTTTCCTGCCTCCACTCATAAGCAATCCGACAAATTTCGTCTCGATCACCCTCTACTTTCCCATTCTTGACCCTTATGTCCTCTACCATTGTAATAACCCTATTTTCTCCACCATTGTAATAAATGTTTTTAATTAAAATAAAATGATTGAATTCAATTTATGGATAATTTTAATTTTTAAAATATAAAATTTATTGAAATTTAATGATAAAAGGCTTTTAATTTAATAGATTGAAATTGATTTTCATAAAATATATTGAATTTTAATAAAAATTTTAAATGAATATAAAATATTTATTGTGTAAATGATTTTCATATGGTTTAAATAGTTGAAAGAGATATTGGTTGATATAAATAAAATCAATGAAGGTAAATTAATTATTGAATTTAAATACCTTGTGTAATCTATTGAAATATATTTTGTGAAAATATCAATTTAAATTGAATTAAAAATATATTCACAAATATTTGATAAAATTATTTATATGTGAATATAGAAATTTAATTTGCAATTAGAACAGACAAGTTGAAATTTATTCAATTTAAAGGACTTGATTGGAAAAAAATGAAAAAAGAACAATACTAACAGTTAGAATTGTCCATTCGTCTCTCCTTCATTCTAGAGCATTCTTTTAGCTTACGACCCATACAAAATCCAAACCCATTCCTTAACCTAAAAGCCTAGCTTCCTAAATCATCTTGGCACGAAATAAAATTATAGAAGGAAAAAAAAACAAACACGTAAAAAATATAGTGGACATTTCAGGTTTAGGGACGAAGTGATCAGTTGTGATTATGGGGCATAGTTAGAGACTAGTTTATTAGTTGACTAGTGTATCATTATTTAATTATGTAGCCTCATGTATTTTGATGATGTTGAGCTGTATGTATTGGACCTATATATCGTATATTTTTGATAGATACTTGGCATTTGACTATTTTTGTAGACCTACTTGGATTTGTATATATTTTATATTATATGTTATCGTTGCATTGATGGCTTTGTGTTCTTTGTAATTTACTTTATATTATTTAGATTTCTATCCTAAAAACGCAAGTGATTTTTTCTTTGGGCTAACACATGGTACGTATAAGTGAGTAGTTTATAATTTTTGAAATACGTACTGGTATTAGCTCAAGGGAATATTCACGTGTGATAGCGTAATATCGTCTTATTCTCCATATTATCAGACAGTATTACTTAGTAATACTCTTTAGTAATATGGATATAGAGGTGGGGTGTTACAGTTAATATCTGTTAACAAGAAAACTTGTCAGCATCCCCATAGCTATATGGAAGGTAATCGAGTTCAAACGAAACCAAATTATTGAGAAGACCTCTACCTTTGAAACCTACCTTCCGACCATGTTGACTTAGTCGAAAGGGTTTATGGAGTTAGCTCAAAAATACAGGCTAAGGAAGCATCATCTCATTTGAAACCTTTCTTTTGAATGAGTAGGAACCAACTATTCATTTTACCTTTCCATTCCTTTCGATCATGTCGAAAGGTTTGTTCTGTCCCTTTCGACAATATCGAAAGGGTTGCACATTTTACCAATATGAGGTAACTGCTCTCGACCCTAATGGTTTCGCTGCTTTTGTAGAGGACCCCTTCGAAAGGGTTGTAGGTGTAGTTGGGGATGAACCCCTTTCGATTGAATTCCTCTCTAATCAAGCGTTAGCCAATTATAAATCGGAACCCCCTCGAAACCTCCCTTTAGATCAGGTCGATAGCAGTTCCACTCTTTCAAAACAGGTCCAGTTGATAATTGCCTAAGTTCCACTTTGTTTTTCCTGTTTAAGATCGACCTAAATATCCTCCAGTTTCATAAATTGACCAATGTCGAAACCCCATCACCATTCTAATTTTCATTGTTTAATATTGGTTTAGATGGTGATGCGTTTCGACTGTATATACCCAAGTCGATCCTATGCGTTGCATAAACAAAAAGAAGTTAAGAGAATAAGATAGAATCATGTGCAATGGATCATTAGTCAAGCTAATGATCAAAATGATCTTCCTCATCATCCAAATCCTTAAAGAATCCGCCATCTCCTCTTTATTAATGGTTCAAAATAAATTAAAATTATAGAAGCTTTTTCCCCAAATTGATCTAGGGTTTACAGAAGATTTTGTTGTGGCTAAGAAGTTGGAGTAAGAGAAATGAATTTACAATTCCCAAAATTCGGTCCCCAAAACTGGACCCCTTGGGTCTTATTTATAGATGTAGTTCGGCCCCTTCCGCGTTTATGCCTTCGACCCGGTCAAAAGGACCTCTTTTTATATGCTACCTCATGCCTTTCCACGCCGTCGAAGGGCATCTCTTTTGAGTCTTTTGATTTACCCTTGTGCTCCCATTATCTTTCTTCAAACCTTTCGACTAAGTCGAAAGGGTCTTTTATCATCCTTTCGCCTTTGTTAAGCCTTGAGTATCTCTTCTTGCTACTTTCTCCAGAACACCTTCCGACGTTGTCAAAAGGTCTTCAAATACGCTTCTCTTTATATTGCCTTGTTATCATCAGAAGTGAGATAGGAACCTCCGACTCTGTCGATAGGTTGTCCATAGGGGCTTCGAAGATGTTAAAGTACCAATGGTTTCGATGATGTTGAGTAGCTTTTGAATGCATGCCTGTGGATTGAGGCTGGACCTTCCCCTAGCGTTATTGACTTCGACTGGTTCGAAAGGCATGTGTATGCTTTCGAAAGGGTTGTTATATGGGCAAAACCTTTAGTTCCGAAGCTGTCCATCTGTGCCAGAAGATCTTAAAGAGGCGGATAGATGGCTTTGCTGCCCCTTTTTCATCTTTTTCGGAGGCTTGTACGTGGTTTATCACTTGTGAGTGTTCCTGTTGCTAACGATTCCTTCAAAAGCCTTCCTAATGCCTTTGAAACTTTCATTCATGATCCCTATCGAAACCCACTTTAGTAGAAGCTGGTACTTTTCGTATCTTCTTTCATGCCTTTGTTCTTTGAGTGGGTTTTATGACTAACATTTCGCCTCCTTTCCCCTGCATGAAAGAAACTTTTGTTCTTTGGGACAAAAGTTTCAGAACTCTCTCGCTCTTTATAACTTCATTTTTCCTGCAAAATTCAAAGTAAGTGATATTTTCTATTGCTAGCTCATTATCATATTTATATGCATGCTTCATGATAAGTCAGCATATTAACGCTACTGTATTTAGACAGTTAGCTGATCATAATCCCGATTTAAAAGGTTTAGGGCCTATAACCGATAGCCATTAATGCATATTATAAATTTAGTTTACGAACTGTATGTGGAAATTAGCTAATGGCTGTAAATAGGGGCTATAAGATATTATCTGAAAATAGGCATTCGTAACCCATCCACTTTAATATGTATTTGGAAATTTTCTCGAAGATCTGAATGATCCTGAAGTCTTCATTCAGATGTTGGTGAGCATCATTTAGAGTTATAAAACATTAACTCTGATTTAGGTATTAAGAAGTCCAGTTTGAAATTTCTGGTTGTCTATAGCAACCTCAACCCTTCTACCTTATACCCTAGGTTTGGGATTCAATAAGGGTTAGAAAGCAATGAATTTTAACCCAAATTATGGTATCAACTTGCGAAGTTTAGAAATTAATAATGAGATATCCAAAATCTAGATAGAAATATCCAGAAATAGTCCTCTGAGTGACATTTCTAAACCCAGATTTGGGTATTTATGGTAGATTAACCAAAATTTCGTAATAATTGTCTTCTTGTTAAATCCCGAGCCCAGATCAGGCCATATGCGGACAATTAGAGATTATTAGCAATTATCTTTGTAAGAAGAATCTCCGACCCAAATTAGGGCATATATTGGGTAAGAAGAAATCCATAGTAATTGTTGTCATAACAGAAATCCTCGGCCCAGATTAGGGCATATGTTGGATAATCAGAAGTCCATGACAATTGTCTTCATAATAGAAACCACAAGCCCAGATTAGGACATTAAAGTGAAATCAAGTAATAGCCTGAAACCCAGATTTGGGTATAAAGATCGTAAGTGATTAATAATGTTCCAAAACCCATATTCGGGTGTTAATAGATGATGTTTGGAAATGAAAGTCTTGAAACCCAGATTCGGGTATTTAATAGACGGAGTTCTGCTTTACTTTTTAGATTCAGTCTTCTTTGACATGCATAGATTCTTTGGGTCCTATATATAGTAGCAATCTGATTGGCTGCCTCTTGAGCTTGGACATCTCAGTCCATAATAGGATATGTTGTTTCTCAGGCTTGGACATCTCAGTCTCTTATTTGATGAGCCTCCTCTTGGGCTTGGACATCTTAGTCCATTATTTGATGAGCCTCCTCTTGGGCTTGGACATCTTAGTCCATTTTTAAATGAGCCTCTTCTTAGGCTTGGACATCTTAGTTCATTGTCTAGTGCACTTGGTTTGCTCATTCTTAGAGGTTGGAACCAAGAACTTACCCAACCTCCCTTTAGGAGGTGCCTTGACCTGGCCAGAGACGCGGTCAAGGGGTTGTCCGGTGCTTTAACCTGACCATAGCGTGGCATGGATAAAGCCTTACTCCGACCTCCCTCCTGGAGGCGCCCTGCCCTAGCCATCTTGGCATGGACAGAGGCTTTCTATCATCTTAAGTAGACTACCATCTTAGGTAATATCCAAATATAATGAGTATTTCACTCACAACCATGTAGATTTCATTTTTAAAGAAAGAGATGCTTTATTCATTCATCTTTGGAAAATATGGCCTCAAATGTTCGGCATTCCATGTTCTCGAAACCATATTGCCGTCTGGTTGGCATAATTTGTAAGCTCCCGGGGGGATTACTTTGCAAATGATTAATGGTCCTTCCCAATTTAGTCCCAGAGGTCCATCTACGGGGTTCCTGGTATTTTCCATCACTCTTCGGAGTACCAAATCTCCTTCGCAAAATGACCGAGTTCTCACTTTCGAGTTGTACCCTTAGATTCTCCTTTGATACTCAGCGGTTCTTACCACTACTTCTTCTCTTAATTCATGTATCAAATCTAAGGACTCTCTTTTCAGCTCTTGATTCATATAAAATGCATAGGTGATTCTTCAGTGTGAGGGTATTTCAATCTCGATTGGTAACATTGCCTCACACCCATATGTCAAAGTGTAGGGAGTATGTCCCGTCGCCGTTTTGGTGGATGTTCGATAAGCCTATAACACAAGTGGCAATTCTTCTACCCAACATCCTTTTGCTTTGTTTAACCGCTTTTTCAGAATTGTCTTTATGGTTTTGTTTGCAGCCTTAACTGCCCCATTCACTTTTGGATGTGCGACGGATGAATGTTTTTAATGATTCCATTCTTGTGGCAAAAGCGAGAGAATTCTTCACTCTCAAATTGTGTCCCATTGTCAGAAATTATCTTTTGGAGAATTCCAAATCTGGTTATGATATTTTTGATAACGAATCTGAGTATCTTCACAAAAGTAATCTTTGGAAGAGTTCTGCTTCAACCCATTTAGTGAAATAGTCTATGGCGACTACGGCGTACTTTGCTCCTCCTTTTGAGATTGGCAATGGGCTGATTAAGTCTATTCCCCATATGTCAAAGGGCCATGGGCTTGCAATTGGAGTCAACTGACTTGGGGGCAATCGGGAATATTTGAGTATTTTTGACATTTTTCACATCTTCACACATACTCGATGGCTTGGCTTACCATACGAGGCCAATAAAATCCTTGCCTCATTATTTTTTTTGCCGGTTTTGTTCCATTTGAATGATCTCCACAGAATCCCTCGTGTGCTTCAGCTATCAATTTTACTCCATCATTCAGGCTTACGCATCTTAAACAGGGAAGTGCATACCCCTTCTTATAAAGGATCCCATCCATTATTGTAAAAGTTGGTGCTTGTCGCCGGATTTTTCTTGCTTCACCCTTGTCGGGGGGAGTATTCCTTTAATAAGGTATTCAATGATGGGTGACATCCAAGTGTTATCGTATGGTGTTACTTGTTGTCGATTGGTCATCCTTCTCATTTGATATTTCTCTCTCAATTTCTTTCTCCATTTTCCCTTGTTGCATAGCTTGGGACCCTGTCTGAACTAATAATTCCTTTCCTTGTTCAGTTATTTCCTCTTCAATGCTCAGGATTTCTTGATATCCTATTGGTACAATTCGTGTTTCCGGGGCTCCCCTTGAGCAGGCTAGTTTTGACAGTGAATCTGCTTGAGAGTTTTCCGCTCTTGGGATTTGATGTATTGAAAAGTCTTCAAACATGGCTGAAATTTTAAGTATCTTCTTTACATATAAAGATAGCTTGGAGTGCTTTGTTTGATATATCTGCTTCATTTCATTTACCATTAGTTGGGAATCACTAAAGATCTGAATTTGTGGAATCTTGAGTTCCAATGCCAAGGTTTACCCCGCTACCATAAACTCATATTCTGCCACATTGTTCGTTGCGGGGAATCCTATTTTCATGGCATAATGTAGGCGATGCCCGTCTGGCATTATTATCACATATCCCACGCCAGCTCCCAGTTCATTTGACGCACCATCAACGAACAATTTCCATATAGGCTTCTGATCCCTTTCCTTTTTTGATTGCTCTTTGATAAAGTTAGTGCATTCATTTATGAAATCTTCTAATGCCTGCCCCTTGATTGCGGCTTGTGGCTGAAATTCTATATCATATTGGCTAAGCTCGATTCCCCATTTTACCAACCTTCTTGAAGTTTCTGGTTTACTGAAAACTTGCTTTAGGGAAAATTGGTCAATACCCTGATCGAATGTGCTTGAAAATATGCTCTAAGTTTTCTCACTATGAGATCAAGCGGTAAGCTAGCTTCTCTATCACTAGGTATCAGACTTCTGCATCTTTTAATCGTCTGCTTACATAGTATACCGAAAGTTGAGCTCCATTTCCTTCTCTAACTAATACTGAACTGACCACGTGTTTTGAAACCGCCATATACAAGTAGAAGACTTCCCCGTTCTTGGGACTAGAAAGTATTGATGGCTTTTCCATATGGCTTTTCAATTCCTAAAAAGCTTTTCTGCAATCTTCTCCCCATTCAAAATTCTTTTTCTTCTTGATTACGTCAAAGAAGGGAATACATTTGTCGGTAGCTTTGGAAATGAACCTACTTAGGGCGGCCATCCTTCTATTCAAGCTCATTACCTCCTTGCTGGTCTTAGGTTCGGCCATGTCCTTAATGGCTTAAATCTGATCAGGGTTAGCCTCAATCCCTTGGGCACTTATAAGGTAGCCTAAAAACTTTCCCGAATAGACTTCAAAAGAGCACTTTTGTGGATTCAATTTCATTTGATATTTCCACAATATCCTGAACATCTCTTCCAAATCTTTAAGATGATTCTTAGATTGCCAGACTTTACTAGCATATCGTCCACATAAACTTTCATATTTCGGCCAATATGCTCCTTAAACATCCTGTTGATTAGTCTTTGAAATGTTGCCTCTGCATTTTTAATCCAAATGGCATTGCCTTGTAGCAACATATTCCCCGCTTAGTTATGAAGCTGGTATGTTTCTCATTTGGTTTGAACATTGGTATTTGGTTGTACCCTGAATAGGCATCCATGAGAGTCAACAATTTGTGTCTGCTTGTTGCATCTACTAACTGATCTATTCGTGGTAACAGGAAACAATCTTTCGGACATGCTTTGTTCAGGTCTGTATAGTCAATGCAAGTCCTTCATTTCCCATTTGATTTCTTTACCATAACTGGATTAGCTAACCACTTTAGGCAGTATATTTCTAGGATAAATCCATTCTCAAGGAGTCTGTTAACTTTCTCTTTCAAAGCATCTGACCGTACCTTGTCTAACTGTCTCTTTTTCTACCTAATGAGGGTTGCTTCTAGATTGATGTTGAGTGCATGACACATGACCATTGGATCAATCCCCACCATATCAGAATGTGACCAAGTAAATACATCCTTGTTGACTTTGAGAAATTGGATCAAATCCTTCTTCAAGTCACCATTCAAATCTTTTCCCACTTTGACCACTTTTGTAGCATCATCTGAATCTAGGCATGCTTCCTCAAGATCCTCTATAGGTTTAATCCTTTCTGTTTTCGGCAATCGAATTCTGTGACAATTAGACTTTTTTCAGCTGAGTTAGCATCAACTCTCTTCCTCTTGCCTCTGGAAGGAATGTAACTTTCATACATACGTTTATTAGATTTATTAATCTTAACCTTTGCTTCGAATATTAGATGTGAAAATCCATCATCTGAAGGTTGTAAAATAGTAAAAGAATCAAAGTAAGTGGAATAATCCCTTTTATATTGATCTAAGATAGCAAAATACATCTCTTGGGGGCTGAACTGCTCCCCTCGGACGGTGCCTTATCCTCTTTTTGTCAAGAATTTTACCATGAGATATTTTAGGGAGACGAATGCGTCTATTTCGTCGAGAGTCGGCTTGCCAAAGAAGGCGTTGTAGTAAGAAGGTTGATTGATGATTACAAAAATAGTCATAAAAGTTTTGTAAGTTGGCGGCACCCTCATTTGCACAAGCAGCTTCACTTGCCCCACTGGAATCAACCCTTTGTTATTAAATCCGGAGATAGGTTCCAGTTTATCCTCGGGGATATTCATTTGATCAAAGGCGTGCTTGAAGATAACATTAATTGCACCGCTAGTATCTACAAGAATTTTGGTGACGATGGACAACCCGATTTGAGCAGTAATCATCAGCGGATCGTTATGCTGATGGTGAACCCCTTTTTTCATCTCTTAAGGGGTGATAACAAGATTCGGCATTTGAACACTGAGTCGTGTATTCTTCAATGGGGGCTCTTAGACTGAAAAGATGCCTTCTTCAGCTTCCTTGATGTATCTATTTCGGGCCCCTTTACTGCTGCTCGCAGGGTGCGGCCCTCCGTGAATTACATCAATTCTGTTTATAGGTGGGCTCAAGCTCAGGGGGTCTTCATCTTCCAGTATATCCATGGCATTGCCAGGGTGTTCTATGGACCATCGCCTGTCTATTGAGCTTTCTGCTGCTCCTGAACAAATTCCTTCAAATGACCCTCGCGGATCAATTTCTGGATGATTCCAGCCAAAACCCTGCACTCATCAGTTTTATGGCCGTTTGCTTTATGATATGCACAATAATCACCTCCCTTTCTTTGCTCGGGGTTATTCTTGGCCTTAAAGGAGGTTAGAAAGTTGACTCTTTTCATGGCCACAGCATAAACGTAAGACATTGGCTTGTTTAAAGCGATTGCGTTAGTAATTGGCTCTTCCCATCTTGTTCTTTTATGTCCTCGGTCTAAGCCAAATCTTCCCCTTTCTTTCTTAGGATTGCTTTCCTCTTAACATAGTAAAGCCCATCCATCCAAATGAACTTGTCCGTCTGGAAGTGGAAATCTTGTAAATCTTTACACCCGTTAACGAAGAGCTGCTTCCAGAAGGGGGTGTTTTCAATCAAGTTGGAATGTACTGCAATCAGTTTGTCTTAGTCATTCATATCTTTTGCTTTTAGAGCTTCAGCGTTGAACCTCCTCAGATATTCTCCTAAGGACTCTCTCGGTCTTTGCTTTATGTTGGCCAAACTATATAATCTATAGTAGGATCTTTGCAAATGCAGAACGGGGAAGAGAACTCATAAGAGAACTGTTTCCATGAATAGATGGTTTTCTTTCGATACTGTCCATACTACTTTGCCGCAGATCCTTGGAGAGTGATCGGAAATAATTGGCATTTGACAGCTCTCAAAGCATTATACAAATCCATTTGGCTATCGAAAGCTATTAGATGAACATCCAGATTTGTAACTCCATGATATTTCATTGTTGGGATCTTCACATATGGCGGGATGATCGTTGCCATGATCTCATCAGTAAAGTTGCGATACACGTTCATTATCATTGGCATTTTCATCCATTGTCCTCTTCCCTTTCATATTCATTGCATTCTATTGCCTTTTTAGTTGCATCCTTTGGATAAGCATCAACATTACAATAATTTTTCTAGTTCAGAAAATTTTCCTTTGATGTTGAGCTTCCAGATTGTTCAAGCGACTTATCGAGAACTCTCCCTTGGTGATTGGCTTTAGATTGATGGTGCTCTTTCTTCATGGAGGACGTTATATCTATTTTTCTTTTGTTCTCATTGGAGTGGGCTTTCAAGTTCCTTCTGAGGAAAACCACCTCGTCCCCCTGAGTTGGTTTTGCTGTCTTTGAAGATTTCTAGGATAATGCCATCTTAAGAAGCTCTTGCATCTCTTGCAGCTGTTGCTCCAAGTGTTTAATCTTTGCAATATTCTCATCTTGCTGAGCTGGAGACGAAGACTGTTCTTGCATAGCCCCATCCAGATTAAAGGATGGAGCTATGTTCTCCTCAAGAGTAGTGGCGTGGATAACTCCTTCCTCAATTCCTCTTAATCGTTTAGATCTCATTTTTCCTACGCAAGTCAAATGAATCAAAATTAGTCTATAATACAGTGACAAGGTCGGAGATTCGGTCCCTCCTTCTAGCGCCAAAAATGTTAACAAGAAAACTTGTCAACATCCCCAAAGCTATATGGAAGGTAACCAAGTTCAAAAAAAACCAAATTGTTGAGAAGACCTCTTCCTTCAAAACCTACCTTTCGACCATGTTGACTTAGTCGAAAGGGTTTAAGGAGTTAGCTCAAAAATACATGCTAAGGAAGTAACATCTCATTCGAAACCTTTCTTGTGAATGGGTCGGATTCAACTATTCATTTTAGCTTTCCATTCCTTTCGATCATGTCGAAAGGTTTGTTCTGGCCCTTTCGACAATGTCGAAAGGGTTGCACATTTTTCTAATATGAGATAACTGCTCTCGACCCCAATGGTTTCGCTTCTCTTGTAGAGGAACCCCTTCGAATGAGTTGCAGGTGTAGCTAGGGATGAACCCTTTTAGAATGAATTCCTCTCTAATCAAGCATTAGCCAATTATAAACCGGAACCCCTCTTTAGATCAGGTCGAGAGGATTTCCACTCTCTCGAAATAGGTCCAGCTGATAATTTCCTAAGTTCCACTTTGTTTTTCTTATATATGATAGACCTGGATATCCCTTATTTTCATAAATTGACCAATGTTGAAACCCCATCACCATTCTTATTTTCATTGTTTAGTATTGGGTTCGATGGTGAT